>OX465399.1:7217391-9623188 GCA_950005105.1 Lycophotia porphyrea
CTCGTGCGCTAGCTAATGATCGCACGTTTTGTTCCTTTGGGGGAAACCGATATTACGTAGACTAGAAGAATTTTATTATTTTTCGAGAAATTTTAACAGAATAACATATTTTTTAAGTAAATGTCCTACTGTTTTATCGGCAACGGTAGGCCATGAAGGTTTTATTCATGATTGTTGGAGCTGTGCTTATTACTCTCACACTGAGCCCATTTAATGGCGAAGTATAGTATAGGCCTAATAATAAGTGCCACTTACTTTTTATAAAATATTATTAAAACGCTTCTCGTTTCATTTTAGGATATCTTCAGCACTATAATTCTTTAAACCAACAGTCAACGGGCCACATATCTGCCTTATCATAAAACACAGGCGTAACTATTCCACCAAAAAAATAAGTCCACCAGTCATAAAATGCAATTTAAATCTTCGTGTGTGTCACATGTGCAGAGCTTTAAAACTTATTACGTTAGCAGAAGCAAGCTTGTCGCACAAAATTGATGTTTCATCGTTCGATACGAGCGCGGCTTGCGCTAAGTTTTTATTATAATTCCTATTCTTTTTCTTAACTTTCTTTTTCCCGTTGAAGAAAAGGCTTCATAATAGAGGTCACTTTTATGCTGAAGGTATTGATATTTAAACGCGTTCTTGTACACAAAAGTGGTTTGGGTATAGACGTTCCACTCCTAGGACACGTGCGTCCTCTCTGTGGGCTGGAGTCGACCATAATCTAACATGCGGGCCTAGACTGGGCATGTCACTTGTCTTCGACTATTTGGTTTTAGACCTTGACCGTTTCCTCAAGATGTTTTCCTTCTTCGTTTTTGAGAGTAGTGGTGATAAAATTAAATTACAAAGTGCCTGCAAAACTGCAGCCCTGGGACAGCCGAGGTCGCGGCCGACCGAGGAGAAGATGGAAACCTTGGATGGCTTTCTCGTTAATTGTCGAGAAGAGACGCAACATCCAGAAAAGAGAAAGGAATGAGGGGAGGCAGTTGCTCTTCAGGCAAACAAAAAAAAAGTGCCAGCCTGGGGTCAAACCCATAACCTACGATACATACGTCGCGGGTGTTACCATTATGACCCAATTACACTTGGTCATTAGCCCGTATTCGGGTGCTCGAATGATTTTACTCGAATTCGGGCACCCGATGCATTAGTTACACTGGTAATCGCAATGGAATAGGGGCAACGATTACGAGCAGTTTGATGACGTCGACTGATCGAAGTGAAAGGGAAACTGGCGTTGGATATCCGAATTCGGGTTACTAAAACTATGAAGCTGGACTAGATTATCGTAGCCGGGTGTACTCGTCCTCGTTCATTTATACTTGATAATTTACCCGAATTCCATTGGCAATCGTCTTCGGGAGAACGACTAAGTGTAAATGCGCCATTGGGCTACCGCTGCAGCTACACACACAACTTACACTTTTTCTTTTACAAATTGCGGACAATAAGTGTATTAAACGAATGATTACACACAAAGCTCGATTGTCTTACAAAAAGAATTGTAAAAAGTGCTGTTTGTGTTCCACTTAAGAGAAGAGCACAAAGTAACAAGTCGTTAATGTCGTCCGGGAGACATATTACCTACTGTTGCACTGTTACATACACGATAGGGCTGGAATAAAGCTTTTGCATTGTGGTGTAGAATCTAAATAAAGATACGTTTATACTAGTATTGTAATATTTTGGCAGTAGTCGTAAAATGCTGTTGTCCCTATTATAAAAAAACTGTATGTAATTATCGCCATCACTGTGAAATGATGTATTCTACAACTCTGCTACCCATCCCTTGGGAGAAAACAGTCGTGATGTTATGTTCTTATCTCTATCCAATACTAAACACCCACTTTAAGTAATCATTAAACAAAAAAATATTACTTCTAAAACTACCAACAAAATTAAAAACATAATTTCTTTTGTCGTAGCAAAAGTGCTACGCGGCTATGCGCTACGCGGCTACGCGCTACTCTCGTAGCACAGCGATGCGTAGTAATCAAACTAACCGTTTGCGTTTGACACCACGTTTGTAAATTTTTAAATCCACGTTTTTATTCTCAATGTACAGAATAAAAAGTCACTTGTTTGTTTTTATTGGGACCGTTTAGGCAATTTTTATTTTTTGTGAAGTTGCGCAAAGAGTTGCCTTTTTCGTGATAAATTCAATTAAAAACTCGGTAACTGACAGTTATGCGTATATATTACGTATATTTATAAACTTGTTAGGCTCTGTTATTGGATGGATTACTTTTGTTGTACTTTATGTTCAAATATATTGATTAAATTCCCTTTTAAATTTAAATTTCCTTGGGTAGATCATTATGTAAGTAAAAGTAAATAGTATTTTTTGGTAAACTTTTGTTAAACGAAAATTTTATAAAAATGTGTAGTTAATTTTGATACAATTTAAGATTTTCATTACTATTGGACACAGTTAACATACATATTTTTGCAATTTAGTAAAATAAATTGCGTTAAAAAAAAGGCGTTTCTATGTAAGCTCGTGACTGTACAAATCGGATTTAATCATATTAACTGCAAGTTTACATATTTTATTTTAAAATATTGCACACAGTAAAGTGTATTGGCAAGTTAGACTTTCTTAACACTCCATAAATATAGATTCTTACTTGCAAATTCGATTGAAATGCAAAATTCTTCTTTGTAGCTAAAGAGAGAAGAAATAATTTAAATATGTAATATGAAGTTGAATATACAGGAGAAGCTTTACAAATGGATTTTCAGATATTGTATCTTTAGTTAGAACTTAGCATCCACAGGATAAAATACACGTTATATTTATATCCCGAATATTAAAAAAAGGATATTCCAAAGTGACTGAGTGTTATAACATACAAATATTATTTTAACAATTCACTACACAAATTGTGGCAAATTGAAGAAGTAATTTTTATTGTAGTATTTTTAAAGAGCAATTCCGTACAAAGTATAAAATAAACTAAGTCATATTTTAATACTGTATTTTTACGAGAAAACCAAAGAAAACCTTGTTTTACTATTAAAATAACTTTATATAAACAGACACGGCTGTCTGGAAAGTTTTTATCACCAAAAGTATAGTATTACACTCTCTGCCAACCGAGGAATTCAGGCCAAGCACCTGTATTTAAAATGAAAACACCACGCGTTCTTGAGAACAGTCTGTCTTTTTAATTCTCACCATTATTTTATTAATTTTAAAGTTTATTTTTGAAGTGAAACTTCTTTATCGACGTATGGGACAAATTTTTTTGACGTATCGTCACGTTTTTCGGTTACGCGCCATGTTGCTTTTTTATCAAAGTTTAGTATAGTGACGTAAAGAATATAATGTATCATTATTGATGAAATACAACAATAGTAATGATATTATAATAAGAACAATGATAAAATAAATTACTCATTAATTGTATGCATGTCTATAATAATTAAATAGCTTTAATTTAATACGGAAAAAATTGTTTTTCTTAAGGCTTAAGCTTTATCTACCCCATTTTCGTGAAGTTGCAAATAGTAGAAAAATTATATGTCGTAAAGAAGTTTCACTTCTTACCTGTGTACTCTGGTACACACACATTTTTTTTTAATGCACTACAGAGTAATACAAAATACGGCGAGGTCGACAAGTGGTAGATAATATGTTTTTGGAGCTGATATTTTGATCACTAGTGTATAATTTTGAACAGGTATAAGAGTAGAGGAAGACCAAAGAAACGACAGATGAATTGTAAGAAGGATGATATGGTAAGAAAGGAGGTGTCTAATGACGAGAAATAGAGAAGTATGGCAGAAGAAGATATCGGTCGGCTTCCAATCTTACCGGATGCAGCTGCATATCAGTATCTTACATGGAGTGACTGCCTCTCTGACCACAACAACCCAGTTATAACTAGGTAATACGGTAAGACTGGTTGTCCGACTCTCGGACCGCTGACAATATAACGAATGAAAAAGGGTGAGAAATGACAGTCGGGACCAATGGTTTAACGTGATTTCCAAAGCACGGAGGATACTCGGTGTGTAATGATGGCCACCCATCCACAGAAAAACCCTTGCAAGCGCGGCACAACCTTGCAGATCGACCCGGCCGGCTCAACACACACACGGATTCAGACACGAGTCGCATTAGTAAGTGAGTTCCGTGGTAGATATTACAAGAGTTAATTTGTCTTTTATTTTGGGTTACATAGCGTGTGTGTTGACCATCCCTACCGTACTATAACATGCTTTTATTTACAATGTGTGCTTCAATGTTCGTGGAAAATTTAAATTTATTCAAAGCAACCGTAATATGCGTGCATGCAACGCTTTCGTGCTTGTATTGCTGTCTTTTTGAATAAAACAGCAGTGTATATGACGTGTGAGGTATACACAGTCACAAACAATAAAATGTATTCACTAAGCTAAATTCAATAGCGATTTTCTCGTGAAATTAAAGTTTTTACTTTGAGACAAGACCTATTTCGTAATTTTATGGCTTCCAAAATACTATGTTCATGAAAACATAAAACGGTAATCAATACAGAAGGAGAAAATCTCTTTGAAAAGTTGCTGCGTGTATATATTTCATTGCATTGACAGTACATATGTGTATTTACACTAAAAGTATGTGGAAAGTATACAAAGACATTTAAATATACTTACTTCTAGAGAAAGGACACTGCGAAAGAAGAGAACCCGCAAGAATCGTAATCTGCTTGTCTTGCAACCTGACTAGTTGCTGTGCACAAGTGTAACTTTTCAAACTTGAAAATTAAATAAATGTCCGAGACAGTATTTCTATGACATTTATTATGATAGCATCTCTACAAGGTATAAACAAACCCTTCACGAAGTCGGCAACCAAGCATTCTGTACATACATCAAACGACTATTTTTTTCGGGGTGCAAAATCACGTTTTACGGTAGGACTAATGTAATGCACTCAAAACATTGTGAAAAAGTATGCATTAAATAGTACAGGGGTCATGGAGGTTTTTACAGAAAAGTCACAACATTAAAAACTTATGAAAAAATTGGAACTTTGATCTCCAATATCTCCGTAACTAGAAGGTTCCCAGGTATTTTCCAGAACAAAAAATGATCAATGACGGAGAGAGCAAGTGCGTTTCGGCTTCAATAAGGGTATTTTTTACACCCATTATTATCTTCAATATTTTTAGATAGTATGAGGGTGTAGCCACTTTAACCACATTATTGTTATAATCTCCCAAGAACAAATTAAGCCTACGTAGAACACTTTCCGTCAATCTGTACAGAAAATATAATATACAACTCAAATCAAAAGAAGAACTGAGCTCAGTTAATTCAACTGGTTTGCGGAAAGCCTGCAGGCATCGTATTAAAAAAATACAGAACATCATGAAAAAGATAATATTTTATTCACGACGTTTCTAGAACGTTTTTAATTTATGAAATTAAGATTTCCCGGGAGTCTGTGCTTCGAGGCGCTGATATATTTTTTCAGTAAATTTTTATATAGTTTTCTGTTGTGCGTACTAGGATAGTATGCATTAGTAGGAGGTCGGTACATATACGCGATGCGGTATTGCAGTATTATAGAATGAGTCTCCTTGTTATGTTTGAGCAAGGTAATCACGAAACTGTGAACATGTTTTATTCGTTTTCATTGGTTTTGTAATAAAAGCTGATGGTGGATGTGCTTTTTCGAAGGTAACTATTGAAAGGTACATCCGCAAATTCAGCAGTAACGTCACCCAAGATTAAACTATGAAAAAGTAGATGGGTGTCAATGTCGACCTCTACCGATGCGTCCAAATTATCCGATACGATGAAATGATCTTTACGTGAAACTGATACGATAAGCATTAAAAAAATGGTTTCATCCATACTAAGTCTATGACATTTTTAAGCTATTGCATAGCTTCTATCGCGGGCCTTGAGCGTGGAGACCGAATCCAGAAATTCCGTAACGAAAATAACACCTAGTGCCTAACACGTAGTGTCAGATATTGACAAGCCTAGGTTATTATTTTTAATCTACTGCTGGAGCTAGGAGGTTAGGTTGTATAGGTGTACCTATACAACCTAACCTCCTAGCTTTTAATCTACTGCTGGAACCTATACAACCTAACCAGCAGTAGATTAAAAATAATAACCTAGGCTTGTCAATATCTGACACAACGAAAGTGAATAAATAATTATAATTACATAAGTTGATAAAAATGCTATGCAATAGCTTTACCGCGGCAGTCTCCGAGTGCCACACGTCTTTTTTTATTTAAAATTTATCCAACTTTCGCAGTCCTGTTTTTTTTATGAAATGATCCTTACACAAAACAAAAAGATGAACGGCATGATAAAAAGTTTAGTGTCTTTTACAATTTTTTATGGACAACTCACACTTGACGAAAAAATTAAGTATACCAAAATTGTTTTCATCAAAAGAAAGAAAGTTTTCCGGTATCTCTTATGGATTCGGATTTCCTTGTTGTCCAACTTAAAAGAATCACTCTTTACTTAAAAATTAGTCATGTCATTCCGATTAAAGGACAGTGCTGCAGCGGTTTGCGCCTGTGGTCGCCTTTAGAAGACTTTCTCAACTCGAAGCTTTTACTCAGCATAATGAAATCACTGAGCTTCACTTATTCTAAGACAGACAAAGAGCTTACACAAGCAGGCTGCATACAGCAAGCCTCGTGTATGTACTTATAAAATCACTAAACAGACCACAATAGGATCGGCTTAAGACATTACAGATACAATGAAAAGATAATTACTCTGACAGAGGAAAATGTACCTTGTTGGTATGTTTTTTTTTACTAACTACAGTTTACAATGTGACATGTAGCAACAACGTGGTCCTTTGCTGGTACGTCCAATGCAATTGCGTCCAATTGAGTCTTAATCACGACACACCGACACACTTTTCAGGTATTGGTAGTGGTTTGGTAAACAAACAAACAAACACACTTACTTTCGCTTATATAAATAATTTATAATATTAATAATAATAGTTAGGAGTTAGGATTCCAAGTCGTAATTGATTTAATTACCATTGGTAGTTTCCGTGGGTCTAGTGATAACAAACGCGGCTGCTGAGCAGGACGTGCTGGGTTCGATTAACAGGCCGGGCAAAAATCATTCTTAGTAGCCACCACGCAGACTGGATTTAGGCCCGGTAAGTGTCAATAGGCTCGCCCCTTATAACATGGGACTCAATAAAACATAACTGGCGATATGTGGTTGTACTATTAGGTACACCTCTACCTAAACCTTCGGGGATCACAGGCGTGATGTTATGTGATTTACCGCTGGAAGTTTGCAACCCGAAGATAATATAAAAGTTTGCATCAATCCCATGACCTATTTAGAAGCAGCTATCTTATTCCCCTAGAGAATATTCTGTCTTCACAATATGCAATCATTCAAATCCTCAAGTAATACGTTCGTCCATTATTAACCGACCGGAGCGAAGCCCAAAAGGAAGGGTAACGTTATTATTTTGCATTTATTTTATAGAATATTGCTAATTATATAGCTTATTACTGATACTGATACTGTTAGCCTACGTCATGTCATCCTACTGCTGGACTAAGGCCTCTCCCTATGACTTCAAGTTGTTCCATTCATACGTATTATAATGGTTCGTCACTTCAGTAAATGTGACTTAGATCCGTCTCGGTGGGAGCAGCAAGCCGCTCGAAGGCTCGAGTGGAGGAATTTGGTTTAAAATTAAAGGTCCATAACATCACGCCTGTAATCCTCGTAGGGTTAGGCAGAGGTGTACCTAATAGTACACCCTCATTTCGCCAGTTATTTTTAAGTACTATTTAATAGAGGGCGAGCCTTGCCATCAACCGGGCACAAATCCAAACTCAGAGTCAAAACCATGGTCATGATTTTAAATTGGATGCCAAGCGTGACCAATTGATAGCCCGACCGCACGAACGGCAACTAAAGCGGAACTGAAGCAATCGCCTTGACCGAAATCGGTCGGAACACATCATCATCATTATAATGGTTAATTAATTAAAGGTCTGCTTTTCGGTAATTAATTCAAGACAAATGTTTAGTCGTTCTTCCCAAAACAAAAACCAGCCTACTCGCGTAAAAACAAAAAATAAACATCTATACTACATTCGCCCCTGAAGCAAAACTCTATAGTGAAGTTAAATACAAAAACTCTCGGAAACCATACAAACAGACGCATTACAAACTTACGATTACAAACCTAACAATCCGCTTCCATTTCACTGAACTACTAACAAGGGTAAATTACTTGTAAACTGTAAACTTACTGCTTCATTGGTGTGCATTCAAGCATAGCATATTATTTAGGTACCGGTAAAGGTAGAAGAGTATTTACTCATTCGTATTAATGTTTCAAGCAGTAGAAAATCGGAGTGCGGTGTGATTTTTATGTCGTGTGTAAATGTGAACACTTAGAAAAATAGTTACTAATTTATTAGCGAATTAAGATAATTTATTATATTTTGGAAATTGTTCTTAAAGAGAATAATTGCTTAATAATAATAAATTATTATTAAATGATTGTTGACATTACGGTCCCGCATGACGAGAACCTCGTGAAAGCCGAGAAAGATAAACAAATCAAGTATCTTGACTTAGCTCGCGAGGTTGTCGATATGTGGGATGTGAACTCAGCGATCATTGTGCCGGTAGTCGTATCAGCCCATGGCTTAATTGCCAAGAGCCTCGACCAACACCTGAGGAGGCTCTCGTTAGGCAGATGGATCAAGGGCTTGATTCAGAATCGGTACTCCTTGACACGGCTCGTATCGTTAGGAGGTTCCTCTCTCTGGAGCCCTGACCGCCGGTAGGTTGGACCCTATTCCCGATACCGGTGGGCTACTATTTTTTATATTTTTAAATGTTTTTTTATGTCGTTTTATATTTAAATATTTAAAAATGTAAAAATATGTATATAAATAAATAAAGGAAACATAATAAATTAATTTCTTACTTAACATAATCTTGATTTTGAAAATGATTGTATTGTATTAATTTATACGTACAAAACATCTTACGGAAATATGTAGGTAACATCATTTTGAATACAATATTCACAGACGGTTACCGGTGTTGTGTTTGTTTTAAAGCGGAAATAACAAAAGAATAAAGTCAAAAATAATAAATTCAAATCAGCACTTTATTCAAAGATTCTAAAAACGCACTCCGTCACACGCTTCATCACTTCCTAGTGTTTTACAAATTTTTCAGAAAAAAGAAATTAACTACTCGTATAAAACAGACTTCCCCTTTAAAATAACCTTATAGTATATTCGTTGCGTACAATATTTTAATGGCGCGTAAATAACACGATTACCTATATTGTAAACTCTTGTAACGTCGGTAATGGCTCGATTATATTACTCGATTACTCTGTTCATATGGTCGCTATTCAGGGTAACGATATTATTGAAAGATTTTGTATTTTCGTTTATTTTAGTAATTAATAAAAAAAAAAAAATTGGTTGTCTGTAAAGTTGGTTTACGGACGATAGTTTAACGTGACAACGTCATAAAATCGAGTGGAAGAGAGATAGATGCGGCGCAAGCGTACAAAGAGCGTAACAGGACACTTTTTCGTGCATGCAGCCGGCGTTCATCGATTTATTAGACGTTATCACGTCAATAAAAGGATAGTAGGTTTAGAGAAGCTACCGGTGTGGTTCCTAGTATGAGAAATGTTTGAAGTGAAATAGCGTTAAAATCGGAGCAAAAGGGCCACACTATTTTAATAAGCTAGAGGAGCGGGAAAATAAGGATAGTGCACTCACATTTTATAGTTACGTATTAAGTCCAGCATGAATTCTGGCGAATCTATAGATGATTGGAGAGGCAGTCCAGTTAGTATGCACTGGACTGGTACCCTGTTGGTGTCGTGTTCGCAAGCGAGCGCGACTGCTGAGAATGGGGTCCTCAGGTCGATTCCTAGGTCGGGCAAATAGATTTTTCCATTTGGAATTCCTCGGTAGCAACCCGGAGTTTGAGATTTGCTGCCTAAGAATTATCTAATGCAAAGACTAACAGTTTTTGCCAGATTAGGAGAGCGAAGTCAAGCTATCAAATTAAACATAAAATAAATAACAACTCTCATTGTTTTATGTGTTTACATTGCATCGAATTTGCTATCAAAACACGTATCTCCGTATGCCACGTCCCTAATGCTAAGTTAACACAATAACAAGACATAATATCTCGTTATGACTATTATCTACGGTGTTTATTTAACTAAAATACATACGGGCTTAAACAGGATTCTTGTTTTGTGTTAAGTGTTATGATTGTAATCAAAGTTTTCTCGACTGCGACGGAGCCTTAAAGGAGGGTAATGTTTTTTTATAGTTATTAAGGGAATAAGAAGTTGGTATAACTGTGAATTTAGCTTTAATTTATTACTAATCGAAAAAGATAGGACGTTCTTCAACGCTTCTTGGTTATCGGTTGTTACGGCATCTGCATGTTATCATCATCATCATCGTTTTAATCGAAAGACGTCCACTGCTGGGCATAGGCCACCCCCAAAGGCGAGTTTTGCCATAATCGCCACGCTTGGCAGGCGGGTTGGCGATCGCAATACGGTTGTTACAAAAGCACAGAGAACGCTGCTGCCCATTCTCTGGTAAGTCTATTGGTCGTTAAGGCATGTAATGCGGAGGAATTAGGAACACGTTGTGATAAAAATACATGTAGTGACTGCCTATCTGGCCTCCACAACCCTGAAATAATAACGAAATACGTGAAGCAACCATTTCAGATACCTATACCACGCTACCCATATCTTTAGTACCCTTCAGAACCACTAAAACCTACCGTTATCACACATTTTAATTGCCAACAAATTAGTATGCGTACTCTCTCATATCCTTGAGTCTATATTACCAAACTAAACTCAGTTGAAACGTGTCTAGGTTGGCTTTGGAACTTTTTGACGATTCCGACTGCTTGATTGTCAAATTAACGTTAATTCGTAGCCTTTATAATGTTGGAGAACAATTAGTTGTTTTATCTTAATTGATGAAGTTAGATGTGTTTAAAGTTTAGGTGTTAGTTGTTGGTGTGATTATTATTTCACACTAAATAGGTTTATTTTGAGAGAGCAGCGCAGCGGTGGCCCAGTAGTAGCGAGCCCGACTTACGAACAGTAAGTCGTGGGTTCATTACTTTGTGTAATTTATTTCATCACCACTGCTCTCAAAAACGGTGAAGGAAAACATCGTGAGGAAACCGGCATGTCCTAGAACCAAAAATTCGAAGATATGTGACATCTACCAATTCGCACTGGGCCCGCGTGGTGGATTATAGCCCATTCCCTCTCATAGAGAGGAGGCCTGTGTCCCAGCAGTGGGAACATTATAGGCTGATGATGATGATGAGGTTTCTTTTGTGTAAAAGGTGGTGAAATAAAATAAAAAAACTTGAACCTTTTATTTTAATTAATGACAAAACGGCGATTTTTTCCCTTTTTCCTTCCCTCCTAGGAGAATAGTTCCTTTAGGAGCTCGTGGCTAAGTATTAAAAGCCGCACGGCTCAATCTGCAGGTTACAGGCTTTCTGTGAATGGGTGACCATTCCTTAAATACCGAGCTTCCTCCGTGTCTCGGAAAGCACTTTAAACCGTTTTGGTCCCGGCTGGCATTTGTAGATCTTTGACAGTCATTACAGGTAGTCAGTGGCCTGAAAGTCTGACAACCAGTCTTACGATTGGGTTTTGTTTACCCTAGTAGAAACTAGGTCAGATTATATGCAGTCACTCCAGGTAAAATACTGATATTCAGCTGGATCCGGTTAGAGTGGAAGCCATCCCCTACATAGTTGGGAAAAGGATAGGTAGATGATGAGGGGAAGAATTCTCAAAAATCTTCTGAAGGTAGACTTAGTGGTTTAGACATAGACTCTATATTCTTCTCCATCTCGAATCGATGGCTCAAATTATATCCGACGAGTACGTAGCAACCTGGACAGCTCCTTAGTTGTCAGTAAAAGATAGGCAAGAATGTTTTATTCAATTTGTCTAAATCATGTCCGCATTAAAAAGTACAAAAACCGTAACTCCTAAAATAAAACCGCTCTCGACAAATTCTTTATTTTTAGTACTTTGCGGGTGGGTATAAAACCCGCATACACACAAAGCGATCAGCTGTTGCGCCTAAAAAGCCGCCGAAAAAAGCATTCCTTTCTTCCTTTGATGTTTCATGTTTTCCTTTTATGTATATAAAAAATCTACCAATCCGAACAGAATAGCAATGAAATCATTTCCTTTGCGCACCGATCAAAGAAATAAATTCCGGGCTCATTGGAACGTCACTAATGTGACAATAAATAGTGTTGTGCAAGTCTTCACTGGCACTCGTCTTTACATATTTTAATCCTGGAGACGGAGTTATGAAATTCGTTAGCAGGAAATTTTTGGAAAGGGATTTAATTCATTTTTTTTTTAAATATTTTATTAGCAGTTCTGTATCAGGATTTATGTCCAATGATCGCAATAAGTTAAAAAAGAGTAGAGGAAGACCAATGAAACGATGGATCGACTGTGTGAAGGATGATATGGCAGAAAGAAGGTGACTGCTGAGATGACGAGAAATTATTATTATTTTATAAGCTTTTATTTAGTTTCACCTGTCGGTTGTCGGTCTGTAATCAAATCTTGCAAGTTAAATTAGACACACTTCGCGGTTTCCGATTGAGCTGAATTTTTGCATGCATATGTATATCGCGTGATATTATTTATTTATTTTGTATTCACATTGGTAGGTTACTTATGAACTAAGCCCCACAAAAAAACTAAGAGTTTGATTGTGGGGTTGCAAAAAAAAAAAAAAAAACTCCCGACCCCAAATTGGGATAAGGGCAGAAGAATGATGATGATGTTCGCAATAAGGTCGCCCCCTAGACTATCAACATGGAATTACCTATAGAACCTTTCCCTTACCCTTCCGAGAAACAGACGTGATTTTATCATACCGAGTTTTATTATTCCGAGTTTAATTATTCCGAGTTTTATCATTCCGAGTTTTATCATTCCCAGTTTCTTTCGTACCTCGGAAAGCACGTTAAGCCGTTTGTCCCGGCTGTTATTGGTAGATCTTTGACAGATGTTATAGGTAGTCAGTGACCTGAAAGTCTGACAACCAGTCTTACCAAAGGATAATTGTATTACCCAGTACTAACAGGGTTGTGGAGGTCAGATATCGGTCCATGTAAAATACTGGTATTTAGCTGCATCCGGTTAGACTGGAAGCCGACCCCAACATAGTTAGGAAAAGGCTGGGCAGATGATGAAGTAAAATGTTACAAAAGTAGGAGTTGCAAAATATTCTGTGTACTTTACAGCAAGGAAAACTAAACAACGTCAAAGTGCCATTTTTTTTATAAAATATCCGCAGAACATTTTACACCGACACTGCAAACCGATTACCACTTAAACGATCGTTGTCATAAAGTAATTCGTCGTCTGAAAGGTTTTATTCGCCTTTGTACTCGGGGTATTTAGCTTAACTTGATACCTTTGTTATTTTTAACCGACAGGAGAAGGTTCTCAATTCGATGAATGTTTTTTTAGTATGTATGTTACGCGATCATTCTACTTATGAATCGATTTTTTTGTTCTGATATAAATTTCATCAAAATCGGTTCAGTAGTTTTGTTTTTTCCTCACGTTAATAGCCACATCACGCGACGTCGCGTGAAGTGGCCTGCAATGCCATGGCCGTTCACGCGACGACGCGTGATGGTGCCTTACAATAATACGAACCATAACAATGTAAAAATTAATCTTTGACAAGAATATCGAGTAAGAACGAACCTACTGGTCTATATGAACTCAAAGAGAAATTTACCAAGCAGATGATGTCCTCGTAGAAATTAAACTGATGAAGATGATAATATCTATGCCAACAGTCGCTAGAATTTTTGTCTGTCTGTCTGTTTTTTCCGGCTAAGCTCCGAAACGGCTGGACCGATTTAGATGGGAGTTACTGGCAGATAGGTGATGTTATAAAGAGTAACTCAGGCTATTTTCATTTTAGAAAAAGAATTAAGGTATAAGTGACAAAACCCTTGAAATTGTTAACAAAATCCGATTCAAATATGGGAAGTAATATTTTTATAATAGTTTCACGTGGACTTACATAGCAGTTAGTAATCTATGTAATATCTACTCTCTCTAAAAGTCCACAATTATGTATCACCACCATCAAACCCACTTCCTAATACTTTATTCCCTACACACTATAAATCCATAATCCAACCAAACATAAAACAAATCTACAATATCCCACGACCGATTTACGCCGAAATCGTAAAACAAAAAGGCGTATTCTGTAACCTCGATATCTCTAAGTCTATGCGAGTTATCTCGCACGATTGTGACATATCCTTAGAGAGCCGGTGTGATTTAGAATACTGGTGACGGGTCCCCGGGGTAGCTCTCGACACCTCGTGCCAGGACTGACGAGAAAAAATGTCTGTTTGTGGTGTTGTATGTGTGATTTTCATTTGAGTTGCGTATTCGCTTTGTTTTGTATTGATGGGGGACCTGGGACATAAAAGTGGCGTTGTAATCTTAACTTCCTAATTCTAACTTAATATAATAAACTAGCTGATGCCCGCGGTTATGTCGGTTATCGCGACCAAAAGTAACCATGAAACTTTGATCCCGTTCCCGCAACAAAAACTTGACAAATTATATACTGAAACCTTCCTTCAAGAACCACTTATCGGTGAAAACAACATAAAAATCGGTGCAGTAGTTTTTGAGTTTATCGCGAACAGACAGACAGCCGTGGCGGAGGACTTTGTTTTATAATATGTAGTGATGCGAAAGTAAGTTTGTTTGTTTGTTTACCAAAATCACTAAACCGATCATACTGAAATTTTTCATATACATTGTCAGGTGTACAGAAACAGACATAGGGTTCCTTTCATCCCGACAAAAGTACTGTTCCCGAGGAAAACAACAATAAAGTTCTTCTGATAATAGATGGCACCGCTTGTCTTTCGAATCATGATTGAATTATATTATTACAAGCAAAGTACTACCCGAATTTATTGTCAAATTCTAAATTAATGCGAGCGAAACGGCAGGCAAAAGCTAGTTACCTATAAAAACAATTTTATAATAGAGAGGCTTTTAGTATGTCTTGAGTAATTGCTCGAGTAATCAAAGGACTAAGCCAAAATAATGAGATTTTTGGTAACTGAGGTGTATGGTACTCTTGAAGATTCTTTGCTTGCTTGCTTTAGCTGTTGCCCGCAACCTTCGTTTGCGTGAACTTAATATAAAAATCGGATTTCGTTAACAATTTCAAGGGTTTTATATTTTTTTGCACGGAACCCTAGTATTTTTTTCTAAAATAAAAATAGCTGGAGTTATGCCTTATAACATCAGTTATTTGCTAGTAAAAGTCCCGTCACAGTCGGTCCCGCCGTTTCGGAGATTAGCCGGAATAAACAGACAGACAAACATTTTAAAAAAATATGTTTTTGTAATAATCAGTAAAAAGCTGTTATTTTTTATATCATCATCATCTGCCTAGCCTTTTCCCAACTATGTTGGGGTCGGCTGTTATTTTTATATAAATTTTATTTATTTATAATACAGGGTGATTGGTAATTGAGTGCAGGCCTTGAAATAGGTGATACTAGAGCTCATTTGCAACAAGTTTGACCCCGATAAGTAGGTTCTATCTGAGTGGTTTCGGAGTAATCGAACTTTTAAGTTTTTTAGGAAATTTTCCTCCTCTCGACCAAAAATTGATAATTGTGACAAATCTGCGTCGTTCAGAACATTGAGATGATACTTTTCAGAGAGCGCATAAACGAATAAATATTTCGAAAACTAATTTATCAAAAAATAACCCAAACCTTTGGATAAACAGCGTCATAAAGTCATAATAATGTAAAAAGAAACTATCCTTGCTTTTCAAGGCAGCTTACTCAAAATAAATGTATGTAATGAACACTTAACGTGCAAATTACAGAAACGACTTTCTTGTTTTATTAGCTTTCAAAATTGATATCACAGTACCCACTTCAAGATAGAGTAGTAAGTACTAACAATAGTTGTGCCAGACAAGATAGTATTTTGACCGTACTGGTTATAACACATTTTTGCAAGATGGCTTGCTTGTTTTGTTGCTGATGTGTCATATTTATCAAGGTTATCTGGTCCTTGTTGTCTTAGTTGGTCAGCATCACAAACATCATGTTTGTAACCCATGCTATTTGACAGTGAAGGTAGTAGGTAAACTTCTTTTATTTCTCCGAAACCACTCAGATAGGACCCTTAGTTATCGGGGTCAAATTTGTTGCAAATGAGCACTAGTATCACCCATTAATCCTAACGAAGAAGCATTAGCAAATAATAAATTAGCAAATAAAAAATAACACTCAACTTACAAAATAACTCTAACCATGGCGACAACAAAACTCATGGTCAACAATTAAGCATGACAACAGGGTGTTGAAACAAAAAGGAAATCGTAACTCAAAACCTCCACAGAAGGGGATTACGAGATTCAGCCAGTAAATGAAATACTGACGCATTAGCCTTTTTAATGAGGCCGTAAAGCATCGTTAGTAATGCGGTGGTATCGATGACTCGCCTAGAGGGCGCAGCTCCTCATTATTTGTTTTTTTTTTAGGAAGTAGCGAGGAAGCGCCCGTTAAAGCAGCTAAAAGCGCTTAATTGTAGGGCACTTCACTATCTCTCTGATCTTTTATAATGATCCGTTTTTATAGTAATATTATTAGGAATCTAAGTTGAGTGTTTTTTATGATCGTGTATTTTAATAATGTTTATTCCCGTGTGAGTAACATAAGTTATTTTTCATCTGTAATCAAAAAACATTCAAATATTATGTCTAATAATTATTATTTTATCTTTTCAGGTAAGTTCCCGTTTTTTGTTCATGACTCTCACTGGATTTTGTATGTGAGTACAAATATTATTTATTTTGAAACCGTCCTATTTACATATATCCTATTCACATTATAGAAGCTACGTTCGACCAAAACATTCGATAATCAAGCTGACAGAAGCAAAAAACATGTTTCCGAACGAACACAAAAACAGCTAATCAAACTATTTTTCACTGAACCGCTCACAGAGTTGGCAAGTAATCCCATTATTCTATAGAAAGCGAAAATAGGTAAAAACATACAAGATTTTTCCTAGTCTAGCACCGTAGAACAATAATGTAGTCCACACGGCCTTATAGCGAGCACGGAGCGTGAGGCCAATTTGGAAGCCAGCCAATGAGAGCACGTTCTCGATAACTGAATATGCAAGTGGACACAAGTGACATTAGGGTTGTCACTAACGTCATGTTACAGGTAACTGAGTCACGTTTAGGGAGCTTTATGTTCGCGAATTTCACTGGTTGCTACAACAATTTCAGGTGGTTTAATTACATACTTTGTCGTGTGGTTAGTGCCTAACCTGGTGTCAGAGTTTATGCCACCCATAGGCCTCTTACTTTGCTTTATATGCCGTCGAGAAATACTCTCAGGCGTGCATGTTTCCTTACGATGTTTTCCTTCACCGAAGCAAGTGATAATTATACAATACGCACATGATTCCGAAAAATCAGAGGTTCGTGTCTTAGGTTCGAACTTGAGACCTATGACTTTACAGTTCGACAGTCACATCACTAAGCTATTAATGCTTGCATTTTCAGTGGCGGTGACTACTTACTATATCAAGTGGAACTACACAAACATACACACACACATTGCTATCCAATGACAGCATATTGCCCCCAAACATCACATATTGACACCCACATAACATGACATAAAATACTCCAGCTAGCAATTTATTTCGCCGTCACCAACCTACAACTTTTCTGAACAAACTTGGTCTTTAGTTTCTACCTACACAGTAGGATAGACATTCTAGTTACGTAGGTATCAAAGAATGAAAGCTACTCCCACAATTTCTTAATGTTCTAAGGTAAACAAAGTCAAATATAATTACTCAGTTTAATTTTTGGGAACTTCTACAGTATCGTAATTATTAAAATAAAATTACTAAGCTTAGAATTTCACGTTTATTTTTAGAAATATTATGTAAGTTATCCGGTGACTGATGGGGCTTTCAGGCGCTTATAAAACGCCGAGAAAAGGCGCACGGTCCGTGTTGGACGTTTCTTATAGAGAAGAACCGGCAAATAAACTCCGTGGTTACTCTTTTAAAATGATTTGGTTTTATTTTTACAATTTCTCATGTTACAGTATTAGTACTTAAGTATGGGGGGACAGCATAGGCCCGACAATAAGTCGTTGCTTACTAGACAATAAACGTAAAACTAGATAAACATTTAACAAGCATCTAGGAATCTACAAGGCTTACAATGTTCACACATTCACAGATAATTTGGTAAAAAAGAATCTGTGCAAAGGTGGAAAAATATTAAAAAGACTAAAATTAAACGAATGACACGTGTGACACAAATGTTGTCGTCAGTGCTACAAACTTTCATCCCTATTTAATCCCTTTAGAGGGAATTCTCAGAAATCCTTCCTTATTCCTTCTTTATTCTATATAAATGATTTGTATAAATACGTATACATTTATATAAAACAGACACAAGAACTCGTAACAGCTCATGCAGTTCTAAACCTCTCAGTTTTGTCTCCATATGTACAGTCGAGAACTATTCCGCCTGACCACCACTAAGTTCATTTTTGCTTGCACTCACAACTTGAAGCCGGGCGGGGCGCCTCCGCATGATTCAAGTGTTTTTTTTTATTGATCAGTCGCAAAAGGCCGCTACTGTACTTACTTATGCTACAATTTGGGTGCAATCAAGTTAGGCAGCGTCCTAACTTATGCACTTAGAGCAACTGCAATGGGCGGCACCCTACTTCGAACATGTTAGTGCAAATGTCACCTGAGCATTACAATTAGCTCCTGTGTTTCTCTCTCTCTTGGTACGAGAGAGTATGTAATATAAATAGAACGTATAACATGCAAACTATTTGTTAAGCCATATACGACAACATTTCTATGAGACAATTGCTTGAAGATGTAAAAAAACCTATGATGATTGTCATTTTATTACGAGGTTTCGTACCCAAAGGGTAAAAACGGGACCCTATTACTAAGACTCCGCTGTCCGTCTGTCTGTCTGGCTGTCTGTCACCAGGCTGTATCTCATGAACCGTATTAACGAGACAGTTGATACAAGAAACGTGTAGCATTTTAGGTCGTGTATTTTCTTTTAACAACGTACATTTTGTGGCAATCATCATCTGCCTGCCTTTTGCCAACTATTTTGGGGTTGGCTTCCAGTCTAACCGGATGCAGCTGAATATCAGAATTATACATAAAGCGACTGTCTATCTGACCTCCACCACCCAGTTAGTAGTGGATAATATGGTACCCCTTGGAAAGACTGGTTGTCAGAATTTTGGGCCACTGAGTACCTGTAACGGCTGTCAAAGATCAACAATTGACAACCGAGACGAATGGCGCACGAGCTCCTTTTTGTTGCAATGTTCAACTTAATTAATGGTTTATGTATTTGTTTTATTTAGTTCCTCAACAGTAACTGCAGCCTTTGTTGATGCTGCAAACTATCTAAACATACGCCACCTAAAACGGAATATTTGGCCGACTTCGAAACTAAATTGTCTATCTACCGATACTACACTTTAGCAGGCGACGCTTCCGTAAACGTTCTGTAGCTTGTCCAATTCATACTCTAAGGTCTCTAACTATTGTCTTTTGATTTCTGAACTAGAGCAAACTGAGGGCAATAGTTATTAGCTGAATACATACATTTAGTAAATGTCAGCTAGGCTCCAATTTATAGATGTTTGCTTACCTAACTTGAGATAGTTGTCTGAATTTGAGTAAGTGATAGTAAGTTTGATTTGTTTGCTGTTTGGACCCGTTTTGGAGTTTATCTTTAATCTGTGACAGTTAAGTAGACCGATAGTTATAGGATATGGTGTAGGTTGGGTTTCAGGCGTTATAGGTACTATATTTAAATAGATATATTTAGAAATATTTGATCTCTGTCCTGAGTATTACCCGCTTGCCATAGATAAAACGCATGGGCGGCATTAAAACTCTGACATCAGGTTATTCACTAACCACACGATAAAAGATGAACGAGCTCTTGGTAACCTGTGTAATTTTTAGGGTTCCGTAGTCAACAAGGAACCCTTATAGTTTCGCTATGTCCGTCCGTCGGTCCGCAACTTAGCTCAAAGACTCTTAGTACTAGAAAGCTGTAATTTGGCACGAATATACAGATTAGTTACGTCGACAACGTGGTAAAATAAAATATCGAAAAGTATTTTTTTTTAGGGAATCTCCTGTACACGTAAAGTGGGGATGTTTTTTTTTTCTCGCGTTCCCCATAGTGTGGTATGTCATTGGATAGGTCTTTAAAAAATATTGCGAATTCGTTGAAATAATTATTGGATTATGGGATTTGTTTGCTTTAAAGTGCTAATTTTGGTTAGACTCAAGTAATATACCTTCAATATGAGTATAAAAGTGTAACAATATTACAACAAAGGCAAATCAAAAATGTTTGTATTCGTAAAATAGAAAACAATCCAATAAGACGTACAAAAATCTATTCCACATGAATCGATCTATTTGCTAATATTTGACACAGTGTAGGTATTTCAGTCTGAAAATATTCCAACTGCGGATATGTTAGGCTGGGACTTAGCTCTGGGGGCTGGCTTAACGCGACAGTCAATCTTTTGAATTTATTTTATTTACCCGCTGTCCGCCAAACATCGTTTTATCTAGGTTCTCTCCGTTGAAAATAAATTCACATTGTTTGTTGAAGCTTTGTTACGCTATTTTCGATATTTTATGCATAACTGGAGATTTTTTTAACACATTAAGCCCGCTAAGCTGTTGGTCCTGGCTGTCATTTGTAGATCTTTGACAGTCGTTACAGGTAGTAGCCTGAAAGTCTGACAACCTGTCTTTACCGTTAGTACTGGGTGTCGTATTACCCAGTACTAACTGGGTTCTGGAGGTCAGATAGGCAGTCGCTCCATGTATATACTAATATTATACGTGTAACATGGTTGGGAAAAGGCTAGGTAGAAAAGATATTGATGTACTTTGTAACGAATGATCACTTTAAAGATGAATATTTTTAAAGAATATAATTATTTTAATTATTTATTTCACACTTCAAGCACAAAGTACAGAGGCGGACTTAAAGCCGTAAGCATATTCTACCAGTCAACCTTTGGGTGATGGAGAGACAGTGGTAGGTGTAGAAATCTGCACGTAAATTCATAAAATAATAATAACGATTTATAATTATCGCTGCAAAAGAGAGCTTCCTTTCTCAGATATTAAATATAATTCGTGCAAATTACTTTGGCAAACCCAGAACGTATAATGCAGGAAAATAATGTGGTTTGAAGCCAGTTTCACATGATATATTGACTAATTTCAACGTAATTTAAAGCGAATTTCACTTTTTACTATAGCCATAATCTACTACTCCAGTTAAAATTACACAGTTGAGTCCTCTCGCATAAACATTAGGATTTCTCTGATAAAATAGGACATGAGTAGCTGCGATGTTCATCCACCATAAACAACCACTTTTATGAGGCCCCATCAAACAAACAGATAAAACAGGTGTTCAAAGAAAAACGCAATCCATGCTTTTGCCCCACTCAATTTTGTTAATCTGTGTCATCCCCAACACAATTCTATGTGACGGCCTTCTTCTATGGGGCGATACGCGGCCGCGCGTCGTGGCGTGGCGAAGCTCCAGAGCCGACGACTTACGACACACATTACTGTCGAAGACACACTTGCTGTGATCATTTTTGAGGCCTCTTGGTTCTGTTCGTGTTGCTTAGAATGTTCGTGAAAATCTCTGAATGTTCGTAGATGTGCTCTAATATTGCTTTTGGCTTGAGTTCGGTGCTTGGGTCGTTTTTGTACTCATTTATATGGGCTGCGTCTTGCTTGAATTGGTTTTGATTTTTTTTATGTTAGTGTCATTGATATTTGGCCAGAGGTGGAGCTGAGGACAGTTTTGAGCGCAAAATATTATAGGTATAGTGTGAATTACTTAAACTTACAAGAGCAAATATTTTTAAAACTTTGTTGAGCAGGTCTTTAGTAGTTTAGATTCATTTATTTATTTATTAAAATAGGTTCAGCAACAGCTTCTCTGTACAAAATATCTTAAGTATAGATTTCTACAGTCATGGCCTTACACATTCGCCAATTACTGGTTAACCAGCGTTCAAATTAGTTAGATTCAATTTATTTGGCAGAACCTTTTTTGTAGGAAAAAGTTTTGCTTCGATTGAAGTTCAAAATTTAAAACTCGATCAACTTCATCATAAATATAAAAAAACGCTGTTAAATTTACAATAACTTTTCCGACCGGTTCTTTAAAATATTCATAGTTTTTAACACGAGCGGCCAAAAACCACATTGTGTCGTGTCAAGTTTAATATTTTACGAGAAATGAGGTTCTACCTAACCAAATATTCCGAACGAAGCGTGTTCACAAAGACTAGAACTAATAGGAAACATTCAAAGCACTAATTTTGGAAATTCAATGAAGAGTTTCAGAGTAGCTTTTCCACTTTCGTATACCTATTTATGTGAATAAAATTCAGTGGGCGTTGGTTTGTTCAGATGGGTCTTACACAGGCAATTTTATTTGCTGAATTTAAGGCAGGGCATAATAATGAGCTTAATAAGTTGCCACATATGGACACAGGCCTCCTCTGTATGAGAGGGAATAGCAATGATCCTCTCTACGATAGATTTGTGATGAGTTAGTGCCAAACTGTTTTTTATGTTTAAAAAGGATTATTTAATTTAGTGTTAATGGCTTATACTGTACTAAACGTAATATATCAATAAATGTTTTGATGCAAAATATAACTTATTTCAATTAAAACGTCTATTTGAAGTCATATAAAGGTCAATAAAAAGGTTTGGTCTTGCACATTCTCCATGTGCAAGACCAAACCTTTTTATTGATAGTTACCTTTTTAATACCTTTTTGTCTATGTTTTTACTACTTATTGTTTATGATTTTTGATTGACATAATATAATTTTGTTTTACCACCGAGAACCAGCGTACTTAATTCGGTATTTAATATTTGGTCCTTTATGTTACTTCAAATAAGACATTTTTTTTTATTGAAAATATCACTTAAACTTTGGTCTAAGATTCTAAGAACAAACTAAATTGTTTAAACTATTGTATACCAAACATGGTAGAGCAGTACAAACGTTCACAAAAATTACTCGATAACAACTCTGTAACCACTGTCTCACAATAATGACATGGATCTATGACTTTGACTTTGATCCTCCGCCCCATGGGTGCCTAATGCGGGTTGGTGAATTCTGGATAATTAAAGTGAAATAATGACGTAAACCTTACGCAACCTTCAAGCAACTTAGGTACTTATTACGATTTCTATAAGAAGAAATATACATTGTCATCTGCCTAGCCTTATCTCAACTACGTTGGCTTCCAGTCTAACCAGATGCAGATGAATACCAGTGTTTTACATGGTGCGACTGCCTATCTGAGCTCCACAACCCAGTTAGTACTGTTTACTATGATACCCCTTGGTAAGACTGGTTTCTGGCTGTTATTATTTAGCCACGAGCTCCTTAAATAGAAAAGGTACAATCGTTTCCTGAAGATGTCCTGTCTACCTTCGTGAATTATTACTGAAAAATCTACCTTTGTAAGCGCAGCTTTACAGTAAAATCGTCTGAAACGACGTGTTGACTGTTATCACTCTCTCTGGATCTCCATTTAGAAGTGTAACACCGTAGAATGAGACCGGTAATGGCTGTGCAGGTATGTTCAACGATAAACGAATTAATGGCGTTTTTATTAAGGTGGTGGCTTTAAAAATTATGACATGAAAAAGTTGTGTGTGACAAAAGTGCAATCCCTGCACTATTCAAATAGAAAGTCTGTTTTTTTTTTTATTGCGGACGGATATCTACGTGGAGGGGTCTACAATGATTTAGGAACTGATTTTTAGTAACAGGATGTGCGTCGAGTCCTTGTATAAATTGTTAGCGGTCATATTAGTCATTCACTTGGTCTCGAGTTCAAACCCAAGGCACGCACTTCTCCAGGGCTGCGGGACTGTTCGAAAGAGATACCGCGACCCTGGAACACAAAGGGCAAGGAAGGAACATGGATGGGTTTTAGTTAGTACATGTCTGACACTCCCTTCCGCTCTGCCCAGAGCGGGAGAATTCATTTGATGATTTCCCATCCGAAAAAAAAAAAATAAGGCACGCACTCACACATTTTTCATCACTACATAGTATAAAACCAAGTCGCTTCCCGCTGTCCGTTCCTATGTATGCTTCAATTCAGGTTTTTTTTAATAGATATGAGTGATTCAAGAGGAAAGCTTATATCTACATTGCACCCGTGCGAAGCCGGGGCAGATCGCTAGTATTGTATAATTATTACTTGCTTCGGTGAAGGGAAACATCGTGAGGTAACCAGCATACCTGAAAGATATTTCTTGACGGCATGTAAAGCCAAGTGAGAGGCTCATGGGCGGCATAAAAACTCTGACACCAGGTTAGGCACTAACCACAAGATAAAGAAGATAATTGAAATTCAAAATTTACGTCCCGTCTTTGCTATGACACTTTTGAGCGAAATTGCAAAGAGTCAAGTCATGTATGTAATATTTTCTAGGAACATGTAAATAAAGTGATTTTCTGAAGTAAACTTAAATTTGATATCACGGTTTTGAATATAAAGTGACGTAGGTAGATTCTTGTAAACAAAACATACAATATGTATGAGGACAGGCCAATATAATTAACTTAAAATTCTACTTTTGAAAGAAAAACACCATCGTATTACCATTTACATACCTGTAGGTATTAACAGTGCTGTAAATTATGTACCGACACAATTTGGGCCCGCCTAAAATCTACATTAGTGCACTCAATTATAGTACAGACGCCAGCACATCAAGCTACCCGAAAATGTCAAATCTTCCCAATCAACCTTGAACCTAATGCTTTAGCGATAACGTTGAAAATCTATTTAAAAAAGGAGAAAATTGTGTATAATGCAAAGCTTTCTCAATTTTAATGAGATTGTGGTCATCATAAAATCATGCCTGAAGACCCACTTCACCAATACATGGAGAGAAGAGATCGTAATGTTTGATCGAAAGTTTATTAAAAACTGCCTCGAGACGAGACTGCCTCGTTGGTGTAGCGGTCGAGCGACTGCTGAGCATGAAGTCTTGAATTCGATTCCTGGGTTGGGTAAAGTATTATTGGGTTTTTCCATCAGGAATTCCTCAGTAGCAGCCACGGAGTCTGGATTGGTGCCCGGTTTATACAATAGGCTCGCCCCCTATTACATGGGACTTATACATAACTGGTGAAAAGTGGGTGTCCTATTAAGTACACCTCTACCTAACCTTTCGGGGATTACAGACGTGATGTTATGTTTTGTTTATCAAAAACTAAAAATCCAAAGGATTTCGCTGCTATAATTCCATCGACCAATCAAATCAAATCAAAATATTTTATTTCACATAGGCCTACATGGGCACTTATAAAACGTTGAGTAAAAAGGTGCACGGTTCGGGTTGGTCGTTTGAAAGAAACTCCATCGTAAAAATATACCATCCATTTTCCCAGCCATTTGTCAACGATCAAAGTCTTATTTACGTCCAAAAGCAGTTTGAGAACCACCGGAGCAGTGATAGTGTGTAAAACTTGTTAGCGTCTTCTTGGCAAGGAACACCATCTGTTCGGGCAATTTGGCAAACTTTAAAACCAATACACCGTATTTCCTGTTGAAATGGGACCTGTTGGCGCTGTTAGATGTTGAGACAATTGCCAGGTTCAACAAATAAGAAGAGGTTTTTGTTTACGTTGGACAGGCTCGCTTAACAACGCCTGATTCTAAGCAATGGTGTATTCAAAATCATGCAAGTTAGCGTAGAACTAATAAATATATAAATGTAAACAAGACCCTATTTATATATACGTAACTTTAAGATTTCTAGGTTTTACGAGTAGATGTTGGGAAACATTGATTCTGGGAAAGACTGCAGCGAGCGAGCGCGGAGTGTAAACGTAACAAGACCCTATGTTATGTTTACACTCCGCGCTCGCTCGCTACAGTCTTTCCCAGAATCAATGTTGTCTTGTTCGAAACCAAGACACACACCTCTGATTTTTCGGATCCATGTGCATATTGTATAATTATCATTTGCTTCATCAGAAGGAAAACATCGTGAAGAAACCAGCATGGCTAAAAAATATTTCTCGATGGCATGTAAAGCCAAGTCAGAGGCCCATGGGCGGCATAAAACTCTGACACCAGATTAGGTATTAACCACACGATAAAGAAGAACGAAGAAGTGGTATAAATCGGAAACAGTCTTTACCGAGAAGTTAGATCATACAGCACTTTCATTCATAACTTTTATGAGTCTTATACACTTCTCCCACGTTCCTCTTACAACGTTCAAACTCGAGATACTGAAAATAAAAACGGAACAACTTTTTGCCTCGATGAAAAGTTTAACATTGCCTATTTTCAAAGCCCAGATAGGTTACAAAAAAAATATGAAAGCTTCAAATTGTTAGGGTTTTAATTAAACGGGAGCTTTCAAAAATCAATCGGAACATTCTACCTGTTTTTACGGAACAAAGGAAGGAAGGGTGAAATTACAATTAGGTAAGGGGCTGTTTGTAGATTGTTCACACAATTCTCAGTACTTATTGAATTAGTGGTATCTTCCGTGTTTCATGCTGGTGTTTGATGAAATTATCGTAAATTTTATTGCGATGTTTATCTATGACTGTGCGTTTATTTGATTCGTCTTAAGGAAAGAGGATCGTAGTATAGTTTAAGACATCCTTTATAAAACAAACAAAATTATACTACTAGCTGATGCCCGCGGCTCCGCCCGTGTGGAGTTAGATAATTGTCCCATGGAATCATACTACTGGGATAAAAAGTATCTAATGTGTTATTCCAGGTTATGAACTATCTAAAAGCCAAAATTCATCCAAATCCGTTCAGTAGTTTTTGCGTGAAAGAAGAACAAACATCCATCCATCATCCCTAACTTTCACATTTATAATATTAAGTAGGATGACACAGCTAATATTATTATTTGTTTATATTGAGACCTTCCTCAAGGAAGAGTTTTGGCCGAAGGGTGTCATGTATCGGCGTTTCCGCGGTAGGCTACGCGACACCACGCAGTGCAACACGACACCGTCACTTCGTGTACAATTGTTTTTATTTTCTGGTTTTTATAATTACGAGTATGTATGATAGTCTGTAAGGTATTTATGTTATGGGTCTTTGTTACCTGAATTAAATGATATATATATATACATATATATATTATGTATACTATGTTTCAATCTTGTCCCACAAAATTAATACATACTTCCTGCAGAAACGAAAAATCCTTTTTTAAGGCCCTCATTGGACGCAACCATAAACGGCCGTGATAACATAAAAGTCAACAATAATTCACTGTAGAACACGGCCACCAATATGAACGGTCAAAGGCGACATCGGCTATCAGCTAGAGAATCGAATCAGTAATTAATTTAGACGGGACAACGTTCCTACCTGTCCTGTTGACCTCGGTAACTAACACAAAGGTAGAACATAACGTAGACAAAACAAGTTTCATTCATAACTCTTAAAACGTAGGTAGGAAAGGGTCGTTCGAAATTTCTCCATGGAGGGGCAAATCTCGGGGTTAGTGTACAACTTAATAGGTTTACTAGAAGAGTTTACTAAATATTAATTTACTAGCTTTTTAGCTACTACTTACTTACTAGGCTTCGCTCGCGTTAGTTTAGACTTTGACGATCAATTTGGGTTGTATTCTGCGTGTAATTCAATCATGATTCGAAAGACACGTGGCGCCATCTATGAGCATATTAACATTATTATTGTTTTCTTCGGGAACAATACTTTTTTCCGGGATGAAACACCAACAAAATTTCAGGATAATCGGTTCAGTGGTTTAGGCGTGAAAAGGTAACAAACAAACAAACTTACTTTCGCATTTATAATATTATAAAGGGTGTAAACAGACTCTTAACGAAGCCGAAAGGCACTTGTTTTCCCCGACATTGCGATCATTTTTTTGTTCTTTACCATACCTGGGAACCTTCTAGTTACGGAGATATTGGGGGTCAAAGTTCCAACTTTTTCACACCTTTTTTTTAAATACATGTTTTTAATGTAAGATTTTTACTTTAAGCACCTCCAGGACCCCCTTACTATTCAATACATCCATCAGCACAATGTTTTGAGTGCGTTACATTGAGTCCTACCGTTAAACGTGATTTTGCAGTCCGAAAAAAAAAGTCGTCGTTTCCCAGCACTAATTTTTGCGTAAAGTTACTTAGTTTGATGTACATAATGCTTGGTTGACGGCTTCGTGAAGAGTCTGTTTACACCCTGTATAGGTAAGGAGTCAGGAAGTAAGAATAAGGAAGAAAGGATATTGTAGTGCTGTGTTTTATATTATTTTCATTCGTTTGGTGCTTGAGTCTTTGAAGGTTCATATCATCATCATCTGCGTAGCCCTTTTCCCAACTATGTTGGGGTCGGCTTCCAGTCAAACCGAATGCAGCTGAATACCAGTATATTGATGGTTGTGGAGGTCAAGTAGGCATACCTGACCTCCACAACCCAGTTAGTACTGAAGGTTGATAGAAGTTGGTAATAAATATCGGTGCATTTGGATTCTTCTCCACATTGTGTAGTTTTCCCAATACTGGACGACGTCAATAATGTTCCTCCGCCTGTTCCTACTGTTCTGCAAGATGCACGGCTTCCGAGGCTTTGAAGTTTAACGAGGTACGGATTAGTCTGACATTGGATGGGGTGGGGTGTCTTTATCTTGCTCTTGTACTCTCTTTTTATTTTACTTTCGCCTTCAAAAGTCCCCCTTCCATTTGTGTGTTGATGCAACAGATAAAGCAGGTGACAGGTGCCATTTTTGTTAAGGTGGAAGCGCCAGAATAGCCTGCAAAATAATTTTTGAACTGAAAACTTCTTTAGCGGCGTTGCGCACTTTTTGGGATGGGTAAAAACTGTTAAACTCGCGTCAGATCGTCAGATTGAATTGGCGGCGTAGGGCCTTTGCGCAAGTGTGCGTGTAGTTTAAGCTAGATGGTGTTGTTTCAAGTTTTATCTACGCAGTGACATCTTTCGTTCTTGCAGAAAGCTGTTGAAATTTCTGATATTTAAGCTAGACGGCGTTGTTTCAAGTTTTCACTTCTGCCGGCACTCCCGGTATGCAACTTGTTGTTATTTTTCTTACGTTTCTTGCAATTTGCCGATCAGTGTCAGGCTATATGGTGTACAAAACATAGTTCGCGATCGTATATATTTCATGTCATTCAATTAACTCAGAGGGTTGTATTTATGATTTTAATGATTATAACTCTGTAAAGTCATATTTGTTACGGTCGCGAACGTAAGAAAAGATGTTTGCGGGCCTATCTTAGCGTAACCTCTTTAAGCGGATACCTCGCAGCACGTTTTGGTTTATCTCCAAGTATAAAAGGATAATATCCAAAACGATTTCATAAACTAACATTATGCCAATGAAAACAATCTCCCTTTTATACCACAGAGTAAAGGAAGACGATCTTTTATACGTGAAAAATAAAATAGAAAGCGCGAAAAAAAAGCAAAGATTCATGACGGAAAAAAACGAAGGGGCAAAAAGACCTATTGTTCGGATAATTACTTATACTTAATGCAGAAACGGCTTCGGGAAACCGAAATTTCCTCCCTAGAACGGTTTTATTTGTCGTGGGAATATTTTTAATGTTCTAGACTAAGAATTATGTTGGCGGCAAAAGACAAAGTGTTTTGTAAAGTTTATTTATGTACTTTAAAATGCTTTAAGACTTCGCCGTTTGGCTTCTTGTGTTTTAAATTCTATGAATTTTAAAGTAAGATAAATAAACGACTTAGGAAAAATAATCTTGCTGTTTTAGACATTATTTTTGATGTTTTAGGCAAGCCGAAAGTCTGAAAACCTGTCTTACCAAAGGGTATCGTATTACCCGATACTAACTGGGCTATGGAGGTCAGATAGGCGGTCGCTCCATGTAAAGAACTGGTATTCAGTTGCATCTGGTCAGACTGGAAGCGGACACCAACATAGCTAGGAAAAGGCAAGGCAGAAAAGAAAAATTGCTTTTATAAAACATAACATCACGCCTGTAATTCTCCAAAGGTTAGGCAGAGGTGTACCTAAAGTACACACATATTTAGTTAGTTATATTTAAGACCTATGTCATTTCGGACCAGCTTATTGGCATCAAACGATTCCAAATTAAACTCCGTGGCAGCTAATGAGAATTTTTTCACGGAAAAACCTAATAACACTTTGCACGACCCGGGAATTGAACCCAGGACCTCATACTCAGCAGTCGCGCTTGCGACCACTCAACCAACGAGTTTATAATTATGTATAAACTGCGTTGGTTTTAGGTACATACTCATGCTATTGTTTCTTAATTAATGATCAATGTTAACCGATAAAGTTAAACCGTGGGTGTATTTCACGATAATCATCAGAATTGCTTAGATACTCCAGTTTATAGGTAGGCTGTAACTTACACAAATACTTGTGCCTAACTACACGGCTAGTGTTGTTCTCGTCATTATCGATGCGTAGTTAAAGTGTAGTTATACCGATGAGTCTATTCAGTAGTGATGTGCCTTCGAAACGATAGTTTATGGATTGAATTACTATGTTGCCGCGTTGGATCCGTGGGGTCCTGGATTCGATGACCGAGTCAGGCAAAATAAAAGAAAGAAAGAAGAAAGAAAATACATTTATTTTCTTTAATCAAAATAAACAGCACACAATAAAAAAAAGAACAATAAGTACAACAAAAAGGAAAAAAAAAAAAAAAACTTAAAACTTAACAAGAAATGTAACACTGTATGCCTCACGGCAAAAGGGTTATTGTGGTTTTCCAGTAGCAGTCCAAAGTTTGGAGGTGGACAGTATGATACCCCTGTGCCTCGGAAAACAGGTTAAGTCGTTGGTTTTACGCCTAATCTCGCTCCGGTCGTCAGACTGCCGGCCCATCGGACTGTGGAAGTAAGGGAAGACAGAGTGCACTTGTGCCTGCGCACACATTTGAGCACTATAAGGTCTCCCGCGCCGGTGGCTAATCTCCGCTGAGATTGGACACCGCTGTAACCGAAAACGGCCAGGAGGATTAATTTCTATTGGTTCGTTGTAAAATGATCGTCCTAGGTCTTAAACAAGTATAGAAGACGAAAAATTCACTCGTGGTAGAAGTGAAACCTTCAAAAATTTTGGTTTCAAGACACTGTATCCTGTGTCTTCCTATCTCATTTTCTCCCACGTTAAATCTTATGAATTTATGTGGCTGTCTCTTTTTACTGTCGCTTTTTCGTTTCATTGGCTTTCAAATCACAACACAATATTATCTTATTCTATTCTATTATTATTCAAATCACAACACTATCGCTATAACTACCAAATTAGTTATAACGATAATAAATAATAATTATGTAACAGCTGAAACCTAAAACACTATTAACAGCGATTTATGAAATGTTGCACGAGCTTTAACAATAATTATCAATAAGCGACTGTAATATGAAACGGTTGACTTCGTGGCTAAACCGCTCACAATGAAATATTATTTGATATCACGTATATTTTGTAACAAAATATGATACAGCATGTAGTTCAGCGGTTCGTTGGGTTTATAGAACTATGTTTACACTTTATTTAACCCACATGTGTGTTTGCTTTTTCCTAGGAGTCAGGAATTTTTAATAAATGTTGGTTACACATGAACACAAATTATGGCGTGATGTAATTCATCATTCGTGTCATATCATGGACTGCCTCGTTGATCTAGTGGTCACAAATTCGACTGCCTAGTATTAGGTCTTGGGTTCCATGCCCAGGGCGGGCAAAGTGTTATTAGGTTTTTCCATCAGGAATTTCTCAGTAGCTTTATGTTTGCAATTCACAAAGGGTTAAGCAAAGAAACCTATAATACTTACACCCACATTTCACCAGTTATGTTTAAGTATACTACATCCACCCTTTAAAATAATATAATCAGCTGCTGGTTCAATTCTGTTGTCTGTGCACAACAAACGTGTAGATCTAGAAATATCGATAACTGATATATTCGGTCACATCACTATATCAATAAGAGATCTTACATTAATGTGACCGATCTCTTATTATCGAACACGAAAAGGGTTAGTTGTTTAGGGGGTGTTAACACACTACACAACTAATAGTAGTATTGGGTGCCGATACAGAGAAATGTTGGATCAAATTTGGTTCATGCGGTTTATACTATAGAGCTTAGAGTTTGTAAAGACGATTTCCCGACAGAGAAAATTTTAAACAATTGAAATCAGGTGTAAAAACACCCATAACGAAATCAAGAGTGTGCTACATTGAACTCTACCGTAAACCGTGACTTTTCAAAAAAAAAAATTACCGAACGAGCAAACCAAAACAAACACTAAAAACGTAACTATCATAAATGGAAATGAAAGGCTCCACCTTATTTATTTTTAAAACGTAAATGTTGCGTAAGGGCGCACCCCCGAGACTCGCCCTGCATTCGTACGTCAACCTTTAAATAATCAAGTGGTTGTAATGTTAATTCCGTTCTCAATGTGTCCGAAGCGTTCCCCATAGGTAGCAGCAATTGTGTTGACAATTCCGTTGATTTTATCTCTTATTCCCAAGAGTGAATGAAAGGCGACATAACTTTGCAGTGAGGTAAAAAGTGTAAGTTTGACGGTATGATACGGCTATCGCGGTATAAACAGACTATCAGAAACACGCGAGCTATGGAACACTTGTCACGCGATACCTGCGTACCTAGAACTACATAATTCACCAACATTGGAGTGTGGTGTGTATAGAAGTTTACGGTAGCGATTTGGAAATTAAATGTTTTTGTATAGAGCCTTCGGTGGTAATGCTCGAGCCTTCGAATAACATTGTAAGCGGTTATGAAAACGGCGTGAAATTCAAGTACGTTCTGTGATGAGCTTAATAATACAAGCCGATAAAGCTAAGCTAAGCAAGTTGCTAAGCTTGTAGAGAAAGCTTTTGTAATTCTATTTTCTTTCGCGAAATCGGCAAATATGTATACGAAATTTTATGATGAAAACGTTTTACATTTAGCAGGGGTTTCGTTATTTCTAAAAATATGTTTCGTATAATGACAGCTATGGGTGATATGGCAAGAAAGGAGGTGTCTGATGAGATGAAGAGTAATAGAGAAGTATGGAAGAGAGAGAGACAGGAGAATGATAATGAAGAATGAGTGATAGCTATTTAGCTTTTGGTTAAAAAATACGTGATAAAAACATCTAAACCTCACAAGACTCTATATTCTTCAGGATTATTTCATCAAAGGACCTCTTTATAACTTCAATGGTTAGTAAAACCAATACTGAACACTTAACAATTAACGATATAATGATAACGAAATAAAATTTAAGCTGCATTCAACTTTAAGCTGGAGGTAAAGAAGCGAATAAAGCTAAACTGCTGTAAAAAGTTTAACTTGCGTTATGCTGCCTCTTGAATTCGCGATTTAACTTAAAAAATGTTATTCAGTGCACATTTTAAGTTAATTTTTATAACTTGCGCAAAAGGTAATACTTAAAATGAACTGTGTTTTAATTTTTTCACTTTATTAAGTTTTCTGCTACATTAAACTAATAAATTGAATGCACTTTGAGTTACTGTGACCAGTTGGTTGAAAAAAAAAAACTTGCGGTGTATTGCTATGGTTTTGCTTTTTCTTTCATTCGGACTGCAAGTTCAACTTAATTAAACAATTCCTTGTAATAATTGGATCCTTTAAAGCAAAATTGAATTAATGAAACCATTTGTAAAAAGGTACCTACTTCAAATAGAATGAGTGCTTATTAATTATTTCGTGTTTTGGTGTGGAATGTAAAATACCTACCCAATTATAATCGGTATAAAGGACCCTTAACGAAGGCAAAAGGCACTTTTTTTTCTGGATCATACAATTTGATTTGAAATACAAACAATGAAATGGAGATGACCGATAATAGTGAACCAAATCAATCAATGTTTTCAACAGGCCCTATTACATGGTACTCTAAAATAACTGGTGAAATATGGGCGTATATACTATTGGGTACACCTCTGCCTAACTCTATACGGGGTAGAAGGGACACCGACGCGAAAACAGTTACCACGTATTCAGTATATCATTCTGAGCCCCCCACATAGAACTTTTTCATCGTCGTCAAACAACAGCTTTCTCCTTCAAAAGTGCAATACCTACACGGGCAAAATGTATGAACATCTATTTTTTTTTTCGTGTCGGTGTCCCTTCCACCCCGTATATTTTGACGATATGATTCATTTTCACTTGTAACAGTTTCAAGAATAAATCAGTCCCAGGTGTCCCAACACCTGCACTTTAGAAGACCTAAAAACGCTACAGTCGTGGTGATGAACTGCCAAGAAATTTAATTAAGTCGTACCAAGAAGAAGTCCTATTAAAAGTCTATAACACAAACATACAAATATTCTAATATAAGCAATACGCGATACGTTCACTAAGGAAATAATTTCATGAAACTCAATTTTATTTCCATCATAAAGTTATATGTGGTGCGAGGGCAATTCTAAATTCATTGCGTCGTCGACGCTTCAATCAGAATAATATACACGTATATTATACACGCTTTACTATCAAATCATTTGTTTACTTTATGAGAATTTCTGTCTCTTTAGTAATAACATTTCATTTATTATTTTCAGGCCTTTTTTTAATAAAAAACTGATAAACGCCGACATGCTATAGGTTTATTCATTACAAAATTCAGTCAGTATCAGTTATGCGGAAGAGTAATGTAATATCACATGCACAATGTTCATATACGCGATGTTTACGCGATGTCTTCTCGTCCAAAATACCTCAGTGCCTCAAAAGTAGAGTTTATAACCAATGTATGTTACCAGTGATGGCACGGATCTGAAACGTGGTCTCTCACAATAGGTCTTATACAGAAGCTCAAAGTCGCTCAGCGGGCTATGGAGAGGGCTATGCTCGGCGTTTCTCTACGTGATAGAATCAGAAACGAGGAAATCCGTAGACGAACCAAGGTCATCGACATAGCCCAGCGGATAAGCAAGCTGAAGTGGCAATGGGTGGGCTACATAGCGCGAAGATCGGACGGCCGATGGGGCAAACAGATACTGAAGTGGACAGCACGCATTGGAAAGCGCAGCGTGGGACGGCCACCTGCCAGATGTACCGACGTCCTTGTAAAAACTGCAGGGAGTCGCTGGATGCAGGTGGCATTGGACCGGACACGTTGGATATCGATTGGGGGGAGGCCTATGTTCAGCTGTGGACAGCAACTGGCTGAAATGATGATGAATGTTCATATTATAGCTCACTATGACAACTTCATTTGAAAGTCCATCGTCCACTTTTCCAAGCGTAAAATGACTTATGAACTGGGACCGGAATACATAACGTGACGCGAACAATCACAACCGAGGCCCTAGCATGAGTTTTAACGTTTTTTTTTTTGTTTTTTTTTTCTTTTCACAAATCAGATTTTCATAATTTTAAGAATTTATTCATATCTATGGATGATACTCATTGGCTTGTTGCAAACAATTTAACTACAGTGCTGTAGGATAATTGTATTGTGACGAAACTATTTATTTGCCTTGTCGCTACTGTGACACTAGCGACATTGGTGATTGAAGTTAGTAGTTGGTGGTTTTGAGTACCTCACCTCAATCCGCTACCATCCTCACTACCTCCTATAACTCACACCACACACCACCGATTAATTCAGTTACAAAGTAGGTGCAGTACAAAAAGTAGAAAACACACAAAAGTATGTTTGTACATCAGTTTTACGCGTCCACTGTACTCGCATTGTGTGGATGTGTCGCCTACAAGTTGGTGCGACACCGGCCTGTTTTTTATGCTTTTTCTCTCATTGCTAGTTGAATGCTTAGTATTGTTGGTAAAACATGTTTTAATGTAGTAAAGACAACTGTTATGTTTGTTTGCGGTTAAGAGCTTGTTAGGTTTGGTTGAGGTTAATTTTCTTTGCTGTTGCTGGTTGTTTTTTGTTAGGTTAGTTCTAAGATAAAAACCGTTTTTGACAAAACTAAATATTGAAACTACTATGTCATAGCACTGGGAAGCCTAGTTTGAATTTTTTAATCCAACAATATTTTGTAACTCCAATATTTATTATATCTGTTTACTGTATTTGTACTTAGTTGGAGAAAAGAAATCGCTATTATCATCATTTAAAAAAATAGACTTTTTAAATACCGCACGAGTCGTTGAAAACGCTATGGAGTATTAAAATCTATGGGAATGTAGTCCCAGCAGAATACTTACCATAATTTAACACTGTCCCGTACGTAACCATCCAATTAATCTGATAATTGCTAAGCTATCAAGTTTTATCATTTGACCATTGGAGCTTGTTAACTAAATTGCTAATTGTAGCTCAGATACCTACTTATTAAGTATTTATTGCACTTAACTAAGAGATATGACGATACGGCAGTGGCGAAGGTTGCATAGAACTCGATTCCTATCGGCTACCCTTTGAAAAATGGCACAGTCAGTATTCTATAGACAAATAATATAATCACATTACAGATATATACTCCGGCTTACCTCATAAAAAAATTGACCCTTCGCTACTGCGATACGGTACAATTTCGTGAACGTACACACTGTTTGGTGGTTGTTTTCCCGCATCGAAACGATTTTTGTTTTGGTATTACAATCGATGTATAAAAAAATTAAGAAACACATCGAATTTTCCATGTTCGTTATTTTTTAAGTGTTGTTATTAAATGTGTAGTTTTAATTCCTCGAAAAGTATTCAGCCCTGGATGTAGGATGCAGCACGGGCCGCGGGCTACCACCGGCAAAAATATGCACATGCAGGAAAAGCAATAATATTTCCGCTTAGTGGATTTTCGCAAACTGGCGTTACTTTACGGAAATCCAGAGCATTAAATGTGATTCTATAACTTATCATAAGTCTTGTTTTTATATTTTTTTTGCAATTTATCGAAATTACTAGATAGCTTCACTATGGAATAGCAGATTTTTTTTATTTAAATAAATGGCGTAACTTGACAATGCTTGTGGGTCTAAAATTATGTACTGAATTCATATTAATAGTTATTATACGTCAATATACCTTATACCCTGTGTAGCTTATTCCCGGAAATAATTAATAGGTAGATACTTTTTGAAGAAACATAGATACTGAAATTAAAACTAGAGCTTATCCGTATAAATCTACAGCTAGTAACATAAAAGGGATACAATAGATTTAGGTTGAGGTTATCAATAGGGTGGGCCAGGTGAAGTGGGTAGAAAATGTCACGGGTGATGGAGAGGCCATGGAAGTAAGGTCGCGCACAATACGTAGGCACAAGTAGTGGGGTATGTAGAGTAGTGGGACGCGATCCAGCTTGCGATTGGCAGAAATGGATTATTCTAAATTCAAATGTCAATTCAAAAGAGGATCATATCAAAAGGTTTTCTAGAATTTATAAGAGTAAATTACGCTAGTCAAAGTGTAAATTTTCAATTTTGCTGTACTTAATGAAGAGTATTATTTTTTCTAAATATATCTGAGGGAGTTTCTTTTAAACAAGGTTACCCGAGAAGTTCATTAAAAAGAAACGTTTATATTTTGCTAGGTAACAGAATTTTCGTATCTTTGTTGGTCGAAATTAACTCATAATTTTTTATCATAATCTAATTAGTTTAAACGAAAAAGGCGATTATTCGCTTGCTTGGAGTAGGTTTAATTTATTATTAGTAATTTAAACAATATTAGAAACAGAAATGAACTTATAAAGGGAACCTAATTATACATTAACTAACTATTGATTCACCAGAGGGTCTCGACAGGACGCCAAACGCCAAACTTTCAATCCGTTGTGTTACTTCAGTTTTTTCATAAGGATTTCGATAGCTTATATCATTATTTTTACTTTTTCATAATTTTAAATCATCAAATGACTTCTCCCGCTATGGGCAGAGCGGAAGGGAGTGTCAGACTTGTACTGACTAAAACCTATCCATGTTCCTTCCTTGCCCTTTGTGTTCCAGGGCCGCGGTATCTCTATCGAACAGCCCACAGCCCTGGCAGGCATCGGCCCTTGCGGGCCCCTCCCTGTTTGCTGACATCTCTTTGAGGCGCACGTGGAACACGAACGCGCCGTCTACACGGCCTGTCGTCAGAAGACGGATGGACGGCGAGCTAGCCCATTACTCACCGTCCACAGGTCCGCGTCTACGGTGGCCGGAAGCCACTACGTGACCCCCGATGCCCGAGGCGTCTCCCGCGGCGGCTGGGACGAGAGGTTCTCTCCTTCTTACGCTCCACCACCTCCTTCGCTAGCATGACTGCTTCGCAGAAGGAGGCGACGGCGTCCCATTCCCTCTCGCTCCGGACCATAGCTTGGACCAGGGCCGGACGGTCGCCGCCGCCGATCGCCGCTACGAGGACACGGCGGTGCTCCGCCCAAGCGGGGCAGACCTCCACCGTGTGCTCCACCGTGTCCTCTGGCCGTTTCCTCCCACCCGATTCGGTGCAGGAACCTCCCCAAAACAGTGAAACAGGGCCTTAGGCTTTATTTAAGCAAATACTAAGTTAAAATCGTTTCGCTTTTAATGAAAAAAAAAAAAACACTTACTCGCGACTTCGACCGCGTGGATTTCGAAAATACAGCCCATAAGTATTACTTGCTGATATTGTGGCTTTCTATAGGTGAAAGAATGTTAATAAATTTATGTTAGGTAGGTACTACCTAACTAAATTTGTCTTCCTTTTTTGCTTCTCAAGATAAATATGGATAATTACAATTTTACCCTATAAACAACTAACCCAAGTCGACAGTGTTTCGCTCAAATCGCTCACAATTACCTATTATCCGACAAAATTGCCTTCGTATATAAGACTTGCGAGGTCGCGGGGGTACGCCCGAATGTGGGTCGGTAGGTGATTGAGAAACATTGGGGAACAGGCCAGAGAAATGAGAAATTCTGATTAGGATAATGAGCCTTAATTAACTTTCAATAATTAACTAAATTTAGTATAGGTGTAATTTAGTAATAAAGGTTTTCTAATTTACCTGGTTAATATCTCCTCATCGTTATTTGACTGCCACATTCGTCGAGTGGTCGCAAGCACGACTGCTGAGCATGAGTTCCTGGGTTCGATTCCCGGGCAAAGTGTTTTTCCATCAGGAATTTCTCAGTAGCAGTCACGGAGTCTGGATTGGTGCCCGGTTGATTGCAATAAGCTCACCCCCTACAGTCAGCTTCAGAGAAAAGGAACCCCCTTTGGTAATGATATCAAACCATTTTAAATTTTGGTAGTATAACGTAAGTGGCGAGTTGGTTTATAGGTTAAGATTACTGCTCAGCGATGCAATGGTCACGAGTTCAAATCCGAGGATGTTTTTTTTTTATTTATTTATTTTACTATTTATGTACACACATAGACAACACAGGAGAATAACATTATAAGATATTAGTACAAAGTTTTTTCTTATTTTTTAGTTTCTTTAATAGATGATTACATGATTTTCTTTCATTATTATTTAAGAAATCAAATGTTAAAGTAGGTTTGAGGTTTGTAAGAAAAGCTAGGCATGTTGCATAAACAATATTCATTTATTTCTCATTTGCTAATTTCAACATAAGGTTTTAGTTAACTGAGGAGTTACGTATTGCATTTTGTAAAACAAGACAGTAAGGTGCTATAATATTATCACAAGTGGTGGAAATTGAAATTCAAACCTTAATATCTAGGAGATTAGACCGTTATCAATCTTGTTCTATAAAAGGAGTAATGCTATTCGAATTTTCGTTGAGATTGCTAATTGAGTCAATAGCCTAGTGGTATAAGGCACGGTCTAAATAATCCACTGGCGCCTAGTGATGCGGGTTCGTATCCTTAACCCCACGTATAGTGTCTTTTTGTAAGTTATCTTAGTTTGGCCAGAATCCGAAAATACCATATAATTATTAAAAACATGCAAATAATATTTGAATCGACTCGGCGGATGCTCGGGCAGAGACGGGTGCGGCGGCGGGGGAGGGAGCTGCTCAGGGCCAGAGTCACGTGACGTGCCCGCCGTCGTTCGGGCGATATTCTTTAAAGACTTGGGGGGTTCCTTTTCTCTGACGCTGACTGTACATGGGACTTAAATAAAACTGGCGAAGTGGGTGTACTGTTGGGTACACCTCTGCCTAACCCTACGGTGATTACAGGCGTTATGTTATTAAATTTACCCATTGTCTTGTGGCTTTAGTACTTAATTTTATAAATGTAGATTTAAATTTAACTGAATACCAATATTTGGATTTGAAAGAACGGAAGAAAATATAATGAAAGTTTCTTGTCACTTGAATATTCATGGTTTGATTTATGTTTAAACCTACCTTATAGTATGTTACAGGTGATACCAGATTCAGAATTTCCATTATCGTTTACTTTAGCAAACTGGATACTAAGTAGAATGGACCGTAATCTAATAGAATGCTTCCTATAAGCATTCATATAGGTAATTATTGGTACATATTATAGGTACCCACAAGTATGGGTGTACTATTAGGTACAAGTCTGCCTAACCCTTCCGGGATTACAGGGTATGGATTCAAGAACCGCATTCAAGAGTTTAACCCAAAACGCATTTACTTTCAAAATGAAAATGCTACATGAATTAAGAACAATAAATAATGAATTGTCCTTTAAGGCTTTACCAGTCTGTGATGTTCATTATACACGGATTATGTTTCACATTCACTTAACTTTCAACGTTTACTCCATTATTGAACATTTTCATTCACGTACTATCAATTTGTAGGATTTATAACTACGTTCCTGCCAGTCAAAAGTATTTATTTGTGGTTGGTGGAGCGGAATCGTGTTTCCAGTTTTGTATGAATGATATGAATGAATGATTGATGTGTTAAGTATTTCATATTTGTTAAATATTTATTTTTGTTTTATTTATTCTGATTTATTTTTCATATCTGACCATGGTATCAGTTGCAGAATATCAGCGTAGTGTCATTTTTAAATGTTACAACACCATGATGACACACCTTTTCGTACTATTATTTATTCTGCCATGTGTTTTTTGGCCTCGTACAGGAGCACTTTAGTTTATTGTATGTTTTAAATAAGTTTTTTTTTAAATTTTTTTGTTCTCTTTTTTATTATTTCGTGTAGAGTGTAGACCATCAGTATCCAATGAAAAATTTAAAAAAAGGATAATAGAAAATGATCTATGTGTTCCGACCGAATGGTCCGGGGTTCTTATTCCACACGTATGCTCTATTATCGCCAACATATGATACGTCTTAACAAGCGTTATTAGGATTCATTAAAATATTTTTAACAGGTATGCTAGTACTTACTACTACCGAATATAATAAATATTTAAGGGGGGCTCCCATACAGCAAACGTGATTTTTTACCGTTTTTTTGCTCGATATTAATTACGGCGACAGGTAGACGCTTGAAATATTCACAGAATATTAAGTTGTATATTCACTTCAAGAAGAAATTGTTAAATTAAAATAAAATAAATACTCAAGGGAGGCCCCCATACAACAAACATGTTTTTTTGCCGTTTTTGTCTAATGTTGTATACAACATTAGACAAAAACGGCATTATCTATAGATAATGGTACCGAACCCTTCGTGCGCGAGTCCGACACGCACTTGGCCAGTTTTTGACTAATGACGAACCCAGTGTAAAATATTAACAGTCTAAAATGTAGAACTTTTATGCTATTACCCGGTATGTAACCTCAAAATACTATGCCCTAGCAACAGCGCCCATCCCTTTATCTACGTTAATATAGCTACGATACTTCGATATGAGATCTCCAAGCGGAATATTAATATAAACGCAATAAAATCCGGCTGTATACATAATTCTGACGACCAACAATAGCACATACAAAGCTCTTAACGAAAGTATACAATAGTAACATTTATTGTGTTATGTATTCTGTTCTGTTGCTAAATTGTCTAGCTATGAAAGAGCGGAGTCTCCTAATACAGGCTTTTTCTTAGCTTAAAAGGAGGCTCCAATCATCCACTTGTTGTTCTGATTTGGTTAAGAAATATATATTTTTCTTTGTTTTTTTTTTATTATTATAGTACAGTCGTTGCCATAATTTGCCCGCTGAAAATTTATGAAAAATAAAACAGTAATCCTATTAATGAAAATAACCTAATACTCAAAATCAATTGTTGTCTAATGAGTACTATATCGTGAGAGTTTACTATATCGTCGATTTTAGAATGCCTGCTGATAAGATAAAGGCTCCAAATGGTTCGTGTAATATTATTACACACGATGCTGCTCGCCAGTTCTGTTAGCTTGAACATGGCTTGACACGCTACCGCGTGTCTAGATTATCAATTTTTTGGTTATTTTATAAAGTATGTAATCAATTTTATGTTTATTTATATTCTAGTCGAAATAGCAACATTTTGCCACAAATGTTCCCAATTTACTATGTAATTATTGACCGTTTCCTGTCACCATGTTTCCATGAGCTTACTTCGTGCGCTACCTACCAACAAGATGTAAGTCTTAAAGATTACTCCGACGTCCTTAAGAGATTTCCGGCTTATAAGACTTGGCTTCACCGTCTTACTGAACTTTGCCACTTTGCACTGAAAACGCCAACGAGAGCATTTTGTGAGAATAACTTAATAGTTCCTAACTAGCTTTAGCCCGTGGTTTCGAAAATCAACGTCACTTCGTAAAATCCTACCGGTTTTCGGTCGGAAATTATCGTTTGGTAAAATGCCTGAGCTAAATGACCGAGCAGCATTTTTTGGATATAATCATAATTCCATTATACAGGGTGTTTGGCGCATGGACCGACACAATTTTTCCAGGGATTTGGGAGGTCATTAGATACGTTTTACCCATACACCCTTTGTCCCAAATGTCACGGTTGGTTACATATGATTTAAAAAAAAATGAAAAAAATGCCCAAAATGTTTCCTTTAATTTCAAATAACTTTTTTGTTTGTTTATTTTTTGTAACTTTTTTTTTTGTTTTTTGTTTTTGTTTATGGGTAGAACCTAGCTAATGACCTCCCAAATCCCTGGAAAAATTGTGTCGGTCCATCCGCCAAACACCCTGTATAATCATAATTTTTATGAAGTTTAGTAAGTTTCAGTTAATGCTACTAAACAGAGAAAGAATAGATAGATATAGATAGTTTAACAAATGTTCGACGTGATTTTTTAAATTAGCATAACTTTTAAGCTATTGCATAGCTTCTATCGCGGGCCTTGAGCGTGGAGACCGAATCCAGAAATTCCGTAACGAAAATAACCGTAACGTAACTTTCGTAACGTAACGTAACGAAAATAACCTAACACCTAGTGCCTAACACGTAGTGTCAGATATTGACAAGCCTAGGTTATTATTTAGCTCCAGCCACAGTGGAACGAATGTATGGGAGCGGTTGGACGTAGACATGTCCGAAAAAAAAAAGTAAAATTATGCCAAACTAATGATGCCATCTTATTCGATTACTTAATGCCTTCATAACTTGTAGTGATGAATTTCTTCATACCTCCCATATTTCGGGAGTAATTTGAGAAAATGTGAAATTTTACTATGAAAATGAGTGTATCGAGCTGTCTCCCTCCTGATTCCGGGCTTGTTTCAAGTAGCGGTCTCTAATATCATAATGCTAATACTAAGAGCTATATTTAATACTAAGACACATAGTGCGCCAAATGTGCACTTTCTGGGATAAAGAGTGATGTTTATTTTATAACACAATTTTTTTATTTTTTGTTTATTTTGTTGATTAAAACCGTTTTTCTAAAGGTTTACCTTATTACAATAACATTTCTGAGCAGCCAATTAGAGAAGATATAAGCTAATTAGGATATATAATTAGGGACTTAAGGTTTACATATAAAACTGATGCACTAATGATTACTGATAAGAACATTGCTATTATTTAATTACTAAATGGCTCTTAATACACTAATTTAGCATGCATCATTTACTAATTATCACAATAACTAATTACCTTGCAATATTTAACAAAGGATACCTGGGATACCTGGATTTTATATAAATAGGTCACTATTAGTAACTTTAAAATCAGTGTTGATTTACACCTCGTTGTATCCAAGCTAATCTCGCAATGTATTTTCCAAATTTTAATACAAATCTTGATATTCACGTTGCTTTATGCGCACGCGCACATAAAGATTTACGCGACTTTAACTATTTGTTCAGTGTTTTAAAAGATAATAGTTGTGTTCAGTTATATTCAACGAAGATTTAAGACAGGAATACACGAAGTACAGGAATACTTGTAACAAAATTATCCAAACTCTAAAGCACTCATACTATCAAACGGAACTGGAAAAGAACCAAAACAATATCAAAGGAACATGGAATACCATCAAAGAAATGTGCTATGTGAAAAATGACGCTAAAAGTGCCACGGAACTCCTACAATTAGAAAATAACTCACATAACTCTTTAAACGAGGTTAATAGATATTTTACGTCTATCGGGAAAGAACTGGCTAGCAAAACGCTTACAAAGCTAAACATGACCGAAGATACGCTGGTGAAAATCAGTGCGAAGTCTAATAGCTCTCTGAACTCAATGACTCTTGGACCAACAGACGAAGTAGAGGTTGTTCAGGTGGTCACAGGCCTTAAGAATGGAAGTGCCCCTGGGTGGGATAACCTGCATGTATCCATATTCAAAAAATATAAGTATAAACTTGCTACGCCCCTTACACATCTCTGTAACATGAGCTTCATGCAGGGTATCTTTCCAACCGTCTTTAAAAAAGCCGTGGTTTCACCCATCTTCAAGGCCGGCGACAAATCAAAAGTGACCAACTACAGACCGATATCTCTCTTGAGCACTCTCGCAAAAGTCATCGAAAAACTGGCAAATAGGCGACTCGTAGAATACCTAGAAAAGAACAACCTGCTATCAGATAAACAATACGGGTTCAGAGCTGGACGTTCTACAAATGACGCTGTTCTAAGGCTTACCACGGCAATAACGAACTGCCTAGATAGAGGAGACAAATGCGTTGGCATCTTCCTCGATCTTCAAAAAGCCTTCGACACTGTGTCAATTCCCATCCTATTGAGTCGATTGGAGGGCGTCGGCGTAAGAGGTGTACCCCAGGAGTGGTTTAAAAGCTACCTGTCTGGCCGGCAGCAAAGAGTTCGCATTGATGGGAAGATGAGTGACGAAGCTCTTTGCGCTTACGGTGTTCCCCAGGGGAGTACTATAGCCCCAACACTTTTCCTGGTATACATTAATCAGCTCTGTGACCTTCCAATCCATCAAGCCGAAATCACAATGTTTGCTGATGACACAGTGCTCCTATTCCATGACACATCTTGGGAAAACTTGGCACAGGTAAGCGAACGAGGGCTTGCAAGAGTAACTGCCTGGCTTGAAGACAGTCTTCTTTCCATAAACACCAGCAAAACAAAATACCTTTGCTTTAGTATGTCAACGCAGGGCAGCCCCAGTCCAGACTTTATTGTGCCCATCCACACGTTCCCCTGTAATAGAGGCTCATGTTACCAAGCTACTTGTGCTTGCCCTATGCTTGAGAGAGTGAAAAACATAAAATACCTCGGTGTTACAATCGATGAAAACTTGAAGTGGAGTCAACATATCTCAGTCACTGCAAAAAAAACCCGCAAACTTATATTTATATTCAAAACCTTGAAACATGTTGCCAACCAGAAACTTCTAATACAAACGTACAAAGCGTTGCGCCACTGCGTCTTGGGCTATGGTATTTGTGCATGGGGTGGCGCCGGCAAATCCCATATGATAGAAATTGAGCGTTCCCAGCGAGCAGTTCTGAAGGTCCTTCTGTCTCTCAACTTCAGAACCCCAACCAGTTTGGTGTATGAGCAAGCGCGAGTGCTGAGCGTAAGAAAAATATTTATCTACGAGTGTCTACGGAGATATCACCGACTTACGGTCCCGTACTTGCCAACCAACAACAAAAGAGCTGACAGATATCCTGTACCACGGGCAAGGAGCAAGTTTGCCAGAAAGCATTATAACAGCTTAGCGCCACGCCTGTACTTCAAGTTTAGCCAGCACAAACTGGTTAAACATGTGAGTAATTTTCAGATAAAAAAGGAAATATTACTTTGGCTGGCAAATTATAGCTTCGATGACACTGAAACCCTTATCAGTACTTTAACCTAGTAATATAAATACTCATAACACCCAACACACACTCACACACACACACACATACAACACACACACACACACACGCACACATCTCACCACACACTCGCTACCTGTATTACATTATAATTATGAAATGTGCCTTTATTTTGTATAATCTGCCTTTTAATTTTCTGCTATTTTTTTTATTTTTTATTACCAATTTATCTTAAGTTTTATTTCAAGTTTTATTTCATTTTTCTTAGTAGACAGTAAGCACTGTCTAAGCTTCCAAACTCAGAGACAAGTAACCGGAAAAAAACCTCAACCCTTGTCATACAGGTTGTCCTAGTTCAGGGGTTGAGACCACATTGATGTAATGCATGAAGTTATAGAAATAAATTTTATTATTATTATTATTTATTATTATTATTAGTTATGTGAAAGTGCTGAAACAAGTTTAAAAGACTGGTGTCGTCGATTTTGCTACCGCATTTATGCAAAATGGACACAGTCTGGAAGAAGCACAGATAAGTTTCGGAAGAAACATGAGATTTGGCTACAGGCTGCAATTCAATGGCCGGAATTACAGAATGAAAATATGGAACCTTCTACAGAAAATATAAGTGACGTCATCGAGCCCATAATTTCTCCTGCTAAATCTGATGCTTCAACTTGTACACATCCTAGTCCTCGTAAATCTTTTGAGGACCTTAGTAACCGGCAAAAAAGAAGACGCACTGAAGATAGTCTTTCATGCAGCAGTAGCAGCGCTGAAATTATGTTTTCGGCCGAAAGGGCGCTTCAAAAGGCAGGACAAAGCGATACAGCTTATGTTATGAAATACTTGACGGAGAATCCAGAAGAGGCCTCAAAAATCAAAGCCTTCATTGAAGGTAAATCAATTCAGGTACGGGAAATATCCCCTTTGAAGGCATTGGCTCTTTATGTATCGATGAACTTATCGAAATGGCGCTATAACACTCTTCGGGATTTCAACACTCAAGAAGGAGCTCTTCAATACCCGAGTTACTACATGTTGGTTAAAGAAAAAATTAAGTGCTATCCGGCCAAAGAAGATCTCACAGTTACAGAGAGCTCTGCAAAAATCAAATTACAAGCCTTGATGGATTTAACCTCAAGAAGACTTATTAGGTCGTTAGAAACCCCTGTTGATCCCAATCAACAGCTCGTATTGACCAGCAAATGGGGTTTTGACGGATCATCTAGCCAAAGCATTTATCATCAAAGGACGAGTGAAGATGAGCAAATCGATCTTGCTAGTAATTTTATGATTAGTCTTGTACCACTGCGGCTCGTCTCAAAAGGTGTAACAATTTGGGAAAACGAGCGACCATCTTCCACTTCATTTTGCCGGCCAATATTGTTTAAGTTTATAAAGGAAACCAAAGAAAATGTGCAGAGAGAGATGGCTGAAATCGAAGCAGAGATTGAAGCCTTAACTCCATCCACCATCACTGATGGAATTAGTGTCAAACACCAACTGCTGTTGACAATGATTGATGGTAAAATTCATTCCATTATATCCGATACAGCAGCTTCAGTGTGTGACATATGCAAGGCTTGTCCTAAAGAAATGAATAATTTAGAGTTAATCAAAGATAAACACGCAAACGAGGACATGTATAAATATAGCTTAAGCACCCTTCACGCTTGGATTCGCTCAATGGAATGCTTATTACACATTTCCTACAAATTAGACATAAAATCATGGCAAGTAAGGGGTGATATAGCAAAAAGGCAAGTTGATGACAGGAAGAAAAGAGTTCAAGAGGCTGTAAGAAGAGAAACGGGCTTACTTCTCGATGTTGTGAAACAAGGCAGTGGATCCACCAACAATGGCAACTCGGCAAGGAGATTTTTTGAAAACTACACTAAATCTGCTGAACTGACCGGAATAGATGCTATGCTTTTAAGAAAAATCTGTGTGATCTTGCAGTGTATTTCATCAGGAGAGAAGATCAACGTAACTAAATTCCGAGAGTTCTGCTTTGATACTGCTAAGCTTTACGTGGAGTTATACCCATGGTATTATATGCCTTCTTCACTTCATAAAATTTTAATGCATGGGCCAGACATAGTTCAGAACATGTCAATTGTGCCCATTGGTTTTCTATCCGAAGAGGCATCTGAGGCTAGAAATAAAGATTTTAGAAAATATAGAGAGGGGCATTCTCGAAAGCATAGCAGTATCTCATGCAATGAAGATATTATGCACAATCTTTTACTGTCTTCTGATCCACTTGTTACAAGTATCCGTCCAAAAGGAAATAAGTTTGTAAAAAAATCTTCTTTTAAGGAATTTTATGAGCTTACGGATTCTGAGAAAAGTGATATCGAATTTGTTAACATAAATGATTTAGCGGACATCGATTCTGAATTTGAATTAATTGATGATGATGATGATGACGAAGATAATTAAATGATGTTATTGTTTTAAAATGTGTAACTTAGTAAATTAGAGCTTACATCTTAATTATTTATTGTACTTTTAATGAAACTAGGTAATTTATTATCAACTTACTTAAAAGTCATACTCTCATCAGTTCTTGTGAATATTTTTGTTAATATATATTTCTGTATATATATAATATATTTATAGACCTCTTAATAAGTCTGTCTGCGGTTTAAAGTAAATACAAATGGGGAAAAAACGTTTTTTTTTTTTAATTTTCATTTCCTTTTATCCCAGAAAGTGCACATTTGGCGCACTATGTGTCTTAGTATTAAATATAGCTCTTAGTAATAGCATTACGATATTAGAGACCGGTACTTGAAACAAGCCCGGAATCAGGAGGGAGAGAGCTCGATACACTCATTTTCATAGTAAAATTTCACATTTTCTCAAATTACTCCCGAAATATGGGAGTTATGAAGAAATTCATCACCACAATTTATGAAGGCATTAAGTAATCGAATAAGATGGCATCATTAGTTTGTCATAATTTTACTCTTATTTTTCGGACATGTCTACGTCCAACCGCTCCCATACATTCGTTCCACTGCCAGCGGTAGATTAAAAATAATAACCTAGGAAACCTATACAACCTAACCTCCTAGCTCCAGCGTTAGATTAAAAATAATAACCTAGGCTTGTCAATATCTGACACTACGAAAGTGAATAAATAATTATAATTACATAAGTTGATAAAAAAATGCTATGCAATAGCTTTACCGCGGCAGTCTCCGAGTGCCACACGTCTTTTTTTTGTTTATGTACCGATTGAAGCTGAACCGAGGAAGTGAAGCTTACCACAACATATTAGTGAAAACCACGTCTAAATCGGATAAGCCGTTTCTGAGATTAGCGTGCACAAAAGCCCAGACAAACAGACAAAAATTCTTACAATCATTGTTTTGGGTGCTATTTGCGTTGATAAAGGTCCCAATAATATTTTTTCTCCATGTACAGACAGCGATCCGTTACATTTTTATTATATGTATTGCTTGATTGATTTACAATATTAATATGAATCATTTCTATCGGACAACAGCGGTGGCCCAGTGGTGGCGGCCCCAACTACGAGTAGTAAGTCGTGGGTTCAAACTCACTTGTGTAATTTATTTCATCACCACTGCTCTCAAAACGGTGAAGAATAACATCGTGCGAAAACCCGCATGTCCCAGAACACGAATTCGAAGACATGTGACATCTACCAACCCGCACTGGGCTCGCGTGGATTATAGCCTATTTCCTCTCATAGAGAGGAAGCCTGTGTGTGGGAACACTATAGGCCGATTATGCTTATTTCTATCGTCTTAAATGTTGACCTGGATGACCGGCTTTTTTTACGTTTTCTAATAATGAAACCTTGCTAGATCGATTTATCGCCCCCGAAACCTCCTGCATACTAAATTTCATGAAAATCGTTGGAGCCGTTTCCGAGATTTAGATTATATATACACAAGAATTGCTCGTTTAAAGTAAGAATTTCATAATTGTTAACTAGCCAGATTTGGAATGTTGTTTAAATCTCTTAATCTTAGTTACCATCTAAACAAAAACACCACAACACTACCCACAACTCAGCCCACCCCATCCGAAAATACAACCTTGCGATTTCATCCACAACCCCAACGGTGAATGAAAATATTAATAGACGGCGAGACTGAATAAAATGAAAAAACTGTTTTACTACGATACTACGGCCCTACCAGGAATCCGTGTGATGCATTTATACCTGGAATTCTGTCTGGTACAGGGCTGAATCAGCTGTATTCTCCTATGTTATGTTAAAACAAGTAAAATGTTTACAAATATTACGGATTGTTGAGCTAGGGATCAGTCCTTTAAAGTTTAAAAAGTTGTCTGTAAAGTTGGTTTACGGACGATAGTTTAACGTGGCAACGTCATAAAACCGACTGGAAGAGAGATAGATGCGGCTCAAGCGTACAATGAGCGTAACGGGACAATAAGTGTAACGAGACAATCAGCGTAACGGGACAATGAGCGTAACGGGACACTTTTTCGTTCATGCAGCCGGCGTTCATCGATTTATTAGACGTTGTCGTCAAAAACAAGTGTGCTTTAAACCACACGACTGAAGTTAAACTTCTCCTTTAACTTTTTTCCGTTCGCCTAGTAACGTAACTTTTCGTAACGCATTCACCAGCTTACTCCCTAAGTCAAGCGTGCGTAGAGAAGTTTTACTTCAAAAAAAAACTTTTTCCTCCCCTAATAGAATCCTTACTACCTAAAAAAATACACAAAATCAATACATTCTTCCTATTCGACCATCCCTAAACCGGACTATATATACGATCGGCACCGGCTTACGATAATGGAACGCGTAGTGTCCCACATTAATTACTTACTTAATCCGAACATTCTTGACAGCGCGCTAAGTCTCTATAGTCTATGAAACATTTTCATAGATTAACTCTTGAATCTATTCACCGACGACGACTATTCTCGCTTGTTATTCACTACTTGTTTGTCATTTGTAGATCTTTAACAGTCGTTACGAGTTGTCAGAAGCCCAAAAGTCTGACAACCAGTCTTACCAAGGACTATCTTATTATCCAGTAACAGGACTTTGAAGGTCAAATAGGTAGTCGCTCCATTAACATTCTGGTATTAAGCTGTATCCGGTTAGACTGGAAGCCGACCCCAACGTTCCTTGGAAAGAGACTAGGCCTATAATATTATTTACAACTTATGTAAGAGGTTTTTTTTTTTTTTAGTTAGCCTTAACTGTCCCGCTCCTGGGCAAAGGCCTCCCCCCATTCCTTCCACTTCTCTCGATGTTGTGCCTCTTCTTGCCAATTACCGAGAAAGCCATGCAAGGCGTCCCGCCATCTACTCCGCGGTCTGCCGCGACCCCGTTTAACTGTCTCAACCAGTTTTGCGATATGCGGGCCCACAAATTTGCCGGCATCCGACAGACATGGCCTGCCCAGTCCCACTTGAGTTTGGCAGCTTTATGAGCTACGTCAGCTATTTGGGTTCTGGGAAAGAGGATTTATCGAATTAAAATAGTTATGTAATTACAGACATTGTTAGCCATTCATGAACAGAGCCTTTCCAATTACTGTGATTGTGAATATCCCCTGAAGCTGTCTGCAGGGAATTAATTGATATTCACTGTAAGGGTCAAGAAAGCTCAGCTTTTTCTTAAGTCGGGTTTGCACCTGTGATTCTAACGAAACGCGTTTTTATTCACTTTTTTCAAACATTGTCCCACACTAAAAACTTCTCTTATATCGTAGTTGCGTTTACAAACATTTATAATCCCAAACACAAACAGCTAGATCCTCATGTGGGAATCTAACCCACGACACACAGCAGCCAATCGCTCAGCCACAGCATCAACGGTGCTGACCGGATATTACAAAAGACCACAACACTAGATATGTACAGTGGTGACCACTTACCGTGAGATGAGTCTCCTGTTTGTTTACCATACAAAAGGTAGGTACTTATTTCAAATTTTGCATTTTCTCTCTAAATAAACTCATATTTTATGGTAAAATAATTATTTTAACGACTTACCGAAATGTAAATCTATCTCACAGACAGAGTATGATCTAGAATTCAGAACCAATTAACCAATTACAGTATTATCCCAGAAAAAGCTTCTCTAGGGGCCTAGCTTACAAATCATTTGTATTTAATCCTAAAAAACAAACGATATCGAATTCTGGAAAAAGCTAATGACAAAAACAAAAATATCTTTCAAATATTTATATGTTTTGACATTTTCTCTGTGATCCTCTTATCCCAAGGAAGGATAATATTGAAGGTCATACAAATATGAACCCAACATTATAATGAACAGGGTAGGAAGTTGGTCACTACGATATATTATTTACCTATTGTCCGAGGAAGGGATAAAGGGCCTCATTTGTATTTGGGTAATTTTCTACAACTGTGTCTGCGGATGGGGGCAAATAATATTAAATGGAATGGAAAATTTCGGTTATGATGTTCTATTATTTTAGGAACAATGATTAAAGGTCGATGACGTCCCTTTATCATATTCCAACATATGAATAGACATAGAGACATTTTCGAGGGGGCAACCTATCCTTCTTGTATCAAAAAGTATGCTCCCCCAATAGAGCTGAAGAGAGAAGTGACATTAGAGTCGCACCCTGTACCTACATACGTGTGTCCACTACCTAGCAATGAGATTAGTTGAGGTACTAAACGGGTAAGGCCCCTGAATTTCTGTAACTCACATTGAATTTCGACGATGATGCTACAAGCATTATATGTATAAGTAATCAATAACTTTTACAAATCACAGTAATACTAGTAATTTCTCAACATACAGGTTGTTCAAAAAAAACCTCCCGTTTTTTTTTCGGGAGAAATATAAACCGTTATTCCCGCGCGATAGTGTCTGGTCTGTCGTCGTACTAATTAGACGAAGCCACTTCACCCGAGAGCCCTCGCTCTAAGGCAAAGAGTTTCTTTGCGAGAGTACACCGCGTGGTCTACTTAATTAACATGCATTCTGCCATCTACGCCGAGATCGAAATGAATGAGGAGGTGACTTAACTTCCGCTTATGAGTGGAGTGGATTGTGATAACTATGTGTTTTGTGTTAGGATATTTTATCTTTGATCTGTAACTTAGGAGAAATAAACAAACTTACTATTTTTTCCTAAAATTCATTTACGTAATTCGTAAATATTTTTGGTATTGCCATAGCTGTAATCCCATAATGGCAACCGCTAGGCAAAAGTCTCAACGCTATGGTTGCCAGAGGACGGACGGCGGCGCCGAGACCGACCGCGACTCAGAAACAGGCAGCGGGCTGACCTGGACGTGCCTCACGAAGGCTAGCTTGAATTACCACAGGAAGAGAGTACCAGAAAGTATGTGCTATTGGTCAGTAATGCGACATAAAGGGCTAATCTAAAAAAAAATCGTGTCAGTCTTTTTCAATAAATTAAGTGTCGGACAGACAAGGCCTTATGCCATTTTTAAAAACCCAACAAAGTCAGGATTTTTTTTAACTTTCAGGAATAACTGAAATAATACAATTACTCTAATACGAAAAAAAATCTTAAATGGGCTTTTTCTGAATAACCTAAATCAAACTAAAATATACACATTTTTCCAACGTTTTACCTACAACAGATAAGAGGATGATACATTAATTCCCCCATTGAAATCGTTGTTTGATAAAGCAACATCCTGTTAATGGAACGTTAGCTGATTAACTTAGGGGATTGCGCCGGGGACGGCGGCAGCCGCGAGTGAGACACGACTTTATTACATTATATTCTGCTTAGTTGTTTATAAATAATTCAATTATCTTACGCGCTGTCGAAGATGAAAGGTAATGATGATCTGTGATTTCCTTGTCGCCTTTTCGATATTTAATTGATGAATGGTGCATTGTTACTACCAGCTGGTATCTTTTCTTCTTTTTTTTTGAGAACATCGGCAAGAGAACTAAGGTTGCCGACGTAGCCCGAAGAATTGCCAAACTTAATTGGTAATGGGCAAGGCACATTACCCACAAAACGGATGGCCGATGGGGCCGAAAAGTTCTGGAGTGGCGACCGCGAACCGGATGACGTTGCGCTGAAATGCCTCCCACTAGGTGGACTGATGACCTGGTGAAGGTTGCGGGGATCCACTGGATACGAGTCGCACAGGACTGGTCATTGTGGCGACATTTGGAGGACGCCTATGACGACTTTCGGCTGAAATGATGATGTTATCTCTTCCACAATTGGGCAAACGCCTCCGATCTTTCTATTGGCAACTTCATGTATTGTAATTCCTGACAGTTCATAAAGTAAAACATCTAAGTTGCCAGTCATCTTATATTTCTAGACTAACATTGCCCCGTGTCATTGTTAAGAGAACAACTTTGAAGTTGAGTTCGTCAAACCCAATGATAAAGTTCCAGAATTCAAGGCAAGCGCGCATCCTAGTTTGAGCGAGAGGGACTGGGCTATAAGTTCACCACGCGGGCCCAATGCGGGTTGGTTGATGTCACATGTCTTCGAATTTTTGATACTAGGACATACTGATTTTCTCATGATGTTTTCCTACACCGTTTTGAGAGCAGTGGTGATGAAATAAATTACGCAAAGTAATGCATCTGCGCAGTTCGAACCCACGAGTTTCTGCGCTAAGTCGGGGCCGTGACCACTGAGCCACCGCTGTTCTATGTGTGATGGTTGATACATAATATACGAAACTGATGAAAGCTGATTTTTGTAACTGTGCAACCCGCCCAAATGTGCGTTAGTTAATTTCCAATTCAAAAATCTCAGTGACAAAACACAATCCTAATTGAAACTATATACAGCATTCTAATTGAACACACTCTTTGTATAGCGACAACCTGTTAAAGGAATGTCAGCTGATTAACTAGGGCAGACGGGGGTGTGATGTGGATGACACAAGTCACTACGGAACCACGACACAATTTATAGGGGTCCCTATCTATTCAGGAATGGTGATTCATTGTATAACGGTTTTATATTCACGTTGCTGTACAGATATCATAGACGTAAATTAAAACATAACTTTAAGTAAAGTAGTAATTTTCTTTGTTATTGACCTAGTTGGTGTAGTGGTCGCAAGTGCGACTGCAGAGCACGAAGTCTTGGGTTCGATTCCCAGGTCGAGCAAAGTGTTATTGGGTATTCCATCAGTAATGTCTCAGTAGCAGCTACGGAGTCTACCTGTGTGCCTGGTGACGATAATAGGGTCGCCCCCATTACATGACACTCAAACATAACTGGCGAAATGTGTGTGTTATATTAGGTACTGTAGTGGTCCTATGAGGATATATCGTTCTGGCAGCCGATTGATACTGGCAACTTAATAAAGTAAATAGATTTGAATGTAAAAAAGGAATAAAAATATAGATTGTCAGAAGGACAGATAGAAAATAGCGATAAATGTAAAAACATGTATTAATTGATTTAAAAGTATAAATATACAGAGAATGCAAGTACAAAGGCGTATAATTTGGTAGTGTTGACTCCGTACACACTACAGTACACATCTGCCTAACCCTTCGGGGAATTACAGTCGTGATGTTATGTTTAAATTAAAACGTAATTTAATTTAAATTTACAATGGTTTTCATTTTTTTTTAGACTGATATTGAATGACAAACAAATCAGATAAAGCGTCTTTAACATTTTTTTTGTTAAGGCTATCTTTAAACAAGGCACCTAACCTAATGAAAAGCTGAAAGAGATCCCTCAAAATGTATAATATTTAAACAGAAAATGTTTCACAATGTTCTACTGAAAATTATATTTTGTTTATATTTTATTCTCTCGCTATTGTAGTCGTTTACTCAACATTTAAAAAGATAAAATTTACGCTAGGATGCTTATTTATTTTTTCAGAATGATAACATTTCAGGCTAGTTTGATGTTTGAAGAGTGTTTTTATTTTATTTTAGAATGCTTTAATGCTACTTAAACTAAACATTAAAAAAAGTACTAATTTCTATAAAATAAATTAGATAACAGGAGAAATAGAAAAGAGGACATTTCGGTGAAAAAGTAGAAGAATGTTTATATTTATTTATTTATTTTCAAGTTTTCAATATTGACTGGCAAAATGTTGGTGTTCTATGACATGATATTCGGGGATTACTGGCGTGGTGATGTCGTTTTTAATATTAATTGAACGACAAATTCATTGCTAATAATAAGCAGAATTTTATTCGTCAAACTTAATTCATTAGTACAGTGCCTACACAGAAAACCACAAAAAATACAGCCTGTGAAAGAAAACGGCCTAATTTTTTTGATCGACACTGATTCAATTTCGAACGATGATAGCTAATTGCTTTCTAGGAAAATGTTCCCTTATAATAATCTCATTTTAATTCGCCGCTTAAGGCACCGTCCTTACTTATTTATTCAAGTGAGGGTGTGGCCGTCCTGTCTCATAATTTCGGATATTACGACATTTTTCCTCTAGGGTTGGCCCTCGCGTATGTATACGTGTATCCTCAATCCCTGTGAGTTATAGGGAAAGGTTTGAGTGGCAAAAAAACCTGAAAAATATCAATATTGTATCCCTTGGATTTCCTGTCCCAAACGAACTGCTATTACGACTTATGTGAATGGTAATTTAAGACTTTTTGCCCTCGGAAGATAGACCGACAATCTTAAAAGCGACTGGGGCAATCTTACAAGGCGGCTGAGATAGACAGGAGCAGAGATAATATGACCAGCACTGACTTACGATAGCCTACGATAAAAGAAAAGCAGTAAATCGTAGCCTGACGGTTGACAGAGGAGAATAGAACAAAAAAACGTGTTGCGCCAACCCCGAATAACATGGGACAAGGACAGAAACATGATGACTAGATGACGATAGCCTTCTTTTTTTTTTTACGGATGGGAAATCATCGAATGACTTCTCCCGCTCTGGGCAGAGCGGAAGGGAGTGTCAGACTTGTACTGACTAAAACCCATTCATGTTCCTTCCTTGCCCTTTGTGTTCCAGGGCCGCGGTATCTCTTTCGAACAGCCCGCAGCCCAGATGACGATAGCCTGAGTTAATGATAATTTTTGTGAGAAGGATGATGAGTCCACCCCTTGTCGGCAACAGTGTGAGCTTGATCTGGCAAAGCCTAGTTCGTCATGAAATAGAATACGAGCCCAACCAAAACTAATTTGTCGTTAAAATCAGTCAGTCAGGAAGCCAGCCTAGCTCCCAGAGGACATGCAGTAATTTTACACGCCAGTTAATCCAAAACTCGGTCACCCAAACGGGGCACAGCTGGTTCAAAACATAACCAGTTAAAGTTACGATAGTATTTAGTATTTATTTAACACTTAACTCAAGCAGTAATATCAGGTAGAGTGGGTATGCCGTCGACGTAAAAGTACGGCGTTAACGACCCTCGTACCACAAACATGAAACAACTGTGAATATTACTCGCAGTGTTTGAAATTACTTGTTTCATACTTCTTTCTAATTGGCACCTGGGTCTGTGAGAGCTGGAAATGTTTTCGTAATGTTTGTTTTAATTTTTCACCGTGATTATATTTTATTTAGTGGTTGGGTGCATAATTATTATGTGCATGTAATAATTTAAACGAGCAATTCTAATTAATCTGAATTCTTATTTAATCTGAATCTCGGAAACGGCTCCAACGATTTTCATGAAACTTTGTATGCGGGGGTTTCGGGGGCGATTAATCAATCTAGCTAGGTTTCATTATTAGAAAACGTCAAAAAAAAAAAAACGAGCAAAGCTCGGGAATCCAGGTACTGATTATTAAATGATCTATTGTGGTTTAAGTTCTATAGCCACGTTAGTCTAAAAGAGCAACTTTACAGGAGATTGAAAAAACTCCTTATTTATACCATGGAATAGTACTTTATATTTTGTATAAATTTGTTAATAGCATTTTATAATTTGTGTTCTTTTCAAATTAGATAGCTCGAGACGTTCCTTTTTTTTTGTGATTGGCTGAAACAACGCGTCTTCTGATTCTGTAGCAAACAGTATCAAAAATCAAATGACCAAAATCGCCTGTAATGACTTACGTGGTGTTTGAACTTCGAGGACGCTATACAGTCTTGGGGAACAGGGGAATCATTGAAACCTCAGGATAACCTCTCTCTTAAGGTAAAATAAAATATATAGATGAAAACTAAACTGCATAAAAACAAAAGAAGATGGCAGTATCGTATGTGATCTTATGAATCTCCGAGACGGGGTTGCTTCTGAGCTAAGCAATTGAGTGACTATTTCATGAAACCATGATGACATTAATTGAGGCAATGACTTTTTTTTTATTTATATACAATGTTGTGTTTGATGATTCTATAATAATTATAAAATACACATTTGTTACAGTCTCGAATTTTATTAACAAACAACAACCTAATGCGGGCCGAATTTCGTTGGCTTTTATAAAGATCAGCTGCAGATTTCTAGTATTCCTTATAATATTTCTAAATGAGCAATAATTTTACCTTATTTGCCTACCAAAATAAAAGGTCAAAACCAGGAACTTTAGTGATGTAAGCTCTTCAATAACCTATTTCTAAATCCATGCCATCTAGTAAATCCAGTTTCACTCCGAATTTGTGGCTCATTTCCCGAACCAACCTCTTGACCCGACCGACTTAAATCCCTCAACTTACGCGGGATCTCAACCGACTGCGAGTAGAAAGAAAGATAGCAATTCTGTACCCAATTTCAACAAATATAAAATCAATATTTATAGGTTATTCAACTTCTTCAAAGTTAACTACCCAGTGGCCAGCCACAGTTAAACCTTGTTTAAACTGTGTGTCAAAGTGTCACTTATGTCACTGTCAATAATGTCAATTTTAGAAACCCGGGGCCTCAAGTACCCAATGGCGGATAAGCGTTTTTTATTGCCGGGTCCCGCAGTTCCCGCTGGCGTTTTAGTGGCTACATTGTGACAGTGTTGCAATAGAAAAAGCAACATAACATAATGCCTGTAATCCTTAAAGGGTAATACGGAGGTGTACTTAATGATACACACACATTAATTCGCCGGCTATGTTTTAAGTCCCTTTTATAGGGGGCGAACCTATTGCCATCAATTGTACAAATCCAAACTCCTTGGGTATGGCTGCAACTGAGACATTCCTGTTAGAGAAACCCAATAACAACTCGCCCGACCAGAGAATCGAACCAAGCCCTCATGCCCACTCGCAGGAGCAGTTCACTCGACCAATGAGGCAGTAGCAGAAAGAACAATGTATGGGTTAAGGAGTGCTGCATGCTTCTTTTTGTTTTGACGCTTGAATGACGTTAACTAGAAGGCGCTGTTGGTAAACTTTTTTTTTCCGGATGGGTAATCAACAAATGACTCCCCCCGCTCTGGGCGGAGCGGAAGGGCGTGTCAGACTTGTACTGACTAAAACCCATCTATGTTCCTTCCTTGTCCTTTGTGTTCCAGGGCTGCGGTATCTCTTTCGAACAGTCCCTCAGCCCTGAGTTATTGTTTGAGGAAATCGTCATCATCATCATTTCAGCCGAAAGACGTCCACTGCTCGACGTAGGCCTCCCCCAAAGGGGGTTTTGGCATAATCACCACGCTTAGCAGGCGGGTTGGCGATCGCAGTACGGTTGTTAAGATCAAGCACAGAGAACGCTGCTGCCCATTCTCTGGTAAGTCCCTTAGTCTTACGACACCCACCGGAAGATATGGGATGGTGCTATTCTTTACCTGTATTCTGTACCTGATGAAAACCTTCAATTTAAAAGCCCTTTAAGTCCCACTGCTGAGCAAAGGCCTCCACGATATCCTTCCAAGTTCTACCCATTGAAGACCAAATATTTTTATTAATCGCAGAACAATTATAACTTAATCGCAAATACACTACTGATATGATCACTATTCACTTAGATATCGCACTTCTAGTTCACTTCGATTCGCTTCGATTCTTCGATCGTCTAAATCATGGGAGCACGCAGTCTCTGCTCCCGCAAACACGACGGCTAATTATATGCCGACCGATCTTTCGAGAAAGTTCTAGAACTTTCTTCACAGTTCCAAAGTGGAACATTCTAGAACTGCTCTCGAATCTTCTTCAAAAGTGGAACATTGTAGATTACGCTCAATTCTAGAATGTTCCACTATGGAACATTCTAGACTCGAGCGTAATCTACAATGTTCTCGTAAAACAGCCAACGTAACATTATTTATCCACGAGCTCCTTTATAAAGGCCACGTGGCAGAACATCTATGCAGCATTATACAAGGTCCCGGTGTCCCATCCACTGGGTATACCGCCTTGTCTTGAGGTATCGAGATCAAAAGAAAATTAATGAATAACCAAAATGAGAGGTTTTCTTTTTACAATTAACATCAGAAGACTGTTAATTAATATCAGCGTTGTTTTGTTTTGTGCTTAATTAAGACCCAACATTGTGTGTAAACGCAATTTTTTTGAGGTCACAATCGTAGGAAAATACAAATTAATTAAAACAACATTATGCTTTAGCTTTTGTCTAGTTTAATGGATCTCTCACTTCAATGATCTTATTTAGAAGATACTATGTCCTAAAACTATTTTTTCCCGTGGTTTTGCTCGCTTCAAAGGTTATAAGAAATTAACATCATGCCTGTAATCCCCGAAGGGTTAGACAGAGGTGTACCAAATAGTAATAACCCACATTTCGCCAGTTATGTGTAAGTCCTATGTGATAGGGGGGAGCCTATTGCCCATCAACAGGATACAAATCCAGACTCCGTGGCTGCTACTAAGAAATTCCTGGTGGAAAAACCCAATAACACTTTGCCGACCCGGGAATCGAACCGAAGATCTCATTCTCAGCAGTCGCGATTGCGACCACTAGACCAACGAGGCCGAAAATAATCCTGGTCATAACCTACCTGTGTGCCAAATTTCATCCATGTCCGTTTAGCCGGTAAGGTAACAGACGGACAGAGCTACTTTCGCATTTATATTAAACTAGCTTTTGCCCGCGGCTTCGCTCGCGTTCATTTAGAATTTGATAATCAATTCGGGTTGTACTTTGCTTATTTCAATCCTGTTTCGAAAGACGAGTGGCGCCATCTATGAGCATTATAACGTTATTGTTGTTTTCCTCGGGAACAGTATTTTTTTCAGGATGAAAAGTCTCCTATTTCCGTATCTGTACATCTGACAATGTACTCATATAAGCCTTTCTGGATGAGCGATTCCATGGTTTAGGCGTGAAAAGGTTACATACAATCAAACAAACTTACTTTCGCATTTTAAAAATTAAGTAAGGGCAAGGATATCGTCACAGATCCAAGTCAAATACATATAGGACATCAATTCACGTTAAACTATCTTTTCAATACCGTCAGCGATGACTTGTGAGGAATAACGAAGGGAATCTCCCTTTCCTTCGACTATAAAGCCCATCAATTCGGTGGCCCCGTAGAAACAATGGGCGCAAAAAATACTTGGTCCAGTTCTCAGATAGAATGATTGACGACCGCGGGGGGGTAACGGGGTAAAAGGGAGGTTACGATATCAAATCATATCTCCGCTGGATATGTCATTTACCTTCTGTGAAGGTGACCTTACACAGGCGTTTTAAAGGAATGATTTCCAAGCAATAGTTGCTTGAGCTAGTAGGGCAGCGTGGTCACCCAGAGGTGTCCCCGACTTACGAGCCGTGCGTGAGCTTTTCGTGGGTTCGCAGTGTTCGCACCCAGGAAGGCGTATTATTTTGTGTAATTTATTTCGATTTATCCTTCGTTCGTACTAAAGTTTTGTCCCACATTAAAAAAAAAATTTTGTTTATTTCATCACCACTGCTCTATAAATCGTGAGGAGACCAGCATGTCCTAGAAACAAAAAATATTGTAGCCCAATCTTTCCCACGGAGAAGAGGCCTGTGTCCCAGCAGTGGGAGAATTACAGGTTTATTATGCTTGTGCTATAATTGCTATTCAGTGCACCTAACCCAACTGCTCCTTGCTCAATTCAATAAAGAAGTATTTTTCAAAAACTATTCCTACATGTTGGCGGTAAATTGCTCGATATTGTTCTGATGAATCTGACGTCATATTTGACCAAAATTGTCCAAATCGTTGTTCGTGTAATGAGGCATTTAGACCTAGGCTGTGGAACATAAATCAGACTAAGTTCTTTATAGGTCACATATTATACTCTGACTCGTTTTAAGAGCGCTTGTTGAACTGTTTAGAGAACTCCCTCGGGTACAATAAATAGAGTTATCAAACTTATACCGCTGGAGGCTATTTTGTTTTTAGGGCTTAGTTTAGGCATTAAGTCGTGTTTGGGGACTAAACTATATCTAAATAGTACAGACTAAAGTCAATGTCCTGCATTATCTAACCCTTCTGGTCTTATATTATGCACACAGCCAAGGAGTGGAATTCCCTGCCTGCGTCGGTGTCCATGGAGTTTCTTGCCCATTCTTCTCCATAAATTCTACGCTTTGGAATGGGCAACTACAGTACTTTCACAAGTTATTATGTCTTGTGTTTGTGACTGTAGCTTAGCCTTCTTTGTTTTTCTGACATTCAAAAGTGCCTGTAATGGTATTATTGAAATAAATGATTTTGAGTATTAAGAACCGCTAGTTGGTGGAATTCACTGCCGCTTATCTGTTCCCTGATCATTATAATCTGGATCTATTCAAAGTTTAAGTGAATTCAGTTTCTTCTATGCAAGCATGCTCCGCCCTAGGCCGCAATTTGCTTCACATCAGGCGAGTTGCGGCCAAACGAAAGCCTGCATAATAAAATGAAAAGAAGAAGACACTTCACTAGTGACACGAAGTAGGTATACCAGATTTGACACAATCACACTGAGGTCCAATCACATTCTAGCTATCTTACCCAAAAACTACAACGGCATTAGGCTGTAGTTTTTAATTTAACCTTCACCAATATCAATACCCTCATCTTTTTCCCTGAACTTCCACATTTTTCAACAAGACTCCACCCCCCCGCACTCGAGTAGATAGTGAGTGGCATATCTAATCGATTCCTATTCATCGTGCGTGCGTATCGATTGTGCGTTTAATAAAGTTGTGTAATCGAGCGCTGGCCCGTGGCTGTGGCAGTGAGCGTGGTCTGTTGCTATGTGGGGGGTGGCCAGGGTTCTGTTGTTCATTAATTATGGAAGACAGCACAAAAATATTTGCGGAATAATGGAGAGGTTTTATGACGTCATGATAAAATAGCCATGCGAAATCTCTTTACTAAGCTTGGTTAATTTATATAGATTGCTTCCAATTGGTTCATTTATAGATTGCTTTCAATACACCTGACCTGTTCCCTTTAAGTAAATGATCAGTTTATTCTGTTACATGAACTGATTTTCAAATTAAAAGAAATGGACAACTATAGTACGTAGACTCACATCATTACTGTCTGTAATTTTGTATTAAAATTTCTCGGATAGTTGCAGATTCTTCCCAATTATCACACTGCGAATCGCGGTCTATGATATCTACCTAATATAATCATAGTGGAAAAAAATATATATTGAATTGTTAGTTAAAAGATTTTTTTCGAACTCTACAGCAGAAACACAGTCATTCTTTTGGGTTACTTTTGGGTACTTTTTATAGTTTTGTACAGCCCGAATTCAGATTTAACGCTACCAAAAAATATACACTTCAATAGCTCGAAACGCCGAATAATTTAACAATCTCATAAAACATCAGTCGGTCTAATCGCTCAAACGTCTGTTTATACAACACGCAGGCGCATAACGTAACGTCTACAGAAATCTAGACACAAACCAGTCTGGATTTACCGTAATCTATTTCTCTGTAGCATTATACGTTGTTAATTCTCTATTACCGCAACAAAGCATTTTAGGATAAATTTATAATTTCAACTAGCCTATGCCCGCGGCTTCACCCGCGTGGAGTTCGTTAATTGTCCCTCGGGATCATAAGATCAGGATAAAAAGTATCATATGTGATAATATAGGTTATAAACTATCTGTGTTCCAAATTTCATCCAAATCCGTTTTGTAGTTTTTAACAAAGAAAAGAGAGTAACAAACATTCATACTGGATACAAACTTTCGCGTTTATAATTTTAGTAAAGATATAGGTACGCACAAAACATAGAAGAAAGGTTACTGATACCCAAGAGTGGGTGATTCTGGGCTGAAATGGTGATATAGGTACGTAAATGAGGCTACAACTGGCCTGTTTGTCAAAATATCGTAAAGCAGATGGTCGTCTCCTCACATGACCGGAGGGCTGGCCTATTTTAAGCTGCCAGAGTCCGGGTAGCCCGCGAAATTAAAATTTTCTTACGTTTTTTGCAATTTGCAGGGCAGTGTAAGGTTGTATGTTGATGAAACATGAGTCACGCCAGTAACACATATGTAGTCATAGAATTACAATCATGAATATCATCAATACAACTCTTTAAGTTCATGCAACCCTATTCAATGAATATTTCATGAAAAAGTCATTCAATGGGGTTAAATAAACTTAGATCTTAGACTTTCATGATTGTAAATCTATAACTACACACGTGTTACTGGCGCGACTCATTTTTCATCAACATACAACCTGACACTGACCTGCAAATTGCAAAAACCGTAAGAAATTTTGAATTTAGCGGGCTACCTGTAAGATTCCACCGAATAAGCATTGCCATTTTAACGTTTCAATGCTGCCAGCATTTTGACTACTTTTTTCATTGACAGAAGTTTAAAAAAACAGCCAGTGCGAGTTGGACTCATGCCGTATAAACTTGTAGGTACTTTGTTATTAAGCTACATATTAACCGTTTTCAGATTTTTTCCTTAAGATGTGCTGTAACACATCGGTTCTTGTTTTTCATGATTCTACGTCAACGGGAAGCACCCTATAGGTTTTGATTCTCTTGTGAAATCGCAAAATATGCGACATAAACGGTCATATCTTTTGATCACGTTGACTTACAAATTTTATTTTTACTGCTCCAAGAGGTAGCAGACCTGAGTATTTGATATTAACTTCAGCTTGATACCTCCACGCGTTCCTGAAAAAAAGGGTCTTGACAGACGAACAACAAAGTGATCCAATAAGGGTTCTGTTTTTACTGACTCAGGTACGGAACTCTAAAAATCAACGCTCTATGAGATCGACACGCAGATTTCGAAGGACGTTTTTCTGAAAACGTCATATTGTTGGTAAGTTTTTTAACCTAGATGTAAAGAAAGAAAAATATCATAAAAGAGTATTTTGGCAGTCTCCGACCCCAATGCGGGAAAGGTTAATCCTAAAACACCCTTTTCTAGAGGTAAAGGCTCTTAAATCTCTATTCGTATAATCTTTTGAAAAGCAATCAAATTCAATCCAACATATTTCTCTTTGAGAGCAAAGCCGGGGATTTAACAATAGCATACAAAGAGAATACTTAACAATTACGGTCTTACAAGTTCTCTGAGGAATCTTAACTGACTAACTGAGAAAGATGTTTCAGTAATTTCTGCTTTAACACTTCTGAAATAAGGATCATAAAAGTTCATAAGGTCAGTGAAAACCATTAATCCATCGTGCATCTAGGATGGACTGAAGTATACAGATAGAAGTTGACCACGTTAAAATGAACCTTAAATCCATCCCTGACGCCCTGTTCATGACCTTACTCGATACGACTTGCGCATATAAGGTTCCTAAAGCGTGTAGCTCATAGACAAGCAGTTAGTGTTAAACATAAAAGAAATAAAAAAATAGCCTTTTTTTACTCTGGCCTTTCTACATAGCAAGAAGTAACATTGCATAATACTAATAACATTTTTAATGGTTGTTAATTAACCCTTCATTATCAATAATCAGCTACCAGGTCTGTGTGGACTGTCTTGCGATATAGTATCAAACAATGATAAGTAAATCAGTAATAACTAACTACAAAGCAGTCCTTTTAAATTACTGGACGTATCAAATTACTGAACCGTTCAGCCATTTAGCCATTCAGTAAATCAGTCATCATAACTGGCCGTAAAAGCCCGTCGTTAAACGTGAGCGCCTTCTATAAACCGGTACAATGAACAATATTCGCACTTACGACTGTTTTTACTTTTGCGATATAAACGCAGAATATTGTAACGTAAAATTGATAATTCCAGTATATAAAAATACTGACCGCCGGTAGCTTGGACCCTATTCCCGATACCGGTGGGCTACTATTTTTTATATTTTTAAATGTTTTTTTATGTCGTTTTATATTTAAATATTTGAAAATGTAAAAAATATGTATATAAATAAATAAAGGAATAATAAGTATTTATTTCACAAAAACAGCACTGTGCACTGTATACATTGTTTGAAAATAATATTTACATTATGATGCAATAGTTGACTCAATCTTTTAAACTAGGACTAACCTGTATCTTAAAAGATAATTGATTTAGGGTTACGGTAACATTTATTGTGATAGTACCTCATAATATTATATGGCAGGCAGTAGAAGTTAACCAACAGAAACCAAACTAGCACTCAAACAAGGTTCCTTTTTTAAAAGTCCTAGTGTAACCTTTCATTCGTTCAACGTATGTTTGTGGGGAGTGATATGAAACTTTGAATGACGTTATTGCGACGCACGCTATTTCGAAAAATTTTACGAGTGGTACGCCATTTCGAAAACTCCGAAGTCGAAAACCGCTATATCGAATGACGTTGTTGCGAACACGCTGTTTCGAAAAACTGTTAGAATGGTACACCAGTAATGACTTAATAATACAGACTTAATGATTTTCGAAATGGCGTACCACTCGTAAAATTTTAAGAAATAGCATGCTTCGCAATAACTTCATTCGAAGTTTCATAACACTCCCATGTTTGTGAATGTTGTAAGTGGATTTATATCTGGAAATAAAGATTTTCATGACATTTCATTTCAATGAAAGTATCATAAACTAGAGCAACAATCTACAAAAAGTCAATTTTCAACGATTCGTAACCTTATTTTATTATTAAATAAGGCTCTGATATAATAATCCTTTAATCGCCTCAATACAACACCCGCCAGCAATAAAACTGTGTAATTAAAAAGCACTTAATAAAATATTTTATATTTCGTTTTCTGGGAAGCCGTGACTGAAGTAACTGATTTAAAACAGTCGTGGATTGAAATCGCAACATTTAATTTTTTTATTATTGTTTATAAACTTTGTATTGCCACTTTGCCAGCTGACAAAGGCTGAAATCTCTTGTCTAAGGGAAACATAAGCTAAATAATACAAAAGTCACAGTATCGTGTTGCTGCAGTGCGATCTTGGAACTTAAAAAAAAACTTTACTAGTGGCTCTGTTTAATATTTCAGTTTTAAAGTTCTCAATTTCGACTGAATGAGACAAGAATTAAGAAAAACACTTCTCAAATGGTTTTCGTACGTGCTTATAGCGCCATCTATTATCAAGTAGCGGATAGTTTAGTACTAAAGCTCAAAAGCTTTTGTTAGTTCCATTGTCTGCCGTAAAAGCCTACAGTGTAACTTCATGTAGTAGTACCGTATACCTCCACTGGGAACCAACAGACAGAACATAAATAAATGCCACGTTGCCTTCTTTTATTTTATAATATTTGAAATGACCAATAATAAAAATAACAAAGTATAAAAAAACAACACAAAAATCTCATTATTTATCATTCCTTGTTACATTTAAAGTGAGCCGGATGTCGTCAACACAATGCAAGAAACATAGCTATAACATGGTGCGATTGTTAGTAGCTTTACAAAGAAGCCATTTTCTTTTGTGTCGGTCACAAAGGACAGTGTTCAAGGGCGACTCGAAGGCTGTATGTTTGTTTAGCGACCGATATTGCGGATTAGTTCGTGATCCACATTTCGCCCGCTTACCTGAAGTGTCTATACAAAAATGTAACATTGAAAGTAGCAGGCTGAACATTGTTGTAGTTTGCATGTCTGCCGGTAGATGGCGCGGTTAATTTGTTGTAATGTATAATATTAGAAGCGCTTCATTTATTAGAGTGATAATTAAATACAAAATAACTGATGAATTCAATTCATACTTTTTCATTTAAGCTTAAATAGTGGTGGATTGATAATATTCTGTTACCAACTGGTTGGCATAGATGTTGCTACATACATACATACCTCATTCTTTTTGTAGTTTTTTTGTAAAAATAAATGATTTTTATCAATTTACGAAAAGCCTTTTAGTAATTCTAAGTGTACTTATATAACCTACAGATAAGAAATTTTCCATTATGATAAGACTTTTCAATTTTGTACAGACTTTCAAATTAAGTACAATCACCATTACGAATGGCAGCATATGTTTATCTTGTTACACTCTAAAACTTAGTTCAAGTTTTGCTATTAATGTTTTACCAGAATTGTGCCTTTATTTTTCCTTTGTAACAAGACTAGCTATTTTTCTAAACTCTCAACATAAATTTCTGGATGAAGTTTCAATAAAAATGGCGGAATATTGACCTACACAGAGCGATTGCCAGACGGTCGCCATCAGCTTGCCAAAACTAAAACACATGCAGTTTTTTGAAAATTCCTTACATCTCGTGATCTGGAAGTCTGTCATTCTGGCTTGTTTAGCAGTCTTTCAAACTTTAAATGAGGCAAACTTTGACGACTGTCAACCGGTTGTCGTTACATGATTCATCAGGGTGTGAGGACATGTGACCAGGGTTAGCAATAAGAAAATTCCAGTTTCACTGACTTTCTATGATGTTAGAAAGTCCGTCTCTTATAATTAAGTCTTTACTGCATGTCACGGAGTTCCAAAGGTTGTAAAAGTAGCATTAAAATACATTCGAGATGATTTCGATTGATGAAAGTTTTATGCGCGCCATTCGTCTTTCCCACCGCGCTCATTTATTTTATACGCCTAGAATGGCACATCAGCGCGGTACACAATTTCTTTACTTAATTTAGCTTATGGCTGAAAGCAGTGGCTTCAATTTTAAAAGGAAAGCCTGTTTTTTAGGTTAGGAATAAATGAGTCTAGTTCAGAATAAAAGAAGTAGGATGTCCATTATTTTTTGGAAAATGAATTGACTCAATAGTGCTGATATCATTATTTTCCGAATCGTGATAAGTCCCTTGCTACGGCTTAAAACTAATTCGAATAAATACATAAATAATAACTGTTACATTTATTACACCACATTATATATGTGAATACGAAAGGTACGGCAATTTTCTCGAGACCAATTCATTAGTAGGTACTCCCGCAAAATGCCTATCCCTATTCTTACGAATGGTACTAAACCTCGAAAATGAAATTTATGGCTCTGGAATCTCAAGAGTATAATTTTTAATGAGGTTCTGTGGGGCGGAATTTTGAGGGATCGGGTGAGTAATCAAGGGCTCCTTTTATTTTTTATACCCTTAACACGGATACGGAATGTAAGATGTTTATGTCGAGGACTTAGTATAATTGCGATCAGCTGGGCAGGAACGCACGAATGTCAAAGTTGGAGTAGGACGCGGGAGGGAAGGGGTCGTCGGTTCAGGTGCGGGGCGCGGCGGCGCACCGGCCTCCCGCCACGGCCAGTGCTCGCCCGGCCCCCATCCCGCGCGCATGTCCCCTACGACATACCCCTTCACTACAATTTCCACACAACGCGACTCCATTACATAAGATCCTTCGAAGGGCACATTAAAAACCTCATAGTGTTAAGGCTTCTTTCTGTGATCAATAAATTTTAGCACATTTTACACGCGTAGGTTAGCGTTACGTAAGCCGCCGCCGTCCACGAAGCTTCGCTTGCCACCGCTTTATTGTGATATTCGGTTGTGATATATTCGTTTAGGCTAGCTTTTTGCTCGTAGTTAGTATCATAGGACTAGTGATTTGTTGATAATTATTATATTGCACTGTTAAGTTTGACTGTGTAACGGAGTCGTGTGCGTCAAAGCCGCCGTTTGACGTTGCGGAAGTTGGATCCTTTTGGTCCCGTCACCCTGTAACTTGTTGATTGTGTTATTTCCTGTCCTATCCCTCGTTCCCGTGTTCCTGGCCGCATGGTGAGCACTGGGTGGGTACTCAGTCGGTGTTCGCGCGTTACTTGTTGATCGTGGGGTGATAATGCGCGCGTAGCGCTCCCGAGTGTGGCTCGTCACGGATTCGCACGGCTGGTGGCGGCCCGCCACGCCATCTGGCGGCTACGGCGCTCCGGCTCGCAGCCGGCGCAAGACAACAATGACCATGAACAGACCAACCATCTGTACGTTTCTTCCTCTATCTTCTCAATGTCTGTCTTGCAAGCTTCTGTAACCATGAGCCATCATTGCCTTCACTGTGTTTCTTTTTTTTTCTATCTCTTTTATGTTTCTATATAAGTCAAGTCTCCAAAAGAACTAACGCTTTTCTAAAGTGACGCTTGTGTATGACGCTCAAAGAGTGCCCACTCATTTTATAAAAGTGTGTAAATAAGCAAAGCGTCTGTGCAAAGAGTCCGGTCAAACCTATTTCCGCGGCGACTCTTTCACATTAAGTTTGTTTTGCTCCGGCTGCCAGCTGCTCACCCGCTTTACATTTCCAGTTTTCACATTTCCCATTTCACATTGGAGTTAAGGTCCCAGTCTGTTGTATGCATCGTCGGCCATAATGCAATGCCTGCTATAATAAATGTTTTTCCCACAGTTTGTTGTTTTATTTTGCGTTTTGATGTATAGGTATCAGCCACCTGGGTAACCATTTGTGCTTATTGTAGCTTTATGTATAGTACGTGCAATCGATGTTTAGATGAAGTAAGTATTATGTAGACGCACTTTGATCAATGTTACGTGCTCAGTATGATATACACGTTCATCAAATTCACTCATGCCCCAGTTGATTTTGTTACGTAATGGCGCCCGATGTGGGACTATTTTGTACTACTTTTGGCTCACTGCTTTGTGTTAATACTTTACAGGGATATGAAATAATGGCAACTACAATTCAAATATAATGAAGTCACTTAAATTACCATATGTTAAGCTACGTTGTTTCCTTGGTGGGTATTGTTTGCATTAAATACGATGAACAATACAGAACAAAAATAAACATAGTATGCAAAAACAATGCATGAATGCTATTATGTAAATAGGTTTATACAAAATTACAAATGGTATTTATGTCATCAAATCTAGGAAAAAGCATAAAAGTAATCAATTTTAAAATTGTTTTACAACCTCATTTCCATTGACTGCAGCCAAATATAAAAATAGGCCAAAGGCCGATTTTACCATAAGATGCAACACGACATCCGCGTTACTTTCGAGCCAAAAAGTGTAAAAGCAAGTCCTTGCCCTGACCTTGACCAGTACTTTCAATTGAACGCGTTTGGATACGAGCTTCCAGAAATCGGATATGTCTCGCATGAGTTACTGGTGATACATTTAATAAACCTTTCCGTATTTCAATAAATGTATTGAACCAGTATTGGCGCTCAACGTGGAGCAAAATGAAATGAATTATTCGGTGTTTCAATTTGAGAGGCTTGTGGAAAGCAATAACAGCGTTACGGGTCAACCTCCTAGGTGAAGCAACGCTTGTCACGGTTGGTCTGTCGATGGGTGAAACCATGTCATTCAGTGGTTACATAGCGAAACCCTCCCGCCAGCTCTCGTGCCTGGGTAAGCACGTTAAGTGTTTGATTCCAGCTGTCATTTGAAGATCTTAGATAGTCTTTGTAGGCAGGTATAAGTCAGAAGCCATAAAAATTGGAGAACCAGTCCGAAGGGTATCTTGTTACCCAGTAAAAGAGTTGTGAAGTTTAAAACCTTGTATAACCTGCATGACAAATCTACACATCTGACATGGTTGGTGAAAGGTTAATCTGAACACGGTTTTAGGTAAACGTATTGTTTCAGTGTTAATTCTGGTTAGCTAGTCAGGTTCAAGTGATTCATGCGTCCATTATTAATAGATACGGTCACTGTAGACCCTGCTAAAAATAACGAGCCCACTATATCTCGTGGGCGTCGTAAACAACTATGTCTACATAGTCAATCCATCTATGCCTACAATCTATTGTAGGTAGGTTATTATGTACTGCTGGGTTGAAATATTTTAGAGTCCGGTCAGAATGTTCGAATATTGTAATATAATTCAGATGAGTAAAGACTTTATTAGTTGTGAAACATTCAGTGCATAGTGTCTATTTAAATTATAATTTTATATTAAATATGATAATGGCGCCCAGAATGGGACCCCGAAAAAATCATTTATCTTTCTTTTTCACAGAAGAAAATCTATCACGGAGACCAACCCTATACTAATAACATGGGCATCTTTTCAGTCAGGATTGAGTAATTTTCATAAAAGATAGTACGGTATGTCGACGTTTTCTCTCGGCTAAAAATAGAAGGGACATCATCATCCGTAGGTGGCTTAGAAAGCGACAAGGACAGATTTTCTAAATCTTGTCTCTGGCTATGAATGCGTGAAATTGATATATAATTTTAGACTCGACTTATGGATTTTGACTAATCCGCATGCGTTGCGCATACTAATATAATAAATTGAGTTAAAATTTCGTGTTATGAAATCCTATTTTAAGAAATCAGTAATGGCGCCCAGCGTGGGGCAACCAAGTTTAGATCTATTTTGATTAAATACCGGTACTAACAGTTTTAAAACTAACATAATATAATCACTTGATAATATAAACCACACCTGTAATCCCTGAGGGTAAGGCAGAAGTGTATAAATAGTAAGTATATCCGCAAAAAAAAAATGGATTTCGCAGCTCAAGCATTTAACAAAACCTCAATTACCTAGCTAGCTGTGTTAAATTCAATTAGAAACATTCACGACCGTTCTTTCTGTCTCAAAATAAAACAGATACCAAACCTCGTGGGTGAACTGAAAGGGCAAGGGCTTCTATCAATATTTAAATTGGTCCGGATCATTCATGCTTATATTACCAATCCGCTTTTAATACTCTGCGGGACAGTTTCCCGGGTAATACCAATGTTTCTGAAAGGTTTTGTGTGATCAAAGGTGACTTTTACCCTCTCAAATATAGTTGGGAATAAATTATGAATATTTGGTAAGCCAACTCAATGATGTCTTTAGAACTTGGCTTTAAAATCTTTTGTCGTATGTATTCTTTGTTGGCGTTTATATCCGTATGTTTTGGCAATAGCAACAAGCTTGAAAGGAATAGTAATGACCTAGTACTTAACCCAGTTCTAGTAACGTCGAAATTAATTCCTTTAATGTCCTTAACCGAATTATTCTTATGGCCGAATTCCAATTCAAAACTCACTTATTGAAATCTTCTTGTGAAAATCATTTGAATTTTATGCTAGTTTCCCGATTTATACTTGATTATTAGAATATTGCTACCGTATCAATATTCAAAGGCTTCTTCATTGCAGAAATTAACTTTAATATTATCGTATTTAGCCACAATTTTAACAACACTGAGAAAAAATAAAACGACAACTTTTATAGCTGTGTTGGGAGTTCGAAAAAAATTAACAATGTTCTTTTATAATCTAAAGAGTATCTAAAGACATAATATATCCTCCGAGACACAGTCAGGACACGATAGCATTCGCTCATTAGGATCGTGTTATCTTATGATCGGGAGCCTGCTAACTAAAGGCAATAATGTAAGGGAAACAATCAAATGGACGTTTGGTGCTTGAAAATTTCTTCTTAGCTTTTCGAACTCCACTACTTGCCTCGTTGGTCGAGTGGCCGCAAGCACTACTGGTAGGCATGAGGACCGTCTGGTTCCCGGGTCGGGCAAAGTGTTATCGGGTTTTTTCCATCAGGAATATCTCAGTACCAGCCACGGAGTCTGGATTGCCGCCCAGTTGATAGGCTCGCCCCTAAAACATGACCTAAAACATAAGTGGTGAAATGTGGGTGTACTATTAAGTACACCTCTCTGCCTAACCCTTAGGGGATTACAGGCGTGATGTTATATGTCCTCAACCAGATGCAGTCATAAAGGTCATGATTTACACACTGCACAGGTAGCAGAAGTCTCAAAAAAATAAAAGAAAAAGAGAACCAAATATTCAAAACAGCCAGAATCGTTTTCTCGTTCCTCCGAGTTATTACGGCACTCATTCCTAAGTCATAAATAACTCATAAACTCAATTTATCACTACGACTACTATTCGTAAATATCAGATAACAGAAAATGGATTACATGTGTCATCCTCTGTTATTATACCTTCGGTCGATACGAGTGGCTCCGATTGTAAACAATAAAGCAAGGGCGATGACATTTCGAAAATCGAATCGATAGTTTTATCCACGAGTGTGAGTTTGAACTCCTTATGTAGACCTATGGTAATAGATTAAATTCCTTAAACACTTTAGTTTCAAATTGAAGTTCCCCTGCTCTGTTGATGTTTTTACGCTAAACTTTTCACTCCTTGGACAAGGAAATTAGGCGATAAATTAAATTAAAATCTACTTTATAGTATCAAATGGAACTTTCGTGATCTGAATGTTTTTAAGCTAACCTCCAAAAGGATTGATAAATTGCAATTAAAAATAGCGCATATACAGAGTAAATTTTTCAAGTGGCGTGGATCGCCAAATCCAAAAGGAAATCATGAGGAATAGCGAAAAATGCTCAGAAGAGTCCCGAGCCGGATTTTGACGAAAACTAAAACTGCATCATTAGATTTTTGAAGAATCATTATTCCTGGCCAGGAATAGAATCCATTGATTTCGGGAAAAAATGCACACTGTATTATTATACCGTTCGATAGTGTCACTAATAAGGATTTCACGGACATAATTACAAACGTAAAAAATAATTACTAGCAATCGCTATGTGAAGTACTGTTTATATGTTTTTAACGTAGGTGTAACATACGAATAACTAACCAACCTCCAGGGATTACAAGATATATGTTCTGGTTTATAGGCTTGAGATGATCCTGGTTAAAAAAATATATTCATCCTCGAACGTTACCAAATAATATGAGTAAACAAAACAAGCAATCAATACCCTAACACCATTAAAGCAATTAAAAAAAACCCCACGCAACTCTAAAAATAAACCTGCCACGAACAAAAATAATACATCTATTAAAACGCGACCCAAATAGCCATTATCCGTCAAAAACCATCACAGTCTAATCTTACCAATAGATATTTATTACACGAACATCATTATTTAATAAGCTACTGTCAATCAACTCCGTCAATATGTAGGCTTTATTCTACAGGCAATATAAAAGTTCTAATAAAAACCTTTTAGGCGTGGGTAGAACGTGGGCGGGAGTGAGTTAAGATGTGGGAGGAGGGCGAGGGGGGTAGTATTTCGCAATCGTCTCACGTACAAGTGCCCCAGCTCTAGACTTCGGTGTCTAGTTAGTATGAAATACATTTTTACTTTTACATAAGGATCTCGTAATTGCTTTATTAATTTTGGGCGTAGGTTTCTTTGTGGATTTTATTGGCCCAATTGAATATCCAAAAAAAGAATATTTTATCTGAAACTCTGGGAATATAGAAACGCAATCGCAAATTATCTTTTTTGAAGTGAAAATTTCTTTAGGCGCGTTCGACATTTTTGAGACGGGGAAAAACAATTGAACTCGGGAAACCGTTAAACGACCTCTTTTTCGTTGCAGAGTTAGCCGTATTGCTATATATTACAATCCCAAAAAAAATACAGTGTATAGTCAAATGTATAAGTAAAAGGCTTATGCAAAAATATTTTCTAAAAATAATCCAGAATCTTAAAAACAGAGAGTTAGCCGTATTGCTACATATCATAAGGCTAAAAAAAATACAGTGTATAATCAAATGTTTCAGTAAAAGGCTTATGCAAAAATATTTTCTAAAAATAATCCAGAATCTTAAAAAAAAATTGTTCACTTCTGTCGGCACTCCCGGAGTGGTTGGGTTTTATTTCATCTCGCTTTATATAATTTAGTCTGCCAAGTTAGGTTAATTATACATTTAGATCGTCCCCCTATTAGATACGGTACGAATTAACCGTTTACATAACATAACATTACGCCTGTAATCCCCGAAGGGTTGGGCAGAGGTGTACCTAATAGTACACCCCACACTTAGCTAGTTATGTTGAAGTTCCATGTAATAGAGAGCGAGCCTATTGCCATCAACCAGGCTCAAATCTAGACTCCGTGGCTGCTACTGAGAAATTTCTGATGAAAATTTTACCAACAGCACTTTGCCCGACCTGGGAATCAAACCCAGGACCTCATGCTCAGCAGTCGCGCTTGCCAGACCAACCAGTCAGCCAGTAATCAAACTAATTAAATAAAAAACACAAACATTTACCTTAACGCCTAACAATAACAAATCTGTTTATGATAATGTTTATCTTCTAACGAGATAGAAACACAAACACGAGGGTTACAAGGAAAACGACGTAAATAAATATTTTCCTTTTACGACGCCATAAAAATTGTAGCCAATGTCCGCGATAAAACAGCTGAGTATATATAAAGACTGCTTCGGACGTGTTTAAACATATGATACCCCCTTTAACTTGCTCGTTCGTTTATTGGCCGCAAGCGCTAAGTACTGAGCATGAGGTCCTGGGTTCGATTTGCAAGCCGGACAAAGTGTTATTGGGTTTTTCGATTAGGAATTTTTCAGTAGCTCAAAGTTTTGGTTTGTGCCCGGTTTATGGCAGGCTTTCCCGTTTTTACATCCTATAATCCTAGTATATCTATATACTAATATTATAAAGAGCAAATATTTGTATTTTTGTATGTAACGAATAAACTTAAAAACTACTGGACCGATTTGAAAAATTCTTTCAGCAATGGATAGCTACATTAACAGCGAGTAACATAGGCTATATTTTATTCCCGTACTTCCACGGGAACGGGAACTAGGCGGGTGAAACCGCGTGACGTCCGCTTGTAATAATCTAAATGTGAAAGTTTGTGAGGATGGATGTTTGTTACTTTTATACGCAAAAACTACTGAACAGATTTGGATGAAATTTAGCACACACATAGTTTATAACCTGGATCATTACATAGGATACTTTTTATAGTAGTATGATCCCGTGGGATAATCATCTAACTCCACGTGGGCGAAACTGCGGGCAGAAGCTATAGTCTGACTTAAATGTTACTGGCGAAATATGGATCTACTATTATGGTAAACCTCTGCCTAGACTTCAGGAAAATTGCCATGATGTTATACCCCTTTAACCGACTCATGCAAATGAGGCTTCCGAACGGAATTGAAAAATTATTTGGCTACGACATTTATTCTAGTCGCGTAGGCCGGGCACGTAGCAGCGTCTACGAGCTACGGAACGACGTAGCGCCGTAGCGACGACTATAACCGGGCATATATACCTCATTTGAATAGCACTGAAGCGCATTTTAAATGGAAATTTTTGTTTCTGGATTAATCGGAAAGATTTTCTATCTGTAAACATTGATGCAAGTGAAATTGAACTACACAATTACACATAGCACTTCGTTTTCGGGCAGTCGGGAAAAATATACAAATTTATCTATATTTATTGCAAGTAACAAGCTATCGTGCGTTTAATGATGATTGAACATTAGCTCTAATGGTATAGGTTAATAAAATATCAGTACCCTCCAATTGGCCCAAATATTTAATAAGATTAAATAGTAGTTACAAACATGGTACTTGCCAAGTATAAATAGCCCACCTTCAATCCATACTTCCATACAAATATTATAAATGCGAAGTCTGTTTGTTACCTATTGATGAAATTTAGAACACAGTTGTAATAATAAAGCCAGCATATTACTGGGCAAAACCACGAGCATTGATCACCACGCTTGCTCCAGATGGATTGGCTATTTGAGACTAAAATTTGTTATAAGGTCCAGGTTTCCTCACGATCGATGTTTTCCTTCACCGAAGACAGTGATACATAAGAAATTATACAGCGTGTAACAGAAAGGTGTGGTTATATTTCAGGGTGTCTTTCTTTATCGTGTGGTCTTAGGCCTAACCTGGTGTCAGAGTTTTTATGCCGCCCTTGGGCCTCTGACTTGGCTTAACATGCCGCCAAAAAATATTTCTCAGGCATGCTGGTTTCCTCACAATGTTTTCCTTCACCAAAGCAAGATATAATTATGATACAATACGCACATGAATCGGAAACATCAGTGGTGCGTGCCTTGGAACTTCGAACTCGCGACCTATGACTTGGCAGTCCGACGGTCACGCCACTATGCTATCACTGCTATATTTCAGGGTGTGATTCAGACCAACAAACTGAACAAATTTTTCCATAGGAAAACAATCGAAATCGCGAAAAAATTCAGCTGTCCCATATATTTGGGGTGAGTAACTTTCGTACTGGACAACTGATTTTTTTTCGCGATTCCGATGGTGCTCCCATGAAGGAAGTTGTCCAGTTTGGTGGTCTGAATCACACCCTGAAATATATACCTTTCTGGTACACGGTGTATAATTTCAAAAAGTCACGTAGAGATAGGACTTTAAGACTTAATTATGATACTTAGTGGCGGTACTTTCATATTAAACTAAAAGCTTGGCTTGCCCTTACAATATAGGTGATGATGACCATCTTTATGATGTGAGGGTTTCTGACAGTCTGCTGGCCCTATGGGCTTGCCGTATAATTGGCCCCTAGATACGCCACTGAATGGTATCGATAACCGCCGTGGCCTTGTCATACTGTCTAAATGTGCATGTTTTATTCAGCTAAACAAATTGACAATTTTATTCCAGGTAGTATATTCCCGTGGCATAATTACTGGACCTCCATGCGAAAGAACACGCAGACAAAAGCTAGTATTAATATATTTTGGTGTAAGTGAGAACTATAGAAAGAAGCGCGCGATATTTTATTCATATAACGTTTCAACTTTCGCGTTATGAAGTTATATTACTTCGGAGGGAAACTTCGGACGCTTGAAGATTTAATACCTGCTCTTACACTCAATACTTACGTGATTTTTAAGTGAATTGAAAATAAACTTTATACTTATTAAGTAGATGATAGAATGGCTTAATCGTTATTCTAGTATATTTATTTTCATACAGGCGGGTTAAATATGGTTTGTGCACATTGAATATAATGTACGGACAGTAAATTCTAGTGCCGCACGCAAAATACGCGCTTGGACATGGAGTTGCGGACTCCAGCTCGTTATACAATACGAATTCTAGTATACTGATGCAAGTTTCTATTGACGCTTTCTGAATGACATTGACAAGGGCGCGTTTTATACGTAACATTATTTTGAAAAAAGTGTTTTAAAAAAAAAACAAGATCAAAAATCTATCTTTAAGCAAACCAAATAAAGTCTTAAAAAAACCTGTTTGTTTTACACCGAGAACAGTAGCTATACTTTCCAACATTTGTCTATGCTCGTTCAGCTACCAAAAATGTGCATTTAAAAATCATACCAAAATTTTTGATTTTACGTTTCATTTTTATGTACAATGCAGTCACAATTTTTATTGGCTACCGTCCAAAAATGTGGCGATATTCATCATATTCAAATGAAACTCTTTCGTTTTACCTCCAAGATCTTTGCATGTTGATTCAACCGCGAGATAAGAAGAGTGTTGATGAATGTAGAAGAGTGGACGTATGTTACCTTAAGTAGAAGTATATTTTGGTATTGTTGACATCATAATAGCCAGATAAAAGAGCCAGAGCAAGAGCAGATATACCCAAATGTCCTTTCTTTGGTATTGTTTGTCGTGTCGTTGAGCTCCTTGGGTTATGAGTCGAGCTATACGATCACTGACAATTGCTTGCACTGACTGGACAGTTCCACTCAAATCTGTGTGGTTCTTTCTTCAAAAGACCATCTGAGACACTAATCTGCATGGGCTGCGGAATTGTTCGAAAGAGACACCGCAGCCCTGGAACACAAAGGGCAAGGACGGAACACGGATGGGTTTTAGTCAGTACAAGTCCGACACTACCTTCCGCTCTACCCAGAGCGGGAGAAGTCAAATGATAATACCGCATCCGAAAAAAAAAAAAAAAAGACACTAATCTGCATAGTCCTCATGTGAGTTGACCAAGATTACGTCTGGACCGTTAAAGAGACTATATATCTGAGTTTAACGAACACAACATCCGTCTGCTCGGAGGATCCTCCCTTTTCAGTGGAGAATGAAGAATTGGAGAACTTAACACCCTGTTCCTCATACTCCTAAACTGGTAACCCCGACGTCGAATACTAGTAATAGGAGCGTGAGAAAAGATGCTAACTCGTCGCCCAATAATTGTCCAAAACCACAATAATTACGTAACCTTGCTCGTCTTCAACCCCTAATCACCCCTTATCAATGCACAACCCACTAATTTCCCTGCTAGACCTCCTTGCAATTGACCGCAAGGTTGCGTGAAAGGTGTTTCTATTGATTTAGTGATTACACGGAGGCAGTCACGCGAGCGCTGAAAGGGAAAGTAGGCCCGATGAATTTGTTAGGCACACTTTATTGTTACGTGTGTTCTGCACGATTGTTGGCCAACTCTTGATTAGGAGGAGGGTATATTGCTATTTGTGATTACTTTACAAGCGATGATGTTGTGATCGCCCGGTGTATTCTGGATAATGGGCCTTGCTACCGCCTTGACAACTGGTTTATCTTTTTTCACAGAAATAATGATTATTGTGTCAATAGGTCATGCCAACATTATCGAACATAGGTGTAGGTATAAATGTATACTGTATAATTTGAAAAATGATCGCGAAGAACCTAGGTACTACCTTCGATAGACGGTATTGTAATGATTACATGTTTGATCTGTAGAAAAATATAAGGCCTCCGTTACTGTCCAAAATTTGAGTATCCCGAATTCTTGAAAGGCAAGTGTCCTTTTGTTGACGTACCTTCATGATGCGTATTTATTATATTTGTTGGTAGTTATTGCTGAATTGGACCAGGTGTCAAAGTTCTCCTACCAATCTAACTTTCAACATAATTATTAGAAGCAATAAAACGTTCGTCGAACGCCACTTATGTATGTGCACCTTTTTTAAATATTCATAAAATGAAAGTCAAATGGTAATAGTTCTTGGTAAAACCTTGAAATTCGCCATGTTAAGGACGTTAGAATATAGTTTTTAATTTATTTTATGTAGGTCTTTCTTTTTGCAAAGGTCTAACCTTGGTTGGAAGTAGGGCCTATGGTTTCATGACAGCTCATGGCTGGTCATATGCCTCTCTCATCCAATGCCTTTCTTATTCTGTCACCTTCACTTATTTTTGAAGCAAAAACTTCTTTAGGCGCGTTGGGAATTTTTGAAATAGGGAAAAGCAATTGAACTCGCGACACCATTAAACAACCTCTATTTAGTTGCAGAGTTAGCCGTATTGCTACATATTACAAGCCCAAAAAAAGATATAGTGTATAGTCAAATGTATAAGTAAAAATATTTTCTAAAAATAATCCAGAATCTTGAAACAAAAAAAAAAGATTTCACTTCTGTCGGCACTCCCGCAGTGGTTGGGTTTTTTTCATGCTCCTTTCAAGACTATGCTTAATGTGAACTATGTGAAAAATAGTCAGACGGGCTTAGATTCAGTATAGACGAGAATATCCACTCTAATATCCACTCAAATCTGTGTGGTTCTTTCTCAAAAAGACGATCTCAGACACTAATCTGCATAATCCTCATGTAAGTTGACCAAAATTATGTATTTGGACCTTAAAAGAGACAATGACTTCTGAGTAGAGAGGTTTCATTGCATACTAGAATATTCGCTCCAATGCATAAATTCACTGCATATTTTATAAGGTTTGAATTATTATCCAGTCAAAAAACTAAGTTACGTTTCCTAAAACCGCGTTTGCGTACGAACCACAGATCGTAGCTTTGCTACGGCTTAGCTCGTGGCGTAGCGAGTCGTAGCACCTTTCAGTTCACCAAAGGCAATGAACCAAACGAAATATTTAGCCTGTTCAATAGATCAACAACTCAACACTTTCAAGCGAAAATTAGCCTTCTGACAGTTCCTTGAAACGCTGTCAGTAAATACAAATAGTTCTCCATCAATTATTCAGAAGCAAAGGGTCTGCTGCGTTTAAGACTTCGTAATAAATTGACATTTACACAGCTCACACACATACACGTTTAGGGTAAAATAAATGGCAGCAATTTTTCTATTTGATCCCTTACTCGCCGAGGGTGTAGCGATAGCTATTTTATTTATTTACATGAAAAAAATATTTCTTTTAAGAATACATGCTTGATTACTTTTGTTTAAGCTCTTTCTTGATTAATAACATGTTCAGGCCTTGAATGAGAGAAAACTTCTTATTATAGTAATTATATGAGAAAACATCACGCCTGTAGTCCATGAACGGGCATGCAGAGGTGATATCAGTTGGTCCCTACATTTTGCCTGATACTTAATTTCTAATAATCCCTTTTACTTTTGTAGGCCCAACTCTGCGCTTTTGATGTTCTTTTATTGATTGAGTATTTCCTAACATTTACCCGAGCTAAAGACCAAAGTCTGGACACAGTAGTTCAGACGTAAAGACAAACCTTCTCCCACTCGTTCGCAAAAACGATGATAAAAACAAAGCACAGCTTCCTACGCAATTAATGCGCGTGACGATCCTATTATGTGCGTACAACGCTCCATGATTCATTGTGGGAGTAAAACCACCATGGCTCATTTCTCTAGAGCCTTATATATTTGTCATGCCTTGAAAAGATTCTGTGTTTGTCTTCAGATGGCGTCGACAGGGGGGTTAAAATACACTAACATACATAACACTGTTGGTAAAAATACTTCTTTTTGTAGATTGTATAAAAATACAAAATGGCGGCGTAAGTTTTAACAGATCCATATAACATAACATCAGCCTGTAAGCTTCTAAGGGTAAGACAGAGGTGTACCTTCCTAATAGTACTCCCACATTTCACCAATTATGTTTAAGTCCGACGTAATAGGGGGCGAGCCTATTGCCATGAACCGGGCACAAACTCAAACACTGGATTCTACTGAGAAATTCCTGATGGAATAAGCTAATGACAATTTTCTCGAGCCGGGAATCGAACCCAGGACCTAATGCTCAGTAGTTGTAATTGCGACCAATAGATCAACGAGGGAGTTCTAATAGATCCACTGTATAAAAAGGTTAGATTGGGTTACAATAACTCAATTACAAAGCGATGTCAAGATAGCTTCTAGAACGGTTGTTTAGTATTCCGGGCGTCGGCAAAAAAATTGATCTCAACTCGCTTAGAATTGGCGAAAGGTGAGTTCGAACCCTAGCCTAACCTAATTCGTTTAAAACTAAAGTCGAAAGGTCAAAGTGTTTTCCAAATCCACGAGAAATTTTTGTGTTGACAAAGAATTTATTTTGCAGAATCTTCTCTATTTACGACGAAAATATGTAAACTAAAGCTCGAACTAATGACGTTTTAAATCGTGGCCATTTATCCTCTGGAACTGCTTCTATTTTTTATCTGAAGTAGAGCAGTTTACCAATTGCAACATGACATCATGGCAACTTCTCTATCTCGTGATGATATTTTTTTGACATATTTAGTTGTCACGACCCAGTGACATAATCCGGGACAAAACTACAAGAGTTTTTGAAGACCTAATGACATAACTGACCCATCTAGGTCGTCTTTGTTCGTTTCTCTTTCACAATCAGCTTTACACATTAGATTGTGTGCCAGAAATGTGGTCTTATTTTGTTCAGGCTTGCAGTGTCCTTGCCAACATCTGGCTAGGTCAGAGAGTACGATTAACTTACATAGTTTCACTCATTCTTTACTTATAAATGCGAAAGTAAGTTTGTTTGTTTGTTACCTTTTCACGTCTAAGCCACTGAACTAATCATGCTAAAATTTTGCATATACATTGTCAAATGTACAAAATGTACATAGAGTACCTTTCATCCCGAAAAAAAGTTCTGTTTTCGAGGAAAACGACAATAACGTTCTTATGATAATAGATGGCGCCACGTACCTTTCGAATCATGATTGAATTATATCATTACAAGCAGAGTACAATCCGAATTTATTGTCAAATCCTAAATAAACGCGGGCGATGCCGCGGGCGAAATGCTCATAATAATAACATTTAAAACACGCACTTAAAGTTCAATCACATATTTTTTACAGAAATAGAAAAAAGGTAGCTTCGAAAGGTTCTCGACCCCGTTGCCTTCAACATTAACCGCAAAACATACCCAAAACGAGAATAACTTGCACCATTTTTAACCTAAAACTTTCAGTTGAAAATGAAAAACCGGTGTAAATAGAAACATGACACATTTGGTGTTTAGAGAGCCCGCGACAAGACGCAACACCGGGGGCGCTAGCGATATTGACCCGTCTATATTTAGAAAGCGTTCTGCGAATGTAAGCGATCGAGTGATCGCTTTTATCGTGGAATGTTGACGCTCGGTTGATTGGCGACAAGCGAGTAGCGACACGCTGTCTCGACAACTGTGTTGCGGGCTTTATTACGTCGGCGGTTATGATTTGATTGTTGAAGTGATAATGTAATGGATAATCAATGTCGTCGGGTTGTTGACATACGATTTAATTTGAACGAATTTGGTTGATTGGATTTATTTGTTAGTCGTGTCATTGTCAGCTTTCTGTGGGAGTTGTTTGCTTTTAACTCGTACCATAACATCACGCCTGTAATCCCCGTAATATTAGGCAGAGGTGTATTTAAATAGTACACCCACAATTCACCAGTCATGTTTAAGTCCCAAGTAATAGGGCGAGCCTATTGCCGTCAACCGGTCACAAATCCAGACTCCGTGGCTGCTACTAAAAAAATCCTGATGGAAAAGCCCAATAACACTTTGCCCGACCTGGGAATCGTACCCAGGACCTCATGCTCAGCAGTTGCGCTTGAGACCACTAGACCAACGAGGCAGTAACTACACTCGGTTCCAAAAATAACGGGTCAGTCACATAAACCCGAATATCTTCCGGACTACGTATGCGATCCTAATGAAACGAAGACTGTTCAATTGAGAATTTAATTATACAGATAAAAAATAAAATAAAACTTAGTTGCACCCACAATATTAATCTCTAAATTAAAAAAAAACTAAAGTAGTCATATTTTTCTTAAGATTACATTACATTTTTATGATTGTTTTTTTGCTGTTTTTCATCACTTTCTTCATTTAATACTTTGTATTGCCTCCACGAGCTCTTCTGACAGCTTCCAGGCGATTAGGCATGCTGTACACCAAATTTCGGAGCCGGTGCTAAGGAATACCTTCCCATTCCTCCACCAGTGCTTGTTTGAGCTCGGGAAGCGTGATTGGTGGGGGGTTTCGACCTTTCACGCATCTGGATCGCGCCTGGAACGAGCTTCAGGCTCGTTCCAGGCGTGCTCGATGGGGTTTAAGTTCGGGCTTCGCGCTGGCCACTGCATGATTTCGATACCGACCTCTTCAAGGTAGTCATGTACAATTCTGGCGGTATGGGGACGCGCATTATCATGCATTGATATGCCATGCCGGTCCATTCTGGCCATGAAAGGACCTACATGTTCATTGAGGATCTCTTCCACGTACCTATCTGCATTTAGAGTTCCATTTTGAATGAGTACCAGCTCGGTGCGGGCCTCAGCAGAAATCCCAGCCCAAACTTGTACGGAGCCTCCACCGTACGCCACTTTTTCCTCCACACACGCTTGATGGAAGCGCTCCCCTGGTCTTCTGTACACCAACTGCCTACCATCATGCTTATAAAGCATGAATTTAGACTCGTCCGTGAACATTACCCTAGACCAATCGTCTAGTGTCCAGTTTAGGTGCTCGCGCACGTATCTCTGTCTTGCAATTCGATGTCCCCGTTCCAGTTTGGGGCCATTTGCGGGCCTCCATGGTTTCAAATTTGCTTCAACAAGACGTCTTCTTACTGTTTGAGCGCTTAAATTGACCAACAGCAGTTTGAAAACGATTTCGGAGCATTGTAGCCACCAGTTGTCTGTCTTCCCTGGCCGTTGTGCATCTTGGTCTGCCATTTCCTGGTCTTCTAAGGTGTGATCCGGTCTCTTGGTACCGCTGGACTACCCGCTGAACAGTCGACAAAGATACACCAATGTTTCTGGCTGTTTCACGCTGGCTCCGCCCAAGTTCCAAAAAAGTTAGGATTCTGGTACATTCCTCTAGCGTGACAGCCATGCTTCACCTCACAGAATAATAATTATGCACGTGGAAGACGTTCACGATATTTTTTTTGTGACAGAATAGAAATGGAAAGCATCCATAATGACATAAAACAAAAATTTTGTTTTTAAAAATAGTCATTTTTTTTAAATTTTGTTTTTCTAATGAAGTTTTTTTCATCAACCACTAAGTTTTATTTTATTTTTTATCTGGATAATTAAATTCTCAATTGAACAGTCTTCGTTTCATTAGGATGGCATACGTAGTTCGGGAGATATTCGGGTTTATGTGACTGACCCGTTATTTTTGGAACCGAGCGTATAATAATGATAAGTAAAACTGAAGTACATACATACCGTTTCCGTAGTAGGAACACAGAATTATTAGCATTTCATTGTTTTCATTAAGAGCCTGCGCAGACGACGGACTTTTGTCCGCCCGATAGAAATGTCCGTTCCTGTTCATTGGTTGTTTTGTTGTTTTGTCATCTATTGGTTAACGTCTATTGGTTTTTGTAAATTGTTCGCGGAAAAATTGTCCTTCGTGCGCAGACGAAGGACAATTTGTCTGCGACGGCTCTAAACCCAAATTTATCACGCCACACTTCAACCACTGCCAATAATCTGAAATGATATCACAAATACAATGATACTACCTACAATGTAAGCTATTAGCCGCTTATTCGAGAGGAACGAGCGACGCGGGCTAATAAAACCTGCCATAAACCGGCGGGAACCCTTACAATTAGGGGCAGATAGTCCACGGAATGCCGCCTCCGTTCCCAACCCGGCTAATTTACCGTGTCTCGAATAAATCCTATTATTTTGTCTGTTGAAACTTTTACAATTACGATAAATCGGCTATTGGCGTTTCAGCAGTAGGGTTAAGTTATTATTCGACCCGTGGCTCTGCCCGTAAAGTTATTAACTTTTTCGACCAACCGTAGCCTTTGTCATTCCCCATCAAAAGCATTTTAACACATACATAAACTCACGCCTTGTGCCCATGCGGGGTAGACAGAAATCACAGAACGCCACCTTCTACGATCCTCACATGTTCCTTTCGCCTCATCCATGTTCATACATCTGGTCATACTCGCACGCCGGTTGCGAGTATTACTTTCTGAAGTACCTCACCAATAAGTTCAGCGTATGTGACAGTGTGGTCAATTAAAAGCATAGCATAATCAACCTTTAACGTCCCCACAGCTGGGACGCAGGTTTTACTCTGTAAGAGAAAGCGGATAGTCATACACCAGGAACAAATCTCTTTAACATAACATCACACCTGTAATCCCCGAAGGCTTAGGCAGAGATGCACCTAATAGTACACCCACATTTCACTAGTTATGTTTGAGTCCTATGTAATAGAGGGCGAGCCTATTGCCATCAAACAATGAATTTCTACCAATTTATGTCTACGTTTAAAATCGGATTTGTTGCCTTGACCATTTAGGCTTAGTGGTTCTTATTCTTGATTATTGTTTTTAATTATTATTATTATGTTGACATTGGTAATTGTGTGTTAGTATGTAAGTAATTGAGTTATTTTATTGTCAATGTGTGTTTGTGCAAGTTTATAATTATTTGTATGCTCTCGAGTAAAATGTAGCGAACTGACCATATTCATAACATCCTATTGTAAACCTACATTAACGAATAAATTTGATTTGATTTGATTTGATTTGATTTGATTTGTAGGTTACTGGTAAATACTTTCACCTTTTTTGCATGCTAAAAGCTAATGGGTGAAATAACTATCATAATAGACCATAATACCAGTAATGGGCGCCGCTTCCGATTCTAGGAAAGGCCCCTTCGTATTATCAACACGATTGGCATTAGATATGGGATCGATTGAGGCTCATTCAGGATCTATGTTCTAACAGTACTTTTAACATGATATAACATCTCGCCTGTAATACCCGAAGGGTAAGGCAGAGGTGGGAGTAAGGAGAGTGGGTGTACTATAAGTACACACTCTCTTGATAAAAAAATTAATAAAAAATTATACAGCACAATTCAAAAGAAAGAAAGGTCTGGAATATACTTCGGAAAGCCTTTTCTAGATCTGGGAACCCTTATTACAGATGGATTGTTTTCTTTAGATATAAAATAAGATAAACACCGAATCAAAATCCATTGTAGACTATATGTAGTTTACAAGATCTAATCGGTCACAGCACACTATACGAAAAACAATATACTATGACATAGGTATAAGAAAGAAGTTTTTTTATTTATATTTTTTAAGTTGTTTAAAAAAAAATAACTTAACTGACTGCCCCATACTTTAAACCGCCAATAGAAAACGGCGTCACCCACATACTTATTCAAAAACTACGTATATGTAATCAAGTCGCTTAATCCATCCATTATGCTCGATAGTCCCTATAGCTCGAATGGATGCGATTTTATGCAGTATTTTACGTCGCAAATGGGTCTGGCATTTTTCGCCTTTGAAAACTTTTGAAATGTGTGATTGGAACATCCTTTAGGCCTAGCTATAAATGTCAGAATATTGTGTAATGTCAAAAAGTAGGATTTATTTTCTTTGTACTTAAACCTAAGACCAGATGTATGAACGTGGACGAGGCAAAAGGAGTACCTTTTGCCTCGTCCACGTTCATACATCTGGTCATCACGCCGGTTGCGAGTACTACGCACCTGATCTTCTGAAGAACCTCACCAATGAGCTCAACTTTTGCATAATTATGGATATTAGTGCTTTTAAACAGAAACCCACATTTTGAGAGTACCTAACTAATTATTTAAAGAATGAATAGCCACACAAACGTTTATAGTATATGTTTGAGTAAATACCGAAGAAAAAACAAAAGACTTCATTCTTCTGGCTATCCCGTTTTTCACAAAACTAAACACAGTCATGACATAATGAAGTGGGCCGTGACATATTGAAGTAACACTCACGCCATCTATCGGCAGCATACCGAACTACATTACAGTACATTACCTTAATACATAAAAAACCTGAGTAAACAGAAAAAAATTAATTACTTACGTGTCAACTTACGTGTGAGAACGCCTCCGCAGTTCTTGGAAAAGAATGGTAGTTAATTACGAAATGAAAGTTAATTTATGACTGTACTTCATGGTAAAACTCACACTCACTATGGTGACTAATTTATTTATTACTTCAAAAGGACATAAATTTGCTAAAGCAAGGAAATATCGTAAATTGAATTCCTATTAATAACACTTTTCAAAGCTGCGCGTTCAAAAATATCTGCATATTTTTTCGGTGAGTCTCACTTGTCTTCTTTTTAATGAACTTAGTTTGTACTGAATAAAAAATGTTTCCAGTACACAAGTACTTTTAGCTTATAAGTTGAAGTAAATTTATCACTGCAAAAGCTTTTTGAAGTGCAGTTAAGCGTAATAAGCACAAAAAGTAACTAGCAACCACAGCACACTGGCGCCGTTCACTTGATTTCAGGCGGTGTTTAACTTCCGCAACACGTAGTGCCATCACGGTGATGTAGATGGCGCTGCACTCGAACGTTTTAGTTCAGCTACTTGGCGCTAGATGGCGTTAATAAAAATGTTTTATATTATCATTTGCATACAGATTTTAAAATTTCTTATAACATAATACCGTAACACTTAAATCGTTAAAAATTAATTAAATACCATTTCATCGAAATTTAAGATATTTGCTCCAATTTTCAACCCTAAAATGAGGCAGTGACGTAACGTCGGGGGTGAACACGGGCAGCTGTTTGCGAAAGTCATCGATGTCGGCCCAAGAGACACCCGTAAAGTGGTACAGTATCGACCCTGACCCCGAGGTCGCGTGCCTACCTGAGTCCCCAGGGTTACATCGTCTACCAATAAGTAGAGAGGCGGCCGATTTAGTTTTTATCGAGTGAAAGATTTTGATTTCGATTTAGTTCTGAGCGCCGCAATTCCTTTGATGGTTAGATAAAAGATGTTGGGAGTTTCTATTAGAATATTTAATGTAAAAACTGGCTAGTTTAGTAGATAAAGCTTCTTTTATCCGAGCTTTTGGAAACGAGATAATAGGTACGGTAGATAGATTTACATTTTTCTGAGATTTCTTTTGCGGAATACATTTAACGATGCCTAAGTAGACCTAATTTCATTTTATACCTCCCTCTAAAATGGGTATTAGTAATTCTGTTTAAACGAGGTAATTACCCACAAGTCGACCATGTGTGATAATTCTAAGACATTGATCAATGATCATTATGATGTCAATAGTTTGCAGATATCTCCATACACACAGAAATCACATGACGTAGGTACTTACATGTACAAAGGTACATGCACAGGCACCTACCCACTGCAGGAGAATGGCACAATCAATAAAAACTTGGCTTTATAAAATACCCATTGATAAACATCAATGGTTAGGTAGTGCCGTAGTGTACGTCATGTTAAAATAAATATTTAAATAACAAGCCATTTTCCTGGAAAAAGTCAATCAAAAAGGTATAAAAACAAGATTATGATCCAACTCATCCGAGGCGAAGGTTAGATACCTACATTGAATTATATGGTGATGTATCTGTATTGTATGTACCTAAAACATAAGCCACATTTGACAGGATACCAGTTTCTTACCGGACAATGGCGTTTCTAGAGATATTTTCCAGGGGGGGCCTGGTCCCTGCCTTGTTGAGATATGTACATTGGGCTAGACTTCAATCGGCTTCCTATTTACAACTAGCATCGTATCGTAATTCGTAAATTAAATAGCTACTTACACTTCTTATGTAGATAGGTACCTTGTCGCTGTAAAGTGATGTTCGTGCCTTACTTTACATACTCGATCAGTGGAGTGCCTTACAAATTTATCAAAAATATTCGAATCAGAATCACAAGGCCCACAAAGTGATTTCATTACAAACTTGAAATATTGAGGGTGTAGGGTATTTATTTTAAGTACTTACATTAAACAATTCATCATCATCATCATTATCATCAGCCTATAATGTTCCCACTGCTAGGACACAGGCCTCTTCTCTATGAGAGGGAATGGGCTATAATCCACCACGCGGGCCCAGTGCGGATTGGTAGATGTCACATGTCTTCGAATTTTTGGTTCTAGGACATACCGGTTTCCTCACGATGTTTTCCTTCACCGTTAAACAATTAATTAGTATTTTTCGAGAATTATGTATTTCCAGCATAGAATTTCGAATCGGTAACCCAACATCCTGGGGTGAGCACGGCCCACCCGCCCAATATATATACCCCTATGGTGCCAACACGGAATGGTACCGCTTGAAAATTATGGGGAACATGCACCAACTGCATGCATGAATTATAGGTAATTTATGTGTATATGACAGAAAAAATAAACCAGAACTTCCTTTCAAATTCAATATTTATATATAATAGTTAATGAAGTGAAAACTTCTTTAGCATCGTAGTGATTTGAAAGTCGATGAAACGAAAAAGTGACAATAAAAAAAGAGACAGACACGTAAATTCATAATTTAACGTGGGAGAAAATGAGATAGGAAGCATTATACAGTGTTTATCTTAAAGCCAAACTGTTTGAAGGTTTCACTTATACCACGTGTGAATTGCAAGAAACTCACTCTTCCTTTAGAGTTTTTTTTAGTCTTACAAGAAAACACGCACTGCAATTTCAATTACATGTAACATGCTTTCAATTACTATAATTCTAATAATTCTAAAAAAAACTAGTGAAAATTCTAGTAGTCCTCCAGTTTGTGAGGATGGATGGATGTTTACACGCAAAAACGACTGACCGGATTTGGATGAAATTTTGCACATAGATAGTTTATAACCTGGATTAACACACAGGGCTTCGACTTTTTATTCCGGTAGCAGGATCCCGTGGGACAATAACCAAAGCTAATACTTCTGAAAATTTGATCTGGTCAGCAACTTCAAACCCCTCAATGGCAACTAGGTGAATATGGTAAGAAATTTTTTGTATGCAAGTTGTGTCAATCGGTTATTCCATCATATTCTAATCATGCAACACGTATGCAATTAATAATGAGTAATACATTTTGTACTTACCTTTATTTCTTCACTTGGGGATTTTTACTTCCATTAACTTTACATAACAAAGAAATGATTACAGTATTTGCAAGCATTACAGATAATTTTACAAAATTACTTGGGTTATGAAATTGTTTTGCATCATATAGGTAGCAATAATTTGTTGAAATAGATTTAGCATTATATTGTTATGTTATGGTGACTGTTGGTCTAGTGGTCGCAAACGCTATTGCTGTGAACATGAGGTCTTGGGTTCGATTCCCAAGTCGGGCAAGTTGATAATATTATTTCCATTTGAATTTCTCGGTAGCAGTCTGTGTGATTAGTGCCTTTGTCAGAGTTTTTAAGCCGCCCATGGGCCTCTGACTTGGCTTTACATGACATCGAGAAATATCTCACAGGCATGCTGGTTTCCTCACGATGTTTTCCTTCACCGAAGCAAGTGATAATTATACAATACGCACATGAATCCGAAAACTCAGAAGTGCCTGTCCTGGGTTCGAACTTTAGACCTATTACTTGACAGTCCGGCGACATCACGACGCTATAAGTTGATAGCAATAGACTTGTCCTCTTTAAAATGGAACTTAAAAATATAATACATAAGTACAGCTCTGCCTAACCCTCCGGGAATTTGTGTGTGATGTTTCATGTTGTTACGTAACATTTGAATTCAATAGAATTTCACTAATATTAGAATCAGCGTAAGTTCTAATGTAGATAAGGCGCCGGTTTGAAGTGAGCGATAAAACAGACATTTAGTATTTCTGGCAACACTTTCAATTGATTCCCTACGTGGCAACATTACCTAGAACGCCACGTGCATTATTTGGAGCCATCATCGGCCATTAAAGTATAGTATAGATAAGGTAAAAGGATTGTTCCAATATTAGCACAACAAAATAGTTTTCCAATTACAAAATTATTCTACTCTGAACTTTATAGCCGTTTTGGTTTTATTAGATTTTTGTGAAAGAAAATAAACAGCGCTTTTATCGATTAGGCCGCCTATTGCAAAATCTATATTTATATCTATTAGCTTTTGGTGTCTGCCGACCAATGACCTCGTTGTTCTTCACAACTATTGAAAGTATTTTGATGCGGTTTACACCATAATTATGGAGTTTCCTCTCAAAGGTTTATGTATGATAAATTAATATTAAACTAACATAATAAAAATCTTAATCTTGGCTGACAACTTTTTGTAGCGACACTCTCAATGTTGTTAGATTAAATTGAACCCATGGCTGAACGCTGACCCCTAAAATACAGGTCCAGGCCTAGTTTGGGGGTTAGAATCAGTTTTGTGGTAATACACTCGTGTGATCTCCTATTGTGACTGGCTTGTTACATGTATTTTTAAGTGTCAAATAAATATTTTTTATAATAAGAAATCTATCACGATGTTTTTTCTGTAGAAACCGTGTGTTGCAGTGGATCGTAGGTTTCATTTTATGTTACTTTTGATTTGAGAATCATAATTATTCTAATTCTGATGGTGTAAGTAGGTAAAATTCAGAAAGAGTGTTTCTTTTGAGTCAATGCGCTAAAAATGTTACTTTTGTCCATACTGCAGTTAAAACAAATAAGGTTTTGGACTCGGACTATTGGAATTAGGTGCGGTCCGTAATTCCAGCACACTTCCAAATTGTTCAGAATTGGAAATGTGCGCGTTAAAAGGCTCGTTCTCCGTTTCATTTGGACCTTACACTGTTAACGGAAAACTGTTTGTATCCGAAAATAGACTTTTCTATTCCTAAAAAATAGAAGCACATTTGCAATACACACATATTGCCCGCTATTACATAAGACCTCGTTGTCGGTGGACTGTATATTTCTGTCGACCCCTACTAAAGATACCCACAGGTATGATGTTAAGTAGTACCTAATTCTTGATCATTAACAACCCCGTTCCACTCACTGCCAAGATAGGCCTTCTAACTGTTATGCCATGGTTCCCTTGTCTATGCGCGTCTCATCCAGGACTTCCCCTCGATCTTATTTAGTTATTCAACCTGTCTGTATGAAGTAGAGTGTAACTTACGTATTATGTAATCCGTTTAGACTGTATTATAAAAACATATAAATATATTTGATTTAATTTTGTTTTACTGGAAACTTAATTATAAAATACAGAGCTTACGTGCATGTGGAACATGAATGGTTTAAGGTAAATGGTTAAAGGTACACATATTAAGATTGGTCAATACGACCTTATCAAATACACATTATAATGCCAAGATTATTATCTTGCTTTTAATACACTACGTTTTATACACATATTATATAATTATATATAAATTTAATAGACTTACGTGCATGTACGATTGAACGTTGACAGAAGAGAGCGAGAGTTGCCAGTTCCTAAAACTAAAAGTTACTACTACGTTACAATAACTTATTATTATACTGAATAACAAGATACGATTACATGGTTAATAATAAATTAAACAGAGTTGGGGGCGGCAAAGGATACCTAATGAAAATGAGATTTATAACAATATAGCCAGTACCTCTAACTTTTCTATTTTATTTCATACAAGACAAATAATTCCAGCCTGTTAATTTTCGCTGCAGACTCTCTTCCCATAAAATTGCTTGCTTGTCAGGCATTTATCATAACGCTAGCTAAAGACGTATAAACGATTTCAGACTTATATTCCTCATATTCTTGCCCTTATCTCATTCTATTTGGGGTCGGCGCAACACGTTTTCTTCTTCCATTCTCCCCTGTCAGACGTCACGGCATCATTTACTCCTTTCTCTTTCATAGACTAATCCTATCCTATACTATTAAATGAGCATTCAATATTTGTTATCACGTTCTCGATAACGGCTCTAAAGATTTTGATGAAAGTTGCAATATAGCGGTTTGTTACGGGAGCAAAAAATCAATCTAGCTAGGTCTCTTATTTGCTCTCTTTTCACCTCCGACTCTCTCTTTCTCTCTTTTTGACGACCTCGATCGCCCAGGTACTACCTATTTATTATAAGTCCAGCCTACCTCACGATGTTTTTCTTAGTAATCTCTAAGATAAGTTTAGAAAGTATAAATAATATTATAATCATGGAATAGATAAGAATTATTGTGAAACGTCAATACCTATAATGCTGCTTTTTTTTTACGGATGGGAAATCATCAAATGACTTCTCCCGCTCTGTGCAGAGCGGAAGGGAGTGTCAGACTTGTACTGACTAAACCCCATCCGTGTTCCTTCCTTGCCCTTTGTGTTCCAGGGCCGCGGTATCTCTTTCGAACAGTCCTGCAGCCCACCTATAATGCTGCTAACGGCGATATTCAAATAATTTATGTATATGTCCTACGGAAGTGACCTCCTGAGTAGGAACTAGATCATAACATTACACTTATCTTTTTAATACAAATATATTCCTTTTTAATAATAGTCGTTACGTTTATTAATTACCTATAATCTTAAAAGGACAGCATTATAAAGTGCACGACAGGAAATGACTTCTTTTAAATTGATATGAGCTGGGTATTGATACCTCGTTGTTCTAGTGGTCGCACGCGCGACTACCGAGCATGAGGTGCTGGGTTCGATACCCGGGTCGGGCAAAGTATTGTTTGGTTTTACCACTAGAAATTTCTCTGTAGGAGCCACGGAGTCTGGATTTGTGCCCGGTTGATGGCAATAGCGCCTCTTATGAATGGGAACTTAGAACATAACAGACGAATGTGGGTGTACTATTAGTAGGTAACTCTGCCTAACCCTACAGGGATTACAGGCGTGATGTTTTGTTATGAAATACACATAGAAATAGTCGCGTTTACTAATCCGAAAATAGCAGCATATTATATCAAAATGACACATTTGATGAGCACATTTAGTTATCGTGGGCCTTCCGTCGGCAATAAAATTAAATAATAAATTGGAATCGTAATTCAGAGATCGCATGCGGGATTTAATTACTGCTAATGGAGCGGGTTGCGTTGAACTTAAACCAACTAAAACTGTTTATATTCGAAAAGTTTGCATTTGAATTTGAAGTAGGTATTATTTCAGGATTGAGGATGCAGTTTGACGATGTAAAACGCAAATGTATTCTGAAGTGTAAATTAATTGTATGGGATTTTAAAGATTTAAATAACACGTTAGATAGGACTAGGCGGAAGTTGGATTCTATTTATATAAGTACCGTTGATATTAATTAATAAGTTAACATAATATTTGAAATCTTTATTAGGTTAAACTAACTATATACATTGATAATTAAAAACTATTAAACTAAAATAGATAAACTAACAACAAACTATAAAAGGGCATCGAAAAACTCCTCCTCAACGCTGTCAGATGGTAATGTGCCCAAGAGACTGGCGGCGTTGCCACGTTGTATGGCAACGCCGCATGTACATAATATTTTAATGTAATTTTCCTTTATATTTATGTGACGAATTCATGATCTGATCTGATTCTCTCTCATACTTGCTCTTATTACATTCCCTGTTAACTAGCAATCACAATGCTTTTCGTTTTGATAATTCATTGCGGTATTTACGATGTCGAAAAGAAAAAATTGAAAAATTTGTGTGTGAGAAATTTTATTAGAAATCCTTGGGATTGTGATTGAAAGTGCTAAACGTAATTAGGATGCAACTTGTATAAATTTAATTATGTTCTCATGTCTAGAAAGTATTGTTCGTGTAGAGTTTCAGTAATTTTGATTGTCAGTTCACACCTACAATTTCTAGTTAACTACACAAAATCATATACCCAGTTCGTAGAGGCGACACAGCGCCAAAGGAAATTCAAATCACTTCATCAAGAAAGCAGCTAATCAGCTTGTCCCTAATTAGTCTTCCAAAAATAAGTAGAATAGTAGCAATTAACCTTTGTGGTCTATCACAGCCTTAACCCACATTGATGTGAAAGCCAAAGGCTGCGTGTTTCATTATCTTTGCCCGTCATACCGTATCAGGCTGGTAAAAGCATTTTAGCTTGTCTATGAAGCTATGAGGTCTTTCGAAATTCAAATGTGTTCGTTCGTGTTAACTGTTGTAGAGGTATTGTAATTTTATGATGAGGGTATAGAATGTTTGTAATGTTGGCCTTTTTAATGGGCAGTTTCTTTTTATGATAGAGTACCTAATGTGTGATGGTCGGGGTAGTTTTTTTTTTTCATAATAAGTCCATCTCGCGCTTTTTATTCTTTCCGAAAGAAAACACCAGGAGACAATGTTCTTGAACAGAAATTTTGAAGACAGATGACAACCCGCAAGGGAATATGGCTATCATGGCGTGGTCAATTTTACTTTATGTCCACCTCTCGTAAAGAGGTAACTTTACTTTTATTTTTCGATACTTTATTATTTTTTTCTTTATATCTATGGGCCTAAGTAGCCTGAAAATAAATGTATGTTGTTGTTTAGTCCGACCAGTGGAGACACTACGGGTTATGATTAAACTCTATACTTATGCTTTCCCCATAGATCTATCTTAAAAAGCTTTTATAAACAGTTAAATTAAACAGCACGACGGCAGCAAAGAACAATAACCCTTCCTTGGCAGTCGGGTAAAAAGACAACTGCATTTTTTGCAAAATACACTTCCTCACTTAAATGAATTCTTTATTCTATCCAGGTATATTTTTTTTCTTTTTTTAATGAATAAAAATGTTTATGATTAACTATTACGAATTGAAGCAGCTAGCTTTGATCTTGTAGAAGTTATTACAATTTCGCATTAAAACGCTCTCCTGGAAACTAGTGATTTTTTATAGCTGTTTGTTCTTTGCTACCGTCGAGCATTCTAAATCACGTATTTATTCTAAAAACATTGCATTCAGAATCTGTAAAGCAAACAACGGAACAGACTGAATAAATCCGTACCAACAAAGTCCCCAAATGTTCCGCTCAGTTGGAGACACATTTGGAACGTGTACTACAGTTACACCTACACTCTGCACTACAGTGTACCGTGTAGTTTCAGACATCCTTACTGCATCAGATCGATCGGATGCGACTGGAGTGAGTTTGCATCTGTAAAGGTTGGTTTAGACATACTGCGACCAAAATTTACGTTTTTAGTTGAGTAACTTCTGATCAAAAGTAAATTAAGAGGAAGTTTCAAAGAGGCGCCTGGTTCTGAAAAATAAAAAGGAAGGAGGGACTACGCATGTTACTAAAAAAGTGTCCTCCTGTACTGGCACTATGTGTGGTTCCTCGTGCACTTTAAGGGACCTGTCCGAGGCCAGTACCAACGCCGTCAAGGTGGCAGAGTACTGGTCAAAACAAATTTAACTAAAAAAAAAGGGAAATCATCGACACGACGAAGAAGAAGAAGTGTAAAATATTAATATTGATGGATAGAGAGGAAGAGGAAGGCCAAAGAAAAGATGGATGGATTGTGTGAGGAAAAGAAAGGAGTAAATGATCCCGTGACGTCTGACAGGGGAGAATGGAAGAAGAAAACGTGTTGCACCGACCCAAGTAAAATGGCACAAGGGCAGGAAGATAATGATGAACTTCTGATAAAATCTAACATGTCTTATTGTCAACATTATTGATAACAAGTCTTACTTGTATATTTTGAACTTAGTAGTAGGCAGGTTTTCAGCGTGGTGAGAATATCGGATTAGGGATGTTTCCTGAGTAAAAAAATATAATTCTATTTAGTCCGTCAGTTAGATTATCGAAAAATATAGGATACGTACGTTTAGTCGTAAATTAAAAATGAGGACGATGCAATGAACCGAAAACTCGTGTGACGTCACATTTCGGTACAGTTTTTAGCATAAAGTGACGTCACAAGCACCCACTCATTAACTTTGATGCGTTTTATCTTCGTTATTCTTTATTGATTTGATAAAACAAAAAATACGTTCCAATATTTTTCGATAATCTAACTCACGGACTTTTACTCAAGAAACATCCCAACTGTCACATCGTCGCATGTTACTTGGAGTCGGAGCAACACGTTTTTTTCTTCCACTATCCCCTGTGTGAGGTATGATATGGCAAGAAAGGAGGTGTCTGATGCGATGACAAGTAATAGAGAAGTATGGAAGAAGAAGACATGCTGCGCCGACCCCAAATTAATTGGGATAAGGGCAAGAGAATCGATGATGATGTTGATTTCCCCTGACAACCGTCATGCTATAATTCACTCCTCTTTCTTTCAACTTTACTGTAATAGACACCATTAGGTCATTGATAAATTTAATTAAGTCCATAACTTACCTAAAAGAGAGACTTTCTAATTACCTCAATATTTAAAGCACCGCAATATAAACCAACCCTATCATTCACATACATACATATAATAACCCAGTAGATACATTCTACATGAAGTTGTACAACCTACAAGGCTGATATAATTAATAACCATGTACCATGCAAATGCATAACTGTTAGTTACTAAGTATTTATGTATAGCCCTCCCTCGTTGCTCTGTAGGCTTACCCTAGAGGTGAATCGATCAATCATTGCTATAATTTCCCGATCATATTCAGTTGGTTTGATATTGATATTTAATGTCATGAATTTACGTGTTTCTGTTGAGGAGCTCGTGGCTAAATAATAACTGCCGCTGGGGTCGATCTTTAGGTTAAGCCGTGCTTGCCTAGGTCAGTCTGTGGATAGGTGAATACCCATTACATACCGAGTTTCCTCCGTGCCTCGGAAAGCACGTTAAGCCGTTGGTCCCGGCTGTCATTTGTAGATCTTTGACAGTCGTTACAGCTGGTCAGTGGCCCGAAAGTTTGACAACCAAGGAGTATCGTATTACCCAGTACTAACTGGTTTGTGGAGGTCAGATAGGCAGTCGCTCCATGTAAAATACTGGTATTTAGCTGCATCCGGTTAGACTGGAAGCCGACCCCAACATAGTTGGGAAAAGGCTAAGCAGATGATGAATTTACGTGTTTCTAAACTAATTAGTAGGTTCTTAAATTAACTTTCTTTTAATCACTGACAGACAATCATAGCATATGCAACTGGGTCGTAGAAGTATGAGACAAGATTGGATTGGATTGGTGCAACTGGCAACACAGCATTAAGTAAACATCGCCGCGTATTTTAAAACGCAAAATAAATAGTAAACCATAGTATAAGTGATGTGTATTGTAGTGAATCTTAATAGACGTATCGAACTACATAAGTGAAATTGTTGGTGACTTCTATAAACCAAGACATGCAATAAAAACATTGTGTTTAATATTTGGACTTTTGAACGTTATTGTGCTTCAAAAAGTGCTAATCACGGACAAAAACAAGTATACTGGACCCATACAAAGGTACTCTCATCATTAGAACATTTAAAACCATAATAAGTGGCGAGTTAATTACTAGCAAATGTATATAAAATAATAAAACGGTTAAGTACAATGTTTTGTTTTAAAAAGTGAACTTTGTACCATAAGTGGCGCCCCTAGTAGTGAGTAGCGAAACAAATATTGACATGGACGTTTTAAAAATTTACATTAACATTAGGGTTGCTACTACTAATAATAAATACTTCATGGCAAACAGCGCCATCTAGTGTCAAGGAGCGGAAATGAAATTGACACACTGACCAGTGTTGCTATTATAAAAAAAAATTGAAAAGTGTTACTACAAAAAAACTTGTGATACCAGAATAAGAAAATTAAGTCTTTTGGTAGAAAATAAAAATACACACTTATGTGTATTTTTGGAATAACTTAAAATTTAAATCGAGTACAATTTAAGAAAAAATAAATTGACTTAAAAGAATGAATTTCTTTGGAAATATAACTCATCGAAGACAACGCACCCAATCGGAACCGGATAAGGATGACAGCGACATAATTTCGCAAACGATGGATTGTACCTCAAATTCTATGCCAGATATATCTGAGGACGAGGATGATAACCGAATTACTATTTATAAGAAAGAGATAGAAGAACTAAAAAATCAATTGCTAAGTGCGCATAGGGAAATTGAAATATTGTCGCTAGAAAATAGTAAGTTGAAGCAAAGTAATGACGACCTATTGGAAAAAAATAAAACATACAAAGTAATTGTCAGTAGTCCACTTAAGTCCAGAGTTCAAACACCAAAGAAGAACATTCATACTCCTTATACAAAAACGAAACAGACGCAGACATCGGAAAGTTTGACAAGAGCGCCAAGCGGACATGAAGTTAACATTGACGCTGGATGTACTCAAGGTGTCGCCTCATTGAATAATATTACTAGCGCAAAATCTCATGTTCCATCACCTCCACCTGTGAAGAATAACATTTGTATTTTGAGTAGTGAAACATCCAACAGAATACAAACATTGAGTGAAAGAACTCATTTAGGGAACTTTAATATGTGTCACTACCGTACTCCCAGATGCGGAATGAAATATTTGTTAAAGGACATTGATCTAAAAGTACGTAACTTCTCTCGATTAGATTATTGTATTATATTTATTGGTGAAGACGACTTTACAAAATCGCATAATTATATTGAGTTTGTTACTTATATTAGAGATAAATTATTACCACTTAATCATACTAACTTCATAATATGTCTGCCAACTTTTAAATTTATGGACAATACAAATATAATGTTTAACAGCAGAATTGATACTTTCAACAATCTAATTTACATGGATATTGAGACTTACAATTATGCATTTATACTAGATTCAAATCTTAATCTTCCATACACGTGGGATACGTATAACCAACGGCATGCACACCTGAATAACAAAGGCTTTATGAAAGTTTTGTCAGACTTGCATTATTTAATCTTAGACCTAGATTTTGTAAATACCAAAGACCATATACACTCACAAGTTGGTTGCTCTCAAGAAGATAAAACTGAACCGCTAATATTAACAAAAACAATAGAGAATCAGTTTTTTCTATAACTACCACCTTACCATTCTCCATCAGAACATAGCAGGGCTTATGAATAAATCAGATCTGTTAGTAGTTAAATTAGACGAGCTTTCTGGTAAGGGAACAAAGGTAGATATTATCTGTATAACAGAGCATTTTATAGAGGCGGGCTATGAATGTATATTGCATATACCTAATTTCTGCCCAGCTGCCTTTTTTACCAGAAGTGTCAAACGTGGAGGAACTTGCATTTTTGTAAGAGCAGGGCTGCAATTCAGAGAATTGACTGATATTGCAAAACAGTCGATCTCAGGTGTTTTCGAATGTTGCGGTATTGAACTGACATCTTATAATATTGTTGTAATATGCATTTACAGGATTCCAAAATATAATTATAATGTATTTTATGAAAAACTGGACAATATATTGAGAAGACTTTGCGTATCTACAAATAAAAAAATTATATTAACCGGAGACTTTAATATTGACGTGTTAAAGAGAAATAAAATCACAATAGAATTTGAAAACTTTCTCTTGCAATATAATCTCAAATTACAACTTGATAAACCAACCAGATTGGCTAGTAACTCTTGCTTAGATAATTTTGCACATTCTTACCGTAAAGGTTGTAAAGCTGAAATAATAGATTTACTTCTATCTGACCACACATCACAACTACTGCAAGTTCCTATTAAAAAAACCTGTATGATTAAATATTGGAAAACAACTAAACAGGAAATATCAGTAGATAACTTATTAAAATTTAAAAATCATCTAAAAAACCTAACTTTTCGACGAGTATACGAAGCTAAAGACGCAAATGAATCCTACGAAACTTTTATAGATGACTTTATATTGCTATACAAATTGTGTTTCCCAGAAAAAATAGTAACCATTTATACTTGTAAAAAAACCAAATGGATTTCGAATGGGATAAAAATATGTAGCAGAAAACAGAGGCAGCTACTTTGGACATATAGGCATAATCCGAACACAAAAAATAGACTTGCTTTTAAAAAGTATTCCAAGCTTTATAGAAGAATAATAAATCTAACCCAGAAGGCCCAAAACAACCACTTCATAAAGACGTCTCAAAATAAATCAAAAGCTGCTTGGCAAGTTATTAACAAATCCAAAGTATGTCTGCCGCAAGAACCAATATTGACCATACAAAATGATAAATCAACTCTTACACATCCCCTTGACATTGCGAATGAATTCAATAAATATTTTATAGAGATTATAGAAAATAATTCAAAAACAAACCTTAATAATACCCCATTAACAAATTCGTGTAGAAATGTTATTGAAAACTCAACTTCGCAGTCTCTATTTATGCTACCAGTTTCAGATACTGACATTATAAAAGTGATAAGTAGCTTAAAAAATACTAGTACAGTAGGATACGACGGTATTTCAACTAGAGTAATAAAAGATGTTGAGGAGGTCATAGCGACACCGTTATCGCACATAATTAATCTTTGCATCTCCGATGGTATATTCCCTACTAGTCTCAAGAAGGTAGTTATTAAACCCATTTACAAAAATAATGACAAGACTGATGTTAAAAATTACAGGCCTATAGCAAAAATACCAGTTTTTGCAAAAGTTATTGAAAAAATAATATATAATTCCATTTACACGTATTTCGAGAAGTTTCAGTTATTTTGCAATGAACAAAAAGGATTTAGGAAAAATACTAATATTAATATGGCACTATTTGACCTACTGTCAAGTATAATGACTTCTGTGGATAAAAAAAATCCTGTGTGCTCCATCTTCACGGATATGTCAAAAGCTTTTGACTTCGTAGATCATCAGATCTTGCTGCAAAAGTTACACGGGTACGGCATTCGAGGAAACATTCATAAACTCCTAGAATCATACCTAAGTGATAGGACACAGTGTACTGAGATTTCCAGAATTTGTCCTATAAGCAAATTAGAAACTACATATGTCTCTGAAGCGAGATCCGTGAAGTATGGTGTGCCTCAAGGCACTGTACTCGGGCCCCCACTTTTCTTAATATATATCAATGATCTCCCAAGAAATTTGAGAAACAAAATGGTACTTTTTGCAGATGACAGTACGGCTATCATAGAATGCACTGATCCAAACGAATATCGAAATGAGATTAATAACTCGCTAAATAACATTATTAATTGGCTAAATAATAATAATCTTGTGATCAATTTGAATAAAACTAAAATTATACAGTTTCATCAACGACGTGAGAATCCACCCCTTAACATTACCTACGATGAGTGTAAAATAGAAGAAGTTACGAGTGCAAAATTCTTGGGCATAACTGTAGACCATAAGTTGACTTGGAAACCTCACCTAGAAGTGGTTTGTAAACGACTGAGTAAATCTGCGTATCTATTGTTTCAATTATCTAAGAGAGTTAATTCTGAGACACTGTTAACAGCCTATCATGGACTTGTAGTCTCTATTCTCCGTTATGGTGTTGTTTTCTGGGGGCAATCAACAAATAGGGAACTGGTGTTTAGGATGCAAAGAAGGTGTGTAAGATCCATGTATAATTTAAAGTCAACAGATAGTTGCGTTCCCTACTTCAAGAAATTAAAAATATTAACGTTACCAGCTATATATATATTAGAAACTGCATTATTTATAAAATCAAATCCACATTTATTTACAAAATTTTCAACAGTTAAGAAGACCCCCATTCGGAGTCAATATGAAAATCAACTATGTACGTTGAAATGTAATACTGCGTTAATGAAAAAGAGCTTCTTTGGTGTTGCACCAAGAATTTTTAATAAAATACCTGATGCTATAAAATGTATGTCATTAAAGAAATTCAAAAAGTGTCTTCACCAGTTATTAGTTGAGAAATGTTATTATACCTTGGATGACTATTTTAATGATAATACTATTTGATTAAATTATGATATGATGAATTATGAGATTATGTAATTTTATAAATCTATATTATTAATCTTGACTTGGATGACTATTTTAATTTTGGATGACTATTTGATTAAATTCTGTAATTTTATTAATTCATATTATTAATGTAACGGACGAATAATTTCTCGCATGTTCTTTTGTTATGATCTACTTGTGTGTGTTTTTTGTTTTTATTTCTTGTAGTGGACATTATTAAATTGATTATTTTAATGTATTTGTATAAAATTGATGGAGAATTTTGTTAACATTGATGAACCTGACTTTAATATTTGTATGTCAACAATGACAAAGCATAGTGCAACACTTATCTATTTAAGACCTTGACATGTATGATTAATGTATATATGTTCTTCACCTATGTTTTACAAATAAATAATTCTGATTCTGATTCTGATTCTGAAGATTCCCTTAAAAGTTAATCACAAGTGATCAATAAGGTAGGATTTCGGAAACACGTCCATCATCATTCTCTTGCTCTTATACCAACTCATTTGGGATCGAGCAGCATGTCTTCTTCTTCCATACTTCTCGATTACTCGCCCTCATTAGACACCTCCTTTCGTGCCATATCATCCTGCACACAGTCCATCCATCGTTTATTTGGTCTTCCTCTACTTTTATGCACATTCATACTCAAAACTTTCCTCACGACATTTTCCTAATTCCTCCGCATCACCATACCACGATAACCGATTACACACCACTTTTCAATCACGGTCGCGACGTTTCGGAATCTTGTCCTAGCGACGAAAATTTGAATGAAATTCCATAATTTTTGTAGCTGGGTAATCCCATAGCGCATAGGTACGTCTCGTAGATGAATCAATCGCGTATTAAGCTATAGTACCTACGAGAAACTACCCTAAATCTTTGCCAAAGAACAAGGCAAGACACGGCCATAAATCACAGTAAACAATTACAACTTACAATAAATATAAACCCAAACTTATTAATAAATGCCCAAGAACAGCCTAAAAACGTTCCCGCTTCGTCCCTATCATAAAGAATCCGCCCACAAAGACAACAAGATTCAAATTCGAGTCTAAACAAAGTCTTTAATATTGCACGACGCTAACGTCTAATTGTGCGCGAAGCTGAGCTAAAACCCCCACGACAAGCGTACCCATTTCAATTCTAAATAAGATTTAGACTCAACCTAGTTAAGGCTAAAAGGCAACAAAACTGTGTATTCATGCCTTGTTCCGTCAGTTAGCCTCATTGTAGAAATTAATAACAAACAATTTGTGTATGGAAATGTATATTTTGTACGAGTTGGTCTGGATACTTGTTCGGAGTCACGTTGGGCAATATCGCGTATGTTTCGAGTTTAAAGAGAACAATATTGCTTAAAGTATGTGTTCCCGGTACATTGGAGCTAAATTGTATGTTCTTTACCGTGACGTCATTTAAACGAAGAAACTTTTAGGTATGATGTGGCATGTTAGGGGAACTACACAAAATCACTAGTCATCTTCTCAGGCATTTCCTCGTCCCACATAGAAAATATAAGCCAAGTCATTTTTGTTTACATTATCTTCTAGAATACACATGGGACTTAAACATAACTGGCGAAATGTGGGTGTACTATTAGGTACACCCCTACCCAACCCACCAATACATGCGTAATGTTATGTTACGTGTTATGTTATATTCTAGAATATGAATCATGGGATTTGCATTACTTTTTCCTCATATACCGAGTAACAAGTTGATTTACACATCTGTAAGCAATCTCGGGGCTTACCTTTGAGTGACGTGAGACAGAATGTAACCCCAGTACTAATTAAGATGGAGTGACTGACTGCTACAGGTACTATTGGCATGCTCATCAATTATTCTGTTAGGTTGGTACACCTAGACCGAAACTTAAGGCGAGCTAAAACTAGGTATCTTGAGTACTAGAATCAAATTGATTGAGATTGTGCATTTGTTTCTTATAGGGAGAGGTTTTTTGTCATTGATAACATTGTAATTTTTTTTTTAAATAGTGAGAAACTAGTTCAGATTATGAAAAGCGAGCTTTTGTACATTTAACGGACATATTTTTAATCTCCAGATTACTTTAAAAACATATTAAAGGCTACACTTTATTTTTCTTAAACCCATTGTTTGGTGTCCACACTACCCAAGTTGGTACTTGTAAAGCATATCAAGAATGACAACGTAAGAAAATGTTCAGTCTGCAGTAACAGCAATCTATATATATACCAATATTTTAAAGTCGAAAGATTTGTATGTTTGTATAAACAGCAATCTATATATATACTAATATTTTAAAGACGAAACATTTGTATGTTTATACAAACATACAAATCGTTGTCATTCTTGATATGCTTTACAAGTACCAACTTGGGTAGTGTGTGTGTGTGTGTGGTAGAATTTTTCGAATCAATCCAGTAGTTTTTAAGTTTGCAGCAATGGATAACTACATTATCAGCGAGTAACATAGGCTATATTTTATCCCCGTACTCTCACGGGGACAGGAAATACGCGGGTGAAACCGCGTGACGTTCGCTAGTTTATTATAAACTAACTGTTAGCCGCAACCTTCGTTCGGTTGAAATTATAAAAATTATACTTCCATATTTGAATCGGATTTTGATAACCATTTCGAAGGTTTTAATTTTTTTTGCACGGAACCCTAATCCTTTTTCTACAAAAAAAGTTGCCTAAGCTACTCCTTACAACATCAACTATCTGCCAGTAAACATCCCGTCAAAATGAACCTAACCGTTTCGGAGATTACTGGAACAAGCAGACACAAATTTAAAAATAATGTTCAAAAAAATGTTAAATGTTAGTTTCATAATAAATATGCATTCAGTTAAACGCTGTATATTGACATTACAAACAGGCACTTCAATTTTATTTATTTGTATAGAAGACGTATAAATTTACAAATAAACTGCTTATATTTGTATAATTATTTCCTACACAAAACGTATATACAAAGAGATAATATGGTTCACAACATAATTATATCCGCGTTGTTAACCAATGCTGATAATGTTTTGATGATCTTGACTAATGATCGTGTGCTACGTTATAATAATATTGACCCACTGACCTTACATGTGGTGGCTTTCGATTAGAATCCGCACTGAAAATTATTATAATAATATTTATTTGTTATGTTAGCTGCATGAAACGTCATTACAACGATACATCGTTGTAGATAACCAGGCCTCTCAGTTCAAGCACAAACTTTCGTTTAGAGTAAATCTTATCTCAGCTGGACTTCTATCTAAAAACTAGCTTTTTCCCGCGGCTTATTATTAATTTAGAATTCGACAATCAATTCGGGTTGTACTCTGCTTGTAATAATACAATTTAAGGTGGTTGCGTCAGGGTAGCCCGCGAAATTCAAATTTTCTTACGTTTTTTGCAATTTGCAGATCAGTGTTAGGTTGTATGTTGATGAAAAATGAGTCACGCCACTAACGCATATGTAGTTACAGAATTACAGTCGTGAAAATCATCAATACAACTCTAAGTTCATGTAATTCAATCAATATTTCATGAAAAAGTCATTCAATAGGATTAAATGGACTTACAGGGTTATATTGATGACTTTCATGATTGTAATTCTGTAACTACATACGTATTACTGTCGCGACTAATTTTTCATCAACATACAACCTGACAATTGTGCAAAAAACGTAAGAAAATTTGAATTTCGGGGGCTACCACCTTAAGCATGATACGAAAAACACGTGGCGCCATCTATTATCATAACAATGTTATCGTTGTTTCCCTCCGGAATAGTTCTTTTTTTTCGGAATGAAAGGTACCCTATGTCCGTTTCTGTACACTTGACAACGTACATATACAAAATTTCTGTATGATCAGTTAAGTGGTTTAGGCGTGAAAAAGTAGCAAACAAACTTACTTTCGCAATTTATAACATTAAATATTATAGTTAGGATGTTCAAAAAGTCATAACTGGGCAACTAGACATCTGAGGAACACAACTTAATCATCTTGTTACGTCCTTACTCCTGGGATACTAACATCCTCTCTGTGAAATTAAAGCCGTAAAATAGCTCTCAGATAGAAGCCATTTTTCCTTTTCGAATTATTTAAACATATTTCTGTTAACCTCTTACAATCTAAAAAACTTTATGCTTGAGGTAAACACCAAGCTTTGATTTTACAGGAAAATATGCAATGGATTAAGCGTCATACTTCGTGCTTAAATAATAATATTTGCATTCCACTTTACAGAACTGTTCACGATATTACTATCGACCTTGGTGCAATAGACTCAAGGGTTGGAATACATTACTGTCAAGGCCATGTTGCACCATGTCAGGGGCTTAACTTGGATGTAGGCGGGTAGGTCAGGCCTGCCTTAATTTGCTAAGATGATCTAAGAAAGATGCAGATATTACGAACCGATCCAAAATAAATCGAGGTACAGTTTGGTAAAATAGAGTATGGCACTAGACTTTCTGGCAACCCTGAGCACTGACAAGCGAATGACATTGGCGAGTTTGACAGAAAACGTGGTATTGCCAGGTAGGAAATGTATAGTACCGCGTTTCGCCACCATTTAAACTTTTTTATCGGGGTGTAAGGGATGTAGATGGTCCCCACACCACAGTGCCGCATAAGTACTGGTATATGACCCTGGAACAGCTGTCTTCAGTTATATTCAAACAAAAAATATTTAAGGTAATAGTATCGACATCAAAAACAAGGACCAAGCTACCGGCGTCGGTTTGCAAGGGTTTAGAGAGATCTTATATAAATAACTGACCTTGTTCCTATTTCTCTGTTAGATCAAAATTCATACGGAAATTATTATAATAATATTTATTTGTTATGTTAGCTGCATGAAACGTCATTACAACGATACATCGTTGTAGATAACCAGGCCTCTCAGTTCAAGCACAAACTTTCGTTTAGAGTAAATCTTATCTCAGCTGGACTTCTATCTAAAAACTAGCTTTTTCCCGCGGCTTATTATTAATTTAGAATTCGACAATCAATTCGGGTTGTACTCTGCTTGTAATAATACAATTTAAGGTGGTTGCGTCAGGGTAGCCCGCGAAATTCAAATTTTCTTACGTTTTTTGCAATTTGCAGATCAGTGTTAGGTTGTATGTTGATGAAAAATGAGTCACGCCACTAACGCATATGTAGTTACAGAATTACAGTCGTGAAAATCATCAATACAACTCTAAGTTCATGTAATTCAATCAATATTTCATGAAAAAGTCATTCAATAGGATTAAATGGACTTACAGGGTTATATTGATGACTTTCATGATTGTAATTCTGTAACTACATACGTATTACTGTCGCGACTAATTTTTCATCAACATACAACCTGACAATTGTGCAAAAAACGTAAGAAAATTTGAATTTCGGGGGCTACCACCTTAAGCATGATACGAAAAACACGTGGCGCCATCTATTATCATAACAATGTTATCGTTGTTTCCCTCCGGAATAGTTCTTTTTTTTCGGAATGAAAGGTACCCTATGTCCGTTTCTGTACACTTGACAACGTACATATACAAAATTTCTGTATGATCAGTTAAGTGGTTTAGGCGTGAAAAAGTAGCAAACAAACTTACTTTCGCAATTTATAACATTAAATATTATAGTTAGGATGTTCAAAAAGTCATAACTGGGCAACTAGACATCTGAGGAACACAACTTAATCATCTTGTTACGTCCTTACTCCTGGGATACTAACATCCTCTCTGTGAAATTAAAGCCGTAAAATAGCTCTCAGATAGAAGCCATTTTTCCTTTTCGAATTATTTAAACATATTTCTGTTAACCTCTTACAATCTAAAAAACTTTATGCTTGAGGTAAACACCAAGCTTTGATTTTACAGGAAAATATGCAATGGATTAAGCGTCATACTTCGTGCTTAAATAATAATATTTGCATTCCACTTTACAGAACTGTTCACGATATTACTATCGACCTTGGTGCAATAGACTCAAGGGTTGGAATACATTACTGTCAAGGCCATGTTGCACCATGTCAGGGGCTTAACTTGGATGTAGGCGGGTAGGTCAGGCCTGCCTTAATTTGCTAAGATGATCTAAGAAAGATGCAGATATTACGAACCGATCCAAAATAAATCGAGGTACAGTTTGGTAAAATAGAGTATGGCACTAGACTTTCTGGCAACCCTGAGCACTGACAAGCGAATGACATTGGCGAGTTTGACAGAAAACGTGGTATTGCCAGGTAGGAAATGTATAGTACCGCGTTTCGCCACCATTTAAACTTTTTTATCGGGGTGTAAGGGATGTAGATGGTCCCCACACCACAGTGCCGCATAAGTACTGGTATATGACCCTGGAACAGCTGTCTTCAGTTATATTCAAACAAAAAATATTTAAGGTAATAGTATCGACATCAAAAACAAGGACCAAGCTACCGGCGTCGGTTTGCAAGGGTTTAGAGAGATCTTATATAAATAACTGACCTTGTTCCTATTTCTCTGTTAGATCAAAATTCATACGGAAATTATGAGTAAGTAGTTACAAGGATTTGTTCCATCTGTGACTCTTAATGCAAACCCAATAAGGAGGATGTTTTATAACATCAAAAACCAATGCGTCAGAAGCAGCCTAGCCTAGCCTAACTTGGACACCATTAAAGTTAGTTTTAAACTTCAGTTAAAGTACGAAAGTACTTCCCCAAACTTGTACCGCTCAGTGATAAAGAATGCCTACAAAATCTTCAAATATTTGAAATGTTTTATTCGAAGGATAAATTCTTGCCTATAAGACAAAAAGAAATTGTACTTACCTAAAGCTGAAACTTGAGCGTGTCAAGAGCACAGCTTCAGATTTCTTCAGTCACTTCAATATTGTGTGACACCAAACGTTTTTTGGCTACAGGATTAAAGATAAGTGCTGGTACTCTGTGTTATATCCTCGCTAAAGATGCTGAAAAATATTTTATATTGAAGATTCTGTTTGCTGAGGATTTCAAGCAGGTCATTTAAGTTGAATTTGAAGATGACACGGTATACAGTGTGTTCTTGAAATAAACTGATTAAAACTGCTGTTATATATCGCTGAAGAAACTCATTTAAAGCACATTGAATATTAATAATTTTCGGTTGAAACATTAATACCCAACTGAGTAAATGTATTTTCATACAGCAAAAACATCTCACAAATCATATGAAATTCGGCAACGAGCAAAAAATATACGCGTTGCATTTTTTATTTCAATTAACAGTACAACAAAAATAACAATAAAACGACACTCAACCGCAGTTTCAGTAACCAACATATTATACAATTTGTGTAAGCGTCCATTTGAGCGACGGCCATTGAAAATTGAGCTGCGACGGTTCATTAGGCTTTATTTCCCATTGTTCCGAAGCCTCGTTCAGGAGGGGGGCGGGAGCTCAAGCTATTCTGGTGATTTTGAGAGGAATTCCCGGTATGAAACCTTCCCCGTTCGAGGGCATGCGGTGGCCATACGTCATGCCCGACACTCAGTAGCTGTCCCACGGGGATGGAGCGGAAACATACAGTAATCCAACCGTTGAAATTATACGCCGACCTTGGAACAGAAATATCTTAGTGAAACCAATCACGAACTGTGTCGTACGTGGATCTATCTGGTCGGTGTTTTATAACTGAGCGTGATGCCACATGAAGTAGGACATCAGATGCTGAAATATTTTTGAGACATCTTGATCATACGGCCTCTCTGTCTGTTAGACCTCACCTTGCTTCTTAGATCACTATATTTAACCTTCTCATTGTCCTCCTTTTCAATCCCGAAACTTTAATTCACAAACAACAAAAGAGAGCATCGCATGCACGATTTCAGCTATCTAGAATCTTGATTGTATTAAGCGTCGCCTTGGAGCTTCCAAAGGTTACATTATATAACGCCATTAACAAAGTTCCGAATGGCAATGAAACAAAATGTAACAAGTGCAAACTTCCACTAGCAATTATAAGGTAGGTTTAAGTTCAGTTTGGATCGAGCTCTGAAGTTTTCCTCCGAGGGTTTTTACCGAAGTCAGGTCTTCATATGAATAATGTTCTGAACGAGTGCCAGCGAATATAATTTGTTCGAGGAAAATTTTGAAAAGAAATGAGTCCCCGTAGTGTTTCGGTTCGGCTAAGCGTGGGATGAATAGTTTCCCGGTATATCTCTAGTGAAGCCTCAAATTCGTCTGCTGCTGTCGTGTTGGAATTCTAGGAAATGCTTACCGTCATTTAAACGTTAGAGATACTGTATTCTACATTTCCACGAAACTTTTTCGCAAAGTTGCCGCATCCTCGCGTGGTATTATATCATTATATCACAATTCGGTTTTTCTTGTTCGTGACAAAAAAAGGTAATTTATTGCGGCGTCTTTTCGAATTGTAATCGATGGGTGTTTTTGATCGTAAAAGTAAATACGTAGACTGACAAAAACGTAGCAGAATTAATCAAAGATATCTAGATTAATTCTCTTGGGTTTTTGTTTCTTACAAAACTTATACTTAGCGAATATATCTACAATAATAATATTATAAAGAGGAAAGATTTGTATGTTTTGCAAAAATTCTTTCACCATTAGAATGCTACATTATCCCCGAGTAAAATAGGTTAAGTAAATTACTAGAAAAAATTGGGGGTTAGGGGTTAAGCCGGGATGGGCCGCTACTTATTTAAAAAGGTGATTCTAAAGTAAGAAGCTGGTATATCTTAAATGCTTTTTGCTTTGTAGGTAATTTTAAACACGTCCGTGCAAATAAAATCTCCCAGACTGAGTCACCCACAATGAATACGTATTTATTGATCATGCCCCACAAGCTGAACTAGGTTGAACGGAGGTTTCGGGCGATGGGCTTAAATCGAGAAATGCACTGCACTGTATGCATGTCGCGTACGTGAAACCGACCACCCAGTGGCGTTGGAAATCGATTCACTTTATCCAATTGTAATCACTAACTGAATTGTTCTTTTAAAACGCTAGATCCTCGCCTCGATTATTTAGAGAAAAGCTTTTTAGAGGAAAATGTCATTATCAGGTAACATTAAAGCGATGTTTTTTACAGGATTGATTATTGTTTAAGTGACAAAGACCTATAAAAAATAAGAATATTAGCCTAGTATTTTTAGGAAAAAAATGTCCATAGATGTGACATCTCTGGTGAAATTTGCTCTTTGAGCTGAAATTTGGTACATATCCTACTTAATATTATAAATACGAAAGTTTGTGAGGACGGATGGATGGGTGTTTGTTACTCTTGCACGCAAAAACTACTGACCAGATTTAGATGAAATTTGGAACACAGATAGTTTATAGCCTGGATTAGCACATAGGATCTTTTTATCCCAGTAGTACGATCCCGTGGGATATTACCGATCTCCACGCGCGTGAAACCGCGGGCATAAGCTAGTAATCTAATTAATATATATGTGGTACTGAATCACTACCTAAAAGTCCCCAATCCTCGGAGGATTGGGGACTTTGCTTTTCGCTTGCGTCTTGAGATATGCAGAAATAAAGGGACTTATTTATTATATTTCTTGCGTCAGTTTATGTACGGTAAAAAACCACAATAACACTAAATAAGTCACATAATTCCGCGAAAAAATTCCAAAACTAACCTGTACACGTTTATATTTGTTACGTTTTGTATCCATACACAATTAGTAACATGACGTTCCTTTGTGTCGTCTGAAATTGAAGGAAACAATGCGACGGTGCGTTGCATAAAGCCAACGTACGGACTCGTTCGCTATGGTCAATATTCTTACTGTCGATGACAATAACTGGCTGAAAAATAAGCCGAAATATTGTTCGAAAATTTAAATATTATTTTTTATGTTGTTGGAGACTTGTATCTCTTTACAGTTACTTAACATAACATTACACCTGTTATCACTGAAGGGTTAGACAGAGGTGTATCTGTACACATCACACATCATCAGCCTATAATGTTCCCACTGCTGGGACACAGGCCTTCTCTCTATGAGAGGGAATGGGCTATAATCCACCACGCGGGCCCAGTGCGGATTGGTAGATGTCACATGTCTTCGAATGTTTTCTCACGATGTTTTCCTTCATCGTTTTTGTACCTGTACGGTACCTATATATTTTGCCAGTACTTATCATGTAATAGGAAGCGAGCCTATTGATATCAACTCGATACAAATCGAGACTCTGTAATGCACTCCTAATAGAAAAACCCAATAACACTTTACCGAACCGAGAATCGAACCCACAATCACTCTCACCATTAGCGCTTGCTGCCACTACACCACCGAGGCTTTATTTACAGTTACTTTTAAATTAATTTTCATCAGCGTTTTAATACTTTAGAGGCTGAATTAAACACAAACAGAAGTACGAAAACTGCTCTGAAAGGTTTCATAATAAATGAAATTATACCAAAAAACCTGGTCGTAATTGTCAATTAAGTAGTTGCAATTAAATAACCAATCTATGTTGAAAAAGTCGATCAAACCAAGAAAAGCTTAATAGAAACAATGAAAATGTAACTCCAATTTAAAAAAAGGCAACTAGTACCTACATACTATAAAAGTAATGAAAAATTAATTGATCTCATTTTTATACGATTTTCCTTATTGCGCAACTAAGTAGGTTACCTAACCTACCCAGATAGGTCGGTAGGTTTGGTTCTACTCTACCTTGTTGCATTGTCAATGAGCAATCAAGTAATTGTTGATGGAATCTAGGCAACAGTTTACCTGACGCAGAACTAACTAACATACCTAACTGTAATCCCCGAAAGGTAAGAATGCTCAGTGACATAGTGCGCAAGAGAAGTGTTACTAACGTAGTTTTAAGGTTCTTTTTACTAACACAATTTGTATTTTATCATATATATGTTACTCTGTAAGGTCTATGGGCCAAAGTTGCCTGGAAATAAATGTATGTATATTGTTGTAAGGCAAAGATGTACATCCACATTTCGCCAGATATGTTTAAGTTCCATATAAAAAGGAGTGAGTCTATTGCCAGCAGCCGGGCACAAATCAAGACTCTAAGAAATTGTTGATAGAAAAACCCAACACCTAAAAACCTAACACTCGCTCAGCAGCACCACTTGCGACCACTAGATCAACGAGGTAGTCAGGAACTGACAAATGAAACCTAATTATAATTTAACTAAATAGAAATTACCATTACCAGCTGACAGCGTTGAGGAGTTTTGTTCGATGCCCTTATATAGTTTGTTGTTAGTTTATTTATTTTAGTTTATTTAATAGTTTTTACTTATTAATGTACATAGTTAGTTTATTCATTATGATCGATCAATTATAGGAGGATGTATATGTGTCTTTATAAAAAAAAAACGGGTTGCACTCCGTGACTCCGGGAGTGCCGGCAAAAGTGAAAATTTAACCAACGCCATTTAGCTTAAATATCAGAAATTGCAATAGCTTTCTGCAAGAACGAAGATGTCGCTGCCGTAGAAAAAAAACTTGAAACAACGCCATCTAGCTTAAACTACACGCACACTCGCGCAAGTGCGCTGCGCCGCCGATTCAATCTGACGATCTGACGCGAGTTTAACAGAATCACACCCATTCCAAAAAGTGTACAACGCCGCTAAAAAACTTTTCACTTCAAGAAAATAGAAATCATAACAGTCTTGGCAAGGACCTTTCAATGCACAATATTTACATAAAACACTTACGAGTTTCCTTCAAAATCTTTCGGATACTAAAATTAATGATTAAAAGCTTGCTACGCGAGTTTGATGATACTCTACTAGAGACGAAAAAGTATGTTGGACAGTTGGACTGCTATCAGTAACAAAAATGATGCAATTATTTTACAAAAGATAATCATTACCAATATTTAATAATAAAAAATACAGAGGCGACACTCGTTTCACATATAATATTTTCATAAGTTTTAAGAATTTATTCATATATTTGGATGATAGTGATTGTGCTTGTTTCAAACAATTTAACTAAAATGCCACAGGATAATTGTATTTTTCTTTAAAAATCGACGTATTTACGTTAGGTTTACACACCACACTCGGCCTCAAGTGTCGATAATGTTACTTTTTATATCCAGCATACAGTTTATAAAAAGAATCATATTTTCATTTCATATGACAGAAACGTATCGAATTCGTGTCGTTAAACTTCAGGCTATTTTTAAAACCCTGTTAAACGACTGCGCACGAAAATGTAGATGTTTTACACTGATTTATTTCTGTGGTTAACCTGTAACTGCGAAAGTAAATGGAATAAAATTAATACCGTTATTTAAATATTTCAGAGGTGTATGTAGCGGTACATTTTGTTTTGCTACGTTAACGTAGCAAAACAAAATACACACACATATACTGTATATTTAGTTCTTAAGAACTAAATATACAGTATATGTGTGTGTAGTGTGTGTTATACAGTATGTGTGTGTGTTGTGTGTGGTGTTTTTACAGTTCCTGGAATTTACATTTTTGAATGTTGTAAATTTGTTAAAATACACTGCAAATTATTTCAAGGTCTTTTCCCTTTAACACGAGATATCCTGATAGACTGATTATTCCTCCAATGAACAGTCAATTATTATATCACAAAAGTTGCTTCCAATGGTTATAAGGATATATAATAAACTAACAAAATCATAAAGGGATCTGCTAATCAATCGATTTAATACGGAATTATTCAGATGGTTTATAGAAAAATCATTTTATTCTGTGAATGAGTATATTAACCTTAAAGATTCACATTGACATTTTCCAATTATTAATTCATTGATAAGTTACTGATATTCTTATTGTTGACAGTTTTATTATTGACATTCCTATTATTGACATCCTTATTATTATAGTATCATACCAATTATATGAAATTCACATAATGTATTCCTTAATTTTGCGTGCTATTTTTAGCGAATTGTGTGAGCAACTGTAATATAACTCGACCATCTGTAATGTACTACAATTCTAGCAAAGAAATTTCATTTCATTCCATTTTCAGTACAAATGATTTTTTAATTTATTGTGGACCTACCTCTACATTTGACATGTGCTACAACTTGACAACACATTGAATTATTTCTATGTATTACATCTAAGTTCAATGCTCTTGTGTTATACAGCGTGTTGGGGAAATGCCTTACATAATTTCGAAGTTTATAAAGTCCTAACTGACTGCTTCGTTGGTCTAAGGTCGCAAGCGCGACTGCTGAGCATGGGGTCCTAGAGGCGATTCCGAGGTCAGGCAAAGTGTTATTGGGTTTTTCTATCAGGAATTTCTCAGTAGCAGCCAAAACAATAATCTTCATGAAGGAAATACACAAAAAACACCTGTATATATTATGTTGCTTACAATACATTGTAAAAGGAAATACGCAAAGCTGGACTAAATCTAAACCATAAAATCACAATTCAGGAATCCACTGTTTACAAATCTGAAATTAGCACTGAAACTGAAATAAGTGGAATTACGAAATACATACATAAACAGCAGATGGCGCATCTATTCCCCAAAAGGGTGGGCAGAGCTGTTAAGCACACTTATATTGGTGCCGATTCCCTTGTTCACAAACTAAACTAGTTTAAGTTGAGTGCATCTTTTTCTTTCTATTTCATTATGAAAGGACAGAAGATAAATATTAGTGTAGTCCTGTCAAATTAGTCAGCACCTGACGCAATTTGATGTAATTTTAGTAGTCAACTTTTTAATCGCGTCTAAACTTGTATCAGGCGCTGGTTAATTTGATAGGACTAAACTAGAATTTATCTTCTGTCCTTTCCTTAATGAAATAGAAAGAAAAAGATGCACTGAACTTAAATTTGGTTTAGTTTGTAAACAAAGGAATCGGCACCAATATCAGTTATATTTTAATCCCATAAGGGACGAATGTAGTACCATAAAAAAAGTACTGCACGGGAACAGCTGGCCTACCATGACGTCTAGAAACAGCTAGGGTTTAATCTTATTCCACAGTGGGAAAGAGACGGCGCTAGACGTCCTCTATAGCTCCGTCTCTTTCCCACACTGGAGTGACATCGTTAAAACAATACTGCTTTAAAACGTGATGGTAACCCCTCAGGTGTGCGTATGTAGAGAAAGAGATACAGAATCTCGAACGGCTCAAATTAAGGCAATGTTGATCTCTTGCAGTGCTCATACTGTACGACTTTTTTTTTCGGATGGGAAATCATCAAATGTCTCCGCCCGCTCTGGGCCGACGAAAGGGAGTGTCAGACTTGTACTGACTAAAACCCATCCATGTTTCTTCCATGCCCTTTGTGTTCCACGGCCAAGGTATCTCTTTCGAACAGTCCCGCAGCTCAAACTGTACGTCTGCCTTAACGATGTAATTTAGACTCGGGACTACTGAGATATTTCTATGGACATCATCACCTGCCTGGCCTTTTCCCAAGTATGTTAGGGTCGGCATCCAGTCTAACCCGATGCGGAGCGGCTGCTTATCTAACCTCCACAACCCAGTTAGTACTGGGTAATACGATACCCCTTGGTAAGACTGGTTGTCAAACTTTCGGGACACTGACTACCTGTAACTACTGTCAAAGATCTACAAATGACAACCAGGATCAATGGCTTAGAGTGCTTTCCGAGGCACGGAGGAAACTCGGTATGTAATGGGTCACGTTTATACGGACCCATCTAGGCAAGCGTGGAAGATAGACCCTATTAGCGGCTGTTATTATTTAACCACAGAACCCAATAATAAAAGATCGTTGTTTGAATGAAATTTACACAATTAGTATTGCGGTGTTGTAGCAGTAGCTAGGTATTTTCAACCTTCAGGTTATTAGGTAATTGATTTATTTGGAAACAATGAATATGTGCCGATATAAGCATAACATACTAATAGGACTATCAAAAGCATTCTTATCAAGTCTTTCTTATTTATAATGTGGTTAGTGCCTAACCTGGCGTCAGAGTCTTGCCGCCCATGGGCCTCTGACTTGGCTTTACTTGCCGTCGAGAAATATCACTCAGGAAGGATGGTTTCCTCACGATGTTTTCTTTCACCGAAGCAAGTGATATTTACATAATAAGCACGTGAATCCGAAAAATCAGAGATGCGAGTCTTGATGGGTTCGAACTCGAGACCTATGACTTGGCAGTCCGACGGTCACACCACTAGACAATCACTGCGTCAATCTCTTATTATTCATCATCAGCATGTTCCCACTGCTGGGACACAGGCCTCCTCTCTATGGGAGGGACTCTTATTATTAATATTAATTAACAATTGAATTATTATCATTACTGGCACAAAAAGTACATTACCCGAACTGTAATTCATTGTTCCGGGTAGGTTATGTAATTAGCTACAAAATAGGTATTTCTTGAAACTCGATACTTTGTTACTAAGAAAGAAATAAAGGAAATAATGTAGGCTTTGACAGGCTTTCGGCTTTCGACTTTCGGCATCGTGAAAAGTGGGACACAATCTAACGGGTAGGGTTTCACCAATGATTTTCCAATGGCTTCCGTACGTGTTCCCGAATAAAAGGTATTCGTTTTTGTGTTTGCTTAATATTAATATAATTATGGTAATTTTCCTTGTAATACTAGTTAGTTAGTATTGTAGTTCAGTTAGTAATAGGATTATGCTAATTTAGTTTGTAGTAATATTTATTTTGGTTGCGTTGCTGATTTCCTATTTTTACGTATACCTAATAGATTCCTGAATTGTGAATACGGAGCTCGTGGCTCGTGGTAAATAATAATAGCCGCTCGGGTCGATCTTTAAGTTAAGCTGTGCTTACGTAGGTTGGTCAGTGGTTGAATGACCGCCCATTACATACCGAGTTTCTCCCGTACCTCAGAAAACACTTAAAGCCCTTGGTCCCGGCTGACATTTGTAGATCTTTGACAGTCGTTACAGGTCTCTTCGATCCGACCTTCTGACAAAAAATTGGGAAAAGACTGGGCAGACCTAATTCCTGAATAGTAGTTTATTTTTTTGGTCTAATGGTTGTAAATGCGACTACTACTGAGCACGGGTTTCTGGGACTCATCAATAGAGAGTAATTTCCTTTAAATTTCCTTCATATTGGTTGAAAAAAAAAAATATTAATGACTTAGAATTTAGCGCCAAAACTCCGCCATTTTGTCTTTTTTTCAAACACCTTCCTAAGAACACTTGGGTTTTTTAGACGAATCTAATGATACCTTAATCATTGAAATCCATCGAAACGTTTGGAAGAAACGAGGAGATTTTGATCATTACACTTTCGTAGGGAACACCTGAATGATTATCTCCCTTCGCAGTGTAAACGCTCAGTATAACAGCTTTGGCCTTTCCCGACGAAAAACATTACAACTTGTGGAATATTATTCAACAATTCAACACGTTGCTCCCACACACTTCCTACGCTTTACAAACCGCTATCACACAGTATATATCCCAATTGTGACCACTCCACCTAATGTACTTTACAACACCCAAGGGAAGAATCCGGCTACCTACGTGTGCTAAATGGCAAAGCTCTTTTAGCACGAAATCAATTCTAAACCATTTTTAGAAACGAGTTTCTGATGTACGAGTTTGATCTTTAGAAGCATAGGCACTGCAGATATAAATAGTACCGGTAGACTAAGAAATATGTAGTTTAAAACGCTGCAGTATAGGGCAGTGTGATTCTTTTGCGGTTCAATGATATTGGCAACATAGTGCAGATTGGTAAACATTTATAAACTTGTCTTTGGATGAATTGTATTGAAAAATCAAAAAGGCGGCTTTGAGACTATGACCACGTGACATAAGAACAATGCACCTCCTTATTAGCAGTTTACAGAACTGTTTACAGGGACTGGTACTTGAATGTAAGAAACGTCCCGTACGTCATCCTCAATGCCGATTTCTGCTAAACAGCAGTGTAAGCGTAACGACAATACGTCGATTTTAACATTAAAAGTACTCGTTTAAGAATTTATTCAGATCTATAGATGATACTGATAGTGCTTGTTGCAAAAAATGTAAGGTGGAAGCGTACGGATTCAAATTTTATTACGTTTTTTGCAATTTGCAGGTCAGTGTCAGGTTGTATGTTGATGAAAAATGAGTCGCGCCAGTATCAAAAATCGACGTAAAGTAAGTTTTGATTCAGTACCTAATTTAAGCCAACATCTTCATAATTTTCTTGCCTAATATACTGCGGTCGGCAAAGTATGACGTCTCCTTCTACCATACTTCTATAATAGTTGTCATATCATATGTCATCTGTCACACCGTCAATTCAAGTAGGTACTTAAGACATTTCGGCTTCATTTCAGGTATTTTATTAAATGTATCCGCATTCCATAAGGAAAACCTTACCAATTAGTTTAATTGTAGATCGTTTACACCTCTGTTGTATCCGTATCGTTCGCTCTTTAACTCTAAATGCCTCACAAGGCTACCAACGCATTATGTACCTTAACAGGATGATAGGAAGCGGCATTCTTCTATTCGCTAATAGCTAAACATAAAGCGATCACTAAACTGGTTAACAAACTTAATGATTATGAGTTATGTAGCTGTCACGACAGCTCTTTGTTACTGTTAATCAGAGGGGCCAGGTTTGGGTGTAAGAATCTAGCACATAGCATAGGTAAGGACAAGCCCAAGTTGCCGTGAATATTTTTATATATACCGTGCACTCGATTTTCAACTCTTGAAGTTAAGGCGAGCGTTGTGAACCCAACAGAGCTGATCCTTAACTCGTCGGAAAAGCATAATGTTTGAATCTTAACGCTCAGCTCAACGCATAAGGTTGAGTTTCCACCAGAGATGAACAAGGATGCGTAGCGAGGGATGTGTGTGAAATTTACCAATAATATCGCTTCTTTGCAATGCAGCCTTAAGCCCGCTCTACACTCGCGCCGCAAATGTCCGCGAAAGCCATGAAACGCGATTGTAGATGGTTTCGCGTATGTTCGCGCCCTCGCGTTCGCGCTTCGCGCCGTTCCCCGAACGGTGTCGGTTTTTTGTCCCTCGTCAAAGGGATCGCGGTTTGTCGCATCGCACGACACTGCGAAACTTTGCGAGTTTGGAGGGACACGTTTTCATGTAGAGTTCACGCCGCGGTTCGCGCCGTCAATTCGCGGCAAGATTCGCGCGCGACTGTAGAGCGGGCCTTTCATTTGGCAAGTTGTAAAAAAGTGCCCTCGTGTGTACGTGTGCTAGTTAACGCAATATCGAAGTAGTTACTAATACTTAACTTTGACGTTTTTATTCATATCATGAAAATCCCACGTGAGACCACTTAGAGATAAAATGCTTGCAATGATCAAAGACAGACACAGATGTGGTTTTATATCCGACCCAAATTCCGGAAAGTTCAAGAGAACCGGTGATGTTATTGGTAGATATTTGAAGAAAAGCATATGTTGACCCATTAATAACTAAAGTAAACACGACGTGACTGAATGGCTAGTTATCAAGTCGTGAAAATACCTACTTCAGTAGAGTGAAACGGTACGGTAATACGTTTACACAGTTATTTGCAAACTGTGTCTACATAGGTAGTTTGTGTATAGTGCATATTGTTGCAAAGTGAACTTATTCATGCTTTTTTAAACGTTTGAGCAGTATTGGGTGCTCTTAGTTCATCTGTAAGATGTATTTCCAGTGTTTTTTTTTTGATGTCTTCCTTGGTCATGATGTTGCTGTGGCTCGTATTGACCATGTTTACATGACGTCTTTGGCGAGATACTTCCCCTGCGACCTAAAGCCGTCGAATGACTAGGGCGACGTTGCTTACAATGAATCGGTAACCGACTTTAGCCAACAATTACTGGCAACCTGGTGTGTACTATAACAGCAGGAACCAACTAAAGGCCTTTTTTTTTTGGGCAGAGAAGGTAGTGTCGGACTTGTAGTGCCTAAAACCCAGCCATGTTCCTTCCTTGCCCTTTGTGTTCCAAGGCCGCGGTATCTCTTTCAAACAGCCCGCAGCCCTGGCACCAACTAAGAGCCTGAAACCGGCTCGCTGACAATCTAAATTTTTTCTTCTCTTTTGTGATTGTTTTCTTATGCTTCTTTCTCTTGTCTCCAGATGCGAGGATGGTGGAGGTGGCGCAGCGACAGGTACCGGCGGACGCGCGGCGTCGCTGCGGCTCGCGAACGGGCGCGTGGCGGCGCAGTCAGCGGAACAACTGCCGCACTCGCCGGCAGACTGCGCGTCCGTGCGCATTTCCATGGACAACACCAACACGTGCTGCACCGACTCGCTCGTCACCGCCCTCGACGACGAGACACTGCTGCTAGGTAAGGGATAAGATTCTTTCATCCTAAGTAGTCCTAAGATTAAGGTATGTGCGGAAGAAAACAGGTAGACCATCAAAACAGACAAGGCTCTGAATAATGAGAGACACGAAGAAGAAAAGATCCGAAAGTGTTATCTAAGTCTTCTCAAAGATTGACCTTATAAATAGTACATACGTGGAGGAGGAGACATTTAATATATCCCTTATCATCAACAATATACACAATCCAGATACATATGTCTCGAGCCTGCATTTCATCTTGTTCAACGCAATACCTTACTTAGAATGACGCGTGCATTAACATGGTACGGAATTGGTTCGTTAATATTGGCACTATTGCTACCCTTAACATTACTGCCCCACCCCCCACGACAAAGGCAGTAACTTTAAGACAAATCGTATTTTTGCTAAACACAATACCTTAACTGATTATATTCTACAACCAAAACCGGCGTAAAAGTTAAGTTAAAACTTTCTTTTGATAGTTCCAGCTTTTTAACTTTGCTCTCCACTAGGAATTTCTCCTGTATTTTGGTTACTCAGATACACAAACAGCCAGACCCGGAACAACTACCAGTAGGCCATATAAATATTTGTCTCCGTGTGGGAATCGAACACGCACGCAGCGCAACTGTCAATCGCTCAACCACTTGCGCCAATCGTGCCGTGAAATGAAAATGGCGTACTAGTTTTCTACAAGTAGGTACTAAACTGCACTGAAACGCATGACTCATACAGATGCCTCATTGCCTACTAAGCTCCATCTCTCGGTAATACAGTCGTGACGGTATTCACCCTCTTTATTGGCTAGAGGGTAGGCAGATTTAACTCAAGTGCCAGCGAGTGCGACCTCCCGCAGTATGCAAAAGTCGGAGACTTTGGCACGTGGCTCTTTGCACAATACTACAACCGACGTATGCAGTTCAACCCCGTTCGTAATTGTCTTGACCTATTTAGTATTCTTTCTCCTGGACGTGACGTCATGACAATGTGCAGACGCCAGCTCATCAAGCTACTACAATCTGTCAATATTTTTGTTGTCAGATTTTTTACTTTATCGCTAAAGCATTAGGTTCAAGGTTGATTGGGAAAATTTGAAGTTTCGGGTAGCTTGATGTGCAGGCGTCTATACTTATAGAGTTCACATTCTATCGAAAAATAATTTAAATATAGCTGTAAACTAGGTAATACTCGTTAGACCGTCCATAGACCAAGAGGTCTTCATATCGCTGTATGGAAACGTTAATTATGATTGTGAGCTCACACCACAAAAAAAAACATTTTTGGCACAACAACAGATTTTAAATTGTTTTCGTGTCAGCATTCAAATCTATAACAAACCCATAGTAGATAGTATAACAATTAATTAAAGGACAATGGCGAAATCTTAGCTGAATTTAATTTGACCATCTAAAGGTGACTTATATACGAAGGCAATTCCATTATTTTTCTACGTTTTTTCAAAGTATCAGAGTAACTAGTTAGGGCCGGATAAAAAAAATATTTTAAATGAAAAGTTATTTGATTTTTTCATTAACGTTTAGTGCTGCCATTTTATATATATTCTGCTTAGTGACAGTAAGTACAGCACTATTGTATTATAACCAGTTTTAATTTATTATTGTTAAATAAAACTAAATAAATTAATTAACATTACTGTTTATTTCTAAGTGGAAGTGTTCCTTGCAGGGAGGTAAAAATGTAGTTCTGTAAAAATAAATGAATTACTTTCAATTAATGACTGGCAAAAAGACTAATATCCCAAATCTAAAAAAGATCTCATCACTCGACACTTATGTCACAGTGTGACATGAGTGACATGTTTACAAGACATTGCATGCTGGAATAATTGAGTAAGAAAAATACTAATGCAATGTTGCCCTTTTACTTCCTCGAATTGGAATTACCATAGATATAACCTACAAAAGTTCATCATTGAATTTCTCATTGAATTTCTATTATTCTCGAACAAAAATTCTTGCACAAACTGATTCAGAATTTGATGCCGAGTTAAACAAAATATTTTTCATTTAAAGACGCAAGATTTTAATCTCAGCTAAATTAATGTATGAGTGGCTGCCATTGGTCTTTAAGGTGGATGCGCCCGAGTAGCCCGCGAAATTTAAATGTTCTGCAATGCTATTGCAATTCAAAGGTTCTGCAATTTACACACTTAGGACTCTAGGTTAGGGTCCGGCAAATTGCAAAAAAACGAAGATGAAAAGAAAATTTGAATTTCGCGGGCTACCCTGGCGTTTTCTCCTTAACATTTCACTTATTAACCCGACTACCACGTATCGCTATAATTAACCGTGTTTTTTTTTTCATGATTTAGTTTATTCATAATAAATGCAACAAACACAACTATGGCTTTATCGTGACTATCACTATACGCAACGCAACTTTTGTAATGATGTTGAAATACTTATTGACGCATGAAACTTTTAACCACAAATTACTTACAAAAAAAAAACCCAAAAGCACTTTACTTGCCCAAGAATCGAAAGACGGACGTCACGACAAACAGCTTCACTTGCGGTCACTAAACCTTCCATGAAACCCGCAAGGACAAATTGCTGGTCTCTGAACGACACTATTCTGGAACATCTTTCAATGTCCGATGTCCAGTTCGATTTTTGTCCATACCAGTTAATTCCAACTTACAGCCAATAAAGTTTCATTAACGGTTCTATTTCTTCTTAAAGCAAAATTAGTTCATCACACTTTGTAGGTCTTGATTAATGTTTTTAGGGCGCTTCCGAAATAACAGTAACTCATAAAAAAAAGTTTCAAAAATAACGTTTTCTGTTCTAGTTACTACGTTATTTCGGTAACCGAATCAATAGCAAAAAAACACATTGGAATTCTTAAATCGGAACTGAAACCGCTGACTCATTGATTAAAACCATTTGCGTCAGGGTCATTGACAGAACCGATTAGTGAGAATTTAGTAAGGAAACCTCAGAGATCTAGGAGATAAACTTAAGGTGGAAGGTACACTGCCTGGTACTTCGTTGTGGTAAGTGCTACGCTAGTACATGCTCCTAGCAAATTAACGCATGGTTTAAGGAACAATAGGAATAGTCCTTCTCATCGGTTTTGGGCTTATCCCACTTGTAAACATCCCTTGGTGCCTATTGGCCTTGTTTTGTTCTGTCTCCTGCTTATATGGAAGGAAGTGGAAATTATGTTTTTCCTACTCGACCGCTATTCTTTCCTGATCAATTTCGTAGCGGGATCCAAGACAGAAAAATTGTTTCTTTGGAATTTCGTTGAGCTTTATTGTCTCGGCGCTTTGCTGGTGGTCGCCACTGTTGATTCTGACTTTGAGGAGTTGCAGTGGTTTGGGATTAGTGTGGCGGGCTGATCCCTGACCGTTTTTGGTCATGTCAGCCAATATCAGCGGTGATTAGTCATCGACGCAAAAAATATTATAGCGCCCGAGTGCAGTGCACTTTTCCCCTCACTCCCATAGTTTAATGGAACGGCAATGCGACTAGACCTGAGAAAAATCAGCAGAAGAACGACCGGATTACGTAAAAGACGCTGCTACATACCGGATACTGCCGAAGTCCGGGTTGCTATTGTCAATTTTCTAATGGAAAAACCATATAACACTTTAACACTTCACCGAACCCCGAACTTCGGCCACAAGACTAACAGCAACGAGACAACGTTTGATTATTGCAATGGCCACACTAACGTTTGGCGCCACGTTAGACATCTTATTTGTCACTTTGTTTAAGTCCACTTCTCACCAAGCGAAGCTCCGCCTAGTGAATCTTCAGCTTTAGGCTTCAAACAAAGATAAGCTGTGTCAATAACGTACCGAGGGAACCCCCATTAATATCGATATGTTACTGTCAGTTACCGTCAGTAAAGCCGGTACAAGATTGTATGTCCTGTACAAGCAGAATGTGTGTAGACTTAAACGAGTATGATCCTGATGGTCTCAGCTCTCCACCGCTAATCAGTTGGTCGGTAAAGTACCTAGCCATTTTAAACTGAGTCTTAAAAACTAAGAAGGTTTCTTAGTACAATGTGTTAATGGTGTAGGTAATGTGAATCATATTTTAACACTAGCTGTTGCCCGCGACGTTCGACCGCGTGAATAAAAATATTATATATATTTGAATAAAAATATTACTTCTCTATTTGAATCGGATTTTGTTAACCATTTCAAGGGTTTTATGTTTTTGCACGGGACCCTAATCATTTTTCTAAAATAAAAGTAGCCTAAGTTACTCCTCTCCTCTCCTTATAACATTAGCTATATGCCAGTAACAGTCAAGTAAAAATTGGTCCCACCGTTTCGGAGATTAGCCGGAACAAACAAACAGACAGAAAGACGGACAAAAAGACAAAAATAAAAATATGTTTATTGTGACTCAAACGGTTACATTTCCATATGTATATAATGTTATATGTACCGTATTTTCATATGCATTCAGTTAAATGCTGTTATTTTAAAATTACAAACAAACACTTCAATATTGTTTATTTGTATAGCTGTTTAACATTGACTTTCAAATCTGTAACTTTATCAATGTTCTTTTTGAAGTCTGTATTTTGACTCCCCCGATCACATTTCTATAACAACACAATTCATCTTGATCTCTTTTTTTATACTTCACTTCGTCGCTGGCCGCTAGGCACCGCTCAATCAAGGGCCTACAGCCTTAAGTATTTGTCCTTTTCAAGACAAAACAAAATGAACGACAATCTTTTATACTTAAGATGGCACATACAGATTCTTTTGAATCGAGTTATCAAGACCTATGTAACGTAATGCCTATTCCTTTAAACTTGTACAATGATGTAAACTTACGAAATGAAAAAGTACCCAATGCGTCATTTTACTCTTAGTGTTCGATTTATCTATTACAGAACAGGTGAAAGTTATTCGTATTCGTCACGAAGGGAAGTTCAGACCTTCTCATTGAGTTACTCAGCAGTTTCTTGCAAAAATTGCCGGATTGACGTACCAAAATACCCCGACGAAACATAACAAAGCCTGCATGAGTCGATCACATAAGAAAGGTTACTAAAATGTTTGCTGAATCGGAGTAAAAGGTCACCGGTTGAACTTCCGTCTGCAGTTAGAATTTTTGCCAGCGCGGCTGATTCACAGAAATGCTCGCGCGGACCATCGTAACGCTCCGGAACTCTGTCACCAATCACAATTAAATTTTTTCCAACTCACACATACACCGGAAACTCACTGGAAAAAACAAGTACAAAGCGAAGATTCGGCCTGCGATGGCAACACCCGCGGATATGGAACACATTTCCTGAAACAATTAAGGCACCAACATTAATATTGCAAAGTTGACGCCGCTCTCCATCCGGACGGGACGGTTAAACATTCAGAGATACTGCCCGCTCGCCTACAAACGATCGAAAAATATGCTGATAGGTATTTGGACCAGCTAGTACAGTATAGTAGAAACCTCCAGGGAAAACCGCGAGGATTAGATCGAGCTCTACCAATCACTGAAACGCGAGCATCACTGAGTGGGCATCAAGGAAACACAACCGTGTGTCATGTCATTACAATGTTGTATGTTTATTATCAACTAATTGAGTCTACCATAGAATCTTGTCATTCTTGTAAGTTTTAAAAGTCCAATTTAGATAGTAACAAGTGTCATTATCCAATTAGCAATAGTTTCTAGCTTTAATTATCCTCACTTAACGTGCGTGTAATTGGTGCAATTTGTTGTTTGGCATTGTATTGAAATTCGGTGGCAGATTGTTTGGGGAACAGGCTATCGCGGTTATCAAGCAGTTAGCATTGACCATGAATGTTGGGCATGTGAGATGTGCGGGCAGCGGGTGAGCGGGTACAGGCGGCGGCGCGCATGGCTCTCGGCGGGCTAGCTCGCTTCCGCGGTGCGGCGCGACTCGCTCAGACTCGAGCAGTCCTCCGCCGCCCAGTCAAGCGCGATGACATGCCGCGCTCAACCCCCTACTAAAGCTCCGTACATACGCGAAACAAGCTCGCCGACAATACAATAAAACAAAACGTGTATCGCGTGTGCAGTGATTACTTACTACCAAAGGATTTGTTTCTCAACGTGAACGAAATTATTCAAGAAAAATGTCGCGAAGGGGATTTTGTCACGTTCGTAGATAATTTGAATTTCAGTGTCAAAGCTTTTAAATGTTGTACATGTCTAAATGTTCGGGTTTGTTTTGTCTCGTCAGCTGGGGTCTAACTAAGGGACTAACAATGAAATTGAATGTTAAAAATTATGAATAAAATTCAGGGGAACAATTAGGTAATATTATTTGAATATCTGATGAATATTACAGTGTAGAAAAGACTCGACAATACAACCAAGTAATAATAACGATGATAAAACTTATTAATCTTAGCAAAATATCCTATTTCGTCCTCAAAGACAAAAAAAAACAACAACTGAAAAAAATGGTTCAGCAAAAACAATTTGAGTTCAAAATAGGATGTGCTGCCTCAGCAAAATAAACAAATTAAACCTCTGTAATAAAAATAAGCTTCAAAGCAATTTTTATAATGACGTTATCGCATGTCCTAACCTTGTGTAACAAAGCTAAATGTCACATTTGTCAACATTAAAAAAAAATATCATTCTTAGCTAAAACCATAGCAAAGGAGTATAACTAACAGAAATAAATGTAAAAATGGGTTAACACATAGTTTGTGCTTAGTGCCAAACAGATTGCAACACCATCGCGATCGCTTCATTGCCGTCCGATTACTGCGATACTGAGAATAGAAGAGATCCCCAAATATATAGCTGATATTAATAAAATACCATTAACTTTTCGAATGTGAACTACTAACCTAGATATTAATTTTACAATTGTAGAAAATGAAAGTCAGCTGTGCTAGTTTATAGAAAACACTGAAAGATAAACAAAGGATAAACACAAAAGTTGAAAAGAAATCGACACCGACTTGAATACTAAAACCAATATTTACAATAAATACCGTAGTACGTAGTACCGCAGTGAACACCGTCTGAAGGAACACTAATAGTAACAACTTACATAAAGTGTACTCGATTAGAAGCCGCAAACAATAAATCGATTCCACAACAGTAGGTACAAAGTTCTCGAATTCCAGAAATACCACAGATGTTAAATAAGCCGCGTAGAGAATCAAAATAACAAGCAATAACAACCGGCAATATTTGTAGGCACAATGTAGACGTGTAGCGTATGTAGAAGACGGTCGCAATCCTATCGTGATTACCCCCTCAAAAGTGCCCGCAGCAGCCGGCGCACTTGATATCGGCCTCACCCGATACCCCGGGCGGCCAATTGATATAATCCACGATTCCCTACTACAAACACATATTGCTTACAACCACTTGAATCTTGACATTGCAACTATATTATTTACCATTCGCAGTCACGTGGCGAGAACGTCCCACGATGACGATTAATTCATGTTTATTAAACAAATTAACGATACCAGTGTGGTATTAGATACGCGGCGACTAATTGCCGTCGGAGAACACTGAAGTGACGATGAGAAAAAAACCTCATTGACTCTCTTGCGAAAGGTTGAAGCCATGAAACCGGAACGGTATCGACGCCGGAATGATTGTGACGCTGCAATCATAAAAAGCGTAATTTTTGTCATTTAGGTTGGAATTAGGAATAGTTTACATTCAGCGGCGCGAATCAATTGTCGCCTTCAACGTAACAGTACTACTGATAAAAACTTAAAAAAAGAGTTAAAATTCTAATCTTCAGGGTTTGCAAGATGAATGAACATTAACTTTAACAATAGATTCTATTGGTTTCCTATAAAATTAGCTAAGTGCTGCTATAAGAGAACCGCCTACAGATGTCTAATTAAACGCCTACGCTAATTGACGGAGTCTTTCCCCGAGATTGTCTGTCTAAACACGTGTAACAATCACAATTGACAAATTCTTCATCGTCTAAACTCTAAACAATACTGAATTGGATAGGCGATGATGAATTTGTCAGTTTGTTGTGTTTTTTCGCATATTCGGAGAAGACCGACCTTAATGCTAATATTAACAGATATAATGAAGAAGATTCTACTTCTCCTTCTTCTTTATCGTGTGGTTAGTACCTAACCTGGTGTCAGAATATTTACAAGATTTGGGAAAAACGAAAATTTTATCAGTCTAGGGTAATATAAGAACAGTTACATGTATCAAAGTCATCAGTCTCTTGTCTTTATTTAAATTCATTTGGGGTCTATAACTCTCATCTCATCAGACACCTCCTTTTTCATTCTTCTCACAGCCCATCCATCGTTTCTTTTGTGTTCCTCTATTCTTTTATCACATGTATCAATGTGTCACGTGTATCAAATCAGATGTATCAAACTATTTTAGTATCAACTTCCATATGAAAAATGTCATATTTGTTAACATTCCGCACGCAAAATACGCGCTTGGACGTGGAGTTGCGGACACCAGCCCATTAAACAATACAATCTGTTAACATTAACGTTTTAACCGTCCAACGTCTTCATTCAATCTACTTTTTGTTAGTGTCCGAAGCGTACCTTGTAGGACATGTAACAAAATATTTCCATTGAAACTTACCACGGTCCACGATAATAAATACGTTAAGCCAGATAATATATTCTAGTGGTGTCATGTTAAGTTGATTCGGCGTCAAACTGTTTTGCATGCCAATAACTAGTGAATGAACGTCAGTCAGGAACCGCACTTCGTAAATGACGAGGAGTGAAGGCTTTTTTTTTCGGATGGGAAATCATCAAATGACTTCTCTCTCGGCCGTGCGGAAGGGAGTGTCAGACTTGTACTGACTAAAACCCATCCATGTTCCTTCCTTGCCCTTTGTGTTCCAGAGTCGCGGTATCTCTTTCGAACAGTCCCGCAGCCCGGGAGTGAAGGCTAAACCGAATTCTGTATTGAGAAGCTTAGTGCCACCAATGTTTGAGAAACGATAAACGTCCTCTCATAGTGAGAAGGGATGTAAATCTGCATGGTCCTCACATGACTTGACCAAGATTATACATATGTCTGTATTTTAATAGAGACTAAGTTTATTTCGCTTATTTTCTGAGTACTCAGGTACGACCTGCCAGGGCTGCGGGACTGTTCGGAAGAGATACCGGGGCCCTGGAACACAAAGGGCAATAAGAATAAGGATAAGAATAAGAAAATTTATTTGCTTAAACATGTGTATACATACAGAATTAAAATAATACATGCATGCAAGAACTTAAATCAGCAAGGAAGGAACATGGATGGGTTTTAGTCAGTACAAGTCTGACACTCCCTTCCGCTCTGCCCATAGCGGGAGAAGCCATTTGATGATTTCCCATACGAAAAAAAAAAAGTACTCCGGTACGAGACACCGCCTCTTTGACGTGTGAAAGTGTTTTATAAACCAACTTTCAGAAATAAATAACGTTAACGCATTACATAACATGACGTCTTTAATTTCCGAAGGGTTAGGCAGAGGTGTACCTAAAAGTATACCCACATTTTGCCAGTTATATTTAAGTCCCGTGTACTACCGAACCTATTGCCATCAACCGGGCACAAATCCAGACTCCGTGGCTGCTACTAAGAAAATTCTGATGGGACAACCTCTCACTCCGCCCGATCTGGGAATCGGACCCAGAACCTCATGCTCAGCAGTCGCGCTTGCCACCACTAGACTAAAAAGACAGAGAGAAATAAACATGATTGACGATTCGTGTCCCAACAGTGGGCACATAACAGGCTGATTATGTAAACATCCTCTTATTAGACAGCCATGACAAAACAGTTTTATACGAGTAGTTTGTTGGTACTAGCTTCATTCATTCACCGCTTCCATTCACTGGGACAATAGAACTTGTGTCTGGATCAATTCATTTGTGCAATGGGCGTGCGCTTTGAAAGTACGGGCTAGTAGATGCTGTGTGAAAACATCGAATTTTGGGTCATGCATGTTGCATTGAGTTTTCTCATGGTTTGGACACATTTTTGAATGGACTTAAAGGTTCAGTTGATATAAGTAGATTTGATTTATTCTTCAACCATTAGGTACACTGCCGTCGTGCAAAGCTAAAAAGCGTTATCTAAAAAACATGATTGTCATCGAATAGCTTAAATAAATACGCACCTAATGAACTAAGCCAATTAACAGTATCTATGTATTTTAAAACATAAAAAATCCTAATAAGTAAAAAAACAATCCGTAATGTGTATCAAACTATAATTACAAAACCTTAATTTTATCGAAAATGGCTTTCCTTGAGATACCGCTTTTGCGTTTAGTACGGCAGTACAGTCGCCAGGCAATCAAGTTACCACAAACTGTCAAATTTACTCATTCTATTTTGAATTTAACCATCAACATTGAATGGTTTTAAATCATTTGATAGTTTGTGGACTTGATGTGCTGGTGACTGTGCCTCCATCATTACACGGGGTGATGATAGGTGGTTAAATAGGATAGAAAAATTTAATTAAAAGATAGATAATTTGCCAATTCTAATAACATTCGTGATCATCACGACGACACGTGCCAGTATTAATTTAAATGTAAATTATAGTGCATGTGTGTGGAATAAGAAGTATATCGCACTAGAACATAATGAAGTGGTCCCGAATTATAGGAAAATATCTTTCTTTTAATATAATGACCGCTTCATTTTACTTTAGTTAAACAAAAACATTCCCTGCTAGCGATGTTATTAATTTATGAAATTAAAATATTTCACTTCTTATAATCCAATTGTTCAAATAATGTCTAAAGCTCAATCAAATTCAGAGATCGGTCAAAAAAGTTGATACATTTTTTGCAAAATGTGACAATTGAATAGACAGAGCGGTGCCTAACGTTTTTATGCTAAATCCAATTCATAAATAATTCACACATTAGGCAACTCTATTGATACCTATCAGTAGCTCGATATGAATCATAATTATATCGTTGATCTAGTGGTCGCAAGCGCGACTGCTGAGCATGAAGTCTTGGGTTCGACTCCAAGGTCAGGCTCAATGTTATTAGGTTTTTCCTTCAGAAATTTCTCAACAGCAACCACAATCTGAATTTTGGATTGGAATACATGGGAGTTAAAGAAAATTCACGAAATGTCGGTGTACCATTAGGTGTACCTCTGCCTAACACTCCGGGATTACAAGTGTGATGTTAATTTTTGAATCGTAGACTTAGCGCCATTTATCTTTGATATTTTTGCAGCGTGGGATTTAATATTTTGACAGTGACGACTTCATTATTTTTGTTATTAATTGAACGTATGTAGTTACTGTCAAAACTATAATTCATTACTCAGCTGTTGTTTTGTTTGCATATAGCGTTTGTATAGGATTTTATGGAACACCTTTTGGGTAACTTTGAGTTGTCATAGCGACATTATATACATGGTGTTTGGTAAAAAGGGCGACACAGTTTTTCGAGAGATTTTGCTAGCATTTAAAAAACAAAAATGTCATTCTTCTTAGCGTATGCGATAGCGTAGCGTAGCGATGACAATCTAATTTTCATTCTTTTATTTAAATTTATGATTTTGGAAGCAAAAACAAATTTAAGGAAAAATTTGCACTGTAGACAAAACTCTCAAAAATGAATAAGTTTTATTACAGAGTCTAACAAAAAAGATTTACTGACTTGGGTGGCATTTTGTGAAATAAAGAAATTAATGCTTCAAGATTCTGTGGGTGAAAACTAGTATATCACTCCTGCTATTCATAAGAAAATGAAACCTGACGACACGATTGGTGCATCGTTTTTTAAAAAAAGAACACCTAGTATACCGTTTATATTATCATTGGTTCTTTTGTAATGCTCAAAAAGTAAATGTCACTTTGAGCTTATATTATTTGCTTAGCTGCGGCTCGCATACTCTGATGCATACCTATGTGGTAGGTATTCTTCACATCATTAGTAGGTATTCATTATTATGTTAAGAATTTTGTAATCCACTTTTTAATTTGCATAAGTAAACAATGAAGCTCATCAAACAGTTGTACGAAGTCAAACACGTTATTTAAAACACAATTATTCGTTTATTTGTTAATGACTTGATTTAAAGTCAAAAGATAATTGGACTTCATGAGTTGTTAAGTAATTATTTTAATTAGATTGGTTGTCGTTATCAAAGCGTGAGTAAGCACCATCGTGAACTCTCGATCCACGTGCATCGAGTCCGCGACCGGTTTCCTCAAGTTTTAATATATTCATTGTTTATAAAACAAACTAATAAAATTAAGTCACTTCTGTTTATATGCCAGTTTTATTTTAACCTCACAGCAAGTATGTTGTGTTTATGTGACGTCACATTTGTTCGCGTAAACGTTTGGTGCTTTTTATTATTTTCGCGTAAAAGTTCACGAATATGGATTTTTTAAAGCGAATTAGTTCATCTATTCGAGAAGTGATGAGGAACGCTGTGTATTTACCGCGCCTCGAGAGGAATGACGGAAGATATACTACAAGTAAGATTTATTTTCGGATTTTCAATTATTTATTACTATTATAATTTTAATATCGATAATCTTGAGACTTGATGTGAATTAAAACTACTATTTTTATACCAAATTATTTGTTTAATAGGCTGATTGTATGGCGTTGCTATAATAAGATACAGTTGCAATATAATATAGTTAATTAATTGTGTTTGTTTTGAATGATATCAGTTTTCTTCTCGTGCGTTACAATAATTCTTTATACCAACATATTTGCAGTGCATTCTTACGTTATATAAATTTATAGATTACTTACAACCTTGATAAGTTATAGTAAAAGTGAAATATTTAACAGACGCAGGTGCAAAATTATTTATTGTAAAGTAACTTTAACATGGTTAAACGTATTGTTAAATATATGCCGCAGATATATCTCTGTTCCAATCTTTGTTAAGTTAAAGAATAGTCACTAGAAAGATAAATTCCAAGAAGTGACAAAATTATTTAGCGCACTCAATGTAACGACGCTATAGAATCATCATAAAAAATATATCCTACTTTAAAATAAAACCAAAACGGTACTAACCTAACATAATTAATTCCCTTCATACTTGAACATGAACAAAAAATTACTGAGTTAACATACATAGGAAAAAAAACGTGAAATAAAGCACTGAAAAATTACGTCACTTCAATAAAATAAAACCATGCTTCACTGTTTTCATTAGAAGGTATTCCTCATTCAATTCGGCTCTTTTGTTTCCAATTATAATAATATTTCCATATTTTAGAAACATGTGAAATAAGCATGGCTTATAAATACATTGTCATTATTTCATATTACAGTTATATACACATTGAATCCGCATTTGACTTGTGTTAATGTGTAATGAGTTTATTTTTAGTTAAATTATGCATGCAGTTACAAATCGTCTAATGACCCATAACACAACGGAGAACAAAATGTGACAGCTGTGGTTTCAAATTCAGAACAGAAAAAAAAAACCAGTGCCGCCAGTTGTGGCATTTTCTCCAAATTTTGTATATCCAGCCAGCAGCAAAAACCAAAACGAATAGAGTCACATGTGTTGGCTGAAGCCAAAAAACTGGCATGTTTTCACACTCAATCTATCTGTTTTCATTCTTTCCACTAGAAAAAATACCTACCGCTGGAGCTGGATGACCGTTCTATTTCTCAAATGTTATTTTGACAAATAGCTCTGATGTGGAATTTGCTCAGTCGAATATAACTGAGTTTTCAATGTTATTGGATCGTTGTTATTGAAAAATGTATCAACTTCAGATTTTATTTATTACATTTTTGTCGAATCGTAAAATTTCGTCTGGAAATTCTTTACAACCATTTTAAAGTAACAGACTAATTATTATTAGTCTGTTACGTTAAAAACGAAGAGATAATTTCTGTATTCGGGGTATTCCCCGAATACAGAAATTATCTCTTTGTTTTCACTTAATTCCATAACCCGAATCTGGCCGTTTGGCTGCAAAAATAAACATTTGCTGAATAAAACTAATATACAGCCAGATAAATTGCGGGAAATGGCCACAACATTTATTGTAGAAACAAGCAATTTCCGTGCCAATAGCCACACTGACCCACGCCACGTTCGATCCACCAACAATTACTGGATGCATTGGACACTACAGGCTGAAAACTGTATAGTCGATGCCTCAGGCCTCGAAGTCGAGCAGAACAAAGAACTAGGCCCACAAATAAACGTAGGCGGTTCACACCTAACCATTGTGTATACAATTTTCACAGAATTGATTTCAAACGTCTTATCGCTTTCGACCTTTCAGTTCAAGTTGGATCTTTCGTCACAGTTTGCTAATCCACAATCAATGGCTACGTTACTGAGACACGTGTGCCTTCATGTGAGTTCGGTACTTAGGCCTTAAGCGTTACTTTAAACGTAATCACGTAGGCTCTTACTGAAAATTCCTAACATATTTTGACTATGATTTCTCACACTCCCGCTAGAATATTATCGAAACTAATTGTCTTGTTACAATCCTCTGTCGCTTATAATTATTGTCCACTACACAATCGGTTGTCATTTTTTTAGCATGCGTTATTGATCATTGTTTTGTTTCGTTTTCTTAAATTATTGCTATCACAGCTCTCGAGAACCTAATCCGTTATTTCCAAGCATTCATTTATTCATCTAATTTCATTTACCACGGCATTCACAGCCGCTAAAGCCGTGATATTGTTCTGCAGCCTAAGCGGTTTTAACATCACATGTTCACATTAACCGCCTCTTATCCAATTGTGATCTACATCATGCAGTTCTTTTGGAACGGTTAACTCGTTATTATGCCCGCAGCCGGTCATTATAAATGACATGGAAAGAGCTTGCTCGCCTTCACCGACTACAATAATTACGATCAATTTTTATGTACTCACTCGTATTATTGAGATTATGTTCGAGTATTATATATTAGGAAGTTCCTAAGTTAATTTCTTCCGTAGTATAACTGTCAGCATTGAGTAGTGTTTTGCATTCGATCAAGGTGAAAGTGCTCTTGAATTTGTTGTAGATAATATGTAGAATTAAATGTGAGCATTTTCACAGTTGCCGTTTCTACAAATTAATCTTACGGCAATGTGGAACTAGTTTGAGTGACATTGAAAAGGACGATATCTTTCTACGCCCTTGACGGTATTCGTGCACCTCGTGTCTACTTGAGGTTCTGACATAACATTGTCGATGTGGTTCGAAGAATCTGAACTATTAGAATGCATTGAATGGTGTAGCATTGTTCTGTTCCAGAAATTGGATGGTTAAACAGCTGTTCACGTATTGTCGGCCATTTTTTCATACATACCTTCACCGCTCAAAGAAAGTTTCGTTGCATACTGCATGTTGTATTATATTGTTTACCCACGCTCCCAGGCCATAACGATCGTCAGTTTCCGACCACTTTCAGTGCAAAGTTTTTATTATGTTGCAAACTGTCTGACAGTCGTGAAGAATTTGACTGATAGCTTTCGTTCCGTGTGACAGCGTTAACGCCACTACCATCCGCCTACATTGTCCTCGCATTATACGCCGAGCCTAGATCTTCAAACGTAATTTAACTGTACACTGTCTGTCAAACTACTGTTTGACGTTTTGAAATTATTTGAATTTGGAAGTTATTGTAACTGTCTGCTTAATGATTGGTGGATTTAAACTTTTATTATCTGTAACTGTCACTCATTGTCTTTTTTTCCTACGAATAAACAACTGAACTTTGAACAACATTTAAAATCTATTTCGAACACTCGAAGTAGGTAGACGAATTACGAGTCACTTCAGAATTAATCATTAAACTTTTGTAAAGTTGTAAGTAACGAAATATCTGTCAGTATAACCGCCGTCAATATAAATCATAGCAGCATACTATATTACAGGACAGTGTAAACAGCTGTTGTATGTTTTGACTGCTTTTCAAGGAACGAAAATGGTTGACCCTGGAGAGTTACTGAATCTGAAACAACAGTCGTTTTCTTACCATTATTTGTTAGTTTCCGGTAAAAATACGGGCAGGCCACGGAAGAGGATGGGTAGCCATAAAATTCACAAATAAAATAAAACTACGAGAAACCTAAACAGCACATCATCCTTTGTTTAATCCTGAATGTGGAATTACTGTTGTATCTCTATTAATGAAACAGATAAAAAGTGGTGTAAAAACTGCGAATCACAAATAGTAAAGTCATTACTCATACTTCATACATTGCATTTGATTATAATAAAAAAGAATAAACTCAGTTCTACTAAATCTGTTGACTTTGACTCACATAATGGAATTTTGTGAACGAGAAAATGCACAGATCAAACTCTAATTTATTATTGTTTACCTATCAATTCGTAGTAAGGACAGTAAGTTACGAGGGGCCAGAACAAACAAGTAAGTGATAATGGGTGCACAGTTGACCCCCTCGTCTCACCTCGATGACCCCCAGTCACAACCGTCAGAGATAACAAATAGCTTGACAATATGATAATTAACCGATATAATCGACAATGTTAGTTCATATACATTGTAACGACGTTTAACTAAGAAGTTGTGCACTTCTGTTGTAATATTATAAGGAGTCTAGTTTGTAAGTTTTGATGTAGGAGGCGATCTCTAAAATTACTCACCCGATTTCAGAAGTTCTTTTACTAATGTACACCTTTACAGAGTGCCTTCCTTAGGATGTTTGTTTATTCGAAGTGGACGATGACGCAGGCATGAGCTATTACAACTAAATTTCCTCAGATTACAATGATTGCGTCAAAGTTAGAATAGAAAAAGTTCAGGTGAGGAAAACTAGCAAAATGATATCATTTTTAGTTTCCTTAGAGAAATGTTTTTAGAATTGGGGAATTTTAAGAAGACAGGAAATCGACTACCTTTCCTTTAGACGTCATTATCGTATATATGACGTTCGGTAGTTCGTTTTTTTAAAGATGACGTCCATGTCCACACAGCGGCACATCAAGATTTACATTTCCAGTATAACGTGGCCTCGCTTTGTATATATTTTGTGTACAATGAGAGATCCGTATAAACTGCCGTCGTGCGTCGATGGCGGACTTACTCAATAATAAATTACAAAACCAGTTTGGCAATCCCAAGACATGCACGTGAATAAATGTGATACATAAGAATATATTTTAAGTTTTCCTTGCAAAAAATTGGACGTTGGAAAAAACCTGTCCGAATAATTTTACAGTTGCGAATGATTTGGACGTCACACGTCGAGCGACGTCATTCTGATGATTCAATAGGATTAAGTAAATGTTAATGTCGGTCAATCCTCTGTTTACAGGTTCGTGTAACATTTTTACGTATTGCAGTTTATTGTCATATCACTTCAAAAACCAAAACATTTTTTCTGATGGGAAATCATCAAATGACTTGATCGTAGAGCGGAAGGGAGTGTCAGACTTGTACAGACTAAAATCCATCCATGTTCCTTCCTTGCCGTTTGTGTTCCAGGGCCGCGGTATCTCTTTCGAACAGTCCCGCAGCCCTGGCAGGCATCGGCCCTTGCGGGCCATAAATAGTTCAAAATATCAACACTTTAGATGATCCACGACTCTCAACACTTTGCATTGCATTACACGAATTGCATTTATAATTAAACAATAGGTAATTAATATTATAGGCTTATTTCCTTGTACTCGTGTATGCATCCCGTAACAATAAAAATTCAACAAATTGATATTTTGAACTATTTACGTTATAAATCAATGTTATTCACATTCGTTGTTCATCTGAAGTGTTGCCATTTTGAACCGTTTATGTTTTAAATTTAGTTTATACTGATTCATTGAAAAATTAAACTGTTGATTATATGATGTTGATTTTTGGTTTTTGAAGTTGAATATCCCACCCCATTTCCCAGTTATGTTTTAAGTCCCTTGTAATTGTCATACCAACTCTTCGTAATTCTTGTATTTATAGTTTTTCGTAAAAACAAATTCTTAAATTACTAACAAACACACATACTAAATGGCTGGTAAAAGATGCTTGAAATTTTGAAGAATAACCGACCACTAAAGGAAAAATATTTGTAACTTCATCCCCTGAAGGCATCCTGAAGGGGTTAAATAGGGGAGGAAAGTCTATAATTTTTGCCTATGGGGAATTCCAGTAGTTATTAATACCATATCTTTTTTTTTATCCTCTGTCATTTAAATGGAATGTTTTCTGTATTAAGTCTCATCGTGTTTTATGCGATAGGTATTATACCTTTTGTACAGCCTGGCATACTGCCAGGGTCCAGTTTTGCTAAATGGGATTGGTACATTATCAATCCATTATAGCAGGTTTTAGATATTTTGTGCGGTGCTACCTTGTAGTATACCATGGACATCTGAGTAGAAATTAAATTGTACCTACATATAATATGACAGTATCCGAGCTTTCGAGAGGTCCTGTACAGATTATGATACTTTTTTTAATAGTCTTTTATCCATAGAAGTATGTTAGCCTTATCATAACTTAACGCAAGTCTAAACGAAACTTGAAAAATCAATGTAAATTATTATCGTCTAAACAAATCAGTCGAAAGGTTTGCTATCTCAGATGAAGACTGAACATATGGACCGATATCTTATTAATTTATTTTAAACTAGCTGATGTCCGCGTGGTTATCGTAACCAAAAGTAAAGTTTTTCGTTAAAAGCTCCCAGATGGCTTATTTTTTTCCGACATCTCCAACAAATATCATTATATTTTAGCATATATACATATATACAAAAATTTACAAATTATATACTAAAACCTTTATCGAGAACCACTCTATCCATTGGTGAAAACAGCATGAAAATCGGTGCAGCAGTTTTTGAGTTTATCGCGAACAGACAGACAGACGCGGCGGAGGACTTTGTCTTAGAATATGTAGTGACGTACTCAACAGTGTCTCTCTTTCCTTCTTATTCTTAGTGAGGCGTCAGATGATGTTTAGTGGCGGTACTTTCATACAAGCCTAACTGGGCTTGCACTTATAACCTACTACTCTTCATGATGTTAGACTTTCTGAACAGTCTGCTCGCCTTATTGGCTTGTCGTATTGTTGGCCTTAGGCACGGCACTGATGATGTTGATGTTAGGCCAAGAAACTTGTTTTATTTTATCCATCAATGTACAAATTAACTGCTTGTACCAAGCTGGCTAGTTATCGAGGAATTCATATAATTACCTAAACTAAGAATATCAAAACATTGTGGTAAAACATGGATATAATTCTACAAATACCCAACGGAATAGATAATCCACAAATAAACAAGCGCGGACGTTTAACAACATAGGAACTGCCGCCTCATCGTAAATATTTATTACCAAATGAATCATATTTTTTTGCTTACGGGTAAACACCTTTTCAAAGTGTGTACAATTTGTTTTAACCCTCAACGGAAAGGTTTAACACTCCATCATTTAAGTCATGACCTTTTGGGCACGGATCGTGCAACGTTTTGTTCCTATATTTATAACATAATGTTGTTTTGGACCACACTGAAAAGGAAAAAGATGCTTTACCCCTTGACTCTGAATTCAATTTACTGTCAAATTTCTTTTGTTTTTTTTTTGACCAATCACTGTTGCTATCAGAATGAACTTTGACCTGTAGTTAAGTAGATCAGTGACGTAAGATACAAAGGTCTGAAGTCATGGTCAGATCAATGACCGAGCAATGACATAATTAATATTAAGGATTTATATTAAAAAAATGACAATCTGCATACATTTTTTGTGTATCGTACCTATTTTGAAAAGGTATTCATATTTTGGGCGACCTTTAAGCGACAAAAAATATGGAGAAAAAAAAAACATAAAATCAGTCATTTGGCCATGTGCGTGTGCATCTTCCTTCTTGTTGTTTTAGGGCACGATTAGGTACACGTGGTACTTTCCTTTCAAAGTGTCGATTACAAATGAGTGAATGAATGACAGTTTATTCATTAGTCAAGGCGATTTTTTGTAAGATTTTAAACGAAGAACAATATGTCAGTTAACTTTTTTTGTGATGAGTTCTCAGCTTAATGTTTTGTCTTGACTTTGGCTAATGCACTTGTCTTTCAATATGGTTGCAAAAGTAAGTATAAAACTAACAGAAAAACATACTTACTTGTTAAATTATAGCTACATACTTATACTTTATCTACTTGCGTCAATAATACGTGAAACTCTTTGAACTACGCCCAAACAAAACAATTTTAAACTTCCAACAAAAATACATTTCGTGGAAATATATTTTGAGCGGAACTCACATAAAGATTCTTAATCCAGTGTTTCCTTTATAAACTACGGTAGATAAACAAAAGCGTAATACACATAAACATAACATGTAGTTGGGTAGTTGGGTACTAGTATTCGCCGCATCGAGGAAGGTCGGGAGCAGGCCGTAAGTTTGGCTACAAGAAAGTATCGATCTTGATTCTCACTCGAGACCGAAGCACACTGTCGCGAATTATAATAGAAAAGCTTTTAGTTGTTACGTAAGAATGCGCTGCACTTTCCGTTTCCATGCATTTTTGAATTTCGAATTTTCTTTTTCTTCTTTTAAAGTTGTTCGTTCGAATCATGAGTGGTGAAGCGTGGCGGAAAAACCTTTCGTAATCCGTTTCTTATTTCAAGAATCGCAAGAAACCGCATGCAGTTCTGTCGTAAGAAGTTCTTATTAAAATCACCGGATGGACTTCGTCATAAATATCTAATTTCTGTGTTTAAGGATAAATCTGTAACGGTTATTAAGTCTGAAACCAATAAACGTGACTACAAACCTAAATTTAATTTTCCTCAAATTAACGCAGACAAAAGGCATCTTTGATAAGTACCTACCTACTTTATATTGAGTCACCCAGTTGCATCGTATACCTATTAATCTATTGTTCAGTGATTAAACTTGTGAAGTGACCGCGGCGACTGTAATTCCCTTCGAAGACGAGAGCACGTCAAACGGGCTCGAAGTTCGCGGCGATTTAGGGCGCCCACACAAAACCGCGATGCGATGCGATACGATGCGATATCACAGGAACTTGCAGGCAGAATTTCGCGGATACTTGCGATGCGTTGCGAATTCGCAGTTTTGTGTGGGCGCCCTTAGGGCGCCCGCAAACAGCTGACTGCGGAGCACCAATAGTTTATTTGTAATAAATTTTTGAAATTTGTATGTCGCATTGGATTCGATGACTTTTTTTTATTTAGAATTGCGGCCGATACCCACAAAATAATTGTAGGTACAATACATTTTTTTGTTACTTTTTCCCTCTTGTGCTGACAAGACAAGCTATTCAAGTCAATCAGTCTCTTGGGCACATTACCCGCTGACAGCGTTGAGGAGGAGTGTTACGATGCCCTTTTATATTTTGTTGTCAGTTTTTTTATTTTAGTTTAATAGTTTTTAATTATTAATGTATATAGTATTATGTATAGTTAGTTATAGTTAGGTAAAAAGATTGACTTGCTTTCCAGTGCACTGACCAATTCACCATACAGTTTCCTGCAACGCAAAATACTAAGATAATTATACAAGTGTGATTCGTAACGTGTAAACGAAAGAAGACTTTGTGCTGAAAACACACACACATAAAGAGTGTAAAAAGACTCTTAACGAAGCCGAAAGATACTTGTTTTCCCCGTCATTGCGATCATTTTTTTGTTCTAGACCATACCTTCTAATTACGGAGATATTAGGGGTCAAAGTTCTAACTCTTTCACAATCATCATCATCATCATCAGCCTTTTAATGTTCCCACTGCTGGGACACAGGCCTCCTCTCTATGAGAGGAAATGGGCTATAATCCACCACGCGGGCCCAGCGCGGATTGGTAGATGTCATGTCTTCAAATTTTTGGTTCTAGGACATGCCGGTTTCCTCTAGATGTTTAGAAGAGCAGTGGTGATGAAATAAATTACACAAAGTAATGCGCCTGCCTGGGTTCGAACCCACGACTTACTGTTCGTAAGTCGGGGTCGCTACCACTGGGCCACCGCTGCTCTCGCAAGTCTCTCACAACTCTTTCACAAGTTTTTTTTAAATACATGTTTTTAATGTAATATTTTTACTTTAAACACCTCTACGACCCCCTTACTATTCAATCCATCCACCAGCACGATGTTTTGAGTGCGTTAAATTGAGTCCTACCGTAAAACGTGAATTTTCAGCCCAAAAAAAAAAGTTGTTTTCCAGGACTAATTTTTGCGTAAAGTTACTTAGTTTGATGTACAGTCAACAAAACAGATAGGTATGCAGGGTCGAAAGATATAATTGTTTTTTTCTTAAAAACCGATCGTTGTTTTCGAATGCAATTAAAATTAAATGAAGAAAAATAATCAATTGGTTAAATTAATTCAAATTTCATTTGAATTGATCGATCGGTTTTTAAGAAAAAAACAATTATATCTTTCGACCCTGCATACTTATCTGTTTTGTTGACTGTACATAATGCTTGGTTGACGGCTTCGTGAACAGTCTGTTAACACCCTGTATTGTCTATGGTCAACTTAACAGTATAGTTGGATATCAATTATATTATCGGCTGTCTGCAGGAGCCCTTAGTTGATTCAGCTAGGGTTCACGCGCCTGAATTAACTAGTTCACGACAAACAAAGATTAGTAAGCCAACTTCACACTTATTGTTGACCTTATTGTGGTTAACGAACGTTCAAAGCCACAAACTACGTTTTAGTCAGTCATGCTGTTCTAAAATGGAATGTTGGTCGAAACGTCATCATCGGCTTAGCCTTTTCCCAACAACGTTGGGTTCGGCTTCCAGTCTAACCGGATACAGCTGACTACCAGTTTTTACCAACATGTAGCGACTGCCTATCTGACCTCCACAACCCAGTTATTACAGGGTAATACGATACCCCTTGGTAAGACTGGTTGTCAGACTTTCGCGCCACTGAGACCTTGGCCTTTTCGAATTGTTTACAGGCTTACAGTTACATAACATCACGCTTGTAAACCCCGAAGGGATAAGCGGAGGTATAGAGGATACTTAATAGATCACCCACATTTCGCCAGTTAGGTTGTTAATTAAAAAATAAAAATGGATTATCAAAACGAAGGAAACCGACAATTAATCTGAATAAACCAATGAGAGCGCCTTGAACTTTTTAATATATGTATGTATATTTTTCGCTTCAATTTGGCAAACACAGTTGTATACGAAGTTTTGGGGTTGCCAATTTTGTGTGCAATGTTTTACTCTCTCTGTTATTGTATGTATTTGTATGAACTAAGCTCATTGAATATTTCAGTAGTGTTTGGACCACATATGGCATTAATAAAGTGGGTCTTGAAATTAAATATTTATTCAGCAAACAAGTTTTGACCTACAACCGTGCTTAAGATTGTACGCTTGTATAGCTAATTGCTTATACAATTTCTTGGCTCCAAATTTTCGTGCGGTATGTATTCATCATCATCATCATCCGCCTATCATATTCCCACTGCTGGGACACAGGCCTCCTCTCTATGAGAGGGAACTTCTTTACTTTAAAGAGTATGCGAAATTCGTTTCGAATTTTCCTACCGAAATACCTAGTCTGAAGTAGCACCATAACATACATCATGCCTCCAATCTCCGAAGGGTTAGGCAGAGGTGTGCCTAATAGTACACCCACATTTTGCCAGTTATTGGGACTTAAAGTCCCATGTAATAGAGGGCGAGCCTATTGCCATCAACCGGGCGTGAATCCAGACTCCGTGAAGTAGCAAATAGGAACGTATTGACATCATTTTAGACAGGTAGGTAAAACGTAATTTACGTGCTACTTGAATGTACATTTTATCTGAGCACAAAATTTGCTCTCAAGAAACGCACATAACCAAACTTCCAATATACGCGCCACCGCATATACACCGAATTGAATGTGGCGTATGAATTTCCATAAATTATATACTGTAACTAATGGCTGTCGTCGACTGACGACTCCTCTACCCCAACGGATCATCAACCAACACTCAATCATGACGTCACTGATAATCCGTAGCACCGTAGCACGTAGCAATCCCGTAGCTCCGTAGCACCGTAGCCACACCTGACCCGATTCTGCATAACCATTCCCTACTTCTTCAATCGTTGAATAATTAAAGTCTATTGTTCGCGCAGAGTAACGTCGAGATCTGTACCTCACGAATAAATAATAATATGCCTACGAAGATATTTACGTAAGGACGAAGCAGCCGTTTAAAAATTAAATGTAGCTTACATATTGGGCATGCAAGAACAAAGGTCTAATTGGGTCAAATTGAGTACCTTCATAAGAATGAAATAATGTTTGTGATCATGTTTTTTTAGGATTCTGTACCCGCAGGGTAACCAACGGGACCCTATTACTAAAAGCCTCCGCTGTCCGTCCGTCTGTCTGTCAGCGGGCTGTATCTCATGATCCATAATAGGTAGAAAGTTGAAATTTTCACAGAATTTGTATTCCTATTGCCGCTCTAACAACAAATTTATTTAAATGTTAATTTTTAAATGTTTTTACACGACTGCCTAAAAAAAGGAGTGTCATTTTTATATTGAAATATTTAAAAATGTGATGAGTATGTGTACAAATAAATAAAGGAATTAAAGGCACTTAAATAAATATACCTGATTGGTAGCCGCAGGGTTACATTGCAAAGATAAGCCATAATTTGGTGACTCAGTAGGAGCCTTGTATACCTTCTTGAATTGAAATGAGTGTAATTATGACGTTGAATCTAATTCGAGTAGCGTGAGCTAGAAAATTTCAACGTCCTCCAGCTAAAACCAAATGTTCGATGTGTTTTGTGACAATTTGGAATTTTTTTTAAAAGTAAAATAGCTTACTAAATCATCATTAAAATTTCAGTTAATCATTGGTGCTTTAACTTGTATAATATTAATTAACTTACTGTTAAAACCCTCATAATTACTCGTAATTTATTAAAAAGCAAGATTTTCTTTGTCGTCCTTATACTTTTACTAGTTATTGCTCGCGGCTTCGCTCGCGTTAATTTATAATTTGACAATCAAGGATTGGACTCTGTTTTTTTAATAATTTAATTTAATCATGATTCGAAAGATACGTGGCGCCATCTATTATCATGAGAAAGTTATTGTTGTTTTCCTCGGGAACAGTACTTTTTTTCGGGATGAAAGAGGTACCCTATGTCCGTTTCTGTACACCTGACATCGCAAAATTTCAAAATGACCGGTTCTGTGGTTTAGGCGTGAAAAGGTAGCAAACAAAATTACTTTCGCATCTTTAATATTATAAAATATATATATACGTATATATATATAATATAAAGTAAGGAAGTAAGGACGCTATGTACAGTCTCCAGCACATCAAGTTACCCGAAACTGTCAAATTTTCCCAATCAACCTAGAACCTAATGCTTTAGCGATAAAGTTGAAAATCTATTAAGGTTTGACAGATTGTAGTAACTTGTGATGGCGTCTGTCTCATGCTGCTATGCATTAATTCATCTTTTGCTTCATCTAAGTACTGGCCATCGTATAACCGTAATCCCATTTAAAAACAAATGACAGGGCCTTCAGGTCACAATTTCGCAAGGTCTACCTTGCGAAATTGTGACCTCCTTGTTCACATCTCACGAAACCCCCATCCAAGCTCAACCTCGAGGTCAAAATATAATAAACTTTCGTCGTGAAAAATTCGCCAATGGCTAACTGTGAAAGACACAAAGGAAACGTGAACTTTCCGAAATTGCCAACATGTTGGTACTTCTCAAGTAAGGTGCTCTATTAAATATATAATTTCTGGACATGAGGCTTCTACTTTAGGGCTGCGGGACTATTCGAAAGAGATACCGCGGCCCTGGAACACAAAGAGCTAGGAAGGAACATGTACAAGACTGACACTCCCTTCCGCTCCGCCCAGAGCGGGAGGAGAGAGCATTTAATGATTTACCATCCGAGAAAAAAAAAAGGCTTCTCCTTCAGAAGAATAATTATGAAATCTCATTAAACAACAAAATAAGCTTTTTCTAGAACATAATAGCGTTAAGGATCGGTTTAACTAGTAAGAACAAATGGCGATAGGACTGCGGACACCAGGCACTGGCAGATTATATTCAATGAACTATGTATACTTCATTGAACTATGTATTACTTCTACTTCTATTTCTACTTTTCTCGTGGATTGCCTCGTTGGTCTAGTGGTCGCAAGCGCAACTGCTGAGCATGAGGTCCTAGGTTCGATTCCCAGGTTGAGCAAAGTGTTTATGGGTTTTTCCGTCAGGAATTTCTCAGTAGCAACCAATGAGTCTGGATTTGTACCCGTTTGATGGCATTTGGCTCGCTCCCTATTACATGGGACTTACACGTAACTGTCGAAATGTGTGTACTTATTTATTTCGTACACCTCTGCCTAACCCTTCAGTGATTACAGGCATGATGTTATTTTATGTTATATTATATATCTCATCGTGTATCGGTGACTTTACTTCTAGATCGTAGAAAGTCACTATTCTACTTACGTTTCAAACCTTATTGGAAACAACAAGATATAGAATAACAGTATCTACCAAAATCGTTGAGTTACCAAAGCCGTGAACATGTCTAACCTGGAATGCAGACTATCGATTTCACTGCACCAGATAACAAGAGGATCAGCTTACGATATATCAACGGTTAATGCTCTATTGTAGAGTATACATTTTAAGCAATCATCCTTATCAGACACCTCCTTTCTTGCCATATCATTCTTCACACAGTCCATCAGTAGCGAAGAATCAATTTTTGTAAGACGTAAGCCGGAGTACGTACCTTTCATGTGATTCCATTATTTGTCTATAAATATATAGACAAATAATGGAATAAATTACTGACTGTGCCATTTTTCAAAGGGAATCCGGTAGGAATCTAGTTGTATGGAACCTTCGCCACCGCAGTCCATCCATCGTTTACATCGTTTGGTCTTCCTCTAATCTTACCCATCTTATATAGCCAACCTTAAATATTTCAATAGGGTTTTTTTTAAACCCTATTGCAATATTTAAGGCTAGGTAGGTCAGTGTTAATGTTGGGAACTATTTGATCAACAAAAATAGAGAGTGTTAAGGTCATTTGACACTCCCTATTTTTGTTGATCAAATAGTTCTCAACATTAACATTGACCTACCTTAGTATTAACTACTCTAATCAATTTACAAAATAATTAAGTGCAATAGAACCTTTATTTCGACGCATTAAGGACGGTTTTCGCGCTTACAACTTATAATTTTTTAGGCCAGAACATTGGACAAACGATTCAGAGGGCGGTCATTCCCACGACTGCAGACATAAAGCCGGCAAAGGCCACGGCCGCGCGTGCGCAAGGTTCCTTCCTTCCTGAGCTGTATAACTTATCGAAATAAACTTATGAAGATATAAGTATGTAAAGCGGTTGTGCTATATAATTTATTATAATACGTAAGTAGATATAAATAAAGGCGGTTTTAGCAAGAGTTTCAGAATTGGCCAATTTAAGTGACAACACGGTAGAAATATTAAAGAAAGAGGGAAAAAAACAATAATATTCCTTTGTGTCTTAGACAAAAGAAAATCACGTACCTTAGTAATCTTTCTACAATCATAAAAGTAGTTTAGTATTAATCGAAATCTACGCAAAAGTGACCAAAATAACCACACAAAGTAATTCAATTTCGTTGTAACAGGTTTTCTATAAATCAATATCTACTAGTATATTATGTGAAGTATAAATAATTAACCACTTCTCATAATAACGTGACTTTAATATAGAAACACGTGTAAATTTAGTAAAAAACGTTTTTTTTGGCGTGTGGCAATCAATATTCTGAACTAATGCCGCCATTTTACTTTTCTTAATCTTATTCCCTAGTGCACACAATATTTAAATATAAAAAAATACACACAAAATTACAATAATAAAGCTAAGCTACAACGTCGAGCTTAACCCAGGGCCGTGGGGTCCGAGTGCTCATAGCCTATTTAAGGAAATTTCAAAACGCCTAGTTGACGCTTCCCGTGACCCAAGGGCTGGCTTTTACTTTGGCCAGAGGCTAAGTGTTGCCATACAACGTGGCAACCCCGCCAGTCTCTTGGGCACATTACCATCTGACAGCGTTGAGGAGGAGTTTTTCGATGCCCTTTTATAGTTTGTTGTTAGTTTATTTATTTTAGTTTAATAGTTTTTAATTATCAATGTATATAGTTAGTTTAACCTAATAAAGTCATAGACCCAGAATTGGGTTTTCTTACAGCAAACCTTACTTCGATTACGAGATTTGCAGAAAAGGATGAACCTATGCCTATACCTTTTCGATATCATATCCACAGACCATTTAATACATGTTTACCAACATCACCCTTTCCGACAATGTCATTCAAGAGCCAAAACAATCGTGCAACTATAATAGTTATAATAGTTTTTATAATATATCTTGAATATATTAACTTTTGCTAATTAATTGATAAATTATTATATGTTTCTAATTTTTATTATTGTTTTAATTTTGTCATTTTTTATATTATAGTAATTTAACGTTCCAGTACTTCTTATATAATAACTCATAAGATAATGATTACATGGAACACTTACTGATAAATTGTTTTTAAAATAATACATTTATTTGTTCAGATTTGTACGCTTCACGGCTTAACATAGAGAATCGAACTATGTATATTGTAATATCTAACACACTGTGTAACTACTACCTATGTTTACAAAGTTTCTTATTCTTAATAGTTTTGATAGACCTATTAAAAAGTTTTGATAATCCGTGTTGAAACCTGTTATTATGATGGTAGTATGCACATAAATACCTTTAAAATTAAAAACCGGTTTTGCGATGTTTTAGTTACATGTGTTTGCGTAATAATATATAGATCGGAAGTACTTCCGAAGTATTTATTATAGCAGGGATTAGTTCCCATAGTACTTGATTTATTTGTTCGGTTATTTGAATACATTACTACTGATGGATACTTTAAATTAGCACATAACCTAACCATTGACTAAATAAACATATTCTAAATTCGTACAGTGAGTCTTTCTGTCTGTTTGAAGGTTTTTACTGCACAACAACTGAACAATTTTAATTTAATTTTAAAAACTAACCAACCTAGTGGCCTGCATTAACCCTTTATAGGGCAAAGGCCTCCATCTTCTTTTCCACAGAATTTTGTTTTTTCTATTGCCAGTGTTTACGGTAGGAATCAAGCTGGTCTTGCCATCTTCGCCTTGATATTTTTATTGGCTAAAATATAGTTTGGAATAAAAAAATGCCATAGGATACATATATAAAATATATATAAATTACGTGTCACGTTGTTTGTCCGCGATGAACTCCTAAACTACTTAACCGATTTTAATCAAATTTGCACACCGTGTGTAGTTTGATCCAAATTGAAAGATAGGATAGCTTACATCTCAATTTAAAGTCGCAATATTATTTAATTGCATTATGTGACGCAGACGAAGTTGCGCGGGTTAGCTAGTATTATATAATTATACCAGACTATTACTATCTCACTGCTGGGCAAAGGCCTTCTATAATACAGACAAGGTGTGAGCATTGATCACCATGCTTGCTCAAGACGGGTTGGCAATTTCAGACTTACATTGATTATAAGTTCAGGTTTTCTCACGAAGTTTTCCTACAAAAGATTCTAGGTCATCTGCTCCGTTTAACAGAGCATAAAAATAACTCCCACGTAATAGAAACTGCATGTAACAGGAAAACATTTAGGAGGTGTCGTATTCATAGATAGGTATTTGCATGCAGGCTAACGACCGCTTAAAGTCATGATGCAAATGAGGCGTTACTATACATATGACACTTGTATGTTGCACACTTGCGGAAGAGTTTCAAGAACGAAGGATTCGTGCGGGACATACACACTGCAAGTAATGTGTTGCGAACTTCGTTTATGTATTTGCATACATGAAAGACTGGGCCTCAACAGCAAAGAACCATGGGACGTCGAATGAATTGAAGTTTCCCAGCTGTGGGCTGATGTAGTAAAAGGAACATCATGAAGTGAAAGTCTTTTATGAAAAACACATTAAACACAAGATATTCGTTTCACAGGTTTTACGTAGATAAAACTGCCAAAAAAAAACATGGACATTATTGAGCTATGTATTAAAAATCAGCCCTTAATTCATGCGGTAAGGTAGCCCACTTCTTCATGAATAGTCATTCAATAGAATTTAATAAATTTAGAGGGTTATATTGGTAATTTTAATGATTATAATTCTGTAAATACATACGTGTTACAATCGCAAATCATATTTTGTTCAACATACAACCTGAAACTGACCCGCAAATTTTCGCGGCCTACCGTGGCGTAGGGCGATTCCTCCGTTTGAGATCACTGCGAATCAGAGCGAAGTTCCAGGTGAACTTTACAGAATAGCAATACATGGCCAAAGCATAGTATCACTCCTTCCTCAACAATACGTCAAAAGTACTACTGGCCGGTATTATTTATTTTGGTACTTTATTTTTAAATTATGAAAATTAAAAATAATATTTTGGCGTGACGAAGCAGACAATAATTCTGTTCGTGTCAGTTGCTTACTGAACACGTTTTTAAGTTCAACGTAACTTAGCCATATGTACACCTTGAAACATTTTTATGAAACGCGACGTCCTTTTAAAAACATGTATTTGAGACGAAGACTGTCATTTGTCCCAGCTTTGTTTTCTTAAATTCGTTAATCATAAAGCATAATCCTACTAATATTACAAATGCGAAAGTTGGTGAGGATGTATGGATATCTGGATGTTTATTACTCTTTCACGCAAAAACTACTCACCGGATTTGGATGAAGTTTGGCAAATAGATGATTTATATCCTGGATTAACACATAGGATACCTTTTATTCCGCTAGTGCGGTCCCGTGGGGCAATTACCGAACTAAACGCGGGCGAAGCCGCAGGCATAAGCTAGGCTTTAATAAAAGCGTGGATTTTTGGATATTCAGTAGATATTTATGAGCTTTGCTACGGTAATGTGCAAAAATATGTATGGAATTTGAGATTTAGATTTAGAGAGAAAAAATTAAACACACTCTTCTATTATATACACACAGCATACAATTGAACGCTCGTCCCTAGTGCCATGGGGATCGATGGCAAAGAGGACGCGAGTTGACTCATCATCTGCTAAGCCTTTTCCCAACTATGTTGGGGTCGGCTTCCAGTCTAACCGGATGCAGCTGAATACCAGTATTTTACATGGAGCAACTACCTGTCTGACCTCCACAACCCAGTTAGTACTGGGTAATACCTCTCGATACTCCTCTTTTTTTTTACGGATGGCTAATCATCAAATGACTTCTCCCGCTCTGGGCAGAGCGGAAGGGAGTGTCAGACTTGTACTGACTAAAACCCATCCATGTTCCTTCCTTGCCCTTTGTGTTCCAGGGCCGCGGTATGTCTTTCGAACAGCCCGCAGCCCTGGATACGATACCCCTTGGTAAGACTGGTTGTCAGACTTTTTGGGCCACTAACTACGTAACGACTGACAAAGATCTACAAATGACAGCCGGAACCAACGGCTTAACGTGCTTTCCGAGGAACGGCGGAAACTCACTCACTGTAATGGGTGGTCACCCATCCACGGACAAACCTAGGCAAGCACGGCTTAACCTAAAGATCGACCCGAGCGGCTGTTATTATTTAGCCACGAGCTCCTCCAGAGGACGAGAGTTTATCAGCAGAAACTAATGAATGTCAACAATCAATATTTTAATAACACTCTTTTTTTTGGGAAGTCGTGTAATAAATATAATAATCGCTTCGAAAAAAATATACTTCGGAACCTTTTTCAACACTAAACAAATTTTTATTCAATCTTTTTGTACATGGCTGTACCTACCTTCAAAAATAAAATAATCATAATACATCTAAAGGTGAGCAAAAAAACTAAGTATTTCAAAGAAAACAAGATTTACATGAATACATTAGTTTTGTTTGTTTTCATTACTTATTCAAAAGACAACATTAGTTACAACTTAAACAACTTGGTTCTACTTAAGTAATTAGCAAACTTAAAACAGTTATGTACTCAATTACTTAACTACAAGCATACTGCTGCTCATTTTAAATATTACTCTAAAACATCACTATACTAAAGAAATATTATTTTAATACTACACTGTATAGTGGAATAATGTAGTGATAATTTTGGTTCACTTAAAATAATTTCGCTTGAGTGATTTCAAGTACTAATATCATTTTTCCCTTGCATATTCAGTGTCATTATTAAAAATAAGAGGAGTTTTTCAATTTTCGAATCAACAGATATTTTAGCTAGCGCAAATCATGCAACACAATCATTGTCTTATACAGAGTGTAACATAATAAACACCAGACCTCTCATGTGGTGTCTCAGATCATGAAACTTAAGAACGTTTGTTATATGATTTTTAAATTTTTAAAATGAAATTCAAAAAATAAAATAAAATTCATAACCTTTTTTTAGTTTTACCTTACATGTTGATCAGCTGATTGCATCAGTAATGCTATAGAAATTACATTTATTTTTTGCGAATTTTAAGAAGTCGTAAAATAATTAAAGTAGTTTAGTTTCATGGTCTGAGAAACCAAACATACGGGGAGGTCTTGCGTTTATTATGTTACACGTTATATAGTTAATGTCTTCTAAAGCTAAAGTAAAGATATAATACTAAAAACTGTGATCTAAATAACCTATGTGCTTTGCAATTTAACAAGCTTTAACGTGCCATAGAAATTGCGTAGAAACTTATCTCAGTTTATCAAACCCCTTAAAACCAAATTGAATTTGAGAATCGTTTTTAGGGTTCCGTATCCAAAGGGTAAAACGGGACCCTATTATAACGACTTCGCTGTCTGTCCGTCCATCTGTCTGTCACCAGGCTGTATCTCAAGAACCGTGATAGCTAGACAGTTGAAATTTTCACAGATGATGTATTTCTGTTGCCGCTATAACAACAAATAATAAAAATACAATTTATTTAATAATTAAAGGCTCCCATACAAGAAACGTGTTTTTTTTCGGTTTATGGTACGGAACCCCACTGCGGGAGTTCGACTCGCACTTGGCCAGTTTTTTATACAAAGTCATTTCTATACACGTGTACAAAGACGCTTTACAACATAAATTAACAGTGTTTCTAACGACCTTAACAACAGTTCATGATCAGGTGCTATTTAGAAATCTTCATAAAATGATCAACCATGCGTAGGCGTCTCTCATTCGTCAAAACCAGTCTAAACAAAATTAGACTCTTTGATGGCTTGTTGTGTGTGGTGTGTTTACTCGACGTATGATATCACCATCACACAATGGTTGGCAGTGGTGGCCAGCCATGTACCGGTTTAAATCATATCGAGGTATTCGCAGGACACAATGCAGAATGCCTGAATAGGCTCACAAGTAAATAGTCCAATGTTATAGTTGGATCTGGTCTATTCTATCACAACATAATAAATAGTTGTTCATACTAATCTAGACAGTTCACAGTTGTATATAGCTTGACTTTTTTGTGAAACATCTAGAAAATCAGACCCCATTAGACTATAACCGTTGATTTTTATTTTTAATAAACATCATTTATAATTAATTATAAATGATGTTTATTTTGCAACGTATTTCAAATGGAACGACTGTCTATAACCTCCACAACCTAGTGAGTACTGAGTAATACGTTACCCCTTAGTAAGACTGGTTGTCAGAGTTTCGGACTACTGACTACCTAGAACAACTGTCAAATATGTACAAATGACAGCCGGGACCGACAAACACGGCCAACCCATTTCTCTGACGTATGATGTATAAAAATATCGAATCTCACAAAATACTAAAGCGATTCACTTTTTAATTGACGTAGGCAGAAGGGAGTAAATTCTTAAAATATTGGAATACGAAGAAACTCATTTAAAGTGTTTGTATACAGTATGATCAGTTCCGCACGTCCTTTGCGTGTTCAAAAGGCAGACACAACGTTTTCCACGCTTCATTTAATTATATGTACACACACTACATGCCATTAATGAGTTGTCAAAATTGTATAGCTCTTTGTACGCAAGTTTTCGGTATTATTTTGGTCTAAGAATCATGGCGTGACCGACAAATCTGTCGGGAACTCAATGGAATTTACTCGAAAACTAATAACATTAACATAACATAACATCACGCCTGTAATCCCCGTAGGGTTAGGCAGAGGTGTACATAATAGTACACCCACATTTCGCCAGTTATGTTTAAGTCCCATGTAATAGGGGGCGAGTCTATTGCCATCAACCGGGCACAAATCTAGATTCCGTGGCTGCTACTGAGAAAATCCTGAAGGAAAAACCCAATAGCTTTTTGCCCGACCTGGGAATCGAACCCAAGATCACTTGCCCAGCAGTCGCTCTTGCGACCACTTGACCAACGAGGCAGTCAAATAATATCATTAAATGGTTCAATTTAAATAAGTCGATTTAAATAGTTTTTAATTATCAATTATTAGATGTTAAAAAAAAAAAAAAGTTATTTTAATAAGTCGACAGTTTAGCTATTTCAGTAATAGCTGTAAGAAGGGTATTACGTCATTTCTTATTATAGGATGATTGAACGAAGTTATTTCGAACGAAGCTTTGAAGGTCATTATCATTCTGCCCTTGTCCCATGTTACTTGGGGTCGGCGCAACTCGTTTTTTCTTCCATTTTCCCCTGTCAATCGTCACGCTATCATTTACTCTTTTTTCCTTCATTTAATTCCTCACACAATCCATCCATCTTTTCTTTGGTCTTCCTTTCCTCATTTTTGAAACACAAGTTCTAAAAATTATTTCAGAACATTTTTATTTTCTAACAGGGCTTATTTTTTCATCGTTGAAGGCGCTTCCGGTATTTGAAGAGCCCGTTTGTTTAAAGATATAATATAATTTATTGTCCCATTGTTTTAACATTGTATAAACAAAGGTAAGTATCGATCTAATCCTTTTTCAATCAATCTTTTTCATTAACAAGGTTTATAATTTCACAAAAGCCTGTTTAAGACCTCAGCAAACCCTTGGGAGCCATGGTTTCCCAAGGGTTTGTGCAATATAATATTATAATCTCAAGTTAACCTAATTTAAAATTCCTTTGGGAAGTTTCAAGGCAACATGATTGATATTTTATTAAAATCATCTGCCTTTTTTTGTGTTTTTTTCGGATGGGAAATCATCAAATGAATTCTCCCGCTCAGGGCATAGCGGAAGGGAGTGTCAGACTTGTACTGACTAAAACCCATCCATGTTCCTTCCTTGCCCTTTGTGTTCCAAGGCCGAGGTATCTCTTTCGAACAGTCCCGCAGCCCTGGCAGGATCATCATCTGCCTGGCTTTCCTTTTTTCGAATCGGCTTCCAGTCTAACCAGATGTAGCTGAATTAATGAAGTTGAATGTAGTTGAATTGAATTGTATTTTACATGAAGCGACTGCCTATCTGACCTCCACAACCCAGTTAGTACCGAGTAATACGATACCCCTAGGTAAGACTGGTTTTTAGACTTTCAGCCCAGTACTCGTAACGACTGGCAAAAATCTACAAATGACAGCCAGGACCAAAGGCTGAACGTGCTTTCCGAGGCACGGAGGAAACTCGGTATGTAATGGGTGGTCAACCATCCACGGACCAACCTCGGCAAGTGCTTAACCTAAAGATCGATCCGAGCGGCTGAAAACATTGGTGACAGTGACATTCTCGTTGTAATAAAGACATTTAAGAAAACAAAGCGCACTAATTAATTTCTAAGTATCATTTGTCCAACCGCTCGTTTAGAAAACAATAATTAATTATAACCTTACAAAATCGAGAGGCTATCAATTATCTTGTAACAATCTTATACCGTCAACGTCAACGGTAACTAATCGTTGAACATTATTCAATACAAGAAGATTGTAAGTATTCATTAAAATTTTAAAGTTAACAGAACATTACATCACGCCTGTAATCATCGAAGGGTTAGGCAGAGGTGAACCTCACAGTACACCTCTGTGACAAGCCCGTTCTAAGAGGGGACGAGCCTATTGACAGTTTAAAAGGAAAATAAGATAAATTCCAAACGAAACATAACACAACATCACGCCTGTAATCCCCGTAGGGTTCGCAGAGGTATACCTAATAGTACCTCCACCCACATTTCAACAGTTATGTTTAAGTCCCATGTAATAGGGGGCGGGCCCATTGCCATCAACCATGCACAAAGACAGATCCCAGACAGAGAACTTAAAAAAAATCTATAAAATTCAATAAATGCGAGTTTACCCCTGATTACAAAACAATAGACGAATATTTTATTGACTTTTGTGCTGACAATACACATAAAAGATAATCATTAATTCGTAACTTTTCCGCAATAAACGGGGAAGCAAAAAAAAATTACTTAAGGACAAACTTCCCGGTCACCAGGTAACCGGTATATAACTAAAGCAACATACTTGAGCCGCGGTGGAATTGTGAACTATACGAATTTGACAGTGGTTCAAGTATTTCTAAGCACGCAGCGCTCGCTCTGATGATCTCAAGTCTCAAGTTATGTTGGTCAAGTATTACATATCTACTATTAATTTAACGAGGGTTTCACCAGCGTGCTATCAGTTTTTAAAAAGCATTTCGGCAAATGCCAAATTAGCGACAAGGAAAACGGACTGCCTAACTATCTTTTGAATTTTTAAGCTATTGCATAGCTTCTATCGCGGGCCTCGAGCGTGGAGACCGAATCCAGAAATTCCGTAACGAAAATAACCTAACACCTAGTGCCTAACACGTAGTGTCAAATATTGACAAGCCTAGGTCCGCTCCAGCGGTAGATTAAAAATAATAACCTAGGCTTGTCAATATCTGACACTACGAAAGTGAATAAATAATTATAATTACATAAGTTGATAAAAAAATGCTTTGCAATAGCTTTACCGCGGCAGTCTCCGAGTGCGTCTTTTTTATTTTAATATTTTAATTTTTGAAATGCTACTACAACTTTGTTAGCTTAGACAAACATTCTATTACGCATGCTATGTTCTCCTTTAAGTGAAGGAGTACCTACGTGATGTACATTCTTTGTTGGAGATCCTAAATAAATTTAAAAAAAAAAACGACGAAACCAATAGTGGTTTCGTCGTTTTTTTTTTTTAATTTATTAGTCTTTTTTATCATTTGATAAAAAAGACATAATTATCATTTTTTTACCATTCCTCTTAATTTATTTCCCTTATCCCAATTTATTTGGGGTCAGTCAGTCCATCCATCGTTTCTTTGGTCTTCCTCTACTCTTATACCCCCCCATCCTCATTCATACTCAAAACTTCCCTCACGATATTTTCCTCATTCCTCCGCATCACGTGTCCATACCACGACAACCGATTACTACACGTTTCAGTCTCCGTCGCCTCTTTCAAAATTCCTCTTACTCATTTCTTATTTTATCTATTTGCGTAACAGCACACATTTACATTTACCATGCCTCTTGATTTAATTTATTTCAGAGCAAAATATTAAAAGATATGATTGTGAATTTTATGTTGTCCAAAAAAAATATATTTTAATAAAAATTTTTTTTGGACAACATAAAATTTGATCAATCATATCTTTTAATATTTTTTAAATATATTTTATTAAAATTTTATTAAAATAATTTTTTTTTGGACAACATAAAATTTGATCAATCTGAAGCCATCATGAATCGGTAAAAGCGGCCTAGTGCAAGTCGGACTCGCGCATAAAGGGTTCCGTACCATCGTAGTAGAGGAGCCCCCTTTAATTTATTTTTATTATTTGTTGTTATAGCGGCAATAGAAATACACATACTGTGAAAGTTTCAACTGTCTACCTACATATATCATGAGATACAGTCCGCTGACAGACAGACGGACGGACGAACGGACTGACGGACAGCGAAGGCTTAGTAATAGGGTCCCGATGGTTACCCTTCGGGTACGGACCCTAAAAATTGTAAGCGAGTTATTTATCACTTTTTCTGAGACGAATGTTTTTATTGGATCAAAAATCTTTTATTATTACCGAAATCGATACTGAACATCATCAATACGCATTCGATTGCAAATGGATAACCATAGCTCGTAGTCATACGCACGTCGGCTGATCAAGCTATACAAAACCAATTTATGCGGATCTCTCACTGTACAGGAAATATATACAAAGCGAGGCCACGTTATACTGGAAATGTAAAGCTTGATGTCTCTAATTTTTCACGTTCTTCATTCACAAGGTCACAACACTTATCCATGATTTGTTTGGCGCCCTACAGTAATTTCTTTCAGAGTAGCTATTACGTGAGAAGTCAACGAACTCTCATTATGCATGCATTTTAGAATTACCATAAAAAAGCTAATCAGAATCAACATTTTAAAATTTTCTGAACAGTTACTTGACAATGAAAATAAATAAATAGGTGAATCGGCTGATTTGTTTGGTAATCTAACTTGGTAAGACTGGTAGTCAGACTTTTTTGGCCAGTGACTACCTGTAACGACCAAACATCTACAAATGGCAGCCGGGATCAACGGCTTAGCGTGAGATAGACAAAACAAACACAAAGATGTTGTCATCGACAGAAGTATTTGAACTTGGAGTATTTCATGATGTACAAAATATTAGAGTGTGTGAAAGGGTCTTGAGTTTTGCTGCGGGACTGTTCGAAAGAGAAGGCCCTGGAACACAAAGGGCAAGAAAGGAACATGGATGGGTTTTAGTCAGTACAAGTCTGACACTCCCTTCCGCTCTGCACAGAGCGGGAGAAGTCATTTGATGATTTCCCATCCGAAAAAAAGGGTCTTGAGTTAATTAGTCAAACAAACTATGTATGTGTTTTCTTAGTTTATTTTTGTGTGTTTTAAGAATTGACGTATTTTACACAGAATGTATTAATGTTTGACAGGATTGTTTAAACAAGTGCGCTTCTATTTTTAAACAATTACCGATTGAAGGCAAAACAAATAACCTAAATTTTTAATTAATACGTATCATATTTACTGGATTATTAAATTAGTTTTTATTGTTAGTAGGTTTATTTAAACGTATCTGTCACCTTTTATTTTGACCCAACTGCCAAGGAAGGGTTATGTTTTTTATCTTGTATTTTTATTTGTAAAAAAAATTATTACCTCGTATGTTCCAAATGGTTGGATGGATTTCGACGATTAAGGTGAAGGTCGTTAAGATTCGTCTCAAAAACCCAAGTATCCCTGAAGATAAGTGTTTAAAAAATAAATTGTAATTCGTTATTTTTTTTTTTCAACCAACCTTTTTAAGTAGGGTATCAAAACTAAGGAAATTAAAAGGAGATTACAAATACATATGTACCTATATGTATACAGGGTGTAAACAGACTCTTTACGAAGCCGTTAACCAAAAATTATGTACATCAAACTGAAAAATGACGTTTTACGGTAGGACTCAATTTAACGCATTCAAAACATTGTGCTGATGAATGGATTAAATAGTACGGAGGTCGTGAAGGTGTCTTAAGTAAAAAAAATACATTAAAAAAATGTATTAAAAAAAAAACTTGTGAAAGAGTTGGAACTTTGACCCCCAATATCTCCGTAACTAGAAGGTTCCCAGGTATAGTCTAGAAGAAAAAAATGATCGCAATGACGAGGAGAACATGTGCAATACAATTTGTAGTCGATTTTTTTAAATCTTTTAAATTAAATGTTACTTGTTAAATATCGATAATAAAAGTAGCTTCAGCAACTAACCAAATAAATAGCCGGATAAATATCGGATACTGACAAAAAAATCTGATATTTTATTATCTACCAGACAAACTCTGCAATATGTCTTACACAACAAAAACGTGAGAGTTTCCCAAATCTACTCTATTACTGCTTACTCCATTATTAATAATGATTATGACTTGAGACATCACGAAATCACCCGGTCGCGTGAAACTAGCTAATATAAAACATAATTACACTCAGTACCTTGAAACTTCAGCAGAAATCTTGAAAGTTTCTGAAATAACTAGAACTGTTTGTATGTATTCATCCAGAGCTTTTCCTAATTATTATACTGATTACGTTTAGTACTCTGTGCCTCGGAAAACACGTTAAGCAGTCGGCCCCGGCTGTCATTTATAGATCTTTGACAGTGGGTAGCCACTCAAACGCCAGCGTGTACTACGGTACCCAGCAATAAAAAACGCTTAAGCGCCAAATCGATATTATTGACAATGACATTTAAAGTGACATTTGTGACACTTGACAGTTCAAACAAGGTTTAACTGGCGCGCCACTGTCGGTCACCCGATAGTCTAACAACCAGTAATAACTGGGTTGTGCAGGTCAGATAGGCAGTCGCTCCTTGTAAAATACTGGTATTCAGCTGCATCTAGTTAGACTGGAAGCCGACCCCAACATAGTTTGGAATAGGCTAGACAGATGATAAAGACGTTTAGTAATGACTGGCTTTTACCCGCGAAATCACACGCGTGGTAAAAAGTATCGTATGTCTTAACCTAGGTCATGGTCTATCTGTGCATTATAATTATGTCATCGAAATCCGTCCTCGTTTGAGCGTAGAAAGACGTACATGCAGAGAGATACTCGAATACTTCTTTGGCATTTATAATATTAGTACGGATTAGAAAAGTTAGACGCAAACTCAGATGAATAAGTTAGATAATAAGATGTATATAATTTCCTATTGCACAACATATTATGACCTCATCAAAATCTTCTAGTAGCACATTATACACAGGAAAGTCCCATTTACACGTGACGACAAACAACTTTTACTTCAAAAACTTCTTACGTCATTTATAAAAAATAAGTTTTTTTTTAAGGAAAATGTAAAACTACACACACAAAAAAAATGGTCAAATGAGAGTCGGACTCGCGCACGAAGGCTTACCATACACCGAAAAAAAACACATTTATGGCTGTCTGTCACCAGGCTGTCAACTGTCTAGCTATCACGGTTCATGAAATACAGCCTGGTGACAGACAGCCAGACAGACAGACAGACGGACAGTGGAGACTTAGTAATAGGGTCCCGTTTTTACCCTTTGTGTACGGAACCCTAAAAAACACCAAAGAAACGTACACTGTAACTCATTAAATGCTAACGCTACTACTACTACATTAAAACATAATTTTGTCTCTGTCACGTGTCTGTAAACGATTGAAAGAGTCGAGACGATATTTAAAAAACGTTTTACGTTAAGGGTGAATCTTGAAGTTCGGCGTATTCTGTTGATTCCCCAAAATACAAATGGCACAATTTATTTGATTCCCCTGCCCACAAAAATGTAAATTGCTCTATTTCGGAACCAGTCCTCCAAAAGTGATGCCTATTCGTTTAATGTGTATATAATTAAGTTAAATTTTATATTTCATTATTGCTTGTAAAAAAATCTATTCAAATAAATTGCGCCAGAGGAATCAACAGAGTACGCCAAGATTCACCCTTAATCGCGTTTAATTGCAGTGCAAGCAGGCCTTAATATCTGATCAACTTACTGTATCGCAGTTCGCTGTTGGATTGAACGTAATCTATCGATCCTCAATCAAGAACAATACTTTATTTATAGTCTTCAAGACAATAGAAATAAAACAAAGTTACATAAACAATTTCAGTTATAGTTAAGTAAACAAAGTGCATGGTTCCCATTGCTAACGGACGCAAATTGTCTAAGTGTTCACTAAATGTTATGACTTACGTTTTTATTGCACACGCAGTAGGTACGTGATTGTTCGTCTGATTAACAATGGATTCAGAAACTATATTCACGCTTCTTATCCTTGTAGGATAAACAGGGATTTTTACACAGGATGCAACTGTTTCGATATACAGGTTAAGTTGGAATGAATCTGTTTGCAGTGCGTTTTTTTATAGATAATTGAATCAACTGAAGCCGATATGTGATAGCAAAATATCGGAAGGTTCAAAAGCAAAATCATCATCATCTGCCTAGCCTTTTCCCAACCGCGTTGTGGACACCTTCCAGTCTTACCAAATGCGGCTGTATGTAATTATTTTACATGGAGTCATTGTCTGTCTGATCCACAGACCAGTTACTGGGTAATACGATACACCTTGGTAAGACTGGTTGTCAGACTCTCAGGCCACTGACTACGGGTCGCGGGACTGTTCGAAAAAGATACCGCGGCCCTGGAACGCAAAGGGCGAGGAAGGAACATGGATGAGTTTTAGTCAGTACAAGTCTGATACTCCCTTCCGCTCTGCCCAGAGCGGGAGAAGTCATATGATGATATCCCATCCAAAAAAAGGCCACTGACTACCTGTAACGACTGTCGAAGATATACAAATGACAGCCGGGACCAACAGCTTAACGTGCTTTCCGAGGCACGGAGGTCGGTATGTAATGGGTGATCACTCATCCACGGAACATAACTTAGGCAAGCGCGGCATTACCTGAAGATCAACCTGAGCGGCTATTATTACTTAGCCAAAAGCAAAATATTACTTTATAAAACTGAAGTTTCAAATTAGTTCAGTTTAAATAGCCGCTACTTCAGCTTAGCAATTATTTTTCAGTAAAATTCCCGCAGTTTCATACTTTCAAGCAGCTTAAAAACATTGGAGTTGCTACAGAAGCGCAATAAACCATTTTTCCTCATTCCACTTAATGCGTGAATCAAGTACCTATACGGCTTTATGCAGCTGATTTGGTTTAAAATTTTCCATGTCCACAGAAGAGACATTCCGATCTGTAGACAAAAACAAATCTTGATAGGCGACTATTACAATAATTTATTATCTTGTGATATTCCACTCTTTGTATATTATTAAATCATCCAAATCTCGAAGCCAGCTTGGAGCTCAATTACAGTTTCTAAAAATCTACTGTAATCTATTTTCCTCAATTAATTACTAATTTGCGAGTCGTATAAACCCTACAAATTCCTATTAAAACAGTTTAAATTATATTATTTAAAACAGTCTACGATTTTAAGTAAGTCCACGGAAGGGTTGGTTCTCCGTTGCTTATATTTGCATACTAAATAAAGGTTGGTCAGACTTACCTTATAATTTGGGTTATCTACAGAGTGGAATTACTTTTAGAATACCTATCACCAAAGTGGTTAGAATTTAAATCACGTATTTTTAGCATGAAACTTAAATATCAAGAATCAAAATTGTACAATTACTTCAAAAAAATACTCAAGTAAATTCTACTAGTTACGTGTATGTAAAAAACATTCCGTAATCATGCTGTAATAACTAGATGAGTAAAGACATAACACTAGGCATTGCCTACACTCCTTTTTTATCTAAGCTTTATTATTAGTCTAAGGAACCCAAGAAACAATTGCGAAGTATTCTAATTAAGTTAGTTCATCTGATTAACATGAATTATACCCTCAAAGTTCAAAAGCTAAAAAATAATTTTAACTTTATACATCTTCGACCTAAGAATGACTTTTGACATTTCAAGTTAACATTAGTCTAAGAGATAGTCGACCCGTTTCGAAAGTCGTCGCACTTTCCCGAATTAGTTAGGTACTATCAGTGAATAAGTCATTATAGGTAACGAAATACTTAACTCTAGTAGGCAGCCTTGTATAGAAACCAACACTTTAAAACACGATTCACGTTTAATGAGTCTCTCACAAGTTATTAATGTCACTTGATCGTCGATCACCCGCGGAACAAAGATCCCATAAATTAGTTTCCAAGTTACTCACACAGCGGATTAAATGAGTCGTAAAGCTATCGGCGCGTAAAACTGTTGTAAACAGTAGACCTATTAGCTGAGAAATACCACTGATCTGCTTCTGGTTTCGTCAGTCATTGGCATTAATTGGTCTCTGTATTGAAAAAAATATCAGTGCATGTCGGGTTGTGGGCTCGGGCGGGCGTTCTGTTCGTCAGTTCCTTTACAATACATGGTATTATAAGCTCATAGTGTATATTTGGGGGGCGCCGTGGCGTATCTCATCGGAAGCGAGCCCTGCCACCACCAGCCGGTCAATAGTACGGTGCTATGTGCGTCGATCAGTCGCGCTCGCCTCTCCGCTTGCCGCCGCCGCCCGCGCACGCGCCGCTCGCTCATCAACATGACATTCTCGATACATTGACGTTAAATTAAAAACATTGAACATGTGTTGTGCCAGGTTTACCAACGACCTGTTCCGTAGTGTTGTGAAGTACACATGTGGACTAGCCAGCCGCGAAAGTAAGTAGAACTACGCAAACGTGGGGCACACGAGCCGCTCAATCTGCAGTGTTCCCGACGCTAAAATTAAACCCGATAACGTTCAGTACATTATAATTACAATATGTGACTACAAAATTCATTGTAACGTATCAACGGCGCGTGAACATAAACTTAACTACATTGTGGTGTGTTTATGTTAGTTTAATGCTTGTTTTTATTGACGTCTCTCGACAAATCACGAAACTATAAAGATTTTTCGAGGTGCAAATCGTTTTTGCTTACGTCCTAGTGCGGTGTAGACAGGCGAGTTTAATGCACAACCTCCACATGTACTCAGTGCAACTTTCTAGAATGTTTCTAAGAATTAACTAGTGTGTACGAGCACAGTCTAATGTGCAGGAACTAATGGTGTATACTGAAGCTTACGCACAACAAACCGTTAGTATTTGGACATTCGGGAGCTATGATTGGGTGCAGCACCGTAAAAATTAAACGAATAGGTATTAATCAAACTGATGCGTGAAGTCACGTGAAATGATTGCGACACAGCATTGTCGAATGCGAAAATAAAACTGAGTAAATAAGTTCATGTTTACATAGTCATATAAATACCATGCTTGGATCGAGACACGCACATAGGACAACAAAATGACCTACATCGATATTGACTTTATAATCATTGAACTAATAACAGTACATTGTTTTATAATAAAAATAAAGTAAAAATCATACACCAATGTCGTTCGCGATAATAGTTCAGGAGTCAAGGTTCAATATGTCATTTATTATTGCATGCCGCATTATAATGAAAGTTACTATACAATAGCAATTTGAAGTACACTGAACGGTTCCGTAGCAAAAGTACGAATAATTTGTATAATATTTTACGGTGGTGTTTAGTCAATTTACTATTTTAACGAGGTAACTAAGAAATAAATTGGATTCTTACCCGTGAAATTAGAAGATACAATTTACCTTAACGGAGAGAAACTAAGGGCCGATTTTTCACCAATAAAAATGAACGCGATCAGCATATTTAAACCGCGTTCAAGAGCTGTCAGCTGTCAATATTCCAGTGTTCATGGCATTGACAACCGCAGTTTAGAAGTTATGATCGCGTTTAATTAACGCACGATGCGCGACTACTGAGCATGAAGTCCTAGGTTCGATTCTAAGGTTGGGCAAAGTGTTATTGGGTTTTTCCATCAGTAATTTCTCTGTAGCCGCCATAGAGTCCGGATTTGCGCCCGGTTGATGGCAATAGGCTCGACCCCTATTACATGGACTTAAACATAACAGGCGTGTGTACTTTTAAGTACACCTTTCCCTAACCCTTCGGGGATTACAAGCGTGATGTTATAATTGAAATCCACTCTAAATAGTACAAGAGCCTGACTAGAAAATCTTCCCCTTAATAGATCAGCTGCTATTTAGATCACAAGCACTCTCTCAACAAACCGGATTATATAATTGATCTCTGTAGTCTATATCATGTCGACATTTGCCTTCATTGGCTATATACTTACTGATTACCTGTTTATAGCGCAACTTGCTAATTACTGTGTCGTTGTCCGTAATTATTCCATAAGCGTCTTAGGTAAAAATGTGGTAACGTTGAAGTAGGATAGGTTTTATAGAAATATATGCAATGGTTACGTACCGGAACAAATATTAAGGAAAATGATATTTTTGTTACGTATACGTAACTTATTTTAATACTATTAATAATAACATTGAAGAATTATAGTGGTCAATGGGTAAATTACTTGTTAAAGTATTAATCACTTATTTATTTAAAATAATTTGGTAAATTACTCAGCCCTTATTAATTACAAATTTAAGTGTTTAAAATTCTAAATGACATTTCACATAAATGTTTTTTTTTTTATGAAACAAAATAAAATTTATTAAATAAATCTAGCGTGTCAATTTTTATTTCCAATTGAACGAATAAAGCGCGCTGACCTTGACCAGGCGGCCAAACATTATCCTTTTGTCTCAATTGGCCCGTAATTGCTGGGGACGTCTTCTGTTCTATTCTCAGATACAATTTGCACTTACTGATCTGTCAAATTGCACCTTAACTGTTGCTCCACGTTATAACTTATTATGCCATGGCACGGCAGGACTAACTGAATGAAAAAAACTGGTCTCGAACCACCGATCTAACGGATAAACCATTCAGAAAGTCGAAACTTGAAATGAAGGAGATCTTGAAATGAAGTAGATGCGATAACGTCAAACAACGTCTAACAAAGCCTACATTTTTTTCCAGCCAAAATATAAAGCCAAAACAAAATTAGTCAATTATAAATAGTCATTGGGATTAAGAAAAGCTTAGTGGATGAATAGTGTAATTATAACTAATATAGTAACAAAGTGTCTCCGTGCTGTTTGTGCTGTTCCCGATGTGTGTTCAATGTGATGTGCTTAAGAACTGCATGGAGCTCCACGTGGATTTTATTTATAACTAACCGCTAACCACAAATCGTCACGTTAAAAGGAAACTAAAAAATCTAAAGATGCCTAAAGGTAAGTGTCGCTTCACAGCGACGTTCACGATTATCGCAGTTTCATTCATCACGATATTTAATTTTATGACTCACTTCCATAGAAGTATTTTCCTTAAGAGTCTCGTTATACCAAGAAATTGAGACATGTATTAATTGCATTTTGTTATTAATTAGCTGACATAGATTTTAAGGAAACATCAGGAATGAGCTCCTCGACTACGTGGAATGTTTATAATTCCCTGGTAGCTGTGGCTCACGTGTCCGCATCTCGTGACATCACCACCACTAAACGTATCGTCAACTGCTCATTTCAAGGCTAGCAATAATAATCAACAAATGCAACTAATCTAATAAAGTCAATAATAAAAGAACTAATCAATCACACATGTACGTTGCCTCACTTCATGCAATATGCAATCAATTCACAAGTTCTACAACAGTTTGAGTGTTTTAACAGACTCGTTGGTGCATTAATCCACGCCGGCCCACCTGCTTCTTAAAACGTTCGTTTCGAATAAAACTTTACATTTAATTAAAATTTTTGAGCTCTCAAACAAATAAAGTACCGCAGTAACAAGTAATATTTCTACGAGGCATAAATCTGACTACTGGTTATTGTTCAAACCATAATGAATCACTGTTGTTTATAGTTTTATAGCAATATCTGCTACGTCTTTTCATCTCTCAGTTTGATACTTTGAGGTCACGTATATCAAGATTATTATGTTTTTATTCCACCTATGTTCATCAAATGAGCATGAAGTAATCGTTTGTATGTAGGTATATGCATTTATTTAATACCCAATGCAATTTATGTGTAGTGCATGTCGTAGGACACACACTGCAGAGAATAAAAGATTCAAACGATACATAACATTTTCTTAGAAACTTATTCTACCATCTGGAAAAGCTAGGAAAAATAGTGGGTGAATGAAAATAAGAATCTTGAGAAATAAGTCCTTCTTATAGAAGAACTTATTTCTTCCTCTGCCTTTATAAAACAAGACACAACACAGAGGAATAACCAAGTTTACCTCATAACAGATAATTTGAAAAGGAACAGTATAATTTCATGGAGCAGGTAGTAGGCAGCTAGGCTTGTTAAACACGACAAAATATTTGATAAGTGAAACGATTTTGCCATTAGGGCAGTGTCTCACGCACCGCTGTCCGCTTGATTGGCCGTCTCCCGTTTCAGTGTTGACGCCACTTGAATCAATGAAGTGCCATTGGCTCATTGTTTAATCGTCTGTTTTATCAACTGTAATGAACATAGCCGAGATGTCCGTGCATGCGACTCATTAAGGCACCAATCATGATACATCGGCATTTAACCGTCAGCGTGCCTGCGAACCATATTGTTTGTGGCTACGTTAACGTGCGGATTTTAACGCCCATTTCCAAGAATTTGTTTATTTTGATGTCTGAACTTACGTAACTGTTTGGCTAGTTAAATTCCTGTGGATTCGATTCGGTTTTAGTTTTTCTGATTTTGTAATCTTTTCTCCTTCTGAGATTGCTTTTTCTTTTAGCAAGAGCCACCTGTCTCCGCAATATCATGTGTTCAGACAAAAACACATGTGACATAACCACAATCTGGTATGTTATTGTTCGACCTTTGAGAAAGGCAATGTTATTTTTATAAACAGCTCTGAGTAGTTCAATTGAGTTACAATCGGAACCTCTGGCTCATTGTATCTCAAATACGTGTTAACGTCTCACGACCCTTAGAACATTATCAATATTGAACTTACCTCCCATTCACATTAATATTCTAGAAATATTTTATGTGAAAGCGAAGCAATGGAAGCGAATGCATTAAAAGAACAATAACATTGGCTTGATTGGTGCCTCGGGCGTCGCTTCTGTAGGCTAACTCTGCTCCGCTCACATCTCTATTGATTTTGGAACAATTGTGCACAAACGTCACTGACCCTGGCGTATTGTTCAAGCATGTGAATACTGAACTATTGCACCATTTCGGGGTTACCGTTACGTTCAGCAGTTTCAGTAATAAATGTTGGATTTAAATAGAATTTGTTATTAAATCCTTGACTTCTCGTTGGTGCTTTATTGAGAGCACGTGTAGAATTTCTACTCGAATGTTATTTCTTAAAGGAAAAATATTGCGAAAATGTTTTTTCCTATGATTAATTAATCGTGACTAATGCAGCCTTAATGTGAGTCGACATAACTCGATAAGAAAGGTGTAATTACTTTCACACAATGCTACGCGAGACGTGTGAAACTCTCGGTATTGTTGACAAGTACGTACACCGTCCATCCTGTATGTCCACGAACGAGTATCAACACGGGATGCACATAAGAAAACACATGTAAACATTCATCAACATCTGCTTCTGAGTCCGGAAAGCCGGAACCGATTCGCATCGAACATGTTCATCGTTTATTATTGTCACGTTTCTGGTACAGACAGGAAACTGCAAATGGGATTTATGTGCTTGAATTTCGTGGTAGAATCTGTCAGGGCCTGTCGGGGTAAAAGGAAATCTTATAAGATATTGAGTTGGTTGGAACACCCACCAAGTAAAAATTGGTTTTGAATGTCAAAATTCCGTGTCTAGATTAATAAAAAAGAATTCCGACACATCACACCAAAGGTTTCCTTCGCGCTGGCTCAGGGGTCACAATCATTTTCTGTCTACAATTTCTAATCTTATACCTTTTGTCCACAGGCGACGCCGATATGTCGCTGAAGCAGGGCAGCGGCACCGGCAAAGTCCACTTCGGTGGTTTGGACGATGTGTCCTTGTACGGCACGCCAGTGGAACCAGCGCCGCCGGCCACGGACGCCAAGCAAGGCTTCCTGCGAAACCAGCTGCAGGCCCTCTTCCAACCCACCGACAACAAACTAGCCATGAAACTGTTCGGGTCTAAGAAGGCGCTGATGAAGGAGCGCATCAGGCAGAAGGCTGCCGGCCACTGGGTCATACATCCGTGCAGTAGTTTCAGGTGAGTGAGCTTTCATTTTGGATTGTTACACGAAGATTGTCGAGGCGCTTGTATTGAATAGTCGTACTGAATGTGTACGGGATTCCTTTAATTATGTTCTGTTCCATAAAGTGAATTATATAATGAAACGGATTTGATTTCGCTTATTCATCATGATGATGGTGAGTATGATTCAACATGTTTTTGATACATTTTGGATAATTATGTTTTAAATGAAAAAATAAAAGTAGGTCAATTAGTGTTCAGTATCAAAAGCATTTCATTATTATAATCTCTGTGGTTAATTACAATAAATTAAACATTAATACGTAATGATACGTATAAAGAGTTTGCGATAGACCGTACCATTAATCTTCATTATAAAAGCCACTTTTGACAATTAATTACTGCAGCATTAAAGAACCATTAATGTAATACTTCAATATTGTAATTAATATCGCTTCCCGCAGATAATAAGCTCTTTTTAATATTGACGGATGATTAACTAATAATCAGCGGTTCATTGTTTAAATTTGTATAACATTGGTAAGTTTAACGGTCTGATAGCTGTAGATCTATATAGGTCGCTAGTTCATATCCGGCTCGAAGGACCACTACTTTGGTAATGAAGAAATTATGTTTTCAGCTTAATGCGTTTTGTTTAATGTTTCAATAACTTTTTGCGCGTTTATAAATACGGACGGATACTGACATTTTTCGTGTTATGTTTACCAATACGCTAGTTTAAAAGTTCTCTTCTATTAAGTACATTAAGAACATTGAATTAAATTCTGATATAAATTCAACTACAAATATAACATAACACACGCCTGTAATCCCCAAAAGGTTAGGTAATGGTGTCCTAATAATACACCCACATTTCGCCAGTTATGTTTAAGTACCATGTAAAAGAGGGCGATCCTATTGTCAACAACCGGGCACAAATCCAGACTCCGTTGCTGCTACTGAGAACTCCCTAATGGAAATACCCAATAACTTTATATTTAAAAAATAGCTGCTATACAGGGTGTAAACAGACTCTTCACGAAGCCGTTAACCAAGCATTATGTACATCAAACTAAGTAACTACGCAAAAATTAGTGCTGCGAAACGACTTTATTTTTTGGGCTGAAAAATCACGTATTACAGTAGGACTCAATGTAAAGCACTCAAAACATTGTGCTGGTGGATGGATTGAATAGTAAGGGCGTCCTGGAGGTGTTTAAAGTAAAAATCTTAAATTAAAAACATGTATTAAAAAAAAAAGTGTGAAATAGTTGTAACTTTGACCCCCAATATCTCCGTAACTAGAAGGTTCCCAGGTATGGTCTGGAACAAAAAAATGATCGCAATGACGGGGAGAACAAGTGCCTTTCGGCTTCGTTAAGAGTCTGTTTACACCCTTTATATAAAAAATCCCATTTACGCAATTAACACACCACAATATTATGGCTGATCATAGAAGCCTATCACAAAAGCATTAAGGTTATTTTAAAAGGTAAACGTCGCACTTAGTCAGCTGCCGATCATTTTGCTCAGCGGACCGTTGAACACTATAGTGTTGAACGAGTAATTATATAGCACTGTTATCTCATTGTCGAATGACATGTGGAGCCCACTGTATCGGCCATTGGGTATGAGTTGGTTTAATTGTGGATACGGATGCCTCGTCAGTTTAGTGCTAGCAAGCGCGACTGCTCAGCATGAGGTCCTCGGTTTGAATTCCCGGGTCGGTAAAAATGTTATTGAGCTTACGATCAGGAATTTCTTAGCGAATTTGTGCTCAGTTGATGGCAATAGGCTCACTCCCTATTACATGGGACTTAAACATAACTGGCGAAATGTGGGTGTACTGGTGGGTGTATTAGGTACTCCTCTGCCTAACCCGTTGGGTGAATACAGCGTGATCTTATGTTATGGTTTCAAATAAAGAAATTGTTGGGTACTACTGCCAGTTCTCACCCTTATGCCCTTAGTAACAAGATTGAAAAGATGTCGACCCTCAGTGCACTCGGTAGTACACACGGCGGCACATCCAGCTTTACATTTCCAGTATAACGTGGCCTCGTTTTGTTTTTTTGTTTTATCTTCGGTACAGTGAGAGATCCGCATTAACTGGTTTTGTATAGCTTGATCAGCCGTTGTGTGTACATACCGGGAGGGGATGGCATAGAAGGGCATACACTGACCTTATTGGTGAGATTCTTCAGATTAAGACCGGTACGCAGGACAGCTGATCAAGCTATACAAACCCAGTTTATGAGGATCTTTCATTGAACAGAAAATATATTTTTGAGATCGGTCCAGTAGTTTTTGACTTAAATCGTAACAAACAAACAAAAAAACTAATCTTTCCTCTTTATAATATTAGTTCAGATTAGCGCACGGAAAGACCATGAACTTGGTTAGGACGACACATCATGTTTAAATCAAAATTAAATAAAACTTTGCTGCCTGCGGTTTCATAATTATAATTATGCGGTATAATTAATTAGGTTTTAAATACAAATCCAGAGTTACACCTATTAATTATTTGAATTTTCTACTATCTTTCAAATAAAACATAGTGTCATGGCCTTTTAATATCCAGCAATTACCTAAGCTGTCAAAAACAGCGATAAGTTTGTTCTACGTTTTACATTTTTCTCGAAGGAAAAAATATGAGAATAATTAAACGAAATGGGTAAATAATAATACATTTTTAATACAAAGCCCGTTTTCACGAACAAAAAGTGATGCCTTAATAAAAACGCTCAGCTAGACTCTCGCTACTGGTTTTCAGAACTTTGGGGCCACTGACGACCCGTAACGACTGACAAATATCTACAAATGACAGCCGGGACCAACGGCTTAACGTGCTTTCCGAGCCACGGAGGAAACTCGTTATGTAATGGGTGGTCACCCATCCACGGACCGACCCAGGCAAGCGCGGCTGAACCTGAAGATGGACCCGAGCGGCTTTATTGAGCCACGAGCTCCTCTGCAGATTTCTTAAAATGAGTCTACATTGCTTGAATACATTAGGTACATATATTGGTCCCTGCGGGCCTCTACCACCAGGGTAGGTGGAGCCCTGGTAATCATTGAAACTATTGTAGTCCCCGGAAGATCCTTTAATAGAGTTATAATAGAGCTTGGCATTCAGCTCGTAAAGGCCAGGACCTGACTGGCAGGTGAACTGGTTCCACCACACGCCAAAGAAGTCCTCTTGAGAGAACACATCCATCCATCGCATTTCCTCTGTGCATTAGAGCAGAGGAAATCGTACATTATATTATTACACAGCTGTAAAGCCGTCTTAACATATTGTACATACATTCACTCGGGTAACATAATAGAAAGGGTTTAAGTAACCGTAACAATACATTTAGTAACAGAGCTCGGCATTCCTTTTGAAAGTGTACTGAAGGACAATGTAATTATTATCTGGAAATATTTCCCTAAATATTTGGATGCAGCTATCTAAATTGTGAAAATTTATAAGGTTAAGATAGTTTAGGAAGATTCTTCATCGCTTATAGCATCTAAAAAATAGGACCACCAGATACGCAGTTAATTTACATCAGAATTCGCCAAGTTGCTCAAGTAGCTATACCTATAAAGGGTGTAAAAAGACTCTTAACGAAGCCGAAAGGCACTTGTTTTCCCTGTCATTGCGATATTTATTTTGTTCTTTGTTTTAAACCTGGGAAACTTCTAGTTACGGAGATATTGGGGGTCAAAGTTCCGATTTTTTCACAAGTTTTTTTTTTTATACATGTTTTTAATGAAAATTTTTACTTTAAACACCTCCACGATCCCCTTACAATTGAATCCATCCATCAGCACAATGTTTTGAGTGCTTTACTTTGAGTCCTACCGTAAAACGTGATTTTTCAGCCCAAAAAATAAAGTCGTTTCCCAGCACTAATTTTTGCGTAAAGTTACTTAGTTGACGGCTTCGTGAAGAGTCTGTTTACACCCTGTATAAAGTAATTCTGTTAAGCATTCTTAATCTTATACAAATATTAAGCCTCAAATATTAATCATTACTAAAACTAGTAACTGGTATCTAGCTGAATCATTTTAATTTGGAAAATCAAATGATATCCGCAAACCTTTTATTTAGCTAATCGTCATTATTATAATGTAAGCAACCCGATTATATAAATTTAAAAAATAACCTAATAATATATCACACTTGAATCCTGATATATAGGAGGTAGGTAATTTCCATAGGTTGTTACGCTGGCCACGCCTGCCCGACCTTCGGTGTGTGGTTTAGCTATCCGTTACACTAAACGGAGTTGACATTTTTAAACTAACTACATTTTTATGACTCAATCACATCTGCTTTTTGAATACCATTTACAGCTAGCGTGACTGTGAACTAAAAAAGAATGTACCTACTTTGAATGTTTTAAAATGACTCGCTGAATAATCATAGAAAAGTTTTCTTTTTTTTTTTCTTTTTAAAATATAATATGGCTGATTCGAGTTTAATCACCTACTTTTCCCAGTAACTGTTCATAGAGCATTCTCACTAGATACAATCATTGCATTACTGAAATGCACTTACAGATCTCATAGAAAGATATGACAATAACTAAATAAAAACGTGAACCAATACCTACATGGAAATATGCCGTGTTAAGTGCATTAAACGCTTTGTCAATTCAATACCTGACAACAAAAAAACAATGCTACCAACTGCATTTACCTACAAAATCAATTCATTTAAAAAACAATAGAAAAACGCCACCGCAATATAGTGCCATTCATTAATTTAAACATCATAAAAACCACATCAGTTCAAAAATAAAGAACCATCTGTCTGAACCTAAAGCTTTTTGGAAAATATATAATTATATTTTATTTGTGATTCAGACCTCAAATTGGAAAACATCAATAAGGAAAATGGGTCGGAAAAAATAAATGGACATACTAATCTTCATACTAATTGCGTCAGCCGATACGATATTTTTCACCCTGTATACTTAGAGGTCCAAACAAAAAAGAAGACAAAGAATGAAGGTTACTTAGCTGTCATCCAGCATATTTAAAGGACGATGACCAAGTTTGTATGGGACCTGTCCCCCCCCCCCCTAACAGATCTTTCGTATGTGTTAGTAGGTTCATAAGGATCTATAAAAAGACTAGCAACCAATTTTAACTTCAAAATCCATGGGGTTTAAAAATAATATAAAATTTAAAAATCGCTTATTTATTTTTTCATATTCGATACAAAAATGTAATAAAAATTAAAATAATAATATTATAGGCTGTTATGTTATGCTGTTGTAATGTTATATTAATTATAATCAATTATACTCGTAATTCTATTGAACAGTTCCGCCGGTGGATTAAAATTAATGCAACGTCCTAGCCCTATATACTACACCATTGAAATTATATGTGCGCAGCTTCTTACAGTTCGATTTTCTGTAATAATTTTAATTTTATATTTTTTTGTTATTTTTTTAAATATTATTTAAATTGAAAAATGATAAAAATATTTAAAAATTTAATTAATGTGCACAGAAATAAATGTCGAAAATAATTAAAATACTGAAACAATCAAAAACTATGGCTTATAAACAGTTATTTTGTAACAAAATGATGATTATTATCAAAACATGATGATTATTATCAAAACATGATTTTTCTCGGAAATCCCACACTTTTGAATCGCCATAATAAAAAATGATCACCTTACTAAAACGTTTTGAATGAGATACATTTTAAATCTGTTGGTCGATGTAAGGGTTGGGGGGACGTTTTGACGCATCGTCCTTTAGAAACAAGTACAGCGCGAACTTAAAATTTAATGCTGCCAGAACCAAACTCTCAAAGCCTTATTGTGGGCCTAATTCGGACTAGTAATTAGGCCGCCATTGCAAATTCCTCTAAAGGAGAAAAGCTTGTTAACTATGCTAGGGAAACTTCGCAATTAAATCCGTTAACGAGCTTCTGGCAAATAGAATTTAAATCTATCTGCTGAGACTAGTGGGCAATACTTGTTTGAGGACTGTTTTATACATTTTCTTTTGTAATATCTGACGTAAAGAGCATACAAGATGAGGCAGTTTATTTTCACACTGTGTGTAAATAAGTTTATCTTCATTATTTTTAACGTTTCTAAACTAAAAATAACTTATTCATTTATAAAGTTAACATTGATATCACATAGGTTAAAAAATATTTTTCTGTCAAAGTTTATCATACAATTTTAGTGCCACTTAAAGAAACTAGATTAAAAATTCAAAACATAAACCGTGCATAAAATATGATCTGTATTGACGCCACGTGATGAGCATTAATCATTCATGCAATTAGTTAACAATCATTTCAATATCTATGTCACGGTATTTATGCCAGTAATATATTTTTATACTCGCTGCGTTAAGACTATAAGTGAACCGATTTGTTTGGTCGCAAGTGCACTGACTCATGATGTTCTTAATACAAACTGATTAAAATCGACATGTCCTATGGCTTAGAGAAAGGTAACATGCTTAAAGTTTTCTAGTACTCGACTAGATTGACACAAAATGTTATAAATTGCGAAAGTAACTTTGTCTGTTAACCTTTTCATCGCTTTACGACTTTTCATGTCATTTATTTCACTGACAATTTTTAAATCGAATTGAAATGTAGGTTTTTGTAGGTAGGTTTTCACAGTTAAAACATAAATATATACACACATATGTGTATGTAGATCTAGACCATGACCTGGTTCATAGGATACATTTTTCCCGGAAGTACATTCCGGTGAGTTAATAAGCGACCTCCACTCCACGTAAGTAACACCTCAGACAAAACCTAGTAAGTAATATTTTATATAAGCTGTTATGTAATATTACATACGGTGCTGCTCGCCAGTTCTGTTAGCTTGAACTTGGCTTGACACGCTTCCGCGTGTCTAGATTGGATCCTATGAAGTGAAATCCAGCGTTAGTCGTTTATCGGACGGTGAGTCTGACGTCCGTCCGATATCGGACGGCTTCCGGCCGAGTCGCTGTCTCGATTAGATAACGTAAAACGATCGAGCGATTCGATACTTGAAAGCTAATTCATAGAGACTAGAAATTAACGTTTTCGAGATTTTAATTTTTTTTCTCAAATTTTTATCTCTTTGACTCCCTCGTTAGTCTCGTGGTCGCTGGCGCGACTTTTAAGTGTAGGATAGTGAAATTGATTCCCAGGTCGAACAAAGTGTTATTTTCCAATAGCCAAACCTCAGAAGCAACCCACAGTGACGCTTTGTGACTGGTTAACAGCAATTAAGCCTGACGTCAGCAATTAAGGCCCCTAAAATAACTGAAAAATAATACTTCTGCCTACCTTTTCAGGGATAAAAGCGTGACCTTAGGTTTCAGTACTCTTACGCCCAGTTCATTGAAGATCAACCTCATCAATTCATTGAATGGGTACTTGTCAGCCAACCTTAGATGGCGGTAAAGATCAAACTGATGACCTTGGGTATCCGTTATTTATCCGTTCGCACCGAGTAACCCACTTCTCTCTCAATAAAATTCAACGTGTATCGCTTCGAAATTGGTGCGTTCTGCTTTATGTATTTAAATCTTAACTTAACATCGCGTCTTTAATTTTCAATGGGGTAGACTTAGGTGAAATGATGACGTCACTTAGTTCTCCAACTTTTGGCAGATACCTAATAGATGTAATAATACTCTTATCGAAGCCGATAGGCATTAGTTCTCCCCTTTATGGACCATACCTGGGTAATTACGGGCCCAACTTCGCACTTTTTCACAAGTTTTTCATTTAAATACAAGTTTTTATTTATTTATAACTTCAATTTAAATACCTCCACAGTCCACACCTTTCATACTATTCAAGGCATCCATCAGCACAATGTTTTCAGTGTGTTATATTGAGTCCTTACGAAAAACGTGATTTTTCATCCCCAAAAAAAAAAGTCGATTCCCAGCAATCAGATTTACGTAGTTTCATTACCTTCATTAGTAAATTGCATCCGTGCGAAGCCGGGGCGGGTCACTAGTATACAATAATACTAATATCCTTCAAATAAAATATAAATTCAATCGATTGACTGTTGTACGTTTATTGTGTGGTTTCGACGATGTGCTAACAATAAAACAAACGACAATTCGAAGAAACAAATGCCGCATAAAATTGTTACTGACGATGTTATTTGGATGATTTCTAAGAATTTGAAGCGTTATTGATTTTTGAAATACTTAACATAACATCACACCTGTAATCCCCGAAGGTTTAGGAAGAGGTGTACCTGTCTCTGAAATAAATTGGTTAAATACGAGGCTCGGAAACAAGTAAAGCGAAACACAGTGGCACTTACCTAGTCAGTCTTGTCAGAGGGTATCTTATTAATTGCCCGGTAACTGGCTTGATAAAGTCTGAAAGGCAGTCGCTCCATGTACAATTATGGTATTCCAGCTACATCCACTAAGGTTCGAGGACGCCTCCCACAGTTCGAAAAAGGTGACAAGACAGACGCCAGGGCTAGGCACTGTTCGAAAGAGATACCGGTGCCCCGGAACCCTGGGCAAGGAAGGAACATGGATGGGTTTTAGTCAGTACAAGTCTGACACTCCCTTCCGCTCTGCCCAGAGCCCCCGGAAAAAAGTCCCCGGTATCTCTTTCGAACAGTCTCGCAGCCCCGGCAGGCATCGGCCCTTGCAGACCCCTCCATGTTTGCTGACATCTCTTTGGCCAGAAGAAAAAAAAAAGACAGACGATGACTGTAAATCAAAATAAGAAGCGAATAGTCCAATAGTTGACAAGACTGGTATGTAACATGACGTGACGATGAGTGACCCCATACACGCTGCACTATTGACAAGAGGGCATTAATCATATAAAAGAGTAATTTAAGGACTTTACATGAAGACTTGCTATGTGTGCTACCTACATTGCCAAAAATCCATTCCACAACACATATAAAAGACGTCAAAATAACTAACTTTTCTGTTCAAATTAAAGCACAAAGGATACAGACTAGCCAGCACAATCAGTGCTCCGCCATTAATAAAATCAACAATGTAACAATGTTCATCAAAAGCTATTGGCAGAACAATGACGGCGTGCGCTTCGTCTAATGACCGGACAATGCATGAGAATGACTGTATCCATGTACCGCTCAGAGTATAGAAGATACCAGAAGCCCAAGCCCCAAATGTGCAGGACTGAGATGACAGAAACGTCAAGAGTTTAATGAGCATAGTTTCTCTCAAAGGAGGACAAGTTTTCCCTAAATGTATCATCATCTGTGTAACCTCTTCTCAAATATGTCGAAATCAGTACTTACCGAATGCAGCTGAATATAAGCATGTTTATGGAACAACTGCCTATCTGACCTGCACAACCCAGAAGTTAATACGGTACCTGCCAGACTGATATTTTCCCCATATTTTTTTTTCCCACGCTGTATTGCGCAATTGGAAAACAAGCTGTGTATTTTAACAACGACTTCTAACTTGTGTCATCTAACTTTTCGGTGGCTTATGTCATCAAATTACTTTTATATCATTGTTATCCAGATCGTCACTTGTCTAAGTTTTGACATCTCGGTCTATTGAATTTCGTTTAGTTTTTGAACACAGTGACAGGCACGACGACGTTATAATCGTGTGCGCCTTCTGTTTACTTCTGTATTCTGAAGCTGACCGGTACGCTGCACGGAAACGATCTCATTGAAAGAAGATACAACCGGTTAGGGTGAGCCAATCTTGGCTCCAATGTCAAGGGTTCATAAATGAAAGACCACGCGTGTATGAGTTACATAGCACGACGTGAATTACATTCTAGAAAAAAAATAGGAAGTACTACTTCGTTCGGCTAGAACTCTTGACTAAAACAAATCCATGTTCCTTCTATGCCCTTTGTGTTCAAAGGCCCCGGTATGTCTTTCGAACAATCCCGCAGCCCCGGCAGGCATCGGCCGTTGTAGACCCCTTCATGTTTGCTGACCTCTCTTTGGTCTAAGGATCAATCTTGAGTTTAATAAAAAAATGGGTTTTATCTATTTTTATTTTTACTGGACCTCACTGATAGTAGGATTTTAAGCTTTATAAACACTGTCATTAAGTAAGTTGATTTAAATAATTACTTTCAACCAATTCTACTCTAGACGACACGAATGCAAAGCAGCGCTACTCAAACTACTCACTGGAACTTGTACTCCAAGAATTTATTGGGTAATAGCCACTTGAAACTGAATAGAAACTCCCACGAAGTACTCAAGTTAAAATATAAGCCGAACTTGAAGACGTGTGAACTTGCGAAGCTTCCAACAGTAAGATTACTTGAACAAGTGAAAGAAAAATTGCAAAAAAAGGTTTGAACTTTTTTCTGACATTTTTTTGAAACTTTTCTCTTTGCTTTCAAGTTCATTGACATAAAGGGTGTAAAAAGACTCTTAACGAAGCCGGAAGGCACTTGTTCTCCCCGTCATTGCGATTTTTTTGTTCTAGACCATACCTGGGAATCTTTTCTAGTTGATGTATTTTTTTATGTATTTGTTTTACTTAAGACACCTTCACGACCCGCATACTATTCAATCCATCCATCAGCAAAATGTTTTTAATGCGTTACATTGAGTCCTACCATATAACATGATTTTCACCCCAAAAAAAAGTCGTTTCCCAGCAATATTTTTTATGTAAAGTTACTTAGTTTGATGTAAAGAATGCTTGATGGACAGTTTCGTGAAGAGTTCGGTGACACCTTGTATACACGTACGTACGAGCTAGAACAGTTGCTGCAGTGCATATGAATAACTATTTCCGAGATCTATTTACACGCAAATGCTAATACAAAATCTATTCATTTATTCTGTACCCTAATCTATTCAACCAACCTTAAAATAATTGAATAAGCAGACATCAGTAAAAGCAGTGATAGCCTAGTGGTGTGATCATCAGACTGCCTAGTCATAGGTTTTAAGTTCGAACCCAAGACACGCACGTTTTTCGGATTCATGTGCTTGTGCGTGTGTTTTAGTTTAATTATCACTTGCTTCGATGAATGAAAACATCGTGAGGAAACCAGCATGATAGATATTTCTCGACGGCATGTAAAGCTAAGTCAGAGGCATAAAAACTCTGATGCCACGTTAGGCACTAACCCCACAAGAAAGAAATAACACAATTGAATTTCAAACTTATCGAAACAAAATCCCCACCAATCGGAACGACTAATCGTTTAAAGTCGTAGTATTGAACCGATTCTTCAATCCCAAGAACGGCATGTAAACAGTGGTTTCCCATTACGTTGTTCCAACAGCCGTCGCCCGTCAGAGGGATCGCTTAGCAACAAATTGGATCGCACCTGGTCGGGCCTGGCTACAACTGAATCGCTCAATAGATCAAGTTCCGCCTCTGGGTGCCATTTGCACATGATTGCCTGAGACACCTTCATACGACACCTCAGGCGAACATTGATATCTCTAAGGCCGGGCCAATTACCAACAATAACCCTTAGACGCATTATAGTACTAGGAACTGTATGTGTGGTACATAAACATGACTAGTGAATGTGAAATGTGAATATACTATAGCTAAACCACTGCTTATCTCTTCAGGGATTACGAGAGTGTTCACCCAGGTGATAATATAATAATAGACACATCGGGGATTAGAAAGAGACAGACAAAGGTATAAGTGATAGAGAGGTCGCTATGGAAAGTTAAAAAATTTGACCGACCTCTAAAAGAGGAGATGTTTTTTTCGTGTATGTACACCAATTCCTCCGTGATAAGTGGTTCGATGTAAGTGATTATATTTCTTTAGGTAGAGGAAGCCCATGGGACCACCATATAAATTTTATTAACTTTGCTTCGGCAGTTTATACGTATCTTCTAAACTTAATATCTTCTAGTTACAATTTAGAATGAACACATGACGAAAATTTGTCTGGAATTGTACATCAAAAAAGGCTAAAATAAGTGGAAGTCGGGGCAAAAAAAGTCAATGAAAGTTTGGCACTGACTTCCAAAATTAAAGTTATTTTCCAATTTTAGGGTTGTTTTTTTAAGTCGGTTGGCTTTTTCTAAAACTCAGATTTGCAACCAAGTAATTACATTACTTAAACTTAAAATATTTATAAGTATGATTGATTAGGAAAGGAAATATACAATAACATAGAAGGTTGGAAAGTATGTAGTTCAAAGTAATTTCTTTGAGCAAATGGATCGTAAAACACGAACATAAACTTAGTGCACTTGTGGCTAGTGACGTAACAGTATAATTAACTCGATATCATGTACAGACGCCAGCACATCAAGCTACTACAATCTGTCAGATTTCTTTACTAGATTTTCAACTTTATCTCCATGACATTAAGTTCAAGGTTGGTTGGGAAAATCTGATTCGGGTAGGTTGACGTGCTGGCATCTGTACTTGTAATATTATTACTCAGTCTCCATCACCGCGAGACGAATACGAACAGCGAAGAGCAAAGAAGAAATTACGATGATGCATCTGAGTAAAAACTCATTTGAAGAATACGAGCAAGTTGAATTTTTTACTTAAAAAGTGCTCTTTTTGTGTGTAATCAACATACGGCCATTTAAATGGAGCAAAGTAAATAGCTATTGATTTTTCATCAGTTTGTTTAACGAGTCTGAAAACACGGACGATTCGTATAAAAACTGAAATTCATGTCTGTTTCAGACAAAAGTATGGCCCCTGGGCGCCGGATCCTCCGTTTGTTATTTTATTGCTGGCTGAATACACAGCCTAAATTAGTTAAATATGCCAGTATTTTAAACATAACTTTGTTTATTTTTAATAATACTCGTCATTAAGTTGTATACAAAAGTTTTAATGCTGCACAAAAAACTAGAGACGCTTTGTTCTACATATTTGTACATACAATAGTATGTCTTCACAGGCCAGATTTCGTCCTCATTGTGTTTTGTTTCCAATCGTCTATGCAAACTAGGAACAACACCACACTATCGGGTTACAGCAACTCAAATCAAGGGCAAATGCAATAACAAATGGCGCTACTAGGAAATGAAGAAATTGCTTATCGATATTGTTTCCTATACGGACCGTATCGCGACTAATGTTTTATAAACATGTGCCGTATGAGAAGCGCGGACAATGAGAATTCAGTAGCGGGACAAAGCTCTATGACTCGACTGTACCTAACGTACAACAGACGCGTATTTTCTCTAGAAAACGAAAGAATACACGTAGGTACAATACAGGTGAGAGAGGAGGTCGTATAGGTATAATGCGTTTGTTCTCATTGTACAGGAGCTTAAAATATTAAGGCACAGAGTCCGTAGCCCAAATATAAGTTACGTAACACAGGGAAATTTTCCAAATGATACGATCAGGCTTCAGCGTTTATGATGCCTTTTCACGGTTAGAAGATTGCCCCAAGAAAGCGTGTGGGAGGTATCTTAAGAATTTGAAACACAGACATGTAGGTATGTATGTACGTTTGCAAGACAATTAGAATCAATCGTACAACCATTGTGTGTGTATAGTTGGTCATTGTTTGTTAAACTGGAACAAACCGACGGAACTCATTCATTAGGACTGATTCTGTGCACTCATCTTGCCAGTATCATTGACTAATCCTAAAATCAAAATAGCCATGATTACATACTCATTTGTAATCGGAACTCTTCTGGGAAACTGTTTATGAGTCAAGGAACTTATAGAGACTGCCTCGTTGGTCTAGTGGTCGCAAACGCGACTGCTAGTATGAGATCCTGGGTTCGATTCCCAGGTCGGGCAAAGTGTTATTGGGTTTTTCGATCAGGAATTTGTCAGTAGCAGGTACAGTCTGGATTTGCGCCCGGTTAATGGCAACAGGCTTGCCCCCTAGTACATGAGACTTAAACATAACTGGCGAAATGTGGGTGTACTATTAGGCACACCTCTGCCTAACCCTTCGGGGATAACATGCGTGGTTTTATATTATGAACTTATATAGTAATTCTCACATTCCTTATCAAAGATGAAAGTCACGGGAGAACATAAAATGTTATCAAAGTTTATGTGAAACCTGATTAATGGCTTCCTTGTACATTATACCCTTATGGGTCACGTATCAAGGGACCAGGAACTTTATAATGAGCCCTGGCTACCTGTGTAATGTGTAGCTATATTGTCAACATAATATGTGCTAAGTTTTGCCTGCGGCTTTGCGTATACAATTTTTCAAATCCGTGCTATTAACCGTTTAGTTCTCTTGTGACGGACGCTATCCGCCGTCGAGTCTTAGTAATAGGGTCCCGTTTTACGCTTTGGGTACGGAACCCTAAACAACCTCCCACTAGTGTTATCGTCTGTTACATATTGCTCCCCAAGAATTGCAGAGTTGTAACAAGCCTAATACATAAAATCAGAAACTTCAACTCATTAATAAAATAAATGGTCTCATGCTGCTTAACAAGCTGGCGGCGAAGCTAATCCTCTTCCAGACCAGAACAATACGATTCGACGGCCTCGTTGGTCTAGTGATCGCAAGCGCGACTGTTGAGCATGAGGTCCTGGGTTCGATTCCCGGGTCGGCCAAAGTGCTACTGGGTTTTTCCATCAGGTATTTCTCAATAGCAGCTACGGAGTCAGGATTTGTACCCGATTGATGTCAAAAGGCTCGCCCCCTATTACATGGGACTTAAAAAACATTACTGGCAAAATGAGGGTGTACTATTAGGTATACTTCTGCCTAACGCTTCGGGGATTACAGGCGTGATGTTATGTAATGTTAACAATACGATTCTTTCTAGCCTAGAAGAACAAGTACGCAATGGTTTTTTACTGGCGGTTCCGCTCAGTGATTTTGTAAAGGTAGTTTCAATTATGGAGAATGAGAAAGCCAGACTAAGGTTCCTTTTCGAGACGGGCTGCAGACCGCAAACCGTAGGCGACTGGCACTTGTTTCTATGAATCAAGATGACGAAGAGAAGTTAATTAACTTTTTTGCTGGTCATCCGGTCCGTTACGACACGATTGACCCAAATTATCGCAATAATTTGGTTAAAGACAATGAGTTGAAAGCAATAGGAAAGGATATAAATAAAAATAGTAAGTACCTTTCTTAATATAACATTTTACTTAGATGTTTTTGTTATTACTATCGGTAGCGCTGTCCGACATTTTGTCTCGTACGAAGGTACTGGAGTGACTCACAGTGGAACGAATGTATGGGAGCGGTTGGACGTAGACATGTCCGAAAAAAAAGAGTAAAATTATGCCAAACTAATGATGCCATCTTATTCGATTACTTAATGCCTTCATAACTTGTGGTGATGAATTTCTTCATAACTCCCATATTTCGGGAGTAATTTGAGAAAATGTGAAATTTTACTATGAAAATGAGTGTATCGAGCTCTCTCCCTCCTGATTCCGGGCTTGTTTCAAGTAGCGGTCTCTAATATCATAATGCTAATACTAAGAGCTATATTTAATACTAAGACACATAGTGCGCCAAATGTGCACTTTCTGGGATAAAGAGTGATGTTTATTTTATAACACAATTTTTTTATTTTTTGTTTATTTTGTTGATTAAAACCGTTTTTCTAAAGGTTTACCTTATTACAATAACATTTCTGAGCAGCCAATTAGAGAAGATATAAGCTAATTAGGATATATAATTAGGGACTTAAGGTTTACATATAAAACTGATGCACTAATGATTACTGATAAGAACATTGCTATTATTTAATTACTAAATGGCTCTTAATACACTAATTTAGCATGCATCATTTACTAATTATCACCATAACTAATTACCTTGCAATATTTAACAAAGGATACCTGGGATACCTGGATTTTATATAAATAGGTCACTATTAGTAACTTTAAAATCAGTGTTGATTTACACCTCGTTGTATCCAAGCTAATCTCGCAATGTATTTTCCAAATTTTAATACAAATCTTGATATTCACGTTGCTTTATGCGCACGCGCACATAAAGATTTACGCGACTTTAACTATTTGTTCAGTGTTTTAAAAGATAACAGTTGTGTTCAGTTATGTGAAAGTGCTGAAACAAGTTTAAAAGACTGGTGTCGTCGATTTTGCTACCGCATTTATGCAAAATGGACACAGTCTGGAAGAAGCACAGATAAGTTTCGGAAGAAACATGAGATTTGGCTACAGGCTGCAATTCAATGGCCGGAATTACAGAATGAAAATATGGAACCTTCTACAGAAAATATAAGTGACGTCATCGAGCCCATAATTTCTCCTGCTAAATCTGATGCTTCAACTTGTACACATCCTAGTCCTCGTAAATCTTTTGAGGACCTTAGTAACCGGCAAAAAAGAAGACGCACTGAAGATAGTCTTTCATGCAGCAGTAGCAGCGCTGAAATTATGTTTTCGGCCGAAAGGGCGCTTCAAAAGGCAGGACAAAGCGATACAGCTTATGTTATGAAATACTTGACGGAGAATCCAGAAGAGGCCTCAAAAATCAAAGCCTTCATTGAAGGTAAATCAATTCAGGTACGGGAAATATCCCCTTTGAAGGCATTGGCTCTTTATGTATCGATGAACTTATCGAAATGGCGCTATAACACTCTTCGGGATTTCAACACTCAAGAAGGAGCTCTTCAATACCCGAGTTACTACATGTTGGTTAAAGAAAAAATTAAGTGCTATCCGGCCAAAGAAGATCTCACAGTTACAGAGAGCTCTGCAAAAATCAAATTACAAGCCTTGATGGATTTAACCTCAAGAAGACTTATTAGGTCGTTAGAAACCCCTGTTGATCCCAATCAACAGCTCGTATTGACCAGCAAATGGGGTTTTGACGGATCATCTAGCCAAAGCATTTATCATCAAAGGACGAGTGAAGATGAGCAAATCGATCTTGCTAGTAATTTTATGATTAGTCTTGTACCACTGCGGCTCGTCTCAAAAGGTGTAACAATTTGGGAAAACGAGCGACCATCTTCCACTTCATTTTGCCGGCCAATATTGTTTAAGTTTATAAAGGAAACCAAAGAAAATGTGCAGAGAGAGATGGCTGAAATCGAAGCAGAGATTGAAGCCTTAACTCCATCCACCATCACTGATGGAATTAGTGTCAAACACCAACTGCTGTTGACAATGATTGATGGTAAAATTCATTCCATTATATCCGATACAGCAGCTTCAGTGTGTGACATATGCAAGGCTTGTCCTAAAGAAATGAATAATTTAGAGTTAATCAAAGATAAACACGCAAACGAGGACATGTATAAATATAGCTTAAGCACCCTTCACGCTTGGATTCGCTCAATGGAATGCTTATTACACATTTCCTACAAATTAGACATAAAATCATGGCAAGTAAGGGGTGATATAGCAAAAAGGCAAGTTGATGACAGGAAGAAAAGAGTTCAAGAGGCTGTAAGAAGAGAAACGGGCTTACTTCTCGATGTTGTGAAACAAGGCAGTGGATCCACCAACAATGGCAACTCGGCAAGGAGATTTTTTGAAAACTACACTAAATCTGCTGAACTGACCGGAATAGATGCTATGCTTTTAAGAAAAATCTGTGTGATCTTGCAGTGTATTTCATCAGGAGAGAAGATCAACGTAACTAAATTCCGAGAGTTCTGCTTTGATACTGCTAAGCTTTACGTGGAGTTATACCCATGGTATTATATGCCTTCTTCACTTCATAAAATTTTAATGCATGGGCCAGACATAGTTCAGAACATGTCAATTGTGCCCATTGGTTTTCTATCCGAAGAGGCATCTGAGGCTAGAAATAAAGATTTTAGAAAATATAGAGAGGGGCATTCTCGAAAGCATAGCAGTATCTCATGCAATGAAGATATTATGCACAATCTTTTACTGTCTTCTGATCCACTTGTTACAAGTATCCGTCCAAAAGGAAATAAGTTTGTAAAAAAATCTTCTTTTAAGGAATTTTATGAGCTTACGGATTCTGAGAAAAGTGATATCGAATTTGTTAACATAAATGATTTAGCGGACATCGATTCTGAATTTGAATTAATTGATGATGATGATGATGACGAAGATAATTAAATGATGTTATTGTTTTAAAATGTGTAACTTAGTAAATTAGAGCTTACATCTTAATTATTTATTGTACTTTTAATGAAACTAGGTAATTTATTATCAACTTACTTAAAAGTCATACTCTCATCAGTTCTTGTGAATATTTTTGTTAATATATATTTCTGTATATATATAATATATTTATAGACCTCTTAATAAGTCTGTCTGCGGTTTAAAGTAAATACAAATGGGGAAAAAACGTTTTTTTTTTTAAATTTTCATTTCCTTTTATCCCAGAAAGTGCACATTTGGCGCACTATGTGTCTTAGTATTAAATATAGCTCTTAGTAATAGCATTACGATATTAGAGACCGGTACTTGAAACAAGCCCGGAATCAGGAGGGAGAGAGCTCGATACACTCATTTTCATAGTAAAATTTCACATTTTCTCAAATTACTCCCGAAATATGGGAGTTATGAAGAAATTCATCACCACAATTTATGAAGGCATTAAGTAATCGAATAAGATGGCATCATTAGTTTGTCATAATTTTACTCTTATTTTTCGGACATGTCTACGTCCAACCGCTCCCATACATTCGTTCCACTGTGTGACTGAGGCATGGTTAAATACATTGTGCAGTCGCGGCATACCGCCGCGCTTGGAATAGAAGCAGCCACGACCGCAGGCCACACTGCGGTCCAACCGCAGCCGCTAGCCGCAGTGTCGCCTGCGGTTGCAGTCCGCAGTCCGTCTCGGAAACTGCGTTTCCACCAGAAATTATCTATGATGCGTAGCGAGAGATGAGAGTGAAACTAACCAATAATACATGGTGTAAACAGACTCTTCAGGAAGCCGTCAACCAAGCATTATGTACATCAAACAGTCAAACTAAGTAACTTTACGCAAAAATTAGTGCTGGGAAACGACTTTTTTTTGATGGATGGATTGAATAGTAAGGGGGTCCTGGAATTGTTGTAAAAATCTTACATTTAGAAGAATTATTTTTTAAAAAAACTTGGGAAAAAGTTGACCCCCAATATCTCCGTAACCAGAAGCTTCCCAGGTATGGTCTAGAACAAAAAAATGATCGCAATAACGGGGACAACTCTCGGCGTCGTTAAGAGTCTGTTTACACCCTTTATAGCTGAATCTTTGTGATTGGTTAAACCAAGGTGTGGTGGTTGTCTTGTAGTTTTTCTCTCGACAAAGTGAGTATTGGAACTCAGATTTTTAACATCTTATCTTGCTTGAGCTCTTATTGCAATTCAGAAGTGGTTGGTACAGCAGTTCTTCTTTCATTACTGTTTTTCAAGACATAAACTACGGAAACCTGGATGAGTACCGATGCTTTATGGCCCGTCATGGACACCCTGGACGTTGGCAATCAGCTGCACTACGAGCATAGCGTGAACACGCTATGCTCGTAGTTGTTTTTACCACAGCATATAAAACCCTTTCCATATAATTCTGAACAGTATCTTCTGTAGCAAAGCTACTTTACACCAGTTTTAAGTTGGATACGAAATGTCAGTATGTGAGTCTTTACGCACATTTACGTTCTTGTCGAACTACTCATACCCGCACGTGTATTTAAGAGGTATACCTACTGAGAAAATGAGCGTGAAGCAATGCATGCCTAATGCCTAGGTAAACATAGACATCGACCTTTATATTACGCCGCACGTGCGCGAGCGCAGATTGATTAAAAGTATCGAATGCTGACGTCACAGTCATGGGTACTGCGTTATGCGCATGATTTGATTGCTTGATAATTAAGGGATATTTAATTTTAAATATATTACCTGTTTCTAACTTAAATTACATAAAACGTGACATATGATTCACGTCACATAAGATTCTGGTCACGTGTTTAGTAAGTACTTACTATTTATTACAAATTAAATTTTAGCTATTCTTTTTGTGTAGCACCACAATCTGTAATTGCAATAAATAAACACTCATAAAGTTACCCATACATTGAACACAAAATACTGCAACAAATGTCTACCCTCTTTCAATAGCAAATATGTCTTTTGTTTTCTCATTTATAATCGATAAATGTCACTTAAAGTTGTGTCAAATGTACATATTTTTATTACTATTATAGATTTGTAGTGTGTAAATAATGTACATATCAATAAAAATATTTAAATAATAAAAAAAGATATGTATTGTAAGAACTACCAAAAAGCTAACAACAGGTAGATAATAGCTATCTACTAATTTAATAATCTAGAAACATAGAACCTGCGTGAAAAGATCCGATCTCAAACAGTAAGAAAAGAAACGAAATAACAATAAAATCAAGAGCAAAAAAATCTCTCACAAATTTGGTGACCGAACAAAGAAAATCTGTCATCAAATATTTGTTAGGTGTATTCTATAGTAAACTGCCACAACAGGAAAAGGATGCACGTTTTCAGACTCCACTCTCACTTAGGTACAAACACCATAGCCAGTTAGTAACAAAACCCAGTCAGCGAACACAACAGGCAAATGTAGCCTGCATAATACAATCCTTTTGGATCAATATTGTGTGTTCTACATGAACCTACTCAGTTCTAGCGCTGCTCAGTGCCCGTGTGTGGACCGCTGAACAATGCTGACTCAAACTTATGTAATTGAATTTGGAATTGCATCTAATTTATTAACGGCCATGAATATTTTATTTTTGTTTTTAATTTGTTTTTTTTGTATAATACTTATTTTGAAAATGATAAGGGAAAGGAGTAAATGATGCCGTGACGTCTGACAGGGGAGAATGGAAGAATAAAAGGTTGTTGCCCCGACCCCAAGTAGATTTAGACAAGGGCAGGAATGATTTTGAAAATGATGGGATGCGGAAACTGATCCAAAAAAAAGTCAATAAAGAGCTTATATATTAATCATGAATCCACAGACTTAGAAAGCTTTCATTATTATGACTAACAGTTTGTACGAGTCAATATAATATGAAGACATCGCAACCTAAGTGTGATTAAAAACTAGAACCTACTAAGGACTCCCTAGGTATTCGCCTAGTATACTTTCGAAGGCACGTTTGGCGGAGTAGCGGAGTGATTGGCTGCTGCGCTGCGTGTTGCGGGTTCGATCCCCGCACGGAACAAATATTTTTATGGCCTACAGGTAGTTGTTCCGGGTCTGGCTGTTTGTGTATGTGAGTTTAAATGTTTGTAAACGCACCAACGATACAGGAGAAATTCCTAGTGTGGGGCAACGTTTCTTAAAAAAAAAAAACCTGAGTACAATAAAAAATTATTAATTATGCAAGACAAGTTAATTTTTCTCGTAATAAATTTGAAATATAGCTGGTAGTAATCAATTACCCACGGTATAGGTATGAGACATGGTTACCTATTATTTTGTGCATTTAACTTAGAAGTAACCCAAGAATGTGTACCTAGAAACCGTTACATAACAACCGTTGTAGGTAAACCACAGATTAACCACAGCGTTGACTTTTGTATGAAAAAGTGTTATGTAAGGTCATCAACACTAGATGTTTCCTGTACCAATACTTATCTACAGGGTGTAACAGAATAAACGCAAGACATCTCATGTGGTGACTCAGACCATGAAACTGAGGCACCTTTGTTCTATGACTTTTGAAGTTCATAACTCTTTTTTAGTTTTACCATACATGTTGATCAGCTGATCGCGTCAGTTCCTATAGAAGGTCCAATTTTTTGGGTTCCGTACCCAAAGGGTAAAACGGGACCCTATTAGTAAAACTCTGCTGTCTGACCGTCTGTCTGTCTGTCTGTCTGTCCGTCTGTCACTATGCTGTATCTCATGAACCGTGATAGCTAGGCAGTTTAAATTTTCACAGATGATGTATTTCTGTTGCCGCTTTAACAACATGTACTAAAAACAGAATAAAATAGATATTAAAGGGGGCTCCCATACAACAAACGTGATTTTTTTGCTCAATATTAATAACGGCGACAGGTAGACGCTTGAAATATTCACAGAATATTTAGTTGTATATTTACTTTAAAAATAAATAGTTACATTAAAATAAAATAGACATTTAAGGGGGCATACAGCAAAATGTTTTTTTTGCCGTGTTTGTCTAATTTTGTATAGATAATGGAGAACCCTTTGTGCGCGAGTCCGCCTCGCACTTGGCCAGTTTTTTAGTTTTACCATATATGTTGATCAGCTGATCGCGTTAGTTCCTATAGAAGGTTCAATTTTTCATGTCGTTTTGTTTCATGGTCTGAGAGACCACTCGGGAGGTCTTGCGTTTATTATATTACACCTTGTACATCCGTACAAACACCGAGTTGAATATTTGTTTTCGTACCCACATAGTAGAAACCCAAAAATATAGGTTCTAAGAAGTCATAATACGAATTACGGAATATCTCCGACTCAGTTTGTTTGCCACAAAATTATTGAGAACAAACTGTGTCGCCGATGGAATTTCCCATCTATAGTTAATATACTTCCACAAGCACAAACTGTCATCCCCTATTTAAACCGATTTAGTTTTCAAAAACCCTTATTTGATAGAAGACACTGCAATGCAAAATTACATGCTTCTAGACTTTTCTTAGCTTGTAGTGCTTTAATTATCATTTTGATGGATAATGGTGCCGATTCCCTTGTTCACAAACTAAACTAAACTAAAGTTGAGTGCATCTTTTTCTTTCTATTTCAATAAATAGATAAATTTTAGTTCAGTCCTGTCAAATTAACCAGCGCCTGACACAAGTTTAGACGTGATTAAAAAATTGACTACTAAAATTACATCAAATTACGTGAGGTGCTGACTAATTTGACAGGACTAAACTAATATTTATCTTCTGTCCTTTTCATAATGAAATAGAAAGAATAAGATGCACTCAACTTAAAATTTAGTTTAGTTTGTGAACAAGGGAATCGGCACCAATGTCTTAAAAGTGAATATACAAACGATGGGGCACTTATACATCGTGTCCTGCGTGTCCTGTTACTTGTTCACTACAGGAACTGATGGATGCTACCGAAAGCGCCAAACTAGTAGCTCAGTTCTGGGCCGACATAATAGATTGCCATCGACACGCTAAGAAGAAGAGTGAATATACCATTTTTTTTATCGAATTAAAAATATTGTTTCCTTTCACACTGCAAATTTTGTGTCCTTATGTTTCTTAACCAACTGCCCAAGAACCTCCTGATTCAGAGACTTCACTTGAGGTGAAGGTGACTGATACTCTCGACGAAGCTTTCCTCAATTCACCCGAACTCATTTATAATTGAGAGCGCCATAGTTTAGTGGAATTGCCCCGTAATGATTACAACGAAACACACTAATACGAAAGCCAATAAATAACTATTAACAGCTTGGTGTAAACAGGTTCGTTAAGTTGCGCATTATATTAAGGACTCTGTTTACTTACAAGCTGATTAAAACCCTATGACGTGGGCACACGTGTAAGTTGTAATAGGTAAGTGACATGCTTTAGTTTATTTAATTATGTTTGACCGCAACGCAAAGCAGCTGATGGGCTTCGATGCTGTTTTGTTTATCCATCAGGAATTTCTCAGTACCAGCTTCGGAGTCTGGATTTGTGCCCGGTAGATGGCAACAGACTCGCCACCTGTTACATGAGACTTAAACGTAACATAACAATTGGGTATATCTCTGCCTAACCCTTCAGGGATTACAAGGCGTGATGTTATGTTATTTCATAAATATTCACTATTTCACCACAGGCACTTCTAAACATCGAAAAAAGACTTAAATCATAGAATTAGATAATCCTTTAGCATTTTTGCCACATACAGCCTTACAAGTTATATAAACAAGTACATAACGGACAAACATTATATACCGCTGCATATAGCACAAGCGTAACCGCCAAACAAATACAATTGCCATCCGTGTGGTCTATGCCTTCCAAGTAAAATAAAACGCATTAAAATTCACTTTCTAGATTCACTTGAAAGTAAAAAAACCCTCAACGTAACCTCACGATATTGACAAAAAAAATCCATTCGTCAACCGCAAACCAAATAATATGTCCACAATGCGGAGGTCGATGCCCTGACACATTAAAATCACTTTCTAAAATCCTATTTGTCATTAGACAAAAAAGAATGAATGAAAATCTATTTGTCTGGGAAATACTCTACTCAAAGACAGTTATATCACTAGTAATAAGTAATAACATTTGAACACCCAGCTGAATTAAACCTAACGATCGTTTCTGAACAGCCATTTTGTTTGTGAGCAAAGAGAACACAGAAAAGCTTTTATTTTTTGCTAGTATCAATTAAATGGGTTCAATGTCTGTATGCATTGTGGATGTTAATGATGGAGTTTGGTTCAGTGTGGTTGACTTTCTGTCGTGTAATGGTGCTAACACTTCTTGCCAGCGGGTTGTAATAATGGCCAATCTACGACCGCTTACTGCTACTCGTGTTATGGTCAGAAATAAGAGGTTTACTTTAGAAAAAAATGTACCTTGTAGCTTTTCAATAATGTTTGTATAGCGTTTACAGTCATGAAGTTCTACTATAGGTTGACTCAGACCTTACTGGAGTGGAATTCTACATAAATTATACTCATTTTTAATCGTTACAGGTAGTCAGTGGCCTGAAAGTCTGATAACCAGTCTTACCAAGGATATCGTATAACAAAGTGCTAACTGGGTTGTGGAGGTCAGATAGGCAGTCGCTCCATGGAAAATACTGCTATTCATCTGCATCTAGTTTGATTGGAAGCCGACCCCCAACATAGTTGGGAAAAGACTGGGCCATGTGCCCAACCTTTTCCCAATGATGATGAAGTATACATCAACTCTTGCGTTTATTCCTTCTTATTCGTTCGCACGCTCATAGATCTGGACATAAGGAGTTTTACCTAATGCGATAATCACGATGCCTTACAAGCATGGTAAGGCACATAAACGCATTATTCTTGTCCTTTTCTCACACACTTTGTCTACGATTCTTTTTCATTTCTCCTTTTGCAGGTCTGCTGGCAGAACTTTCTTAAGAAATAAGCAGTACCTTTGTACTCATATTTTATAATGTTATTCTCCTGTGTTGTCTACTGTGTGTACATAAATAGTAAAATAAATAAATAAGCATCTTAAAGAAATCCCTCTTATCCAAAGAATAGTATCCACTGGCCGTAAAAGAACATTATACTCAAAATGAAAGGGGATCACCCACGACGAGACCCTAACAAACACATTTCTACAAACGACACGCGTCGTTAACAACATAATAACTTAAAAGGTCCTAAGTGCCATGTTTTTGTATCATTATGTGCACTTAAAAATAGTGTTTATGCTATTGTAATAAGAACGGTGATTTACATGGCGACGTTAGGTAATTCATTCATCATTGTGCGCTTGCATCGGAGTAATGGTACAATTAAAATGGCATTCTGCTTCTGTCAGTGCAACAAAGTTTATGTAAAGATGTATTTCATAAACATAGAGTGGGGATAAAAGCCTCTAGAAGACGATTATCGATTGTGTGTTGTATTTGATTTACGAACACCAACGCACAAACGTACATTATTCTGAAACAAACTAAGAAATTTTACATCGATAATTAAAATTAAAACTTTTAAAATCGGCTGTTTCATGTATTTTGAACGTGTAGGTCAGCCGTTTTTTTTCACAGACGCATATAAGGTTACCCGGGTTTACGTCGGTGTCCCGGCTTGCGTGATAAATTACGGTCTACAAGGAATTCGCTGTAATTTACCACGCGGGTCTTAGACCAGACAGAGAGGATGCCTGTCTCCCAGCAGTGCTGTATAAAAAAAAAACATTCAAACAGAACACTTACTTACAGCAGTTAGTAATGGAAACGACAAAACGTTAAACTTTAATTCGATGCCGCCCTAAGATGAAATTCAGCAGCCGTTGAAGCTAAACAAATAGGATTGCCAGCAATTGAAAGTTGGTGCAGCGAACTAAATAAATTTCGGAGCAGATAAGTCTGTTAGTGCCAAGGATGCAGAACTTTTGTTCAGGATTGCACCGCATTTTGTGCGGTTTCACCGACTGTCACTCGTAAAGTGTTAACTTTGTTGCAATCTCACACATTCGGATTACGTTGATTTACACCAGAATACGTGTCGATGGTTACCTTTCTTCTTTTTATTTTCAACCAGAAATTCGGTACGGTGTGTTGCGAGGAATGTACGTAAAACTAACCAATCATATGGCTAGCTTAGCCCAAGCTGTAAAAAAGAAGCAATATTATTGGTTAATTTCACACTGTGGTTTCACGCGTATACCTCACTATGCATCCTTGCACATCCCTGGTGGAAACGCCCCTCACGAGGGATAAAAATACAAAAAATCTTAGTGTAGCCTTAAAACCTCCATCATTTCTTGTACCAAATTATTTCGGGTTGACGAAGAATATTTTGTTCCATAATCTCATTAAACTGTCACCTCTGTTTACACTCTGTGTAGCCATATCAACTTACAATCAATAAACCCAGCTTAGTCGTTTGTACCTAACAACTTAGCTGCGACTAAAAGCAAGAAGTAATCCAAACACTAAAAACAAAGGTTCAACGAACTCATCAAGATATAGACTATAACTAATAAATGTGTACCTGAAGTACATAAACTCGTAAAACAATAGTAACAACGTACCAAACATCCCCGTCGGCTGTTCTGAGAAAGTTTTAATTAAAGATGTACACACTAAAGATATCTTTGTCTTTTCACTTTGTGTTATGGCGTGGAACTTCGGTACACTTCGGTATACTTCGGGTCCAACGATTCTGACCTTTTAGAAATAGACATTTTTAGACACGACAAGCTTGAAAAGGTGTTTATGAGAGCTTTTAAGGTGGTAGCATACGGTTACTGGGTAGCCCGCGAAATTCAAATTTTCTTACGTTTTTTGCAATTTGCACGTCAGTGTTAGGTTGTATGGTAATGAAAAATGAAAATGAGTCGCGCCAGTAACACATATGTAGTTATAAAATTACAATCATGATAATCATCAATACAACCCTCTAAGTTCATGTACTCCTATTCAATTAATATTTCATGCATTCAATGAAGTTAAAGGAACATCGATGGGTTTTAGTCAGTACAAGTCTGACACTACCTTCCGCTCTGCTCAGAGCGGGAGAAGTCATTTGATGATTTCCCATCCGAAAAAAAAAAGGTTGTCTTGATGATTTTCATGATTGTAATTCTGTAACTACACACGTGTTACTGGCACGACTCATTTTTCATCAACATACAACTATTGACACTGACCTGTAAATTTCAAAAACCGTAAGAAAATTTGAATTTCGCGGGCTACCGATACGCTTCCACCTTAACTAAGAAGGAAGATTGAAAGAGGTCCAATGACCGCTTGAACCTTTACTTTTGTCCTGCAAGTGCGTAACAATAACTTTAATTAATACAAAATATACATAACTATTATTCCTTAAACAATGCTTCCATAAATCGTGTTCAGAAAATTCCATCTCAAAAATTTAACACAATTCTTTAAACAGTCGCCAATACATCAAGTTACCACAAACTGACAAATTTCTCCAAATGATTTTAAAGCTCAAAATGTTGATGGTTAAGTTAAAAATCTAATGAGAAAATTTGAACGTTTGTGCTAACTTGATGCGCTTGCGACTGTACAAACAAAATTAGGAACAAAGAACAGTACCTATGACCACTCATGGAATATTCTAGAATTCCACGTTCAATGAAACGATATCGTGACTTTCTTCGTAGGTACGGAAAAGCTAGAATCTACGTTCTTTACTCAGTATACGTACGGTAAGTTATTCTGAAAATGCCTCGGAAAATAAGTCAAGTTTGACCTAATAATGCAAAACGACATAACTCACCAATTAAAAACTTGAGCAATGTCGGAACTTTCCTAACGACGTTGTAATAGTAGGCAGGTTTACCGGGTACCTGAGGAATAATGGCACACTATAAAATACTAGGTTTTGCACCCGGCTTCGCCCGCGTGGAGGTAGGAAATTGACCCAAGGAAAGTACTCCAGTTGTAAAAAAAATCATCCTACGTTTTAACTCGATAGTTTATGGTCTACTTGAGTGCCAAGTTTCATCCAAATCTATTCAGTCGTTAAGGCACTGAGGTAAGTACTTTCGAATCTTTACATGTAGTATGAATAAAACAAAGTCGCTCCCGCTGCACGGTTAGATCTTTTAAACTACGCAACAGATTTTAATGCAGTTTTCAGAATTAGATAGTGATTCAAGAGGAAGGTTTATGCAGGGTGTAAACAGACTCTTCACGAAGCCGTCAACCAAGCATTATGTACATCAAACTAAGTAACTTTACGCAAAAATTAGGGCTGGGAAGCTTTTTTTTTGGGCTGAAAAATCACGTTTTACAGTAGGACTCAATGTAACGCACTCAAAACATTGTGCTGATGGATGGATAATATACTAAGGGGGTCCTGGAGGTGTTTAAAGTAAAAATCTTATATTAAAAAAACGGATTTAAAAAAAAACATGGTATGGTCTACAACAAAAAAATGATCGCAATGACGGGGAGAACAAGTGCCTTTCGGCTTTGTTAAGAGTCTGTTTACACCCTTTATGTATACCTAACACTCGTGCGAAGTCAGGGCTGGTCGCTAGTTTATAATAATTTATTAGTACGGAGTACCTACTCTAGATTTATTTCAACCAACTTCGTTAAAGCTCTCCGTTTTCCATACCTAATCTTTTTCGCTGAAAACATTCTTACGAAAGTCTGAACAAAAAATAAATGTCTAAAACTGAAGAAGATTAAATGTTTCATAAACTTCCCCAAGTCGTTACAATTGCTTTAATATTAATTAACTTTTTATACTAAGTTAATCAAGGGTGTGATTTATTAGATAAAAAATATGAAGATAGCTTATTTTATTAGGTAAGGTAAAAATGATTGGGCTGCGGGACTGTTCGAAAGAGATTCCGCGGCGCTGGAACACAAAGGTCAAGGAAGGAACATGGATGGGTTTTAGTCAGTACAAGTCTGACACTCCCTTCCGCTCTGCCCGGAGCGGGAGAAGTCATTTGATGATTTCCCATCCGTAAAAAAATAAAGCTAAAAATGATTCGGATACCATAATATTTTACAGTAAAATGTCCCGCAATCCGGTGTAAACTATGATAAGTACATACTTACCTATACCACATTATGGCTTCAGTGGTCTGTGGTCCATTTCACAGCAAATGTTATTGCGATTTCTGCGAGAAAATCTAGTAATGTAAAAGCCCGTGCCTGGTAAATAGCGAAAGTATTGCTCAGTATCGGCTATGTACATTTAAGTGTTCGATTCTAACCACAAAACTGCTACCTTTTGGGCAAAATTGTGTTATTTGACTAAAAAGTTATGTTTATCGATGCGTACCTATCTGAAGGTAGCCTAAACACTGAATGAAACATGAGGAGAAAAGCGAAAGGTCACATATACCCGCGAGAACTTCAGCCGAGACCGATGCCGCGCCGACGTCAGCAGGCGAGGGGTTAAATATTGACGCTGCAATCTGCCTTTGAAAACGCCCACGGCTACAGGGTTATACTTATGATTACTAATGTTAATGTCAAGTGCCCTGCCTTATGGTCTTTAGATATAGATACAGTTACTAAACAACCACAATTGATTCCTTAGGAAACGGAAAGACTATAGGAGAATTTGTATTTGAATTGACCAATGCAATAGAACGCGATCAGCACCTAATTGCGCTAAGAGCTGTCAGTGTCAAAATTTCAGAGCAATATTAATGACACACACAGATTGACACATGAAAGTCAAAATTCAAACTCGATTCTAATGTAGACTTGATAAGATAAAAATTTACCTACAAGAACATAATGATATTTCCTGTAAGTTTCAGTTCTTTATCATTTTTACTGAAAACCTTTTCGAGTAAGTATTTGAGTGACACCAATGCCAAAATACTGACTGCCTTGACTTTTAAATTGTTCCAAATCTTTCGACTATTTATATCTGTTATCTTGTTTGCTCATAAAATCCAAAATGCTCTGTTTGTTTATCAGTCCCAAAAGTTATGGCGTTTTCTCGGAAAACAAATTATTTACTATTTTTACGGAGCAAGACGCGATTCAAATCTTTAACGATTCTAATTAGGTACTAACTAAGATATAATCTAGTTTTCATTCACATTTTTTTTAATTAAAAATAGCTTGATTGAGCATTTAGTTTAAGTTTAAAATTAGGCACTTGTCGTTACTTAGAAAAATTGTAACAAAATAAATTTTACTTGAACCAGATGTTTGTAATTGCGATAATTTTTATGTTTATTTTTCTTTAAGTATGAATATAAAAAGTATAAATAAAATGTCTTTTATCTATGAACATAAAAATAACGAAGTGCAATGACACTGACTTCGTCACGAGAAATAAATGGTAATACATATATTTTTCGTAAAAATGACTGATTGATTTGTGAAATAGTCGAAATTATCATAATACGGTACATACTTTTGTAAAAATGTATCGTGCAATGATGCAAGTAGCTGTTTACTCATTTATTTTCATTCTGTCTACATATTTCATCGTATCGTTCGTTGTGCTAGTCGCCTATTTACTCAAGTGTATTAATGCATTTTTTTTTATCTTATGGTATGACGCAGCGAAAGTTATATCGGTAATTAGACTCACATTAATCGTAAGTAAATATTTACTGTTATAATTATTTCATTTCTGTCTGCTTCATTATAAAATTAATAATGATGTCATAAAGAAATAACTTTTATTTATCAAGGAATGTACATAAACGGAAAACAAAGCATGGAGTTTCTGCGCAATATGAAGTATCTAAGCAATGACTCAATGGTTATAAAAACGTTTTCATGGCTTTTGAATAAACAGGGTGGAAGGCATCGTGAAAACAATTTTTATCAAATAATATATACAAATTATTAAATTCCCTCAGCATTGAAAAAACAGGCCGCTTCTAATATTTTTACCGTGTAGGGTAAAAATATAATGCACAGGTATAGAAGATTTTGGTGTTAAATAGAACTATGTCGGTACTAGGGAATGCAAATCCGTTCTGTATTAAAATCCGGATTTTTAAGAACGGATTTTCGGTCCAATCCGGATTTTACGGATTTTTCATGAAAATAAATAAATCTACTGATAATCTTAATATATATAAATTACGTGTCTCGTTGATTCTCCGCGATGGACTCCTAAACTACGTAACCGATTTTAATCGAATTTGCATACCGTGTGTTGTTTGATCCAACTTGAAAGATAGGATAGCTTACATCTCAATTTATAGTCGCAATAATATTTAATTGCATTATGTGACGCAGACGAAGTTGCGCGGGTCAGCTAGTAGTTTATAAATATAATGTTTCTTGTATTTGTGTAAATGGGTTAAAATAAAAACACAAGTTATTCAAATCATATGATTTTCCTGTGTGTTTATGTATTTTTTTTTATTTTGGAAGTCGATTAAAAATTTGTGGATATCTGGATTTTTCGGATAGTCCGGATTGCATTCCCTAGTCGGTACTGAATCCCTTTTATTCTTACGTCACAAAAGTTCTTTGCTACAAGTACGTCACAAAAAAAACTGTACCGTTACAAAATGATATAAGTGACATCAAAACCGGAACTCGCCGTAACATTTTCGCAATTTCAAAGATGCATTAAAAGAAATTTAATTTCAAAGCGATTAAAGTGCAAAGTCTATTAAGCTAACTCATAAAGTTCATTTTTAATGGCGACGAGAACGTTCTTTGCGAAGATTACGGGCGTCCAGTTCAAATCACTCTTGACTCAATTTATGGTCGCTGCGGACTACTTTGATAGACTGTTATGTCTATGGAAAATATGGCGTAGGTCTGTTAGATTGTCTATGGATTTTGAGCAGAAAATGGGAGCTTTATAGCTTTGAAAGTTTATGAGTTTGTGCTTTTAACTTTCAATGCAAAGCCATGTTTTTGTTGGTAGTAACGAAAAAATATCCAGCATATGAACCGTTAATGTGTGTTCAATGTTACATGGAGTTCAATCAAATACCAAATAATTTCAAAATTAACGGTAAACTGTCAATAAAACATTTTCATGTTTGAGATTCCAAATACAAAAACTCGTAGCTACTCACTAAAATTCCGTTAAGCCCGAGTTACCAACAATTTCCTAAAACGCAAATTATGCTTTGACAGGCAGGCAAAAAGCATACCATACATGTAGCTTATTACAGCTAAGTATTAACACATTAAGGGAACTTAAATACTAGTACCTACACAGCAAACTAGTGGATACCGGAACTGTTACATACTTGTTTACATAAAGAAAAACCACAGTGCTGTGCAAAATGTACAGGTTTCCGTAGTTCCCTGTTACTAGGGTTACCATACGTATGGATTTATTCGGAAAAGTATTTCTTACCCTCTGGCTGGTCTTTGTTACTTAGCAGATTTTAGTTAAGTGTGTACTAAAAAAGTAAGATTAATAGGTAAAGTGTACCTATGGACTTTTTAAATGTATCGGGCTTTTGTCCATTTATTTTTAAGTGTCTACTAACATACCTATGTCTAATAATGCATTTTTACTTATCGTATAATAAGACGTATCAAAAGTCATATCATCATAATACAATTTAATTGCAAGTAAATTATACTATTTAAAAAAATCCCGGACTCTTCTGTAAATGTCGAGCTTTTTGTCCGTTTTTTTTAAATTTCGAATTGGTAACCCTACATGTAACAGTTCACGATTTACACGACGAAGCATTGTTCGCTTTGTTCCAATTGTTACTTTGATAATGCATTTTTGTAACATTTCTCGTTGACCTTTGTTATCTAGCTTACAAATGCAAAGTGTTATTAGTGGTTCGGAATTTGTTGTTAGGTTTTATTGGACTAGCAGCGGACATGATTAAACTTTGCCATAGTTGTAACTTTGATCAATAGTTTGATAAAAAGTTTGCTTGGACTTTTGCGATATTATAACGCAATTAAAGATTGGACAAGGTGGTTTATTTAACGCTCTGAAACGTAACAAGAAGTGCGTTTGAAGGCAGAAAATGCACCGAAGCGCAAAACAAGCGCGTTGCAAAACACGCGTATAAAAAACGTCATGTTAATGGGCTCTAAGAATCGATAGGTTCAGTTTCTGATTGTATTATTCTCCTCATTCCAAAATGTACTGTATCATGTATGCTTGATGTATTTTGGAGCTAGCATTAAACCATTTTAGTAGTTCAAAAAATAAAAACCACAGCCTAGTGTGGTGAATGAGCAATGTTAGTGATGTCGTGCAGTTCACCAATTTAGCTCACAGTTTACTAGACCAACTTTTATTTGTCTTTATTCTCAGATAATGCAAAATTTATGAGAGTAAATTAATATTTAAATTCATTATAGTAAGCATTATGGTAATCTTAATGTTTTGGAAAATCACCAGATCAGGGCAGAGCATGGGCGGATCGACAGAGTACAATATTTGTTGACATTATGAACTCTATGTATTCACAGTCAACATTCAATATTGACTAATCATAAGAAGGGTTCATCGTAGGTACATACATCACAGCTGGTTTCCAGCTGTTCAATAATGCCAATTTTCAATATAACGAACAGTTTCCTTATATTTTCTTAAACGTTAAACGTCATTTTCCTTTGACAGATACTTACATCCAGAGCCATGTTTGGGTAATCATTTGGCTATTATCATGTTTAGTCTACACGTGGCTTGGGTATATAGGTACCCAAGCCAAGAGCAAGACCAAGACTGCAAGACCACGACCGATTTTTCCCTTTAGCAGTTCCCACCAGTCTGTAATTACTTTCTTCTGTAAATATAAAAGCGCACTCAAAGCACGTAATGTAAAGATTTTACGAGTTTAAAGGCCAAACTCAGTCTTCGTTTTGCAGTCTTGGTCTTGTTCTTGCATTTTCGCAAAACCAAGACCAAGACCAAATTCGGGCAACACTAATTCAATTCTGTTCAGTTATTTTCGCGTGAACGAGTAACAAATATCCATCCATCCAACCTAACTAAGTTTCGCATTTATAATATAAAGTAAGATAAGATACATTGAATTTTAGTTAAAGCAACACAGTTGTAATGTTCCTGTATGTATATCCAGTGTGTTCCTTTATGTATATTGTTGATGCACTCCGTCGTTCTCCACACAGAAAGCCGCATATGGGTTGAATTTCGTTGGACAGATCCATTTTGGGTAGAAGCTGTGGGGCTCACTCAATTGATATAAACTGCATTAAGAGGATTACACGCACCGTTGGGGAAGCATTGGATTTACAGGCTGCTGGGCTACACTGAGGTATTTTAATTCGTGAATAAACTTCGTATTTCGATGAACGGTTTAGTAAGACTGACTATTTATAAACAATTAGATACATAGGTTATTTGTAAGCGTGTGTGCGTGTGTGGTGTTGTGCCTTACTATTCGAAAACATCGTGAGGAAACCAGCATGCCAGAGAGATATTTCTCTATGGCATTTAAAGCCAAGTCAGAGGCCTATGGGTGGGATAAAAACACTGACACCGGGGTAAGCACACGATAAAGAAAGACCAGACTAAATGGCATTAGCAGATAAGAAAAAAAAATAACAGTATGCTCATAAAAGTGCCAGAAAAAGGATGGTTCTCAGGGGACATGAATATCTCTACATCAATATTTAAAAGATGTCCTTATTTAAACACAACCATCCATTTCAGGTGCTTTCAGCTCAATTTTAATGAGCTATAGTCACGTAAAGCAGTCTGTATTTATATGGTAGGTACCTAAACCGAAAAGTATCCTTTACAAACAACCTTTTTATGACTTTGTCTGAACTTAAAAGAAGGCCTGTTTCATTAGTTTTTGTTACTTTTTCAAGGTCCTTTGAGACGTAAACTTGAACAGTTTCCACACACCTTCTATAAACCTACTTTCTCGTAAAGGTTTCAAGGAGGTCTTTAATAATTTTCCATTCATCCACACAAAAATTGTCTGTACAGTTTTGTAGGACAAACGATTTTTTTACTCCCATGCAAAACATTTTTATTTCCCACTTTTCTTTATGTGATTCGTTTAACTTCGTAACGGTAATAAAATTATAATAAAACCGTAGCGTTAAACCATAAGTATCTAGTCTAACAAAAAAAGATACTCAACTAGAATTTAAGGAATCACCATAATCGGTTATAACATACCAATCGATACCACCCATCAAAACTATCCGTGCACAGAATTTGGAACAAAAGTTACCGATGTACCTAGTATCGGAACACCTGCCTAGTTAGAGAAGAATAGCAGCGCGACACGTAAGCTTTCAAAGATGTTTTGAATTTAAAATAAGAATCTATTCGATTTGAAATCGAATCATAACATTGAGTTATGTCATTTGAAAAAAAAAAACTATTGTTGTCTATGATTACGATCGCGTAAATTTTTAAATTTTAGAACACGGTACAAATCATTGAATCGCGTCTGGGAAGTGGGAGCCATTTTGGAAAATTACAGTGAGTTGTGCATCTTTGCTCAAGGTAAACATGTAGTAAGTTACGGGACGAGCTCGCTGAAGCAAAATAAGTTATTTTTTATTGGAAGAGCTCGCAGACTGGGGCACATTATGCATTCCTCGTGCTTTTTACGACCGATATTCAAAATGTTGCCGGGTAGATAATACTTCACCAAACGTTATGTCTCTGGAGTAGTTTTGGTCTTTGATTTAGTTTTGAATTGATTTCGGGTTGAAATTATGTTAGAATTCAGTAAACCAGTTTTTGAATCTGCAACAAATGCTTACAGGAGCTGTGACTAAAATTTCCAAAATATGAAATTGAGTACTGTGCCATGATAACCAATAGGGTACCTAAACAAGTCTATGACACAATAAATTACTCATTAGACGTCTACTTTATGTACTACAGACGTATAAAGTAAAAAGTACAATATATTAGCCATTTCTCACACAACAGTGCGGTTGTTCGTTCCTATTGAGATTATTTCGCCATTTGTCTTACTTTATCCCGTGCCCCACCTTCAAACTAGTTAGATTTATCGCTAGAACGTAGTACGTTGATAAATAAAATATATGTCGCCGTAAAACTAGATATTCAAGATTGGTTTTCCTGTCAACCTATGTTAGGTTTGGTTCATACAAACATAGTTTGAATATGCTCGATTTGCATAGACATTGGCTAGTTAAATCTCAATTAATTCAGCTTTAGTATTATAAATACATACTTACATAAACTCGCCTTTTTCCCAGGGGGATAAGCAGAAACTACGGAACGTCACCTTCTACGTTCCTTATACATACTCCTTTTGCCTGTAAACGAGTTTTCTAAAACTGTTGGTGTACACTATTCTCTATCTATTTCTTTTTTTTCTATTTGTGTTTGCGGTTGAACGGAGTAAGGTAATGCGTATATGTGTGATGTTCTGTGAGAGAAAGTATGCAAGTCTGTCTACCGACTATTCCGTGTTAGTTTTACATTTAATTTAACTTAATTCAATTGATTACAAATACGTAGAATGTTTACAGTTTATATCCTAAATAATCTATTTTATATAGGAACCATTTCTCGGAATAGCTCAATGAGCTGTTCACAAATAACTATAAATGTAACCTAAACAAACCTGTCGTGCACCTGGGTCATGTACTCACTAGTTTTAAGCCTAACAATCCTAGCATGCAAATTAGTTGTGTACATTGTGCATTAAATAAATAAAGTACTTCATGACCTAACGTCGGGGTGCCCCAAGACTCGAGCTCACTTCGCTCGTTCTTAAATCTTAAGTGTTTGTTGTTCCATTAATTATTTACGTATAGGTATTAAACGGATTCATTCAACTCCTTGACATATTTGCTGTATCAACATTTTAAGTTTCCACATTAGCAGTTCATCTCTAAGTAGGGTATCACGATTCACGTGACAAATGTCACAATATCTAAATACCAATATATTTATGTATTTGTATAGCAATTAGCACGGAATGGGAAACCCAGGATAATTGGTTTGTTCCGGAAAAATATTTAGATGCAAAAAAAATCGTGACTGGCTGGCAAATTCCTTTTTTTGTGTTTAGAACTTACGTATATCCGTGTATGTTTTATTCTTAAACTAGGTCAACAGATATAAGGAGTAGCGGCTCTATATGAAATATAAATTCTACTTTATAGCTAAATAATCTATGAGTGTTTCTAAATTCCTTGAACAACTACTGGAGTACTGGCTGTTGGCATTTCTTGCTAACTCCTATAAAAGTTTGACCCTCATATGAAACGAACCTGAACTGTCCCAAGTTTTAGGAACTTGCTTCTACAGAATACAAACAGTACCTAACTTAAAAAGTCTACTGTGAGACGACTAATGTCGACCAAAAATATATGTAAAAAAAAGTTCTGTTGCATTTTGATCTGATTTTGTTTGCAGCAAACGCACTTCTCTACATACTGGCTGGCAAGCATGGAACTAATAAGCACAAAGTATGGCAACCGATGCGATACATCAAATCATTCGCGCTTACCGCAGACATAAAGATCAGAATGCGAAATACTCTTTGGTCGTGCCCAAACAATAGTCTAGAATTGGGTCGGCAGAGTAAAAAGGCGGTTGTGACACGTTCAGGTGGCCCCCTAGTACCCTCAAACAAGTGACTCTTGGCCACTTGGCCCTGTCGAGGCCACTCGAATCTCTGCCGACGTTGACGTCAAAATTCTCCTTACTCTCGATACCTATTTCCGATATAAGATTGGATATTTCATATAATCAAACGTCGATAACTTGTAGGCAGATGAAATTATCCAGGTTTGATGGCATGATGAATTTCATGTATATTACATTAGGACTAGTTAGATAGCGCGCTAGACAGGTAGCAAGTCCAGTTGATATGTTCGTGACCTATTTTTCTGTGTTGATTCATAATGAGTACTGGTAAATGATAGATAAGCTTCTGTTACACTTACGTTTTCATGCAACGTTGGTGTGGTTGGTGTTAGTAAGCGCGAGTACTGAATCTGCCTATCTGCATGGGTTATAAATTATTAGTACCACCCAGGAGGAATAACGCTAGTTTCAACAGGCTGGTCTCCTGTTACATGAGTGAAACATAGTACCTACTTATCTTGCAAAATGTGGGCACCTACAGGTATCACACGTTTGCATATTACGGAGGCGTTTAATACAGATAACTTTTTCACTGTAGAGTAAAACTTTGTATGGCGTTTCACTTCATATATCTGGGCTTTGGATTTTATTAAAGCATATCTGTGGTATCTACCTACCCCATAGGAACAGACGTGAGTTTATGTATGTATTTATATGTGAAAACAGATCAAATAAAGTAAGAAAACTATCTACTGAAAAGTTTTTCATTCACAAATTGTGTAACTCAAAGGTTAGCTTCGAAGTAACGCTGACAGTCTTTTGATCATGCCAATGCGGAGCCAGCACTTTCGCGAACACGAGAAGTGAACCCTCTACAACGTGATAAAGAACGGACTGGCTCTCTGTGTCCGTGGTACGGGAGGAAAAGTACATTAAAAACTACGTAGAATGTATTTGTTTTATGTATGAGGAGTTGAGATTTATGTAACGTGAGAAACTGTTTAATAAAGGAGACTGTACGTAACGTTGTAGTTTCTGTTTTACTAAAAAGATTTACGTTTGCTGCACACTATTTCTTTAAAACATAAACATAATATCATGCCTGTAATTACCGAAGAATTGGACAGAGGCGTACTTAATAGTACACCCATATAGGGTGTATATCACCAGTTATGTTTTAATTCCCTGTAATAGGGGGCGAGCATATTGCCATCAAACGAGCACACATCCAGATAACGTGGCAGCTACTGAGAAATTCTGATTTAAAATCCCAATATCACTTTGCCAGACCTGGTATTCGAACCCAGGACCTCATGCTCAGCAGTCGCGCTTGCGACTTACACAAATCATTTTGATAACTGTAATAAATTGTGCTTTAAGTGTTTAGCAAACTGACGGACCATACGCTTATCGCTCACAAAAACATATATAAAAAAAAACAGTTAAACTCATATTTTCCAATAAAAAATATAAAACAAGATCATCTTTCACGGAGATTAGAATCCACACCAAAATAATTCCATAGTCATTTTTCTTTTAAGTAATCCAAGGGCGTTGTTCCGAGATAAAATGTTGAATAAAACAGTAGGTGCGTATTAAATAATCAAAGAGTATTGAGGCTACCTACCCAGTACCCAGTACTCAGGTAGATAGGTAAGTATACAGGTACTCGAGTTACCTGTGAATCTGATCGTCTTATTTATTTACGTAACCAGAATCTGGTTCAATGTCTACGAGTGTTTGAAGGATGGGAACTGCTGAGTGATCGGCGAGCCCGGTCGGTTTTTAGATTTATTTCTGTATTGGGTGCTGAAGGAAAAATGTTGGGCAACAGAGGTACGGAAGGTCAAAATGTAGATTAGTTGTTTTTGTGGTTCAGAGGGTCAAATATTCAAGAACAAAATATAGTAAGTTTTGATATAAGTGAGGAAACTTGGTTATTGCATTCGAGGCGGAATTCACACCGAGCTGTAGGCGGGGTTGATATGGAGCCGAGAACTGCAGTTCTTACATTGCATGTTGAACCTAATCGTAGTGCGAGAAGAACCAGTTTTCGAGGAAGTGTATTTAAAAAATATTTTCGGTATAGAGTTCCTTTAAAGGGTTTCGTAGCCAAATGGCAAAAATGGAACCCTTATAGATTCGTCATGTCTGTCTGTCTGTCTATCCGTCCGTATGTCACAGCCACTTTTTTCCGAAACTATAAGAACTGTACTGTTGAAACATGGTAAGTAGATGTGTTCTGTGAACCGCATTAAGATTTAAACACAAAAATAGAAAAAAAAAATACAATAAATTTTGGGGGTTCCCCATACTTAGAACTGAATCTCAAAAATTTTTTTTTCGTCAACCCCATATGAGTGGGGTATTTATGGATAGGTCTTCAAAAATGATATTAAGGTTTCTAATATCATTTTTTCTAAACTGAAAAGTTTGCGCGAGAGACACTTCCAAAGTGGTAATATATGTGCCCTGTAATTTCTAAAATAAGAGAATGATAAAACTAAAAAAATATATATGATGTACATTACCATGCAAACGTCCACCAAAAATTGGTTTGAACAAGATCTAGTAAGTAGTTTTTTTTTAATACGTCATAAATCGTATACCGCAATTCAGTCTAATGTTGTATAGATAATGGTTTCTTATCTTTGTATTCATGCTCATTTAGGAATAAAATAATAGGCAATTTAAGCCGAAACCAGAAGAATAGAGTACGTTTGATTGCATTCAAAAAGTTAAGCTTTAACTCCGAATCCGAATGAATCCCAACTTTAAAATAACAAAATCGCTCTCCAAAATCCGCAACCGTACTTTTACGTAACACTACACAAATCTAGCTTTTATTGCAAACTATACGAAACGGACACGTAACAAAGTTTGGTGTCTCTCAAAACGACATTACTCTGTGTAATCCGTTGTACAGGAGATGACAGTTAGGCATTATCCTATTATGCAAAAGCCTGGAAGCTCAGGCTAGCGTGACACAATTGTCCGGAGTGATGTGTATACAGTATAAAGGTATCGTGTCTTGCTTCTACCTCAGCTAGAAGCTATATGAGTGAAAGGGATAGAACGAAGTCCGTTACAGTCCAGTCGCTTACTGCAAGCTAACGAGGTGATGCAAATTTCAGCTGTATCACACAAAGGAGGTATAAACCGTTCGTTGTATTTATTTTACAGTTAGACTAGACTATCCATGCTGTCACTTGCACACCGGGAGAGATAAATTGTTGTAACTTAGCAGATTAACATTCAAATTAAAACTGCAGTTACACGGGTTCTCTTTATTTGTCCTAGACGCAATTTTCCTTCGTTTTGTACAAGTTGGAAGATGACCGTATAATTGAATTGTAATTTGTACTTGAGAATAAATGTTTAAAGAAGCTTTCATAAAAACTTGAGTTATATCAGTATCTATTAGCTAAGCATTCCATAATTTATTGCATATTTTAGATTGTTTAGCCCTCCGACAGCTATATTTTTTTAAACTCAATGTATTACTCTCAGCTCACGATAAACAACGTAATAATCATAAAGAAACCGATAATATGGTTAGTGTTACAACACTCAAATTCATCACAACTTTTTTACTACCAATAAAATGACCATAACTTAACTCTATGTCGTCAAACCAAACAGCTGTCATATATTTTTAGAGAAACAATTTATCAACATTTGCATATTTGCGAGGGTAATTTGGGCGTCGTTCCGGCCCACGAGACCCCTAGCTCCCTAGCCCCCTAACCGCCTAACCCCCTAGCCACATAAAGGTCAGCTTTGACATTTCCTTGACTTTCGCCACACACAAATGTGAGGGACGAATTGAAATATACTTTTCTTTATGGAAATACTGGCTGAAAGTAGGTGTTCTAAATTCAAAGACCATGAATACGATATCTGGAAGATTGTAATTTGAATTGCCTTCTGATAATGATACGGGGCTTATAAATATGTAACTGGATGACCTTCTAATGTCAAATAATGTGCAAATTCGACACGGAAAAAAAAGAAAATTATTACTCAGAAATACCATTATTTCTTCTACGATCTCATTATTACAAGATCAAGTTCTAAGAATTAAAATGAGCACAAACAATATTTCTAATTCGAGGTAACCACAGTAGTTTTATTTATGTTAACATCCTCAATAAATGTTTTTATTAAAAATCTCTTCTGTCTTTATTTGCATCTGCAAACCACAACTATACATACCGTTTAATGTAAATCTGTAATTTTCCTGCTTAAAACTGTATTCGTTAAAGCTCTATGATACACAATTCAGTAACACCCAAGCTCTAGTTCTTTGATCTAGTTGTTCTGAGATGGCGTATCCCAGGAGGATGGTAGCAAGCTGTTACGCCAGACAGCCAGGACTTTGATTAACAAATCCCTGGACGGCTTCCGTGCATGCACTGTTTGATAATCAGTGATCGGAATAGGCTGACTATATTTACCTAAACTTCGGAGAACAGAGACAGAAAGTGGAGACTTCCTTACGAAAACATTTTTTTTCCGGGATTCGGGAAAAATCTTAAATAAGTTGAAAATAAGCTTTATTTAAGATAGGTAAAGGCTATTTTTAACTAAACTTGCAATTATATTCGTATATATAAATGCAAGTTTAGTCATTCGTATTTCGGATTTTACGCGAAAATCCCGAAGTAAATAGTCTACATTTTATTCATATATACGAATTATTTGTACGATCCTTTATCTAACCGTTGTATCAAATGATTGAATACATGATTATTTTCAACTTATTTAAGATTTTCCCGAATCCCGGGAAAAAATATGTTGTTGTAAGGAAGTTTCCACTTTCTGTCTCTGTTCTCCGAAGTTTAGGTAAATATAGTCAGCCTATTCCGTTCACTGTTGATAATTTAGAATTATTCAGAAGCATATTGGTCACCATCGATTAGTTTTGTAAGTTAGCAATATTGAAATCCTTAATGGCATTATCAATGATGTCAACTCTATTTATATTCAATAACATTTTACCTGTTTCATGTTTAATCCATAATTATCCTCTTAAAATCTTTATAACCAGTTTCTAAATATACCTCTACGAGCTGTGCTCCGCAGTAACGCGCTGTTTTTCTGGGTTTCTGAGGGTTGCAGCGTGTGAAATAGCCTAAAAACTTCCGCGAGAATCGGTCTATCAAATACTAAACGATTTTTTTTAATTCGACGGGCTGTTCCAGATATTCGCGCGTTCTGTTAACTCTTCTGCTACTATTGTATTAGAGTGTAGATTCTAAGCTTCACGTTAGTTAGATCTCGTTTATCTGAGACGCGTTGTCCCTGGAGGCTGCTCGCAAGCTACTCCGCCGGTTCGACAGCTAGGATTTGATTAATAAATCCCTTAACAGCCTCTGTATGGTCTAGTGGTGGGTATGATATTAGTCATAAATAGCCTGGATTCTGGATCTATGGCCAGTTATTGGCAATAGGCTCGGCCTACATAATGTGGACACCACTTCTGCCTATAATTTTCAGGAAATACAGACATGTCTCGTTGGTCTAGTGGTCCTGGGTCGGGCAAAGTGTTATTGGGTTTTTCCATCACGATTTTTTTAGTAGCAGCCACGGAGTCTGGATTTGTGCCCAGTTGATGGCAATAGACTTGCCCCTTACTACATGGGACTTACCCTTCGGGGATTACAGGCATAAGGTTATGTTAACAACGTCAGCTCTAAATCTTAAAGCAAGGAAAATTCATTTTGGAACATTGTGGATAAGGCTACACGAATGTGTCACTAATGACTGCAAGATAATAATATGTTTATAGTCGGTTAAACTATAATAAGCACCTAGCAATTATCTATCCACTTAGATTCAATGTGTTTGTTTCTTTTGAACTCATTATGATGATCTCATCCTTGCCTCAGCAAACCGGCGTTACCTTACCAAAGCCGTGATTAACTTTAAACCACATCTAACTACTAAGGTTAAGTATTTATATTACAAGAGAAGCCAAACCCTTAATATCGCGTTACACCGTTTAGAGTTTCCGTCAAGTTTCCTGTTTCTAAGAACATTTGAAGTGGTCTAGGCACTTGTATAGTGGCCTATCACGCTATGTTGGCATTAGAGACGCAGTAAACCTTGCTGGTCGTAAGATATGGTGCAACCCGCCTTTGCTGGGTGCAAAGGCGGGTTTGATAGTTCAGTTTACTTTTCTTTTTTGTCCAACAAAATGAACTTATTTTTATGCGATTTTGTGTCTCTACGACAAAACAGTGCATTCGTTTTTAAGACAATTAAATCTAGTTTACCGTTAATATACACGCACTTACTTGAGAATACGGACCCCATTTCTTTGGGATATAACTCTTTCCAATATTTTTGTTGATAGTTAAGTTTACAGTTCCTATTACAAGTTCAGCTTGAACGAGTTCAGATTAATTGGTGAAACTCCAAACCTAGAGATACGATTTTTTGAGTACTTACTTATGCTATAATTTGTACGTATTTACTATGTATAAAAGGTGTAAAAAAACTTTCTGCGAAAAAAAACCGACTTCCAAAAATACACTAAAAAAAACTAAAATCACTTATTTTAAATTACTTTCGGAAGTCGGTGACTTTGTTTGTTTCATTGTAATTTTTTGTCACCGACTTCCGAAAGTAATTTAAAAAAAGTTATTTTAGTTTTTTTTAGTGTATTTTTGGAAGTCGGTTTTTTTTCGCAGAAAGTTTTTTATTTTACCCTTTTTAGTAGTAGACTTTTTAGCATACCACACAAATTCTAATTATGAATTAATTTTTATATTGTAACCAGAACTTTAAGGAAGTACTCATCAAGACGAATCAAACGAGTCCAAACTCGATGGGGTTTATAGCGGAGTTCTTAAGGCGACCTTACAGCTCCATCACCAGACCCTGGATACTATCTAAAGACAAACTACTCATTAAGACGAATCAAACGAGCCCAAACTCGATGAGGTTACGTCGTTTTATCACGGAGATCCTATGGCCACCTTCAAGCTCCATCATCAGACCCTGGATACTATCTAAAGACAAACAACTTATTTAGACGAATCAAACGAGCCCTAACTCGATGCGTTTATGTCGTTTTATCACGCGGATCCTATGGCCACCTTACAGCTCTATCATGAGACCCTGGATACCATCTATAGACAAACTACTCAATTAGACGAATCAAACGAGCCCAAACTTGATGCGGTTACGTCGTTTTATCATGGAGATCCTATGGCCACCTTCCAGCTTCATCTTCAGACCCTGGATATCATCTAGAGACAAAGTGTCAAGACGAATCATACGAGCCCAAACTCGATGGGGTTATGTCGTTTTATAACGGAGTTCCTAAGGCCGCCAGCTCCATCATCAGATCAGCTCCATGTCATCGATATATTGTATTATCACGCGATATACTCGTACATAAGCGTGCAAATTTTAATTCAATCGGAAATCAGGAAGTGTGTCAAATCAAACACGCAAAGCTTCAGGCGTCGTCGCGTGATATGGCAATTAACGTGAAAACATACCAAATTACTGAACCGATTTTGATGAAATTTCTATGGGACCAATCGAGAAGTATATCCTTTCATATAAAAGAAGAATTTTTGAAATCGGTTAAGAAACGACGGAGATATGAGGTAACAAACACAAAAAAAAAAAAAAAAAAACATACAACCGAATTGAGAACCTCCTCCTTTTTGAAGAAAGTCGGTTAAAAAGACTCATAACGAAGCCGAAAGGCACTTGTCTCCTCGTCATTCCGATATTTTTTATTCTAGGCCATACCTGGGAACCGTCTATGCTTAATTACGGAGATTTATGGGGTCAAAGTTCCAACTTTTTTTTAAAATACATGTTTTTAATGTATTTTTTTACTTACATCTTCATGATCCCCGTACTATTCAATCCAACAATCAGCACAATATTTTGAATGTGTTACACTGAGTCCTACCGTAAGACGTGATTTTTTACCTCAAAAAAAAAAGTTGTTTCCCAGCAATATTTTTTCCGTAAATTTACTTAGTTTGATGTACATAATGCTTGATTGATGGCTTCGTGAAGAGTCCGTTTACACCCTATACGTGTATAGTACATAATTGTGAACAACCCTACACAGATTTTGAAGTGAAAACTTCTTTAGCATCGTTGTGATTTGAAAGTCGATGAAACGAAAAAGCGACAGTAAAAAGAGACGGACACATAATTTATAAGATTTAAAGTAGGAGAAAATGAGATAGGAAGCATTATACAGTGTTTATCTTGAAGCCAAAATTGTTGAAGGTTTCACTACCACCACGAGTGAATTGCACAATTTTTTTTTTTTTTCCGATAAACAATTTCTATGTGGCGGGGTTCAGAATGATGTTCTGAATACGTGGTAACCATTTGTGTATCAAACTATACTTGTATAACTAACTATATAACCTCTGCCCTTGAGAGTAGGCAGCAACAAAAACCCTACTTGTGACAAGCCCGCACAAATTAGCTTCCATTTCAAAGCAAGAGGCACTCCGTAGAAGAGTAGCTGAACAGCATCATAAATGTAAAATTATAAGCCGTTGTGTTAATGTATGCACCTCTCGAGATACTGCCACTCTGTCGTAAAGTGTAGGACTAGGTACCAGGGATGCTGTTTTAACCTAGGTTAGGCTGAGATTGTGTCAGATTTAGACGAAAATTAAGTTGGGGTTCGCAGGTAATGTTTTATCTAGGCGCTGTTTAATAACGCTGAAGCAAGGACCTCTAGTTTTCTTAGTTTACGGGATTTCATTTCATTTCATTTATTCAATAACAATTTACAATTGTCATCATCATCAGCATATAATGTTCCCACTGCTGGGACACAGGCCTCCTCTCTATGAGAGGGAATGGGCTAACATCCACCACGCGGGCCCAGTGCGGATTGGTAGATGTCACATGTCTTCGAATTTTTGGTTCTAGGACATGCCGGTTTCCTCACGATGTTTTCCTTCACCGTTTTTGAGAGCAGTGGTGATGAAATAAATTACACAAAGTAATGCGCCTGCCTGGGTTCATAAGTCGGGGTCGCTACCAGTGGGCCACCGCTGCTCTCACCACATAAGTAAAAAAAAATTAAATAAACAAAAAAGGTTTCATAATAACTCTTTTTTTTATTTTAAAAACTTTTGTTGATCATAGGCATTTAAAATACCGCTACAATGAGCAAAATAATGATTGAATTTCTTTTCTATCCTTAATGAAAAAAAAAATGACATCGACACTCCAATAACACTGCATCATTATCCGCAAAATATTTATCATATTCACAAAATCTCATTTTTGTTCAATTAGTCTGACTCGTTAGTCTAGTGGTCGCAAGCGCGACCGCTAAATATGAGGTCCTGGGTTAAATTCCCAGGTCGGGCAACCATTGGGTTTTTCTATCAGAATTTTTTCAGTACCAGTCGCGGTTCTGAATTTGTGCCCGGTTGATGGCAATAGGCTCGCCCCTACTACATAGGACTTTAACCACTGCCGAAATCTGGGTGCACTATTAAGTACGCCTGCCTGGATTACAGACGTGATGTTTATGTTGTTCAAAACTATCTGCATAGGTATTATTTCATACATGTTTACGTATTCACACTTCCATTGTAATTGTTGATCATTAACTAACGCGACTATGAATAGACACCATTGACAACAACTGGCTGGACTATGAATACTGGTTATGCACCCAACTATGTCCAAACTGTTTACCTAGGTACTCACCTAGTTATTTTTAATAATAACATAGTGTTCTATTATTTCCCTATTTACGCTTGTAGCCACTGGATTTACAATTAAAATGATGATTTATAGTGTATTGTTTTTGTTCCTGTAGTGAGCAAACTAAAGGTATTAAAGAAGTACCTATTCTATGTAAATTGCTTTAAATATAACGTTAGCATTTTTTATGTGAAAGCCTTTAAAACCTTTTATAAAAATAACTTCCAGAAACATGGTTTTTTAACAAATCAAAGCAAAAAGGGTAATCTTTAATGAGGTTTTCATTAAAAGCTCTCTGATAACCCTCCTTTTGGGTTTCGCCGCAGTTGGGTATTAAAATGAACACTCTTGTCTATATGTATACTTACTATAAGATAGTACTAATAGAAAACTCATATCCGTATAGTTCTTCAATATCGCAAAGATTCCGGAAACAAAACAAATAATTGTAATAAATAATATCTTTATTGATAAACGCTGATTTATAGTGATATGTATGTTTTACTACAGGAAGCTTTCCATCGCTGCACACATATAGATGCTAATAGACATGTTGTGTAGACAGTGCGCAATGTTTGCTGTACGCAACATTGGTCGTCGAGCCGTCTGCAAATATGACTGGCCACATTCAATACAGGGTGTAAACAGACTCTTCACGAAGCCGTCAACCAAGCATTATATGTACATCAAACTAAGTAACTTTACGCAAAAATTTGTGCTGGGAAACAACTTTTTTTTGGGCTGACATATGACGTTTTACAATAGGACTCAATGTAACACACTCAAAACATTGTGCTGATGGATGGATTGAATAGTATGGGGGTCCTGGAGGTGTTTAAAGTAAAAATCTTACATTAAAAACATGTATTTCAAAAAAAACTTGAGAAAATGTTGGAATTTTGACCCCCAATACCTCCGTAACTAGAAGGTTCCCAGGTGTGGTCTTGAACAAAAAATGATCGCAATGACGGGGAGAACAAGTCCCTTTCGGCTTCGTTAAGAGTCTGTTTACACCCTTTACTTGTAGGTAGGTATATTATGTAGGGAACTAGAAAGCTTTTTGTAGTTGTAAAATAGTATGGATGTGGAAGTAACAGGAGGAAGCAAAGATCATCACGTAATATATGTATGGAGTTCCGTTTCTACCCATCTTTTTACCATAACATCACGCCTGTAATCCCCGAAGAGTTAGGCAGAGGTGTACCTAATAGTACACCCACATTTCACCAGTTATGTTCAACTCCTATGTAATAGGGGGCGAAGCTATTAACATCAGCCTGGCACCAAACCAATCTCGGTGGCTGCTACTGAGAAATTCCTGATGGTAAAACCCAATAAGACTTTGCTCCACCTGGGAATCGAACCCAAGACCTCATTCTCACCAGTCGCCCTTTCGAGCATAGACCAACGAAGCAGTCGAGGCGATGAAACAAAAAAAGGCAACTTGAATATATAAACATATATAATTTTTAATTAAGAGTAAATTAACAAGAATATTTAATGGCGTGTCCATTAACGTCAAACAGTTAATCCGCAAATTTCCAGAAAATATAAAATAAGTCGTCACAGCGACAATCAATCAATACATTTAAATACATATAGGTATACATTCAATCGTGCGGTATCCTCACTAAAAATAGGTTTACAATAAATATGCATTGTATTAGTTTGAAACGCAAAAACTAATTATTTTTTATATTCATTCATCTTTATTTTTATATACATATTTAAAACTATAATGGGTCATAGCATTATAACTACCGCGCATTATAATTACCTAATTATCTATATCTTCTATGTATACATATAATAAAAATGTAACGGATCGCTATAGTATTTTTTTGCATAATATATATCTTCCATGTACAGACACATGGAAGATATATGCAAAAAAATACTATTGGGACCTTTATTAACGCAAATAGCACCAAAAACAATGATTGTTAGAATTTTTGTCTGTTTGTCTGTTTGTCGGTGCGTTTGTGCACGCTAATCTCAGAAACGGCTTATCCGATTTAGATGTGGTTTTCACTAATATATCATGGTAAGCTTCACTTAACATTTAGTGTTTGTTTCATTGACATGAAACAAACACTATCGATTGACATCGATTCATAAATAAAAAAGTTATGCTAATTTAAAGAATCACGTCGAACATTTGTTAATTAAACTATCTATATCTATCTACTATTATGTTCAGTAGCATTGCCTGAAACTTTATTAAACTTCATATATTGGTCTATATAAAATTATGATTACATAATAATAATTTAAAAATAATCAGTTTCGGAATTTTTTAATAACCAATGTAAGTTGACCTCAGATCGATATCATCAATCATATGAAATAGGGTTCGGCTTAGGCTGGACGTTTGTAGGTTGTACACACCTGCGCGGGTATAAAAGCGCGCCGAGAGCTGCGCCGCTGCCTTTAGCCCGATAAACTACTTGGGAGAATCAAGCCAAATATCTAGGAGTCATACTCGACCAACATCTGTCCATCAGTCCCCACATCCCTGCAGCTCGGGACCGAACTTTCTGCGCTATGGGCAGACTCCATTTCTTGCTTACGGTAAAGAGCAAACTGTCAACAGGTGCAAGTTGCGCCTCTATACCGCAGTGATCCGTCCCATCATGACGTCGTACGCTTGCGTCGTGTTCGCACATACCAAGCCTAAATACCTCTATAGGATGCAAGTTCTCCAGAACCGATTCTTACGCAAAGTCACGGGAGCACATAGACCTCAAAATGCCCACTATGCACTAGCAGTTCATGAAGCGCCTCTCCAAGCGCTTCTTCGATTCTGCCATTAAGCATCGTAATCCCCTGATCACATCAGCCGCCCGAAACAAGCCCTCGCGCATTAGTCAGATTCGCTGTCCCAGGCATACTTTACTCGATGCCGATGACACTATCACCCTCCTCCAGGAGAGCAGTAGGGAAACTAGCACGCTCAAGAAGTGAAAACAATCGTCTTTCCGCCCTCGCCGTCGAGGCCCGTCGCGAGATCCCGGTCCAAACCCTCCCAGTCCCTTGCTCGAGCCAGCCCGCGCGGCTGAGCCTGTATTTTTAAATCAGCCCTTGAATAATCATAATCAGATCCAGCCTGTCCCCTTGCTTCCCTCCCCGAGCGACGCCCTAAACCGACACCCGTACATCACAGGGGGTAGCATGTAGTCGCTTAGTTTGTAAGTTTTTATGCCTTGGCTGGAGGCCTTACTCTCATGGCACCCACAGGCTAGTCCGGTTAAGCAGGCGACAACATCTCTAGGCTGAACGGCGAGACGCCATTAAAAAAAAAACGCGCCGTCAATTATTCGCAGCGAAAGTACGTATTTCGGAGGAGCATAGTGTAACAGTTACAATCGATAACGCCGACTGTTTGCTTATTTCATTTATTTATATTTAAGGATTTATTTATAGGGTATGTAAAAAGATATCTCCAAAAAATGCTGCCCAAAGTCACTATGCTACGCGGACAACGTCGCGGGCACAGCTAGTCTTATATACCTCATAACATACAAAATGCCCATAATATAAATGCAGTATTGTGATAGGGTTTTTTCCATCAGAAATTTCTCAGTAGAAGCCACGGAGTCTGGATCGGGTCCCCGGTTAATGGCAATAGGCTCGCCCCGTATTAAATGAGACTTAAACATAACTGGCGAAATGTGGGTGTACTATTAGGTACACCTCTACCTAACCCTTTGAGGATTACAGGCGTGATGTTATAATGCGTTCTAAATTACCATAAAACTCATTTCAGATTCCAAAACCAAATCCTTACATTATCTATCCTTGCATATAAAATATTAATAGAATAAGTAAATGAATAGAAATATAAAATACTTAATAGGATATCAATTCAAACTTTGCAACGAGGAAATACAAAAACAGTAGCTACAACTAAAAATAGCAACAGAATCTGTAACACATAATTATGTTGTATATTTGGTAGCAGTGGTAACCGCGGACTTCAAACAACAAAGGTTAAATTTAACTGACGCGTTAAGGCCGTTTCAGATTAATCTGGCGGCCGCCGAGAGACTTTGGCTCGGTAAGCCACAGACCGGGGCCTTCGGCCGCAAACCTAGCCGAATTAACTTGCTTACGGCACAAGTTTTTTGCCAAGTTTCTCTCCAAGTTATTACTAGCTGATGAGTTGAGACTTTATTAGATTTTATACAAGGGGGTATGACCACACTGATAATGTGATAATTTAACGATAACTGACACACACACACACACACACCCGCACACACGTGCCCCACATACATTTCTAGACATAAGTTAATGCTTTTTGTATGTAGACTCGTACATTATTATTGTTTCTGGTTTTAGAAGTCAATACCATATTTTTATTTAAAAAAAATACGTAAAAAATTAATCTTTCAAAGTGCCAAAATGAGTTCACTTGACTACTATTCTCGCAGTTAGCCGTGCGTACACTTGTGTGTATGATATGACCCGTGTCAATGTAGTAGTTGGATTCTATACCTGACAATTTTGCAAAAGCGTCCTTAAAAAAAAATCTATACCAATATTATAAAGAGGAAAGATTTTTTTGTTTGTTTGTACCGAATAGGCTCCGAAACTACTGGACGGATAAGGATGAAATTTACTGAACACAGATAGTTTATAACCCAAATTAACACATAGGATACTTTTTATCCCGATATTGTGTTCCCGTGGGACACTTATCGAACTCCACGTGGGCGACGCCTCGGGCATTGAGCTAGTTAATTATAAAAAGGAGGCCTCTATGTAAGATTATATATTGTAGAAGTTTGTAAAGTTAACTGAAATCAGTTTATATTTAATAAACGCGGAATCTCTTATGGTTCGTTTTGAAGTCTTGCTGAGTATGTATAGGTGGCAAAGGTTTGGAGTAACTATTAGAAGAGACTACTACGTAAATATTATTAAGTTTTTCTATGTAAAAAATATATGTTGGCAATAAGTTATAAACGAACCTACTATGTAACTAACTAGCTGAAGAAATAGTCTTTTTTTAATATAGAAAGTACAATATTTTTGCTTTCTATGTTAGCTTTTATTCTGAATAGGTAATATAATCCAAGTTTTTACCAAAAAGATGCACTAGTTTCTAAATATAATTTTATACATTCCACCTTTTAATGTGAAATGCTGAAAATGTAATAATGTTGAAACCTTTCTTGGCAAACAACATTATTTTGTCCCTGATAGAACGTAACACACATCTACGGGCACATTAAGAAACATGTTTAGATTACATTGAATGTATTCAAGTAGGTACCTAACGCATTAAAACCATTTTCTTGCATAGAAAACGAACAATACATCAATATTTAAAGAAATCACAGTTATATCATGTAATTGTATAACGTAAATAATCATTTCTTTGGAAAAGTTACCTCTGTGCGTATCTTTCCAATACATCTTTTCATCATTAAAGGTCGTAACATTTTCCATTCATTCAAATGTAAATAAGCCCATTCATTTACAAAGCAAATCATTTATTACGTCAAAAGCATTTCATTGCAAAATTAATGATCGTATATAATTTGAAATACGTTTAATTTACTACGAAGTACTACGAACGCAACATTAGCCACTTCACTAGTGATGTGCCATGTTGATAGAGCTGTACTCGATTAGTCAACAGTTACGGTTTATAATTCGATCATAAACTCTGCAATGTAGGTACATAAACAAGAGTCATAACATGTCAGAATGTATGTAGCTGCAGCGCTCTTCGCCGCAGGCTGACATTAGCCCATTTCCACCCAGATACTCAATTTCAACAACCAGATCACCTAACTCGACTAACTAACGTACTCATACCTACACAATAAACAGTCGAGTGTAATCTGATCATGAACTACGTTATAATTAGCAATATTGCCAATTTGGTCGGGTCACCGCACAGGCGTATCTCTACACGCCTGTCTGAGTCTAATTTGACACGGAAATGTACCGAATTATCCGTTACTTGCTTATGAATTACAGCTCATTTGACAATTTCAGGTGAACTGTGGGATAGGGGCTGTCGAACTCGGTACCTACGACGATTTAACTAAAGTTAAACATGCTTAAATTGATTTAATCTGCCATAAACTACTATAATTTTCTGCTTAAAGTTTTGTGCTTTAGTCTTTTTTACAAGGTCGGCTATGCCATTCATCATAGCTGACCTTAAAACTACTATTGCTATCAATTTACAATCCATTTAAGAATTCAATCACTTTTAAAGTTTTTATGCGCGTTTAGATTATAAAATAGAATTCGTGGATCGATTTCACAACGTTATGTTGTTTAAACACCAAGTGAACTAACTTTTTTTTTTATTTGATTAATGCAAATCGTTATAGACAAGAAATCAAAAATGTCATACTTTTTTTTTCGGATGGGAAATCATCAAATGACTTCTCCCGCTCTGGGCAGAGCGGAAGGGAGTATCAGACTTGTACTGGCTAAAACCCATCCATGTTCCTTCCTTGCCCTTTGTGTTCCAGGGCCGCGGTATCTCTTTCGAACAGTCCCGCAGCAAAATGTCATACTTCAATAAGAAAGTTAAACTTAAACCTACTCTGTAAACTTAAACTCAAAGCATTTATTTCAATAAGACCATTACAGGAACTTTTGAATGTCAAAAAAACAAAGAAGGTGAAGCTCCAGTCACAGACACAAGTCATAATAACTTGTGAAAGTACTGTAGTTCCCTATTTCAAAGCGTAGATCTCTATGGAGAAGATTGGGCAAGGAACTCCATGGATACTCTTTACAATCAAAATATTCTTACAAAATTTTGGGTAGGTAGGTACCACATTCATGTTGTAAATTTATGAAACACAAAATGATTGTCAAAAGAATATACAGGGTGTTCCATTTCAACACTCGCGTTTGTTGAGGGCTTGACGTAACCCGTCATACTAAACAACTTTACCTATGACACCCATATCCAATTCATGCAGGTAACCAAATCTGTAGCAGTAGCTACATCCTATCAATAATTACCTACAAACATTGTATGTTACATAATCTCCTATGTATTGACATACCTAAGCTGTAATGAAAGGAGCTAGTACCGCGAAGTAAGCCATCACGTGTTATGGACGTCAGTTATAGTCCATTCCGTTTAACGACCTCTTAAAATAGCGGCATACGGAACCGTATATGTGTTAAAAATTCCCCTCATAATGACATAATGTGTGTAATCAGTGCTTCTTGTTCTGATTACATTTCTGCACTACCGTGTCGTTTCCCTGTGTAATAGGAAATAGGACTTGAGATTTAAATTATATTGACTTATATTATAAGCAAAGTGTAAATGCTCCCTGGGTTCGATTCCCAGGTCAAGCAAAGTGTTTTTAGGTTTTTCCATTTCATTTCTCAGTAGCAGCCACGGAGTCTGGATTTGCGCCTGGTTGATGGCAATAGGGTCGCCTCCTATTACATGGCAGTTTAACATAACTGGAAATGTGGGTGTATTATAAGTACATCTCTGCCTAAGCCTTCGTTGATTACAGGCGTGATGTTATGTTAGAAAGAGGAGAAAAACCGTTTTGTAGATTTATCTTGTGCCTCTATATTTAAATATTCATCGATCTAAAACAGTTTACACAATTTACATAAACTGGTATCTTTACCAACCATCTAACCTCCAGGTTTTATGAACTTAACGGAAAGATATCCCAAAGGATCTCTAGTAGGTGCCTACATTCTTAAACCTGCTAACTAATTCAACTATGTGATACACCCCATTTATCAAAGGGTCGCATCGGACTTAAAACTTTCTATCCTCGCAACCACAGGGATACCTTAAAATAGGATTTGTTTTGTACTACAGGCATCTGTACTGTTAGCGTCAAAGATATCAGGACGAAGAGATGGTTACAAATTATTTGATCAACAAATATTTACAATCAAAACACAACAAACACAAAAAACTGGCCAACTGCGAGTCGGACTCGCGCAGGTAGGATTCCGTACCACAAACCGAAAAAAACACGTTTCTTGTATGGGACTCCCTTTAATTATTAAATAATTTATATTTTTATTCTTTGTTGTTATAGCGGCAACAGAAATACATCATCTGTGAATATTTCGAACTGTCTAGCTATCACGATTCATGAGATACAGCGTGGTGACTGACAGCCAGACAGAGAGACAGACAGTGGAGTCTTATTAATAGGGTCCCGTTTTTACCCTTTGGGTACGGAACCCTAAAAACAAATCAAATCAAAACAAAACACACACAAACCTACGCAACTTTTTTTTGTCGGATACTATGAAGTTCTCGTTTCATTGTCGTGTCCTGTGTATTTGTTACCGGCAATCTGTATAATTCAGGTAAGGTAAGGTATTCTATACAATACCTAGGCAATGTATAGAATACCTGGGGCGTCCACGCAATGTATGAATATTATTGTCTAATACAAACTTTACCTAGGTAATGTATACATTACCTAGGTAAAGTATGTATTAGAGTTGTACACAACTCCTAGGGATTGTATAGAATACCGGCAATGTGTAAAATAAATATATTTTGTTCTATATTTATCAATGATAATCGGCCTCAACCACCTCATTAAAATTCGGTGCTCATTTACTAAATTTGGTGATCAATTGATATTGTAGGTAATAGATGTTAGTGGTCACAAAGTTATTTTTGATGGTCATTATATTTATCCCAGAAAATAAATCAAATAAATCTTACATGAGGAACTATTATTCATTTATTTATTGTCTACCTGCCGGTCACTTCCTTCCCTGCTCTCGTCTTTTACACACATTACCGGCTGCGCATTCGGTATTGTATAGAATACCTAGGCAAAGTATAAAATCAATAATATTTCATAAATTACGTACACGTTTTAGGTATTCTATTGCCATTACATTGCCTACATTGAGGAGCTCGTGGCTAAAAACAATAACAGCCGCTCGGGTCGATCTTTAGGTTAAGCCGTGCTTGCCTAGGTTGGTCTGTGGATGGGTGACCACCCATTACATACCGAGTTTCCTCCGTGCCTCGGAAAGCACGTTAAGCCGTTGGTCCCGGCTGTCATTTGAAGATCTTTGACAGTCGTTAAAGTAGTCAGTGGCCTAAAAAGTCTGACAACCAGTCTTACCAAGGGGTATCGTATTTCCCAGTAGTAACTGGGTTGTGGAGGTCAGATAGGCAGTCGCTCCATGTAAAATACTGGTATTCAGCTGCACCCGGTTAGACTGGAAGCCGACCCCAACATAGTTGGGAAAAGGCTAGGCAGATGATGATTGCCATTACATTGCCTAGGTATTGTATAGAATACCGGATTATACAGATTTCCGGTAACATATTCATTCTAAAATTCTGAATCACCCCTTGTGCTAAAGATTGTGTTCATATTTTTTGGTTCTTCAGATCATTTTGAACGGTCTCATCATCATCCGCCTAACGTTTTCCCTACTACTTCCAGTCTAAAAGAATTCAATACCAATAATTTACATGGAGCAACTCCTTAACTGACCTCGTTTTTTTTTTCTTTTCGGATGGGCAAACATCAAATGACTCCTCCCGCTCTGGGCGGAGCGGAAGGGAGTATCAGACTTGTACTGACTGAAACCCATCCATGTTTTTTTTTTAATAACCGATGAAAATATTCTATGGGGCTCAGAATGATTTACTGAATACGTGGTAACAGTTTTCACGTAGTATATCAGGTACATGTACACTTGTACAGGTGTATACGAGTACTGATTAGGGTCGTTGGCTAACGTGATGTGCTCGTTAATCTTACCTTTGTTTGAGCTTTTATCGACGCCGTATAGTAAGAGAGCTCTTTGCCGCCTTTATTAACCATGTGGGTACAGTTTGGTGTTTTGTGGGCTGGTCCAAGTAAGTAAGGTAGAAGCTTTTAAGTATCCTTCGCATAAACAGTACGAATTTTGTGTCAATTTTAATCATTTCCCAAGTATGAATTTTAATACCGACAGGTGACCCACTGTAGAACATCTCATTTTAATACGGTACAAACTTCTTCTCGCCCCAGAAATTAAAAACACTACAGCATAAAACAATATACAAGATTAAACAAAAGCATATTTATTTAAACATGCAAAACTGCCACTAAAACCGGGCCGTAGACCGAATATTGTCTACATTTCATGAATATCTGAGCCGTTCAGATTTTTTCCCGGCGTCTGTAAAACTTTTATTATTTAGTTCAGTGTCCACTTCATTTTAGTGGATGACTTCATACTTCATTAAACTTTCATTCATTTAATGAACATTTTTAAGCTTAAAAAAGCGAGATTGCTTTCAGATTGCGCGATTCAATGTGATTACAATGTAAAGAACATTGTAATCACATTGAATATGAATTGAAATCTGAACTGAACCATTACAGTTAGTTCCTCATGCGATTGCGCTATTTGAATATACAACAATAGGTAAGTGCATCGAATTAAGGTTAATTAAACCAATGACTATTAATGTTTGCAATGAAAACGATGGACACAACAAACTCAACTCTATTACGCACGTAATAGAGATTATACCGGACGAACTAATGGGGATGAAATCACGTAAATTGATAGCGATACTCTAGATAAATGTACACTTATTAACTGTATAATGTTGCGATTTTTACGAGCTCTTCATTCGTCCGTGCCCACGTTTTATCATGGGAAAATAAGCGCCATGTTTTTGATATTATTATAACATCTCGATAAAACTACAATAAAATAAAAATAGGCGTCCGTACATCGGAATGTTATTTATATTTTATAATATAAAATGTTATTATGTTACTCCCACGCCGTAATATCCTATAAACACTGATATTTTAACAGCCTTTTTCTATCGAGCGGCCGTAACTCTTCGGCGCGCTTGACGACAACGTGTACGTTCCCGCGTTTTTCCACTACAAGTTAGATACCAAAAGAAAATATTTTCAACTTTGCTACACCTTATACTTCGTATTTTACTTTAAAAAGAAAGGCATCTTAATTTACATTAATGTTGAAGATACAGGGCTACTGATGAAGCAAAACTCCTGGACCAGCATTGACCATCATTGGCCGAGCCTTTTCCCAACTATATCGGGGTCGGCTTCCAGTCTAACCGGATTCAGCTGAATACCAGTATTTTACACGGAGCGACTGCCTATCTGACCTCCACAACCCAGAGAAACATATTTTGTAAGGGATAAAAACACACCATTTCAAACGTCACCTTGTAACCAAATTATTCTCAGACCCTCTCACAAATTCCCTTTTCGATAAATAATTTACTGAACAATTTCAGTTTAATCAGTATAATTAGCTATGTTTATTAAGATGACATTAGACAAGCACAAAGGGATAAGGCTAGTTATACATCCATACAGAAAAGCTAATTATAATAGCGAAGATGGCCGTTGTTTTGTGTCGGTATAATCTTTTGTAAGCCAACAAAAGACGAAGATTGGGTAATGCCTAGCTTTTAAGATGAGAGTGATGTTAGAACAGAAGAAGTGCTTTTAAACTGTCTCAGAAGATAAGTTTTAATTCATAAAAAAATTGTAGTCTAGCCATTTTGGCAACCATCATTTTCTTGAAAGTTTTCTAATAAAAATACGACTTTGATTTTGGTTCTTTTAATGGAAACTTACAACCAGGCTGGAAGGCTGGTTGTAATATAGCTGGGAAGAACACTAATTTGGGAAAACATAGTATAACTATCAAGGCTAAGGTTTGATCCGTCCGGGGTTCCCGGGATTTGTCATAGTTTGGAGGGCGTCCGGGGGCTGCCCAGGCGAAGTTTTTAAAAGTGTCCGGTTAAAACCTCGTCACCTTTTGTGTCAGGGGAATCCAGGCCCAATGCAAGGCTTGTGGTATATTTGGGCACCCCGAATAGGACTAGATTGCCTGCCCCTGAATGCATGCTCTTTCGGATAATACAAACGTTATTTCGAATCGTTTATTAAGAAACTAGCGACCGGCCCCGGCTTCGCACTGTAGATATAAACCTTCCTCTTGAATCACTCTATCTATTAAAAAAACCCGCATCAAAATCCGTTGCGTATTTTTAAAGATCTAAGCATATTATTTTTTTTTTTTAAAGATATGTTGCCCCACACTAGGAATTTCTCCTGTATCTTGGGTGCGTTCACAAAAATTTAAATTCACATACACAAACAGCCAGACCCGGAACAACTATCTGTAGGCCATACAAATATTTGCTCCGTGCGGGGATCGAATCCGCGACACGCAGCGCAGTAGTCGATCGCTCAGCCACTGCGCCAACCGTGCATATAGGGACAGACAGCGGGAAGCGACTTTGTTTTATAGTGTTTTGTTTGAAAGTGATACGTCACAAAACAATTCAAAGCAGTTCATTTTCAAACCTTAAACTGCCTAGCAATACGAGTCATGTAAATCCAGATACCAGGACAGCAGAACGTCACAGCAGTAAAACTGCTCAATGTTTCACGTCGGCTTCAATCGCCATCCTGCATCGGTCCATCAAAGTAGTTAGTAAACCATAACTGTTCGTTGTGATGCCAACATCGGTCATTGTGGGTAGATACTCCGTCCATTATAGGCCAGGCTGGGACATTTACTGCAGAAGTGAAGCGGCCATAAATATGCTTCAGTTGTTTGCACAACATTCATACAGTAATAGCGTCTTTGTTGGACAGCTTTTCTTCTTTTTCTCGAATCGATGACTCAGATTTTGCGACCAGTATGTAGCAACCTAGCTCTGTCGTTTACCTCATTAAGTTTTGGGGGTGCAATTAGTTGTGCACGTGTTAAAATTGTCTGACGTGCTTTCAAAATCCTCTCAGGTCTATGTTCAGATCCACTAAATAATTCTATCTCATACTGTTTGTTGGTTGGTCATTGGTAAACTATGGGCATGACAGCTGACCTTTTGGCACCTTCAAAGCATGCACAAAACTAAGCTGCAGGAAAGCGGTTTTATACAGCAATACCGCTCCAACAATGTATTGCCAGTTTTCACAGTAAATAACTGCTCTAAGTAAATCTTCTAAGTCTAGCTTTGGGGGAACAACGGTGAAAATATAATTTACTTGTTTAGTAGAGACAATGGGTACAGGATAATGCATATTCGTAATTCCCGTAATGCTTGGATGTCGTCCCTTATTATCGCATGCCCGTAACGTGCGTCCTTCCTCTCAACATGTGTCAAGGCCCTAAGAGGTGTTCGGGAGTGTTGAATAACTGTGTCTGTTGGTAACCCGTACACAAAGAAAAAAGTTTCAAAATGTTGTTTGGAATGTTTTTTTTTTCTAACTATGTATTTGTAACAGTGAAAAAGTCCAGCCAGTAAGAGATCAGAAACTCTGTCATTGGAAATGTAAAACCTCTTTGATCCAAATGCATATATCTTTAACTAAAACCTGAGGGTATTTTTGAACAGTCAATTGAAATTCTAATAACAAGTCATAATTTATTCTGTCCTAAGGTAAAATCACAATGCCACATGGAAAATTAGGTTGTACTAACACCAAATACTTTGAATTGGAGCAAGGCAAAGGCCGAAATACCTTTGAAAAGAATGTTGTAAAACTGCTTAATAGAACTTTGACACCATTACGACTTGCAAGTCATGTTTGTACCGTCGACCTAGCTATTTGGTATACACGCATACATTTTCACAATCCTAGTACACGGACAGTATTGTTTGTTTTTATTGTTTATTTGTTTAGAAACCTTTTGTCATTAAGAGACCGACTGACATAGTGACAAAAGTTTTATAAAATAAAATTTGTTAAAGTATACGCTTCGGCATTGGATTGTGAATATTTCCGCGTGTGTACCAAATAGCTTGTTCGACCGTACCAAAAACTTTCACGTGGCTCATTTATCAGGAACTTTAAAGGGAAACTAAAATTGTATACATACTAACAAATAATAATGTTTCAAATTGAAAGTACGCCGGCTTCGCGTCGCAAGGTTGAAACCCTGTGCCGTGTGAGTTTATTTATCAAGCTGATTTAGAAATTCATTTGGAAATTTTGGAACCTCTGGTATCTGCATAGCGATTAAGGAAATTAATGTAAATAATACTTATTGAATAGTTAAACAAAGTGAAAAACTTCACAAAGACTGCACTTCTTTAAATAAAGATTGTGACTAAAACCAAGATAAACCTAGGATAGAGAAGATGAAGCAGAGATCCGTCATAAAAGACTTAAAATTAAATCACTAAAGACTTCTGGTAGGTACATAATAAACGCAATTTTCATCTCTTTATGAATCAGTTTCACTTATACGCGCCGTTAAAAGTTTCAAGTTGCTTTTCCTAGCTTCACCAATCTCGTGAAACTGGAGTTATAGTGGCGATTTTTCTAGCTTATTGTTGGAAATTGCCGTCATTTACCTCTTTATATTTTTCTGCGAACTGCGGCCGACTGGCCGACGGTAGGATTTGGTGTAATTTCAGTAAGCTTCTTGGAGAACTGCTCGGTTTTATTAAAGTGGATTTTAAGGATAAAATAAATAAGAGATAGTTTTGGTGGTCCTTAATTCGCAATTAGCGAGATGGAATGTTTAAAACTTGATGTTGCAAAAGATGACACTTCAACGATGGATGCTTAGAAACAATCAGTTTCAGAGTCATCATCTGTCTAGCGTTTTCAAGATTATGATAGGGTCGGCTTCCAGTCTAACCGGATGCAGCTGAATACCTGTATTTCACATGGAGCGACTGCCTATCTGACCCCAAGAAATAGAAATCGGGAAAAAACAGAACACTTACAACAAAATAATCCAGTATCAAAGTGTAGTACAAAGTGTAGATCGGTCGCGGGGGGCAGTGCAGGTGCGGCCAGATTATAAGCCAGATGAGATCATTCCACAGCCAATTGCTGGCTCAATCGCCTCTCAATTAGGTAATTGTAGTTATAAGCACGCTACGCGTCCTGCCCGCCTCCGACTGACAACAATGTAAGTGCTTACTGCTCCATTACTCACCAGGTGGAACCGATTAACTGGTGTCATAGCTAAACAGCTGCGAGAGATGAAAAATGGCTCGAAATTGTTTGGTGTTGAGATCCTCAGAGGTTACAAATGAGACATAGTAGATTCTTATACTATCAGAATAGGGAAGGCATAGGCGACACCACCTAGTCAAGAGCTTCTGCTGATACATCTACGGACAAATCCTAAGGAGCCTCGTCTTTTCGCAATAAAATCATACTGCGATCAATAATCTGTTCGTCAAGCATGATTGCGATGAAAAATATTTGACTATTCAATGAAGCTGTAATCAAAAAGCCACGAGCTAATAGTTTAATAATATGATGGTGACACTATGCAGTCTTTCAAGAGTTGCAAGAATAGCTTGTAAAATCTTTGGTCTTCGTACACGTAGACAAAGTGACTATGAATAATAGGCCATTGTAACGTGAAAATGTTCGGTCTCAAGTTTATTGGAGAACTTTGACATATTTTATGACAAACACTTTGAATTCCATATGTCAAGGAAGGGATCTGAAGCGTTTGTTCTGAAACGACTAAAATAAAACTTTCTGATGCAAAACAGAACGAGGATAAAAAGTTGTACGGTTATTGGAAACTTTTTTGCGTTCTTACTTTCGTAAACTTCGCGTCGTCGTGAGAAAAATTCGTTCGTGAATTAAATACCTTTACTAAATTTTCTATAATATGATCGTGTTCAATACTTCCAACATTATATCTTTTTAAAATAATATCATTAATGGTTGTATTTTCTTTGCCCACAGATTCTATTGGGATCTATGTATGTTACTGCTACTCGTGGCCAACCTGATCATCCTGCCAGTCGCCATCTCCTTCTTCAACGATGACCTCAGCACGCGCTGGATCGCCTTTAACTGTCTTTCCGACACCATATTTCTTATAGATATCGTTGTTAATTTTAGAACAGGTACGCATTCATAGTTCTTTTAAATTGTACACAAAATACCCAGAATCAAGAGATTTGATGATGTTTTTCTCATCTTTCCAGGAATAATGCAGCAAGATAATGCAGAACAAGTGATATTAGATCCCAAGTTAATAGCGAAGCACTATTTGAGGACATGGTTCTTCCTTGACCTCATCTCTAGTATACCACTAGATTATATATTTTTGATCTTCAATCAGGTAAACGTACGTTGCAATTTGGCCGTGTTGTTCTTATTACTATAGTTTTAAACTGTCTTTTATGTTGTTGATATTCTGTTTCAGCTTGGGTGTTCATTTGTTTTATAGACAATATGTTGTTATTGTTTCCGTTTTGTTTTTGTTTCTCATTGTGAACTTTTACCCAACCGCCACGAGAACCTGTGCGTCATCGTGTATTCAATTTAGTATTTGTGTTATCAGGGTCTAAGAGAACATGCAAAGGTTTGATTAAAGCACACCACTTTCATTCTCATCGAAGTCTGTTCTATTTTATTTATTATAATTTCGACACACTCAGAACATCACCTGCACGTCATCATTATATATCAGTAACCCATATGATTTCTCGATATTGGTGTATTCTCCGCTATGTTAGCGACCTTACGAATCCGGCTATATGATCGTATGGGATACTCAATCCTTTTCTAAAAACTTTTCAAGATTTAATAAGCACTTTCAAACTTATTGCACGAGCTATATTCTAAAATGCTTCCACTAAATTGCACTCTGTTGTTCCGAAGGTGTTTGTTGTATGTCTTTATAATTTGGTACTTATTCTTAGGTATATACAGTTGTATTTCCTATTCTAAGCTCTCCATTGGTCACATGCACGTCGTCTTCTTTCTACCTCCTAATATTTGGTTTCTTACCTTCAGAGTTGTGTACAGCATGGTCTCAAAGCTTCCTAATGTAACAATTACCTCTTCTGAATACTTTTGGTTACCTTTTTATCATATTTATAACATGTCTTGGGTTTTATAATTATACATATATGTATATATTTTTGATTTGTCTTTTGGTTTACTTTATAACAGCTACAACACGACCAAATTGTAATATTAACAATCTACACTGACAAGTCAAAATGGCGCTCTATTATAACTTTAAATTGCATCAGTACTGAAGCTTAATATGATAGATTAGCCACTGAAGGATATCTACAAGCCTAATTCTTTACATACTATACAGCTTTCACTAATAATAGACAATAATATTCCCCACTTGAACTCTACTAAAATTGTAAATTTACAAAACATAATTATAACATGTTTATTATGCTTCAGCACTTTTCTTTGGCTGACAAAATCTTTCAAATACTGCAATTATGCATGTCTTCAACACTTCGTCTGTAAAAAATCAATAGGAATAGCGGCTAGATGCGATGTTCTAATTGATCTGATGATTTTAGAGCATCAATAGGCTAATCATCACCATTTAAATTATGTGTTTTATGTTGACAGGACTTTAGTGAAAGCTTTCAAATTCTTCACGCGGGTCGTGCACTGAGGATACTTCGGTTAGCAAAACTACTCTCTCTGGTGCGGTTGTTGCGGTTGTCCAGGCTCGTCCGATATGTATCACAATGGGAGGAAGTATATGTAAGCCATCATGCCCTTCTGACCCACATACCATGGGTTCCCCTAACTACTTGCCACTAACACTGCTCTAATATACATTACGCTCACATTTACTAACACGACATGACTAAATACGCTACTAAAACTTACTATAATATTGGATTAATTGATTACAATAATGAAGATTTTTCTAAATTTTTATCGACTATTTTACTTTGAAATTGGTTAACTGTACGTGATTTTGATAAAAATTGTTGTGATAATGATGAGTAATAATGTTAACTGTTTTAGCGTAGTGATCCTAATGACGTAATATGGAGTTTTGTTGTAATCCTGTATTATACCATTGATCCCGCCCCCACTGTATGTGAGCCCCACGTCCCGCTCTGCACTTCTCTACTGCTTCTCTGCAAGCTTCTTTCTGCCTGAGCACGCTCTCACTCGTGAAGTCTGATCTATCTCTTGTTTCTGCGCCCGCGCCGCGAACCTCGCCCGCGACGTGTCCGCCGACCCGAACCGTCCCACACTTGCCAAACATGATATATTATTTGCCAAAATGTTAATATTTTGTTGCCGCTTTTCAAAGTCTATAGTGGTGGTGCGCTGAAGCTGACGTTCTGCAAATACATAACAAATATCAATAAACGTCATCAAACACACCTCCATGAGTAATCTTACGCGACTAATGAAATCGAGCGCCTTCCGATCCAAATACCTGCCTGTTCAGTGAAAGTCAGCACGTAGTTTCCGAATAAGTAGACCTTTAGAGGAAAAAGCAACTCGCATTCTGAGAATAACACCTCGCCTCATGAGAAGCTAATGAATCAAATCATTACCAGCAACTGTTGCATAACATTAGAAAGTTAGAATTGGCAACACAAAGAGTAGGTAGTGGTTACGTCCGAACAACGTACAACCAACGGTAACGAAGCGGAGAGTCAGTGAGAAGTGGAGTACGGGGAGGGTGTGGCGACGACATCGGAGTGACGGTGTTGTGTGCAGATGAGCCCCGCCCCGCAGCCGCGCGACGAGCCGGGGGATGCGGACGGCAGCTCGCGCGACCTCGCCTCGCAGGTGCAGCATGCCTCGCCGCGCGCTAGCGCATCCGTAGGGGACTAGCCCGCGTCCGCTCGTCTCGGTGTTAGTGCATCCTATGTGTGCCTGCACGCGCCCCAGCCCCGCCCCGCAAACCTCGCGTCAACCTTTGCCCGCCAAACTCTCCGCGCTTCGGGCGCGCCTGGCTCTCTTCCTACTATCTCGTGTTTCTCGCTTGTTTTCTAGATCTTGCAGAATCTTCAAAAAAAGCGCACGGAACGGAGGGGACGTCTCAGCTCCGACGTTGCCAACAAAAAGAAGGGTGGCACCAAAAGCAATCTAATCTTCAAGGTAACCAGGGTCGGCACGAGCCGGCGCGCATGTGCTCGTTCGCCCGCTTAGCATGTTGCCGGCGGCGCCGCCCGGCGTCCCGTAGTCCGCTGCGTTCGCTTCGCTTTCTCTCTTTCTTTGGCGTTTCTGTTTCCAACCCTCGTCCCGCCGGTGGCCGCGCGGGCTGAGGCGCGCAGGGGACGGTCGCGCGACCGCGCGGCGGCTGCGGCCGCGCGACCGGCACCACGCCGCCACCACGCATGCTCGCTCGACGACTCGTCTCACGCGTTCATATTTTATTTCTCACTTCTTAAAGACTCCATCGGTAGAGAATCATCGCGATGCTTGACCTCGAGCGTCCTTGCGCGCGCAGTCCGCACGGCTTCTTTTAGAGGCGACATCACCTCAGTTGCTGACCCCGTTAATGTATTTTCTTCTCTTTTCAGTTCCTCAACATGGCATCTGTTTTCATGCGGATATTCAATCTTATCTGCATGATGTTATTGATCGGACACTGGTCCGGTTGTCTACAGTTCCTCGTTCCTATGCTGCAAGGATTCCCACCAAACTCCTGGGTTGCAATAAACGAACTGCAGGTCAGTGCTCAAATGGAACACTCTACGATAAAGAACATAGAATAATTGGATTCACACTTTTTCGTCTTCGAAGACTTGTGCCCTTCGAGATCTCGTATGTTACGACAATGCTTGTATGTTGATGCAGCTTTTGTTTGAACATTAAAGGGGTTTAATATCCAAGAATTAGCTAACAACAATATTACCTACTTCTTAAATCTGCGACCACTGCTAACGAAGAAATTCAGTTGAAATAACCATATAATGACGCAAAATTACGATCACTTTCCAGGAAGCGTTTTGGTTGGAACAGTACTCGTGGGCGCTGTTCAAAGCTATGTCGCACATGCTGTGCATTGGGTACGGCCGCTTCCCGCCACAGTCACTAACGGACATGTGGCTCACCATGCTGTCCATGATCTCCGGAGCCACCTGCTACGCCCTCTTCCTCGGTCACGCCACCAACCTCATCCAGAGTCTTGACTCTTCACGAAGACAGTACCGAGAAAAGGTATACTTGCAATTTTTTTACACCATCATTTGCATAGAACCAATCAGCATTTTTAGTGGATTGTTCCTCCTAACCTCTTTCTTACTGTCGGAGATAAATCGTTATGAACACCTGCAGAGTCATCTTTAAAGGACATTAATTGGATGCAGTTTCGGTAATAGAGCTTCTGAATAAGAATGCCATGATGAGTCTCAAAATATACCATTATATCAGAATCGTACATGCATGTGTTTGACTAAAGTTTCTTTATAATATTCCCATCTAATAAATCTATCACTAAAGCCTCCATTGCCTGTTTCAGAGATTAGACGTGAGTACAAAGAGAATGTTTGTTTAGTGTTTCACTGGTTGTTATTACAGATTCAATCATCTGCACCAATACTCGTGTCTACCATTAAAATAACAAAGTCATTATTTCGTACATTTCACAAATATTAACGGGTGTTCATAACTGTTTACTTCCATGGGTACTAACTGCTGGAGTCTGTTCGTTAGGGTTATACATATACATACGTGTATTGTTGATGAGTCGGTTGTTTGCAGGTGTGTAGTTTGTCCTTCAATGTAAAGTGAAGTTGTCGCTAACAGTCCGTGGTTTTTGAAGCTGCATGATTTTATATTTGCTATAGGCGTGTGTGATTTGCAATACTCCATTGTTTCACATTTGAAAGCTTCTTGTGTTCGTATTCTAGGTGAAACAAGTGGAGGAGTACATGGCGTATCGGAAGCTGCCTCGGGAGATGCGACAGCGGATCACGGAGTACTTCGAGCACCGATACCAGGGCAAGTTCTTCGACGAGGAGCTGATCCTTGGCGAGCTGAGCGAGAAACTGCGGGAAGACGTCATTAACTACAATTGCCGCTCGCTCGTCGCCTCCGTACCCTTCTTCGCCAACGCAGACTCAAACTTCGTGTCTGACGTTGTGACCAAATTACGTTACGAAGTCTTCCAACCTGGTAAGTTTCTGCAATGATAGGATGAGAATGCTTTAAAAGTTTATACAATTAACTTGAACAACTAACTAGATAGCCCCTTGTAATGAAAATGTATACTAATACATCCAATGTTATGATTTCAGGTGATATCATCATCAAGGAAGGAACCATCGGGAGCAAAATGTATTTCATTCAAGAAGGCATCGTGGACATCGTCATGGCTAACGGCGAGGTGGCCACGAGTTTGTCAGACGGTTCCTACTTTGGTGAAATCTGTCTTCTAACGAACGCTCGTAGAGTGGCATCCGTCCGCGCCGAGACGTACTGCAACCTGTTCTCCCTGTCAGTGGACCACTTCAATGCCGTGCTCGACCAATACCCGCTCATGCGACGGACCATGGAGAGCGTGGCGGCTGAACGACTAAACAAGATAGGGAAGAACCCCAACCTGGTGGCGCACCGGGAGGACGACACCACGTCCGAGGGTAACACCATCAACGCCGTGGTGAACGCGCTGGCGGCTGAGGCCGAGCACGTGAGCCTGTCGGACGACAGCGTGGCGCGCCTGTCCGAGCGCAGCCTAGGCCTTGCGCTGCAACCGCTGCAGGCCGCATCGTGCCGCATGGCAGGCGTGGCGCTGCCGGGGCTGGGTGTGGCGGGCGTGACGGGCGTGTCGCAGCTACCGCGGCCCAAGTCCGAGCATGACTTCAGCGCCACCGCGCCGCTGTCGTCCGGGTCCGCCGCCTTCCACAAGTCGGACGCGGGCATCGCGCCCTGACGCCGCACGCTGTGCTAGTGCGCGACATAGCAATACTAGGCTTAGTGCGAGCGTCCCGCGGCACGCGTCACGCTCGCTAGTTGTAGCGTAGACACGAGTATTATAGCTGCGACTTCGCCGGGTGGACTCTGCGCCGCCTGTTGAATCTCATTTTGTGATCTTATACTTAATTCTCCTGTGTTATAATTTAGGTTAAATTTTATATCATTGACGCTGTGAGGAATCGACGAATACGTGACGTATTCCGATTGTATAGATATACCTGTTATATATTGAAGAATGATACTATTGAATCTTTATAGAGATACCTTGCCATTAAAAGAGGAAATAATTATATAGACTAGACTGAAATGTAAAGATATCACTATTTTATGCTTTGTTGGCGTATGAAATAGACCTCTATTGTTGATGCGGAATAATCGATCGCGAAGTTAAGTACGAAGTGTTTAAACGTTCCTGATTATCACGATTCAGAGATTATTATATTGGAAGCTCTTTAATTATAAAGTTGGATCGTGGGAGGGTATACGTGGAGTTAGGCGAGAGGGCGCGGGTCGCCCGAGCCGCACCACGCACCGAACACAGCGTCAACGAACCCGAGCAGGCGCGCGGCTCTCGGCACCGTAGTCGGTCGTAGTCGGCGCACGTGACGACTGTACTTGGTGTATTTTAGGATTAGAAAAGGGGTCATTGCCTTATGAGATATTATGGAAAGGGGCATGACCGCTATTGCCGTGCTATAACGAACCAACTACAGCCAGCCGCTGAAACGACCCAGAAGCCGCGCGGTGCCGGCGGTGGAGCGGGTGCGCCCGCGCCGCCATTGCACAAGCGACGCACAATTGAACAGAGCCTCACGCGCGATTCCAATAGCACACGGTTGCTTTCTTCATTTAATTATAAGTAGTATCTACCGATAATCGGCATAATTAGCGCAAACAATTCTCTCAGTTTCTTAAGTAGAGGTGGATCAGTAGCGCTTCGAATCTTTTGAGAGTCGTTTCTGTATGTAAATATTGTAATATCGAGGATTTGCCTTAGCGCGGTTCGTTTGAGCGGAGTGTTAGCGGCCGTTCGTTCGAGCGGTCCAGTCAATTATCCGAGCGACCCTTGCGACGGACGTCTCGGTTCTCGATGCACTACTACACTTCATACCTTTGTTTTAATTGTAGGTGAAAATAATTTATTGTCGATAGTGATCATTTCGTAGGAGTAAGTAGGCCGGAGCGATAACAAATTCGGACGAATTACATTATGTGATAGAGCGGCGGTGGCTGCGCGCGTCCCGCGGCCGCCGGCTCGGCGACACCCACTGACAGTAGGTAGACAGTAGATAGCGCCGTTACCGCATGACACTGATTCTTTGACTTGAACTTATCTATCGTTTGATTCTTTCGATAGACACTTTAGTTACTTCTGGCAATGAATAATGGCTTACTGCAAACGCTTGTACATTTTTGAATAACTTAGCCTAACTTAGGTACTTTATATTATAATGAGCGACATATCCTAGCGAGGCTCAGTCCAACTTTAGATCTGTCGCCGAGCCGACGGCTGCGCCGGCGTCGCAAACTTGGGCACGAATCATCGTTGACTAATTCTTATAGTGTCATGACAATTTGTAAAGATGGTTTTGCAAATGTTGACTTTTTAGCCAAAATATAGTTAATGAATGACGAACCAATACGCAGTAGCTTACTTGTAGATGAACGCAGCCTAGTTCTCAGTTTTGACGACTAACACCAATAGATACTTTGTACTCGTAAGATATTTATACAATACATTGTCTTAGCAGAGTGACTATCTGTCAATTTATCTACAAAGAGATATATAATTGCGTTTCATTCCCAGAAGCATTTATTTGTTGTTGTTTTATCTACCTAACATTACCGCTTTTGTAAATTATATAAATTTTATAGAAGAGATCTATTTTTATTGTGAAGTTGATCTACTGGATAAGTAAAAACCTATATAAAATTTATTTCTTTTTAATCTGAACTGTTATTTGTTACATATTTTAATAATTTCTGGTAACTATTGTCACCAAAAGTGCTCATCGCTGTCAAGAAAATTAGAGAAAAAAATGCATTAAAGAATGAAGAAAACCGCTCCGTTGTTTAAATTACTGATTATGATTTACCTTACCGAATACATTTCCTAACCTACCCACCCACAATCCCTCATCAAACTCGACTGGAAGTAGAAGAAAGGAAGCAAGAAGCTCCAAGTCGTATATGCACGCGTAGCGTGACCACCGTGGAAACGGGTTTAGTCGACAGAAGAATCGATAAAATGACTAATTTTAGAATGATTTCTACCGTCGGTCGTAAGCATGGCGATGTGAATAATGTAGAAAGAAATGTGTATATTCCTCAGTCGACAAAAGTCTACAACGTCAAGCATGACAACATTTTTTTCTCTACTTTTGACACTTGGGGGTAGAAACATTTCTTCTAAACAAATGTCAAATAGTGTACATCATAACGGTTAGGAAAGATTACTTTGATTACTATTTTTGTGCATATTGACCTAATTGATTTTAAAAACATGTCGGGGTCCTATTGTTGCCGTTTCCTCAGTTTTCAGATCGAGAAGAATAAAAGTAACTTCGAAAGGAATGCTGTACGAGTTAACCGGGGCTCTTGATCGCTCCCTGCTGTGGCAATTTTTTTTTCAGACGATGCCTGTTTCTCGTTTTCACCAACACTAAGTGTCTCCTAACAGAACGCCTAATTCCTGTTTTCACCAACTCTAAGTGACACCTAGCTCAATGCCTAATGCCCGTTTTCACCAACACTAAGTGTCATCTAACTGAATGCCTAATTCCTGTTTTCATCAACACTAAGTGACAATTAACTCAATGCCTAGTGCCCGTTTTCACCAACACTAAGTGACACCTAACTCAATGTCTAATTCTTGTTTTCACCAACGCTATTAGTGACAGCACGATCGAGATTCGTAGAATATCTACATCATTAGCTACTTCCCCGCTACTATGGAAATAATTTCTATATTTTTTTGTCTTCGTAGAAACTCGAGTCTACGGGTCGCCCCATGCTCGGGCAGAACACATGTCCAGTTGTATAGAAAGAGCTTTGTCTATTCTTGGTAGAATAGAGATAGAATTGGTCATGCTACGCGTGTTAGCAGCAGTGAGCAGTGTCCTATGCAAGCATTTACAGGATTCTTGTGCAATAAGGCTGACTTACGAGTATAGCTAAATACGAAAGCATGAGTAGAAAATTGCCTGTAAACAATAAATGCTTAGCTGACCTCCACAACTTAGTTAGTACTGGTTAATACGATACCCCTGAGTAAGACTGGTTATCATACTTTCGGGCCACTGACTACCTGTAATGACTATCAAAGATCTAGAAATGACAGCCGGGACCAAACGGCTTAACGTATCGTAGGTACGAAGGAAACTCTGTATGTAATGGACCCATCCACGGACAAACCTACACCGGCACTGCTTAACCTGGCAGATCGACACGTGTGATTGTTATCACTCAACCACGAGCTCTCATACTGCAAGTAAAGACATCATTTCGGGCCCATTTATACTACCAAAACTTAATAAAAACAGAAACATAAGATCAGCTAGGTATTCTTAATTTGTTTTAAAGTAACGAACAAAAACCATAAGCATGATTTCGGCAGCCAAGCTGGTAAGCCATACTTCACTTAAAAAATCTCAGCTATAGCATGAGATTCAACTTGAACCCCATAGGAAGCGATAACTTGAAGTAGCGATAATCTTGTCAAATATCTCATGTTTGACTTAATATCAAACAAGCTCTGACCAGGATCCGGAGGATGTAGATAAGTAGGATGTAAAGTTACAAAACTCGGCCCGGTGGGAGTTAAAATTAGAATGAAAGTAACACGGCACAATGCCACGCATGTAAGACGGCAAGTTTTATCGTCATTTCTATATTCAAACCTACCAAACACGTCCATTGGATTGAGAAATTGTGACCCTTACTAAAGCTACGGGCACATTACCGTGTCGTGTTGTGTCACGGTGCGGGATAGGCCAATCATACGAATCTGTTCACGGTGACGTAAACTCACTACAAGTTTTGATTGGCCTATCCCGCGCCACACAACACCACACAGTAATGTGCCATTAGCTTTAGGCTTGAAAATGCTTCTGATTATTTTCTACTGTACCACTTTAATGACCTTCTTGCCTTTCTTTGACGCCGTGACATAGATAGTTTAATAACTACAAAATTGTCTATGACACAGTATAGTCCCGCAGTGTTGCTTTTCCAGCAAATCTAAACCTGACTAAAGAAATTGAAATCAAATTGCTTAAAAAAATATTCTTTACTGACACTGTTTCTATATAATATCGAAGTGATCCTGATTGATTAGCTTAAAAATAAAATACTAAGTAATTACTGCGGAACTATAACATCATGTTGAATCAGAAAAAATCTAAAGCTAGTCCAGAAAAAGGCAACATTGCTAAAATCTGTCAAACAAACTGTCAACGTCAGAATGCCGATTGTCGCGTATGGTCTTGTCAATGTCAACGCGAGACCACCGTCTTGTACTATTATTTTGATGGTGCGTGGTGCTCAGTAATTCATTGTGGATGGGGAATAAATGATTGTATTCGTATATTGTAGTGATTAATCTGTACGTACAAATATTAAAACAAGTGCACTTTAAACAATAGGTTAATATAGACGAAGTAGCTGTTTAAAAACAATATTTTGAGTAAGATTTTATTACCGCAATGTCGACAAGACGAGCAAGAATTAAAGCTGTTACCTCATTACCGCCCCGAAGAAAGAATAACGATGCCGCAGACAAAACTAAAGCTAAAATACTTGAGAAAGAGACGATTGAAAAACCGGCTAGAAGTCCTAGAACGCCACGAGGGTCAATAAGAACTCAAGATAACTTTGACAGACGTTCCCCAAAGCCTGCTTCCCCATTAAAATCACCACGCCCTGTAAACAATGTTTCTAAATATGGAACAGAGAGAGTACCATCCCCTCTAACACAACCTGATGGCACCAAAGAGGTTTCAGTCACTCCAAAAAGGTCTGAAAAAGTTTCAGTGATCACAAGTGTGTTTAGTGTGAAGTCTAACAGTGTTTTTGTGTCGCCGCGAAACGTCGGCAGTCCTCTCAGGAGGCATGTCGTGTCACCACTGGTACACAGCTCTAAGGTAGAAGTGAATGTCCAAAGATTGACGCCAGTCACACCTGAAAAGGTTCCTGAGAAGCCAAAAGAAAAGAGTGTTGAAAGGAGACCTAGTATTGAAAGAAGACCTAGTTTTGAGAGGAGACCTAGCATTGAGAGAAGACCAAACTTGGTTGAGAGAAGACCCAGTACTGAGAGGAGAACAAGCATTGAGAGTAGACCTAGTACTGAGAGGAGAGCTAGCGTTGTGAGGAGACCTAGTATTGACAGGAGACCTTCTGTGGAGGTTGATGTCACTGATGGCAAATTTAAGGAATCTAGGAATAATGCGGCCAGCTCTCAAGTTTCATCAGATGTTCCTGATGGTAAGTATTATTGTATAGATTAGAATAAAAGTTAAATTGCACCATCTTTAACTTATTAAAAAAATCTAACCATGCATAGCTGGATTTCATAAGTATTATTTGCTTGCAAGTATACTTTATCAAGAGACAATACCTTAAAAAAAACATGGTGAGTAATTATGTTATTTCATAAATCAATTTATTATTGAAATTAATAACACTCACACAAATGTTATTAAAACATAATTTCAATTATATACAATAATAAAAATGGGTATAGTGAGACACATAATCAAGACAAAACCAAATAAGAATATAATTATATTAATAAACATGATTTAGATATGAAACTGTGTAATGGACTGAACATAATAATTTAAAAAATAATATTTGTTTCTAGTTCAAATAAAACCTTTTGTCAATTGGCCTTTTTATACCACAAACCACAACATACAGACTTCACATAAATGCTATTTATTTTCAGATTACAATGTCCCAAGTGTGCCTGAAAGCATCACTGAAGACACCGTTATGGATGGCATCGTGCCTCTCCAAGCGGTGTCCAGTGCCCCCAAACCCCTGGCCTTGTTGAAGAATGAGATTATATCGGAAAATGCCGAAGTCTTATTTGACCCCATCGTACCTTTGCCTTCACCCAGCAAAGTGCGGCCGAAACTGAGGCCTGTTCCGAGACTTGCACCGTTGAGGAGGAATAGCGTGCAGGTAAAAACGTTTGACCATGAACAGATTTTACTTTCAACTTTAAGGTGGAGCGCCACAAAGGGCAAGGAAGGAACATGGATGGGTTTAAGTCAGTACAAGACTGACACTCCTTTCCACTCTGCCCAAAGCGGGAGGAGTCATTTGATGATTTCCAATCTGAAAAAAAAAGGTGAAGCGCCAGGGTAGCCAATTCAAATTTTCTTCCATATTTTTTTTTAAATTATATTACCCACACACACGTGCACGTGCGTTTGCATACGTGTTACGGTCGCAAATCATATTTTGTTCAACCTAAAGCCTGACGACACTGACCTTCAAAAGGCAAAAAACTTAAGAAGATCTGAATTTCGCCGGCTACCCTGGCGCTTCTAACTTAAGGAACATGTTGAGTGAGACTCTCAACCTACGAAGCAATTGAAAAGAATGTTAATGAAAAAAAAAAGTCTTGTTAAATTTTCTGCGATATAAGTTGACTTAATAATTTCCATCCCGAAGTGATGAAACGCATCATTAATATAGTATCAACTTTTATTGTTTTGATAACACGAGTTACAACATCTCACATTATTTATTAAATTTATTTTTAAGAAAACATTGCCCCACTAGGAATTTCTCCTGTATCGGTGCATTTACGAACATTTATACTCACATACACAGACAGCCAGACCCGGAACAACTACTTGTAGGCTATACAAATATTTGTTCCGTGCGGAATCGAACCCGCGACACGCAGTGCAGCAGTCGATCACATTGTTCTGGATAGATATAAAGTTTCTCTTTACAAGTAAAGTCAATATTATGTTTGATTGTTTGAACAGCTGTATGATATAGAATAAGTTATATAATAAGTGCATATTGTTCTAAACCAAATATTTATCTTCATTGTGCTACATTGTTGCAAAGTAACAAATTATGTAATTTAAATAAACTAGCGAAATAGCAACCTCTACCTGCACTTTTGGTTAATACAAGCTTGATGCTTTTATGTTTTCTTGACATACTTTATACGGGGTGTAAACGGATCCTTCACGAAGCTGCCAACCAAGCATTATGTACATCAAACTAAGTAACTTTACACAAAAATTGTTGCTGGGAAACAACTCTTTTTTTTTATATGAAAAAACACATTTTACAATAGGTCTCAATGTAACGCACTCAAAACATTGTGCTGATGGATGGATTGAATAGTACAGGGGACGTGAAGGTGTTTAAAGTAAAAATCTTACATAAAAAAAATGATTAAAAAAAAACTTGTGAAAAAGTTTTACCCCCAATATCTCCGTAACTTAACTAGAAGGTTCCCAGGTATGGTCTAGAACAAAAAAATGATCGCAATGACGGGGAGAACAAGAGTGCTTTTCGGCTTCTTTAAGGCTCTTGTTACACCCTTTAAACATACATACATAAATAGATAGTAATGTGATGATGTAATAGTAATTATATTATTTCAGGAATCTAATACAATAAGGGTCGGTTTTTCAATCGCCAGTTAACTTTTATCCGACGAATAAGTTTGAGATTTTGACAGTTTTTGTATGGACTGACTGAAAACGTCACATTTACTCTTCAGGTAAATGTTATCTAATGATTGAAAAATCAGCCCTTAGTCAAACATTTTTTCAGCATGATATTATTAAATCGTCAGGGTAGTGCGTCAGAATCTGAGGATGAAAGTCGTCGCGCGTTGCTGAGCGGCGGTGGTGCCAACACGCCGGCACCACAACGACAGAGACATGACTCCCACACCTCACACTCCACCATGCATACATTGCCTAACAGGTACCTTTGTAAACTATGTTAATATGATAGAAAGTATTTATGATAGACAAACTGATTAAATTAACAAAAAACAAAATTATATATTAACATAAGAAAAAAATTAAAATAAGACATACATTAGACTACAGAGTGTAAACAGACTCTTCACGAAGCCGTCAACCAAGCATTATGTACATCAAACTAAGTAACTTTACGCAAAAACTGTGCTGGGAAACGACTTTTTTTTTGGGATGAAAAGTCACGTTTTGATCAATGTATCGCACTCAAAACATTGTGCTGATGGATGGATTGAATAGTTAGGGGGTCCTCCAGGTGTTTAAAGTAAAAATCTTACATTAAAAACATGTATGTATTTAAAAAAAAACATGTGAAAAAGTTGGAACTTTGACCCCCAATATCTCCGTAACTAGAAGGTTCTCAGGTAATGGTCTAGAACAAAAAAATGATCGCAATGACGAGGAGAACAAGTGCCTTTCGTCTTCGTTAAGAGTCTGTTTACACTCTTTATATTGGCCCTGTATGAAATCAAAAGGTGCTCTCTCTCTCAGCATGGTGCTGTAACATTTAAAAAACTGGCCAAGTGCGAGTCGGACTCGCGCACGAAGATTTCCGTACCATAAACCAGATACAGCCTGGTAACAGATAGCCAAAAGAATACGTTTTTGGCTGTCTGTTACCAGGCTGTATCTCATGAACCGTAATAGCTAGAGTCTAGACAGTTGAAATTTTCACAGATGATGTATTTCTGTTGCCACAACAAATTTAAGATTATTTAATAATTAAAGGGGGCTCCCATACAATAAACCCGTACCATAAACCGGAAAAAAACACGTTTCTTATATGGGAGCCCCCTTTAATTATTAAATAATTTGTATTTTATTATTTGTTGTTTTAGCGGTAACAGAAATAAATCATCTGTACAAACAACTGTCTAGCTATCGCGGATCATGAGATACAGCCTGGTGACAGACGGACAGCGCAGTCTTAGTAATAGGGTCCCGTTTTTACCCTTTGGGTACGGATCCCTAAAAAATGTCAAAGCACTATTATTCAAAATGGAGAAAAATGTTTCATAAAACAAAACCAATTAGTCGGGTCGGTCAAACCGGTTTGTACAAATCCGGACGTCGATCCGGACACGGACACTTCCATAGAAGAACTTACTAAAGTAAACCTTTTAGTGTCCGACTTGCGACCGCAACGCAAAGTATGCGCTCATGCGTGCATGTTGTAGTTGCGACCATAAAACCGTTATCTAAACCACAGACCATTTTATCTTACTTCCTATGAAAGCGAAAGTTTGTGAAGATAGATGGATGGATATTTGTTACTCTTTCACACAAAAACTACTAAACGGATTTGGATGAAATTTGGCGCCCAGATACTTTATGACGTAAATTAACACCTGTACTGTATACGATCCTGTGAGAAAATTACAAAACTACACGCGGGCAAAGGCCCGGGCATTTGCTAGTATGCCTTAAGATTACATAGTTATTGAGAAACTGCATAATTTAGTTTATGAAAGGTTTCTAGTAAAGTAATTAACATTTTATTTCATTTCATTTTATGTTAAAAAAGGTGTTACAATAGGCTAACAGCTCAGAACAATATTATGGACCTAATATTTTGTTTCAGGGAAGTGAACCGTATCAGGAATGACTCCGTGTCTTCGAGTGTCAGTCAGATCACGACGCAGCCGCTGACCGTCTCGTCTCCCGTCAAGGACAAGCACTTATCCAAGTAAGTGATTATGTTTACAAGGTGAAATTAACTTAGCCAGCGAAACTCCATAGAATTTTGTGGAATTTCGGTAGCTAAGCAGTTAACAGTCATTGATATCAAAAGTACGTGTGGCGCTCAAAATACATATATATATAAACATACAGTTATATACATAAACATACAGGTGATTTTGTGAACTTTATGACTACTCTTTTAGCCTAACAGCATGGGGATTGGGGCAATATAATAAACATATAGGTAATCTAATCATACGTAAGATGAATCCTGTTTCTTTTTCAACATACTATCATAAACACTAAAAACGGGATATTTACCATGTTTACTAGCGCCGAAATATCGGGAATATTATATATTACTATCATATAGATATCTATCATATACAGGGTGTAAACAGACTCTTCACGAAGCCGTCAACCAAGCATTATGTACATCAAACTAAATAACTTTACTCTTTAAAAATGAGTGCTGGGAAACGACTTTTTTTTTCGGGCTGAAAAATCACTTTTTGCAGTAGGACTCAATGTAACGCACTCAAAACATTGTGCTGATGGATGGATTGAATAGTCCTGGGGTCCTTGAGGTGTTTAAAGTAAAAATCTTACATGAAGAAAATTATTAAAAAAAAACTTGTGAAAAAGTTTGACCCCCAATATCTCCGTAACTTAACTAGAAGGTTCCCAGGTTTGGTCTAGAACAAAAAAATGATCGCAAAGACGGGAGAACAAGTGCCTTTCGGCTTCGTTAATTGTCTGTTTACACCCTTTATAGCATGGGGATTGGGGAATTTAATAAACAAATAGGTGCTCATACCTAAGATTAATCCTGTTTCTGTTTCAACATACTATCACAAACACTGAAAACGAGATATTGACCATGTTTACGATTAATTGTTGTGAGTTCCCGATATTTCGGCGCTGTTGCGAGCACCATGATCACAATCATAAACTAAAGTTATTGTGATGGGTGTTTATGAGCAGACAATTTGGTCACTCTCTTCTTTGTTCTTTTTTCGCGCTTAGTACCGCTACCACGGTCACTCGCAACTCGATTCTGTTCCCGACACACGAAACTCACTTTTTTCGGCACTTTTATTGCGGGGAACTCAAAAAGAAATAGTAAATATGACGTTTTCAGTGTTTATGATAGTATTTGTTAATATTTTATCAGTATGGAGTGAGAAATACTTGAAAGCAGTACTTGAATTTAATACGAAGTTTGCTCACAACCTGATAATTAATGTATTCAAATTACAAATTGACTTGTTTGTATACAACGTTATTTTTTGTTTATGCGAAACCCGAAACACGTGTCTAGTAATTTTATGTAAAGAATCAACAAAATTTAAAAAATCACAAAGTTATAAGCTTGATTTGTGACCTAGTTGCCCGTACAAAAACATGCTCACCCACCACGCGACGCTCGCGAGCCGGTCCGCCCGCGCCTCCAGCGTCGTCACGCTCAATGATCGCGCGGTGTCCAACTTGTAACCTTTTTTAAATATTTTTGGGACAAAATATAACATGGTTTAAAAATTATTGGAATCGATTCAGTTACTTATTCTGAGCAAACTATATTCAGTTTTCGCATAAACAAAAAATAACGTTGTATAACTGAACATTTTGCCGATTTTTGTGAACACAGCTGTAATGGGTACAAAAACTAAGCTATTGTGTTACTCAGATCACGCCGCCTGGACATGTCCCGGCGCATGGCCGCGATGCGCCGGCGCCGCGAGACCGTCAAGAAGGACACGCTCACCATGTACGACCTCATCTTCTACAACCCCACCAGCAACCCTATTGTGTGAGTATGGTGTACTTTTAGTTGCTTTGTGATAATGTATCCGGGTACAAATGAAACCCTCCGAACTTCAGAAAAAAAATTATCACTGTGTGATTGAAATAGACGACATTTAGGGGTCGGCTTCCAGTCTAATCGGATGCAGCTGAATACCAATATTTATATGGAGCGACTGCCTATCTGACCTTCGCGACCACTGACGTATAAATCATATTATGGACTTGGTATACCTACAAGAAAATCGTGGATACCTACACTTTATAGAGAAAATAAAATGGCGGCTAAGTCTCTTTCTCGTCTTTTTCACTTACGCAAAATTATGAAAGTAAAAAAGAGATGACAATATTTTTATGATTTCGGTGTCGATATGCCTCATATTTGTATTACTGTTTTTTCTATACTCAAACATTTCAAGTCCATATGATTTATACGTCAGTGTTCACGGCCCAGTTAGTACTGGGTAATACGAAAACCCTTGGTAATACTGGTTGTCAGACTTTCGGGTCACTGACTACCTGTAACGACTGTCAAAGATATTCAATTTATTGCCGGAACAGAATAGATCTTCTTCACTTTCTTGAAGACAGTTGAAGAGTAACAACAAACAGAAGTTTAAAACTCTAGATTTATCAAAGAGTACACATTATGGGATCACACCAATAAAGAACCACAGGAAATAAAGATGCCAGATGTCTATTAACAAGACACCAACTTGTCACCATTAAACCTTAAAAATACGTACATCGTTTTCTTTCCAGTCCAGACAAAGACGAGTTAAAGGCCCAAGAAGCCAATGAGAAGGAGGAAGCAGCTCGCAGGGCCGCCAAACAAGTTGAGGACAAGGTGGAAGTTCAGCCCGAGCCGGAGACCGACGCCGCGCCCGTACCGCAGATCAAACTGGGGCCCAACGGAGAGATCATGTTGGATGAACAGAGCTTGGTATGTTGTACGACACTACTTCTAACTTCTCATAAAACAGAAGAGCTATGTAAAGCGATAGGCGTGACACTGAAATACTTAGTTCATATGACCCCATCTATTTAAGTCGCGAGTAAATAGACTTCTTTTGGGTAACCTCGTTCCATCGTCGACCTTATCTCTGTCCTTTGGTCTAGATTTAGGTCAAGAGTAGGCCAATTTAATAAAAAACTTGAGAGGTGTCAAGGGACACCCGGATGGAACGAAGTTCCTTTTTTTTAAGTTATTATAATATATAGACAGACAGGTAGACAGACAGATAGACAGACAGATAGACGGACAGATAGACAGACAGATAGACCGAGCCAGCCAGACCGATAGACAGCCTGACAGACAGACAGGCAGACAGACAGCCAGCCAGTTAGACAGCCAGCCAGACAGATAGCCAGAAAGACAGCCAGATAGACAAACTGACAGACAGCCAGACTGGCAGACAGACAGCCAGCCAGACAGACAGCCATAAAGACAGCCAGACAGACAGCCAGGCAGGCAGATAGACAGAAAGATAGACAGACAGATGTCGCGACACCACACTGTTCAATGCGAAATAGAAATGAAAATATCTGGCTTGCTTTCTATAAGAGAGAGAGAGACAGACAGAGAAACATGCGACGCCGCACAGCTTACAATAGCTTACTATAGCAAAAAGTGTCGTGACAACTTTTTCGTGACAACTTTTCGTACGATTTTTTTCCGTCTAGCCCCCTTTCACAACGCGCGATAAGGAACTTCGTTCCAAAAAAAATACTTTGCATTGACCACAATTTTCTTAAGCACCAAAAAACTGCTGTGATTTTTAAATGATTATTAATAGACAAACGCATCAATTGACCGGCGTTAAATTTTGACACATCTATCATTTTTAATTGTCTCAAAGACCAAGGTACCAAATAGTATTTTTTTTCTATCAAATACATTGTATACTGTCACGTTATCATATCCATATCTGAAAAAGTTCGGAATATGAAATGATACAACTTCCCCATTAAGTCTACCCATACTAACCAATTCCACCTCCCCCAGGTCATTAAACAATCGGACAAGCGCAAGGTATCGTCCAGCGTGGTGCACGAGGGCGCGTGGGGCGCCAGTACCAGCGCGCGGTACCGCCGCACGCCGCGCACGGCCGACTGGAGCGACGCCGAGACCGTGCGCTTCTACCGCGCTCTCGCTGCGCTCGGGACCGACTTCATGCTCATGGAGAACCTGTTCCCTGGACGGACTAGGAGAGATCTGAAGCTTAAGGTAACGTGGCGGTACCTCATACAAGCCTAAAAGCCCAGCTTGAATTTCTTCTTGGCGTATCAATGACAAAAATTATTGCTAGCATAAATGCTCTTATAAAAAACTTAATCATCAAAATTAAAATCAAATCAAAACTCATTTATTCAAATAAGGCTCAGATTTAGCACTTTTTGAATGTCAAAAATTACATATGACATTCTTCCAAAACGACCGCCCTTCCCAGTACTAGCTGAGTAGATTCCCTCGACCTTTGCAAGGTCGGATCTATTGCCACTGTTACTGTTAGCCTGTATCATCCCAGTGCTGGGCATAAAATCTCTCTCCATGACTTCCAAATTCTTCGATCCACGGTCAATGTGGACCACAGGCCGTTGGTTTTGTCCAGCTCATCCCACTATCTTCTGCGAGGTCTACCGCGTCGCCTTCTGGCTGTGTCAGGGCTCCACATCGTGGTTATTTTTGCCCACAGCTCGCCACTGTATTTAGTATTATTCGGATTTCGGTTTCCCATTGATCACTAGCAAGTTAATAACTTTAAAAAAAAACTAAAGTCTTACTTGTTCTTCCTACAGTTCAAAAAAGAAGAGCGCGTCAACATGGCCCAAGTAGACAAGGCTCTCCGCACGACGTGCAAGTGGGACGCCGCGCGCCTCATCGACGAGTTCCAGCTCGAGCGCGCCGAGCAGGACCGCGCCGCGCGCCACGAGGCCGCCCAGCTGCAGCGCCGCGCTCGGGACCACAAGGAGCGCCAGAGGGAGGCCAGGGACCTGCGTCTGCGCATGAGTGAGTACCTACACACTGCTGTTATTATTATATTTTAGATCAGTGGGGATGAATAAATAAATATTCAGTTATGCTGCCAGATTGGATTCAGAACCATCAAAAGCTTTGTGGATGTAATTCAATGTCATACGAAAGTCCGCCTTTCTGCTTATATGAATAAAGTTCAAATTCCATTGCTACTAAATAAAATTTGCATAATGCAAAAGGAATGCTGACGTAAGCGCGGGTACGTATTCGCAAGATTCTCACCTTCATTACGAGTAATGAGTATAGTATTACGATTTATTTTCCTAGTTTGGAAAATTACTGCAGTGAAACCCAGAAATGTTTTCAGAAAATTATAACTCAAAAATCAACTTAACCTATATCTATCCTGCAACTGTACTGAATTACCTGCCCCTGTTTATTTTGCAGTTTGTTACTGGTCAGTTACAAAGTTTTTCATCTAAACTTGGTTGACATGTTGCTTGATAATATTCTGGTACATTACAGGTCGAAGTTCAAAGATCTTGGGAGCCTCTTGCCTCCCTAAGTCTAACGGCGGTCTCACAGCCGACCAGGTCATACTGCGGCACCACGAAGCCAAGGCAGAAGGAGCTCCTAAACTCAGGAGAGGTCGACCGCCTAAGTCGCCGAAGACATCTCAGTTGGCGACTGTCACACGCATCTCGCCAAAACCAGCTAAACCAACCAATGACATGCCCGCATTACGCAAAATAGAACCAAAGCCTCAAGGCAAGACGCCTGATAAGCAAGCTCCAACTACACCAGTAGTGCCCTCTAACATCGAAAACGGCTCCCTAGTGGTACTAACGGTCAACGACCCTAACTCTCCTTCCAAAAAGATGCTACAGACATATATAGCAAGTGGTGGAGGTAGACTAACCCCTGTCGCGTTACCGACCTCGTTCTTAAACTCCGTGGTTACCTACATGAAGAAGGGTGGTACCCCTAAAAGCAATATGTCTACGGGGTCTTCGCCCCATTTGACGTCCCCCAGCAGTGTTGCAAGCCAGGATAGTCGGCCCTGTTCCACCCCAGGAGTTATTCAGATGAAAAATAGTCCTGCTAAAAGAAAGCGACATAGTTCTTATACTATTACACAGCTTTAAAAATTGTGTACTGTACTTGACGGTTTTGAATGAGAAACATTGGGCAGTAGGAGAAGACGGTCTTTTAAATCTGTTATTACAAGCAAAGCTTGTGCTGATTATATAAGCAGTAACGTAGCCGTGTCCAGATCATTACAGAGATTCAAAATTCGAATTCCTTAGTGAAGAAAAAGCAAAGAAGTCACTTTCGAATCTTTTTTGGTTAGTTTGAGTACAAACTTACCTCTTTTAATCAACCAAAGTAACGTGGCTATGTGCAATCAAACTAACTCTGAAATCACTCTTGAGACCGTTTAAGCCGTGTTGACACGATCAGAGTATGCTCGGACCGAGTGGGCTGATCGTATCAACGCGGCTTCAGTATAGTGTCGAATTCATCATGTTGAAGTGCGGAAAAGAGTCAAATGTAAACAAGATGTATTAAGAACTTTTTTTGCACTAAAACTATCATGATTTTGGAACTTCTCTATACGGCCCCTGAGCTTCTGAATAATTAAATGCTAACCTCGCTAACTATGGGGCTGATTTGGATGCAGCTATCAACCTCGCTTTGAACCACAGAGATACCGCTTTACCAAAGCCATCGCCGCTTGTGCACGATGCACGTAACGTGTTTAATTTAGGCACATGCACACTTGCACAGTGTCGTCAGTCGTCAAAAAACGTGGGGTCAGCGGTAACTGACCAAAACTGAAGATCAGAAGTATCCCGTGTGTGTGTGCATAAGATAGCAGGGTAGTGGGGCCAACGAAACAACAGTTTTCTTTTTTCCCGTTAACCCCACCAGTGGGGCCCAGCAGAGGCGTCAGCATGGCCACCTAAAATGCTGAAATGGGGAAGGCCAGTTAAGGCTCATTGTAGATGACGTGTACATAGCTTAATCCTAATCTGACCAATGAGGTGAAGCTATTTTGAAATATACAGGGTCCAATGGATATCGCCGCACAAACGGTTACCACGTATAAAGTACATCACTCTGAACCCTCCCACATAGAAGTCACCGGTATTTTTTTTAAATCTATTGTTTCCTACAAAAGTGCAATAATATCTACAGGGTCAAAATGTATGGAACAGCAGATTTTTTTATATTATCGATGCATGATGATGTACTGAATACTTGATAACTGTTTATGCGTCGATATCCATTGCACCCTGTATATTTCAAAATAGCTTCACCTCATTGGTCAGATTAGGATTAAGTTCTACCCTATACAATGACGTCAACCAATGACGATGCTTGGTACGAGCTATGCTGACGCCATTCCCTTCCACATTACTTGAATCGTGTACACGGTACTTAACCAGCACAAAACGCCTTTTTCTTCTGCTCGATATTTTTCATTTAGTTGCATATTCATGGTAAACAAATTTCGCAACATCAGGAAAAGTATTTTGTTACTGGAAACACTTTATGTAGTCTTGCAACATGTTTTGTTCAACAACAAACATGTTGCGCAACTTTTGTTTACCGTGAATACTAGGTTATATTGTCAGGTACTGTAACTGAAAAAACTTGTAGTAAGCCCATAATGATATATGCGAAGTGAATTGTTTACGCCTAAAGCAATAAATCATGTTCAACTTTTATAAACTAGTGTGTAGGTAGGGAACTTTGAGTGGGAGTCTTGATAATTAAATACCGCCCTGCCAATGCTAGTATACAGCTGTTTCGATATTATTATCACTCGTTTGAATATTAGGATTAGAATAACATAATTATTATTACACCCCCAAGAGCGATATCGTTCCATGTATTGGTCAACGTCTACATATATTTACGGGCTATAAAAATAAACCAACCGAACCAATCAATATACCAACCAATCGATATTGCACGTCGATCGCTCATCTAATCTATCCAGTATTGACCATTTTTTTTTTTTTCAAAAATCATCAAATGCCTTCTCCCTTCAGCAGAAGGGAGTGTAAGACCTGTAACGACTAAAACCCATCCATGTTCCTGCCTAGCCCTTTGTGTTCCAGAGCCGCGATATCTCTTTCGAACAGTCCCGCAGCCCTGGATTGACCTTTTTTTTTTTTTTTTACGGATGGGAAATCATCAAATGACTTCTCCCGCTCTGGGCAGAGCGGAAGGGAGTGTCAGACTTGTACTGACTAAAACCCATCCATGTTCCTTCCTTGCCCTTTGTGTTCCAGAGCCGCGATATCTCTTTCGAACAGTCCCGCAGCCCTGGATTGACCTTTTTTTTTTTTTTTTACGGATGGGAAATCATCAAATGACTTCTCCCGCTCTGGGCAGAGCGGAAGGGAGTGTCAGACTTGTACTGACTAAAACCCATCCATGTTCCTTCCTTGCCCTTTGTGTTCCAGGGCCGCGGTATCTCTTTCGAACAGCCCGCAGCCCTGGCAGGCATCGGCCCTTGCGGGCCCCTCCCTATTTGCTGACATCTCTTTGAGGCGCGCGTGGAACGCGAACGCGCCGTCAACACGGCCTGTCGTCAAAAGACGGACGGACGGCGAGCTAGCCCATTACTCTCCGTCCACAGGTCCGCGTCTACGGTGGCCGGAAGCCACCACGTGACCCCCGACGCCCAAGGCGTCTCCCGCGGCGGCTGGGACGAGTGGTTCTCTCCCTCTCACGCTCCGCCACCTCCTTCGCTAGCATGACTGCTTCGCAGAAGGAGGTGACGGCGTCCCATTCCCTTTCGCTTTCGCACGCGATAGGTCGCCGCCGCCGATCGCCGCTACGAGGACACGGCGGTGCTCCGCCCAAGCGGGGCAGACCTCTACCGTGTGCTCCACCGTATCCTCTGGGCGACCCTCACAGTGGTAACACCCGGGCGTTTCCTCCCGCCCGATTCGGTGCAGGAACCTCCCGAAACAACCGTGTCCGGTGAGGACCTGCGTCAGGCGGAAGGTGAGGGTGCCGTGGCCCCTCTCCAGCCACTCCTCAAAGAGGGGACTTATCGCCACTATTGTGGCGTGCCCTGCACGGGGTTGCGATAGTCGCTCTCTCCATGTCGCCATGAGATCGCGCCGGAAGTCTGTCCGCAGTGCGACAATTTGCCGCGGCAGCGGAGTTTCCCACCGGCGTAGTGCCTCTACGCGCCACTCGTGTAGGCGCGCGAGGACCATCGCCTCCAGATCCCATGGCGGCAATCCAGCAAGAAGGCTCGCCGCCTCGCTGGAGATCGTGCGGTACCCCCGGACTAGCCTTACGGCTACCAACTTCTGAGGCGCGTTCAGGTAGTGGGCGGCTCGCCGCCTTAAGGAACGCGCCCACACCGGGGCCCCGTAAAGGGCCATGGACCGCACGACCCCCGCGTAGAGCCTCCGGCAGGAGGCGTTTGGATCCCCCAGGTTGGGCAGGAGCCGCCTGAAGGCAGCCCCGGTCCGTTCCAATTTGGGGGCCAAACGTCGGAAATGCTCCACGAAGTTCCACCGGCTATCGAGGACGAGCCCTAGGTATTTCAACGTCGACTCGACGCCGATGGGAACCCCTCCCGCCGTTACTATGGATCCCGACGGTGGCGCATTCCGAGGCCCATGAAAGCACATGGCCTCGGACTTGTGCAAAGCCACCTCGAGACCCAATTGCCGGATCCTCTCCACGACTATCGCAACCCCGCGTGTCCCTGGATTGACCTTTGGTTTCGTTCTAGGACGAAAACTCCGCTAAAAACATTTGGCTATGTTTTCGGATATTATTTTGGGGGAGATAGTGACACTTAAACTGCACTTGTTAAAATCAAACCTTTCTAGAAACTTCTAGAGAACTATTGATCCGGGAATCGAATGGGGGAGGGGTCCTCCGTTCTAGACGAGCACGTAGTTGATCGATTGGTATTTGACATGACTTAAATCTTTATAAGTCGTCATCGTCCATCGTACGGGGCTATTACAGTGATGCAATTGATCGACGTCGATCTTGTGGGGTTAAACGATTAATGATACATTTATGTAAACGTGTTTTACGCTGAATTCAATACATTTGTTGTAGGCTATAAAGATAAGGATTTTAATTTATTTTACTTGATTGTATGTATTGCATTTTAGTTAGTTTAAAGTTTTTACTAACTACCCTATAAATTGTTATTAATTAGCTTTGTAAGGAAGACGGCGGGTGTATTTTCTACTTATACAGCGTGTATCTCTTGTAGTTATATTTAGGGGTGTGGTAGAGATCAGCAAACTGACCAACTTTCTGTAAAGAACCAACATCGTAATCGCGATAAAATAATCAATATATCTACACAGCGACACATCAACCTGTATCATTTCCAGTATAACATTGAATAAATTCAATTTTGCTCTCGCCTCGCTTTACAGCCTTGCAAAGAAACATTCGTATACGGTTTTGTAGTTTGATTGGCCGTCGTGCGTGCTACACCCTTTATATGACCACACCTTACTGATACATGCTGTATATGAGTGAAGATTGTAGGAAAACAGCTAGCTAATAGTGTTGCGGTAGTTCCATTTTAACAAGTACTTGTTTACAGAATAAGAATAGAATAAAATATACTTACACATACTCATGATTTTAAACCATAAAATGTTGATAGTTAAGTTTAAAGTCGAATGAAAAGTTACAGTTTGTGGTCACTTGATGCCTTGGCGACTATATACCAAAATTAAAACTCAACGGGTTTACAATAAGACTTGCTATTGCCTGTTTTCGCGCTAAACGACACTTAAATGACTGCTATTGGAATCTGAACTCTCTGCGCTAAGCCGAGCGCTTAAAATCCAATACAACAGTGAGATTAAAAACGGGCATAGATAAATCTTAATAGTCATAGACCACAATGCTGACAGAAGTGTGCCTTACCTTTTTCGGTAAGTAACCAACCACTTACTGGTACCACAAAAGTGATATAATATGCAAAAGTGCGCCGCCTTGAATAGGGATGTTTCCTGAGTAAAAAAAATATAATTCTATTTAGTCCGTCAGTTAGATTATCGTAAAATATTGGATACGTATTATTTGTTTTATCAAATCAATAAAAAACAACGAAGATAAAACGCATCAAAGTTCATGAGTGGGGGCTTGTGATGTCACTTTCCGCTAGAAAGTGTACTGAAATGTGACGTCACACGAGTTTTCGACGCACTGCATTTCCTAATTTTTAGTTTACGAGAAAAAAAATACGTTTCCAATATTTTTGGAAATCTATCTGACGGACTAATTAGATTTTTTTGGTCAACTACCCTGATCAGCTCAAACTTCAATTTATCGCTTCAGTATAGTATAGTTCTTAAATCTATATTGAAGTTTAATTGAAATGTAGTATTTTAAAATAAATACATCGTAACTATGTGATATTGAACATTTTAATATTGTAATCTTGTGCGATCTCAGATGGATTTTATATTTACAAAAAAATATTAAACCTTTTTAATGTATTGACAGCAAATGGTATACAAATTGAATTCAATAGAGAGAACTTAGTGCAATTTACAGTTAAATATTTTACTAATGTTATAGTACGCACGTCGGCTGATCAAGCTATACAAAACCAGTTTATGCGGATCTCTAATTGTTCAGAAAATATGTACAAAGCGAGGCCACGTTATACTGGAAATGTAAAGTTTGATGTGCCGCCGTGTGTACTAGTGCAAAACTGATAAGCAATATCGAAATATGTCGAATCTACAGTAGACAAGTTAACAATGTTATTATATGTATTGTTCCAAATAATAAATAAGAAATTCTTCTAGATTATATACTTTGTTTTTTAATTGTTTGCCTTCTTATGGGGTTTCGTCCCATACGTCCCATAGCCAGTGGCTGTACCTCAATACAAGGTTATAAACTTTGCTTACTCTTATAGGATGCTACTAAACATCACGCCTAAAATTCCCGAAGGGTTAGGCAGAGGGGGTTGTAATAGTACACCCACATTTCGCCAGTTATGTGTAAGGCTGGCCCTTATTACATGGGACAAGGGCCAGCCTATTAAAAAGGGGATGGTAGTCTTGAATTCCTTCCGAATGTGTGAAACATCGACATGGTATGGGTGATAACCTGCAGTACATCTGAACTCCTGATGGAAGAAGAGAGATGGTGGTATGAGCTCGTGGAGCTCTTGGGCATACTCACATTCAGAGCATTTTGAACATTTTATTCGTCCCTAAAACGTAAATATACTACACTAGCGGACGTAACGCGGTTTTACCCGCGTAGTTTCCGTTCCCGTGAGAGTACGAGGATAAAATATAGGCTATGTTACTCGCTGATAATGTAGCAATCCACTGTGAAAGATTTTTTCAAATCGGTCCAGTAGTTTTTAAGTTTATTCGTTACACACAATAATACAAATCTTTCTATAGATAATAAACACAAATATAAATGCATAATCATTTATTTACAATTAAGAGAACTAACTTAAATGTCATTAACACTGATACTCTCAGCACTCCACCACTTCGTGGGGGAACCACTGCGACTCTTCAAGACTGTCCCACAGTGACAACTCGGGGTCCAGGAACTCTTGGTTCAGAAGCTCAACGTCGATAACCTTTTTGTGGTCTGTAAAACAAACGGTAAAGACGTTACAAAAGGAACATTTTCTGATGGCCACAACATGCCAGCTTACGGGGACCCCGTAGGGCTGAGCTGAGAGTTGAAAATGCGTCAGTGTGTTTTTATTTACGTTTAATTATAGGTGCTGCTTAGTGTTATAGAGATCCTGTGATCGCCAGACCTACGTCATTTTATAAAAGCTGAAACTGTTTCTGTGATAGTAAATATTTTAAAAAAAGTCCCATCGTCATAGTAGTCTGTGCTATGACGATGGGACTTTTTTTAAGTGAAACTTCTAATGCGACTTCCAACAAGGTTGCGTTAAACGTTTAACGCGACGATGGAGGGAGTATGAAAGCACTGTTGCGTTAAACGTTCAACGCTCCTGGGGAGGGGGAATAGAAAGAGACAGAGCGAGAGTGAATGCGTGGCACTCGAACGCATGCGCGTAGTATACCTGTTTTCCTTTCCACATTACGAAGTTTCACTTCTTCCGCGCAGAGGGACTCCACGCACTATTTTTTTTTTTTTTTTAATATTTGCTTCCACAGAAACAGTTTCAGCACAGTTTCAGTTAAATTATAGCTACTTGTGAGTTAAACTAAAGGCACCTCATCAGCAATGAGCCTGAACAGTGTCGTTTTACATTAATATTTGTAGGTACGTTCCTAAGCATTTGTAATCAGTAAAGTACAGCGAATTTTTCGCTTTAAATAATGCTATATTTTTTATGAGAAATTGCGAAAAAAACTGATGAGTGATTGAAACATTGTTTTTTTTTTCAACGAACATTACACATACAGTAGCATCCCACACCATATCTATTGATAGATACCTTAGATGTGCCTACTAAAATTATTCTTGCTTTTCCCATTTATCCTTGTGTACAATATGTCGCTCGGTTAACTTCCATTATATGATATCATTTCTATGATTTAAAGCAGCCATCCAAAAGTGGTTGCCCAGTGACGACCAACTTACCGAGTCGAAGTCGTAGCTTCGGACCTACGCATGCGTGCACTGTACTTCGTCCTAATGCATAACATCACCACTTAAAACGCTAGAGGAAAAGAATATGTGAAGAACTAAGGAATCGAAGAGCTGTCGTCCACCCACTGTACTGGATCCCAGTCCACTCACTCCAAAAAAGACCTGTATCTCAGTCATGAAAACATTTTAGGTACTGGTAGGGTTATGTACACAAACGTCCATGCCTATATCCATACATCAGTACAGTCGTCTTACCAACTAGCGCCAGCTCGTCGGTCTGCGCCTTGGCCGCGGGCGCCTGCGCGGGGTCGACGACTGGCACGGTCTGCGCCGGCGCCGCGCCCTGCTCGCCCTGCCCGTAGTAGCCAGACCACGCAGAATAGTTCTGCCAGTATGCAGACGGATCATAGTATTGATTGTACTCCTATAAAGTAAAATGTTACTTCATATGTACAACATCCTGACAGTCTATCCGTCAAGCCATTATCCTGGGTCCGCTTTTTCATTGCGATGAAGTTTTTAAAGTTGTAAGCTGGATGCAGGCACAATTCTTCTTGATTTTGTTTGGCTAAGCAATAAGCGGTTGGCATACAGATATTGTCAAGTGTCGAAAATTGGAATCATTGGAATATTATACGTTTTGTGACAATAATTTGAACTTGAAGAACAGTTTAATTAGTAGTTTTATTAAGCAATTTACAATCATCATCATTTTATAGTCATCAAAATTTTACTCAGAACATTGAAGCCATGCCAATGATTTCAATTTAATTCTGCATCTGTTTCATCTTGCTCAAAAGTTCATTCCCCAAGCCATCTGCATGGCTATTCGTAGTACTGAAAAGCAAGCTATAGAATGAAAGTGAAGTGTTTATATTTAAAGGCGAAATTCCCGGCATTTGACGACAGCAGCACGTAGCATCCACACTCAGAAAGAACAAAAGCAAATTAATTATTTGTTTCTATCAACAGAAAACCACTTACCGTTCCACCGCCAAATGTAGAATTAGGTGTTGATGGAGCCGATGGGTTCTGTGAGTTGTTGTTGCACTTAGGCTTGGGCACTGCGGTGCAAATCTTCAAAGGTTTGGACCCAAGCCCAGTGTAACCGTTCATTGCGTATAAAGCATTCCTTTGCTCCTCCTCATTGCCGAACCTGACAAACCCATAGCCTTTTGTATATCCTGAGCTGTCTAGAATAACTGTAATGATAACAATTTTTTAATTATAGAAACATAACTCATGGATTGGTTCCACACTTTTGTTGAAAGGAATGTTTACCTTTGGCAGTCTTTATTGAATTATACTTAGATGCAAAGATTCTGTAGAGTGAGTAATCATCAACATCAGGGCTCAGGTCTCCAACCCACACGGAGAACTCCCTTTCTGTTTGCATGTTAGCACGAGCTTCCCGTGACGCTGTGTTTAACCGGAACCTTACCACAGGAAATGTACCAGGGATTGGTTTACCGTTCAGTTTGTGCATGGCATCTATTGCTTCTTCATCTGTCTGTAATGAAAATGATTGATAACAGCATAGTAAATTATATTCTATAGTGCAGATGCTGCGAAACCAGTTCAAATTTTAACATTGAATTGAAATTTAACCAATTGCTACCAGCCACACTTAGTTATAGTTGGCTAGTACTCTTCTTTGCCCTAATGGTTAACACATGTGTACATTGCATTGGACTGAATATGTGGTAAGCATTTATAAGTCGGTGTCCCTTCCACCCTGTATAATACAGTCTTGCAGCAAACGAGAATACCCCCAATTTTTTTAGCCAACAACACTATTCTCCTTCTTTTTACTGGAGAAAATCTTTAAGATTCTTTACAGTACCTGAAAATGTACAAAAGCATATCCAGCTGGTTCTCCGGTGAATTTGTTTCTCATGACTTTGACAGCTAGTGGTCGCTGCCCCATGCGATTGAAGGCAGCCATGATGAAGCTCTCGGTCATATTGGGCTCCAACTAAAAGAAATCAACATAATTTTGGTAATTAAATGGAGGGAACAACTTCTACAAGTAATAAATTCCCGCCTGTGCTGTCCCGGCAAGGGCCTTTTCTTATACAAAGGCATGAACAGTAATCACTACAATTAGACAAGGTGGATTGGCGATTTCAGACTTATATGACCTGTAAGGCCAAGGTTTACATGGCTGAAATAATAATATCGACGTTGAAGATTCGCTCTGCAAAAAATGATATTTTATGATGAGATTTTTTTTTAAGTAGATATCTAATACTTACGCTGCCCATCCATAATTGACACTGCATAGCCATGCTGAAAACCAAAACTGTTACTATCTGGAAACCAATTTAGTAATATATAAATATTAACATTGCTATCCACAACAATAACGCGTCCTACACCATGCGAAACTGTTAATCCAATCCAACTGTCAGTCTATGATCTGTCGTGGATCTATCACTGTCAAGTGTCAATAATGTAAACTTGGAACAGATAAGTAATGCAAACTCCATTGATTGAATCTTTCATTCACTTCATCTGATTAATCGACTACAAGAAAAAGATTTTTATTTGTTGAATTCCAGAAGCAAAGGACCTTTAAAATTAACAAGATAATAAAAAACGATGATTAACGCAATGAGGAGACAATTTGACAACAACAAACTTGTTGATTTTCTTTTTTACGTTTACATGCGCAGTGTCATCTCGCTTTTCCAATCTGTGGTGAGTACAATATTACAGAAAAAGATTTGCATTTGCAATCTATGGCTGACTATGACGTGTGAGGGTGAGGGAACATGTCATCATCGAATCAAAGCAAGGCGAACGAGACAAGTGGAAGATAAGAAAAACATATCTTATTGCGTTATGTGAATTAGCTACTCACTTAAGAATGTGATTTTAATATAATATATTTATAGTAAAGACTTCTCCAAAAAGTATAAGGTAAATATTCTTAACGTTCACTTGCCATTCTAACATTATTAGGTCAATAATATCACAGAAATGTCACGACTTGATAACATTGACGCACTGGAACAGCAATTAGCCGAATTGCAAATGGCTAAAGATTTAAATAACTCGGGCAAGGTAAAAAAGATACCACCAGCCGTACCGCCAAAAAAGAAGGCTCAACCTCAAGTTCCACACAGTGCTGTTGTAAGCACTATTTGTGAACCGTCGTATTCGGCGATGATTATGCCGACTACAAATAACAATAATACGACGTATAGTAACACACTTCCAGGAAATGTACGCCCTCATGTCCATAAAGATTATGCAAATGTAAACCAATTGAATCTGGCAACGTTTAACAATTCCTATAGACAGAACTTACCTATGCCGTCTAAGACTTACAATGCAACATACAGCAATGTACCTCCGTACAGAAGCAATGATAATTTGCCTCCAGTGCTACCGCCGCCACCACCACCTCCTCCACCACCATCAATTTCGATCGCATCATCGAAACCATACAATGTCAACCAAAATAATGATGAATATTTGCCACCACCATCGCCTGTAAGTTCTAACTACAGTGAGTTGGTCAGAGCTACTGCAAACTTGAACTATAATCAAGAAAGGCCATCTTACCCACCCATATACCAAAACGAGTTTCCTGAATATGGGGTATCACAATCTTCAACTTATGAGTCACTTTATGAGCCAATTAACCCACGTCCACATAGCAACATGTCATCACAATCGAATTCTTTACACAATTATCGCAATAACAGCTTGTCTAACACAAGCAAATCACCACAGCCACTGCATAAAGAAGAAGAGGTGGATGCACTTACTAATCTTCTCGTGAAATCTATAACAGACAGTCAGGATTTGGATGTGTTTGGAACATGCGTTAGATGTGATGGTAAAGTTATAGGTGAAAGTTCTGGATGCACAGCCATGGGAAACATGTACCATGTGACATGCTTCTGTTGTCAACGCTGTAATGTAAACTTGCAAGGAAAACCTTTTTATGCTGTGGAAGGTCAGCCATACTGTGAAACTGATTATTATGAAACCTTAGAGAAATGCTCTGTATGTGACATGCCAATCCTAGACAGGATTTTGCGAGCTACTGGGAAACCTTACCACCCAAACTGTTTCACTTGTGTTGTATGTGGAAAAAGTTTGGATGGAATACCATTTACTGTTGATGCCATGAATCAAATTCATTGTATTGAGGATTTCCATAAGAAATTTGCTCCACGATGTTGTGTTTGTGAACTGCCCATTATGCCAGAGGAAGGTGAAGAAGAGACTGTCAGAGTAGTGGCATTGGATCGTAGTTTTCACGTGAGATGTTACCGATGTGAAGACTGTGGGCTCTTGCTATCTTCAGAATCAGAAGGTAGAGGATGTTACCCACTTGATGATCATATTCTTTGTCGAAACTGCAATGCTCATCGCATCCGTCTCCTTACAAATGTTATGACAACTGATCTTTAAATGATTTCCTCATGATAACAAACTAAAGCAATAATTACCTTTTTCATACTCGTAATAATCGAATTATAATAATAATATTATTTTATTCAATCTTGATTTTTATAATAAATGTAACTCATCATTTTAATAACTTATATATAATATATTTTTTTATTTCTTAACTGATTTTTGTAGAAGTAGACAGCTACATTTTGATTAATTTAGCTTGTAATATGTTCTAGTGATATGTCCTAAGTAGTACTGTAGTTATTCCTATTTATATGCGTATTTTGAGCCATTGTATTCTATAAGAAGACTGTTATCAGAGTAATTTTGACAATTTTATTGTAATGTTAGTGGATAATGGCAAATTATTTAATTGGTTTTTATTATAACTGCGTAATGTGATAATCGAGACAATATTGTTGTGTATCTTCTATTTATGAAGCATTATAAATGCTATAAAATCGTTTATAGGAATAAATTAATTTAGTTACATTATTTTGTAATCTATTTTTGTGGCAGCATATTATTCTTATAATATTTTAATAAATATTCTATTTCATAAATTATTGTGAATTATTTATAAAAATAAGCATAGCCCATACCTTCAATAAAATTTATTTTGTTTCTTTAGAATTAACTAAAAATAATTATAGTTAACAATACTGGCTTAACATTAAAATAATAAGGCAAGTTTTCGATATGTCTTAGTTCCACAATTTCATAATGATACTTAAATATTATCACAAATACATTATATAAAACACAGTCACAACTCACAATCATTAATTCTGAACTTTCCTAGACACGTTGCTGCAAATTTTCTGATATTAATATCACAATAAGGAAGACTATAACGGTCAGCAGTATTACTATATTATTCTTATATCTAACTAAAAGTCTAAACAACACAGACCACGTTTTAACCAGCGGAAATTTTCTAAATTGTAAAATTATGGTAGTTAAAAATGACTACACTCATTTTGAGATCCATGTTCACATTGACTTCATTCCTCGTAGCGATAAAATAGAACAAAAAAACTAGGAACAAGATAATCACTTATTGTAACTACCAATTTACACCTTATGTCTTAATTTCGTATTAAATTTTGGTGGGCTTAAAACTTGTTTCATAAATAAGGATCGCTTTTCCTTAATGTTTTTAGACATGATTAAATCGCATCCAACAGCACTTGCAAGATTTTCACTAGTTTCAAAAGATGAGTTATCATAATTTTGCTTTCGTGGAATTGTCCTTACTCCTTGATCTACGTCAAATTGGTTTTTTACATTAACAACGCTAGTATCAGTTTGTGGCTGACTTATTTCACATGAGCGGTACAACATTTCTTCGTCCGAGTTTAAATTAAGCCTAGGCTCAAATCTTTCTCTTAAAATAGAAAACTTTCGACGTGGTCGACTTCTCGCTCCTTTCTTTACATTTGATATTTTAGATGTTGACGTGTTGACTACTGGCATCGCAGTATCCTTTTGTATCAGGGACTGTAAAGATGTCGATATCTTATTTGAAGAACAGTCTTCAGTCGAGTTACTAGGAGCAGAACTTTCAGAAACTAACTGCCACAAAAAATCAATATCTTTATTTGAAAAATCGTGTTGGTTTTGTTCAGGTTTTATATTGATTTTCTTGCCTTCCAGTTTGATATTACTTGAAATCGATTTTTGACGACGTCTTGTATTTTTATTGTAAGCCGTAACATTTTCTCCACTATGTAAGTCCGTGGATGTTGATGATATATTTGAAACGTTTAGATCTTTTTTTATTACCTCATATTTTGATCTTTGTGCAATGTTCATACAGTTTTCCTTTTCTGGTAAAGATTCCATTATATTGCTTGGGTCAAACTTGGAAGGTTCTTTCCATAGTGCTTGTTTTAAATCAATTTTCGTAGAAGTATTGAATTGGGGTGAGTCCCACAAATGTTCTCGCCTATAATACAAATTTCTTGGGGAATTTGTTACAGTTGATTTACGAATTTCATCTATAGTTGCAACAAGAGAGCTTTCAGAATTCAGTCTTTTCTTACTTGAGGGATCTATGTCGCCTAGATCGTCTAACTCTTCCATGATAGGTTCCAAGTGGTTTGGATCCTTGCTAACATCAGCCATGCATGGTTTTGCTAAGAAAGTATCATCATGAGAAACCAATGTATTGGCGTAATCATCTTGATTTGTTCTATCAAACTTCACAAATACGTTTGAGTATGTATGCGGCTTTTTAGGGAAAGATGGTGCAGCCAAAATAGCATTCTTGAGATCTTGTGAGACACAGCTACTTATCTCAGAGCTGCCTGACGTTAACGTGTCTCTTCTTCTGTCTCTTACCACACTTCCATCATGAAGCCAGTTTTCTATGTCAGAATATCCATTCCAGGATCTCAATCCCCAAGCTTCTCGAGCAATATTTACGGCACATATGTTTTCATAATCGTGAACTGACAACACCTCCGTTGGAGTATCTAACTCACGTGGTTTCGAAGGGAATAAGTCCGTTCCTATTCCATTTTTATTTTTATCCTTTTTGGCATACATTTCCTTGAGGATATCTAAAGCGATTCTTTGAATGTTTTCAATATCTGCGTCTTGGTTCCCAACTTTAATATTCTTAAGTGCACTCAAACATAACTTTTGAACAATATTTTCGTTAAATGTGTTTATATCAGAGCTATTTATATCGCTAAAACTAAGGTCTAAATCCATATCAATGGAATCAGAAGAAGTCTTTTTATTCGAATTATCTGTATCGTGACTAATCTCAGAGCTGTCCGTCTTTAACATTTTCATAAACTCTTCATTAATTAAATTACAAACCTCCAGGTTTATATTCGTTAAATCGTCTCTTAATGCATCTGAGGAACATATACCTCTACGTTTGTGCAAGTTTAAATTGCTCGAAGTTATTTCGTCTATTGAGCTTTCTAAATTCTCCATGGAACTTAACTTTAATGTTAACTCCGTTGGAGAGCAAATAGCAATTTTTTTGTTGTTTTTATGTTTGTATTCATCTTCGTGCAAAATCGATTGAGGTGTGTTTTCAACCGTGTAAAATTCAACGCTAGAAACCTCTAAGCTATTGTTCCCGATAGGTGCCGATGTAAATGTTGGTGTACCAGATCTGGCTATCCAGTGTTCCAATAAAAACTTTTTATCAGCATTTTCACTTTCCTGTCTCTGGGCTTGTTCAGTCGACAAATCTTTACTGTAAATAAAAATACAAATATTATATAACATAATAAAGTTTTTTTGTAGTAATATTATACATACAAGCCATGATTTTTTTTGGTTAGTACCTTGAGCTTACATCAGTCTCTTCTTCTTTTCGAGAACATTTAAATGATCTCACATGGTTGAGACTGCTCCCTTGATCGTTTTTATTATTTGATTCTTGTATATCGACTTTATTGTTTAATTCAATGTCGTCATTTTTCCATGAAATGGGTCCCGTTGAATGAAAATATCTGTAGTATAATATCATAGAAAGGATGCCTGAAAACGAGAAAAAATAAATTATAAATGTACCGTGTCTATTAAAATAATATTTCATAGTAATAATCACTTGTGTTAACTCACCAACAATTGTACCCAATATGATACAAATTGCTGCAGCAATGGACCATGATTTCTTTTGCCACTCAGTATCAGATATAAGCACATACAAAAATAAGCTTCCAAAGTTTTGTGATATCATTAACGTATAAAACAACATCAAACGATACCGTGTGTGTCCTTCTCGCAAGTTAATATAACAGAAACAATAAACGAAACCCATGACAACATTGTAAAGAGTTTCTTCTAATTTATTTGGACAAAATGTAGTTTTTTGAACGATAATCCAAAAGGTCATTGCAAACCAGTGCATACCTGAAAATATAATAAAGTTTTTTCGGTGTTACACTTTTGGTCATATAGAAGGAGTTGTAATCCAGCCACTTTTGGTTAGAGCGGCAACCAGTCAAAAAATATATTGCTCACCTAGAGGTATTAACGTCCAGATACCAAAAATTATAGCAAATAACAAAATTCCTGGAATTCTTCCTATTAACATTCCAAAATGCCATATTAATTTCAGTAATAATGAATTCCAACTGAAATTCTCATTGGAAAATGTTGTAATACTGTAGATGTATGTCGCGCAACCCCAAATAACCGACGCAATGGATGCAGATAAAGCAAATACTGAAATTAAAAAACGCCTTAAATGAGCAAAAAGCACTTGTAACAAAACACTACATAAAAATATAGGAAATAGGGGAGTAGTAGAGTAGTAGGGGGGTTAGATTAGAACTTTAAAAAAAAAAAAAATATTTACCTTTTGTATAGTAATTTTCATCTAAAGTAACAATAGCATAAGTTTGTAATATGACTTGTGGTACAGTACCTATAAAAATGTATAAAAAATGCAACAAACTCAAATCATTTCTTTGAGAAATTAATTTATGTGTTTTTATAGATTCTAGGTTTTTGCACACAAATACTTTGCGCAAAAATATTATATATCTGAAACAAAAAGGAACACATCAAATAAAGATAAACAAAAGAAACACCAAAGTTTTTAGTCATTAATCCTTTACCTCTCTAGTAAACCAACAAGGCAAATATGAGTAATCCAATGACGCAAACTTGATTTTTGATCAGTAACCAACCATCTAATTGAAAATATATTTATAAGAATATTTGGAGTTACTATAAAAATTAAAGTACCAAATGCCCAGTAAAGATGACCATCTTTACAATATTCGGCGAAAACTATTACATCTGTAACAAATATAAAAAAATATTAATTACACTTCAATTTCAATTTTTAAACCGGCTTGAATTCAAATATAACAGATAAAAAAAATTAAGTAATTGACTGTAATTAAATGAAAAAGAAATATATCACCTGTCGTTAAATCAGCTAATATCGTCACAAGAGATATAAATACGCACAAAACATGAATGATACAAAAGTTTTCATCTTGATTGTTTGATGTTTTACTTTCTATGTTACGAATTCCAAATCTACAAGCCTCCGCCATTCTAAAAATTCATTCATAAACACATATTGAAAACAAACAAATAAACTTCAGCATAATCTGTTTTACTGTCATTATTATTATTTCAAAATCTATGTTTACTTCATTTAACGAAATCTTTGTATTTAGTATTAAGACCACTATTGTACGTCAAATTCAACAAACCAATACAATCAATAGTTCAATGCTGTAAGTCACAGCGCAGCGTGGGCGCATACAATACAGTCAAACTTTTGTTCTCGTATTGTAGGGCGATTCATGCCCGCCGCCATACAGATAATGTATTAAAACGCGATATGACAGCCTTGATGAGCTTTGGGAGATCGGTATATTTAATGTTTTTTAGGATTTAAACAGGCTTTTTTTATAGAGATTTCCAAGCAGTAAAACTTTTCTTCTAGAACTACGATTAAAGCGACCCATACATAACAAAAAATCAGTACGCTTATGACAAAGGCGTTAAGATTAATTCTTAGGAATCGACTAAAATGCTTGAATGAATGATTTATCACGATTATATTATCTGTGCTTGTTGTTTTTATTTGAAAAATTAAACGTCAAATACAATTTTAAACTATCTTGAGTTGAAATGCAGTCTTTTTAAGCCATCAAATTATTTAACTCGCCAATAATAGAAAATAAAAAAATGATCCACGACGCTCTACTAATCCTTTGGGACTGTTCTCGTACTACTGAAGCGGGAAAAGAGGTAAGTAATCTTGTTTGCAATTTTTATTGTTTAGTCTGAGAGTTTTAAAATAATAAACTAGTAAGAATAATGATGTTATACTTAACAATCATTTCATAACTACAGAACGAGCTTGTAGAATACGCGAACCAGGGAGATTCAGAAATATTTGGTAGAATAAATGAAGTAGCCAGGAGTCACCATAGAATCCAACGTTTTGTTGAAGCCACGGGATTTCGCTCCAGAAAAGCTCTTGCAGGTATTTTTATTTATGAGCTAGTTAGTGAATCTACTTACTTATACTCAAAGTCTTCGTCTTCTTATGATCTCTTTTCATGTTATGAAACATTTACCATCAGGACTCAAGATGTGTGGGCTCTACTCCCAAGCACTCAGCGAAGGCTTCTCTGAAGTCCTACAACTATACAAGCAAAATCTAATGGAAGTGGAGAGCCTTGTGATAGGCAATCACAACTACACATTATCATTTGTGTACAGTTATGTAGAGAAGTACCGTGGGCTGTTCAACACTTTGAATAAGATTATAGCTAATATTGAGCAAAGGGTACTGACAGGGTGCCAGATACTGAGTTTGTTACATCAGTACATTTTGAATGGCAATGAAAGTGTCCATGAAGCTGTTGTGAGGTAATTTCTTTTTTAACTCAAAATTTTCTAACATATCATAACACATGTAATACCTAAAGGTTTATGTAGAGGTGTAGAACACCCACATTTTCCCAGTTATGTTATAAATCCCACATGATGGGTATTGCCTTTTATTCCCATCTGCCCCCTTTGAGGTTGCCACTGGGGCGGTGGTTGGCACTAATAAATAGGTGGTGTTTACCACCCCGGTGGTCAATAGTACCTATTTAGTTTCATCTGCCCCCTTCGTAGTTATAGTACAGGGGTTTATTCGCATTTCGTGTTGGACATTATCAATAGAAATTTAAATAAAACCACTGGATATCTTTAGCATTAAAAATAGTATATATATATAGAATATAATAGTCAGTCTGTTTAGAGACGGACTGTCACAGCGTCAATAACAAGAATAAATTAAATATACAAAGTTGATACGACAGATAGGCTTTCCTTTAAACTGCCTATACTAGGTACCATTTTCAAGCTCTGTACCAAAAATCAATTAAATAGGAGCAGTAGTTTAGTCGCAAATGATTTTTTAAGTTTTTGCCCCGTTTGAACACGATGTATCTTTCCTAACAGCTGATTATGTCTATACGCATAGGTCATGCACCTTAAAACGATAAATCGGAGTATAACCTACGATGCGTTGTTGCCGCTCTGACGCAAGTCACAAGTACAACCAAATATTTTTGCTAAAAGATGGCAATGCAAACAAGGAAGCAATAAATACACACACTTGCACTTTCATTACGAGAGTGACAATCATAGCAAAACATCCCGCGAGTAAAAGAAATAGAAATAGGTCATTGTGTTGCTACTGCATCTTAGATTTTTGCGGTCGGTAAGTGGGGCGTCTTAAAAACTTGTTTTTTCAGTTCGCCGACGCAACCCTTTGGGAACGTACTTAGGTTACGTAACACGGAAGCTCCCGCGCCGCTTTTGTTTTGTCGAACTCGCGCGCTGACAATTGTTTAGCCGTTCATCGCAAGTTGTGGTACCAGCTGGACGGAGCGCCTCCATATTCTGTGATGGCTTCCAGGGAGCGGCTCACAGAAATGTTTGGGCAGCAATGGATCGGTCGATTCGGACCTGTTCGATGGCCACCACGATCTCCAGACCTCACTCCCATGGATTTCTTTTTGTGGGGGTACATTAAGGGTGAAGTGTATGCCTCAGAGGTAAATACAATTAATGAACTAAAAAATAGGATTATTTTAGCATTTCACAAATTAAAGTGCTTAGCGACGGACAGTGATTTAATTAGAAAAATAAATAACAATATTCTCCATCGGTATAATTTGTGCATTAATGTGAATGGAGGACACATCGAGAATTTAAAATTTTAGTGTTTTTGTTGTGATTGTTGTGCGCGTATTTCAAAAACTAATGTAATCAGGCGTAAGCCGCCGTCCGCCGGCCGACCGCTTTGATACGGGAGAACACACGTGCGCCGCGCGCGTGCGACGTTGCCGCTTTAATACCTAGGTATCTAAGGTCAGTTAAATTTATTTACAAAGGGTGTTTGCGTTTTACTCTGATGTGCAAGCTATTTAGTTCGTTCGAAAAAAAAAAAAAACTCATTTTTATTTATAATTTATTTTATACCGTATCGAATTAATACTAAACACGTATAGTATACGTAGTGTAATTTAATGCCTCTCGGTCATATCAACTCTGTATAATTTATTATGAAGACGTGAATAAACACGAGTTAAAGTTGATAACGCGTCTCATTAAGTAGCGATAAATCCCTCCACCGCCACAAACCGCTACAGTACCTACTTAGTGCTTTGCAGTATTTTTCTATAGATTACGCACTCACTTAAAACAGTGGCCGACAAGACACGGAACAGTGCATTGTTCTACGACTCCACCCGTTTGTGCGAGTGAGATCATAATATTCATCCCTTTGCGCAAGGGAGAAAGCAACGTTTACTACTTTTCTTGTACGTCACAATTTGCAATAGATAATCAGAGACTGCGTAGTGTGCGCCCGCAAATATACCAATATGGCGCAACCATTAGCAAGTGGAAGTTCCCAAGAGTCTGATACGATTTGTTATATTAATAAAAACAATGGTAAAGTGCTGTTACTTGAAAAAACAATTTAAAACCCCTGTATTATATACGAAGGGGGCACATGAAACCTAAATAGGTACCACTGACCACCGGGGTGGTAAACGCCACCTATTAGTGCCAACCACCACCCCAGTGGAAGCTCAAGGGGGGCAGATGGGAATAAAGGGCTATTGCCATCATCATCTTCCTGCCCTTGTCCCGTTTTATCTGGGGTCGGTACAACACATTTTCTTCTTCCATTTTCCCGTCAGACGTCACGGCATCATTTAGTGCCATCAATTGGTCGCAAATCAAGCTCTGTGGCTCCTGCTGTCCTTTTACCCTAACAGGGTTTTAAGGCGGTTGCGGCAGGGTAGCCTGCGAAATTCCAATTTTCTTACGTTTTTTGCAATTTGCAGGTCATTGTCAGATTGTACGTTGATGAAAAATGAGTCGCGCCGGTAACGCGTATGTAGTTCTAATCCTATTTAATGACTTTTTCATGAAATATTCATTGAATAGGATTACATGAACTTAGAGGGTTGTATTGATGATTTTCATGATTGTGATTCTGTAACATACGTGTTACTGACGCGACTCATTTTTCATCAACATAAAACCTGGAAATGACCTGCAAATTGCAAAAAACGTAAGAAAATTGTAATTTCGCGGGCTACCCTGACGCAACCACCTTAATGAAAAAAGGATTACTTACTGGTTGAAGCTTACTTTCAGCTTTCTTTCCAAAGTCTGAATCATAGCATTTACCTAACTTTATTAGAATTACAAGATTTGAAAGATTCAATTGCTAAAAGTAACAAACTTCACATAAACTTTCCTCTGAGTGAACAATGATGAATTTTATAATTAATCTTTCCTTAATGCTCACCTTCAACTCTCCAAAATCCTCCAGTTTCAGAATTGTGTCAGTTAATTCAGTAATTATTTAAGATTTTTTTAAAATATTTCTTTTATTTTTTCAGAATATTCTCATGTGTCAACAAAGTATTTGTGAACCAATTATGCACTTGGCTTTTGTACGGTGAACTGAAGGATCCTTATCAAGAGTTTATCATACTGCACAACCGGAGTCCTCCGAATGCATCGGAGACATTTCTAACTTCTCCTACATCTGCCTGTGAAAAATCTCTTGTGTCAACAGTAAGTATAAAAACTGATAGAAAACAAAAAGTTTCGTTATGTTTAGGTTTCGTTAAGTTTGTAGTTTTGTTTAGTTTGTTTTGTGTATTGTGTCTACTTCACAGACCGTGAATGTGGTATATTGATGATATAATCATCAACTGTCTCCTAATAAAAGGGAAAATGAGGAATCCAAAAAAAATCTTTCGTTAATAAAATTTGTGTCTCTTACTTGTCACATTGACTATGTCATTAAAACTATTACTACTGTTGTATAACATTGTACAACGGGCTATGTATAACTATTACTACTGTCTGTATCAATTGCTGGGCAAAGCCTCACTCACAAACATGGTCCACTTGACCACAGTGTGGTTAGTTTTCTTAAGCTTGTCCCGTCATCTTATTCAGAGGTGGCAGCAACGCCCTCTTTCTGTGACACGGTTTGACGTATTTAACTGTCTTGCAATAACTCTAACATTTGTTTTTTTTTCTTACAGCTCCAAGACACAAGTCTGGAATGTGGATATGACCTCAATACTAACATGATACCATACTTTATGCCTTTGTCCCTTGCCCAAGAGATATTATTTATTGGCAAGACTATAATCTTGTTTAGTTTTGATCCTAAGAAGGTGAAGAAAAGCAGCTCTTTTGTTGAAAACAGGACTTTGATGCCGTTGCAGAAGTTAGGAGTGGAATCGAGAAGGTAATTATTAAATTAACTAGTCATCATTATTGTACCCCGATGCTGAGTTTCTTGCGTTCATTGGATACCGAAGGCTTTCGGTAGGTCATCAATCCATAGTTAATTTCTACAAAATTAATATGTGAGTTTGAGTTGCGAATTTGCTGCAAAATGAACTGGGTCCAAAAAAAACCTAGAACAGATTATCTCACAAGTTTATTTAAGTTGTTAATGGTACCTAAACCTACCAGACTAAGACCTATTTCAGAAATTTTCAAATAAACCCTAACTTTTTTTATCATTTTAATTTTTTCTTGTTTTTAGATTCACAATTTGGGAAGACAAAGAAGCCGAGTTCCATGAGAAGTTGCAGAAATTAAAGGACCCTGAAGTGTTTGAAGTTTGTAATCTTAGAGGGGTTATCAGAGAAATCAAGGAATGTGTTACTAAGGTATGTAGGAATATGAAGTGTTACTGTCGGGCAATCACCTTCCATTTTATTATGGCTTGCTTGAATGAGTCTGACCTACATGGTATATCACTCTTGTCTATTCCAACTGCTAAGAGATCTATTCTGGTGGCTTACCATGTCGTCTTAAAGTAGGAGTAATTCCAGTGTGAGAAAGAGATGGCGCTAGACAACCTGTAGAGCTTTGTCTCTTTCCCACACGGGATTTACTTCTGCTTTAAGGGGCCGGCGGACGATGAATTGTCCATACAAACGTAATACCAAAATCAGTTTCAGTTTGAGCATATTTCCACCTTATTATGCTGTTATTCGGAACAAGACAGTTTTTACCTGGGTTTATATTTATTTTTTATGCAAAATGATTACCTAAAACGAATTGTAAACAAATTGAATTGCTCACATTTTTACCGTATAAATAAGATGTTTTCATCTCATCTGTTCTATATTAAAAACGGTAATATATTTAATATTGGCTATTTCGAAACATGACTTATATTGTTAAGTTACTTTTTTTTTTTTTTTCATTAGTCTGTTCTGTCCCACTGCTGGGCAAAGGCCTCCCCCATTGTTAAGTTACTTATTATAAAAAAAAAATGGAAAAGCATTGAGTTTTCATTCATCATTTTTGGTATTAGGGCACACATTCAAATTAATCACAAATGTTCAGCGGGGATATGAATGAAAGATAATTATAGAATAGTAGCTAGGTAAACACTATTCACACGCGGTCACGCGCGGCTTCGCAACGCGCCGGGAAGCGTGTAACACAGATAACAATATTTCGACGGATTTTTGCCTTGCTTCGAATTGCAGTTGCGAGCGGCCACCGCCGGGGCTTTTAAGACGTCATAGTAACCCCCCTGCTTGCTTTAACAGCTGCGCCGCATTTATTTCAATACAAAAAAAAAAAACGCGATGCGGCCCACCTGTAGTGAGTGATATGGATGATTTTTGCCATTTGCTCAAATCTGCTTCAGCCTTAATACACACATAATTTACACTTCCAGCATCTGTGGACAGTAGCCGTAGAAGAGGCTCAACTGATCCATGAGCTGCGACTGATGAAAGACTTCTACCTACTGGGTCGTGGTGAACTGTTCCTGGAACTGCTCAGGCTGACTTCGCCAATGCTGGACAGACCTACTGCCAGAACTTCTACTAGAGGTCAATGTTATTTAATTCGGTTATGATTATTAACCTTTTGAACGCCATAGCATAAACGCACGCTCGTGCTCTCCACGTCAAGCCAAAATTTCACTTACCATTTTGTCATATAATTGTGTCATTTGGCGTACTGGGCACGCGTTTGCTGGTCACGAATATGTGACAATGGCGTTCAAAAGGTTATTCAGGCGTGATCGAGGTCAAGAGCAGGCCTATTTTGTAATTTAAAAATATATGATTTTTGTAGAACCTGAGATACAAGCAGTGTTGCTGGGTTTGCTCACATTAGACATTCTCAACATCTTTGCTTAACTTACGGACAGATGTGTTGCTTTGCTAGGGAGATTGTTCCGCTATTCATTATACCCCGCTAAAACAGCTGATGGGAATGAGGAAAGAGGGCAATTAGGGACACCATCTTATGTAGTCATGACGATACTCTTGCAATATCTGAAAGCTATCTCTCAACTTGATCATCAATATATCTTTTTTTGGTATTTTCATGACTGTTATTATGGTATGGTATAAATGGTGGGACAGGGTAGGGTAAAGGCCTGCCAGGGCTGCGGGACTGTTCGAAAGAGATACCACGGCCCTGGAACACAAAGGGCAAGGAAGGAACAAGAATGGGTTTTAGTCAGTACAAGTCTGACACTCCCTTCCGCTCTGCCCAGAGCGGGAGAAGTCATTCGATGATTTCACATCCGAAAAAAAAAGGGTAGGGTAAGGGCTGTGTATGTCTATACAAATAAATAAAATTGAAGTGTCTATTTTCAGTCTGTGCATGTATTTTCAGAAATGGATTTCAAACTAAATCCATTTCTGCATTTTTTGTCTGTCTGTTTGTTCCGGCTAATCTCTGAAACGGCTTGACCTATTTAGACGGGACTTTTAGTGGCAGATAGCTGATGTTATAAGGAGTAACTTAGGCTAGAAGGTTGGGAAAAAGGTTTAGAGTTCCGTGCAACAAAAAATAAAACCCTTGAGATTGTTAACAAAATCAAATTCAATTTTGTACACACAGACATTTGTTTTACCTACAGTATTGTTTCACCTTCTCCCGTCAATCCATACAAAGTCGTCTTAAAAAGATCGCTTGTAGTGATAATAACGTCCATTGTACCTGTACTTTGTATAGTGTACATAACATAACATCACGCCTGTAATCCCCGTAGGGTTAGGCAGAGGTGTACCAAATGGTACACCCACATTTCGCCAGTTATGTTTAAGTCCCATGTAATAGGGGGCGACCCTATTGCCATCAACCGGGCACAAATCCAGACTCCGTGGCTGCTACTGAGAAATTCCTGACGAAAAAACCCAATAGCACTTGGCCCGACCTGGGAATCGAACCCAGGACCTCATGCTCAGTAGTCGCGCTCGCGACCACACGACCAACGAGGCAGTCACGTATTCTATCTATCTATATCTCTGTTATGCCAGATGGTACTTAGTTGCTTCAAAAATATGCATAGACCTTATCATTATCTTTGTTTTTCCCAGATATGAACCACGCATTCCAGTTAGCAGCAAGAGCGGTGTTCCTCAGCAACAGTGCCGATATAGAAAAGTTTAGTTTTGAACTGCCTTATGTAAAGCCTAATGTTTCAACTAATACTACTGATACTACCGAAGATGATAGCACAACTGGTATGTATGATCCATAACAAAATAGTTTTATTACTAATCAGCTTACCTGCGCAATACCACAATACACTCCAAAAGTGGAATTGCTGATATGGGTAATAAGGCTGTTAGGTTGAAGTTGGATTCATCATCATCAGCCTATAACGTTCCCACTGCTGGGACACAGGCCTCCTCTCTATGAGAGGGATTGGGCTATAATCCACCACGCGGGCCCAGAGCGGATTGGTAGATGTCACATGTCTTCGAATTTTTGGTTCTAGGACATGCCGGTTTCCTCACGATGTTTTCCTTTACCGTTTTTGAGAGCAGTGGTGATGAAATAAATTACACGAAGTAATCCGCCTGCCTGGGTTCGAACCCACGACTTACTGTTCGTAAGTCGAGGTCGCTACCACTGGGCCACAGCTGCCCTCAAGAAGTTGGATTGATCGGGCCATTTCTGTAGAATCATCAGGGCCAAAGTCGTCACGCAATGGGTGCCAGAAGACGGGCGTCGACGCCGAGGGAGACCTAGAAAACGCCGACGTGACGACTTAGATGCGTATATAAATGTCGTATAATTGGCCGGAGGAAACCGCACTGAGAGAAGAGTGGAAGGTATGGGGGTGAAAATATAGGTTAAAAGAGAATTACCTTTAAACACAAGTGTTGTTGATCACTAAGAAGTAATAAAGGGCAAGCGTTTCGGAGGGCCGGACGGTCTAGTGTAATTTTGTATTAAAAAAAGTGGCTGTTCTCAGTCTGTGTTGAACACACCTTCTTCATCCTTTACCTTTTTAATATTTCGTTAAAAACGAACCGGTAAACGAGCCGGTATCACACTTAGAATTATTTATACTGGTAACCAAGAAGAAGTTGGTGTCTATAAAATGACGAAAATAGGCCATTTACGATTGGTCTCTCACAAGAAGTCCATAGGCGCTAGGCATGCGAATGCGGGTGAACGGCCAAGTGTGATTGGGAAGTTAGACATTGTTTTAATTTCCAGGATATTTTTGAAGTTATACTTCTTTTGGCGCGTTAGGGAAAAATGATGGGAGTAAATTTTACAGATGCGCGCGCCCACCGTCACGAAAAACCGACACCCTGAAGTTAGCTAATCAACATACACCCTGAAGTTAGCTAGTCAACATTTTAGTTTTATACGCCAAAGAAGTATAACTTCTTACGTGCGTAATAAGTACACACACTTTTTTGTACCATTAACCAAGCATACTTACACAAGATTTAATACAATTGCAGTAGCAGATGGCTGGTCCAGTATAATCCTCAAATACGACTTCAAATGGCCTCTCCACCTGTTATTTACGCCAGAAGTACTAGCGCGGTATAACGATATGTTTCGCCTTCTGCTGAGGATAAAGAAGACCCAGCATGATCTACACGCGCTTTGGAAGGCTTATAAACAGTCCAGTAGGTATGTTGACTTGTGCAATCTAGTTTCTTGCAGCTATAAAATGTCTATGGATTGACCCTCAAAATAGTACAAACTTTTCTTACCCCACTGCCAAGAAAGGGTTATGTTTTTCGCGCGTATTTTATATGTTTGTAAGTTTCTTTAATACCTCGTATCTTCCAAACGGCTGGATGAATTTCTTTATATTCGTCTAAAAAACACGCGTCCTTAGATAAGTGTTTGGAAAAAAAACGGTGGATTTTTGGCGCAAATTTTTCTTTTTTGCAGTTAGGTTTTTGATTCTTTAAATTATTTCTTCACTGCTAGGCCAGGTTTCAGGTATTTGCGCCGAAACAATAGACAGCTGGGACTTTTTCGGTGTTACCTGTGAATTCATTAAGTTGACCTAATGTATCTTCTTTCTATTCCATATTCCAGTTTCTCGATGTGCCAACTGCACAACAAGCTGATGTTCCTGATGGACAACTTGCAACACTACATGCAAGCCGATGTACTGGAGACCAACTTCTCCCGTCTGATGGACGCGGTGCATAAGACCAATGACTTCGAGAAGCTGAAGAAGGCACACGCTACGTTCCTCGCTGATATACTCAGCCAGTCATTCTTAACTTTTACTGCTGTGAGTTCATTTTGGGTTGTTTAGTTGTAGCTATGATTAATGTTTTGCGGTCCAGAGCTAGGGCATTATATTTTCGTGCTTATTGCAACAGCAACAAGACTCAGTCAATAGACTGAAAACGTAAACTTTTTTATGAATATTGCCAAAAGGTTCTCTGTTCTCAATCATGTTAAACTGACTTTGTGTCTTTTTTGAGAATTTATATCTTTATAGCTCATAAATATGCTAGCTTAGGGGCGTATAATACGTCCAGTTTTACTTCTTAGTATTATTTATTTTTCTAAGTGAAATAATATTTTTACTAGCCTTTACATGGAGTTAACAATCCTGTGTCCTGTGTTATAATATTCCAACGTCTTCATTTGCACAAAACTGCTTTATTCAAGCGAGTTACGGCCAAAGGCAAACCTACTTAGTGTAAAAAAATACAGCGTAATTAAGTAACCAATTAGATCTTCAGAATTCGTGCAGCTGTTTTTTTTAAAGTAATGATTGTTCTACTTCTACTCGCGTGTTCTAGTCGTGTGACAGCGACTGCTCGAGCGAGTCGACGGATTCGCTCAACAACCCCGTGTTCTGCAACATCATGGAACTGCTGAAGCTCTGCCACTCCTTCTGCGGGATGAACGATAGCGTCGCCGATAAAGAAGCCGAGGATTACTATATTAAAGGATATTCAGATCGGTAAGTTTGTTTAAAATAGACAGAATCAGACTAATGAATCGGTTTCTAAAACTAAAAAATAGTTTTTCGCAATATAATACGCTTGAAAGAAATATGATTATATAAATAAAAAAAAAAGGTTTTGTTTCGTTTTTGTTAGGCTTGTCTTTAGAAAGCTTATTTTCCTGAAGTATTTGTATTTTAAACCTGACATTAGCTGGCACATAGTGTATCTTGTGACGCTGCAAAAGTTATCTTAGACCATTTATGACCTATGACCTAGGAGGTAGCACAAGTCGCGGGCTCGAACTCACTGGTGGGCGTGGCCAAGAAGCCCGCTATCTTACCTGGCATCGTGCCCGACAGTGAGATGCACGATAATTCATACTATAGGCGCGCGTAAAAAATTTGAAAAGGTCTTTGGAAATTCGAGTTTTATGAAAAAACCACTGTATAAATCAATTACAAATAAAATTTATTGAATTTTTAGATAATTGTGCTTTGTCGGTACCGACTTTGTTTTGGAAATTTGACACTTCTTTTATTACTAATTTACGCCAAAAGTTGCATTAAAATTGGCAATAAAAACGAATCTTTGGTAGCTAGTAACTTTTAAATGGCTTTTTTATTTTACTATTCTGTTTCCGCACAGACAAAATTATTAATAAAACAAAACCATATCATGTTTAACTTTGGATGAACAGTGTCAAACTGTGGAGTGATACCCTCCCGAAATTTCTATGGAAAAAATGTCACCTTAAGAATACTAACCAACAGCTTTTTTTGTAAAACTTCAGGTACAGCAAGTTAGTAAAGCAGTTAATGCAGCTCCTGGTATCTCTACGCGATCGTCCTTGCGGCGTGTACCTAGCGAGACTTCTGATGAGGCTCGACTACAACCGATGGCTTAGCGGAGAGGCGCAGCTGACCCAGTCTGTTACCAACATGTTGCGATGCTGATGATGACTTCGAGGTGGAGAAACTCTGGACTTAATGATCTGGAAATGCACGAGCCGGCTGGTGACTCAATGCTGGATTCTCTGGATGAGAATAGGATTTTTGTCTGCAGCGGTTTTACAGTAACCTGGTACGAAGAAGATGCTTCTAACTTTATTTATGTGCTACACCTCTTAAAAATTATAATGCCTATGCATGCAAAGCGAGAACAAGTATAAACTTGGATTAAAGTCACAATACTCCAATATAACACAGGTTGGAAGGGATACTGCCACACAAAAGATCACCACATATTCAGTACAGCCGTGTGAACACTTCCATATAGAAATATATCAGTAATTTAAAAAAAAAAGTTTCATACATTTTGACCGTAGATTCACTTTTGTTCGATTTTTTATTTATTACTTAAAAAATTAATATTATTTTTAAAAACTGAATATGTGGCAACCTTTTTTGCGTCAGTGTAAAGAGACACTGCGTATTATATTTTTATTTTGTTATTTTGTTCAAGAACACTTTGATTAATTTGATCTAACTCTCTAATAATATTATACAATGTTGAAAAATCTTTTGATATCTTTATAAATAAAACCACGAAATTACAAATATTTTTTTAATCATCATCATCAATAATTTCTTCTTCCTGTAGAACACTGGTATCATTTTCCTTATTATTTTGGTTTAAAGCATGTTCAGCGTGTTGCATCATAAATGTTTTAGTAAGTATGCACTTGGTCATGTGACAAGAACATGGAAGGGGGTGCTCCACTGCTTCTGGGTCTAACATGGTCATTTCTAGATTGTATCTGAAAATTCAAATATTTAAGTAAATAAGATGTGCCGGACAGCTAGACTTGTTGGTCCCCTGCTGAGCATGAGGTCCTGGGATCGATTCCCAGGTCGGGTTAGTTGTTATTGGGTTTTTTCCATTAGGAATTTCTCAGTAGTAGCCGTGGACTCTGGATTTGGGGTCGGTTGTTTGAAATAATCTCGCCTCCTATTACATGGGACTTAAACATAACTGGGGTGCCCAACCCTTCGGGGATTACAGTGATGATCAACTGGTGGAGAACTCTCAAAACTGAGCATTTTTCTGAAGTAAACTGTTGAGTTATTATAATAACTTTACATACTTTGAAGAATCCTTTCAGGTTGAAATCAATCACAATCGAAAACTACTTTTCAAATTGAAAAGAAAATCATGAAGTCACAAAAGCTAGTTTAAAAACATGACAATATCACGCCTATAAACCTGCAAGGGCTAAGCAGGCTGGCTGGCTCTCAACAGAGCAATAGAATTGTGTTACAGCCATATTTTGCATAAAAACTTTTTAGAAAATATTGTACCTTCTGCTAGTAGCGTCAGTTCTGGACATACTCAGTTGGAAAGCGATGGGTTCTCCCTCTTCCACCTCCTGCTGCTGCGGCAACACAATCACAGTTTGCTTCCAATGTGTAGGCGGACTCTGTGGACTTGTGTCCAGAACTGTGTGACTGTCTCCTGCAGCGTTAGGAAGCTTGGGGAAATTACACTCGAACCATAGGCAGAGGCCTTGGTAGTAACCATTTTTGCTTGCACCTGTAAATTAAATTATCAAAAAAATTAGTTGTCCTTGGATTCCTTGGAGGTTGTGGTTCTATGAAATTATTATTTTTTATTTCATAGTGATATAATGCACTTTTTAATAACACATCGAAATTTCTATCTATACAAATAAATAGGATTGAAGTGTCTGTTTGTAATTTTGAAATAATATCTGATTACTGAATGCGTATGAGTATTTACGATACTTTTTATTTTATTTTAAATTTTAACCAGGTCTGTCACACTCCTGGGCAAAGGCCTCCCTCCACTCCTTCCACTTTTCGCGAACCAGCGCGTCTTTTTTCCAGTTCGTCCCCGCCATCTCCTTCGTGGTCTGCCGCGACCACGCCTCACTGTGTCAGGGCACCAGTTTCCTGCTATTTTGGCCCATAGTTTGTCCGGCATGCGGCAGACATGTCTTCTACCCAGTCCCATTTGATCGGGGCAGCCTTTTGAGCCACGTCAGCTATATTTCTTTTGGATAGCAGTATTGTGTTTCGAACACGATCCGTTAATTTAACACCTAATATACTGCGCACCATTGCTCGTTGGCAAACCTTGAGTTTGAACTTCTGGGTGTTAGTCAAAGACCAAGTCTGTGCACCATAGGTTAAGACGGGGAGTCAGAAGACTTCACATGTCCATAAGTCTGCGTTTCAGTGCCATAGGCAACTCGCCATTGAATAGTTCTTTCATGGACCAGTAGCTCTTCCAGGCCTTTCTGTTCGTCTTGCGACTTCTTTGTCTTGCCTTGCCTGGAAAAGACTATATGGCCCAAGTAAAGGTATTCCAGGACATGTTGTATTGCCTCCCCGTCTAATTTTATTATTTTAGGTGTTTCATTGCACATAACTTTGGTTATCGACATATTCATCTTCAGCCCAACCTCAAGGCTTGCGTCGCTTAGATCTTAAAGTATTAGCTAAGTTCTGTTGCTGAAAATGCAAAGAGAACAATGTCGTCGGCGCAACGTAGATTTGATAGTCAGGTCTCGCCGAGAACAATTCCTCTTACCCACAAATTGACAGCCAACTTCCTGAAGATTTCTTCAGTGTCTACTGGTGAACAGTTTAGGAGATAGCGGGTCGCCCTGTTTGACTCCTTTCTCTATTTTAAATTTTGATCCACAGGATCTCATCAGTTTGTAATTTTATTGCGGCTGTACTATTTCTGTATATGTTGCGTAGTAGGTGTATGTTTTGGGGTCAATGTTTTGGTTGCTTAAAGCATTAAAATAGCTGTGTGTGAAAAGCTGTCGAAGCCTTTGGAGTAGTCTACAAAAGCTTGGTGTAATGGGAATTTGTATTTTTGGTGTTTTTCTATTATTTGGTTGACTGTATGTAGATGGTCTGTAGGTCAGGGTGGAAACCTGCTTGTTCAGGAAGTTGATGCTTAAATATCTAATTCACCGGATATACGATTATTTTTATAAAAGTTTTATACATGTGTGATATGACACTAATAGGCCTGTAATTATTAATGCCTGACTTATCACCCTTTTTGTCGAGCAGACGGTATTTGAATGACAAAAATCTTTAGGAATGTTACCGGATTGTAGAATGCTGTTAGAGCTTGGTGATGTATAGGAGGATAGGTTCTTTTATTTTCAAAGGCTCTGTGCTGATGCCATCTTCGCCACCGCATGACCTATTGTTTTTCATTCTGGTGAGTGCTACATGGACTTCGTGTCCAGTTATGGGAGGTATACTACGATACTTATAACAAAAACACCTTTATTTATTTTTTGTCTGTTGGTTCGGGCTATTCTCCAAAACGGCTGGACTGGTGAGATAGATGACGTTAAAAGAAGCTTAGGCTACTTTTATTTTAGAAAAAGGATTAGGATTCCGAGCAAAGAATTAAAACCCTTGAACCTTAACAAAATCCGATACAAATAGGGAAGTAACATTTTAATAATAAATTCGCGCGGACGAAGCCTCGTCCGCGCGAATTTATTATAAAAAACGTATGTCGCGGGCACCAGATAGTATTACATATTATTCAGGTAAGAAACATCATTACCATTCCCTTCAATATGCTTCTTAACTTTAATATTAACGCATTCCTTAGCTTTTTTCTTAATTTGATGACTTCATCAAGAGGGAAACAAAACTTCTCATAATGTAGCAGCATTTTTATAGGTATTTTGCACACAACACTGTCATTATTTATTTTAACACAACTGTCTGGGTATAAATGTTTACGCACATTTATAAGCACTGGAGGATCAGCGTCGCCTCTGCTCATCGGCTCGTCGTCAACCAGGCGTCCACCGAACGTAAGCACGTAACCGTGGCGGGCCGGCTACACGACACCCGTTTAAGGCTAAGTGACCCTACGTAAGCGATAAAGCGAGGTGACGGCTAGCCGTAGGCAGGGCTTCTACTTGGTCGCCGAATGGAGCTTCATAGAATCCCGAATGGCACGGGATGAAGCGATACTGATCCTACGCAGTGTTCATAACTGTGCGTTGACCTTAAGGCTAATATTTACACTATATCACGTCTATTTAATAGCTTGATTTCACTTTTTATAATTTTCAAAGCTGAAAGCTTTGTTGCATTTTGACAGAAAAAAATATTGTCAATTTTGACAATGAATTGCTGACCCGCTATTTAAAATATGTACTGTGGAGTGATCAAGGAGTTTATATCTTGTTGGTAGTGATGTACAATTTGAAAGAATGGGAAGCTTAGTACTTATTAATTCCATCTTTGTCACAATTCAAAAAGACACATATTTTTAGCTGAAAGGCGTTCCCGACTGGAAAACAAGCATTACCGCAACGCCCAGACCTGTGCTTGCTGCATATTGCAGAGTATGCTGTATGAGGTCACCTTTAAGAGGGGTTTACTCATGCTGCGTTCCCGTATGGCCTGATCATCCTGATATAGACTGATGATATGAGTATACTTACCAACAACATGTTCTATGCTGTATGCATTTAAATCATGTGATTCATCCTCTCTCAAATTGACCCAGCAGAGGGCAACTTCAGTTCCCAGTAAGTCTTCAGGCTTTATGGTAAGTATCTCTGGCTTGCTGCCTTTACTTGCTCTCAGCTCTTTGGCGAATGATGACATAGATACGCCATGTAGGCTGTCCCAGTTATTGTATAATGACGGAACACTGGAAGAAAAAGCTTTTTTTAGGATGTTGCTTATGATGCAATGGCTAGCAGGCAGTTTAGTGACTCTTTTGCAGTTAGGTAAAAAGGCTAAAGTCTTTTTATATTCTGTAATCTGCCCTTAATTGAAAGCGAAGAATGCGGATACTAATAAACATACATAAACACACAGTTTTCTCATGGGAGTAGGCGGAAACCACAAAACCCCACCTGTTATTCCTGCTCTGCTGATAACACATGCTCACTCCTCTTGTTTTGTATATCATGTCTGATTCATCTGGTTATCACTAACATCTTGCATTACGAGGCAAACAGAAGTTGAAGTTAGTGAGGATAAAAAGAGAGAGTTGTTTTTGAATTTTACAGACAATTGTTAGGGATTTGTTTAAGTTTTACTTCAGTTGTGTGGTCTAGAGCACACTCGTTTTTTTTATTGGCAATTTTATGTAATTGTTTGTGCATTGATGTCCCTACCATTCCTTAAATCATGGTTGTAATGATTTGGTGATATAGTCATTATTATGGCAAGAAGAGTGTCTTACCTACATGGTGCAATGTAAATAGCAGCACTTTCAGGGAATATTTCTCCTCCATCTTTGAGGAAACGGTCTCTGGCGAACAGGACCGAATCTAGCATACCCTCATGCAGGAGATAGAACCCCATCCACTCTGAGACTATGGCATCTACCTTCATATAGTCAGGTAATTGTACATCTTCTACTCTACTGTGGATTACCTGAAAATTATTCATGAGTTTTGTAAGGTTTATCTTGCTACAAAAAAATTGGATGGTAATGATGTGTAAGGAAAGATATAAAAATAGTAAAAGATAGCATAATGGCTGATGGGAAATGGAAGACATGCTACAAACTGTTGCATAAAAATCTGTATCTGCATAAAAATTACTTTTATCACAATAACACAACAGCCGTATGAAATTCGTGCGCGTGCCTGTGACCTATCAGCTATTAGCCGCGTGACGCCGTTCTATCTCATTACAGTCGTACCGTGCAGCAGTGGGTAGGTTGAGCAATCGCGCAGCTCGCGAGCCCGCTCTGTAAGCAGTTATTGTGATAAAAGTGAATCAGTATAAAAAGAAAATGTTTCTTTAGGTAAGTTGTTAGTTATCATGAGTACAATCACATGTTTAAGTAACGGTCACTAATGAACAGTCACCCAATATACACACAGGTGGATGTTTAATAGCAATAACCATGGAACAATAACAACTGACTCGTTGGTTGCAAGTGAAACCATAGAGCAAGAGGTCCTGGATTTGAATCCTGAGCCGAGCAAAGTTATTGGGTTTTACCATCGGGAATTTCTCTGTAGCAGCCATGGAGTCTGGATGATAGCAATAGGCTCACTCCCTATTACATTGGACTTGAACATAACTGGGGAAAATGTGGGTATGTACTATGAGCTACACCTTTGCCTAAAACTTCGGGGATTACAGGTGTGATGTTATGATATACAATAACAAGCAAAGCCTTGGTTGGAATTTATAGTTAAAGAAATGTTAAGATTCTATTGACTAAAATAAAAATTTCTCACCTCTATAACATTTTCAAACTTGTTTTCCTTCACTACTTCTTTAGCTAAATTCGCCAAATTACTAGCTTCAACAGCGAATACTTTCTTAGCACCAGCTTGAGCACAAAATATGGATAAAATCCCTGTTCCACACCCAACATCCATGACAACCTTGTCTTTAAAATATTCCTTGTTATTTAAAATGGCATTCTTATAAGCTAAGGTTCTTGGCTCATCTTCAAGCATTAACTTATGCACCTGAAACAAATATTTTATGAATTAAGCACACATTATTATTATAAAGATTTAATTAGAAAACACTTGGTTCATCTGATATTATTTACTTCTAAGTCTTCATAGCTTGAAAAATACTGGGCCGAATCCACCTCCATTGTATTGCAATTCTTCGTTTTTAATATATTACTTTAATGCAATGCTTGTAACGTTTTCAATAACAAACATAACTATTTTTGATCAACACGATACCTAACCTTAAAGCAAAAAGTGACATCAAAACATTAAAAATGTTAACCGCTTATTGAAAAGATTTCTCCTTAGATTTGTAAAATTAGCAAATGACGTTCAATTTGTACCTAAATAACTCAACGATTGCTAAATAATCTCATTTTCTTATTCATTATCATCTTATTTTCTTAGTATTGTTTTACAATAAATTAAACTGGGGATATTGTGATTTGTGATGTGAGCTTGTTTTCCTAGTGCGGACTAAAGGAAGTTTTATTTTCCCTCTAATCTAGGTAAAGTGTGAGTTACTGGCCACATTAAATACCCTGTTCCACGAAAGCAGTGTTTGAAATAAATTAAATAACGCTAAACTTAGCGGGAATTTCGTTTTTCAGAAATCGACTAAAACTGAAGTTTTTACTCTGTGTCTGTGTCATGAAATTGACATTATTGACACAAAGCTTTTATTTCTTATAATCTGTTTCCGTTTTGTACGAGTACGTGCGTTGTTGTATTTCGGAATAGAATAAAAAATAATTGGGTTTTTCTCTAGATAATGATTTCTTATTGATTTAAATACGACCTAAAACTTTAGTAATTGTGCCAAAATGGCTAAGGAAGGAGATATGTCATTATTTAATGATGTATTGGAGCCATTTAGACGAGTAATAAATACGGACCCGCCGAAAGACAAATTGTCGTCTGCTACGAAACTGAATTTTTCTGATAGTAATACATCTCTGAAAGATGGTAGTATTTTATTTAGTGTGTTATACATTATGGCCACTATATTTGCGTAAAAATTCGGTATTTATTGATGTAAATATTTGCAGGGCTCAATAACCTATTGTCACTTGGTGGTAAAAGAAAGTCCAGCATTTGCATGAACGATGTCTGTACGCCTGATAAACGCATCCGGACGGAGTCTAGCTCTACGCCGGCGTCCGCACCGCCTTCGCCGTGGGAAGCGAAGAGGCTTAAGATAGATCTGATAGCTGCTAAAGCTCAGGTAAACATGCATTTTCTGCTTGATAAAAAAGAATTTTACACTAAACCATGCAAATTAAGCTCTATTATGGTATTCTTAGAAGTTAGTGTTCATTAATGCTACAGTGTTATGTTTTCATTCTTTAGTTTACAAACAAACTTTAAAATGTAAAACAAGCTGATTCATCTTTTGTTTTGATGTCTGTCTGACTATTTACTATATCAGAACTAAGGTCTAGTTGTCGTGTAGTAAATGCTGCTCAGTAGGAAAACAAAAGAAGTGTTACCTAATATTAAAATAATTGCTTAAAATATAAGAAAAATTAAGACTTACAAACACACTAACTACAGTCAGTGTTACTCTTTTTCTTCTAGATAACCAAGTTAGAATCCCGCATAAACCACCAGCACACAATTCGAAAAGAGATGCAGATCCTATTTGAAGAGGAGAAAGGATCCCTGATGGAGCAACATAAGAGGGATGAGAGAGCTCTATCAGATATGGAGGATAGACTACAATTGATTAGGAGAAGAGAACAGGAACTCAAGGATGAATATAATCAGGTGAAAATGTAATTTTATTGTTAGGCCATTTTTTGGGGGCCATCTTGAATAATTTACTGAAATGGTTAGGAGGAGAAGTTGTTTTACATCAGTTTTGGTACATTAAAAGAAATGACCTGGAGTTCAGTTCAAACGTAATGAATGGCTAATTAAGTTAACAATTTAACATGTCTCATAATTTATTTATTGAATTAATTGGCTATTAAATTCTGTTAATTTATTTAACAATGAACACACAACACACATTTATTTAACAATGAACAGAAATGAGGACATCCGCAAGAGAGCTAAGGTTACCAACGTAGCCCAAAGAATTGCCAAACTTAAGTGACAGTGGGCAGGGCACATTGTTCGCAGAATGGATGGCCAATGGGGCCGTAAAAGTCTGGATTGGCGACTGCAAACCGGAAGATATTGCGTTGGAAGGCCTCTCACTAGGTGGACCGATGACTTGGTGAAGGTTGTGGAGATCCGCTGGATGCGAGTCGTACGGGACCGGTCAATGTGGCGACACTTGGGGGAGGCCTATGTCCAGCATAGATGTCTTTCGGCTGAAATGATGATGATGATGATGATTTAACAATGAATTGGGAAAATTGTTAGGAAATATTTCAAGTGCAGTACTTTTTACCTCAAACTATTATATCTGACTGCAGACTAGACTAGATAGCGGTTTTATCCTTATTCTAATAGTTAATTGCCTATTTATGATTACAATCTACCTTGTGCAGCAAGCTTTTCTGCAACAGTTACTAGGCCTGATAAGCATAGAATTGCTGCACTTTAACATTTCATCTATCTAACCTTTACCCAACTATGTTGGGGCCGACTTCTAGTCTAACCAGCAGTGCAGCAATAATGCAGCTGGATATCAGTATTTTCCATGAGAAACTGTATATCTGACCTCCTCAAATATGAGACTGTTATTATTGAAACCCAAGTCTGATGTATGTATCTAAGCTGTAGATATTTCACATTTAAACTTTACCCAGGTAATAAAAGAACACAAGGAGAGTAAAGCAATGTGGGACAAAGAGAAAGGGGAGCTTCAGAAACAGATAGCAGACTTGAAGGACAAGCTGCTTGAGTGTAATGTGAGCAGCAAGGACCAGCTGTCAGAGATGAAGAAGGATATGGATGAACTGCTGCAGGTAAATGTAAAAATAAGGCTTAGGTAGACAGAAATAATATTAACAGGAGACTAATTGACTTTGAGCACTGTAAGATAAAGAAGCCAGTGCCATATTGCTAAAAAAAGCTACCCATAGGCAGTGGCGTGCAATGGTTCTCCACGGAGGGTAGGCCACGTATACTGAGTTCCGAAAAAAAAAATCGCGCAACATTACAGTGTCGTTCTACTTAAGATGACCTTCAAAGTAGTCACCTTTATTGATTTATAATATTTTAAATTTATTGGGTCTTATAAAGGGGGTCGAAATTTTCATTATTTTTGCGATAGGACACACTATTTTCGAGATATAAGCAAAAGAAAAGAAAAAAAAAAGACTACTGGTTTTGCACCTGAACTCGAGGTGTTGGTACGAATTTTAGTCCATGACAACTAATTTTATTCCACACCTTTTTAATCGCAAAATTTTGGGTGAAAAACGTCAAATTCAGAATAGCAAAATTTGCCATTTTCAATAAATTAATATCTCCATGCCATCTTAGTGCTGTCACACTAAATTATTAATTTGTGTCACTTAAGTCAATTTCAGAATGGGAAATTGTCGTTTGACAGGAATAATCTAATTTTTGGTGATTTTTAGTCTAATTTAGAGGTATTTGTGACAAGACAATCGGCACCATTATCAGCGCAAAGTTCACAGATCACCATTTTTATGTAAATAAACAATAATAAACACAACAAATAATATTTACAGTAACTGTACGTTTTGAAACTAATTATTTATAACTTAGTAAGTTAGAAAAAGCAAAACATTCAAGATTGCGATACAAATCACAAAAAACGTAAGACAATTTGAATTTCGCGGGCTACCGTGACCTTACGTCTTGACTTTTGTGGGGCAGCCATTCGTCCAATCACAACACACGATGGCCGTCTACAGTCCAAGGAGGTGACTCCCATATCTATACATGTGTGCCGTTCATACATGCGAAAATATGCATCAGTATGCGTAAATTTATGAATGCACAGGTAGGCCGTACGACTTCTTGCCTTATAATCGTAGTATTGTGAAATACGTCTCACGGGCGCGACAAGTTGCTATAAGTGTTGCTCAGGAGTTTTAACTTTCTTTTTTAATATTTTGTGTTATTTTATTACATAGTTATAATAAATGCATTTGGCGTTGTTGGTAGGGTAGGCTAGGCCTAATTGCCTCTATGGACGGCACGCCCCTGCCCATAGGCTGTTGGTGTTGGCAAGAATATGTAAAAATAAGGCTTAGGTAGACAGAAATAATATTAACAGTAGACTGATTGGAACACTGTAAATAAAGAAGCCAGTGCCATATGGTTAAAAAAAGCTGCCAATAAGCTGTTGGTGTTGGCAAGAATATTAATTTCTTGTTTTTTATTAGTAATAGAGCTCTCTCATTGTGTGCAAAGCAGCAGTTCCACTTTTGATTGCTACTACCACCAAACAGCATTGCTCTGATCACATTTCTAGGATATACAAAGATAAATATCCTTAAAGGTGATCAGTTTTGTCACTGAGGCAGCATTGAGTAGCAGTTTTTGGGGATGGTGTTCTCTATGGGAACCATAACTACTTTCAACCATTTAAGTCACGATATTGAAGCATTTTCACTAATATTTTACATATAGAAAACATTTATTTCACAATGCCCTCCACAAAAATTAATTCCTCTACAGGCTTTAGAAGGAGCTCAATCTGAAGTAGACATTTTGAAGACCGAAGTAGACAGACAAACCAGTAGGGCAGAACAGTGTACAACTCTCAGGACTCAGCTGGAGAAGCAGACCTTCGAGCTGCAGAGCGTCACCAATAAACTTAAAGAGTTGGAGTATGAGAGGGACTCTTACAAAGACTGGCAGCAGCAGGCTAAGGTAATGGTGGTGAATTTACAGGCCCATCTCTTATACAAGGTGTAAACGGTCCCTTTACGAAGCCGTCAACCATGGATCCTGTACAAACAAAGTAACTACGCAAAAATTATTGCTGGGAAATAGAATTTTTTTTTGGGCGAAATATCACGTTTGGTAGGACTCAATGTAACATACTCTAAACATTGTGCTGATGGATGCACTGAATAGTACCGGGGTTGTGGAGTAAAGTTAAAACTTGCGAAAAAGTTGGAACTTTGACTCCCAACATCTCCGTAACTAGGTGCCTAGGTATGGTCTAGAATATAGAACAAAAAAATGATCGCAATGTCGGGGAGAATAAGTGCCTTTCGACTTCATCAAGGGTAATTTTACGCCCATCTATCTATCTATCTAAAGGGTTTGGTTTCCGCACTTAGTCCCTAAAGGTGGACCATTGTGCGTGAGCCATGGTGGCCGTTACTCCAACCAGCCCACCTCCCTCCAGAAGCAGATTAGACTTCGTGGTCTTCTCAGGGCATCCGCGAGGGATCTCGGTGTACCAAGAGTCTCCTCGCGGATCTGGGTGACACCGGTGCACACGAGGAGCACATGCGCCACCGTTTCCTCCGCCTCCATGCACGCTCTGCACAGAGGGCTATCCGTGATTCATAGGGTGTGGAAGTGTTTATTCAGTGAGCAGTGTCCAGTGATGGTCCCCGCCACCAGTCGCAGGCTATCTCTGTCCAGGCGCAGAAGGCGCTTGGTCAGCTTTGCATCCAGGGATGGCATAGCCTCCTTGGATTGTCTGCACCCTGGTGTCGAGGTCCACCATTTTTCCGCTTGTGTCTTAGTGTGCTCCTTTAGCCCGTTAGCTGCTTAAACGGAAAGGGCACAATGGGTTCGGGTCCGATGGCCTTTTACGCCCATTATAAGATGGCAACGAGCTGTAAGATGAGTGTCCTGGGGTGTCGTGAGACCTTTGTCATTTATCCGCTGACGAGCCTCAATACCCCTACAAGTTACGAGTTCAGTACTCAGCTCAGTTAAATGGTAGGCCTTTATACGTAACAACAAGCCAAAACAAAAAGGCCGTTATTTCTTTTCGTCATTACGATGTTTTTTTTTTGTACTGGACCATATCTGTGAACTTGAGTGTTACTTTGAGCGCTACCGCAAAATATGATATTGCGAAAAACAAAATCCCAGCAATAATTTTTGCCATTAACACCTGCCATACAAACCTGCACTCGTTCGCTATAATTGTTCGCAAATAATTGTCGATGCGGATGAAACTTATTTCATCCGCATCGACGATTGTCACCGATGTGCGAGTCGTGTCGGTAAATGTGGAGTAACACGAACGTGTTTACAACTGTTATTGTCACCATATATGGACACCATAGATGTTAATAAATGATATTGGCGCCACTGACTCTCGAAAACCACCTCTCAGCTATCTTAGCAGTGATAGCATAGTGGTGTGACCGTCGGACTGCCAATTCATAGGCCTCAAGTTCGAACCCAAGTCACGCACCTCTGATTTTTTGGATTCAAGTGTGTTTTGTATAATGATCACTAGCTTCGGTGAAGGAAAATATCGTGAGGAAACCAAACAAGCCTGAGAGATATTTTATTTTTTTATTCGACAGCAATTACAAGCCAAGTCAGAGGATGGCATAAAAACTCTGACACCAGCTTAGGCACTAACCACACGATAAAGAAAGAGCTATCTAAGCAGCAGCTTTCCTTAAATTATTTTTTCTATTACAGACTGCACAAAAACGTTTAACCAACATGGCGGAGCTGGAAAAGGAAGTTGCACGTCTACGCGCACAAGAGCGATCTATACGAGATTGTATAGGCAACAAACTGTTGCTGGAAGAACAAGTACACATGTTGCAGTCCAGAGTCGATACCTTGCAGCCTGTCCAGAACGAGCTGCATGAGGCCAAGGTAAGGTGGTCTTTATGACCTTGAGAATAGAGTTAAAGTATCTAAACTGCTAAATGCTCATGCATTACAATAGCGCCTAAAGGAAGTCTAGGCATCTGGAGGACCTTTTGCGCAATCAGCCCCACTGCCCTATCTGATTTATTCTTCTACTGTCGCTATTACAATATAAGAAAACTAGGTTTTGCCTGGGGCTCCGTCCGCGTGGAGGTCGGAATCGATCCCATGCCGAATGTGCTAACAGGATGAAAAGTATCTTATGTCCAGTGATCGGAATAGGCTGACTATACATATTTACCTAAACTTCGGAGAACAGAGACAGAAAGTGGAGACTTCCTTACGACGACATTTTTTTGTCACGGGATTCGGGTAAAATCTTAAATATGTACGATTCTTAAACTAACCGTTGTATCAAATCAGCATTGAATACATGTTTTTTTTTAACTTATTTAAGACTTTCCCGAATTCCGGGAAAAAAAATGTCGTCGTGAGGAAGTTTCCATTTTCTGTCTCTGTTCTCCGAAGTTTAGGTAAATATAGTCAGCCTATTCCGATCACTGCTTATGCCCTACCCATTGGTACTTACGCAAAATACGCGCTTTGAACGTTGAGTTTTGTACACCATCCCGTTATACAATATGTCCTATCTAAGGTCATGGACCAAATTTGATAGGTTTTTTAATAGGTGAAAAGTTTACTGTCGTATTTATAATATTAGTATGAATTAATTGATGTGGTTGCTCCAAATGATCTCAAAATTTGTTTTTGCTCTAAGGGAATGGATTTGACCATATTTTATTTCTTCGCAGGTTAAACTGGCGGCCCTCGAGTCATCTGTAGAAGAATGGAAGGCGGCTGCGCGTAATCACGGCATAGAGAATGCGCGCACTCTATCCAGCGTGCTGGACAGCGCGCTCAACAGTCAACTAAACGCTACCGCCTCGTCGTCGCAGGCGCAGTCGCAGTTAGCGCAACTTGCTGAGGTAACATTACGAAATTTTTTGCTGTCTTAAAAAAAAAAAGAATACTTGACATAGGAAAGAAATCAGTCGGCTGACGATCCGAATACCTGAAGAGGTATTTGCTCTGCATATATGCATACTCTGTGCACTTGAGGTGCGGGATGACCACATGAATATATGCATAGGTGGTGAACTCATGAAACGCACTGCTGCAATCTCAAAGATTGCTTATATTTAGGCATTCATTTAGGTATTGCTTAGAGCCAGTGAATTCGGAATCACAGCATGTACGGATGTGTACACACAACACAAACTTGGTAATAAAGTGCATCAGTTTATTAAAATCTGTAAAAATTTGAAAACCTTTGATTTTTGTTGCAGGAAGTGGCATCAGTAAAGTTCGAACGCGACAAAGCGACGGGCAAACTTAACGAACTGCTCATAGTGCGCAAGAATCAGGAGAGTCTCATTCACAGGCTGCAGAAGAGACTGCTGCTCGTCACGCGTGAGAGGGACAGCTATAGGTAAGAGCGGCAACAGCGCACAACGCATACTGCTGCTGCTTGACATACCTAAAAAGTCAAAGACAGGAATTTCCGGTTGGGAGAGAATTTTGAGTGTTGATTGATTTATTGACTGTGGGACAAAGATGTGTGACGAGAATGTCACCTAGTTCCTCTAAATAAAATAAAATAAAATCGTCCTCTACATTAACATCTACTAAATTATATCCTATTTTTTCAGACAACAACTGGACTGCTACGAGAAGGAGCTGACAGTGACGCTGTGCGGAGAGCCTGGCGCCGGCAGCGCTGCACTGCTGTCAGCGCGAGTCGAACAGCTGGAGAAAGCGCTGCAAGGGTACCGCGACCTGCTGGCCACGCACGACCAGACCGCGCACACCAAACGTAAATAATATAACTATAGTGCTTACTGCTTTTTAACCCGACTGAAGGACAGTTTGTAAAATAATAGGTGTTAAGTACCCTTAACGAAGCCGAAAGGCACTTTTTCTCCCCGTCATATTTTTTTTTGTTCTAGTCTAGACCATACCTTCTAGTTACGGAGATATTGGGGGTCAAAGTTCCAATTTTTACACAAGTTTTTTTTTTATATACAAGGTTTTAATTTAGACTTTATTTTAAATACTTCCACGACCCCCGCAATATTCAAAGCATCCATCAATCCGTGAAACATGATTTTTCACCCCAAAAAAGAAGTCGTTTCCCCGCAATCATTTTGTGTAGAGTTACTTAGTTTGGTGTACATAATGCTTGGTTGAGGGCTTGGTGAAAGGTCCCTGTATAGTGAAAGGACCTTCCAGCGAAATGTCTAAACCGACTAGCTAACTAGCGTAAATAAATAATGGTGCCGATTCCCTTGTTCACAAACTAAACTAAATTTAAGTTGAGTGCATCTTTTACTTTCTATTTCATTATGAAAAGGACAGAAGATACATATTAGTTTAGTCCTGTCAAATTAGTCAGCATCTGACGTAATTTGATGTAATTTTAGTAGTCAACTTTTTAATCACGTCTAAACTTGTGTCAGGCGCTGGTTAATTTGACAAGACTAAACTAAAATTTATCTTCTGTCCTTGTCCTTAATGAAATAGAAAGAAAAAGATGCACTGAACTTAAATTTGGTTTAGTTTGTAAATAAGGGAATCGGCAGCATTATCGAGTTGAAGATTCTCTCGACACGAACTATGTTTCTGTGAGAACAGAGGCTCTGCAAAAGGCCAAGGCACCAATTTAAACAGTCCTGTACATTTGAAGATTTTCCGATAGTAACGCTGATTGCAATAAGACCAAGCATTCCCCCCAGGGTGATTACCCTTTTCTGGAATTGTAATCATTTAAACAGAGAGCAGCGGTGGCCCAGTGGTAGCGACCCCGACTTACGAACAGTAAGCCGTGGGTTCGAACCCAGGCAGGCGCATTACTTTGTGTAATATATTTCATCACCACTGCTCTCAAAAACGGTGAAGGAAAACATCGTGAGGAAACCGGCATGTCCTAGAATCAAAAATTCGAAGACATGTGACATCTACCAATCCGCACTGGGCCCGCGTGGTGGATTATAGCCCATTCCCTCTCATAGAGAGGAGGCCTGTGTCCCAGCAGTGGGAACATTATAGGCTGATGATGTTGATGATGAATCATTTAAAAGAGAATTTTCTCTTCACTAAAATTTACTTATCTTTTCAAGTGGTGGAGTCCCTACGCGCCGAGTCGAGCAAATGGCGCGAGGAGGCTGAAAACCTGAAGCGTGACGTCGCCAAGTTGCGCGCGCAGCGTGACACACTGCACGCCAACCTCGAACGTATCGGTGCGCAAACACAGACTAAGGTAATTATTACATAACTAACCACCTCTTGACTTTCATGAAATTAAGATAGTTGTGTAGTGTTTTATCAAAGACATCTTTTTTTTAAACAAATGTGTGAGCAACGGTGTGTTCTAACTCAGCTGGGCACGTAATCATTTCTTTAAACAAATATGAACATTCCATACTTCCATCCATCAACGTATGGACTATACGTCGTGAACAGCCCCACGTCCTATATAGAGAGGTGGCTTAAGTCTCAGCAGTTGGAGCATAACCTACAGGCTGATGGAGAGGTCTTCAGATGTGTGATACTAGAAGCTTTTTTTGTTAGCCTGAACTTTCCCACTCCTGGGCAAGGCCTCTCCTCATTCCTTTCAGTTCTCTTCTTTTCACCATTTCATCTGAAACTTAGGACTTTTTATAAGCTTTTATTTAAGTTGCATATAAAATATTAATAGAATAAGTAAATGAATAGAAATATAAAATACTTAATAGGATATAAAACAATTCAAACTTAGCAACAAGGAAAAGTAACAAAGGCCTCTTCCTCTCTCTATTTATTTAAAAATTTGCTTTTTTAATATATACAATTATCCATAATTGTTTCTATTTTTTTTATTTACCACCTGTAAGTGTACATTATGGATATAGCAATAAACGATTTGATTTGAACTTGCAATGTGCATATGTTTGGTTAGGTCATATGTCTTGCAACTGAATTTTAAAACAGTAATCCCCAACCGATTGAGCTGAAAATTTGCATACACGTTTAGTTTGGATGATAATGCATGATGACGTCATTCTAAATCCAATATGGCGGACTCCCAAAGATGGCGTTACTAGCTATCTAGTTATTTTTCATGCACCCCGCATGGGTATATATGGTAAATGGTTTACTGAGAAGAATATGAAAAAAATGACGTCACACCTATATTCATTTCTGGTTTCCCCTGTTTTTGTCTCATATAGTTTTCTTGTGTCAACATTTTAAGGTACTACATCTGACCAACAACCCAGCGGCTGAAGCTCAGAAACAGATCCAGGCAGAATTAGAAGCTGCCCAAGAAGAGGTATGTTAACTTTTATTTTATCTGTTATCTTTTCCATGTTTTTTTATTGACGTATGACAGACAGGGAAATGTATTGTTAAGCAAATTGACAGTTTGACACACTATGTATATTTCGCGTATTTCATACTATTCATCAAGGACTCAGATTCTGCCTATCCTTTTCCCAACTATGTTGGGGTCGGCTTCCAGTCTAACCGGATGCAGCTGAATACCAGTATTTTACATGGAGCGAAGTTAGCTGCGAGTGACAGTCTGCGTATTATAAAGTCAAGACGAAAGATCGGCACCCCGCTTATCTCTAAAATTGTGTTCTACGCAGCTTTACGTTCGATGTTCCGAGCCGCCATAAAGTTTGAACCGTTATACCTGCGCAGACCGCCACTCGCAGCTAACTTCCGAGCCGCCATAAAATTTGAACCGAACTATAGTACTGGGTAATACGGTACCCCTTGGAAAGACTGGTAGTCAGACAGCCTATTCATCAAGGACTACAGTTTTGATTTGCCAGAATATTAGTGAAGACCAATCCGCACTGGGCCCGCGTGGTAGGTTATAGCCCATTCCCTCTCCTAGAGAGGAGGCCTGTGTCCCAGCAGTGGGAACATTATAGGCTGATTATGATGATTAGTGAATACTAAGAAAATTTCAGTTAGTAGTTTTGCTAAACAATACTTTTCCATGACTGTAGACTGTAACATTTTCACTGACTTGAAGTGTATTGCTAAGGTAAAAAAAGTGCATTAATGTCTGTTATAATTAGGGATCGGATGTTTGGATGCATATTTACCTAAAATTTGAGTGTTGACTAGTATGGAGCTCGCGTTAGTACGGATAATCTCGGTTTATAATTCATTTTATTGTTTTACTTCGAATTATGATTTTGCCCTATTCGAATATTAAGCAGCATTTAAAATCAAATATTTTAATTTTATTATAAATTAATAGTATTTTTTCGCGTTATTTTCAACAAATTTCTTGCCTGGTTTTAAACAGATTTTAAATATTCATTATGCTTATGATTACTACATTTTATACACACTATATTATCTAAGCAATACTGCGATCCCGGAAAAAAAATGAATTTTAACAAGCCTCTTCCATACTTTTGTACCCTATGCAAGGAAAAAACGAACTTTAGATAAATATGCATCACAATATCCAATCTCTAGTTATAATGTTATAACCTATTTGTAAATGCTCAATTCGAATATTTAGTTTTCTCATTTTCTATGCTACAATAGCTTTGTGCAGTTCATACTTCTGCTAGACCATTAAGCTTTATTCAGTCATTAACGATTTAGAAATACAATTAAAACGACTAGAAGAGGATGTTAGATGTATCTAAGAATTACTTATATAAAATCTACGAAAAAGTATTTACGTCGCGAATACTTTCATATTGCCGCGGACTAAAATAAAAATAAAGTCCTTTGTCGTTTTGCCGAGTATGGATGTACTTTGAGAGCATTTAATACCGGCTGCTGAAGCGAACTTTTTACACAACGGTTCCTTTTTTAAAAAGGTGGGCAGCGGTATATTGCTCACCCATATTTCGACAGTTACTTTTAAGCCCCTTGTACCAATATAAGGAGCAAGCTTTTTTTTTAATGTCATATGTCGCTCCCCGACTTTGTAGTCGAACTCAGGACCTCAGGACCTTATGCTCAGCTGTACCTACCGCTTGCGAACGTACCTACGAGTAGTTTTACAAAAGACACGATTCCTTTATAAGGCTCGCCTGGTTTTAAGGCGTCTAAAATGTTAAAAACCTGTTTAGGTCTAGAACCTAGTTTTATTTAAGAAGTTCGGCTCTCGGAAATTGAAAACTTATATCAAAGTGTAATGTTAAGGTGGAATCTCCAGGGTAGTCCGCGAAATTCAAAATTTCTTTCGTTTTTTTTTTTCAATTTTCAGAGCAGTGTCAGCCTTCATTTTGATTAAAATATGATTCCATAGCACATGTGGCTTTACAGAGTAAAAATCATTAAAATCATCGATACAACCCTCACTACTATTGCATGAAAAAATCATTCAATGGGATTAAATTAACTTAAAGGGATTGTATTGACGATTTTAATGATTATAATAGGGTAGTTGACCAAAAAAATCTATTTAGTCCGTCAGATCGATTTACAAAAAATATTGGACACGTATTTTTTCTCGTAAACTAAAAATGAGGACGATGCAGTGCGTCGAAAATCGTGTGATGTCACATTTCGGTACACTTTTTAGCGGAAAGTGACGTTACAAGCCCCCACTCATGAACTTTGATGCGTTTTATCTTCATAATTTTTTATTGATTTGATAAAACAAAAAATACATAGGTATCCAATATTTTTCGATAATCTAACTGACGGACTAAATAGAATTATATTTTTTTTTACTCAGGAAACATCCCTATTCTGTAAATACATACTTGTTACGGTCGCGAATCATATTTTGTTCCACATACAACCCGACACTGACCTGCAAATTGCAAAACACGTAAGATAATTTAATTTCGCGGGCCACTCTGGCGCTTTCCTTTTAAAAGCTCATTTCCTTTGACAAAATGTTGATATTTTATACCGCCAAGTCTTAAAAGAAACAAAGTTTTAAAAATATTTATTGAAATGTCAATCTAGATTTAAAAAATAAAATTAAAATAAATCATTAAAGATAGCACGAATATTTTGATGAACGATCAAAATTAAAGGGAATCTGGTATAAAACCACCAATCCTGAACCGCTTCGATACCCATTCGGTTTGAAGGAAAGGAGATAGATAGGTATTAAAAAGTAACTGCGGCCGTGAGTCGTTTAAGCCAAATTAGTGTTGCCTCTCATTTACAATTAAGCAGCAAAAGCTTTGTTTCCGGTGTGACAAGTTATTAAATGCCACCTCTCCAACGGCCACCTCTGAGGCTATGGAGCCCCAGAGGAGGTCTACATTGTTTTTTTTTTGTTATTCTGGCATGTCTGTCACTTATTTCTCCGAAATGGATCATGTACCGATTTAGAACGTAGTATTCACGATGCTGTGCGCGGCACGTAAGTTTTTGAACTATTTAGAATGAGGTTTTTTATGTTTTAGAGGACACTTTTATATAAAATAGTTTGTAGTTTCCAACAGTTAGTACTTTTGTTTAGTAAGACTACTACTTCCTCTATGGAAATCTAAAAAAAGGGTGTGTGTACTTACGTACGCAAGTAAGAAGTTATATTTCTTTGGCGTATAAAACTAAAATGTTGACTAGCTAACTTCAGGGTGTATGTTGACTGGATAACTTCAGGGTGTCGGTTTCTCGTGACGGTGTGCGCGCGCATCGTAAAAGTTTAATCTCAACATTTTTCCTAACGCGCCAAAAGCAGTATAACTTCAAAAACGCACCTCTAGATTTTTCTTAGACCACATAATGACTGACTTAACTTACGGCCCGACTGCACCATAAATGATTAGTCATTTATGGTGCAATCGGGCCGATACCACATTATTTAAAGCTAAACGTATTGAAATCATCATTCTATCTCTATCTTCAAACGATTGATAGAAATAGAACGAGGTTTGAAATTAAGTTTTAACCGCATTTTGTGAGATGTAGACGATGTGGTGCTAACGGGCCTCGGATTCCATAGTATAGTAGCTAGTAGCTGGTATCCGAAAATCACGTCGAAAGCTCGTATCGTAGATTCTTTTTAATGCATAGAATTGTTTTTAACTTAGCTAATTACGAACTCTCTTTGACAGTAATCAGAAGACCGAGAGGCTGCATTCTCCATGCAAAACCTCAAGGAAATATGTTAGCATGTAACCATTGTATTATATACCCAGCCATTCAAAGGGAACAGGGGCGGCGATTCTCCATACAAATATATTCCCCTTTTTTTTCCTGAATAATGCCTGTATGGCAATTTTTTTTTTTTCATAAAATCTAGGTCTACTATACACACGTCCCTGTTATTTCCTTTTTTTTTCAGCAACTAATAAGTAAAGAAAATATTACCCACCAAAAATTGCCCCATTTCTACGGCCGTAGAAATGGGAAAAAAATTGGCAGAAAAATTCGAAGTTTTTTTACATAAAAGCAATTGATAGGAAGTTAGACCACCCTTTTTTAAATTTTAATGTCAAAAATAATTGAATCGGCTCAGTTTTCGAGGAGAAAAAAAAGGGAAATACGAAACGTCGATCCCGTCAAAATGTTTGTGATACAATCGGTCTGAGCTGCAGCCGTCCCGATCACACTCTACGGGGACAGGATTGACGGTGCGCGACGGCAATAGTTTTTTCGAATAACTTCTGTTTGAATTTCCTAGCAGGCCCCGGTTCCCTCTTAACACAGGGTGTAAACGTATCCTTCACGAAGCCGTCAACCAAGCAGTCAGTACAAACTAAGTAACTCTACGCAAAAATTATTCCTGGAAAACGAAAAATTTTTTTGGTGAAAAAAAATCACTCAAAACATTGTGGTGATGGATGCATTGAATAGTACGGGGGTCGTGGAGGTATTTTAAGTAAATCTATAACATTCAAAACATGTGTTTAAAAAAAAGTTGATCTTTGACCCAAATAACTCCACAAATAGGAGGTTCCCAGGTATGGTCAACAACAAAACAATGAACGCAATGCTGGAGAGAACAAGTGCCTTTCGGCTTCGTTAAGAGTACTTGTACACCCATTATGGCACATCGACATTTAGGAAAATTTTAAGTGACGTGACGGCACTCTATGAGCGTTTGAGGTGTCTATCTTGTGTAATTACCTAATTTGAATCAATGACTTTTGATTTGATTTTTTTAAATTCGACGTGCCAAAGTAATACTATCGCGTGCTTTGCGTAGAATTATCATGCAAAGGCGACACAATTTCAGTATTTTATTTTGTTATTACATGTGATACAACAGTAGTAATTTTGTGTGAATATATTTCAGTATAATATATTGTGTAAATGTATCGTTTTCAGCTAAAAAAGCTAAAGGCAACGTTGCGAGAAGGGGGCGGAGCTAGCGCCTGCCCGGAAGAAACGCAGCAGTTACGGCAGCAGTTGGAGAGTAGTCGGATTAAACTTAAAAGGTACATTTTGAATAATTATAATTCAAATCCATAATTATCCAACCATCTAAACATGCATGAGAAAGTAACCCTGCCCGTCTGTCAACTTTTCACGACTAGACTAGGGCCCAAGCTACCTATTTGTCTTTCAGGATGATAATGATCCTGATTGTACTTTCTTTGGTATTGTTCGTCGTGTCGCTGATCTCCTTGAGTTATGAGTGGAGCTACACGATCACTGACAAATGCTTGCACTGACTGGACAGGTCCACTCAAATCTGTGTGGTTCGTGGACAGGTCCACTGAAATCTGTGTGGTTCGTTCTTAAAAAAGACCATCGCAGACACTAATCTGCATGGTCCTCGCAGACACTAATCTGCATGGCCCTCGCATGATTTGACCAATATCTGGACTTTAAAAGAGACAGTGACCTCTGAATTTATTTCTTCTCAAAGTAGTCAGAGGTACGAAACACTGGCCGCAGCTAGTTTTAAAACATAACATCATATTATGACGTATAAAAGTATTGTCTAAAACCAATTTACAGAAATAAATATGATTTATGACTTTTCGATAAAATTCAAAATACACGCCGATGAAGTCGAGGGCAACTGCTAGTCTCAGTATAATTTGTATATATTTTTTATTATTCTGTTTGAGTGTCCCACTGCTGGGAAAAGACCTCCCGTTTCTTCTTCCAAAGCTCTCTGTCCTGTGCGATATCTGGTCATGTTCGCCCCGCAAACGAGATCAGATCGCCACACCACCTGCGCCGCGGTCTACCTCGAAGGCGATTTCCTCCGACAGGCGTCCAGTGGTTGGCGATCGTTGCCCATCTCTCCAGGCGCATTCGTGCTACGTGGCCAGCCCACTCCCACTTCAGCGTGACTGTTATTTTTCAAACATAATGTATATTACCCCAATTAAACTTGCATGAACCGAGTTCCTGAAACTCGTGCTCAAAAAACAGATGTTACAAAAAAATAAAAACAATAAAATGTTGTTTATTTCAGGTTGAAAGAAGAGTTCACGTCTTCCGCTCAGGAGTACAGAGATGTATGTTATATGCTATTAGGTTATAAAATAGATAGAACTGGACATAAGAATTACAGGTGAGTCGACCTTACTTCTTTATTTATCTTCTCTTACATGAATTAGAAATCTTCTTTCTTTATTGTGTGGTTGGTGCCTAACCTGGTGTCAGAGTTTGTATGCCGCCCATGGGCCTTGGCTTTGGCTTTGCATGCCGTCGAGAAATATCTCTTAGGCATGCTGGTTTCTTCACCGAAGCAAGTGATAATTATACAATACGCACATCATCATCTGCCTAGCCTTTTCCCAACTACGTTGGGGTCGGCTTCCAGTCTAACCGGATGCAGCTGAATACCAGTATTTTACATGGAGCGATTGCCTATCTGTCCTCCACAACCCAGTTAGTACTGGGTAATACGATACCCCTTGGTTAGACTGGTTGTCAGACTTTTTTGGGCCTCTGACTACCTAACGACTGTCAAAGATCTTCAAATGACAGGCTGGACCAACGGCTTAACGTGCTTTCCGAGGCACGGAGGAAACTCGGAAACTTCTTAATTGATTTCGTAGAAAACATTGTCTATATTGTGTAAATAGTTATTCAAGGCATTTTATATCAATATTGAAAATGAAACATTTCTCATAATCTTTTCATTCATTCAAAATAATTCCTATAGTCTGTTTTGTAATTCCTGAGACTAAATTCACAATGTTAAACTAACAAATAATGTTGCAAGCTCTTTAGTGCAGTGTTGTACCTACGATACCAGTGTGTTGAATCGTAACTTTTTATATTTATTAGACGATTAGAAAAAAATTACAGACGCTATCAGTGTTGTTTCCGTACACGGTAAATCGGCTATATAAACCATTTTCTCTTACAAAACAGCTAAAGTTTTAAAAAATACGGCAATTATTGGAACTTGATACCATACAAGCATCACCATACAACAACATTTTTTTGATTTATTTTTTTGCAGAATATCAAACATGTACGCCGAATCCTCGGAGGAGTACCTAACCTTCACCCTGGACGACGACGGCATAGAGATGGTCCACACCGACTATTCCTCCAACCTGACCGAGTTGGTAGAGTTACATCTACACCAACACCGCTCCATCCCGCTGTTCCTCAGCGCTCTCACCATGGAGCTGTTCACGAGAACTACTATGCAACAAGTTCAGTGACGGAAGGTATTATAAGGTTGTCGCACACTTGAGACATCGTCGCACGATTTTACTGTCGCACGACTATTTAGTCGCACGACTATTTTGTCGCAAGACTATTTGGTAGCTGTGAGTATTTATTCGCTGCAAAAACCTTGATATCGTACCTCGTGATAGTGGTATTCATCACTATCACTCTTCAAAATTCGCGATAAAATGTCTTAAGTTTGCGGTAAACCCAATATGTTTTTCATAGGAAACGCGAAAGATGGAACAGTGTTACTGAATTGTTAACTAGCTAAACATTTTTATCTATAGTTAATAATGTATCACGCTTGGTATGAATTGTGGTACAGCTAGGTGCATAAAGAATAATAATAATAATATAAACATTTATTTAATATACGCTTAGAGAAATTCAGCAACCATTTTCTCATGAACTGTTGAACATAAACAAGATGTTTTAACCTGACCGCCAGAGCATAAACGCACGCGCATGCCCTCCACTCCAAACCACAATTTCACCACAAAACCTAAAAAAGCATAGGGATTACAAAACTGTTTATTTTTTCCGTACGCAAAATACGCGCTTGGACGTGGAGTTGCGGACACCAGCCCGTTATACAATACAATTGTTTATTTCGTGATTTAGTGCACCGCACATTTTTTGTCACATATTTGTGTCGTTGGCGTACAGGGCACGCGCTTGCTCGTCACGTATATGTGACAATAGCGTTCAAAAGGTTTAATATTGATTAGTATCTCGCTCGACTAACACTACGAGTAAATAAATTGCTTTATTTTTTTGTAAAGGGAGTGTAAACGTAAAATGTGTTGCACACGAGTTTCAACTGTGGTACTATTCATATCGAGCGATAAATTAATTATTATTCTAGATTGTATAATCTCCTTCAGGTTCTTCCAATAATAGCTTTCCCTTTGTAATTAGGACTGTTATGCCGTTTTCACTAAAACTAGAAGACACTTTATGGGGAAGCGCCAAGTTAACCCGCAAAATTCAAATTAAGAATTTCGCAGACATTTTATTTTAATTTGAATTTCGCGAAATTCTTAATTTGAATTTCGCGGGCGCGCTTTCACATTAACGAATGTCTGAATAAAATCGAATTGGATGTTCAACTCTGGGCTCAGCGCTGAGAGTTCAAGTTCCAAAAATGCAATAAAATTTAGTCACAATGTTTTGTCTTAGTGTTAGTAAAAAGGGATATAATAAATAACTTTTAATATAGATAGGTACCAAATGAACTTTTTAGAATTGCATATTATAAAAGTTTTATAAAGCGTTTCACTGTTGCATCGTTCGAGGTTTAAAATAGAATAAGAATTTCGACTTGAATTGATTATCAAAGTAGCTTAATTGAGTAAGAGAAACTTAGTGAACAATTGAATATTAAGACCTTAGCAGATATGTCAGTTTAAACGTCAGTAATTTTCTGTTTTGCTACCATCACGTTTGAGCCATGTCAAAAGGTTATACGAATGTACGGAAATGTGGATTGGAATGGACAGAATGTGTAGATAGAAATATCCATGCTTATAATGTGTGTAAAAGTACCCTTAATGAAGCCGAAAGGCAATTGTTCTCCCCGTCATTGCAATCATTTTTTTGTTCTAGACCGTACCTGGGAACCTTCTAGTTACGGTGATATTGGGGTCAAAGTTCAGACTTTTTCACAAGATTTTGAAAAAAAAAACTTCTGAAAAAGTCACTACAAAAAAAAAAGTCGTTTCCCAGGAATAATTTTATTTGTTTGATGTACAGAATGTTTGGTTGACGGCTTCATAAAGGATTTGTTTAGAGTTTATACCTTGTATAAAAGCAAATAAATTGCAAAACTGCCATGTCTACTAGGGCCTTGGGTGAAAATATGCCATGTCATTATACATATTTCAAGACGAAACAAATAGTATTTAAAGTTATATTAATAGTATTGCAAGCAGATTTCTTTATTATACATGATAAAAAAGCCCTGTATTTGTATGGTACACATTTTAGAGTTCTACACTACATTGTTGATACTTAGCCTTTGGTTCAACGCTTGATAAGTATGTATGTTCCTGTATTTGCGATAGTCTATAGATATCAAAAAGTTTGTAACTCGTAACTAGTGCTAGCTTGGCATATATTTTGTTAGTTTAGTTGAATGTCTACAAAAGTCTTAGAAATCATAGATATTAGGCGTAGACTGCACTTTAAAAGCTATTTATGTAAACTGGGATGGTACTATGAAGTTTTAAGATTGCGTAGCAGGGCGTCTAAAAAAGCCGAATTGACCAATACTTCTTTTCAAACTGTGCTCAGATAATATTAAGAACCTTCAGTTTGTAACCATTTTAAGATTTGTGATATGATTCATATAATTATCCTAATACGATTCCGCTAAAGCGGCCTACTTAGACTCCCCTATGTGTTGCCAGTTTCCACTAACACTGGGTGACAACTAGTAGTAGTAGGAACTCCTTTGTCCGCACTTACACTCTCATTTAGTCCCTTGTGCGTGGGGGTCCTGGCTAACATAGCCAGCCTAACTCCGCCCAGAAGCTTCCGACCTCATTATTCCGAGGATTTATGCACGTTGGGTAGCCACGGCCTTGCATTCCAGGATGACGTGGGTGGCTGATTCCTCGGCGTCAAAACATCCCCTACAGAGAGGGCTGTCTGTGATACTTGGTTGAAAATATGTTTGTTTAAGAAGCAATGGCCCGTGATTGTCCCTATCATTATTTTAAGGTTTAGTTTTATTGAGGCTAAGCAATCGTTTGGTAAGTCACGGGTGCAGGCACGGCATGGCCATTCTTGACTGTCTATAGTCTGTTGCCTGTGACCATCTGTTCCTGTGAAGATCAGTTGATCTCTGGCGTATCCATATACGAAATTGCGAGAAAGGCAGGGGAAAAAGTGGATACGGGTGACATCTAATAAATAGCTCAATAAAAACGCACTTCATTTTCAATGTTCGGCTCAGCGTCGACAGTTATTCCAACAATGCAAAAAGTAGATATTCATTTAGATATTGCTTGGTTTTGGATACCGAAATAATGTATTTTCTGGACTGATGCGGATGCGGCCGACGAACTAAGAAGTTGCAATAAGTTGGGATGGATAAATGAGCTTGGTTTAGTGTGTGTTGTTTTTTATGTAGCTTTTGCCTGCGACTTTCGTTCGCGTGAAATTATTATAAAAAAATCCCAATTATTATAGGCACTTCCCTTTTTGAATCGAATTTTGTTACTAATTTCAAGGGTTTTTAATTATTTTGCAAAGCACCCTAATTATTTTTCTAAAATAAAAGTAGCAGATAATTTATTTGACAGTACTGTAGTTTTAGATTATTTGTGATACAATAAAGATTTGACCCTTTTCCAACCATTTTGTTCAATTCCGTTGGTCCGTCAATTTTTTGAGTTCTTGCCAATGGCTACTGACTACTGACTTTTTCTAGTTGACGATATGAACTATATTATATGAACGATAATTAAAAAAAAACAGCTTAATCGATTGAATGGGTGAAACTGGTTTGAAATTCCGTTGAAAGATTTGACCAATACAAAACAAACAAGGCAATATAATAAAAGCTTATAAAAAGAGATCAATTAATGTGAACGAGTTATACTTATACAGGGTGTAAACAGACTCTTCACGAAGCCGTCAACCAAGCATCATAATGCTTGGTTGACGGCTTCATCAAACTAAGTAACATTATGCAAAAATTAGTGCTGGCAAACGACTTTTTTTTTGGGCTGAAAAATCACGTTTTACAAAAGGACTCAATGTAACGCACTCAAAACATTGTGCTGATGGATAGATTGAATAGTAAGGGGTCTTGGAGGTGTTTAAAGTAAAAATCTTACATTAAAAACATGTATTTCAAAAAAAACTTGTGAAAAAGTTGGAACTTTGACCCCCAATATCTCCGTAACTAGAAGTTTCCCAGGTATGGTCTAGAACAAAAAAATGATCGCAATGACGGGAAGAATAAGTGCCTTTCGGCTTCGTTAAGAGTCTGTTTACACCCTTTATAAGGTCCCATTAAAATACATAGACAAAGTTTTAGAAATAATTCAGACTACCAAAATAAGGACAACGATAAAAAAAAACGCATTAGATACGTAGAAGATAAAAAATCAGCTAAGGAAAATACACAAAAAAAAATTTTTTACGTCAGAATAAAATCACTTTAATCAGTGTTTTTTTTGCTTGGATATCTTTGGTTAGACGTACTGAACTGTGTTAAAATTTGTCCATCTATTTTAATGAGACCTTATATAATATAACTCGTTCACTGTGAATAATTTTTCATCAACATCCGAATATAAACATCCATTTACTAACCAAAAATCCAAACAAAGAAACGGTGTAGGTTCTTCTCCATAGGATCTCAATGTCTTGACGTTTCATGAATGCCCATGTAGCTTAATGTGAAATAAAAATATTTTGAATTTAGGGATTTTAACTAAACGCGCGTTATGAGTTAGACAATCAACAAGATCTGTCAGCTTTTTACAGTTAATATCTATTCTCATTGACGGCACGGTTGGCGCAGTGGCTGAGCGATTGACTGCTGCGCTGCGTGTCGCGGGTTCGATCCCCGCACGGAACAAATATTTGTATGGCCTAAAAACAACTAGACCTGGAACAACTATCTGTATAGTTGTTCCAGGTCTAGTTGTTTGTGTATGTGACTTTACATGTTTGTGAAAGCACCTACGATACAGGAGAAATTCCTAGTGTGGCGCATCGTTTTTCTAAAGAAAAAAAATATTAAAAAATATGAAACTTCATAGTACATCTCCAATAATAGAAAGTTTATGTAGCTAGGTGTTAATCGTTTGTAAATTATTATTATAATCTTTTACTTATCTTTCAATCTGTACTCTGTATGCCTGGTCGGGACCCAATCCCATAATTGTGATCCTTTATAGATTCAATATTATTATCTCCATATAAACGATATAGCTTTGCGCATATTAAGCTTTTTTTCTGGCCACACCGTGGCGAATCCCGCGCGGTACATTGTGCGTCTATGGTTTTTAAGGCGCGATTCCATTAGCCAAGTTACTTGTTTGCAAATTGCATACAACTTGAACAAACCTGCATACAAGCTACAACTTGTATGACGCAGTTTGAACTTATACATTCTTTTTTCAAGTGACGTGCAAATTGAACGCGCAAACGGTAGTTGCACGTTTCGAATTGCGAACGAGTATGCAAGTAAAACCTGCATGCAATTTGTACACAGTTGAAAATATATTTCCAATGCAAGCCACTTGTACGCAAATGTGACGTCATACTTGCATGCAAGACTTGCCTTATGGAATCGCGCCTTTAATAATTGGGAAGTCACTTGACTATTCGCGCCAGTTTAGACACCTATATACAAGCTAATCGGCGCGAGCGAATTTCCCACATCCGCGTGGAATTCGCTTTGGTTTGGCTAGAGCTTTTAGCTTTTTTATCATTGTTATCACAAATAAATGTTTCAATGTAAGATATGTTATAATATTTACTTAAGTTATAATATCAGTAGCGTACCATAATTTTGTACTTCAATTAAGTTACTTATTTTGTAAAAGATTGACATTCCTTTGGTATCATTTTTGCAGACACTGATACTCGTTTTGTTTACTCCAATAAAGGTGTCTTTTGTGTCAAGTATCGGTTTTATTTTGATAGATTCTTCCGGTAAAATAACCATGACTTGGTATCTAGTTTTCTCAAGGACTTGGTAGACCCAAGTGTCTTTGTGCTTAGGTGGGACATGCCACATTCTTATGTAAGATATCTTGTTTTTTTTTGTGTTATTATTAATTGTTTTTTTTTTTTTGCTGTATAAAACAAAACGATTATGTAGGCATAATCAGCCTATAATATTCCCACTGCTGTGACACACGGCCTCCTCTCTATGAGATGGAATAGGCTATAATCCACCACGCGGGCCCAGTGCGGGTTGGTAGATGTACTTTTAATTTTGAAGATAGGATATACTTTGCTCCTATTTTTTGCTTTTTTAGGTATTTAAAGGGATATAAAATGATAATACAGATACCAGTGTAAAATATTTATGAAGAAACGAGGACAATATATTATACAAATCATCTAATGTTTGCAATGAATTCAACTACAACAATTTAGTATTATTATAGTCAGACACAGTTAACAACGTGATTAGCACTAGGAAATAATTGACAAGAGCCGAGCTACTGTATTATGAATTGTTTTGTTCACAATATTACAAATAAGTACACATATAAACAATAATTATTTTTCGTTTATAGAAAAATTAACAGAATATAATTAATTATTAAGCTTTTATGACTATACAATGACTTCAACAACTATTGAGCTGCGTTTTCCCTCTTAGAATTTTCAGAAAACATAAAACAAATGTACTATGCACACTGAACGCGTCGTTCACGAGATCACGACGCAATCAATGGCCAGACTAAAATAATAAGTAGCGAGAATAATAGTCCAAATTTGATGGATTAAATTATAGTATTAAGTATGCATTAAAGCTTATGCCATCCGCTGTCCTGAAGTTATGCCATTACATAATATAGTGAATAGTAGAAAAACTTGTAACTATTTAAAGCTAAGAAGGACGCCGATAAAGTTGTTTCTACTACTTTGACATCACACATTGCTTTGAATCATTTGAGAGAAATTCATGAAGATAAAACTCACATACAAATAGTCTTGGAAACATTTTTGGAAATAATTTAAAAGTAACAATAAATTACTTTTTACCTACAGTCTATAAAAATCACTTAATTTTCAATGTAAAATGTTTCGAAAATAACGATAGTCTAAAAATCTTACATACACATAATACTGAAAACGTATTGTTTAACACTCTTACCAAGTCCGCAGTCCGAATGTTCCGGCGTTGTTGTGCTCAGTGCTACGCATCCCGAGCCATGTGTAGAGACAAACAAAACAAAACATATAACATAAATTTCATACAATTTCAATAAAATTATTGCACTAAACTTCATACTCGTAACTTAGTAATAAATATTGCATTAAGCGTTAACCACATCTCGTGAAGTAAAATTATTTAAGTCTTAAGGTACTAAGAGTTAATTAAATTTTAAGAACAATATGTCAGTCCGATGAAAGTAATATTTCATCCTAATACGAGCTTCGTTCATTGTAGCGACGTTCAACAACACGGAAATTAGAATTTATTAGAAAGTACCTAAGTTCCAAATATTGTGCTAACTACAGTTCCTATGTTAAACATTTTGACTAAATATTAAGTACGATTTGGTGCTCAAATTTAATAATGTAAGTGTTAATTATTTAAAACTAGGTATATAGAATTATTTATCTACAAAGTTCGAAAGTGTGCATCAGCTCGACAGATTTATCTAACTCTAAAACTAGCTAAGAATTTTTGAATTTCAATAGACCTGACACGATGTTGAGTCACAAGCTATGGAGCGGTCACTAACGCCACGACTTCTGAAACACTAGTTTACAAATTTTTACTTTTTTTTCTATACCCTGGAAGTTTTTTTTATAAACGTGTTTGTTTACTAAGACCTTGTCGTTTGCATGTATCCAAATATTTCCGAAACCAGACATGACGGATTTTTTAAATATTTTTTTCTGGATAACTCTTTCAATAATAAACAATAATGAACAACTTTCAGCTCGGGTGTCAACATCGTGTAAACTAGTGTAATTAGTAAATGGTATGATTTTTTTTCTCTATAATACCGCTTGTAGTTAGGTTAGGACTAACAACTGAATGAAAGGTAGAGGTCTATTGGCAGAAGTGACCGCTTCCAAAACCACAGACAACTTGTCTGCTCAATCAAACTTCACAACTATCCTCATTTTGAGTATTTCAAAACGATGACCCTTTTATTAACGCTGAGTAGAAACTGCTCAAAGACTTGTGTAGATGTATCGACGGGTGATTTTCCAGCCAGTGCGCACTGGGCGCCAGGCTGGCCCATCGCCGCCCATCGTCTACACCAGCCACACACTACGAAGCCAGTGGATCAGTCCACGATACTAGAGAGTCTATGACTAAAGGACGCGCGTGGTGTCAACTTCGCTCACACTTCTCTCAATCACACTATTGTCCGTTATGTTTTTGTTGCCTGTGGACAAAAGAAAACGTTAGGAAATATCTAAAAAATATTGTAAAAAAGATCGTTGTCGTTTTTGTATGTATAACGAATATTTTGGGAAGGACGTTGCGATCACGACGTTACAACTACATATGTGGTGTCTGCTGCTCGTTCTGTTGTTAGTTAGCAAATGATGGATAGACTACTTGTCTATGCTACCTTGAAACATCTCAAAATGTAACTTTCATACATGTATTCGAAACAGCACAAAATTCTACCAGTACAAAGATCTTTTGGCCAAAATTAGAACGAATGCCGAATGTAATTTCATAAAAGTTTACCAACGGCATCCTCCCAGCAATGTCACTCAAGTGCCAAAGGGCATTGTAGCACTACAGCGTGTAACAGGAAGGGTACTCATTGTTAAGGGTATAAATGACTACCAAACTGAATTAGGTACTTTCTCCATTTGACCAACATAGTAATCACGAAAAAAAATCTGCTGCAATGATATTGAAATTTTGTATGCGGCAGCTGATCGATCTTCTCTTCTTTGGGCTTTAAATGATTAGTGGTTGGGAACTTGGGACAGTTACCTTTACAGGGTCCAGTATGTAACGGATCGACGACGCGGCCGGCGTGGCAGGCGGCGCGCTGCAGGCGGCACCAGGACGGGTAGGTGCGCCGGTCGGAGCCGCACAGCTGCCGCCGCGCGCCGGCGCCCCCCGCGCCCCCCGCGCCGCACGCGCCGCACGACACGCAGCGCGCGCCCGACGCGCCGCCGGACACGCACCGCTGGCTCGCGCCGCATGATATCGACGCACACGTCGCGTTCGCTGTAACAGTGGCAAAGTTTAGGAAGATGTCAGGGAAATATATCGCTTGACAGTATCAACTCGGCCCCACACATCCCGCACACCCCACTGCTGGACATAGGCCTCTCCTCCGTCTTCTGCATCCAGTCTGAACCAGCCACCTTTTTAATGTCGTCGGTCATTCTACCTGAGGGGCGTATAACGTTGCGCTTGCCAATATGTGGGTCCTTCCTCAGATATGGCCAGCTCACTGGCACTTTAGCTGCTCATCAGTAGCAAGAATTGATCTAACATGATGAAAACCGTCCTTACTGCCACAAAACACAGGCGCTGTCAGTCTAATTGTTGCTAGATAAAGGTGTAGCCGACGAAAGCACATTGTCTTGTCATTGTAACCTCACCATCACTCTCAAGACTTGAAGGATCTCCTTTTGGACTGTAGTCCATCACTTTGTCCCACTTTTGGGTGCAGTATCTTAGGTAATTGTTTTCGGAAACAGCCTCTGTTCCACTTGACTGTACTTACCTATACAAGGTCCTCTATACGCAAGCGGCAGGGCTCTGCCCCTTTCACAGGCAGCTCGCCGCAGTGCGCAGGCGCCGGCGTACGTTCGTCCATCGACGGCGCAGACGGGCGTACCCGCAACGCTGCACGCACCGCATCGCACGCAATGCGCGCCGAGTTCTGCGTCCAGCACACAACGCTTTTCACCGCCGCAGCGCACGCCCTCGCAACTACCCTCTGCAACACATGAAGTGGTAGGTGATGGTTAAATTATGTTTTTTTTTGGTTTTGTTACGTTTGTCACAGTTACAGCCTATGTCGATTGGATTGACAAAGCAAAATCCTCTCGACCGTATCGTCCCCTCTTTTAAACGCTTGAGTGGAGGCCAAGGGGTTTGAAAAGAAATGTTGGCCGTCCGGCGGCAAGAAAGTGGAGATTGGCACAAGAAAAGAGAGGCCTAAAGCCAGCAGTAGGTAAATTCAGGCTGTAGATGATGACGAAACTACACAGAGTACTTGGATAAAAACTTGTAAAAGCTGGAACTGCGAAGATATAAAATTAAATTCATCCCTAATGAACATCCAACGGTTTTATTTATTAACTTGCGAGCAAAGTTTACATCAGCTATAAATGCGGAGCTTATTTAATCAATAATTATAAAACATCCTGTATCTAAGTGCAAGCGCACTTAATTTTACAGTTATCATTTCAATCGCTGAACGGGAGTAGAATATTAGACATAAAAGTCTGCAGCACCAACGACTATACTTAAAAGCAATAAATTCGTGCAAGATAAAGTTAATTGTAACTAGGCAACTTTCTTAGGCGCGGCGGTTGCATAGAAAATGTCTGTGTAACATTATAACGTGATAGAAATCAGTCAAACCGCGTATAAATTCCGATTTTCCCGGGATTGTATCATATTGTTTATGGAGCGTTGGTCTAGACTCAGACGATCGAGTGTCGGACTTTAGAGTGTAGAATTACATAGAATTTATCGTTTCTGATCGGACGTCGACCACGTCCACGTCTGCTTTATGTTTTAACATACCTACGTTGGTACTCCCTGTCGAAGCTAGATGTGTACGGATAACATCAAAGTCGTCGCTGAACTGACGTCGAAAAGTGACTTTTGAATGTAAACTTTGAAAGCGACGAGACTTTAGCGAAGAGGCTAGAGGAAAGAGGCTTATGCCCCAACAGTGGGGGCATTATTGGCTGATTATTCCGCGGCCTATAAAAGGGCTAATTGGACCCTGAAGTTGTTCATCTACTTAATAAGATGCTGTCTGACTGAACGTAAGTAGGTAGGTACGGTGGGCTGCATCAATTGGTTACCCCAGTTGGGAACGTAGGTGCTTTCAAGAGGGGTACCCACATCATGACGCTGACTGTACAAGAACGCAAAATGAAAATCTAAATAAAATAAAATCTGATGAGGACGACATTCGTTTGCTATTTCTGGTTTAGAGCCAGTATTTGATGGTTCTCGTTTCCTTGCCCTAAGGAAAAACCACTAGACATAAAACGAAAACTATCCAGTCCCAACTTCATAAAGTGTATATTTAGCCAGTTACAATGAGCAGTTTATGTCAGGTATAAGTTGCGGTTGCGGGCCTATTCGCTCGTAAATGCAATGAAGTGGCGGCGTTAAGAACCGAGTTTACGTCGATATTATCGCGGAATATTATTCATAATATGGAATGAGGACGTCTGGGGCGACTGCGGTTATGACAGCCCCACGACCAGAAGAGGTTCATACGCCAAGGTGACACGCTGATTGGGAGGCTTAGGATCATGTTTACGGGTGCTGTGATACGTCTCGCGTCTCTCAACAAAGGCAACCAACAGGGTCGGTTATAGCTTCGGATTCACCTGTTTTGACCAAGGTGCGTACAGTGATATGGCCTCAAGACGACAGACAGTCGTAATGATTAGTTAAGTACCTACTCATCGTCGTTGGTCTTAATTGTATAATGAAACTGCCTGTGCGTTTCAAACCAAACTGGCGCTGATTCGTTTGCTCGGATTTGATGTCCTCATGCTCTCCACACAATTTGCAGCTTCCAATGCAAAGTTTCCGCGTAATAAAGGAGCCAGCACATAAAATATTATTGTCACAACCGCAAGTTGTCATTGAGGAGACAATTTAATAAAATTATTTATCTTCCTCGTAAAGTTGCCAGATCATTTTATACATGCAATGTCCGCGATGAAGTTAAGCGTATTTATATTATTATGAATAATAAAGTAACAACTTTTTACATATAAAGTTTATTTATAGAGACTGGTTTAGAAATGACTGTGGTGTGTAATAGCTTGATGGTATCTGCATCCTACATCTTGTTCCGTGGGTGTCGGTAGGAGTGATGCAGCAGCGCCATCTGGCTATAAAAACATCACGTCTCTTCCTGCCAAGTGTCGTAGTCATGCCATAGTAAGCCTTGACAATTACTGTAGCTCAAGGCTCCTGGCCGTCTAGGTGTTCTTTTGAGGTGGTTATCGTTACTTTTATGTTGATTTTGAAATCTGATGTTCAATCAATAGGTATCTGATAATCATTTTGATTGTCTTCTATACAAATGAATAAAATCGAAGTGTCTGTTTGTAATTACAAAATAACAGAATGCATACGCACTGAATGCATAAGAAAGTATATACATATCAACGATACTTATAACTAAAACCCATTCCTTTTTTTATTTTTGGTTGTCTGACTGTTCGTTCCGGCTAATCTCCGAAATGGCTGGACCGATTTTGACGAGACTGGCAGATAGCTGATGTTACATGGAGTGACTTACTTTTATTTTAGAAAAAGGAGAGTTTCGTGCATAAAAAAATAAACCCATGAAATTGTTAACAAAATCCAATTCAAATATTCATATTTTCTAATCATTTCACGCGGATGAAGGTCGCGAGCAACTGCCAGTAATTAATAAGATGACTATATGATGAGCGACTGCCTATCTGACCTCCACAACCCAGTTAGTACTGGGTAATACGATACCCCTTGGTAAGACTGGTTGTCAGACTTTAGATCTTCAAATGACAGCCGGGACCAACGGCTTAATGTGCTTTCCGAGGTACGGAGGAAACTCGGTATGTAATGGGTGATCCACAGATCAACCTAGGCAAGCAGGGCTTAACCTAAAGATTAACCCGAGCGGCTGTTTTTATTTAGCTCCTCCGTAAGAAATACAAAACATGTTAAGTCTACCGATACCTGTCCTACTACACATTTTATGCAAACGCCGATACAAAATGTTGTCCCTTCAGACTACGTATGTATTTCGATTCCACGTGTGATTGAACGCAGCGCGTGTAACGGTCGGCGCGGCCGGTTCTGTCCGCGAGCCTGTAAATGGGTGTTTTCTTTACAGTACCTATTACCTAGATTTACAATATGTTTACATAAATCATGAGTTTTTGGGACTACATAGTCAAACTCTGTTTTTGGAAGAATAAACATAGTCTTAATTATTTCTCAGTGGCAGCCACGGAACCGAGATTAGTACCCGGTTGATGGCAATAGGCCCCTGTTACATAGGACTTAAACATGACTGGTAAAATGTGGGTCTACTATTAGGTACACCTCTGCCTAACCCTTCAGGTAATAAATTAAAAAAGTTTTCCTTTTGGTAGCAGGAAAAAGCCAATAACATATTATTTTGAGCGTTATCCTTTACTTAGACTAGACTAAATATCCTGAGATCCGGCACGACCCGACCCACAGATAGTTTAGAGAGATTCAGCGGTAAAAGGACTAATAATTTTCCAGAATATAGTCTGTCTGTAGAATAGAAGCGGGATTGATTGTCCAGAATTCGCTTTTGGGTCAGTTGCTAAACGAATGCTATGCAGCCGTTGACGCTTCTTAAGGTGGAAGCATCAGGTGAGCCCGTGAAATTCATTTTCTTACTTTTTTTTTATAATTTGCAAGTCAATGTCAGGTTATACGTTGATGAAAAATGAGTAGCGCCAGTAACACGTATGTAGTTACAGAATTACAATCATGAAAATCATCAATACAACCCTCTAAGTTCATGTAATCATTCAATGAATATTTAAATGAACTTTCAGGGTTATATTGATCATGACAAGACATTTGTTAAACAAAAAGGAAGGTGTTTGAATATTGGGCTGCCGGACTGTTCAAAAGAGATACCGCGGCCCTGGAACACAAAGGGCAAGGAAGGAACATGGATCGGTTTTAGTCAGTACAAGTCTGACACTCGCTTCCGCTCTGCCCAGAGCGGGAGAGGTCATTTGATGATTACCCATCCGTAAAAAAAAAAGGGTTATATTGTAAAAAAGGGTAAAAAAGGGTTGATGATTATTATGATTATATTGCGGGCTACTCTGCAACCACCTTAAGATAAAGAAAAAGACTGAAGTCTACCTAGCTTATTTCTAAATCATTAGGTATGAAGTTCTACACACCTATTCTACCTACCCACCTGCAATTGCATAAGTCCTTGTTTACCTTTTCAAAACCGTAGACACGAATATTCATAGGGCGAAGACTATGAATATTCGCGCAGGTAATTATGATTCGATTGTTTTCAAGTCAACTGAATATATTGCACCATATGCAAAATGCACCTAGACAGTTCTGACTGCGCAGTTATTCCAAATACCAGCTATTTTAATACTTAAATATGATGTACCAATAAACCGAGTTTTTTAAAATCCATCCTAACTAATGTTTCGTCGGACAAATAAATCAGTTCCATTAATATGTCGGCACATCTTTATTTACAACTAATTGGTGCCCGCGACCTTCGTTCGCGTGAAATTATTATTTAAAAAAATATTACTTTGTTTTTGAATGAATTGGATTTTGTTAACAATTTGTCTTAATTTTTGTGCATGGAACCCTTATAACATCAGCTATCTAATAAAAGTATATACTAATAAAAGTCCCGTTAAAATGGGTCCAGCCGTTTCGGAGATTAGCTAGAACAAATAGACAGATATTGAAAATAAAATATTTTTGTTATAAATGCCGTATTTATTTTCATAATAATATATTCCGTAAAAAGATGTTATTTTTATATTACAAACAGACATTTTAATTTTATTTATTTGTAAAACTATAAGGGTAATTTATTTTAAATTCTATTAGAGAGAGCTAAAATTGTTACAATTTTATTCAATTTAACGAAATATTCCCGTCAGACTGACAAAGACGTTTGCCTATCCTAGACTAAAACATGAATTACGACGTGTTTAAAAATTGCAGGTCAATACAGAAAGGTACAATTACATCGGGTCCTTACCCACTATTTACCTGTAACACTGCTATTAGTTAGCTTCGGGGCCTACCACCAACAAAAAACGACAACTCAAACAGTGGTATTATATTATCGTAAGAGTTACTAGGGAAACTCGAACTTGATCTCTACAATGTCTCGATCGACAAACACGACCCGTTCGTCTTGAAACGTGGCTTATTTAAACTTCTCAGTCGATTAATGCTTTATTAGTTTGTGGAGACTGGTGGTCATGTCAGGGAGATGTACAGAAATTTCAATTTTAACACCATTATTGCAAATTTTTCGTGGGGATTTTCAAAGACTATCCAATGCTAATCATCTGCCTAGCCCTTCCCCAACTATGTTCTGGTGGCTTCCAGTTTAACCAGATGCAGCTAAAAATTCGTATTTTATATGGAGCGACTGCCTATCAGACCTCCACAACCTATTTAGTACTGGGTAATACGTTACCCTTTATAAGACTGGTTATCAGAATTTCGGGCCACTGACTACCTGCAACGACTGTCAAAAATCTGCAACTGGCCGCCGGGACTAACGGCTTAACGTGATTTCCGAGGCCCAGAGGAAATTCTGTATTTAATGTGTAGTCATGGACCCATCCACGGACTAACTTAGGCAAGCGCGTCTTAACCTAAACATCGACCCGAGCGGCTGTTATTATTTGGCCACGAGCTCCTCCAATGCTAATTAATGCATACAAAGACAAAAATATCCTGTGGTTATTTTAGTGGATTGTCAGGCACGCAAGCCTGTAAAATCTTCATCACTTGTGTCAATGCTTGCCTTTGCCTTATGACGCGCGATACATTAAAACAAACGATATTTTTTCATAAAAGTGATCTCCATTCGAGAACCAATAGGTCCTCGCAAGCTCTCATTCACATTCATGCACCCCGGGCGAGACGCGTCCGTCCAGACGTATCGTGCATCGCAATGAGCCATTATTGAGTCCCGATCTCAATAGAGATGTAGCTAGCCTTCTAGAAACACGCGGGCAATTTACAAGCACGATAGTAGAGGTGTGTCCGGTCATTACGGCAGTCAGGATTAATGCACCCGACCGCGAACGAACAAAAGAAAACCCGCGAAACTCCCATTTAGCGAGCTAAGTAAAAAGTTCCGTGACTTTGAATAGGCGATTGTTCTGCAAGCCTAGTGTAGGCGGTAAAGGGGAAAATAAAATTGGTCAAGATTATAGGTAAGTTGGGAACTCGTTGATAGTTCTTCTATTTAAGGAGAATTTAAAGGTTTAATTTTAGAGAAATTTAGATAGATGCAATAGAATTATATTATATTTTCCATTGACACAAACTGTATAGGTTTTTTCCATATATGTGTTTGGGGTGCTGTTTTCCAAAGTCCTCTGTAACCCACGTAGGTAACTTAAATTCACATTTAAAATTCGAAGACAAAATTCAATGAAACGGGGCAGGCCATCTATGCCATCGGTTCGTTACGTCTGCATGTGCTCGAGAGGTGCAAATGACGCTATTGTTATACTGTGCTATTGTGCCGCCCGGCGCAGACGCAGCCGCACAGAACATATATTGCGCAGCCGCTCGGTGACTTGCGAATAATACCAAAGCTTGCCAACACGCCATTATCATTATGCGATATGACAGCGACAACAATCGCAAATTGCAAACGTTTACATATTCTGAATTGTCATGCTCCGGTAATTTCTGCACTTGATGAGAAAAGTCACCGTGGAGGTTGCAAATGACTTAAAAATGCACGTCATTCATTAAATTGTATGAATGAATGAAGCCTATGCGTCATCGGTGACTTGACCCTATCTTAATATGCTTTATATTTCACGCTTATAGAGTAACGTATTTTCCTCGGCTTCCTGAAGCATTTCCATCTGACTTCGACATTCAATCTGAATACCAGATTGTTGCAGCCGCACCTTAAATTAGAAATGATTATTTGTCAGACCTAGATATTGTTAGTCTCGTGAATTTGCGTCAGAGCTTTGTGCATTTCGACATTCTGGGGGCGATATGCGTGGCTAGCGTTAGCTTCGGTCAGGCTTGAGCGCGCCAATAATTTGCTAGTAAACTTTGATGGGGCTTTTAAACGGACTGTTTAAGTCCGTTTGTACAGGTATTATTATATTTATCCAGTCGGCTAGAAAGACAGTTACTAGGTGCCCACGATTGCGAATGATGGATGCTCGAGCTGTTGCCAAGTGAACGGCTATGAATCATGTGCCTATTTATAGATGTAGATAGATAAGATTAATATGCAACTTAAGTGCAGATGTTTTAGATAATAACTAGCTTATGCCCATAGCTTCGCCCGCATGGAGGTCGGGAACTTACTTCTGGGATAATAAGTAATCTCATGCACATATGTCTACGTAACTTTCGAAGCCCTATTTGACTCTGTTGGGGGATGATTTTGTGATACACGTGTCTCATAAGTTTAATTGAAGAGGGTGTACAACAATTTGCAAGTCAATCGAACCCGTGAATATTCAGTTTCACAGAAAATTCAAACCTCCATTTCACCCTCTTAGGGGTGGAATTTCGAAAAACCCTTTCGTAGTGGTTCTCTTTACAAAGAATTTCATGTTTCTAGGACCAGCGGTTTGGGCTGTGCGTTAATACATCAGTCAGTCAGTCAGGACCTTGAATTTTATATTGGAGGATGATTTTGGAAAAACTGTGATACATGTATCTCATAATTTTAACTGAAGAGTATGTACACACACATTTTCAAGTCAATCGACCCCGAGAATAAAAAGTTTCACACAAAATTCAACACCCCATTTCACCCTCTTAGGGGAGGAATTTCGAAAACCCCTTTCCAAATTTCATGCCTCTAGGATCAGCGTTTTGGGCTGTGCGTTGATGTATCAGTCAGTCAGGACTTTGAATTTTATATGTAAAGATTGAATTGCGATGCTGTAGCTACGCTGTAATTTGTGTATGATATATACCATGGTATTAATATTCATAGATCAGATTATGTCGAGGTGATAGGGGCTGATTCTGCAAATAGGGTAACCCATTCATGATCAATATAGACTGACTGGTAATTGGTGACCGATACTTATACACGTAATTGTACTCATCATAACAAACAACTTTCCCAAAGAAAATATTATTTTACACTTTTAATTTAGCGACAATCTAAATATTTTCATACGGCTGTATTATGATAAAAGTGGATGAGTATTTAAAAAAAATGTTACTTTGGGAAAGTTGTTTGTTATCATGAGTACAATCACGTGTACAAGTATCGGTCATTAATTACCAGTCACCCTAAATAATGTATTCAATATACTAATGATCAAACTATCATCAACTGGCATAAATTGGCTGTGGAGTTGATTGTCTATATGTGCTTATTGTTCTATTATTAATTCCAAAGCCCTGTTGCAAACCTTCTTTATGAGCCGTAATTAATGACGATTTATGAGTTATAGGCAATATTCATGTTTGGCTTTAATTTTGGCGTTCATTAGTGATTTAACTGTGATTCGAGATAATCATATATCTTACTGTCTGACGGTAGATTTATCTGGATAACAGTTTGTTATTCAGTGTGTTTGATATCTATGACAAAATGCATTTCCGACGGTAAAAGATTTATTTGATTTTATTTACGACTTCTCCCATGTTGCTAAACAAAATTAATTTATTTATGGTGCAAAAAATGCCATTGATTATTAGAAGTGGAGCTGCTTGAAAACTCATCACTGGCGGAGGCTCTTTAAAAGATATGCTCGTGGAAACTGTTCAGCAGGACCAATATTTTGGATTCCACTAGAATTAATGTCTCCAAAAGCTCCAACTCAACTGATGATCCTATAAACGTTGTTATTATAGTAGAAGCCTGGCTACCTGCCCTAAACAAGGATGATGGATGGTGCACTTGTTGCCAACTGAACGACAATGAATCATTCGCTGATTATCATATTATAAATGAATAGGGTCGGAATAACTGCCTACTTACGACAGACTCACAAGTCGCGAGTTCATTAGGTGGATAGCGCGCGGGACCTAAATACCAGACAGATTTGTGAGTGATGTCTAGATTTTGGGTGTTTTCAGTTGAGAGTAAACTATTTCCTTCAGTACACTTCTGTCAGGTGAGTGGATTTCCGAAATCAATCTATCACGCCGTTTTTACTCCACAGGGTATTCTTACAACACGAAGGTTTTCGCCTTTTCTCGTTATCTGTACTAATAACATCCTAATGGAAAAATCTAGTTTCCGAAGGTTGTGTTGGTTATTTAACTGTCGGTTCTCTTAGAATACGGAGTTGGCGTTTCTGGGATTAATAACAGTTTCTTCTGCAAATGAGTGCCACTGATCATGTCAGCTGCGGCATCAGTGGAACCTTAGATATGAAAGCCTTACCTTGGCAAGGTCCCGGGTAGTCGAGCACGAGATGCTTGGCGGGCCTGCGGCAGGCGCGGCGTCGCAGCCGGCAGAGCGAGGGGTACGTGCGGCCGTCACTGCCGCAGACGGCGCCGACGCGGCGGCAGGCGGCAGCGCACACACAGCGCGCGCGTCCTCCTCTCACCACGCAGCGCCGTCCGCTGCTGCATGACACTCCGGCGCATGATTCTGTCGACAACACGCATGTTGATAGAATAATCAAGGCGTGAGGGTGTAAAGTTCTTCATTCTGCACTTCTCGAAGATTGTTGTCGCGTTTCTGTATTTCGCTACAGAAGTGTCCGCCATGCTAAATAAAAGGTCATGTGCCGTACCGCGTACATAAGTAAATTACATGTAACAAACTTTTGGCGGTCCTCTATGGTAACCTTCAGTTCATATAGGAGAAGAAAATGAAAAAGGTACCGAAGATAATAAAGAAAAATAAATTTTACTCAACCTAGAGTCAAGACTAATCATAGTAGGTTGCATTTAGATTATAGATTTAGATTTTATTATTGCAATAGTAGATGGGTAAGTACGGTGTAGATATTTATAACTTGTGAAAACATCCGCCAGATATATTAACGACTCGGATGTCGTACTTGGCGTACACATGTAGATAGATCTTGAGATATTCAGATAGAATCGAGTATTTTATGGCTCACGTGGTGGCCCGACAAATATGTGGGATTGGAGGCGCTGATCAAAGTGAGATATCAAAATACCCCGCTTTTGAATCGCTCGTTAAAGTCAACACTAGAAATTACCACATTTGCGATTTGTTCAAGAATGTAGTGTTTACGAATGGTGACATTTAGGACACATGACATTAAAAAGTTGTTGTTTCGGGTTTCCCCCCCCCCTACGCAAATGTGAGACAATTTCGTGAGAATAAGAAAAGCTCGTAGGTATGTTAAAAAAGAAAAATTGTGTTTTCGACAGTGATTTATTGGCTATAATTTCTCAAGTGCATATTCTTGAAATAATGATAATTGCCTTACAACGTATTCGTTTTGGACAAAAAAGTAAATAAATATTTGACTGAAACAATTCTTCGCCTCTTCAGCGCCGGCATTATTTTTTTTGATCTGGGCAGAGCGGAAGGGAGTGTCAGACTTGTACTGACTAAAACCCATCCGTGTTCCTTCCTTGCCCTTTGTGTTCCAGGGCCGCGGTATCTCTTTCGAACAGCCCGCAGCCCTGGCACGCCGGCATCAATTTATATCACAGCTTTAAATCTATACATATAATATTACATAAGCTATCTCTCTGACAAAACAATTCATTTATTTGAGAAATTATTTGTTTATTTCTAAATTCAAATATTTGACGTTTTGCCAACTCCGTGTTCATACGATGCGCCGCGTTCATCTATCGGGCGATGCACTCCACGTCCCAATTTCATTATTTGCTAAACAATGTGCTTGGTTGTTAGCAGTTAGATTTAGTTTATCTGTTTGTACAGTTGATTGGCGTAATTGGGCTTTAGCCACGTCCGTCTTTCATTTGTCTATTGAGGCAATTGTTTTAATGCCTAGGATTGTTTTATTTTTTAGTGTTCTAGGCTTTGCCAAAGTTTGTGCAAAGAAAAGGTTTTTGCGTTTTATTTGTTGGAGTTTCACATAAAACTTGCTTATCAGATTGATGTTTCAGCATAGGTACAATAATTGCCATTCTTTCAATGTCTTTCATACATGCATGTGCATGCAGTCCCGAGGTGTAAATGCAGTTTGAATAAAATTGTAGGGAGCGGTTAAGAATTACTGGCAACCGAAATATAGTCGACATTTACGAACGAATAGGCGATCTTCACACCCGTGCCTAATTTTACCAGGATACGACGACTAGATTTATTGGATGGCGTCATTCTCGGCTCAATTTACAACAAAAACAATACCTTCTTTGAATTCTAATTGGCCAGTATTTTTCCTAGAAGCACCGAGCCCGGAAGGATGTGGCCATGTCTTTAATTAACTAAGGAAGCAGCTTCGACGAACTGCCGCAAGCTATCGCGAGATAAACATTAAATAATATTTAAATATGCATTGTACGGGCAACTAACTAGCTCATTGTCTTCGCGTTAACTTTGTATTGACTTCCTTTACTCCATAAATTAAATGATAACGGAAAGGCTAGACAATTTCCCCGATGGTATTATTTTCTTCTTATTTAACTCTCAGGTGCTATTATTTAAGGTGGTGAAGTTTGTTGCTGTGGTCCTTTTTTGGTCCTTCGAGCCCGAAATTGACTTAAAATGCCACACACCTACTTAGTGTTGGAAAAACAAGAGAAGTTTAATGAATGAATTTTATGATTTACCTACAACAAATGAAAATTAATAACAAATAGAAATTCATCTGTGACCAATAAGTTTAGATCGGAACTAAGCTTTCGTCAATGATTGATTATTCCCTAGACAAAGAGGGCGATTTTATCGCTCTGCTCTCGTATGGCTTCTGAAATCTAAAGCTTTTGCAATTAAGAGAAATAGACGATCTTACCAGCACAGGCAACACAGGGCACTCCACCAGAAAGCGCTTTATAGAAGAATATCTCGCCGCTATCGAGGTCGCGGGGGCTCCAGGCGGCGGGCGCGCGCGAAGCGCCTGCGCAGCACTCGGCTCGGCCCACGCGCAGCGCCGCCACCGAGCTGCAGCGCCCGCCGCGGTCCATCCCCGTCCAGCAGATCCCGGCTAAAGACAATACAGACATTTTTAATTATGTTAAGGTCCAGAACCCTAATAGGTCGCTGTAGATCGATTGTTTAGATTTTGTGTTTGCTTTGCGGGCAGTGAAGTGTTAAGCAATCACACCAAGTGTCAACCTAGACGTATGCGATACCCAGCAACCCGCACTGGGCCCGTGTGGTTGGTTACAGTCCAGCCTCTCTCACAGAGTGGACTGTGCGGTAGCAGATAATTATAAAGCTTGCGGGGCCCTCAGTCAGTTTAAATAAGACTTTCTTAAAATTTGCATGTGACTTGATTATTCGAATGTTACACTTAATCTAGTCGAATCTTGATTATTAAGATTGATTATGATTATTTGAATTAGACAAATAAAGATCATTATTTAATTAATCTATTTTTAGGAAAAGTAGGCCGCATGTCAGTGGTACCACAGTATAAATTGGCCTCTTAGTTCCGCAGTGCTCGTAAGGTTCAAAGTGCGGTCGACTGTACTATAAAACCATTAAGGCTTATAGTGGTTTATGCTGTTAAAATAAATAAGACTGCCTCTAATTGGATGTATTTAAATAATAAACAAAGAGAATATGTAAATGGATAGAATTTGCATAACCCCTTATACCAAAGCCTCAGTAGACCGTAGCCTTTGTGAACCAAACTCAGTTGTACATTTTATCTTATCAGTCTAAAAACTTTCTGAACGAAACATTACAAAATAGCAATACGAAGGTATAATAAAACACTCCTCCGGGTCCAGACTAAACATAAACACAACACAGAATGAACATGAACAGATGCGTCTGGAGCTGCGCAAGCGGCTAGCTTGAGCGCCGTATTCGGTCGGATTCCTGCGCGTGAGTCACAGGGCTCGGCTGCGCGCGCTGGCCGCGCTAGACGACCGCCAGACACTATTTTTCAATGTGCGCCCGCGCCGGTCGGCGACGCGACCGAACGGCCGCAACCCGACATGCCTATAACTAGTAACCGATTGACTTTTTACAACTATTCGCTAAAAAATACGGATTGGAAGACCGACAAAAGTTGGTGTTTAATGATCGATAAGGACATAATATTGTAACGTGTTAGCAGTTTTGATTGATCGTAATGTTACGTTCCGTCGTCGTCGTCTGGTTTACACTTTAATTATTTTGGGTATTGTCGTGTGGGAAGTTTTATTAACTTCGGAAAGACTTGGCGACAGTCTGGTATGTACGGATGACACATGTTCGTGAAAATCAATTTGTCGTGAGAAACATTCTTCGTAGACTTGTAACCTTGATAGTGTGATGTACACGTAGATAAGTCAATCTGTTTTCTATGGTTAAAAAAAATAAAAAATAAATCTTGCGGTTTCAGAAGTGAGTGGGCAGAATTAATGACAATGACTTAGAGGAATTTATTTATTAGCATTTTACAAATACTAATGGACTTATTTAAATTAATTAAGGCTCATCGGGAATAATTTTAAAAATTTAAAGTTTTTTTGATATTAACCGATTTATATGTAAAAAAATATATTTTACCATTTGGGAATTTTAATGAGTGTTTTATTCAAAATCATTTTCATAATGTGCATATTATGTATGAGGAGGTAAGCATAGTGGAGCAAGCGTAGGTTTTATTTTCCTCATTTTTTTTTTCAAATTGTTCTGTCGGTAACACAGGTAGGTGTAGTAGCCTTATTTAAACTATTTAGTCATAGTGCATAACAAATTTTCAGACAGTTACGTAATCACCCGTTAATTTGCTCAAAATAAATCAATGCATAGTGATTATGGCACTATTACCTACTTCTCTTAGTGCCTTCTGTTACTGCGGTCGTAATTGTATAAGTAACTTTATTCAACACGTATAGGAATATATTTCGCGGCCGTCTGGGATTGCAACGGTTTCCATGGTAACCGGTTGTTGTCGGGTCTACGTGAGAGAACTCGACTCTCTCATCCTGTGTTTTCCCGGCTGTCAGGTTTAAAGGAAGTAGAAATTATTTGACCTAGAACTTGACCTTTGCTATATGATTACTGTTAACTTTCACAACATGGTGAAACTAGATCTTCCCTGTCTTTGGTAGGAATCTGCATCTCGTTTAGAACACGGCGACTCTTCGTTTCTGGTAGATAGACTAAGAACCAGAATATCCAACTGGCCTCACCATGGACGAAGGCATCAATTCTAGTGTTGCTTATAGGCGCAAAAATAAGAAAAAGTAGCGCCGTAGACTGAAAAGAAAGAAGGTTTTAATCAGCCAGATAACTAAGTCTAACAGTAGCCAATGACACAGTGCTAAGTGTTAATAGCCAGCGGCCTTTAGGTCAATGAAGCGACATTGAACGTTCGAGAAATCGAGAGGGATTTGCGAAGTGCTAAAATGTTCTAACCGCCATCGATTAGACTGTGATCGTAAACGCAGCTCCAATGCTAGATGGATGTATAGGAGTTTTTTCTATCAAGAAATCTCTAGTGCTACGTTTTTAATGAAACCATGAAAGTTTAAATTGATATATGGCGAGCGTTAATGTCGAAGCGTGCTTGACCGGTTCTCGGCATTCGGACTTCGGTACTGGCAGTAAAGCACCTTGGGAGAAATGTAAATATATTCGAATATGATTTTAGTGTGGCGAGCGAGGACGTTGACTCCGGCGTCCATAGTAGCATGTTGCTTATATCTTCATTGGCTAGCGTATTGATAAGAGCTATAGAGCGCTACCGTGCGCAAATTGAGGCACATGTTTTGCAGTTACATTTTGAAATAAAGTCCAAATGTGAAACAGGAGGTATTTAGGGTCAGTACTCAAAGGGCGCCTTCGGGGTTCTTAGTATTAAAAGAGTTAAAACTCAACACTTTCCAAACTCAACCTGTTTTTTTTTTTTTTTTTTTTTTTGTTCCATATTTCTTCTGTGTTCACTGTTCTTCGTCTTCTACACTAGTACCCCAAATTGCTGATCTAATTGGGGTATCTCTTTAAACCAGGCCCAGTCAATTGTCCAGTTGAAACTTTCTGAAACGCTCTACAGAGATCTAAATAATTCACTCCGTCCACATTGGACGGTTCCGTCAACTTTGGCGCCACACTTTGGAGCCGAGATCCGTCTGCAATAGTGTGGGTGTGAGAAATTGCGACAAAAAATCCGCAGCGGTCCAAACGTAGGCTGTACATGGCTAGTGTTTTTATCGTCATGCTATTGACGAGGTTAGGATCCTACAAATGACTGGCACGAGGCATTCAATTCATTACATTAATGTTACTAACACATTATAAATACAAACTTGCCAGATTTAAGGTGGAAGCGTCAGGGTCGCCCGCGTAATTCAAATTTCTTACGTTTTTTGCAATTGCAGGTCAGTGTCAGTAGTACATAATGTAGGGGTATGTATAAGGGTTGTATTGATGATTTTAATTATAATCATCAATACAACCCTTTAAGTTCATTTAACCCTATTCTGTAAATTTTTCATGAAGAAGTCATTCAATGGGGTTAAAAGTACTTAGTGTTTGTGTACTGCGGAAAAATACAAAGAACTAATCAACAGCATTGTTGTGAAGATAATTTGAATTCCGCGGGCTACCCTGACGCTTCCACCTTAAATTACAACGTGACTCGTTTTTGCGGAAAAATACAAAGAACTAATAAACAGCATTCGCGTTCTGCACTATTATGGTTAAACGAGGGACATACTTAAAGCGAGTAGAGGAGCTCGTGGCTAAAACATGGCCACTCGGGTCGATCTTCAGGTTAAGCCGCGCTTGCCTAGGTTGCTGCGCAGATGGGTGACCACCCATTACATACCGAGTTTCCTCCGTGCCTCGGAAAGCTTGTTAAGCCGTTGGTCCCGGCTGTCATTTGTAGATCTTTGACAGTCGTTACAGGTGGGATCAGTAGCCCGAAATTCTGATAACCAGTCTTACTAAAATGTATGGAGAAGCTGATTTATTCCCGGTTTTAGAGCTGGTCCCATAGGAAAAGTCATTTATTTTCATGAGTACTACACACATAACATCACGCCTGTATCCCCGTAGGTTTAGGCAGAGGTCTACCTAATACTACCCACATTTCACAAGTTATGTTTAAGTCCCATGTAATAGGGAGCGAACCTATTGCCATCAACCGGGTACAAATCCAGACTGCGTGGCTGCTACTAAGAAATTTCTGATGGAAAAACCCAATAGAACTTTGCCCTACCTGGGAATCGAACGCAGGACCTCATGCTCAGCAGTTGCGCTTGCGACCACTCGACCAAAGTGGCAGTTTTTCATGAGTACTAAATCCCCTAAAAGTGAACCCTTGTTTAAACTAGTCATAGTGTATATTTCTACTTATAGCCAAAAATGTTACAACAATTTTACTTTAATAAAAGTTAAAACTATCCCAGTCTGTTGCCAGGGTTCCAACGACACCTTCCCACTTCAATGGGGCATAAAGGTATTCCATAACACACGCAGGAGTTTCAGGAACCATGGCACTAGCATTGCATATTAATTCACCTCGATGAAAGGATCGTGAATTCGTGAGCTAAATATTAAGTGTGTGATATTTCTAGTCCTTGGAAGTCTGATTTGTCGTGGGCTCGATTTCCAGGTCGGGCAAACTGTTATTAGGTTCTTCCGTAATCAATATCTCAGAAGTAGCCCAGATTCAGGACTTCTGTCCCGTTGATAGCAATAGACCTCTCTAATGGGACTTAAACTAAACTGTCGATATTTTGGTGATGCCTACTAAGGTACAACTCTACCTAACTTTTCGGAGATAACAGGCGTGATATTATGTCTGTTTTATTCGTAGATTTTAAACAACCGTCTGAAGTCCCGAAGAAAACCAGGTCAAGAGCTGAAGTGGCTTCGTAGACAAGAGCCCTTCAAACGTTAAAAATGTAGGTCCTATTGTTTTAGAAGTTTCGCAAAACAATAGATAAGGTTGCAGTGTAGACACAACAAAATACAAAATAAGTTGCGTCCCTGGGAAAGTAAGCCTATTCCAGATAATGTGTTTTTTTCTTGGGTACCTGCGTAACCTTAGGTAACGGAAAATCATACGCGATGGATTTCCAACAGTCGAAAACAGAAAGCCACTCAGATCTCTGCCTAGGTTGAAACTGTAGTTTTTATCACATCTGGCTTAGTCGAAAGATAAAAATGTACAATCCCCAATATCCTACCTAAGTATAGAATAAATAGATTATTAATTTACTGCTCTTGTAATAAAGTTTTAAATTACAGAATTTCCACCACATCCGTAAAAAACTGGAACATGTCACAAAAAAAGCCACAGTCACCAAGAAAATAGTTCGGTTACAATCCGATGTATGTACAGATAATATTGTTGGAGCAATTAGCGGGGGAATTCTAAAAGATCGAGAAAAACAAACACGCCAGGAGTCAAGAGCGGGCACGTTGAAAATAGATCAGAAGCGCGTCATCGACGACACCGTGTCAACTGACTGATGAACGGGCACAGGGTTGACTGAAGACCCAACCTAGTCTTACTAAAAAAAAACCAAACCGAAGTCTTTATTCTTAATGACCCACCTTCAATGAGGCTGTAAGCTGAATTAAAAGTAAAAACTCTTTTTGCTATTTGAATTAAAAATTAAAAATAAAACGTTCGAATTCGAAATGAGTTTCCAAGCATGATGAATTATTGATACTCTGTGGTTAAGATAAAAATATGTATGAGCATGAGCAGCCCTATTAGCTGGTATATGAATGGCCCAAGAATAGTGGCGTCTAAATCAGTCAGTCTAATTATATTCAATGGCCGTTTTATCCGCACTATCAACAAATCATTGAACAACATCCGCTGGCTTGATTACGTCAAAATAATCGTATTTAAGAGTGATTTACGAAACGCAGTCTTGTTAGTTTTGGCAGAGCATCTGATATAAACAAAATGTCACAGGTAAATGTTGATTAATCTTAATTTTAGAAGATTTGAGAAATGCCGTGCATCCTGTTTGTTAATTTATATTATTTCGATGATTATAAAATCTTGAAAATCGAACGTGACTAATCTCAATTCTCTATTCAATTTACCTAAATCAGTTTTGTGACAATAAATAGATACTTTTCTGTCAAAGTAGGTATCATTAAACAGTTTCGGCAATAGAGTAATACCAGTTACTATCCAAATTGAAGTAACATGAAAAGTTTATTTTGTATTCCCAAGTTCGTTTCAACTAGTCTCATAGCAAAACATTCTCCAGGTTTAATACAAATTGCGCGGTTAATGGAAGTCACGTCATAAAATCTACAAAACAGTTAGTGGCTGAGATAATCACTATTAATGAGCTGTAAAGTTTTACTGCCTAACTTGAAAGTGCTATGACAACAACACGTCTAGCGCCCAGACGGCCTAATAAAGCGTCCCGTAAACCAAGACCTAGGGAACCCTACTGAAATGCATATAAATACGTATTGTAAAGTCCGTCTAGCCTTTAAAGGGTACCTAATTTAAAATTGTGATTGTCTGGCAGCCTCCCGCCGACCTAGTTCTCGTTTCTGGGACAATGAAGGACAAATTTAACCAGGTGTCTAGGTTGAAAGCACATTTTGCATAATATGATAAGTCGCTGTCTAGCCGTTTGATTAAATATTTTAATTTCGGGACGTTAAAGCAGAATAATTGTAAGGGTAAACGATAATATATAATTCATGTCCCTGTAAAGTTAGTTAAGCGGGCAACCCGACTTCGTTAAGTTATTCAGATTTATTGAGATTCAAACATTAACTAACATAGTTTGCATAGTTATTTAATTACAATATTTCTCGGGAACGAAGACATTTATCTTTTAAATTGTTTTTCTAATCCTAAATTTAAAATGAAGTTAATGGCATCATAGTTTACTGCCTACACAAACTGCCTGTTACTAAAATAATCTATGTAATTAAATTAAATGCTATAAGATATATCATTTTACAGCTAATAAACGTAACATATCACTTTTTAACGAGATATTTGTGGTAAGTGGAAGTCATAACATTATTTTTTATCATTTCTATCATACTATTGAAAAAACTAAATAAAAATTATACGTTAATCGTCACGTAAAAATGTTAATTTATGTATTAAGAATCCTCATTTCCTTTTATTTAATATTTTATCATTCCTAATTTTATAAATATGTTTCTTTTAACTGCAATAGCTAGATTTACGTCATTTATGTCGCACATGTTTTCTCGAATAAATTATATAAAATTGAGTCATATAGATTTTTTTATATACGCGGAATCTCAAATAGTTATGATTCTTAGATGTTTGATAAAAGTGGTGTCTTAAAAATGTAAAGCTCGTTATTATAATTAGAAAAATAAGTGGAGACTTCTTTTTTTCATCAGGAATTTCTCAGTAACAATCACGGAATCTGGATTTGTGCACATTACTGGCGAAATGTGGGTGTACTGTTAGGTACGGCTCTGCTTATCTCTTCGGGGATTGCAGGCGTGATGTTAAGCATAATTATTAAAGTTCTAGAGAATCCCTATCGAACGTGGCTTAGTAGGTATATGTTCTTAGTTCCGAACGTGACTGTACCACGCACGTTAGAACAACTTATTTCTTGCACTGGCGTTACAAAAAGTTGGCCTAAAAATGATTACGTGACTAGCATTATCTCGATTGGCGCCAATATTTAAGTTTTGTGTGATTTTTATTAGTTTCATCCTTATCCTTACTTATACATATACATAGTAGTGTTCCCGAGAAAGACAACGAAAACTTTCTTATGAAAATAGATGGCGCCATGTGTCTTTCGAATCATGACTGAATTATATTATTACAAGCACAGTACAGTACCCGAATTGATTGGCAAATTCAAAATTAACGCGAGTGAAGCTAGTTTAATAACCATTTTATTATTTACATTGATATAGTTAATATTTTAAAGGTGACTCTCGTAGATCCAGAGTCCATCATCTTAAAAATATGTGGTGGGTAATAAATTTGTTTAAGTAATTTATTTAGTAATTTTCAGACTTGTATAATAATTTTCGGGTTCTCTAAAAAACAGCTGTTTTCATGTAATTCAGTAGAAATCAGCTCATGGATACTCGACGGTACGAAAAAACAGTCGGCACTCTAAAATCATGTTGCCAAACCAACGTTCCTACATTTCGTAGACCATTCAAAATACCGTAGCCGATGTGCTACGCGTGCTACGAACGTAATAGAGCTTTTGCATTTTTTTATTATTTTGACAGACGGTTCGTTTTTCAAACATGACGTATAGAGAGACCATAGAGAGGAGAGGGATTGCAGGTAGGGTTCGTGGTTGCAATTTGTAATCGGATATGCGTCTGCATTCGATAACAATAACATGGGCCTGCATACTGCCAATTACGTGTGTGTTTTAGCGTGAAATATGATAGCATAATAGAACTTCCCTAACGAGTGTTTATTTTGTCTATGGATTGAAATATTTTGACTAGGTTTGGATGTAATGTTGTGCTTTGATTTTACATGTTGGCACTTAAGTTTATGAAGTTTATACCAATACTAAAATAGTACCTGCGTCGTCGTATTCCTGCACTTTAAACGTTTTCGTTAATACCTGGTGCAAGAGAAAGCTTTATTGAAAAAATTTACAGCAACCATGAGATTTATGGAAGAATCTTAAACGTTGAATCTTAATCATTTTAATGTGCAAACCTGGCTAAATGCGATTCTTTAAGTCCCAGCCAATATGTTGTCCAAAATAAAATACTAACTAATATTCAAAAGCGAGTTCTGTACACAAGTAAATACGACATCTAATTAAGGGCAGGCGAGACAATAAGTTGAAGTGGCGGGACACAAAATACTCCGGTTTGGCAGGCCGCGGCGGGGACAAGCGGTCGCGCGCCGCGTATTTTTTCAAACCCCACTAACAATAGCGGGAGTGTGCCGATGCACCGCTGACTGCACCGCGTTTGCATTCGCGCTAGTGATGCGACGCAACCCAGCTTCGATCACATATCGATACAAATAACAACAGTTTTCTAACTTAGATTTTTACTTTTAAGTTCAAGATTTATTTGCGACTCTAACTTTGAAAAAGATTTATGTTAACAGAAGCATCAAGCGTGGCTTGATCATAATTAAGCCACGGCATAATTGATTGGAGTTGTCATAACTTTTAAACTTATTTACTTAATGAATTCGAATCGACATAACTAAAATATACCATTGTAGTCGATTATATCAACATAGATAACAAACAGGTTCCAGACGTTATGATTAATAGCCTCTTTGAAGTTAACAATTTGCACATTACACGCTGAGGGGTTTAACGCGCGATAACATAAAACAGATGGAGTGAAGTGATGTTAATGTAAGTCTGCACATAGGCGGCTCGGCGGCCGGCACACCGGGCTTCTCACATCGAAATTCATGGAAATATTTGTACGTGGCAAACTGGCGGGACACACATAAATCTCGTGAGGCGATTGAATGCAGACGCGTAAGCGTGCCCGTGCGCATAATTCAAAGGGGCGATCACCAGGAATCACCGCTTGGCATGCAGACGGCCGCGTTCATTCCAAAGCAATAAACCCGTTAGTGGCGACATAATGTGCATATTGGAGAACAATACACGACGAAGGTGGACCGAGCCTACGCTGTGTCCGTCGATAAATTCATCTATGGTCATATTTACCAAAAATGCCGCCGTGTGTCGAGTCGGTAATGTGTCTTACTCAATAGTTGCAGCGAAAATAATACATTTAGGTATTCATCGTATGGGCAACCATACGCAGCAGAAGTAAAAAGTATATTTAACTACTTATTACTTTATCTAAGAAATGTTTATCCAATCACCGGTTACTGTAACCAGAATCACGCATTGCTTTATAAAAAATAATTATTTAAACTATCGATATCGATAAACCCTGCGTCACCAGCCCGCAGGTGTTCAGATGTCCGATATGCGGTTCCTCTGGAATCATCGCCGGCGCCGACGAATCGCCGAGACCAGACGACCGAACTCTTTAATATTTATTTACACATGCAAATATGCACCCACCCAGGCAAAATATGGCCAAACGGCTTCAATCCAGTCTGATGACTAATTTTTGCGGACTTTTGCTCACAATACGCTGGAGATTTTGTCATTATAATAATTACGAATGTAATTTACGTTAGATGACGCATTCGTTTTAGTACGATTTACTATTAGATGATGTAACATGTAATGTTAAGATCGGTTCTAAGAATTTTCTTCGAGGAAAAACTGCTGTAGTGAAACTTGAACGTTTATTTTTTGTTAAGGTTGGTACTTATTCAATTTTAATACTTACATGTGACTTATTAAGGTTACATTTAAATAAACCATAAATCTTTTTGAACCCGATAGAAATAACACGAACACATCGATAAAAAATGAATGAAAGTACTTCCAACTCTAATTAAGTGCTAAAAACAAACGTGTTCTTATCAGTTATCTTTTTATGACTTTGTTAATACAGTCATCACCTTTAATTCGCGAGGGTCATGAAATCAACCAGACGTCGCGTCGTTTTTAATGATGTGGGTAAAAACAAGTAGTTAACATACATGCATTGATATCGGCAGCTAGGAAAACAAAAAATAGATGGGTACAGAAGGCGGGCTTCATACGACCAGAGAAAATGCACGCCCACAGATTATGTACGTTCTTCTTCTTCTTTCGGGTCTATGGTTCGACTTGTTTATTTTTTTTTTCCCGCCCAGTATGTGGCCATGTTAATCAGTCGCGTCTGTGGCGTTCTTTAGGTACTCTAAACTGCTGGTGTTGGGACACTTCGACATTGTTTGATCGGGAGCACCCGCTTATTACGAGCCCCTTACCCCCTGGCCCCTAGTCCCTATTTCTCTTGTCTATGTGTTCGCGCGCCAGTTTTCACTCCTTGTATGGTACCGACAGCAAACCTTCTGTGCGTGTCTACGGCGTGGCCCTAGGCTGCCCGCAGCCAGGCGGCGCGCGGCGGTCTAGCCAGCGGATGTTTCCCAGACAGAGAAATATTATGTTTTTCAGTTAAGTGGATATTAAATACATTGAAGCAGGCGCTAACTGCCGCTAATTTCACTTAAACGCTGTAGCTGCGTGTACGCGCCTTAACTAATCAGTTTTATGGGCAAAGACGCTACTCAAAAATTAAGACGAAATATAGTTCTATTCATGACATTCAGGTTAGTTATTTCACTCCGACATTTGAAGGCACAAGCCTTCGCGAGATCTGCCTTACGTTTTATGGCCTATTAAAATATTCGGCCGAGATTTTAAGGCTTGGATGCGGTGCTTCGGAATTTATTTTGGGTACTCAAATGATGCTGCATCGACAAGCAAATATAAAAACTTTTATATCCTTACAGGTCCAAAAAAATGCAGCAATTTTGAAATCAATTAAATTGGAAGTGCACGGTGTTATGGAAGCAATAAATGTAATACCTATCTTTTTTGTGCAAGAAATATGATATCTTTGAATGTAATGGTATGGCACACTATAAAATTGAAATAAAATTCTTGGAACGTCATTCGAAAAATGTTTGATACATTTTCGTTTGTTGAGTTTTCTCATTATTTTACCGTTCCTTTTGACAGAATCTAACATTTTGACACATGAGTGTTCTCATCACTGTCAACTATAACAAGTGCGCCGCTTCCTGCGGTTCCACATCGTTGGAACTATGTGCGCACGCGGCCAAAGAACTACTTTTTATGTAAAATTCTTTGAGATTTTTTGAGAATATTTTCAATTATAGCTCGTGGTTTGAATTTGGAATTGTGCCCGGTGAATGGTGCAGATAGGCATTTTAAAAGATTCTATGAGTCGGTGAGCCTATTGATAAAATTTAAGTGTAATGAGAGCAAATATCTCAGGCCAACTTCATATAAAAAAGATAATAAAACCTCACAAATTTAAAAAAAGAACTCATTCTTTTATTGTCAAGTTCTTTAATAGCTGGTGATTGTTTTTCAATTGCTTCGGCCAACAGTCATTGTCGCATAACTTTAGTTTTGCAGAGTTAACGTTTACTTTTGATTTTTTCATTGAACTTTGGACAAGATAAGTAGAGGATAAAAAGATGTTGACTGTTCGGTGTCCCATTACAGTTCACGGTCAAAAAATCAAGCCCGACCGTTGATACCTATCGTTTTTAAGGCTATATTGTAAATATTTCAATTTCAAACTAATTTCCTAACTTAGTGGGTAACACACTTTTTTGAAGTGACAAGCCCGCTACACTATTCCCAAACCACTGCAAATCCTGAAAGCGGGATTCAACAGTGGCGACCACCAGAAAAGCTCGAAAAAGTCCCAGAGAAACTTAACTGTCTTGGAATCCGCAACGAAATTAATCAGAAAATAATAGCGGAGGAGTAGGTAGAACATATTTTCCTCGGAAATAATATATCAATGATTGTGGATATGTAAATCTGGGTTGAGACAGTCACCTGTACTGGAAGTCTGCAATACTGTTCCTGCAATAAGTACTTCCCTAGGTACTCTCGTGAGAGTTATCACTTCCTCTGAGAATGCTGCTCTAAGTTTATGAATTTAGCTTTACCGAGTAGTAATAGATTATAGTAAAGGAGAAACTAATATAATCTACGTGTTCCTGACAAATGTAATTCGTTTTTAAAATGCTTTAATCAAATAAAGAGCTTAAACTTATTCAGGAATTTGGACTAATTTTGGTTGACTTGTTCCAATGTTATTCGTGCTAAGGCCACTGAAAGTACTTATATAAATGACCAATACAATATACTGTATCACCTCACTACTCTAATTTTACGGAAACATGTGCGTATGGTATAAATATCACTTGCTTCGGTGAAAGAAAACCAGCATGCCTGAGAGACGGCATGTAAAGCCAAATCCCATGGGCGGTATGAATACTCTGAAGTCTGACACCAGGTTAGGCACTAACCACTCGATGAAGAAAGAACCTTAATAGTAAAAAAATGTATATATAAACTTCTGAATTGACAACCTCCTCCTCTTTGAAGTCATTTAAAAATGATAACGAACAAATTAATACCTACATGTTCTCTTATTAATTAACAACCTAATTTTGATGTAGTTACTTTTCACTTTTCAGTATTGATGTGGAAGTTACTGATTCTGTTAAATGTTCCTCATTGTTTCTCGATAGTGACTCTAGTTAGCGTGAGTTTTCTATGTGATATTTTCGTTAGGGATACGAGTTTTTTTTATGTAGATTAGAGTCTGCTAAGTATGTGAAGTTTCGTAAACGAATAATTGGAGTAAATTTAATTGTACCTACATAATACACGAAGCAGTCAACCAAGCATTCTGTACATCAAACTAAGTAAATCTTCGCAAAAATGATTGCTGGAATATGACTTTTTTTTTGGGTGGAGCATCACATAAAATCACGTTTTACGGTAGGATTTAATGTAACGCACTCAAAACATTGTGCTGATATAATACGGGGGTCGTGGAGGTATTTAAAGTAAAGTTAAAAATTATTATAACATTAAAAAAAAAAAAAACAAAAAAAAAACTTGTGAAAAAGTTGTAACTTTGACCCTCAATATCTCCATAACTAGAAGGGCCCCAGCTATGGTCTAGAACAAAAAAATGATCGCAATTACGGGAAGAACAAGTGCATTTCAGCTTCGCTAAGGGTACTTTTACACCCATTATGTATTTTAGAATAATCTAATTATTTTGTATTTTATTTTGAATTGAATTATTTTGAATTGAATTATATTGAACTGAATTGAATTACACTGAACTGCATTGAATTATTTCGATTTGTAATATATTGAACTTTTTTATGGAACTGAATTTAATTGAATCAATAATTTAATCGTATTGAAATAATTTGTAATTTGTATTTAATCAAACGAAATTAAGATAAGTTTAGTTGAATTGAATGGGAATAAAATAATTTAATTGATTTGTAACACGTTAAATACAGCTGTCACAGAAGGCTCTGTATTCTGTAAAATCTACCATAGTCTGTTATTCTTTTGTTAAGATGTGGATATTGGTGTGGTTTACATGTTTGTGATCTATAGCTTTTAAGATTTTTATTTTTTATTTTCTGTAGCATTTGTCCCCAATAAATAAAAAAAATAAAAAAGTATTCGTGAACGATACTAAGTAGGTTCAACTCAATGTTAACCAAAATAAGTAAAAAGCCACGGTTATCAAAGCATCACTGTTTAAATAACTTAAACAGTGCAAGTTGATGTAATAAAATAATCTTACTAAAGAGTTACCTATTTTACGTATTTATACAAACTGTAAGCATGCCACATGCGTACCTATACAATATAAATAACTAATATGTTAATCTGTGTTATAAAAAAAAATTGCTGATTTTACGACTGTTTTTTCCTCAAGACTTTTAAAGAAAGTTATCAAGAAACGGTAACAGTTAGCTAACAGGATACGAATATATTTATTTAATCAAAAATTCTTCTTCTTTTTAAAATTAATATAATTATTGTAATTTGGACAAGTGTGGATTTTTAATGTTTACTTAAGTATTAGAAATTAAAAAAATGTAGTCGTTAATTAGATACAAATGTTTAATAGTAAGTTATTGAAAGTAAGTAGCTGCGGATAATTTCGGATAAATAATATCTACTAGAGTTCAATTTTATATGTTTTGGTCCCAAAAGCATTCTATAAAACTGTCCTCATGGAATATAAATAAGGAATACACAAAACTTAAGATTTCAATTGAACTGCATAATTAACTGGCCTGAAATATTTTTCAAGAAAAGCGGAAAACGAAAACTCTTATTTAATTAAAAAAATATACTATCGCAAGTCGAGGTTTTTAATTAACCTAACTGTCTGCAGACACTCGTGTTATAAACAACGTAACACTAAAGCGTGTTAAATAAGTTGGTGCGTTTAAAACGATCCGTATCGCGTAACGTCGCGCGGAAGCCGCCGTACCGGTCCCCGGCCGAGTTATCACATGTCCTGATTAATGCACCACTATTCATTAGGTACACCCAGCCCCCCAGCCACCCAGCCCACTCAAATATTCTACTAACATTATAATCTACATATTAATAATTCACTACACTCATCATTTATCACTCGACGTTTCCAAAAAAACTTTTTGGAGAAATGGAATGATTAGTTAAAACAATTAACACATGCAACTGTGCCAAATAATTATTTAAAGACAGAAATAAAACAATAATAATTACGTATCCATACAGAAGTGTAAACGGAAACTTTGCCAAGTTACCTTATAAATAAGACGGACGCTGAAAGTTCTCGAATTGCAATTTCCCGGAGATGAGGAAAGTTCGGTAAAGTTTTGTTAGAAACTGTTCACAGTTGTGTGAGGTGTGGTAGTCATGGAATTTTCTTTAAATATAAATCATGTATTACGATTACTTGAAATCTTCATAGATTAATGAACAAACAAATGAACTTTTAAAATCAGTTTAATCAAATGTAATACCCCTAAGTTTTTACAATTTTCCGAAAATTTGCAAAACTTGAAAACTGTTACGAGTTAACAACTTTTTCACTGCTGAAGTGTGCAATGTAAAGTGTAACAGACGTCGTAAAGTTCACGAAAGGCAATTTCCCGAGAAAAACTTGAGCAAACTTCACTGGCGATGTGTAGTGTGTGTTGAAAGAATATAAAGGGTATAGCTCACCTGCTGCCGGGCGCGCGAGCACGAGCGGCAGCACGAGCAGCGGCAGCAAGGGCAGCCGCATGCTCGGGCTAGCGGGGCATGCCGGCGCGTGCGGTCCGGCTGGCGGCGCGGCACTACGCGGGTGCGGCGTGCGGCGTGCCAGCGGCGCCGCGCACACGTGCCGCAACAAGTCACCGCTGCACCTTCCCGGTCACGCATGCGACCACGTACCACTGAGAGCCGGCGCGGACTGAACGAGACGCGGCCGTCAGCGCGCCATACGCGACGGTGTCGCGGTGCAAGTGCAGCGAGTGCCGACTGTGCCGAGTGGTGGAGTGTCGACGACCCGCGCCGCCACGCGCCCGCGGCCTTCCGCCTGCCGACCGCGCGACCGGCCGCGCCAGCAGCCCGCGCCGCCGCACGCACCACCCGCCCGCGCCCGCTCCTACACTGTGACCTTCTCTTATCAACACATCACACTATCTCTATCAACACTCATCTTCGATAAACTTTCCCGCCGAAACACCCAATGATCAGACATTATCGAACTTTAACTCTGAACAAAATTTAAATAATTTATACATTACATAATCCGAGTCACATAGTTGTATTGAAGTTAATCTGATTAAAGCATGCTCAACGATATCGTTGGATCAATGAACTTCATGTCGGTTAAGCGTTGAAGTCTTTTCAAGGGCGCTTATTACGTTACATTCTTTAAAAAACAAATTTGTCTTGTGACGCAAAATACTTCGTCTATTTCCAATTGCTATTACTTCTTAATGGTACATCCATTTACCATAATGTTGTGTTTACATATGCTTCAGACGTGGTTATTTTTATTGTAATTATGATAATTGTATGAAGATTAAGATAAAACACACGATCGACAGAAAAAGGGTAGGCCTCATGCGAATTCTTGAAACATTTTGTCGTTTATTTCTGTGGCTAATGATTTTGAAAACGCACAGAAGCCGGTCTGATTATTAGTGGTAATGGTTCAAGAAATCCGCCTTGATTGCGGGTCTGGGCGTGCAGTGTGTACCTGACTACCTGTAGGTACCTGAGCATGTACTGTGGCGACAGGATATAATCTGCGTCTCGTGATTGACCACGACAGACTTACATTAAACGGTACCACCGGATTTAAAACGTTACACACCGGATTTTAAACGCGAAACTCTCCGGTTCGAGAACGAACGCTGGACAGAGCCGAATGTTTATTTATTGAGGCATACCTATCTGCACTTAGTTTCCCTACATATGTATACATATGTATACTTATGGTATATTTGTTTCTCAGAGTACAATACTAAAGGTACCGTCCAGAGGTAGGTACCATTAATTTCTGTCAAATTAAATGGTCACAAACACAGTGACTCGTGATCACCGCGTCCTTTTCCTTGTTAATGTCATTATTTGTCTAAGAACAAAAAGGCAGTGACTTTGAGTTATGAGTATGCACACTAGATGCATGGACTCTGCAGACAAATGTCCTAATTTATGTGTTGTTCTCAGAAAAAAAAGGAAATACTCGTATATAAAAACAAACGACCTATTAGTTACAGTCGGGACTGAGTCATGATTATGCAAAAAGGTTTCATGTTCCAGATTTGGAGATTGAACTGCATTCAACTGTTTTATGTGTATACAATTCAATTAGGGAAAAGTAAACACTAACTATTGTAGACCGTAGACGTACCTATGCAGGCCGATACCACTTTGTAACTTTGGTAGTATCACTGAAACTTCTTAAAGAGTAATGTTGTAGACAATAACATGTAAATATGAGTAGTATATGATGTTATAACACAAAAATGTTAAGCATTTCGTTATTTCAGAAGACAATAAATGTAACAATATTGAGTAAAATAAAAGTACGAGTAGTTTACATTTTCTCCTTTTCCGTGTAAAATCAAACCACGACCGTACCCAAAAATTGTCGATAAATATTAAAATTTTATACCTCATTATTTTTGCAAAAGAAACAGACTACAATCTTCATCATAACATCATTATAATAATCTGATACCTACTCAGGCCAGACGTAAATAAAATAAACAAGAAAAAAAAGGGAAATACCAATTATTGTTCACTTTGGAAAATACCATTGCATCATGAGTCTTTGATGGAAACTGAATAAGCGGGATACAGGTTTCCCGTAAACTTATTGGCATCATCAGGAATTTCTCAGTAGCAGACACAGAGTCTGGATTCGTGCCTGGTTGATGGCAATAGGCTCACCCCTTATATATACTTTAGTAAACGTACTGTGCCTCCGCCTACCCCCATGGGAAAAGGGCGTGAGTTTATGTATGTATGTAAACTTTATCCATCTTAACGGTTTTTCCTGAAGATTTTTAGTATCTACAAGGTTTCCTTTTATATGAAGAGCCACTTGTGTTCATACATAAATGTCATCTAGGGCAATCCGCCATGGTGTTGTCTGTACCTAAGCAGGCCTTGATCATTTTCATGAAAATCGTTGAAAGTGAGAAGGCAATTTCTACGATACATAAACGTGTATCATCTCAGGTATGTAAAGAAACTGCTAGTCAAGAACAAGAAGCCCTTCTTTTTTATAATTAAAGGGAGTCTCCCCTTTAATTATAAAAAAGAAAAAAATATATATAATTTGTTGTTATAGCGGCAACAGAAACACATCATCTGTGAAAAATTCAACGGTCTAGCTATCACGGTTCATGAGATACAGCCTGGTGACTGACGGACAGTGGAGTCTTAGTAATAGGGTCCCGTTTTTACCCTTTGGGAACCCTAAAAAAGAGATTTTGCTTGCGGGCTTCTATAAAAACCTTTTTACGGCCCATAAGTTGTACCTTTACCTTAGCTTCAAAATCACACCGAAAATCATTTAGCCAACTAATTACCCAGTCCTCGAAAACCAAACTTAATTGTATTAATTTAAGCCTCAATATCAGAGTTACACATATTTATTATTAACTAAAGTCTATATAATCGTTTATTATTCCGAATTCCTTAGGTGAGATTGATCGTAGTTTGATTCGTGACACTAGTGTTGGGCGTGGGTATCGAGCCTACTGGACTATATGAAATGTGCAACACTATTAACTGTTAGTGCGAGGTTTGTTTTAAAAATAAAAGTTTTTGGGCCATGTACATGTACACTTTTAGAAGTTAGTGTAGTCTTAAAAGCGTCTCTGAGAAATTCCTGATGGAAAAACCCAATAGCACTTTACTCGACCCGGGAATCGAACCCAAGACCGCATAATCAGCAGTCGCGCTTGCGACCACCGATGAATTTTCCAAGTACCTACGGTCTGTGTATATCATTTATTAGAACATGATATTTACGGATTTTTTCCTCATTCAAAATTTTCCAAGACCAACTAAGTTATGCTCGAATAAATATAAAACCACAACAATATAATTATAGGTAGCACAACACAACACAATACAATATTATTTGGGAGTGCAAGAGACAAGAACACAGGGGTTGACAAAAAGCTAATTAAAAACGAATTGCCGAAATGTAAATTCATTAATGTACTTTTTTAATTTAACATTTCCTGAATAGTTGGTGAAAACCGTTACATCTGAACCGTGCAAGGCCGTAATTGCACAAATGACAGACTTTACATTTCCGCCTGTGTGATCCTCAATCAAGGATGCATGCTTAACAGATTTTTACTGATTTCTGAATTGTGACTACCAGTACTATTACACTCTCTTAAAGTATGTTCTTTTCTTTTACCTACCATCCAAACTAATAAAGGGTGTAAAAAGACTCTTAACGAAGCCGAAAGGCACTTGTTCTCCCCGTCATTGCGATATTTTTTTTTTGTTCTAGACCATACCTGGGAACCTTCTAGTTACGGAGACATTGGGGGTCAAAGTTCCAACTTTATATATTTTTTACTTATGACACCTTCACGACCCCCGTGATACTATTCAATCAGCATAATGTTTTGAATGCGTTACATTGAGTCCTACCGTAAAACGTGAATTTTTCACCCCAAAAAAAAAGGTCGTTTCCCAGAAATAATTTTTGCGTAAAGTTACTACGTTTGATGTACATAATGTTTGGTTGACGACTTCGTGAAGAGTCCGTCTACACCCTGTATAATAAATGTAAAACTAACTGACTCTCTGAAACGTTTTTACGCCTGAACGGCTGAAAGTATTTTCAATGAAATGTAGCGCACAGATGACCATTAACCAGCGTTACGACACAAAACCCGGTCAAGTTAGACATGCAAGGTTACAAAAAATCGCATAGAGCTGAAAATTTGTACGAATGTTCGGAACACCATTACAAATAAAATCTTAGAAGTCCCCATGGATCCGACATTTGCAAAAAATATATTTAAGATCAAAGCTCACGTAAATGATTTTTTTTGCATTTTCCTGACAAAGGGTAAGTTTTATCATAAAATATTTCAAACAAAAATTGTAGATTCTGCAATTATATATAATAATTAATTTTACTTTTTTTTTTCTAATTCTAAGAATCACCATTTCTGAGATATAACAAGTTTAAAAGTCGAAAAAGTTGTTTTCCTCATAATAGTCACACGTTTCCAACCAACTTAAACTTACCGTTTGGCTGAAAAATGCAAAAAACCCATTTACGTGACCTTTGACCTTGTTTTTTTTTTGCAACGGTCGGATCGATGGGGACTTTTCACATTTCATTTGTAATGGTGTTCCCAACATTCGTACCAATTTTTAGCTATATGCGAACGATTGTAACCTTCCCCTATTTTGTGGGCGAAGCCGCTAGCAAAAGGTAGTATTGTATAAGACTAACATAACACTAGACCTCACTAGAAGTTATTTGCACGTCTGTTAGTTTTGCCCCGAATACCGGGATGCATTTAGTTTAGGGCAGAGGAAATATTTCGTGAAAATGCACTAATAGTGGGTTTACGACGGAAATCGCACTATAAACATGACGTATATGACAGCCGACGGCTTCGTGTCTGTTTCATCATAAATCTGTTTGATGTTTCAGAGCGACATAAGTTTAAAGATCTGCGGATTCGGATATTTTAAGTGCTTTTCAATTAAGATCAATGAAATGCCTCTGAATGCCACACACAAATATTTACTCAAACGGCACAGTGCACACAACACAAACGAATGTGGACTGCAAATGCCTTCAATTTATTAGCGAAATTTATCTTGGTGTGTTAAATAATCCGAAGATTTTATGATATATTCCTACCTAATCTAGAAAATACCCGGTAGCTGAAGAACACACCTAAATCTAGAAACACATTAGTGCCCTAATTTGTCTTACGCGCTTTTAACAACACATTCTGCTTGCTTGAACGTCTGTAAAAAACAACACTATCGCACGTTATGACACAGGTACCTGCGAGTACAATCAACTGCTCGTCATGGTAACTCTTGAACTAAGAATATCTCCTTACGGCTAAGAAATAAAACAGCTGTAACAGTCTGTATAGGTATATAGTCTGTTTCTTTTTCATAAAAACAAAAAACCAACTCTGCCTGATATAAGTTTTTAAACTGACAATGGCCACTAACACTGAAAACAGGAATAATAGACAACGTAAACATGGACTTGTTAATTTAATAGTAAACATGGAAAATACCCCGTTTTCAGTGATAAACCCTGTCTGGGTTAAATTCATACGTGCAATAACTCACGAATGGAAATTAGTACCTAACACATTCATTTGTATTTAACTTTTCTCCACTTTTGCCAACCATACTTTTTAGATAACATTATTTTTAATGGGAATAATATTTTCTGTCCGCTAAGTTTAGATTTGTCACTAATCTGTAATACCCTAATTACAATATCTTTTGCCAAGAAATATATTAGATAACACATTAATCAAAGGGCCTTCAATGACCTAATAAATAATATTTGTTCCTAAAATAGTAGATTACCTAAATTGAATCACTAAATAATATCAAAAATTTTACCTAAATATTAATTAGGCTATTTTTTTTGTACATTAAGCGCAGATTATTTTTCTGTCTGATATGATTTGGTGGTTTTATTTCTGCTCCGAGTCGAGTCGCATGGGACCGGTCAAGGTGGCGACACTTGGGGGAGGCCTATGTCTAGCAGTGGACGTTTTTTGGCTGAAATGATGATGATAGGGGATGCTTACCGCAGCGCTTGGGTAGTCAGCAATTAACCTAAAAGTCTTGCTAGCTGGCATGAGGAGCGTAGGCCTTTGTAGACATTTGTGACAGAAAGTGGGTGTGTAATGTAAATTGCGAGCGTAGCGAGCGCGCGTCATGGAGTCGTCGCAGCTGACAGAATTATTTTTTAGGTAAAATATTTTTACATTGTATGGTGATTAAATGTTGATGACACTTCTGTTATAAACCCTATACCCTGTGTTTGAAACCCTATACATTTATTTGATGATTGATATTATTTACAAGTAATTCTTAATCAATATTTAGGTAAGCCTTTTCATATTATTTAGTGATTCAATTTAGGTGACAGATCTACTATTTTAGGAATTAATATGATTTATTAGGTCATTGAAAATACATTTAGTAGGTAGGTCATTGATAAAAAAATATCCATTTATAATTTCAAAACATAACGACGAAAATAATTGAGGTTATAATCTAACTTTAAATTTCAAATGAAAAACCTCTTCTATGTGTTATAAAGATAAAGTGGCTGGTTAAAGTACCTATTGAAATAATGAAATCAAAGTACTCAATTCGTAGTGCCATTACATTTAATTGGCGTAACAGATAAGTATTTTCAACAAATACTTTTGGAACAGAGTAATTACTCTGACATTCACATTTGTGGTTGATTGTACGTACTTAAACCCTATACACAGTTACGCACATCCCTAATCTGGGTACTTAGTACACTTGTTGAGCAATCCGTATGTTTATAAGCACGTCGCGTCTGTCTGTCGGTCGCTCTATTTGTACGGGTATAATTAGAGCTTTTATTTGACGTCCGTAATTCCGGATCCCGGCTCTAATCCGGATAGTTTGTTTGAAAATAAAGCTGATTTGAATAGGAGAAAATGTTGAATAGTCATCAGTGAGTCATTGCATTTTGAATGACTGATGCAGAGTCTTCATTCACAGAAATTCGTTTTATTCTTTTCAAATTTCAGCTGTGGGCGTAAGTAGGTAGTGACGGAGTATAAGTGTGTGTGTAATAATTAAATTTATAACACATTTGCAGGTAAAGGGTCTCTTATGTCACCAATTTCAATATCGTATTGTATCTCATTACGTACTCGTGCGGTAATGTAATGTAAAACGCACGGTTTCAAGATGCTCCGTCAAAAACGAACGGTACTTTTTTAAATTTTAGCAAAGGGATTTTATGTCAGAAAAGTGGTCAACATTTGATGAATAAAATTAACTTTGGGAGATAAAGTATAATAAAAAAACATTAAATTATTATCTTTTATATCTTTAATTTAATTAATTTTGACAATAGATTACAAATTCTGTAACAAAAACACAAAAATATTAATTTACTGTATTAGTAATACTGGCTGTTTTTGTGTCTTTGCCTTAAAAAAAAGCGCTGATGCGCGCGGCTCACTAAGTAATTTGTGAACAAGTAAAAATTATTCCGCGCGCTTTTTCATTTCGCTGTTTTGTTTTTATTTGAAAATGTCGTCAAGTAAATCATTACTTATAATAATAATAATTCATCAGTATTATTAATTCGACACCGCGTGAAGTATAAGAGGCAGCGAAAAAGGCTACTCTAAGCCTCTTGCTGAAAAATCGACCGATAGATACTTACAATTACAAGCGTACCTATCAAAATTTCGTTTAAGAAAGTCCGAGTTTTAAATAAAATACGTTATAATACGTTATAAAACGTCGTATGACATACGTGCGCTTTGATAATTACAGCCTCTGCTTTCTTGTAGCCCTCGCCTACGGCTCGGGCTAGCAATATCGCCTCGGCTATAATTTTCAACTTACCGCACTTATATCATAATGTACTATTAATTTTTGATCAATGGCAACAGTATGATTCTGCTAAAGCGGCCATTCATTTATTTTAGGCCCCCAGTTCATTAACCAGTTTTAGATTTTAGCGATAATGCAATAGAGTTCAGTGTTAGTTTTCAGCCAGATTGGCCGTTTGTGGTCTACCTAGAGAGGGGGCTGTGAAGCCAAGAAGAAGCCTTTTCCTCCATCCTTGTAAGCACGAGAAAACTGTTACTCATTTGTACGTGTATATCATAAAGCTGGTATTTTCGCGTTGCGGTGTAAAATTTAAATAATATTATTGAAGTTATGTAAACGTTGGTGCAATGTTATTTTGAGCGTAGTAGAAACAAATGTTTTACATTCATGAAAATTCCTCGCGATGCATTTTTGTTGATGTGAAATTACAGAAATAGGTGCATGAAAAGTTTTTATCTTCAGTGGCAGTGTTATTATATTTTCTTGCTAGCTTTTGTTCGCGGTCGGAAATTCGGTCGGAAATTTATGTCACCGGGCTGTATGATCGTGATTAAAAATAAAATACGATTAAAAATAAAATAAAAGGGTATTTTATTTTTAATCACGCTCATGCATCCCGGTGTCTTAACCCAGGTGTCTGTCATTTTCAGTGAAATCCCATCAGCCGTTAAAAAAAGGGCAAGGTAACGTGGTAGTGGTGGATGGTGGTGATAAGGTGTGTAAAAAGGAGGCAAGGGAAAAGGCGAGGCAGATGATGAGTAGTACCACGACCTAGTAATTGTAAGAAATACTTTCGACTCCACTCCACTCGAGTAAATACCTTGAAAGGTCTTAACTGTTATGAATACCTCATACATTACTAGGTTTATAGGCTATTATTACAGCTGCACTTAACACTAAACTACTTAGATTATTTACCTAACTAATTGTTACGACTAACTGTATGAAGTTGTGTAAACTAGCTTGCACCTAGGTATAAATAAGTTAGGTAAAATAATTGTTCCAGAACATTAGAAAAACAATGTAGGTATAATATATAAGGTCCCATTAAAGTAGATGGACAAACTTTTAGAAATCATTCAGACCACCAAACTAAGGACAATGGTAAAAAAATAAGAACAACGCATTAGATAACTTACAAGAAAAAAAAACAGCTAACGAAAAAGAATGCCGACAATTTATTATTTAAGGTCAAAATAAAATCTCTTTAATCAGAGTACTGAACGCTGTGTTAAAATTTGTCCATCTATTTTAATGGGACCTTATATTTTAACTCGGAAAACTACACTTTATTCGAGTGTTAATCATTAACAATGTCAATTTTCAGCGTTTACTTATGCATCTACATAAAAACATAAACAGACGCTTTTTATTCATGGGGGTGGGCAGAAACCACAGAATGCACTACGATCCTTACATACTACTTTTGCGTTGTCCACTTTCGTACCTACCTGTGGTCATACACGTACGCCGGTTGCATCTATGTACATATTATTATGTGGTGTATATTTCAAAACTATCTATTTTTAGACCAAGACGTGACATTCACAACGATGCATCGCCAAAATCAACACACTCATGCCCCTCACTAATTGCGCTGACATTTGGCAGCCAATCAGCATGCAGGCATCGAACACTCGATCGGAACGCACGCGCGGCAATAGGTACGAAGGTACATTAGTTCCGTAGGTAAGGTCGCACTCGGGTGCCGTTCACCACTACTAACGACCATTAACAAATACCGCGAGTCTTAAGCCGAACAAATATGCGGGCAGGCGTGCGATGCCAAGAATTTGGCCGAATCGGCTACTTTACATAGCACTTGTTTACCTCGCTGTGGCAACGGCTATTTCTGAATGTACACTATATTTACTGACACAACACCGGTATAGTACCGTTAATTCGTGTTCACACGACAACTTTGTATCGCAAGCGATCTCGATGCGGCGAGATGCTATCGAGTTTCGATAGGTGTGAACATGTAAGTCATCGCTTGAGGTCACGGAGGTCTTTTACTGCATGTTTTGAAGACTCTTCAGAATAAAAACATGTCTTAAAACTGTCAAAACCGAGACTGATTAAGTGATAAAGTTGAGGCGGCTGAAAAACAATATCGAGTCTGCAAATACTCTTTATTGTTTACAAAGTGGTGTTAATGAACCTATCGCTTTTTTAATTGAGAGGTTAATCAAAGGTTGTCATGGTTAGTTTACCCACAACCCAACTTAAGATATAAACCACTTCTAAAATATTTTGACCCAGGTCAGTTTGCACACACAGGTGACACACCGGCCCCCAAATATGTTTAGAAAAGTTTTGAAAACTAGCCAGTAATATACCTATTTAATTAGACAATTTGTTTGACGTTCCAAACGTTCCATAGTGATTCACCATTCTATTCCAAAACGAGCAAAGCAGCGTGGAGCATAGATACACCCAAAATTCAAGATTTGCCAAGCTTTTTTGGCAAACTCCAAGAAATCTGTAGGCACGCAGCATCTAGTTAAATGAGTTGTCAACGTTACCTTTCAATCATAGCTTAAGAATTATGTTTACATAATTTTAAGACACCATTTGCTGTGTATATTGAACTACTAGCTGATGCCCGCGGCTTCGCCTGCGTGGATATCGGTTATCGCGACCAAAAGTAATCATGATGATCCCATTTCCTCAACTCATGTGAACCTAGTTTGCCCATTTTCAAAGTATTAAAATGGATATAGTATATTATCCTTAAGAGATAGACATAAGCCATAGTGGACTTTTCTGTAGACCTATATAAGATATACAATTCTACCATTCATCATTTTGTTATATCTTAAAGGGCAGCGTTTTCGTTGAAAGCTCAAGCTTGAGAGTGCTCATCAGGCTGAACAACTTTTGCTAAGACGTCATTCCTATATATCTTTATACGTCAACAGAGTGTGGCTGGGCTCTTGGAGATCCACATCAGCTGTTCCAGATCTTCAAATTTATTCTCTTAGCAGAAAATGCTCATTACGTGGAACAATTTTTGCTATGGTACCATTTTTGTATCTCTTATAGTTTAGCTGGTCTGTTGCGGTTCTGCATCAGGTGTTCAAGTTTCCAAGATAAATTATAGCCTATGTTTTGCCCAGACTTAATACCTATACAACAAAAAAAAATCATTCAAATCCGTCGAGTAGTTCCGAAGATTAGCGTGTACAGACAAACAGACGTTTGTCTGTTTGTCCAAAAAAATCTGTCTGTTTAGACAGATTTTTTTTTTGAATTCGTGCTCTATTACTGTTTCTAAACACCCCCCATTTTTTTTTTATATATTCAATGTACAGACACAGTTTTTTTACTGTCTTATTATATGTATAGATATAGATTTAGTGACAGATTTGCGTAAATCAAAGCATTTTCCGTAATAGTTTTTCTTCAACGTTGAATTTTCCAAGGAACTTAATTAGTCACCAGGTGTGATAAGAATTTGAGAAAAAAAAGACAGTATATCAATGAATGCTGACAAAATCGCTATTTAAACTTTTGGACTCGAAGAATTAATTACAAATCATTATAGTTCTACTTGCCCCATCTTGAAAAGGGAATAGGATGTCTAATACACAACATAACATCACACCTGTAATCCCCGAATTTGTAATAGGGGGCGAGCTTTTTGCCATCAACCGGGCCCAAATCTAGACTCCGTGGCTGCGTTTGAGAAATTCCTGATGGAAAAACCATAACACTTTGCCCGACCTGTTAATCCAACCCTGGACCTCATGCACAGTAGTTGCGCTTGCGTCCACTAGACCAACGTAGCAGTCAACGAAACAATTTCCTAACGATATTGTAAAAAAAAACATGTGTGCAATTGACACGTGGTAGAAGTGAAACTTTCAAAAACTTTGGCTTCAAGATAAACACTGTATAATGTTTCTATCTCATTTTCTCCCACGTTAAATATTATGAATTTATGTTCTCTGTTTACTGTCGATTTTTCGTTTCATCGACTTTCAAATCACAACGATGCTAAAGAAGTTTTCACTTCAAAAAGCTGTATAACAGAAACCTAAGCTATACTTATCTAATAAAGTTAAGTTGCGAGTTCTTAAAGTAACGTAGACTCGTCTCAACTTTATAAAGACGGCCCATTACCGTAATGGTACGCACGACGGCTGATCAAGCTATACAAAACCAGTTTATGAGGATCTCTCATTGTACAAAAGTCAGTCCAGTCCATGGTCCGGAGCGAAAGGGAATGGGACGCCGTCACCTCCTTCTGCGAAGCAGTCATGCTAGCGAAGGAGGTGGCGGAGCGTGAGAGGGAGAGAACCTCTCGTCCTAGCCGCCGCGGGAGACGCCTCGGGCGTCGGGGGTCACGTGGTGGCTTCCGGCCACCTTAGACGCGGACCTGTGGACGGAGAGTAATGGGCTAGCTCGCCGTCCGTCCGTCTTTTGACGACAGGCCGTGTTGACGGCGCGTTCGTGTTCCACGCGCGCCTCAAAGAGATGTCAGCAAATAGGGAGGAGCCCGCAAGGGCCGATGCCTGCCAGGGCTGCGGGCTGTTCGAAAGAGATACCGCGGCCCTGGAACACAAAGGGCAAGGAAGGAACATGGATGGGTTTTAGTCAGTACAAGTCTGACACTCCCTTCCGCTCTGCCTAGAGCGGGAGAAGTCATTTGATGATTTCCCATCCGTAAAAAAAAAAAAAAAAGGCCACGTTATACTGGAACAGTAAAGCTTGATGTGCCGCCGCCCGTGTGTACATATCATAATACCAAGCCGTTTTTCTCTACTCTATAATATAATTATGTTATCATTTCTTTATAACAAGATATAAATTATAGGTAATTTTATATCAGTTTTAAGGCTTTTTAATTAATCAATTAAAGATTTAATGTATAGATATATTATAGTAAGTGGCTCGTTGAATGATTTATTGGCTTCGCTTAGTGTAATATGTGGCTCTTGATAAATCATTTATATGCTCATTTCCGTTGGAGTGTGACGTTCTGCAAATATACCCGCTACCCGTTCAGATGCAGTTTACTATTTTAATTAATAATAATCTCTTGACTAAATATATATAGACTATAATTTTCGTTTGAATTTATTTATTTACGTTTTTGCAGTTTCTTATTATTTTAAAATTGAGAATATTTGTGCCATATACAGGGTAGCTATATCCTTTAAGGAAATCGAAATTCGAAGACGTAAAAAGGTTTTCGATTTTGGGAATCGCGTTACGGAACTCAAATGGGAACTCCATTTGAGTTCCGCAGGAAGCCTAGCAAGGCGCCGTGATAACAGGTGGACTACAGTGTTTCAGGCTGTGGATAATAATGATGATTTTTCAAGGCGGAGAATCTACTCATCATATTAAACAGCTTTCCCAAAAAAATAAGAACACGATTCGCGAAAAAACAATAGGGTATGTGACAGGAAGTCAAAATAGTTACTTTTTTATGAACTGTCAAAACGCAAAATGTGTACGTGATTTGTATGAAATAGCACGTTGTGACGTCATACTTATTTGGGATCAAATGTAGGTAATACTTATTATCAGTAAATCCAATTTTACAATTTTATTGTCCCCCAATATTTAATTTCTGTACGGTGATGGTAGTTTTTAAGTTGAGTGGCCTTATTTCTATGTATTTTTATATTTTATTTTTGACCTTGTCAACTAGCCTATTGCTTTTCATAGATCCATCGAAATAGTCTGTCTACTGTTATATGGGACGTTGTTTTTTTTTCAACAATTGGATATGAAACTCCTTGGAGGATACAAGTAAGTAACTATTTCACCTGTATAGATACTTTAGCTTTAGTACTAAACTATATTTAAAGCAAACCCATAACTAACTATACTTTGGCAATTTTCTCAGAAGTTCTCGTATACAAATTATCTATTAAATCTACTGTTATATCTCTATACAATCCCGTGAACTGACTTATAGCGGAACTGCTTCAAATTCCCCACTCGTTAGATAAAAGCAGACCGTTCGATATGATACAATATTGTTCCTGATATTTTTATCGGGAAAAATATAATTATGACTCGCTTATAATAAAGAATTTCAGTGAATTTTTCGTTTTCAGGGAAGTGAAGTGTTTTTCCAACATGTGGCGATGTTTTCCCTCGTTACTGCTCGATGGGAAGAAAAATTCCATTTGTGTCTTTCTGAAAATCTACTCTGACGCGCTTTTTCTTCTTCTCTGCCCTCAGAACTTTGGCAATCAATACCAGGCAATAAAATACGCTTACGTAATACCCACTCATTTACTTTTACGATCAATTATAGGTATTATACTTGCAAACGATGCGCATTGATGTTGCGGCGATTTAGGGATAGCCCTAACAGTATTTTAGCTACACTGGTGGACATGGTTGACGGACCTTTTATTAAACCCTGGGCTGGACATGTGCGTGCACATGTTCATGTAGCCAATTAGTAAATTGTTAAGTTATTGTTATTTACTAACATTGGATAAGTTCATACTGACACTATATGGATCCATTGGTCTGAATTAAAATTACAATTACGTTTGAATTTGAATTATCTTGTAATAGCTTTTCAATCAAACCTTAAACACTCCTTCCGCAACGGAGAATTTATGTTTATTTCTTATGAAAATTAAACTACTAATTCATCTTCTTACATACTATATATAAAACAAAGTCGCTAACGCTTTCTGTACGCTTAGAGCTTTTAAACTACGCCACGGATTTTAATGCAGTTTTTAGCAATAGATAGAGTGATTCAAGGGGAAGGTTTATATGATTTGCACCCGTGCGAAACCGGGGCGGGTCGGTAGTAAGTTGAGTGCATCTTTTTCTTTCTATTTCATTATGAAAAGGACAGAAGATAAATTTTAGTTTAGTCCTGTCAAATTAACCAGCGCCTAACACAAGTTTAGACGTGATTAAAAAGTTGACTACTAAAATTACATCAAATTACGTCAGGTAATGATTAATTTGACAGGACTAATCTAAAATTTATCTTCTGTCCTTTTCTTAATGAAATAGAAAGAAAAAGATGCACTGAACTTAAATTTGGTTTGGTTTGTAAACAAGGGAATCGGCACCAATATAATGACAATGGCAACAGCCCAAGCGCCATTTCAATCAGCTAAAGTATCGATATAACCGCCATTTAGTGTCACAATCCCTCTGGTTTATTTTAAATCCTTGTTATAATAATTGCTAGGCGTAACTTTTCCTTTAAAAGTGGTATCTGACGACTTTTTTCGAGTAATTTACAACAGATTTTGTAAATTGCCTCGCGCGTTTCAGGGTTCGGTCTGAAGTACTAAATGCTTGTTACAATCTGGCAATTTTCCTTGACGACTAACAGTGACTAAGTTAGTACTAAAGTTTGATTGATTATGTGATAACTTTGTGAGTCGATCTAGTTGTTGACATGACAGCGTTGCTGGGCGATGTGTTGTTAAAATATTAGGAATCTTGACAATTCCTATTAAGTTCCTAAGTTTCCAGACATTGGAATAAGTTATTCAATTACGTTTAGGGAGTTTCTTGACTGTATTGAGTAGGTACTATGTTACTTTTCAATTGTTTTAATAAACTAGTCATACGTTAAATCAGTTTCAATTCTTTACATGTCGCCAACTCGCCACCCAATAAATAATATCATAGTTGGTATGTTACAAACTGTAAACTTTTTCACACGTTTTATAAGCTTCTCATTAAACAACCGTTACGCTATGAACAAGCTACCTTCCGCTACTTCTGATGTTCAAATTTTTTTTTTTTCTAAAAGGAATATAAATCCGGAACAGAAGTAGATACACATAACGTTTGAATGAAAACTTTGTCAGCACATACAACTCCCGCAAATCAATTTCCGTTAATTCTCATTTCACAATTTCTCTGCAGTAATTCAGACGTACCATAAAAAACCAAAATTCTGCAGTTTCAAAGTTTTGAGTTGCAAAACGTTAAATTCAAAACTTTAAGGTGCCGATGAATTATCCATACAAACGTAATACCAAAATCATTTTCAGTTTAAGCATATTTCGACCTTATTATGCTGTTATTCGGAAAAAGATAGTGTTTACCTAGGTTTATTTTTTTGCTAAATATTTACCTAAAACGAATTGTAAACAAATTGAATTTCTCACATTTTTACAGTATAAATAAGCTGTTTTCATCTCATCTGTTCTATTAAAAACGGTAATATTTTTAATTGTGTTTATTTCGAAACATGACTTATATTGTTAAGTTATAAAATATAAAAAAAAAACATTGGAAATGCATTGAGTTTTCATTCATAACTTTTGGTATTACGGCACAAATTTATCACAAATGTTCAGCGGTGATATGAATGAACTATAATTATAGAATAGTGGCTAGGTAAACACTATGCACACATGCTCCCGCGCGGCTTCGCAATACGCCGGGAAGTGTGAAACAGAGATAACAATATTTTGACGGGTTTTTCCTTCGCTTCGAATTGTAATTCCGCGCGGCCTCCGCAGGCCTCTTAAGTTCGACAACTCGTGGCACCGTGGCAAATTATTTTTTGAAGTGAAAAGTTCTTTAGGTGCGTTGGGAATTTTTGAGATAGGGAAAAACAATTAAACACGACCTCTTTTCGTTGCAGAGTTAGCCGTATTGCTACATATTACAATCCCAAAAAAAAACAATGTAAAAAAACAGTGTATAGTCAAATGTATAAGTAAAAGGCTTATGCAAAAATATTTTGTAAAAATAATCCAGAATCTTGAAAAAAAAAGGTTTTCACTTCTGTCGGCACTCCCCGAGTGGTTGTTTTTTTGTAAGAGCGGTAGTAGCGGGCACCGGCCATGCAAGTGACCGATGCATCTGATGTCATCTCGTCTAGACACGAGACAGCAAACAAGCATCACACCATGTTTACTCTAAACTTAGATTTTACTTATTTGGAATTGACGAAGCAGTGCCAAATAAGATGCAGTTATTTTCCCTGAACCGAAATCAGACGAGTAAATATTGTGAAAGTAAAGTACTAATGTACCTACAAAGCAAAATTTTCCTTCAGAAACATAACATAACACAACATCATGCCTGTAATCTCCGAAGGGTTAGGCAGAAGTGTACCTAATATAGTACACCCATATTTAGCCAGTTATGTTTTTAAGTCCCATGTAAACAACAAACAACAAATCCAGACTCCGTAGCAAAAGTTCGTTCAGAAACGGGTCCAGAAATTTTCCCCGATGAAAATAGATCCCCGTGTGTCAAAAATATCTGTCCCAACAAACGCTATACCAAGATATCAAAAGACAATCGTCACAACCTCATCGATGTACATAAATGTTGATAAATTAGGAGGTCCCGCCAAAACAAGTGTCGAAAATTTATAAATAAAGCGCTGAATACAGCGTTTCCACGATGCTGAGTTTCAAAGAAACGGTGCAACAAACAGATCGCGTGTCGGACTCAATAGCTCCATTGATCACATGTGTTTGTGATAACGAATTACAACATCGTGATTAAGCGAACCTTAATTGTTACTTGTACTAAGTAATTGGAGTAGAGAGCATAAGAAAGGCTTTGAAGCCGCTTACAGCCGATTTATTCGTGTAGACTTGTTCACACTCTGGTTGAAGCTGGGAAAGTGTTGTAAAAAGGGTTATTAAATTGTCTATTAGGTATTATGACATGCTAATTGGCTTCTGTTGTAGGGGGCTCTCACAAGCAACCGTTAGCGTACGTTTCTTTATCAACCTTCATGGAAAATATATGTTTTTTTTTTTATTTCAGCCAGTAAGAAACTTTTTATGTTGGGACCTTCTAGCCTTTGACGTCTTGATGATAAGTTCCTCGATAAATAATCTCAAATATGGAACGATTTCTGCAATCTGTTGCCTTTCGTCTGTTTCATATGCTGCAACCGATTCTTCCGTCATTCTCGTCTCTTTTTCGTCTTCGTCAACAGTGAAGGCGTGTCGTTTTGAAACTTTGCCAAGAATAATACGGGTCTACTTGTTTATAGTTTTTACCGTTTTTTTTTGTGTTGCTATGAAGGACGTTGTGAGCAGACCTTGACCGAGCTGGTCCCAATCCACCTTGAACCTTTAAGTTTTTGCACGACATACACGTGTCGTGGCGATACCTATCGAATGTAAGTAGGTAAGCTCATAACATCATATATATCTTGTCAGTTTTTGTTACTCTCAAGACTACGCAAAAAATGTTTGAGTGTAGAAAAAGTGAAACACGATGTCTTCACACGCGTTATCAAGCTAAGGTGTATTTCGACATTCGACAGCGATCATTGAACGGAATGATTTGTGTACAAATAATGTTTTGATCTGCCTAGCAACTGCTTTGTTTTAGCTAGAAGTCTGTCTGGATCGTAGAAAAACGAGTGTGCATCAATCCAAATCCTTCGGAGAATTGATAAAACTGTAATTGTATTTTAACAAAACTGACATTTTGTGTGGTAAAAGCTGGACTAAATTCAATAGTGTGGGGCAACGTTTTTTTTAAAAAAAAAAAAAATTGGGAAGACATGGAAAGTGTCTGGTCTGTGTAAAATTATATTAGGCTTAACCTAAAGTTGCTACAAACCGCGCTTGCCTAGGTTAGCCCGTGGATGGGTGACCACACATTACATACTGAGTTTCCTCCGGAAAGCACGTTAAGCCGTTGGTCCCGGCTGTCATTTGTAGATCTTTGACAGTCGTTAGAGCAGTGGCCCGAAAGTATGACAACCAGTCTTACCAAAGGGTATCGTATAAGTCATTACCCAGTACTAACTGGGTTGAGGAGGTCAGATAGGCAGTCGCTCCATATAAAATACTGGTATTCAGCTGCATCCGACTGGAAGCCGACCCCAACATACTTGGGAAAAGGCTTGGCAGATGATGATAAAATCATTTTGAAAATCTGCACTTTTGTAGCACTTTTAAACCGACTTTTAATTCCGTTCAAATACATTGTTAGCATAATTTTGTAAAAAGACCGAAATCAATATTTTCTACATGACTTTACATTGAGCATTTTAACCCAAGACACGCACCTCTGATTTTTCGGATGTGATTTTTTTTATCACTACTGGGCAAAAGCCTCCCCCATATCCTTCCTGGTACTCTTCTCCTGCGCCACCCCGAACCAGCTAATGAAATGAAACTAACTAACATAAAATAAGAATATTTATTTCAAAATGATATATAAAACAGTAATTTGTATCTATCAGTTAGTTAGATTATAAATACAGCCTGCATTTATCTGGGCGTTTACAGATCAGAGATATGGGATAAAATAGACATGTTTAGAAAGAGAAGTTTGAAAGTGGAGCGAGATACTTTCGCAGCCCTTGGCGATAAGTTTGTCATTAACAGTTTATGTTACGAGTACATTGCTCTAGATCGTGAATATTTTGTAAGGCAGCACTTACAGCCCACAAAATAAAGATACGTATGGAATGCATACGTCCTCCTGTTTTAAAAGTCGGTTAAATATACGAAAACGCAGAAGCTGGTTCCATTTTGACAACATTTCTATACAAAGCATTGCGTTTATTGTACATGTGTACAATAAACGCAAGACCTCTCGTGTGGTGTCTCAGACCATGAAACTGAACAAGTTTTGTTCTTTGACTTTTGGAAATTCAATACTTTTTTTTTAGTTTTACCATACATTTTGATCAGCTGATCGCGTCAGTTCCTATACAAAGTCCACTTTTTTTTTTGCGAATTGCAATAACTCGTAGAACAAAAGCTGATCAATTTCTTGGTCCAAGAGACCACACGGGAGGTCTTGCGTTTATTATGTTACACCTTGTATATCTACCTCAACCCTCCTTATTCAGCTTGTGAGAGCAATTTCACCAAAGAAACAATGCGTTCAAGAGATGTGAGTTATCATTGCTATGGAATATTGCCACTGGGAGTTCTTGGATGCGGTTTAGACGAACTGCGTTCAATTTAATTGGTGAAATTAGCTCTGAATTTTCTTTGTAATCGTTATTAAAAAGATACTGGCTCTGAGTCTTTAGGATTCAAAAGATATCGCAATAAAGATACGAATAGACCTCAAGTCAATATTGTGCACTTCCCAACAACATTTCTTAGAAATTCTACCTTCCTTGCAGCTCTAAGGCGAGCAGTTGCTAAATTGAAGGAGTATTAATTATCGCAGAATTATTGTATCGTCAACTGCCATAATTATTTATCCCGAGTGTAGTAGTTATAAGTTATCGATACAAAACCGCTTCTCTTAGCTCCCAGCCTTGTTTTTCACCACGGCAGCGGTCGCGGTGTAACGATTGCAACAATGTTGCGACCATTGACAAGTAAATAGCTCTTCTCGATGATCTTGTCAGCTTGTTTCCCTGCGCGTAACTACTGGAGTTTAGCTGTAACTGGCAATTGAGGCGGATGGAACGATTTTTTTTTTATCGTATTGTTCGATTTTTTATTTCAACTTGTTTGTCTTCTTCGAATTGTGCCGCAAAAGGTCGCTCTACCCAGAGCGGGAGAAGTCATTTGATAATTTCACATCCGAAAAAAAAAGGCAGTAAAGTGTATTATTTAATTTAATACATTGTCTTCGAAACAAATGTCATCCGTCCCGTCATGGTACACGATCAATAGTGTAGGTAATTTAAGTTTCTTGTACAGTTTTTTCACGAGACAATAATTATGAGCAATGTACAGTCACAAGCAGTAACCATACCGATAATACGAGGTGGAAGAGACACCGACGCTAAAACGGTTACATCATTCTGAACATACTAATTTTTCATTAGTTTAAAAAAAAAACGCTTTTCCATACATTTTGACCGTGTAGGTATTGCAGTTTTGTAGGAAACACCTGTCTTTTTTTAAATATTCGACGAAAAATGTCTTCAATCTTGGTTCAGAATTATGCAGATGCACTGGTAACTAACCGTTTAGCGTCAGTGTCCTTCCACCCTATATAAACACAGCAACTTTAAATGTAATTTTTTCCTGCCGTATTAATTGCAATTTCATGTTGTGTTTGTTTTAAAATCCGTATAATTATGAAACAAGCCTTATATCAAAGTTACAATCGTTATTCCACAAGACAATCTGTTTTAACTTTAGGCAAGTGTAAACATGTTGGCGCTCGTGACTGTACTGTCAATGTGAACGAGGCACGTGTAAGAGGCGATGTCAACAGGACATAAAACTGTCACCTTGGGACCACTCTATTATCAATAAATTTCTATTGATTTACACATTAAATTCGCGAGTCAACTAAAGTATTTGTTAGTAGTGTGGATATTAAATGGCTGTGTGTGAGAGAATGGAAAGGATGATGTGCTTTTAATATAAGCAGCTACAGATCTTCAAGAAGAAGTGAAGTACTTCTGCTGTCATGCCATGCTCCATGATAGCTATTTTAGGTACACTTGAAGTTTATTTCAGGTCGAGAGATAAGTGAATTTAGGTTAGGACGTGCAAGGATCAAGACTGGGACTGTCATGTACTCAAAGAAAGTTATGGCCCATATTTACGCATCACACCATTTGTCGTAAGACATAGAAAACAAGTTGTAATAGGATGTAGAGACAGCATGCGAAACGACATCCTCATTCACAATTCCTCAGTCATTGTTCATGCTAACAAGCGGGCAGGATTCTGTCGCAAGCACGTACTATAGTAGCCATCTTAGTCACTTCAGCCATCATATGTAGAACTGAGCCAAAAAAACAGCAAAACATGCCCAAAAAACATTTAAAAAACGAACGATGACGTCTCTTCAAGAATTTTTGAAATAGCGGATGTAGACAGTAGACAACTATTTATCTTGTTCTTATTTCAAAGACTAACAGGATTTGTTTTTATTTGTGGCCGTCCCACATGCAGTTGCGACGGAATGACCTTATGTGATGTAATCTGGTGCTGATGAGTATATGGCAATAAGTTAGCTTGTGTGTTTTTGGACACCATTTTTGGAGACGAGGATGTGATTAGTCACGTTTCATGGTGATTGTTTTAAATAGACTTGTCTACGAGATTAAGAGTAATTTAAATTGAAATGGTATAGAATATTGCCTGAATCACAACACAAAGTGGACTAATTGATAAATTCAGTCAGAAGATCGCTGCCAATCATGCAATTAAATCTTTTACTGACAGATCGTTCAATTTCATACTTTGACTCTGACTCTCCACACGAGGTCTTGCGTTTATTCTGTTACACCCTTTATTTTGAAAGTCTGCACTAAGAAAGTCATCATCATCATCACATAATTCCCCCAAGTGTCAAGTGTGTGCGAAGTATGTGTCATTGACCGTTCCCGTGCGTCTCGCATCCAGCGGATCCTCGCAAGAATGTATTTTTGAAAAAAACCATTCTCAAATATTCTTTTTAATTTATTTCAGGGAAATGCCATCGTAAAGGTAATGCGTGTGGCATTACCTTTACAGTGCCAGTAGCTTTATCTTTGCCAACAATCATTCGGAATTCTGCCAGGACCTGCATGGAGCCAGAGCTAAAACCTTCTTTGTTGAAAAGCACTGTGTTAGTGACTAACTGCCAGTACGATTTGTGCTGGCTTTTACAGTTGTTGTTTGTGCGAGCTGCGAGCCCAGCTTTTGTTTACGTTCGGTCTGTGTTAGCTACAAAAGCGAATCTGTTATTGACTGATGCAGACCGAACGATGGCTGATGAACTACTAAGACTAACTCTTTGATCAAAGTAGTTTTTAATGTCATAATATTAAATCAGGTTTTGAACAGTTTACCTAAGATCTATAATTTCTTACTCTTACTAATATTATTTATTTATTAAACTTGCACAAGAAAACTGTACAAAGGCGGACGGATGTTTGTTACTCTTTCACGCAAAAACTACTGACCGGATTTGGATGAAATTTACACAGATAGTTTATAACCTGGATTAACACAAAGGATAGTTTTTATACCGGTATTACGTTCCTGTGAGACAATTACCGAGCTCCACGCGGGCGAAGCCGCGGGCATAAGCTAGTTTAATACCAAACAAATCATTTTTTAAGAGGATGTTACTTAAATAGCCGCTGACCTAACTCTCTAAATAGCTACTAGCTTCGTTGCCGTAACGTACGTCCAAGAAAAAAAAACGGCTCACATAACATAAGCAAATGCGGGTATTCCATAATATTATTGCTTAATGGTACATCAATAAACGGCGGACATCGAATTAAATCTTACTTAAGAAGTAATTTATTTCTGATTATAATTTCCCTTTAATTATCATTGTCGTGCATAAATGGACGGACTTGTATCCTTTACGGCGGACGAGAACGACGTTGTGGGTAAAAAATCGATTAAAAACCCATTATCGATCCAGTGACTAAAAACTATAAGTTTTTACCAAGTGCTTGCGCATGGCGATGTACCGACTTCCCGAGTATGAGGTAAGCTCATATACTTTTGTAATTGCCTAGTGATATAATTTGTGCTTCTGGCTATGATGGTTTAAGTATGAAGAGTTTAATTGCAACTCCATTTGCTTCGATGTTTATTGATGCGTGTGCAAATGCCTTCTCTTTTACGATTTTTCAATAGCTGTAGTCGTGGTAGGTTTCGTCTCTTCTCGACCCAGACTATATAGCTGTACATCTAATACAGACCGAGTCAGCGTCGTCGGCGCCGTCAAAACATAACCCTTGTTTGTCCCCAAAATTGAAAATGTTTGCTTTAACTTTTTGCACATCGTAAAACAAGCAAATAAACCGAAGTGGCGGATATAATCAAACATTTAAAAGGGACTGTTAAACGTTTACTTATCAGCATTCTTTATTACCCTGCAATATTAAAGGGTAAGGTACTGCACTTTCCTGCCGTTTAGTTAATCTAAAGTACATGAAACGATACAACATTTACAATTAAATATCTGCAACACCTGGATCAACTACTGATAGAGTAGCTGTTGGTATCGCCTAACTTATAGCCCGTGATAACACCAATATATACCGCGGTATATACCGCCTTATAAGGGTGGCGTGATTATGAAACTGGTCATAATTTAATTTCGACTTTATCAAGTCAATAGACAACCCGCTCTAATAAACTATTTATCTAAAGCACCAATTATCGAGTCGCCGGTTGCTCAGTCAACCATTACGTACTATTTATTGTATGATACTAGATACAGTTTATATGACTCGCTTTTAGATAACAATACTTTGAAATTCTGTGTGCGTTTTATCTTCTGACACGGAATCTTAAGTGACCGAAAGGTGTAAGATACGGCTCTGATTTTTGAATTACATTTCGAATGCTGAATAAATACATGCGATATTGTTGTTGCAGATTTTAGCAATTCTTAGTAGCTCAACGGTCGTAGTGAAGAGGTTTAAACGTGTGGAGGAAAGTTCACGTTTCATTGAGCATGGTGAGTTATTGTAGTTTTTGTGGCGGTCGTCGCGCGGCCGCGGTCGGGCGGTGAAGCTGGTGGTGCGCGCGAGTCACTCGATGCAACTACTTTTTTCCCCGCTCGCACATCCGCGTCTGCGCCACTTTTTACCCCACCTCCGCAGCGAGTGTTTTTCTGTCCGATCTCGATTGATGACCGTCTGGTTTCTCGTCTGTGTTTACACGACGCGTTCTATCTGATGTATTAGAATTACTGTGCGTATCACGGTAGCCGTAACAAATGATCAAATTACTTTGTAAAGAAATGACTCGGGCGATTGTGGACGGTCGCCTCACAAAAAGTGTTAGTCATACACTTGTTCGTTTATTATTACAGTGTATGGTAGTCCGCCGTGTTATTATCTTCAAGTATCAAATTATTGACACATAGCTACCTTCTTATACAGTTATACATATATTATATTTATAATGGTATGAAGTACCTACCTACTTTGTAGCTTGTCGTTAGTAAGTAATAATTACCTCCGATTAGATCTTTCCACAGGGGAAATACTTTATGATGCACACGTAACATTTTCTTTATTGGTCTTACTACTTATACCTGTCAATGAGAGTAATATTAAGTATACCTAATCACTAATTAAATCAATATAACTACTTAATTGTTGACATGACCTTAATTACCGTACTGTCTGTCAAACAAATCTCTTACGAAAAGTTAAGAAAAACCCATTTTCCACGATAAAATCTCAATTAAAACAAAGGCAGGTACACAAATGAATATCAAACCTTTATCATTCGATAGTTCATTGACCGCAAAAAAGTCGAAGCATATTAATTAACATCTGTACTCGAATACAGACGCGTGGCGAACATTGAAATATGAACAATACGGGTATAGCTATTAGCGTTCGGCCACTGGATTGGTAATTGGTGGCTTTGTATGGCCCATCAGACTACGGCTAGGCCAGACAGACGGCCTCCGGCGTCTAGACAGACCATTGCGATTTGCGAGATCACGTTTCGGCCGACCGAACATGCTAAGTGCTCGTCCGTCTGGCTGCGTACATGAGACCCGTCGATATACAAACACCCTGGATGTGACTTGAATGTGTTACCAGTTACGAGTCGTTGTATAATGATCGTTTAATTTTACCATGTGTGTTTTGTAGGCATTTGTTGTGCCTACTCCGCTAATATATCGATCGGAGAGGTTAACACCCGGTTCCTGATGGCCTGATGGAATGGTTATTTATTTCTGCTGACAATATTAGTGGGTATTTTGATTATCCCAATCACATAGCTAACTTGTGAAGAGTTAGTGGTGAAACTTCAGCAGTCGTGTCGCGATGGGCGTGGTGCTGTGAAAAAAAATCACACAATACACCGACAAAATTATATACATACTAAGTATAGGAATAAACGTTCATTTTACACGTTTCATTTTTTGATCATTCTGTAAAAGCGATCGTCGAAATCCAACATCGTTAGATTGGTTCACTAATAAATTCATTTTGTGATCAAGGCGTTTTACTTCGAGTGAAAGATGACTAATGAAAGACAAAAACCGGCTAAGTACGATACGAGTCGGACTCGCGCATGAAGTGTTCCATACCATCGTAGTAGTAGGGGAGCCCACTTTAATTTTTAATTTATTATTTGTTGTTATAACGGCAACAGAAGTGCACATTCTGTGAAAATTTCAACTGTCTAGCTATTACGGATCATGTGATACAGCCCGCTGACAGACAGACAGACATATGTCACTGAATTTTTGGCTTTTAGGACATGCCAGTTTCCGTCTGTATCAGTGACATTAGCGTCGTTGGGGTTCTAACACCACGTAAGTCAAAAATAGCAACTTTACAGAAGCTTAAAAAATCTGCATAATTATGCCATGTAATGGTACAATACCATTTTATAATTTGTTTCAAATTAGATAGAGACGTTGCTTGTTTCTGTGATTGGCTGAAACAATTCTCTTCCGATTCTCTAGTAAACGGCATTAAAAATCGAAATGAAACCGAAACCGAAATTAAAACCGCCAAAAGTTAGGTAGTGTTAGTGACATCTTCAACGACTCTATGCCACTTCTAGAAGACCGTGTGAACTATCCCAACATCCACGTCTAGTTTGTAGTCTCAAATTACTATGTACATAGTTAGCACACAGTTACCATAGACCTAGGCCATGTCCGACACACTATGGTCGCTCACTCCTCAGAAACACGAGATAATGACACATAACAAGCGTGACGAATTATCTTAATGCCGTCTTTGGGCCCGTCTGCATACAGTCTGTGACTATATTATTGTCTGGTTTTTTGTGATAATCGTCAAGGTAAACAAATGACGAATCAAGAGGTTAAATTGACGGAAAACTTTGATGTGATGGGTTTATTTATTAATGTTGTCTTAGGGTAAGTTTTAAGCTGTCGCATGGTTTTCAGATATATTCTTTTCAGTAGGTTATTTTTTGTCTGGTTTACATATCATTACGGTTGTAATACTTGAAGGGTTATGCAGAGGTGTACCTAAAAATATACCCACATTTCGTTAGTTATGTTTAAGCCCCATGTAATAGGGGGTGAGCCTATTGCCATCCCTGTAATAGATAGATTAGATATTAACCTTAGGCAGCAAGTGTCAGTCACTCGCTAAAAGAAGTTTTGTGAGTCACTATGACACTATCATCTAACATGATTTTGTATGATTTATGTTGATGTCATCAATGTCATCATCATCATCTGCCTAGCCTGTTCCCAACTATGTTGGGGTCGGCTTCCAGTTAAACCGAATGCAGCTGAATACCAGTATGTTAATCTAAGTAGTATAATAAAAGTTACCTAGGTCACTTCTACAAAATATCTAAAATAAGTCCTATTTATAAACCCAAAAAAATGTCACAAAAACTGTGTTGCTTACGTTGTCTGTAACTAAAAAAGAAAAATCTCTGTTCTTAACTATAAGTATGTCCGAAGCACTATTTGATTGAACTATACAAATAGAATTGTCCGTTCTTCTGTTGTTAACAATGTAATCATACAAATTGGATGCAATATCATGTATCAAAGTGTGTGCTTTTAATTTGTAATGAACGACGAGACAGACATGTCAATTTAATTGTGTAAATCAGTTGGCAGGTGGGCGACTAATTGGCACAAAATAGGTATTAAGTAATTGATAAATACAGTAATAAATTGATTTCTACAAATGTTCAGTACATAAGTGCAACTTTGTTGTTATTTATGTCAGGGCAACATAATTATAGTGGTTTTTATTTATGCTAAGGCACCAATTTTTATTGTAGATAACTGTATTAATTATGTCATTTTTTTTAACTGTTATATTTGAAATAGTGAATATTATCTGTCTTTTAAAAAATACTACACAGTTTAGTGACGGTGAACATTTAATTTGTAGTATAGGAAGTATGTACCAGACGACAGTCACTTTGTAAGAAGTCAACCGAAAAGAACAAATAAAATTAGTTCTAGAAGATATTACTGACAAAACCATGAAAGCGGTTTTGTGGGGCATAGTTAGTACATACCGTACAGTATTATAAATAAAATAGGTCACCTTAACTACATCAAATATCGATAACAGTGGGTCAGTGTATGAGAGTTGACAAAAACTACAAAACCCTGCGGTTTCTGCTACGAGTACAACTTGAATTAAAGAAGCCGAGATCATACAGATGATGTTTTTATTGTTCGATAACAATGGAGAATATTATGTTTACAGCGTGTAGGTAATTCAGTTTCGTAACTGAACGATATTAATTACCAAAAAATCCATCAAGACATCCAGCAACGAAGCTAAATTAAATCAGTACCTAACGAAGCAGAATTTTAAAAGATAATTTGTATTTCCTTAACCCCGTGGTAACCCTGCGTAGCTCGTCATAGGTCGTCTGTACGGATAGTCTCGGCCATATCAATTTACACTCCTGGCTGGGCTATCCGATATTCCTTTTGATTTTAGACGTCTGGACTACGAGACGAGCCTACTATTCTCTATAACAGAAATGTATTTACAAATACTGTGTAGTAGTAGTGCTGGACACAGTATGACTATGACAAATGGGTGTATTGTTTCTTCAAAGACGTAGTGCTCTTGATTCGAAATTGATGTAGTACTATTGATGAGTTGTAACCTTCTTCTAAAATAAAATGCTTGCGTTAGAAATTCTTAATATAAGATTATTTTAAGGAGTTTCTTGCCGGTTCTTCTCCAAAGGAAACAACTAACTCGTAGATACCGTGCACCTTTATTCGACGTTTTATAAGTGCGTATGCAGGCCGATGTGAAATAAAAATATTTTGATTTTCATGAACGCTACGCTAAAAGAAGATTGAGGTAAAAAATACCTACTGAGTAGAGGAACGAGTCTGGCTGCATTTGAAATATTCACCAAACATTTACTTAATTAAACCAAATCATGATAATGCGAAACGCTACTTACTACTTAGTGTTAAGAAATTAAGATGTGTTAATAATTTTTAGGGACACTGGCAGAATATATAAACTAATTATAATAAACTAAATGAATGAATATTATAAACTAAATGAGATTGCAATGAACATGACCTTGTTTTCTTCTAAGGAGAAACTTAGGTACTTACTTGCCTGATTTTAAAATAAATGTCACGCCTACACTACGTATGTAGGTACGTAGGTAGGTCTAGGTGCCTATAAACGCATGTGCTTATTAATAGGTACTGACGAAATCTCAGTTGAACTCAGCAGACAACAATGTTAATTGCCAAATGCTCTATGCTTGTCAGACCAAAAACAATTTCAAATATTCTATTGTTGTTCTAATTTCAAATTCAGAATGCACGCATATTTTCACTGGATTTACCAAGTCAGTTTTTACCGGTCTTCTTTTTTACCAATAAAAAAAAACAAGTGAAGTTGTACATGTTCAAAAGTATTTTTAAAACGAAGAGAAGCTTTTGGGAAAGATTTTTGTTTTAATTATAAGCTTGCAACGCGTCTGGCTAAAAAAAGACTGAAACTTCTTAAACGTGGATTTTCGATTAGCGGCCGTATGTGGGACTAAGGCGGGTTATACACCCAAGGTCGTTTGGCAGACGGCCGCACCTCTGGGACTCGTTACGCCGTCTGCAACCTTGACACACACCTGTTCTGCCCACCTCCATTCACCAGTGTGCTCTTGTCCTTCGATAATGCACCTTTTTGCAGCGCCCGGTTATTTTTTCTTTTTATTTTATGTGCATGACACATTGTCTGTCTATTGTTATAATAACGTGCGTTTATAAAATATGACTGCTCAATTTGTAATGACTCACTGCCATTGGTGGTTTTAATGACATGGATATTCGTGTCTTAGTAACATAAAGCATAGTTTTAATTGCTCTTCTGTTCATTGTTTAGTATATATATTAATGACACCAAGTGATGATTAAAACTATCCGCCTTTGTCCAGACTAACCTTAAACCTAACCCAGATTAACGAATTTCAAGAAAAAAAAAAAATTAACCTAGACAAAATTCACAACTATGTAGGTGCTAGGTAGGTACAGTAGGTATGGCCACATACAAATCCCGTGATTTCTCTGATTCATCCCAGAATTAGTGTAAGGATGATTCATATCATCAAATCGTAAATCAACGTAAAATAGGCACACGTTTCCCGGAATCGAATCTGGATTTCGAGGGATATCGATTTCTAGTTAATGCTTGCTAATAATAAATTGCTAGCTTTTACGGGCAGATCTTTGAATAAACTAACGGCTAGTAACACTAAATATGTCGGCAGCTCGGCCGTTTCAAGATGATAGTGAGGTGAATAAGTATCTGTTACTTACTTACGAATATACGATTCAAGAGATCTGGCAGAATATTTCTGTTCTGAATTCGGTAGCAGGAAGATTGGTATACTTTGGTATCTGACAAACATTTAACAGAAAAGCTGTCATAATCGTTAAACATTTCAGATTCGATCATCTACTACGCAAACAGAAATCAATTACCTATGTGGGAGAAGCACAAGATCGGGCGATGACAAAAATACCTATTCGAAATTTAAAAAATAAGAACTGCTTTTGAATAGAAATCTACTTATTTCTGGCTTGAATAACTTCTGTCGTAATAATAATTTTCTGATGGAAAATCTGACACTCGCTTTGTTTTTCACGCAGTAACCAAAACATTTATCTAGAAAATTGTAAAGTCGAACAATTAACCCTGCAATACAGCATGTATATTGAGTAACTAGAGAAGGCACAAAGGTATACTTGGTTTTGGCAATAAATCGTAACGTTGCGTCTACCTCGGCTCCTCAGGGACGCTTCGCAGACGACTCGACCCCGATTGCACCTGTTGCATACGCACGATCAACGCAGACTATTGTGATATAGAGTTACAGCTATATTGTACGACAGCCCAGTATTTACAATATAGACTCATATTTATTAGGTAGGAGGTAGGCCGTGGTTCATTCATTATGATGATGAATGAATGTAAGGGTCTTGATTAAAGTTGCAGTCAGTATAGGATAATACTGAAAACGGAATCATTTCTTTTTGATTAACCGATTGCCGTGTAATCTAAATACTGTTCAGGTTTTTTTCCAAAACTTCATATTTTAAACATTAGGTATAGATCGCGGCACGTAAGTTGAACCAAAATTTCGGTCGTCCGTGCAGGTACAATTATGGATTTAGACCGATTGAGACCCGAAAATGTGTTATACTGCGCATTCAAGGTCAACTTAAGTGCCGCGAGTTTGTAACACACACACATTTTTGGGTCTCAATTGGTCTCAATCCATAATTGTACCTGCGCGGACGACCGCCGTTTTGGTTCAACTTACATGCCGCGATTTGTACTTTGTTTCTTTCAAATATTGGCACTAGCGTGAAAGCATGACCGACTTCTGTTTAGAGCAGTGGTTCTTGAAGCACCCCAAGTGTTTCACGGAGTCATCCTAATAAATAAGATAACTTACAACGAGTTGACACAATGCGAACCGCGCGCAGCGCTCGCAATTTGCAAACACGCAAATCTCAATAAAATCTGTAACTGTGATGTGAATATAACGTAAAAAAATTAAAACATGGGCTTTGTATAATTTTATGCGTTTTTATACCTTTATAGATAAAACAACCCGTTATTTTGTTACTTAAGGTATAACTGTATATTACCAATAAACCAACTGGGTGGTCCATGGCAAATCAGAAATTTTGTCAAATTAGATTAGGTTTAAAGCTTTACTATTCTAACCTATCTAAACAGATGAGTTCCTGGGGAGTGAATAAATGACTTTCGATTTTTTATTGTTACCTACAGAGAGAATAGAATAAAATGTAATTATCTATAAGGGATGATCATATAATATGGGAAAAGCAAAAAAAAAAAAACAAGCTTTTGACAATACTGTTGAAAATCGCTGTAGAAAATTGAAACGGTTTGAAAACTTGTGACTTTGTCTAGCTAGATTTTATTTTCAAGTAGCAACCTTTAATTTGTTAAATCAAATTGGATGGCTATTAGATTGATCGATTCTAGACAAAGAGATAGGTCACTAACGTGTGTCAATGCTGTAACTGAAGCTATTTTTAAAGCTCATCAACTAATTAACACTTCGCAGAGTGAAACGTTGAAGAATTGTAACATTTTCTATGTGCCAGCATGCAACATCTTTCTACCTAGATATTTTTCTTTTTGCGTTACTGTGGAACTGTGGCATGAGGTCCTGGATTCTGAATTTAAGCCCGGTTGATGGCAATAGGCTCGCCCCCTATTACAGGGATTTAAACATAACTGGCGAAATGTAGGTGTACTATTAGGCACACCTCTGCCTTACCTTTCGGAGATTACAGGCGTGATGTTATGTATGTGTACTTATATATAACTGTGGAATGCGACTGAAAAGATGTAAAGCTAAGCTGATCTTTTATTACCTAAGTGCAGAGCAGCTTTAAAAATCAGTACATTTTAATCAAAATCTTTATTTAACGTTGCAACTGAAAGATTTTACACGAGAACCATATTTTAAAGCGATCATTCTGTAAACATGATGGCAATTTCCCCTGAATTTTATGAACCGACTGGCAGCTCCCTGCATCTGGACAATATCATCAGCGCTTTATAGTAATCAGAAATCTATTGACTGAGCTCAGGATCAGTCGAGATTTATTTGAACAACATACATTTAACATTTAGAACATGCATAAGAGACTATAACTCTTTAAAAGTACTTAGCTTATGTAAACAGAGTCGATTTTCTAATGTTTACTTGTCTGTCCGCGGAGAAAACGTATTCGAGACGTAAGTAAACAGACTCAGAGGTCGCGTCCTGCACTGTTTAGTGTTTTATCCTAATTTTAGGCAATGTTTAGATGAATCAAGTTATTTTTGAGGTCATAAACGTTTTTGTAAAGCGAGGAGCTCGATCTTTGGGATAAGCTGCGCTTGACTAGGTTGGTCCGTGGATGGGTGACAGCTGACAGCCACACATTACATACCTACCGAGTTTCCTCCGTGCCTTGGAAAAGACGTTAAGCCGTTGGTCCTGGCTGTCATTTGTAGATCTTTAACGTTACATGAAGTCAGTGGCCCGAAACCTAGTATTATCTAGTACTATCGGGTTGTGGAGGTCAGATATGTAGTCGTTCCATGTATAATACTGGAACTCAGCTGCATCCGGTTAGACTCGAAGCCGACCCCAACATAGTTGGGAGAAGGATAGGCAGATGATGAAACGTTTTTGTAACGTTATTAAATATCGGTTAGCAAAAAGTTAGGTAGATACCTACTCGCCGTTTACGCCGTTTAAAAATAAAATGCGTTTATTTTACTTCGTCTAGACATATTTTTTTAGTTCTTGTTTTAAGCATGTATAATACTGTGTAAACAACTTTACATCTTTATTTTTATATTCAAGCCAATGTTACATTTAAGTGGTGGGTCAACAGTGGTTGTTAACATTCAAACTGTTTTACTACTTACACCGGAATAAAGATTAAAGTTAAACTAGTTAGTAGTTAGTTTAAACACTTTGATGTTATTTCTAGCTTTTTGTAAGATTTTGTACACCAAATTACGTACAAAACCTATTAAATGTAAAATAAAGACATGGCAGAGTAGCCTGTTACCAAATCAAAAAATAATGAATACTGTACCTGCGTACCTACCTACTCATTGAGTTTATTAGGTAGTCCCAAACCTACCTACCTGTGACATATGTAAACCTACAAACATAGATAGGCAACTGACCAGTAGGTCTGTACCGTCTGAACCTAAGGTGGAAACGCAAGGGTAGACATCGAAACGCGAATGCTTTCAGTTGGGACTGGTCATCTCTAGGCTGCCACGGTTTATTTTAACTACTTACTTTGTTTTCTAAATTGTTGATATAATATTTTAACGTATTTTTACATTTTTCTCACATATGCATAATCTCATCTCTGATTTTGTACCAATTATTTGATTGAAAAGAGTGTCCATGGAGTTTCTTGCCCATTCTTCTACATAAAGATCTACGCTTTGGAATGGGCAACTACAGTACTTTCACAAGTTATTATGCCCTGTGTCTGTAGCTTAGCCTTCTTTGTTTTTCTGACATTCAAAAGTCCCTGTAATGGTTTAATTGATATAAATGCTTTTGAGTTTGAGTTTGAAATTCAAATTTTCTTACGTTTTTTTTGCAATTTGCCGGTCATGTCAAGCTGTACCTAGGTATGTTGAACCAAATATGATTCGCGACCATAATACGTATCATTATCAACACTACAACCCTCTAAGTTTATTTACTCTCATTGAATGATTATTTCATGAAAAAGTAACAAAAAAGTCACAAATTGTAAAAGACTTAAGAAAATATGAATTTCGTGGGTTGCGGTGGCGCTTCCACCTTAAGTAATTTTAAAACGTCGTCACTGATGGGAGTCAAAAGCCTAATCAAGCCGGTTTAATCGTATTCATAAAGTTATCAGTTGTACTAGACCACTAGGTTAGTCTTCAAGACACTTCCAACGTAATTGAGATAAGGCTAGGCCGGTATGCATAGACAGTTGGTTGAGATAATATTAATATGTTGATCGGAGGATAATTAATAACATATCTAAGGCGCACCCGCAGTCAATTTAAGCTGAAAAAAGGTGTTTCATGGATAATATCGGTTTTTCCATAAACTCGAAATTATTTCCCTAGCATATTCACCCACTTAGTTTCAAATATCAATGTCTGAAACTTTGTTTTATAAAATTATTGATAGACACTACGGACATTTATCAAACATTTTCCAAGAAAATTATAAGCACTGATCGACGGAAACTTGAGATCCAATTGAACAGACACTGGCATGTCGAATGTATTCAATTATTTTATTTAAATCAATTTATTTTTCCATCAAAAAGTCATCAACTCTGCAAAAATGACGAGACTTCTCCAATTAATGAACATAAAGTCCTTTTATTAGGCGTGATAAATTTGTAAGGGTATTCCAATCAATATTGTAAATTAAAACACAAAAATTACACACAAGATTTTCCTCAACAAATACCTAATGCTTCCCCGTAATAAATAATGGAATTAGTTTTCGTATCCCACCTCTGTCTACCCTTTGGGCATTACTGGCATGAAGTTATTAAAAAAATGGCAGCTCACTTAAGATTGTTCCCACAACGGTTAATTAACTAAAACAATACAAGATGAGTTTCGCCAACGGTCGCATGGGGGGCGCAGAGTGCGAGCGGTGGGGGTGGTGGGGGTGACAGGAAGCGCGGCAGACGGCGCACCCGCCGCGCATAACTAATGCCCGTGGCGCCACCTGGTGCCGACGAGGTCACCCTGACCTTACACATTCACCTGGAAAAGCTTTGGAAAGTGCTAATGGGAATGTGGTCGGGCAGGGCGCGCCGCTTTATCTGTTCTACGCATTTTGGCTGCCGCTCTAAGAGATGAATACCTAATGTTAATTATATTTTTTGATGGTAGTAAGGATGTTTGTGAAGTATAACGGTCTGGGTGTGGGTAAATATTACCGTCTTTGCCATTGCTGCTTTCCGTTTTGAGCTGCTTACCTCTCTTAAGCATAAACGCACGCGCGTGCCCTTCACGCCAAGTCACAATTTCATCTACCGTTTTGTCACATATTTGTGTCGTTTGGCGTACTGGGCACGCGCTTGCTTGTCACGTATATGTGACTATGCCGTTAAAAGGTTAAAAGTTAAAACGTGTTAGTAGCATCTTATAGGCACCTGGCACACGACACATGTCTGGCTTATGGCAAAAGGCAGCACTGGACTCTTTTCAGTTAGCCTTAAGCTTGATTGCCACCTAACGCTTATTATGTTCTTGTATTTAGTTAAAAAAACTGACATTTCTATTATAAGTTTCCACCTCTTTTGATTGCAAAACGTTTATTTGATATTTACTCCGGACATTTCGAAGCACAGCTGTTGTTGCACCAGCTACAAATTGTAGATAAAAGTTGATTTGTTAAATACTAGTTGAGTCTCTGTTAACAACAACGTTGTGTCCCATGACAATATCTCGCAGGGAGATCGTGCAGAATGCGTACTTATTTTTCATGCTCGTATTTCATGTTTGCATGTTCTACACGTACTCCTTTACTCTTCTAGAATTAGCATTGCCACTGTCAATTAAATACCGATTCATCTCAATTTTGTTGAGGCCTTAAGTCAGTCAGTAAGTCTGCAGACTTCGACATCCAATCTTACCTTTAGGGTATCGGTATCCTCAGCCAGTTGATGGATAAAATAATTTTGTGTTCCCCTCACATAAAACAATTCGCTAACTGTCCCATTACAAAAACGTGACCCTGGTCTACATCAATGACGTAATCATCAAGATTCTTTGGAACTTCTGCTGATGCAAGCGTTCCCAACCGTACCTACTATTTATACAAAATGTGCCGGTCATTTGGAGTGACTAACACAAAAATCCTTCTGCGAAATCATTTGTCTCGTCTCAGGCAACCATTTGGCTCCTTTGCTCCTTTTCACCGGCATTTAAACCAACGACGATAATTAAATAAATGCAGCATAATGTCGAATGCGAATCGAAATGATATAAAACACGTTCTTTACGAGCACCGGGACACGGGGGTGATAATCGGGCTATATCCAGACTCCATTTATAGTTGGATGACCCATTGTTTTATAATTAAAACTGAATCAATTCTTTGAAGAAATTATCATTGGAGAATTCCCGCAGTGCGTGGGAAAGCGGCTGGCTACTGCGTATTTATTTCCATAAGTTGTACCTATATTTTAGAAAGCAAATGCTAAACAGTTCTATTTCTACATATTTTATTAATGATGTCTGCAAACCTAATATGTATGTACTTAAGTTATCTATTAGGTTGTTAGCCAAGATTAGGTGTCAATAACAGTGAATTCTAAATTCAAACAAGTCGACCTACATGAAACCCCATCTTCAAAAAAAGAACAAATCATGACAAAATTCAATTCTAAATCAGCGCAGCTTTTTTTAAAACTTGATTTTATTGCAGTTTTTATGCGGCCAGTGTGCAGCGGTAGGTATTCGCGTGCATGCCACCAACGAAAGCCGCCCAGCGTTTCCGTGCCATAATCACGTAGTATGAAAGTGCATGTCGTCGTGTCGCGTTGCCCACACGCGAGCCACACCGCCATCACAGCGCCCACAGCCCGCACACTGATTTCCCTCATCACGATAATCAAGTCTTGCCTATTAAGTACGCCATTACACTTAAGAATTGTCGGCTAATAAGAGGAAATTTAGAGAGTTGAACGCTAAAAATATCAGAAAATTCAAGGAAAAGATATCGTAGAAATAAAACCTAGGTAGTCTATAAAGCTAAGTTAGTTTTTGCTTTTTTAATTAGGGCCAAGATTTGGTATATCCTTATCAGTTTCATTAAATGCTGACGTTATCAAAATGGTGTAAACTTTATGAGGTGCGAAGTATTAAAAATAAATTGGTCGATAAATCTCCAAGTACAATGATATACATTTATCCATTACAACATGATGAATAACTTAATTTACTTACAAGTAAAATTATACGAAGTAAGACTTTAGATATGAGAATTTTTTTTTTTGATGCTCATTGTAACGCTACTATGCGCATCTCCGATTCTGTAGAAACGAAGATAGCTTTTTTTTTCGGATGTGAAATCATCAAAAGACTTCTCCCGCTCTGGGCAGAGCGGAAGGGAGTGTCAGACTTGTACTGACTAAAACCCATCCATGTTCCTTCCTTGCCCTTTGTGTTCCAGGGCCGTGGTATCTCTCTCGAACAGTCCCGCCGCCCTGGCAGGCATCGGCCCTTACGGGCCTCTCCCTGCTTGCTGACATCTCTTTGAGGCGCACGTAGAACACGAACGCGCTGTCAACACGGCCTTTCGTCAAAAGACGGACGGACGGCGAGCTAGCCCATTACTCACCGTCCACAGGTCGGCGCGGAAGCCACCACGTGACCCCCGACGCCCGGGGCGTCCCGCCCTCACGAATATAGACCCTGAAAGACTGTTCTATGAAGTCCCAGGTCAAAGGATTCTTTCTTGATCTTGATCGTCTCCGTTATGAAACACCGATATAATAATGAATCATATGACTTTTACGCGAGTGTTGTGCCCATCGAACGATCGATCGATTTTAATTATATCTTTTGTTGCAAAGCTCACATCTTTGAAGTAAACAAGTACTTTAGTAGTAACTATGTAGATAGTTAGAAATATTTGACCTATTAGGGTCAACTCACATCGAAAGAGCGGCGAAGGGCAGCGAAGCGGAGTGCAGTTTCAGTGTCATTAGAATTTTAACGTTATTTTCATTAATGTACTACTTATTATCGCATGAGAAACTCGAACGAGACGCGCGGATGCGCGCGGCGCCGCGGGAATTCCGGCGAATTCCATAAACGGAGCCGTGCGACTGCGCGAGAAGTCGCGGGAAGTCCCGAGAATGCTCGAGCAGTCGCGAGCAGCCGCTGGCAACATCCCGCCCCTCGGCCTCTTCCTCTTCTTCTTCAATTATAATATGTGCAATAATAATTAAATCCATGTGGTATGTAATATGATGTGCAAGCTTGCAGTAACAGCTTGCAAGTAGTTTACTTAGAATAAGTATTATGTTTGAGTAGTAGTCAATAAATGGATCGCACGACATACGGTCGTTTTCCTTATAAGTTCTGCCTAACCCTCACCACAATCCTGCATCCAAAATACTCATTTTCACTGCTTAAACACAAGTTTCCTCGAGTTTTGTTGAAAGTGAATTGCGCATAGAAGAGCGACCCGTGAATTCATCGCGGGCGGGCTCGAGACGGCGCGCGGAGTCCCGCGTCTTCTCGAGCATTCCACCGACTTCTCGAGCAGTCGCGGGAATCCGCGCGCCTTCTCTACCGAGCGGGTCGCTGCGCTTCGCTGCCCTTCGCCGCTCTTTCGGTGTGAGTTGACCCTTATAAAAGTAAACAATATTTTTTTATCATTTAAGTTGTTTCAAATGAAGTAATGATTTCGAAATGACGCACTCAGTTGCGTTTCCTTCATCAGCAGTGGCAATATAATTATTTTCTAGAATGTATTACGTCAAATGTTAATGATTACTGTTCATTGAAATATAGTTCGGTTTAGGGTTCGTGGCAACAAATGTAACACCGGCTCCTGTCATATAGTGCGCAGGAGTTTCGGAATTCACGATAATCCGCCATGAGTATGCGTGGTGATCAAACTGCATGCATTGTCGGCATGAGAAGAGGTCTTAGCCCAAAAGTGAGACAGTTATAGGCTGGTAAGTTTGTTTAACTGTCACTAGAGCTGAATCCCCCATTTTTCGTACCCTAAAGGTTTTCAAAGCCCTTGGCTGCCAACCCTGAACGCGATGTTTCCAGATGAATGGAGTAAAGTTATGCGTATACTGTTCCGTGTTAGTTTTAATCTAATAATGAACATTTATACAACTTTGTCAACTTAATTTGTATCTATGTTAATTATTGTACTGTGTGGTACACCGTTACAATTAACTATTAATAAATATATTCCCTTATAGTATTCCCCCTCGAGGCACGTGACCCCCGCCGCCAACGCCCCGCACCCGTAGAATATACTAACATAATTAAACGTTGATACTTCAGCGAAAAGTCACGGGTTTTCACAAATTTTAATGATCTACATAAGTAATTGTTTTAGTATTTTTCATAGTTTGCATTTTGATAATGTAATTATATAGATAATTTTATTATCAAAATGCAAACGATGCACTTTAGTTATTCGCACATTAATTTACCACCTGGCCTAACCATCGTAATCTGGAGTATTTTCAACAAGTTCATGGACACACCCGTGTTTTTTTTTTAATAAAAAATTAAGAATGTCAGAATTTTAATTAGTTTCACTGAAAAGAATTTTAATGAATACATTTTAGCTGATTAACATTGCCTTGATAACTGCAGGTGATAAAATGTTCATGCATTGGTACTCGTATTGTATGTTAGCATTCTTGGTCTAATTTCGTAACCGGTAATCATGGTTTTTTTTAAAGGAATCTATGAAGAATAATAAAAAACGTACAATTTATTTAATTCATGTAGTGTAAATTTGCACATAAAATGTACTTGTGTGGTACGTTAGAACCTGTGACAAAGTAATTCGAAACTTCAAGTTGCAGACATGGAGGGTCCAAAGGCTTTCAAAGTATTTCTAGAACCGAATTCACATCAGCTTTTTGTTAGCTTATGTTAAAATAACGTATTTTAGACAGTTATCGATGAGACGGTTTTAGAATGTAACTTCGTCTTAGGCCCTCTTGTACGCACGGCGGCTTATCAAGCTATACTAAACCATTCTATGCGGATCTCTTATAGTACAGAAAATATATACAGCGAGACCACGTTATACTGGAAATGTAAAGCTTAATGTGCCGCCTTGTATACCACCACCGTATCCATTGTGGGTATGGAGAACTGGGTGTAAAGTTCTTCATCCCCCTTAGAAAAGGGAGGATCATCCGACCAGACGGGTGTTAAGTATGTCTGGTGGGCTACTGCCCGACAGTAATTGTTGTCGGGTTCTTCTATATAGTCGTAAGTCGCGGATAACTTCCGCGATGGAGGATTTAGATCAGATGTAAGTATTTCGATGTTTAGTTTATCATCTCTGTATAGATGGCGCTGTAGTATTTTTTATTGTTCCACGTTGCAGTAGTACTCTTTGTAGTGCCGCTACAGTGCTATGATGCCGTACGGTGACCAAACTGTAATGGTTGTCATCACTGTGGACAAGATCTACCGAAACGAAGTTTTTAACATCCTCAAATTACTAATTCTGTATTTATTCTTCTACGGAACCTTTCTGCCGCTAAGCATTGTCACTCAACACATTTTTTATCGACAACAAAATTGCGGAGCGGCGACTTGACAGGACGCGGGCCGCGCGCCGCACCTCAGCGCATGCGCACTTCTAGGAAACGCACTGCAAACGTGCTGTCTGTCATTTAGTCCGATTCCTCGGGAACTTAGATTAATTGTTACCTTTCGCAACTATTAGCCAACCGGCTTTAATGTGGAGTTTCCTCAATCGACAGCGCTTATTTCTCCTTCTACATGTCTAATGTGAAACACAAATGATATGCTTGCCAACTGCCACTTGCGCGACTCTACGAGCAATAAGTTAAGTCGTGCCTTAGATATTGTAGGTATCTATATAATTGTCAGCTTCCTTTACAAGTTAGGTATGACGGTTTAAATAGTAGTTGTAATCGTAAAACAAGTGAGTGCGACAGCAATTATATTTTCCCGCTAGTCGTGCTCGGTTTAGTTAGCTATAATTAATTTGAAATATTTTTATTTGCGAATTAAAATTCTCTGGCCATGATAGACTATGGTGCAGGCTGTGGGAGTGAGGCCTGTGAACTAACGTCAGTAGATAATTTCACATAGTTTAACATGCTGTAGTTTTTCATGGCTATAGTACCTACTTACCTACGATTCTGCGAGCCAACTTTTAGACAAGCACCTAATACAACGCCAGCGTTTCTGGGGAATTCCTTGGCAAGCACACTTGACTCCGGTCAGGGTTTCAATTGATTGACGACTGAGACATGTATACTGATACATTCTACAGGGTGTAAACAGAGTCTTCACGAAGCCGTCAACCAAGCATTATGTACATCAAACTAAGTAACTTTACGCAAAAATTAGTGCTGGGAAACGACTTTTTTTTTTGGGCTGAAAAATGACGTTTTACAGTAGGACTCAATGTAACGCACTCAAAACATTGTGCTTATGGATTGATTGAATAGTAAGGGGGTCCTGGAGGTTTTTAAAGTAAAAATCTTACATTAAAACCATGTATTTAAAAAAAAAACTTGTGAAAAAGTTGGAACTTTGACCAATAATATCTCCGTAACTAGAAGGTTCCCAGGTATGGTCTAAAATAAAAAAATGATCGCAATGTCAAGGGAGAACAAGTGCCTTTCGGCTTCGTTAAGAGTCTGTTTACACCCTTTATACATTTTAACTATATTCAAGCCATTGTCCAGTAAACATGTGTGTGTGTTTGTCAAAGCAATCGAAAATAGTAGGTAGATCTAGGGAACAACTTTCATCTGCCATCCGAAAAAACAAAAACGATTTAGCACGGTAACTTAAGTTTATTCCTTTGAGATAATAAATAAATAAAAATATTAAATAGACACAAATATTACAGTTTTCAACTATTAAATTCGTGTTTGGCAAATGCCTTGATCTCTAATTAAGTAAATAATATTTACAGCATTATATGCAAGCGCATATAGTAGACATAAAAAATACAACATACTTAAACAATATGGTTCAAATAATTTATACTTAGTCAAAATAAACAACCAGGCAACACTTTAAAAAGCTTTAAGTGTCAGTTGAGTGTCAATCAATATTGAACCTTATTATTAGCACACAAAAATGTCACTGTCATTATCATGATCTTGGTCCTCGTAATTACTCTGATTCATCTCCCTCATCTAAAATACTTTGGAATGCTTTGGCAGGTGGTTTCAACATTTTGGTCCTGGTTGCCAGACGCATAGTCGCTGGACCCAACTTGTTCTTGGCAAGAGGGGCAGGTGGTGGGCCACGGCCGGCTCCCAGACCCGCTTTACCGTCGTTGGATATTAGAGGCACCTGTAACAATGAAATGAGGATATGAAGACAGGAGAAGTAAGGCAAATAACAGTTCCTCATGAACTGATGGAAGAGATCTCTTGAACAGCTTTCGCGTTTTATTCCAAAAAGGGAGAGGTAGTGATTCTCTCTTGGAAATTCTATCTAAGTATCCATATCTACCTACTGTTCATTTAATAGTTTCTATTCCAGATTTAGATTTAGTAGCCAGGAGAACGTCAACAGCGTTTTAATCGCCAATGTAGACATCAAGAGTGGATATCCAGAATCGATCCCAGTTGTTAATTTGGCTTTGAAAGCCAAGATATTAAGATTTCTCAATAACCAACATAATGCTCCGCTATAATAGTAAAACGCCAACGAGAATATTTAATTAGAATTGGTTAAGTCTCTGATATGGATGTAATATTGTTTGGATTAATCCAAACAATATTACATCCATATCAGAGTTAATAACAGACTATAAGCTGGATTAGTTCAGTGTAAGCCTACTAACCACAGGATATTTGAACCTGTTTCAAGACTTACCGCGCAGAAAAACATGGGAGTTTATCTAGCCCATAATGTATGGGAATTATTATATTTGAAATAAATAAAATGCATTCAAAATTAAGAAATGTTGAAGTGCATTTTCCATTTATTTTATCTCTGAACGTCATATAAAATTAAAAGCGAGATAGCGGCGAGCGCAAGGCGGCTAATGTTTTCCTTTTTATAAGTAAACCCATTACGTGTTTGGTGTTCTGAATGTTCTCCCGTCAACTCTTTGTTTACCTACGTTCGACTGCACGTCCCAAATTGTGTGAAAAGCTCGCTCGTGATGTTCAAGTTAGGCCGCAAATTCGGAACGGGCGGCGACGCGTGCAGCGTCGCGTTCAACGTGCACACAACTAGTTTTCGCTACTTAGAGCGTGCGTGTGAGCGGGGCGTCTATGTGCGTTGACCAATCAGAGGCCGCCATTCAAGGGCAAGTGTCCAATCAAATTTTACTTTTAGTATTTCTTTCATTAAAAGCTGATACGAAATTTGACATCTTAGAAATGAGTTTTCTTCTAATAATAAGTCAATATCTTCCCATTCCATATTTTATTTATGAACACACCACTTCTTTTACTAGCAAATCTGGACACACTGAACAAAATATCACTTGCGTTAAAACGCCGAACACTGATCACGCCGCTTAACTACACGCTAAACACGCTGCTACAAATACATCAAGAGAGAAGTCCATACGTTCAGTAATCGAGCGTGCTCGCTCAAAACAACGCCCCGCTGCACGCGCCGCCGCGCCGTTCCGAATTTGCGGCCTTAGGCTGGAGCTACTGACGCACAACCAATGACGAGTGCCCTAACGACCCTATTCTGTTCCCACCCATGGATGTCATCCATTCAAGTCGACCTGCAGAAAAAGAGCGCACTAAATCACTAGACCATAAATGACGGATAACTACGCATACATTAGGTTTAACGACAGACAGACGCTCAGACAATGTGTTATTAGCGATTCATTGTCTAGCCAGGTGAATATCCTAGGCGGACGGAAGTCCAGATTTCCTGTGCCATACATACGAGTGTAGAGACCCGTAGGGCAACGGCTTGGAGTCAAACAATACCATGTATAGGGGACTCAATGCCGCTTACAACATGGCTAGACGGTTTTTTAGACGCAGGAAAAAATACCAATCACAATTATTGCGAAGCGATGGATAAATTTTTTTTATTAGGACCATGCAACTCAGTTGCATGCGTGTTGTGCGTTGTGTGCCATTTGGAGTGTGGAACAACAACGTGGTCACGAAACTACGTAAATGTGATGTTTGTATTTCTTTTTCGGAATCAGTTGACGTTGTTGTTTTTACATTTCCGTGCACGAGTATCATTTTGAGCCAATTGAATATGCTAAAATCGTTTTTATTTTCTTTTACCTTTCATGTTTTTGAAACCATATCTCCTGAATTTATTGAATTTACTTTCGAAATACAATTTGGTCCCCATAATAGGTCTTTTCAAGGTTTTATACAAGGATCTAATACAAGTTGAAAAGCGCGAAAATTATAATATCCAATCCTACAAATAAAATTTACCAAGAAAATCTTTCAAATCCAGATTTTTACCCAATCATTTCATGACATCCTATACCTCTATTAATCTGCTGCCCCCAAAGCTTTTCTAAGCCATTGGAGAGAGTACACATAACACATTAAGCGCATACCAACGGACAAGAAAGTGAGCTTGGAAACCCGATCACCGGCGTCGTCTGCGGCGAGCTAGTCGGGGCTATCCCACGCGACAATGTTGCGCCTGACCACCACTTAGGTACCCACTACCCGATGATATCGCACCCACAATCTCATTCACCGATGACAATTTATGCTGACGTAATTACGTATATATTGTGGTGTGCAGAAGTGGGTAGAGTGGACCAGTAATCGTGATTGCGATGGACTTCCTAACTTCTTTTTGTATTCTGAGTCTTTTTCTGGTTGATTTTTCGATTCAGTATTTTATACTTACCTTCTTATAATATGCTGTGTATGCTTTTAAATCTTAGTATTCGCGTGTCGTTCAAACGATACCAAATCGAGTAGGTAATCAATCACGGTATTGTCAGAAAGCGTTTACGCTTAACGCAAAGACAATAAGAAGGCAACACGAATGAGAATAATTGTGGCCTAACTACAGGGTGTAAACAGACTCTTCACGAAGCCGTCAACCAAGCATTATGTTCATCAAACTAAGTAACTTTACGCAAGAATTAGTGCTGGGAAACGACTTTTTTTTTTGGGCTCACAAATCACGTTTTACCGCAGGACTCAATGTAATGCACTCAAAACATTGTTCTGATGTATGGATTGAATAGTAAGGGGGTCGTGGAGGTGTTTAAAGTAAAAATCTTACATCAAAAACACGTATTTAAAAAAAAAGTTCTGAAAAAGTTGGAACTTTGACCAATATCTTCGTAAATAGACGGTTCCCAGGTATGATCTAGAACAAAAAAATGATCACAATGACGGGAAGAACAAGTGCCTTTCGGCTTCGTTAAGAGTCTGTTTACACCCTTTATAAAACAAACCGCACCATTATGTTATTTTCCAACACGACAAAATACGGAACTACCGCCAAAGGAACTCGCTCGAAAATTCTACGAAAGTGGAATAATGGACAGGGCACGATTATGATTCAGATGTCAGACCCACCGCATATCATAATGCGAAGCGCAATAAAATAATTTAAGATCTTCATAATATTGTGAATGTGCATAATTTAGAGTTGTCGGTTGTCTTAATATGGGCATTAAAGACAATAACGAGCCGGTGCACAGGCGGCGCGGGCGCAGAGCTCGATGCAGTTTAGATAGCCGCCGACGACCACTGACGCACTGACGTGACGTGATGACGGCTCCACGACACACAGTTTTGTTGCAGTTTCGCAGGAAAACTGTTATTGTGGCATTTTTACTAACTAGTATTGAATGTGGCCCACTCTGAGAGCACCAAATGCAGGTTTAGAACAATAAAGTGGGTTCACTTGATGGAGCTTTAAGCTTTATTTATGGAACAAATATGAAACTAGACGCATCTGGAGAAATTTAGATTGCAACAGATACTTAGATGTGATACGAAACATGCTTGAAACTATTATGAAGAATTCCAGGAATAAATGTTGGATATTTTATGGTTCAGGTCAAAATGAGACTTCACAGAAATTCAATATTTTAAAGCAGCTCCATTGGTTAATATGAGGATCCCTATTGTTATATTATGTAATGTAACATTTATACATATACCATCTATCTACCCATATTATGCAAATAAATTATTTTATTTGATTTTGATTAAATATTGGATCTAGCGCACATTAAAATGACGACAAATACTAAAGTAGCATAACAAGTCGATTACAAGTAAAATATAATTTGACCCACTTGAACGGAACTAAAATATTGAATTCCGACTACACATAACTTTGTTGCAATCGAAATCAGAATATGCAGATGAGGCAGAATATGTATATTCAAGTTTTGATAAGGTGTATTTTCTATATCTAAACGAGGCTAATATGGGCAAGATAAAGGGTATAAAGATCTAGACGGAAAAATAAGTATCAACGTTTTCTGGAACATTCGATATTTTATACGTAGTGCAGTCTTTTACGACATGACCTATTTTAACAATAAAACTGATACACGCTCAAGATATGCACTGATGTACGCAGAGCAATTTAAATTAGATAGGTACCGTGACTGTGGGAACACTTATTTTACTGAACGATGATATCTCAGGAGTTATCGTGAGACGCATCCGAGTGTCTGGATGGGCCTATTTAGCATACTCGGTGTGTCAAGGCTGGGTACTGTGCCAACAGTATGTCATTACCTTTACAGACTTATTGCAATTTCATTTTGTGCTGAGAATTTTTATGTGCCGTGAATCAGATTCTCCTTGCATATGAAATCAACGGGTCATGTTAATTCTGTCTGAAGGGGTTTGATGCGCGGTAGCGATGTTGATAAAATCTGATTTTTGGACAGGATACTAAGACGTTTACGGTTTCGATAAGTGTTGGGATAAGAAACTGGCGTGACCAGAAAAGATACAATTTTAAAAGGAACTAAAAGTAAAATTAAGTTCATTAAGTTAGTTGCAGTTCTTCGTTTTTAATTCAAGATTCTAATAGGCTAATAGCGGACGTTATTTCAATATTTATTTCTCTTTTTTTTTGTTTTTTATTCATTCTCATTTAAATTGCTGTCTAGAGTCTGATATTTTGTGCCAGGTTAATGGAAATAAGCCCTTATTATATGAGCCTTTACCATAGGAATGTACAGTTGCGGCATTTTCCGCTTGATCAGTTTAAAAAAAAATCACCTGTATCATGCGGAGGCGCCCCGCCCGGCTAGAGAGCGGTTCACGTTGTGAGTGCAATAAAAATGAGCTTAGTGGTGATCACGCGGGAGTGTCCGCTAATGTACCTACTACCGAGTTCACTGACAGTCGGTTACTTTTCACCCATATGTATTAAAGTATAAGGTTAAAGATTGGTCGACACCCGCTTAACCCCTTGGAAAAAACAAGCGTCACGTTATGATATGCTAAACTGAATTGGCTTATTCGTAAGCATCTAGTTTTATGGTATTGCTAAATTCGCTAAGCTGATTCCTAATCCCTTGAATTACGGGTTTAAAGGCATTAAAAGTGTAAAATACATCTAGTTATGTAATTATGCAGACGGTGCTAAATATTCATTAGATTTTTACTGTCCTCGCATATTTTGAAAAGGTATTTGCGATTGTCCTATGCATAATCTGGGGATGGAAAATAGCTTAGAAAATATTTTTAAACGAAGTAGAACTATTAAATACTGAAAAAAAAACAGTGGTATATAAACCTGAAGAGTTGTGATCAGAGAGCTAAAATACTGCTTTTGCTTGTGTGCTTGCAAATAGATAATTTTCTTAGAGGTGCGATTATTTACAAAAGAGCTCATTTAGATAATGGCGTCTTTAATCTTAGTAGAGAAAGACTAGACAGAATACAATATTATGTTCAAGACGATGATAACCACAAATTAATATATCTCTAACATAAAACTGAAGATTCATAGGCACCTACTATGTGAACCCGCGAAATTCCCACGTTGTAGACAGATCGCCTTCTAAGATACGCAGTACAGCCGTCATCTAATCCACCTAAATCACGATGACACACATGGCGACCCATCTGCTCAGCTTAGAAAACAGTATTTGAATAAAATTACTATAACCATAAAATCAAACGATCCTGTAACTTAATCCGAAGCATTTTGAGACGCAATTATTGATTAGCATGTTTTTGCAGAAATGGAGGACCTCGTGCTTAAATAATAATAGCCGCTCGGGTCGATCTTTAGGTTTAGCCGTGCTTGCCTAGGTTGGTCTGTGGATGGGTGACCACCCATTACATACCGAGTTTCCTCCGTGCCTCGGAAAGCACGTTAAGCCGTTGGTCCCGGCTGTCATTTAAAGATCTTTGACAGTCGTTAGGTAGTCAGTGGCCCAAAAAAGTCTGACAACCAGTCTTACCAAGGGGTACCGCTTTCTCTTCACAGACGACTTTGCCCTCACCTCCCAAGCTACCACCTTTGAAGAGGTCGAGGTCCACTTGTCAGATGCTCTTGGTAAATTAGCCACATACTACCTCGCTTATTCACTCAAACCTAATCCAAGCAAAACACAGTCGTGCATTTTCTACCTTCGAAATAGAGAGGCTAGGCGCAGACTTAACATCGTTTGGGATGGGGTGTCTATCGAGCACAGAAACTTTCCAAAGTATCTTGACGTTTCTCTGGACAGATCATTGACCTTCAGCAAAAACTGCAATAACACCAACCAGAAGGTACATACTCGCAACAGTCGCTTACGGCGACTAGTCTCTTCTAAGTGGGGTGCTTCGCCTCATGTCCTGCGGACTACTGCGCTGGCGCTATCTTTTTCAGGTGGTGAATTTGCGTGCCCCGTGTGGAGTCGTTCAGCCCATGCAAAGTTAGTGGATACAGCTCTGAATGAAACGATCATCACTGGTTGCCTTAAGCCGACACCGGTACAGATGATGTACCCACTGGCAGGAATAGCACCACCAGAAGTTCGCAGAACGGTGGCAAGCTCTAGCGAAAGAGCCAAAATAGTCTCAGACACACGACACCCTTTACACCTAAATACCCTCGTGTCGCAAAGGCTGAAAAGCCGAATCAGCTTTCAGAAGTGTGTCTCCCCACTCACTGGCGAGCGGTCTACAGAAAGACTAAAGCTGTAGCGAGGCAGTGCATCCTTACCTAACCCATTCGTTCCACCAGCTGAAAATCTCCCACCTGGACATGATTTGCCATGGCTGACCTGGAAGTCTTTAAATAGACTCCGGACACAGGTTGGCCGCAGCAAAGAAAACCTGCTCAAGTGGAGATTCATTAATGACTCTGCCCGGGAGTGTAAATGTGGTGCTGTTCCACAAACAATGGGGCACTTAAAATCATGTCCTGCATGTCCTGTAGTTAGTTCACTACAGGAACTGATGGACGCTACCGACAGCGCCAAACTAGTAGCTCAGTTCTGGGCCGACACAATATAGATTGCCATCGACACGCTAAGAAGAAGAAGACCAAGGGGTATCGTAATACCCAGTACTTACTAGGTTGTGGAGGTCAGATAGGCAGTCACTCCATGTAAAATACTGGTATTCAGCTGCATCTGCATCAATATAGTTGGGAAAGGCTAGGCCAAACGGTGAAGGAAAATAACGTGAGAAAACCTCCTAAATGTCCTCCTAGATCCAAAATATCAAAGACATGTGAAGTCTACTAATTTACACTGGGTTCCTAAAAAGGCTGCTTGGCAGAATCTTAATAGGATGATAATAATATAAATCACGTTACAATTCGTAAAACGGTCACAAAGTGACAATGTTCATAATATTTACTGTGTCTGCAACTATTTCACGATTTGCCCATTGGGCCCGCGTGGTGGAATACGGCCTTGTGCCTCGCCTAAAGAGGAGGCCTGTCTCCGAGCCGTGGAAACGTTACAGGCTGATTATGATATGTTCCTACAGATGTTTTGCTAGCAATTAGCAGATAGCTTTTTATGAGTCATCATATTGAGTAACTTTGAATAAAGATAAAATCTAAAACACGTTTTAGATTTCTAGTAGCGTTTAATGTAATGTGACGAAGATAGCGATTAATATTGTAAATCTTAATATCTATAAATTACTTGTCACGTTGTTTGTCCGCGATGGACTCCTAAACTACTGAACCGATTTTAATCAAATTTGCATACCGTGTGTAGTTTGATCCAACTTGAAAGATAGGATAGCTTACATCTCAGTTTATAGTCGCAATATTATTTAATTGCATTATGTGGCACAGACGAAGTTGCGCGGGTCAACTAGTAATTGATAAATGTTTAAAAGAGAGTGAGTGATATAGAGGAGACAGTTGAATGAATGGCGAAAAGATTTGCTGCGTACCCCAAGTAACACGCCATGGGGATAAAAGAAGACAGAAGAAGAAATAGTTGCGTTCAAAAAATGTATGTTCTAACAGGTATACAACCTGGCCATATTTCCATAGGAAGAAACTTCATGGATGTTTTTCTTTTCTGTTTTTTTTTTTTATGTTGCGGCAACAAACATTGGCTCAAAAACTTGTCATGAATTCATTTCCTTTGGCGTCATCGCGGCAAAGACACAAATGTGTTGCAAGTTTTATTGCAGTACATAAAGATGCAGTAAATCTTTCCCTAAGTATTACGTGCAAGTGTCACTGATAATCCAGTGTGCACGTATATTAAAGAGATTACTAGTTTCAATGTCAAGTAAATAAGTGTTTCATAGTTGGCGTTCGTGTTTCCACATCTGCATACGAATTGCGGGACCTATGCTTGTATCGCTTTATGAGCGACTTGCACACGAACGCCATTGACGGACATGCAACCAAATACTGCACACCTACTGATTACACCCACGCCCCACAGTGGAACGAATGTATGGGAGCGGTTGGACGTAGACATGTCCGAAAAAAAAGAGTAAAATTATGCCAAACTAATGATGCCATCTTATTCGATTACTTAATGCCTTCATAACTTGTGGTGATGAATTTCTTCATAACTCCCATATTTCGGGAGTAATTTGAGAAAATGTGAAATTTTACTATGAAAATGAGTGTATCGAGCTCTCTCCCTCCTGATTCCGGGCTTGTTTCAAGTAGCGGTCTCTAATATCATAATGCTAATAGTAAGAGCTATATTTAATACTAAGACACATAGTGCGCCAAATGTGCACTTTCTGGGATAAAGAGTGATGTTTATTTTATAACACAATTTTTTTATTTTTTGTTTATTTTGTTGATTAAAACCGTTTTTCTAAAGGTTTACCTTATTACAATAACATTTCTGAGCAGCCAATTAGAGAAGATATAAGCTAATTAGGATATATAATTAGGGACTTAAGGTTTACATATAAAACTGATGCACTAATGATTACTGATAAGAACATTGCTATTATTTAATTACTAAATGGCTCTTAATACACTAATTTAGCATGCATCATTTACTAATTATCACAATAACTAATTACCTTGCAATATTTAACAAAGGATACCTGGGATACCTGGATTTTATATAAATAGGTCACTATTAGTAACTTTAAAATCAGTGTTGATTTACACCTCGTTGTATCCAAGCTAATCTCGCAATGTATTTTCCAAATTTTAATACAAATCTTGATATTCACGTTGCTTTATGCGCACGCGCACATAAAGATTTACGCGACTTTAACTATTTGTTCAGTGTTTTAAAAGATAACAGTTGTGTTCAGTTATGTGAAAGTGCTGAAACAAGTTTAAAAGACTGGTGTCGTCGATTTTGCTACCGCATTTATGCAAAATGGACACAGTCTGGAAGAAGCACAGATAAGTTTCGGAAGAAACATGAGATTTGGCTACAGGCTGCAATTCAATGGCCGGAATTACAGAATGAAAATATGGAACCTTCTACAGAAAATATAAGTGACGTCATCGAGCCCATAATTTCTCCTGCTAAATCTGATGCTTCAACTTGTACACATCCTAGTCCTCGTAAATCTTTTGAGGACCTTAGTAACCGGCAAAAAAGAAGACGCACTGAAGATAGTCTTTCATGCAGCAGTAGCAGCGCTGAAATTATGTTTTCGGCCGAAAGGGCGCTTCAAAAGGCAGGACAAAGCGATACAGCTTATGTTATGAAATACTTGACGGAGAATCCAGAAGAGGCCTCAAAAATCAAAGCCTTCATTGAAGGTAAATCAATTCAGGTACGGGAAATATCCCCTTTGAAGGCATTGGCTCTTTATGTATCGATGAACTTATCGAAATGGCGCTATAACACTCTTCGGGATTTCAACACTCAAGAAGGAGCTCTTCAATACCCGAGTTACTACATGTTGGTTAAAGAAAAAATTAAGTGCTATCCGGCCAAAGAAGATCTCACAGTTACAGAGAGCTCTGCAAAAATCAAATTACAAGCCTTGATGGATTTAACCTCAAGAAGACTTATTAGGTCGTTAGAAACCCCTGTTGATCCCAATCAACAGCTCGTATTGACCAGCAAATGGGGTTTTGACGGATCATCTAGCCAAAGCATTTATCATCAAAGGACGAGTGAAGATGAGCAAATCGATCTTGCTAGTAATTTTATGATTAGTCTTGTACCACTGCGGCTCGTCTCAAAAGGTGTAACAATTTGGGAAAACGAGCGACCATCTTCCACTTCATTTTGCCGGCCAATATTGTTTAAGTTTATAAAGGAAACCAAAGAAAATGTGCAGAGAGAGATGGCTGAAATCGAAGCAGAGATTGAAGCCTTAACTCCATCCACCATCACTGATGGAATTAGTGTCAAACACCAACTGCTGTTGACAATGATTGATGGTAAAATTCATTCCATTATATCCGATACAGCAGCTTCAGTGTGTGACATATGCAAGGCTTGTCCTAAAGAAATGAATAATTTAGAGTTAATCAAAGATAAACACGCAAACGAGGACATGTATAAATATAGCTTAAGCACCCTTCACGCTTGGATTCGCTCAATGGAATGCTTATTACACATTTCCTACAAATTAGACATAAAATCATGGCAAGTAAGGGGTGATATAGCAAAAAGGCAAGTTGATGACAGGAAGAAAAGAGTTCAAGAGGCTGTAAGAAGAGAAACGGGCTTACTTCTCGATGTTGTGAAACAAGGCAGTGGATCCACCAACAATGGCAACTCGGCAAGGAGATTTTTTGAAAACTACACTAAATCTGCTGAACTGACCGGAATAGATGCTATGCTTTTAAGAAAAATCTGTGTGATCTTGCAGTGTATTTCATCAGGAGAGAAGATCAACGTAACTAAATTCCGAGAGTTCTGCTTTGATACTGCTAAGCTTTACGTGGAGTTATACCCATGGTATTATATGCCTTCTTCACTTCATAAAATTTTAATGCATGGGCCAGACATAGTTCAGAACATGTCAATTGTGCCCATTGGTTTTCTATCCGAAGAGGCATCTGAGGCTAGAAATAAAGATTTTAGAAAATATAGAGAGGGGCATTCTCGAAAGCATAGCAGTATCTCATGCAATGAAGATATTATGCACAATCTTTTACTGTCTTCTGATCCACTTGTTACAAGTATCCGTCCAAAAGGAAATAAGTTTGTAAAAAAATCTTCTTTTAAGGAATTTTATGAGCTTACGGATTCTGAGAAAAGTGATATCGAATTTGTTAACATAAATGATTTAGCGGACATCGATTCTGAATTTGAATTAATTGATGATGATGATGATGACGAAGATAATTAAATGATGTTATTGTTTTAAAATGTGTAACTTAGTAAATTAGAGCTTACATCTTAATTATTTATTGTACTTTTAATGAAACTAGGTAATTTATTATCAACTTACTTAAAAGTCATACTCTCATCAGTTCTTGTGAATATTTTTGTTAATATATATTTCTGTATATATATAATATATTTATAGACCTCTTAATAAGTCTGTCTGCGGTTTAAAGTAAATACAAATGGGGAAAAAACGTTTTTTTTTTTAAATTTTCATTTCCTTTTATCCCAGAAAGTGCACATTTGGCGCACTATGTGTCTTAGTATTAAATATAGCTCTTAGTAATAGCATTACGATATTAGAGACCGGTACTTGAAACAAGCCCGGAATCAGGAGGGAGAGAGCTCGATACACTCATTTTCATAGTAAAATTTCACATTTTCTCAAATTACTCCCGAAATATGGGAGTTATGAAGAAATTCATCACCACAATTTATGAAGGCATTAAGTAATCGAATAAGATGGCATCATTAGTTTGTCATAATTTTACTCTTATTTTTCGGACATGTCTACGTCCAACCGCTCCCATACATTCGTTCCACTGTGCGCCCCCACGTATGCAAACTTTTTAACCAGACGGACACCTTCACCGCATGAAATTTGATGACGCGCAATAAACCTTCATAGCAGTACGCATCGGAACGCACTTAAGCTTAATGCCAGACACTTTGTGTCAACTACAATTGACACAAAGTGCACAGTTTTAAAATACCACCGCGTGCTACATGACACCTAAAACTGTAAGGAGACGCTCGTAAAAAATATTCTGTTCAAAAATAAAAAAGCTAGATAAGTTGAAAACGATGCGTGTCCGTTCATTCGTGCCAAGTATCGTTATGTTTCCACATTGAAGCATAGTCGTATCGATAAAGACAACCGTAAAGTTTCGATTTAAGTGGCGCGAGCCTACATTCAGCTCATTTCAGACGACGGCCTTCGTCCGCTTACGAGTGGCGATCGTGCTAAAAGGCGTACTAAATAGGTCCCTACCGAGTAGTCACACATTTAAAAATGTAAAATACATTCGTACTAAACGATAAAAGAGTCTGATCTGATAATGTTTCGATTTTACGTGTCGCATAAGAAATGCGAAGGCGACATAATAGACTGCACGCATATGAGTATCTGCAAGGCATCGACTTTATTTTCTTCGGTTATGTACGCGCTGCTGTCATTGTTAATTCTAACTTAAACGAGCCCACGGGCCACGGCGTCGCGACTTCTTGCCCACTACGGCTAGAATAGGATATCAGCTTATGCTTGTTTACGACCGACTTGACTCGCTGTACTTATTTCCTTGGACTCAAAATCGTCTAATTTAGAGATGATATTATAGCGAGCTCCAGGACTTCAGTTAACCTGTGCTGTATGAAGGGAGCGATGACCTGTGGTAATGAAATAAAATTCGTTTGTAAACGGTACGAAATAATTAAACAGTACAGTGGTTGTGGTCTGCGAACGCGGCTATATTGCATTATGTCTGGAGTGTGGCGAGCTGCCGGACCTCCCCCCTCACCACGTCGACGTCATGCTCCTTGTATTTTAATTAATTTCGATTTTAAATTTCGATGAAAGCGAGAGCCCAATTAATCTTCAATTAAATTGAAGTTAACCCTGTATAATGACGCGTCACTTTACGAAAATTATGTTTTTTGGGTCGAGTCCCACAACAATTTAAATTTATTATTAATGTAAGGACAGCTAGTTACACAGTGATTATATGGTAAATAATTTTGGTGTTTTCGAGAACTGTTTAAATAAATACGACGGTTGGGTTTGTAATGGGTTAAATAGTGGAGTTATTTCGTGCCTTGAAGCGTGGTCAATTTTAGCTGTGTTCGTTATTAAAGCATGTTTGACAGGTGAATTATGGTATCCTATTAAAGTGTACAAACAATGTGCAGCACGAGGTAGATAGTGGTGCGCGTGTAAAAGATTGCGCGCCGAGCCGGGCCGTGGCGATTTGTAATACGCCACGGAGCGGCTGCTAGCTACATTGTTGCAAGTTTGCGAGTGCAAGCTATTAGTGCAGTGCATTATCCGAGCTAAATCCCGGCCCGGCTGCTAATTCTGCACTTAGCACACGTTTTTATGTACTATATAATGATGTTTTCTGCAACCCATCGCGTGTCAGATTGACATTGAAGGCAGACTTGTAAAAAGAGTCCGAATAAGAATCGGATTTTTTCAAAGTGAGTCAGAAATACCCTGCCTATCTATTTTGCTTTCTACAAGCTCAACTATGATATTTAACACTCTGTTGCTAGCACTGAATACCTATGCATTACTCAGCCTCCTACATCATCAGAATACAAGTGCTAAGAGCTATACAGCATACGTGTAGAAATATTTATCGCAGGCCAGTTAGAGCCAGGGCACACTTTATTAGTGATGACAGGACTATAGACGACATAGCTGAGAAATAAGTGACAATGAATACTTCAGCACGATAATCAGGCCGTCGCGACTCTGCCATTCAGATAGATTACCGCTGCTCTTGTTGTGGATGTCGCAATATCAAAGTTACTTAAAGATTCTTTAGGGGTCTGTTTTTGTTATTACTGATTCAGCAAGCAGGCAGAAAAGGGACAAATGGAAGACTGTCATCATGAGGTGTGATTATTGGTTGCTCGACAGGTTGTTTTACTGGTTGCTCTAACGGTTGGGTTACTGGTTGTCCGATTGGTTAGTTTATCGGTTTATCGACCGGTTGGTTAGTCGGTTTATCGACTGGTTGATATATTGGTTTATCAACCGATTGAATTATAGGTTTATCGAACGTTTAATATATTGTTTTATTTATAGGGTTTTTGATCGGTTGATTTACTGGTAGGTTTACTGCATGCTCGACCGGTTGGTTTACGGATTGCTCGACCGGTTGGTTTACGGGTTGCTCGACCGGTTGGTTTATTGGTTGCTTGACAGGTTTTTTCATAACAAAAAACAAACAGAATGAGAGGAAAACCGAAAAAAAAAGAAATACCAACTAACGTAAAGAGCAAATTCACCGTATTTTAAAGACGTAGGTACTCACTATGAGTAAAATTAGAAACTGCACAATGCTATTTCTATCAGCTAGAGCTTTCTTTAGGGGTCTGTTTTTGTTATTACTGATTCAGCAAGCAGGCAGAAAAGGGACAAATGGAAGACTGTCATCATGAGGTGTGATTATTGGTTGCTCGACAGGTTGTTTTACTGGTTGCTCTAACGGTTGGGTTACTGGTTGTCCGATTGGTTAGTTTATCGGTTTATCGACCGGTTGGTTAGTCGGTTTATCGACTGGTTGATATATTGGTTTATCAACCGATTGAATTATAGGTTTATCGAACGTTTAATATATTGTTTTATTTATAGGGTTTTTGATCGGTTGATTTACTGGTAGGTTTACTGCATGCTCGACCGGTTGGTTTACGGATTGCTCGACCGGTTGGTTTACGGGTTGCTCGACCGGTTGGTTTATTGGTTGCTTGACAGGTTTTTTCATAACAAAAAACAAACAGAATGAGAGGAAAACCGAAAAAAAAAGAAATACCAACTAACGTAAAGAGCAAATTCACCGTATTTTAAAGACGTAGGTACTCACTATGAGTAAAATTAGAAACTGCACAATGCTATTTCTATCAGCTACCTAATCCACTATTCATACCTTTAACTGTCTCGAAGACTCCAAGTGACGGAAGTTCAAAGTAAATTAACATTGTATGAAGATTGAGGGCAGGCTCTGATCCCAAGTAACTTGTAAAGGCTAGGCTGTAATGCTCTTATTCCTCGAGGTACGACAACTGTGCTGATTATACCACAGAATTGTCATTTAAATGTCCACCGGATAAATGGGGTCTGAGCGTGACATTCTCGAAGTCAGCGAAATATTTTCGCTTGATTTATGGAGACTAGAGGCGTAATGTTAAACTTAACTAAAGATAAATAAAACTAAAGTAGATTTTCGCTACTTGTGCAGTTAACGAATTGTATGACTTGGTTGTAGAATTCAAAACAGATTATCTGCACTGCTTCTGTAGTCAAACAGCGTTGATTGAATCAAGATATAAGAGATTATTGGCTTCTGATTGGTTTGAACGATAGATACAAATCAATAAATAAAATAGATCAAGTAGTTGGGTTCGCGTCTCGAAAGACCAACAAAGTTTCTACCGACTGAAGATAGGCTGAAGCATTTGGAGATGCAGGATGGGTCAGGACAGGTGGGCCAAAATCGCCACACAGTGGGTGCCTGAAGACGGTCGTCGTCACCGAGGCAGGCCCAAGAAACGCTGGCGTGACGATTTAGACTCGTTCCTGACTGATTGGCCAGAGGAGGCAAAACACCGGGAGAGTTGGAAGAGAATGGGAGAGGCCTTTGCCCAGCAGTGGGACAGAATAGGCTAATAAAAATAATAAAATAAAAAGATGCCTATACCCAGCAGTGTATCGTCAGGGTGTGGATGATGATGATATTCATGATGCAGAAGCTTCAATTTAGGACAAATCAAATTAAACCAAACGAAACATTTGAGTGATTAACTATAGAAGCTTAACAACAAGCGCATCAAAAATTGCACCATTCGCGACCACAACAATCCAATGAAAGCCAAGAATAATCCTCCTGAAATTAAATACAACTACAACAATGTTGCAGGCACATCAACAAATAGAGCAACAGTCAGACCGTACCGTAACACGTAATGGGCAGGTACAGGGAAACAGCTTACAATATTACTGGTACCACCTGACATGTGGCCGACATATGAGGACAATTTGTATGTATTGTAGAACAACTCCCTTGTCCAAGCTTTGCAAAGTTTCGAAGCGGGCAAGGAAAAAGTATAGCAGTTGAAATGTAGAAATATTTTAGGTACAGTCAAAATTATGACTAGAACTTGTTTAGAAACCTCATTGATTTATTTGTTGTGAAGTTCCTAGATATTCATTACAGATTTGCAGACAAATGTACTACTGTGATAACTCATGCTCCTAACTGAGGAAATAGCAGGAAGGACATGTACAGCTGAGATACGTATGGCTCATCGATAAACTGCGAATCTGACAATGCACCTGCGCCTAGTCAATCCTGCGTTTTGTACACGCGTGGCATTCTACATAGATTTAGTACAGGAAGACATGCGAATGTTCTATCTACAGCTACATAATCTTTTTTATCGTGTTAGTGCCTAACCTGGTGTCAAGAGTTTTTATGGCACCCATGGGCCTCTGACTTGGCTTTTACATCCCGTCGAGAAATACCTCTTAGGCAAGCTGGTTTCCTCACGATTTTTTCCTTCACCGAAGCAAGTGATAATTATACAATACGCACATGAATCCGAAAAATCTTAAATGCGTTTCTTGGGTTCCAACTCGAGACCTGTGACGATGGCAGTCCGATTGTTACACCATTAGACTGTCACTGCTTTTTCAAACTCAAACTCAAACTCAAAAGCATTTATTTCAATTAGACCATTACAGGCACTTTTGAATGTCAGAAAAACAAATTAGGCTAAGCTACAGTCACAGACACAAGGCATAATAACTTGTGAAAGTACTGTAGTTGCCCATTCCAAAGCGTAGATCTCTATGGAGAAGAATGGGCAAGAAACTCCATGGACACTCTTTTCAATCAAAATATTGTTACAAAATCTTGGTTACATCATTCATATTGAGATTATACATATATGTGAGAACGATGTAGAAATACGTGCACGTTAAGAGCGTCCAGAGTAAAATATTATATCAACAATTTAAAAACAAAGTAAGTAGTTAAAATAAACCGTGGCAGCTTTGAGATAACCAGTCCCAACCGACAGCGCCCGTTCACGAGCATGACGCATGGATCAGTCCCATTCAGCTCAACCATATTGAAGGAAGCTAAATGACCCGACACACCCGCCACCATCAGCGAGACATTTTAGTGAGCATGACATTCTCTCACCCACCAGGGTAAATTCAAGTCAATGAAAGATAACCAAATGTAAATGGTAGCTTTACAGTACATAGTACTCACACATGTGCTATGCAATTATATAATACTAAGATATTGAGTCTATACAATGCAAAGATATTATTACAATCTTCTGCAGCTTCCACAATAACTTCACATGGTAATCAATTAGTTTGCCCCTATGGTTGTGGAGCAGGACCAGCATTGAGCCAAGCATTTTTATCATCAATGTAATCCCCTAACTTATAATATTAGCCCTAACTTATAATTAGCTACATAATAACCCATTATTCTAGAATACAATGAGAGAACCACAATTATCACTTGGGCCGCACAACCACCGTGCCCGATTGATGTTAACATTTACTCAAACTTTATCTTTTCATTTTTGTGCCTTTCCGACCGGTTGAGACTTTGAGAGGCGGTTTCAGTAAAAGTAAAAAACGGGTAGGTTTTTAAGACATCGCATTTTGCGGAGTCCCAAAATAAAGTTTATTGTCAGAGTGCGTGGGTTGCGGACTTGTGGCCCTTTATTTTGAAAAAAAAAAAGTTCCCTTTCCGATTTGCACGTCCAGTTTTCATATTAAGCAGAGATTATTGGACAGCAGTGGCTTACAACATTGTATAAACTTAACCCTGCGTACAATGTCTCGGAGTATATTAATGATATGCGATTTAACTAATTTGAATAATTTTTCATTCAAGCGCACGAATTTATTGATATTAAAATATGCATTCGGGTTACTGTTTGTAGTCGTACGTATTCTTAATTTGTGATTATTAATGCTTAATTAATTTGCATTACCATTTTTAAATGATATAAAGCCGGTACACCGGGAAATGTTAAATGTTTTCTGCTCTTTGCGCAGTTCTTACTACTTTGATGGTTTCAGTTACAAAGTGGGGTTATATTTTATGGAAATTGCAGTAGTATGCAAATATCAGTAGCACAATCAGAAAAAAAGTCAAATATAATAAAATACCTCTCTTACTCTCTTCTTTCAAAATATCTCGATAATCTTGTCTTATACGATCTTTTAGAAACTTTCCTCTGCTACAAATGAACCAACTTACTAAAAAAGCCAATAACTTGAAGAACTTACAACATATTTACATGTAAAAAGAATCTACACTGTGGCAAATAGTAATATTTTCCATAGGTTTACTGTTTCCAATTTTACATTGTCACTAAAAATTTCTTATTGAATTATGTCGTAACTTCTCTACCTTATGTTTTATGCTTTGGCTTGCCGACATCCACAATCGAAATTGCGACGACAGAAGCATCAAGATGTTTTTACGAAACAGTTTTGGGTTCATACAAACTTGTAAACTCTTCGACTCAGTTTTAGTACATACGGGGTGTAAACATACTCTTCACGAAGCCGTTAACCAAGCATTACGTACATATAACTAAGTAACTTTACGCAAAAATTATTGCTGGGAAACGACCTTTTTTTTTGGGGTGAAAAATCACGTTTTACGGTAGGACTCAATGTAACGCATTCAAAACATTGTGCTGATGGATGGATTGAATAGTACGGGGGTCGTGAAGGTGTCTTAAGTAAAAAAAAATACGTTAAAAACATGTAGGTATATAAAAAAAGCTTGTGAAAAAGTTGGAACTTTGACCCCCAATATCTCCGTAACTAGAAGGTTCCCAGGTATGGTTTAGAACAAAAAAAAAGATCGCAATGACGGGGAGAACAAGTGCCTTTCGACTTCGTTAAGAGTCTTTTTACACCCTTTATATACACATGATGTGTAACATGTTTTGTTGTTGCTGGGAACATGTTGCGTCATACACACTATGCAGTGCTGACAGTTACATGTTCCCAGCAACATACGTTAAAACAAGCTGCTGCAACTTTTATTGGTCATGAATATGAGGCTTAAGGTAAGTAATACCTTGGTAGGAACCGCTATCTTTCCAATAGAAAGATAACAAATGTTATTGAAGCTAATAGAACTATAAGAGAGTGTTTTAGAATATCAAGTTATACGACCTCTTATGCAGATAAATGGTTCAATCAATTGGCTATCCGCCAGTAATGTCCGAGGCACTCCAAGTTTCTAAACAAGCAGAACATTTGGATTGAATTCCGGAGTGTGAATATAGTACCTACATAGGGAGTTTTGGCTTTAGAAACTCCTTTTTATACTGTAACCTGTATAATATGAGAAATAACTTACTAAAAATCAGAACCTTTTGTAACTAACTCTTCTATATTCTTTTAGGTTTTTTAATGGTAAAATTAATTTTACACTGCCCTGTTCACGGTCTCAGGCGACGCCATTTGCGGCAAGCTATACGCGCGGATAACGCAGAACAAAACACGTGTACCTCGTGGCCAAGTGGTTAGAAGAATACAAAGTTAGACGAACTAAAAACTATGCGGAAATAACATATGCTAAAGAAGCTAATTTCGAGACTCCTTAACAAGAGTAGGTTTTCACTCACAGTGGCTTCAAGAACATACAAACGAAAGTCATTGTGAAAGCAAGCGACTTGGCAATGTCAGTGGTACTACCTAACTACACCAAATGTTTAAACACATTAGTTCGGTAGTGCCAAGACACGAATGCACTTCTGATATTGACACACCACTTGGTGCATCCACCGAAAGCGACGAAGCGTCCTCGGACAGAATATGTGCAAACTCATCAAGGACATGCCAATATGCACGAGTGAGCCGACGCGCGCTGACGCAACTACTCAATATAACCGGACATTTCAATATTACCTTAGCAAATGGTCTCTGGTTTGGAAGTCCCTTTAGAATGGACCTTTGTCTCCAACGATGTGTGCAAATCCATCATACAGATATACGAGAATTGCAAGACTGCAGGTTTGATAAATATAAAACGAAATATGGCTAGTGCATCGTGATTTATGATAAACTGCAACAGTAAAATGCTACTTTAAACACAACTACGGGCCATAACATTTACTCTCCGTGAATTTATTAGAATCAAATGTGCAAGATCATTTAGCTTTATTTTCTAAATTATGTTATGTTAAAATATGTCTGTACACTCACACTGTCATACATCACACTGCAGAACCAGCTATAAAATAAATCAAGCAGCGAACTTATTTGCTTAACAAAACTTGCATAAACCGCAAACGTACACTTAAGATTAGATTGAAAAAGACTGCCATTTTATTTCGCATCAAAGTACGCAAGTAGTAATCATCGGCGGGGAAATCTATAATCTTGGTAATTGTAATATTCTATATAAATTACGTGTATGCACTATTATACGTTAAAAGCTTGGCTAATCACCGGCGGCTCGTTCTGTATATAATATACGATGTGTTACAGCTCATGCAACAAAGTAAGGGTCGAGCGGGGTGGGAGGAGGTGCGGGGAACAAGTTGCAGACGCTGAGCGGGCTCACGGCAGACACCCGACAAATGACTAAATTGCCTCGGAACCAATAACGGTAACATATGTTATGTGAGATAGTGTTACGTGTCGGGTGTCCATGGTTGGCTTTATAAACTTTAGGAAATAGAGCCTATTTAAAACATATCCAAGAAATGACCATAGTAGAAGAAAAAGCTTTGCTTATGGCAACACTATCAATTCAGATTGTAAGCAACATAAGGCATCGTTTGATTTTAGACTTCGCTAATACCAAAGTTTGCTTTACTTTTTTTTGACGTGACAATGTCTATTAAATCGATGAACGACGGCTGCATGCAGGAAAAAGTGTTCCGTTGCGCCATTGTCCCGTAACGCTCATTTTCCCGTAACGCTCATTTTCCCATTACGCTCATTGTCCCGTTACGCTCATTGTACGCATGCGCCGCATCTATCTCTCTTCCACTCAATTTTATGACGTTTTTTGTTCTACTTTCTGCCCAATTTCTGTTAGACAGAGATACTAATCTGAAACCAATTCTGTAGCACTCAAACTGGAAACTTTCTAACGAAGGCATTTCTTCAGTTAAAAAAAACGAAGGATTAGGACTTCTCCCAGATCTGTTGAACATAGCGACAGTAGCAGTGTACAGCGATTGTCAGCGATTTCATCACGTAGGCGGTTTCTATTTACAATTAACTGTGATGTCCTCTTTACATAAGTCCTTTTCGTAATTATATTCAATTATATACAATTACTGTTGTATTGTTTTAATGGTTATAGCTAGTAAAATACATCGATAAAGGACAAGGTGAGGAGTTTCACTTGGGAACTTGACTGGTATGTTATGGCTACAATATCTTTCAGGGGTAATCGTCAACAGTACGTTTTTAAGTTTCTTAACGACTGTTGGAAATAGAAATTGAAGAATATTTATCGTTATTGAAAATTCGAATCCACATCTGTAGTAGTAGTAGCGTTATAAATTTTTATTTCGGTGTTGCCATATTTCTTGTAGTTTTTCTTTTTTAGTAGTTTTTATTAATGATTGGGTAATTAACAATTTACCTTTTGATAGTATTATATAGCCATTAAACATATTCAGCGTAAGTGTGATTTCTATCTTCATTATTGTGTTGATTTTATTTAAACAGAAATCAAATTAGTTTTGAGGTTATGTGCTAGCTTTCCTATAGCACATTACAGGATACACCTAAGATATACTCATGTAAGTCCTGTATAATATTACAATACTTGGGTCAAGTGTTACTATAGTTAATGGTACACAAACGCCCTGAGCAATGGACACAAATTATGCAAAAACAAAGAAACGTCAAACCTTCACAGTTCTTCATACTTCGATAGTCAGACGATTCATATTTAATTTATTATTCCGCTTATAAAATGCCTTATTATTCATACAAATAAAAATAAAATATTATGTTTTAAATTATTTAAAAAAAAAAGAAAAAAAAGACGGAGAAACATAAAAGGCTGCATTGTATTATATTCAAAGTTAGTGTGAATGTCGACGAATGCAAAGGGCCTTATTACAGAGGTCCTTGTGTAAATGATTGATGATATACGCCTCCGTACCAACAGGTACTTAGGTATAGGTATTGGTGGAAACAAAATAATGACTCATAACGGCGTCTGGGTTCTATAAGACATATACATGACAAATGTCTGAGAATTTAAGTTTAAGTAAATTCGATTGGGGATCAAAATTTTTGGCAGTATTGGCGTTTTATTTTTTGCACAAACATTGGTACAAATATATGGGGGCACGGCAGTGACCCAGCAAGTCTAGTAAAAAAAAAGACACCGCCGTACTATCTTTTTCTCGAAGCCATTGAGGACATGTACTTTAATTTCATGTATATAGTTCATAGTTCATTAATTGTGAATGTGCATTTGATATGAGCATATGTGAAGGGAACCTCTTAGTTCGTTTATAACGTTGTTTTGGTAATCTGTCTTACAGCGACCTGATGATCCAAATCATAATATAACATCACGCCAGTAAGCCCCGAAGCGAGGTGTACCTAATAGTACACCCATATTTCGCTAGTTATGTTTATGTCCTATGGGACTTACTAGCCCGATTGATGGCAATAGGCTCGCCCCCTATTATATGTAACAGGGGGCGAGCCTATTGCCATCAACCGGGCGCAAATCCAGACTCTGTAGCTGCTACTGAGAATGAGAATGGAAAAACCCAATAACACTTTGCCCGACCTGGGAATCAAACCCAGGACGTCATGCTCAGCAATCACGCTTGCGACCACTAGACCAAATGAAGCAGTCAATGTATTGCAGTTAAAGGCAGTTAATGTCTAGGTATTCAAATCAATAAAGGTATTTTCGAAAATAATGTATGCACATCGCATAGCGACCGCCCTAAATAATTCAAAATGCTAAGGTTCAAAATATCCTAGTTAATCAGTTGCATAATCTAACAAGCACAAATTCGCACGAGTTCGATACGAATCGTGGTTACTCACACATCACACCCGCGTCGGGAGTGATTCGTGACACGCGGTACTTACGCGGGTCGTTTATTTACGTTAAATAGCCCGGCTGCCCTGCCCTTGTGACGTCTAAATGCACCAATAATTGCATCGCGACGCGACTGCACACGTGATGTGTGAGACAGCCTAATAAAGCACCGCATGCATTTTTTTTTTAACTTCATGTACAAGAGTGGTACATACGGACTTAATGCCACAAGGCATTCTCTACCTGTCAACCTTTGGGTCACATAGGACAGCATTGTGATACAGTACAAAAACAATAAATAAGAAAATTATCATTTTGCATATGGGTACATACTAATTAATGGGTACATATAAAGGGTGTAAACAGACTCTTAACAAAGCCGAAAGGTACTTGTTCTCCCCGTCATTGCGATCTTTTTTTTGTTCTAGACCATACCTGGGAAACTTCTAGTTACAGAGTTATTGGGGGTCAAAAATCCAACTTTTTCACAAGTTTTTTTTTAAATACATGTTTTTAATGTAAGATTTTCAGACACCTCCAGGACCCCATTACTTTTCAATCCATCCATCAGCACAATGTTTTGAGTGCGTTACGTTGACTCGCCGTCATAAAGAAAAAGGGCACAACTGACATTTTTTTCGAAATTGAGTTAAAAATTCTGGCAGAATTGCCTTTTTTTCTGATTCCGAATATGTATATAACTCAATTTCGGAAAAAAATTTAGTTGTGCCATTTTTCCTTATGACGGCAGTACTGTAAAACGTGATTTTACAGCCCAAAAAAAAAGTTGTTTCCCAGAACTAATTTTTGCGTAAAGTTACTTAGTTTGTACATAATTCTTGGTTGTCGGCTTCGTGAAGAGTCCTTTTACATCCTGTATATAAAGATATAATAAACTAATTTATTTATTTTTAATTTGGGGTTGAAACTCTAGGGCCGTGGGGTCCGAGTGCTCATAGCTTATTTAAGGAAATTTCGAAACGCCTAGTTGACGCTTTCCGTGACCCAAGGGCTGGCTTTTACTTTGGCCAGAGGCTAAGTGTTGCCATACAACGTGGCAACGCCGCCAGTCTCTTGGGCACATTACCATCTGACAGCGTTGAGGAGGAGTTTTTCGATGCCCTTTTATAGTTTGTTGTTAGTTTATCTATTTTAGTTTAATAGTTTTTAATTATCAATGTATATAGTTAGTTTAACCTAATAAAGTATGAATTAATTTATATTATAATACATACAAATAGTCCGAAATACGAGAAACCTTATAATAATTACTGACTCTAGTGATGACTAGATAGTAAGTAATTTAGTCTGACTTTAAATAGTACTTCCGAACTGCTCTTTTAGGAGCCAATATCCAATGCTTCCAACGGAATACGCGTAATTTAGCTTTAGAATAAGATATGAGTAGATAGTATTTGATAGTATTTTATGTGTTTTAGATTCACGTTGTAGTTGGTGTTGGGAAATAATTCTGTAGCCGCCATGTGGCAGTTGTTCATAGCTGAGATGACCCAGCTCTTGGTTCCCATTGGGCTTAGGTCAGTACTTTTTTTTTGGAGTTCCATAAATTGGCTTTCACAAATAACTTGAACGATTAACAAGATTTCTTAGCTTCGCACGCGTACTTTTCATCGCGATTCATCGCCAATCATTAGATCATCAGTCTTTTTTGTTAATTTTTGACAATTTCACGCACATTCGACCAAAAAAAGGTGAACATCGTCTGGTATCCAAGATCATATAGGTGCATATTTATATGGCACAGCATGAAAACGTCACAGTATGCATAAGTTAATGGCAGGGCATCACTCCGACTCTAATGCGTTGCGCTTGCGACGCAAAATAAAACAAGTGCGCAAATTGTTTTAAATGGGCAGGTAGGCTCACGCCCGCCTGACCTGCAGACGGGGCTTATTGCCAAAAACGACGAAAAAATGTGTTTTAGAGTACCGTGAGGAATATTGAAAATATTTGGGATATTATTAGTGGGGAAATTAATCATCGTCTGTCTAGCCTTTTCCCAACTATGTTAGGGTCGGCTTCCCGTCTAACCGGATGCACCGACTGCCTCTCTGACTTCCATAACCCCTGATCCTCTGATTCTATATTGTGGAGGTCTTACCAATGGGGACCTCTTGGTACAGCTGTCAGATTTTCGGGCCACTGACTACCTGTAACAACTGTCAAATGAGGCACGGAGGAAAATCGGTACGTAATAGGTGGACACCCATCCACAGACAAACCTAGGCAACCACGGCTGAAGATTGATCCGAGCGGCTGATATTATTAAGCAAATGCTTATAATACCTTAGTTATCAAAAGCTAGCTGATAAAGCTAAGAAGTTTAAATATTGTGCTTGTGCCTCCCCCCCCCCCTTGTGTTTTAGTAAAACATTTGTGCTTTAGCCCTAATTCAATTGGGTCGAAGGCAGTTTCTTAAACAGTAGCAACAGTTTTTAAACGAATTGAAAAATTTTGTTACCATTGTTCGTGTACCACTGTACCAGAGTTTTTATTTATATTCCTTACTATAGAAATAAATTGTACATATTTTGGATTGGTATATTATATTGTTGTTATTCCCGTGGCTCTGGGCACCTGACCAAAATTATGAAAAAAAAAAAACTGCATTTTATAAAATGAATGAAGTCACAAAAACAAGGTACTAAATTTTTACGACCACAATGTCTGAGCTTAGGATGTAATAAAACAGAAATAAGATCCAACAAAGTAACCTTTTGTGACACTTTGAATTGTCAAACGAACAAGTAAGAAAAAAAAATAACCGTAAATTAAAGTCATCAATGAATAATTACATTACACAACCTTCATGGTGCAATTCCGCCAAAATTTGTTCGGAAACATTGGTGCAGCACATTTGTTCGCGAACATTTTGTGCTGCACAAAATGTACTGAGCTGCAGAGAAGCTTAGTACATGTTTTCTGATAAAAAATCTGTGTTTTTTGACAAATTTGAAAATGCTATTAGATCAGACGTGAGTTTTAGAGTAAGAATGACCAAATCTATCGATTTTATACGGTTATGCTCGTAAAACGATGAAGCAAACATTTTGGTCATGGGCTCTCGAATAACATGTTCGTTTACAAATGTGCTGTGCTGTTCGCGAACAAAGGTTACGCACAGTTTTGGTGGTGGAAACGGATCTGCAGATCGTAAAATGTTCGCAAAGAAATGTGCTGCACAAATGTTTGCGCACAATTTTGGTGGAAGCGCACCATTAGAATTACAAATCGAGCTTTACAAGAAGTTCGAGCGTCGTCTCTGCCACTCACATTTTTGTGATAATCTCATTATAAGAGCGGATTTTACCAATAAATCTGACCGCGATCTTTACATCTGAACGTCGTTCTAAAGCTGTCAGTGTCAATTTTCAATAGCAAATATGACACTGCACTTGATTACGTTGAAATTCTACAGTGAAAGTCACCCTAAATCTCGATGTTAAATTTTTATCGGTCTGGTAGTGTAAAATATCAGCGAGTTGTAAAATCCGACTCGCACTTGACCGAAGTCTTCAGGTTTTAGTTTTAGCTCTTGCAAGGTCAAATATATTATTTGGTCTGGACTAATTAGTCACGTCAAAGCGGAATGGAGTTATAATTCATTTTGTAGTCTTACGAGACGGAAGATAATGGATCGTTTCAGTTTTTTCTCTAAACCTTTACGACCCACATTCTTTGGTAATATTATTTTTGACCTACTCGCATTCTTTAGGATGTTTACTTTTTGATTTTCCTCATTGGTTAAATGTGACCTACTGCTGTGGTATCAATGGTAGTGTCATCATGTTTAATTGTTTAGATGGAATCAAGTTCGTCCGGTCATGAAGGAATTTTATCAAAAATTCCTTCATGACCGGACGAACTTCTAGAAGTCTCTTAAAAAAGGATCCAATATACTTCATAATTAAAGTCAATGTTGAATGGACATAGTAACGCAAAAGTTCACCAAAATTGCTTTTTACATAGTCAAGTTTTAGGTGCCAACCACCTTCAATCCGGTTCCAATTTTTTTTTTTTTGCAAGCTTATCATAATGTATGAAGTAAAGCAAGACATAATAAGAGATGACTTACCGGCTCCGTTTCTCCCTGACTCTCCTTGCCGAGTCCCTCGCCCTTGTTCCAACCCATTTTCTCCAGCAATTTGAAGCCTTTGTTTTCTGGAGCTATAGTCCTGTTGAACATTACGGTTAGGTTAAGTCAATTGCAATTTCTATTTCAAAAATTGTCTAGACAGATAGGAGTACTTTGTGGTCACCAATACTTTTCTTAAAAATTAATATCTATTTGCCTCTATACACTTTCTTTGTATAATAAATAGCCTATTTAGTATCCCATATGGAAAGAAGGTTTTTAGCTTTAATAGCTCGTGAAATAACAAGTTTATTTCCTGTGGTTGAAATTAATTATCGCTGAGACATGATTTTGTCTGTTTCCTTTAATACATAGAACCAGGCTGAATCCATAACCAAAAACGAAAAATCAAAAAAGGTGTGTGTGTACTTATGTACACGGTACACGCGTTAGAAGTTATACTTCTTTGGCGACTGAAGAAAAATTTAAAAAAACAAAACTGAAGTAAATATCGAAGAAAAATGTTAAAATCAATCAAAACAGTATAGGTATACAGTAAGTAGTGTATATTCAGTTTCCTTACTTATAAGTTAAGTTAGTCGTAGTTTTTAAAGAAATATAATTATATTATTAATTCTATTCTGCAGCCAACTTCATCATATCGTTTTTTTGGGACATTGAGCGCGCGCAGGTCATGAATTCACTCTCATCCAAACGCGCCAAAAGAAGTATATCTTCAAAAAGTTTTATAGGGATACGGTAATTCGGGTTTTTGAGGATATAGAAATTGAGATGCATTTCTTAAACTTCATCTTTTTTTATCTAATGAAAGACCGATCAGTGGGTTACCAAGAGGATCGGTTAGTATTTTTAGGTAATCAAACTGGGAATTCTTTGTAGATCGATTAAATATATTGCATTTTTACTAACGTGTTAACATCAGTGCTCTGCGTCTTCTCCGAGTGATGCGAGGAGCCCACAGTCTCCCTGCGCGCCTGCGCCCTGTCATTGTACGCGGTCTCCTCGATAGCCAGCGGTTTCGGCGCGTACTTGTTCTTCAGGCGGGCCAGCTCCAGCTGATGCTGCTTCTGAACGTTGCAGGTACGCGTGTACGCGACTTTCTTCTCTTTTTCTATGGCTGTAGAGTTTAATTTTGTTTAACAAAGGGACATTGCAGATTTGTAGATATAATATAAATAAAAAGACAGCACTAATTCAAGATAACATGTTTGTATGTGGAAAGGAATTAGCGAAAAATCGGGTTCCGTACAGACACAAGTTTCCGTACGTATTATACGCCCACTTTCATTTGGAATTTTATTTCTAATTCTATTCTTAAAGACAGATGATCACGGTTCAATATTATAATTGCCAGGATTAGCAATAATACAGCACTATCCACGAAATTTACTGAGAACATAAATACACATTACCTTCCATTAGAAGTCCTGGTTCGCAATGTCCACAGGTATCGTTGCCAGGATGTATGTGACATAGCAGCTTTGTCTCCCCAAGCTGTAGAGTGCTGCCATGCACTATCTGAGGAAGACAAACGAAATTCAACCAAATCATTTGTTAAATTCGTGACATTTAACACTATCTTGCAAAAAGTTGCATCTTCAAGTACAGGAAGCAAGACCATCAGTTTAACCTTTAGAAAGCCAGAACATAAACGCACGTGCGTGCATAGAATATAAAAATAATTTTATTTATTTTATTTTGGATTACCAACGATGTACGTTACAATTAATCTTATATAACATGAAAACTACTGCTAAGAACATGCTCTTGTACCGCACACTCAATTATAGGTAACCACAGCTTACATAGAATAGGGATTCCAAAGCTATTTCATAGTTTATTTCGTGTTATAGCGCACCGCGCATTTTTTGCCACATATTTGTGCCGTTGGCGTACAGGGTATGCGCTTGCTTGTCACGTATGTGTGACAATGACTTTCAAAAAAAGGTTAAGCATACGTTTGATATCGGAACAATTGGCCATCTTAACAAGTTGTCATGCAACAAAACAAGTGCCTATAAAGTATGACTTTTGGTTACTTAATGATCAGTTTAGAGGCTGGTGGTGTAGTTCAAGTCACCCCAAAAGCATAGTCAATTTAATCATATTGAATCAGATTTAAAAACAACATAACATCGCGCCTGTAATCCCCAAAGGGTTAGGCAGAGTGCCTAATAGTACACCCGCATTTTGCCAGTTATGTTTAAGTCCCATGTCCGTGCCCAGTCCATAATAGGGGGCGAGCCTATTGCCATCAACCGGGCGCTTATCCCCCGTGGCTGCTACTGAGAAAATCCAGATGGAAAAACCCAGTACCACTTTGCCCGACCTGGGAATCGAACCCAGGACCTCATGCTCAGCAGTCGCGCTTGCAACCGCTAGACCAACGAGCCAGCCAAAGTATTTCAAATTAGTATTAGTATTTCAAAACAAATAAATATAAAAAAAATGTTGGTAAACTTACCTCCATTGGTTTGCTCATAATCTGACTCTCTGACATTCGTATACCGTTGAGTATCGTCCCGTTCTTAGAGCCGATATCTGTCGCCATATACAAGTTGCGCGAGGGGTCGAATTGTATATCCAGATGATTCTAAAAAATATTAAATTTTATCAAGGAGTGATCTCTGTAGGTAATCGTTTTAGAAATAATAGGTCATTCTCCTGAATGCAGGATGTGCAGGGCAGCGCATTGTGGCGATGCTTGGGTGAGACCTATGCCTGCATTCTAATTCCAGTCTAAGAAGTGTCGTAGGCTGGGTATTTTGGGGTACTGTCTCTTTTTAAGCTTGACGTTCAAAAAGTGCTGATTATCAGCCTAATTTGAATAAATGACTTTTAATTTTGATGTCTTACGGCTGCGATAACGGTGACGAAGGTATTATGGCCTTTTTAATTATTAGGCTCCGCGCAAACGTGCCACCGGTGGCTGGCGACAAGAGAATCACATGATTTTTAAAACGTTTTGTATAAAATCGCCGCACAAGTGTAGCTAGTACTGACCACTCGCGACTCAGTGGCCGCGACACCCTTCCACCGGTGGCGGCCATTCGCGACTCTGTGTCCGCGACACGCCACCGGTGGCGAATTATGAATAAATACCGACCACTCGTGGCAGCCACTGACCACTTTCGTTTGCGTGGTACCAAAGGATGTGGCGCGCGACATCTACCGGTGGCCCGTTTGCGCGGAGCCTTAAAGTCTACTATCTAACCAACTTCTAACTAACAAATCTTCAGGGGGGCTTCAATGGCCGCTTTACCAGGATCATAATAGGGTAATAATATGAATTACGTTACAATTCGTAAAATGGTCACAAAATGGCAATTCTATGACTAATTCTGCGTCTATGACTAATATAAGATTTTTAACGTAACTAATTCATATTTTAATCTTATTATGATTCTGCTAAAGGGGCCATTTTAGGCCCCCTGATAACTTGTTTCAGCAATTATTATCAAACTCATCAATAGCTATTCGTCGCAATTTAAGCCCAAAAAGGCAATAAACTAACTTCCCCACTTACCCTAGAAACATTATGATCTTTAAGCAGTATAGTGTGCTGCTCGCCCTCCCGGCCGACGGTGCCGCCATCTTTAGTGACAATGAACAGGTTGCCCACGCGCAGCTTTGGCAATGTTGTCTCACGCACGATCACGCGCATGCATGGTGGGTGGTGCTTGGCTACTGCTTCTGTATATAGGAAACATGGTCGACTTTGTAATCACAAAATAACATATCGACATTACTGTCACACAACAAATCACAAACATGGAAACGGGACAAATTGAACTTCCATTTCTATTGAAATTACTGTAGACAGACCACAGATAACATTCACAGACAAAAAGTATGTTGAGTATGAACCTTGCCTGCCTTAGTCTTGATTCAGAAGTGGTATTAGAAAATGTTGTAAATTTAGGAATACCCTTGTCAGATGCATAATTTTATGTACAGATGCCAGCACATCAAGCTATTACAATCTGTCAAATTTGTTTAGTCGATTTTCAACTTTATCTCTAAAGCATTAGGTTCAAGGTTGATTGCAATGAGTTTCGGATAGCTGGCAGCTGGTATGATGCCTTTTGGACCCAAACCCTTTTAGATTTAAATAAAGACAGGAAATCAGTAGACCAGGAAACACCTATTTAAATCAAATGTATCACAGCTGTGACATAAAATTTACCATCATCACTAGCTGTTGATGTGCTAATGTTTGACTTTCTATCATCATCATCTTCGACTCCTTCTTCATCATCAGAACTTTCAGTGCCTGTGTCACTGCATTCACCATCTTCTAGCTCTGCTGGGACTGCAGTTCCATGGGCCTCTTCTTTTGTCTCTTCCCCGTTAACGGAAGCTTCTGTTTCATTATTTTCTTGTACCTTATCTTTTACTTCTATAACTTCATCATCCTTAGTCTTATCTTCAGAAGAATCATCTTTTTTGACTTTCTTTGTATTATTCTTCTTCTTACGTTTAGGTTTCTTGATTTCTTCCTTTTCATCGGCTTCTTTGTCCTGTAATATAACATTTAGAACGTTGGTATGGATGTAACCGATCATGACTTAATTACCTAAGGCTGTTGGGCCTCGGAGTGAAACCTGAGATAAGTTTTTCGTCAGGTTATCAATGTCGTCTTCTGTTTTTCTTGCCTGTAAAAGAAAGAACATAGTATTCAGTTAATACAAGAAAAATATATTGTATCTTTATCATACTTAATAAGTAAGTTCTTTCTTGCTTATCTTATGTTGCATCCACACAGAAGTTAATATTGTATCAACATGATAAGATAAAGTTATTTTATGTAGATGAGTTTGTGGCTTTTGTTACTTGGCAATGGCTTGGCACAAAAAGTTAACTTTGGATTGAATAGATCTTCAGAGAATGGAAATAATTACAAAATCTTGATGGAGAAGCAGTAGTGTTTGCAACAAGCACTAACCATTTTATGTTTCCTAGCTTTCCTCTTCTCGTGAGCCAGTAAAGCTGCATTAGAGGAGCTCCTGTCTGGGTACGAGTGAAACACAAATGTTTTCTTCTCATCGGAGTAGTAGTAGTAACATTCTGTATCCGTGTGGTAGTACAGCCCCAGCTCCTGAAATTTAGGAGTTAATGTAACACAGCAGGCACAAGACTATTGTTGTTTTCCTATGTTTACTACTGTGAGAGTAATAAAATGCATAAAAGACTGGTTCTTAATTGCAAAGAAAGAGAATAGGAAAGTCTTTTACTTGTAAGTATTTTTATTTAATTAAATAGACTTCAGAACTGAAAGGAGGATGTGTAGGTTAGAGAAATGGAAGGAATGGGGAGACCTTTGCCCAAGAGTAGCAATAATGAAAATATCAGATTTTTTTTTGTATTCTTAGCCAAGTTACTGAAATGTATAAGAAATGGCAAGTTTTACCGAATTATAATAATATCCAGTCTTATAATCATAGTACATTCCCGCAGACTCCACATACACCATTCCAGATTCTTTCATAGCATCTTGTGCAACCTCGGCCACTTGCTCCGCTATACTCTTAGATTCCTTATTATTATCTCCTTTGTCATTTATATTCCATCCTGAGTCTTCAGGTTTTTCTACTGATTTAACTAGTTCTGGTGCATTTTGTTTTTTCTTGTTTTTTAATTCTTCTGTTTGAGTTGTTTGGTCCTTAGTTTTAACTGATCCAGATTTTAATGATTCCGTTTCTTTTGGTTTTGAAATACCAGTAGATTGTATAAGTTTGGATGGATCTTCAGTGTCGTTAGCTTCCGAGCTTCCCAGTAAAATATCAGTGTTCATACCACTATCTTTAAGTTCTTTTACAGATGAAACACCTTCATATCTATTTTCATGAATCTGTTAAGTTGCATAATATAATAAATAAGTACTAGATTAAATAAAGAAAAAGAAAGCCTGTAAAACCATGTTTGATATTGTTTTATGCTTTAAGGTAAAACTACATAACTGCTCGTAATAGTGAAAATGTTCAAATAAACAAAATTTTAGGTTAAGATTATTTACCAATTCATGTATATTATCCCTTAGCTTTTCTATTGCAATCTGTTTCTCACTGATACGCATTTTTAGTCTCAGAATCAGTCTAAATATTTCAGGCCGGTATTTTAAAGATAGCCGAAGACTCCTCAATTTCAACCAATATTTCGGCCCTCTGCTACGTGTTTCCGTCATGTTTATTATGTCAAGATTTGAGTAACTTAATTAAAGAGCACTGCAATAAATTAATAGTCCTATTATTTACTACGAAATGAATAGAAATAGTGTACAAAATATTACAACTGTTGCACTAAATAACTGACAGTGATTGTTGGATTTTGGATGTCACTGTCAGTTTAACTTTGACATTAATAGAGGCGCGTTTAAAGAAATACAAAATGTTCATTTTTTTCTTTGGCAGGACTTAAAAACCTGTTTTGTAGCGAAAAGCTACAGTTGCTTTTCCGTGGAAATCTACGGTGGGCCAGGTTTGTATGGATCACTACGGAAGTTTGCAGTAATTTGGAAACTGCGAGACTAAGGCCTCGGGCACAAAGTCAGCGGCAAGATGGGCGGCGGCGTCAGGGGCGCGGGGAGCGGTGCGGCAACGTTGTACCCGGTCTCGAAGCCAGCGGGTAGACCGCACGGCGCTAGAGCAGCGTAGCGTTGTGTTATGAGAAATTAGTATCTTTATTCGCGAACTAAATGTCTCAACAGCGATGATAAAATCATTTTGATTCTTAATCCTTTAGCCGTTATAATAAAAAGTATATAAAGAATACTACAGCTCAACACTACGTCAATGCAGCATCGCGGGCACCGCTAGATTGGTACGCACCGCTCGTACGTCGCTTGCCACCCGCTCCTCTGCCTTCCAGGCCAGTTGCCAACGCACCATGTGCATAGGCTTTTATGTGACAGCTAAGACGAAGAGAAAAGAGAAGGTGTTAATGGATACAGCAATCAATGATTTCTTTTTGTCTCGATAGTAGGTAGTGGACGTTATGTTGAGTGTCATGTAGGGGTAGAGCTTAACAGTATAAAGCAGTAGCAACGGTACAGCTCCAGAAGTTGCACTCCAATACAGTACTGTCCTTTCACAGCACAGTTAATTTAACCTCTGATAACAACCCACCAGCAAATTTATTGCATTGAGAATAAAAGATACTTTGATTTTGAAAAATATTATAAATTTTGTTAAATAAGGCACGGGTTAATATGTAGAATATAATGTATGCTGTTCTGGAGCCTTACCTATTTGAAATGTCTGTATAGGAGTTGCAAGTAGTAGTAATACATTTTTGGCCAAAAAGTCAATACATGAGACTATAGAGGTGGAGGCCGTGTTGCGTGGCATTTTTATACAGAAATGTACTACTCAACTCTGTTTCTCGAGGCATTTGAAAGAACTATATTTTTTATAAAGTAGGGAGAAACTCCTCAACTCTCTTAGGAAATTAAACATACAATTTCTAGACCAATTTTTATTTATTTAAAATAAAAAGCTCATTAATTACATAAATTATGTGCGTTTATAATTAGAATGGTTTAAAAGAAAACAAAGTAGCTAGTATGGATAAGTTTGAAAGAATGAAAAATGGTACGGTCTTACATGGACATTAAGTACTTCTATTACACATCTTGAGAAAGAAAATAAAGATAAATGAAAACTTGAATGTATCTGGCCTATAAAATTGTATATTAATAACACTAAAAAGATCTATAAATGCAAAACTCTAAATGAGTATACAGTAGAAAAAAATACATCCAAAGGAAAAGTTATCATTATAGCTCATTTCGTTCAAGTCCCTAAGTTTACACAACTTGTTAACCTTAAAACTATGGTAATATTAGACAAGTACAAAATGATATTCCATCCTTAAAAATATCTATTCGTAGCCTATAACTAGAGTCAGTTGTATATTCATTACAATAGTATGTTAATTGTAATTTATAGATTACACACCAGCTGATCGATTCACGCATTATAAACAGCGATTCGTTAAAATGGCGCTTCGACGGTGACGTCATTTCCTTACTCAAGAGTAACCTCATATGTACTTCACACACACACGCGCACTACCTATAAATATAACGTGTATGGAAGATCTACTCTAAAGGCTAAAATGTTACACTTTCGATATGTTTTATTTTAAATTACATTAAATAACAACGGTGAAACAATGGCACACTTTTAGCCAAACACATTAATTACTGTTGTTTTGGTACGTTAGCAAATAAATAAATTGTAGTAGGTATTAGTAATTGACAATATGTCAACCGTGAATGTTTTTTAGAATAAATATTGCATAATTATTGTTGTTTAGATTCACGAATATTAAGAGCATTCAGTTCACATAGATCTGTAATATTCGTGTAGTTTACATATTTGTTTCTCTCTAATGCCATTTGCAAATGATTTAAGTTTAAATACGAAACCATTCACACGTTCGATTGAACTTCGGCTTATTCTAAGAGCTAATGTAACATCATCTACTTCAACAATAACACTAGGTACTTTATCTTATTGTGAAGTCTCCAGTTTTTACATAATTGAAAAGTTGACATCACTTTACCCTAATAGTCAGGTATATTTCGTGACGTACTTACATTATAAGAAATTCGTAGTCACATTAAACTGTGCACAATTCCTCGATTTGTCGACGTCGGGTTACTCCCCTACCTAATTTATAAATGCATCTCATTATAAGTGCGTAAATGCTGTCATTAGTTTTAATATAATAAGACAGCTCACGAGAGTTAGATAAATAAATAGTATCGTAGAAAATAACTGCTGGTGTTTGCATCGACTAGTTGAAACCGTATCGCAGTACTTTAATAATCGAAAGTATTTTCGTAAATTACTCGACTATGATGACGTCACGTGTACAACGACCCCCGAGGTAGCGTCGTCACAAGCAAGATCGGAGTTGCGTACATACTAGGCGGGCGGGGGCGGGGGCGCGGGCGCGGGGCTCCCCTTAGGGGGGGACGTAGGGGGGTGGCTTGCGGTAGGTGGGCGTGGCCTTGGGGCGCGGGGGCGTGCGGGAGGCGGCGAAGGGCGGCGGGGGCCGGTAGGGCGCGTCGTCGGCGGCGCGGTAGTCGGGCGCGGGCGGCAGCAGGGGCGGCTTCTCGTCGCGCATGATGACGGGCGACTTGTGCACCGGCTCGGCGTCCGCGCGCTCCTCCAGCTCGTCCTGGAAGATCACCGGGATGCCCTTCGAGCGGAAGGCCTGCCGCTCCTCTTCGTCGCCGACGCTCATTTTACCTGAAAGAACACATTATTACGTTTTGTATTAGGAGAATGACGACACTATAAGCGAACGCGTTAACTGCTTCCTGTCACTAAATAGATAGGTACGGAAAGGCGGCTTCATACAAAAGGCAAAAACGGCTACGTATAAGCTCACTTAAACGTGGTACATATAGGGTGACTGGTTATTAGTGACCGATACCTAAACACGTGATTGTACTCATGATAAAAAACAACTCAATCCTGAAATCGCGAAAAAAAAATCTGCTGTTGTTTACTTTTTACCAGTTAGGCTAACGTTAACTACTCATCATCATCATCTGCCTAGCCTTTTCCCAACTATGTTGGGGTCGGTAGTCGTATCAGTCCATGGCTTAATTGCCAAGAGCCTCGACCAACACCTGAGGAGGCTCTCGTTAGGCAGCTGGATCAAGGGCTTGATTCGGAAAGCGGTACTCCTGGACACGGCTCGTATTGTTAGGAGGTTCCTCTCTCTGGAGCCCTGACCGCCGGTAGCTTGGACCCTGATTAATTACTGAACAGCATATATTTTATTTCGCGGTTTCAGGATTGCTCCCATAGTAAAAGTTGTTTATTATCATGAGTACAATCACGTGTATAAGTATCGGTGACTAATTACCAGTCGCCCTATACAGCGATTTCAAACTATGCCACAAAGCGCACCGGCTGTACGTAGTTGACGCGTTTTCGCTCGAAGTATAAAAGCAACCTTCTGTTCTTATCTATTTTATGTTCCTGTGCTATACTTTGAGTCATTTATTAGCCAATCTTATAATTATGTGCTATGAATTTGTGAAATTTCAAATTTATTTGATCTGAGTATCATAGTGGCGCACCCAACGGGACATTTTGGCAACAGTTAAACTATTTTCGCTGTGATAATCCATGACACCAAAATATATTTACATTCCAATAGCAATCAACTTTCAAGCGTTAAGTATTTCAAACTTTGGTGTGCTTTGGTGTACTTTAGCAAAGGCAAGCGATACTGTGAGGTTATTGTTTGATAATTATAATTTAGCGCTTAATTTTGACGGTTTACATAATTCCAATACGTGAGAAGCAATGACTTTGTTTTCAAAAACAATGTGGAACACTAAAATATTGTTTTGTATCTTTTTAAATCACCTTATTATTCAAGCATTGTCACCTCCTACAGAATTAAACTAGATGTTAGTTAACCCTTATTATGCTTTTATTTAAAAATCATTATTTATTTTATACCTATGATTGTTAGGTTAGGCGTGCACCATTACTTAAATTGGTTATTATTGTTTCTAGGAGTCATAACTCCGGTTTTAATAATAATTAATCAATCTCATGCACGCCTAACCCTCACAAATCTATTCAAAAATATTTCAAGACATCGTACCTGTCCTCCTTCGCCTATACAAGACGCACGCGATGATAGAAGCCAACAATATCATGCACACGATCACAACGGCGGGTATGATGAACGTCACCAAGTAGTTCGGGTCGGCTGCATTACTAGCTTTGTTATTCTGAAGGTTCGGTACTCCGGCGGAGTATACTTGTATCGGCGTCCTCTGTATCTTAGTATTTTGTTCGGCGCAAAGACCGAGCGGAATGAGCCTTATGGACATGACTTTAAGGTCTTTATCGAATATGGTGTCCACGTTCTCCTTGAGAGCTCCGCCAACGGAGCCTCGTTCGTCAACTATGATCTTTTTACGTAGTTCCTCGATTTCTTTTTTAGGGCATCGGTCCATTGGTAGACTTGTGTTGTACCTGGAAGAGAGAAGAGGGGTTTTGATACTTATTTAAGAATAGACAAATTGACGAGCTTTTGTAATTACCTAAAGCCTAGTTTTTGGTGTCTTTACTACATATTGTTTCTTCAATTAAATATTCAGCAAGGGCACATTTTAGTCTAAAACAAACATGTTTTAAGACGTTAATAGTCACAGGCCATGTCCGTTTCCGGCGCCACTGAGCCACGACTCGAGTTTTTCCTCTAGAATGACAACACACTACTTTTTCTATGGAAGTCATCAGTAACCACTTTTCATCAGGGTCAAGTTATTTGTTTGATGTGCAGGGCCATTAGCTACTGAAAAACATTACAAAAAGAAAAAAAACTCACCATATGATAGTAGTTGGATTATTAGTGATGCTCTGTATCCTGATGCTCTCGGTCTTGTTCTGTCCGAACAAGGCGGCCAGCTTCTCGACCACCTTGCGTTTGTTGTTGGCGTCGTACGCGAGCATCGGGAACGGATACTCCATGGTCATCTGGAACTCCACTGTGGGCCTGATGGTCGGGGCCTTCGCTACTTCTACTACTAAACTATCGTAGGCACTCTTTTTGCTCGAGTCTTCGGCAATCTGGAAATGTTAATTGGTTTGAGAACTTGTAGGTTGTCTTCACTCTTCTTAGATTTTCGTTCTTATGCAATCATCGTCGACTCGTTCCGGATCAGACGACGTGACTGAATATCGCATCGAGTTATTCGCTTTAATAGGGTAGTTGACCACAAAAATCTAATTAGTCCGTCAGATAGATTTCCAAATAATATTTGGAAACGTATTTTTTTTTCTTTTAAACTAAAAATGAGGACGATGCAGTTAGTCGAAAACTCGTCATTTTTCGGAGCACTTTTTAGCGGAAACTGTCGATAATCTAGCTGACGGACTAAATAGAATTATATTTTTCTTACTCAGGAAACATCCCTATTACATGGACGTAAAGCTCTTTCTCGTCTCGTAAAGCTGTTTCGTCAATAAGAGTGGTTACTTACAAAAAAAAACTCGGAAGCATGCCCTTCAACTAGACCAGCACTGTGATATCTAGACTTGTAAGAGACAGAATACTACGAATACAGATAAAATGTCAAAACTAGTTGTAAACAAGTCCTCACCAGTTGATAAGACACGCTGCCCTCGTCGCTGGGCGCGGGCAGGCCGTAGAACTCCTGGTTGTTGGCGTCGAACTGCAGCCAGTGGCCCGCCGGCAGCTCCGAGCGGTCGCTGTAGCGGAGCGACAGGGACAGCTGCCGCGTGCCGCCGTCCTCCGGGTCGAAGAAGGTGTCCTGGCAGAGGACCGACGGTATATTTTAATTGGTGTTTTACATTTGGGTCCCTTGGACATTAACAATTTCTAGCGGGTGTTTTTCTAATCGAGCTGAAAATGCTCAGTTACTTTGTTTCCACTTGATCAAATATTTGTCAGTAGTGTGAAGTGATTGTTCAATAAAATGCTCAAAAAATGGAATCACAAAAATATAATCGAAAAATAGTTTGTTGAAGATAAATTATTTCTTAACCGAAACGAACATGCTCCAGCATTTTGCCGTGAGCTTGATATCTTGGGCTTGTGTCTAATTTGTTTGCTAAAATACCGGAGCTTAAAGACGACACAAATGAAGTTAATTTTAAGCTAATTGTCATCATTTCTTAAGTTCCCACTCTCTCTCAAACTTTTGTTTCCATTATACTCGTGGTTGCGAGGATCCGCTGGATGCAAGTCATACGGGACCGGTCGATGTGGCGACACATGAAGGAGGCCTATTAGTGGACGTCTTTCGGCTGAAACGATGATGATACTCGTGATTGGCAAAGAATGCAAATTGTCCATGACTCACCTCAGGCACCTTATAGACGAGCAGATGTCCCACGGTGGCAGTGAAGTGGTCCACCTGGTTGCGTGTGACGGGCGGGTACGTGTCGGGCGCGCGCGTGGCGGGCGGCGCGTGCGCACAGGGCCCCGCCCCCTGCCACCTGACTCCGCCTACTTTCAGTTCCGGCTGCATGGCGCGGGTTAAACCGGCGGACGGACTGCCTGCTTCTGTGTCGGATTCCATTATCTGGAAAAAATCATTGCGTTGATCGCTTGTTAACTAACTCGATGAACAAGTTACACGTATATCAAGTGTGTTTAATTGATAGTGAACTGTTTAATATCGTCGGCGATAGTGCAAAACCGCGACACTACCATAGGTAAAGGCCGCGTATCTGCATTTGATCTCATTTTACAGGGGTAGGTTAAATCTGTTTAATATCGTTATTTTAAGGGCAAATGGCATCATTTTTACGTAGATATTAATAATTGATGTTCTCTTTGTATTTTTACCATAGATTATCCGTTACAATGATTAATTTAACCGCCACGCTACGCGGAATTATCCAATGCTAGATACGCGGATTTGCACTATCCCCGACGATATGTCAGCGGTACTGGCGAGGATTTTCGTGAATTTCAATACACTACAAGCGCGCACATACTAATCATCCACTGCGAATTAACGCAAACAAACGCTATTACTTAATCACGGTGCTATATATGTTTCATAACTTAGACTAGTGCAACGCTGTCAACTCACCTTCATCAACCTGTTAATATCATCCATAGGACAGGTAGGATCCTTCGGCAGAGTATCGTTGGTCCACACGAACTCGCACATCTCACCGTTCTGAGTCGTATTCAGTACTGTCAGGTGATCCATATCCGTATCTCTGTAATTGGACAGCCATAGTTTAGGTACCTTTTAAATATTTGTATTGCTTAGGCAGAGATTTAAGATTGTTTTTATTTAGGGCGTTCCGTGAACTCCAAAAGAAAATAATACAGAAGAAGCTAAAGAAAGCGCTAAGAACGTGCGGTCCCAAAAGGTTAGAATGAGAAAGAAGAAAGCATTTATTTGTTTCGCACAGGACAAAACAAAACGATTATTCAAACTAACTTGAAATTAAAAATTGTTCCTATACAGGCCGTAACTAAACATGTTGCTGTAAAAAAAATTCACAGCGCTGGTATTCTAATAGGGTCCATAATGATGCCACGAGATAAGATGAGACGACCTGAGACTCCAAATAGAGTTACTGTAAGCCTGCAATGGGATTATTGCTGGGAAAAGTTTTCTAAATATGCAGCTAATGTGCAGCTTGTCCTGCCATCTTCTACGAGGTCTGCCGCGTTGCCTCAAAATAAGTTACTCACATATTTTATGACCGTGATTACCCTGAATGTCAGTGATTAATTTGTATACCAAAAGAAATTGCATCCATACCTGAACAAGTTAACAATGCCCTCCAACGCTCTGATCTGCCAGTCGATAGCATTGTTATACTCCTTGAGCAGTTTGAACTCCATGGTGAACTGGTGGTTGATGGTGCGACCGCTCTTGTGCTGCTGCACTGTGATGTCCAGGGGCCCGCGAGCTACCAGTCCTTCGCTGTCCTGAGCTTCTACTATGAAGTTCCAGCGAGATACGTGGGCTTCTAACGGCCTGTGGGAAATAGGATTTTTCTAAAGTGAATCAGAAAATGTCTGAGGATAACATGAAGCCACCAAAAAAAAAAAAAAAAATTAACATGACATAACGGCTGTAGTCCACGAAGGGTTTGGCAGAGGTGTACCTAATAGTACACCCACATTTCACCAGTTATGTTTTAGTCCCATGTTATAGGGGGCGAGCCTATTGCTATCAACGGGGCACAAATCCAGGTTCCGTGGCTGCTACTGAGTAATTCTCGATGAAATCGAACCCAGGACCTCACGCAGTCGCGCTTGCGTGAGGCAGTTGAATTTGGTATGTGGGTCATTTTACATAAGGTTGCTGCTGTCAGGGGTAGAGTAGGAATGAAGGAATTGTAGCTTTTTTTTACGCATGGGAAAGCATCAAATGACTTCTCCCGCTCTGGGCAGAGCGGAAGGGAGTGTCAGACTTGTACTGACTAAAACCCAACACCCAGGGCCGCGGTATCTCTTTCGAACAGTCCCGCAGCCCTGGCAGGGAAGCTTCAGCTTTACTTCTTGACTGACCGATTCCATGGCAATACAAAAGTGCCAGTAATTGGTTTATTGAAGTAAAACTTCTTTAAGCACGCTTGACTTGGTACTAAGCTGGTGAACGTGTAACATTACGAGGCAAACGGAAGTTGAGAGGGAGATATAAGTTAGTGAAGATAGAAAGAGACAGAGTTACGTTTTTTTAATTTGACAGACGTATGTTCGGCATTTATTTAAGTTTTACCTCAGTCGTGTGGTCTAAAGCATACTGGTTTTTTTTTAAACAAAATGCTTTTAGTTTGATCTTAATGAGGTATACTCACAATCCATAAACTTCTCTAGCGGCGGGTATGAACTGTATCCAGGAGTTGTTGCTGAGCGGCACGTTCTCGGCCTCGTACATCGTGAACGTGAGGTTACTGCCCTCCTCCGGGTCCGTGAACAGGTCCGCCGGGATTATGTACCTGAAGAAGTGAGGTAACGGTTAATCTATACATACATATACAAATAAATAAAATTGGATTGTCTGCTTGTAATATTAAAATAACCGCTTTTTACTAAGTGCATATGGATGTATACACGGTACATATACTCATACCAAAACAACAATTTTTACAATTTTTGTCTGTCTGTCTGTCTGTTTGTTCCGGCTACTCTCTGAAATGGCTGGACCGATTTTAGGCTACTTTTATTTTAGATAAATAATTAGGGTTCCGTGCAAAAAAATAAAACCCTTCAAATTGATAACAAAATTCGATTCAAATAGGAAAGTGCTTATAATAATGGGGATTTTTTAATAATAATTATGTCACGCGAACGAAGGTCGCGGGCAACAGCTAGTCTACTTCTAATTCTAAACTAGGTAGATAGCATATGGCATCCATGGCATGATGCCAATGGCATTAAGTCCGCCTCTGTACTGTGTGCTTGAAGCGTTAAATGCTTACTTATAATAAACTTTTTTCACGCAAAAACTACTGAACGGATTTGGATTAAATTTGAAACACAGTTTATAGCCTGGATTAACACATAGGATACTTTTTATGCCAATAGTATGTTCTCGTGGGACAATTACCGAACTGTACGCGGAGGACGCCGCGGGCATTCATAATAATAATATAATAATAATATCTTGGGACAACCAACACACTGCCATCTGATTCCAAATTAAGCTAGTAAATTAATAAATAGCATACAATTTTACAGTAAATCACAGGAAAACGTAACAGCATAGTAAAGCAGGAATCCCCTCTTCCTCTCCAAACACTTCTGCTCGCTGTTAAAGCAAATACCAGAAGAACAAAAATAATTGGATGGTTTTTTGTCGCTCTAAGATATTGACCTGCTTGGAAGACAAAATGATTCGAGCATTTTCAATAAAGGATTAAAATAAAACCAATCGGCAAATCTGTTAAGACCCGTACACCTTGCGTAGCATTATTCCAAACTTAGCAATCTACTTGATGCCAGATTATACAGGGTGTTAATGAAATTGTGTGCCGTAACTTCAGGGTGAGTTCAGTATCGATAAAGGAAACCGTAAAATAAATACCTTTAAAAAAAGTTTCAAAAAGAACCGATAATTATCATAAGATGAACCTAATTTAGGAACTATTAATTAAAAAGCAATCGTTTAAAATTATTTAAAAAAAGCTTAAAATAAGTTTATATTTTGTTTAAATGCTAATTAATTATTTCCCAGAGTTACCTACCTACTATAGAACGCAATGAAATACCTAAGCCCAAACGCCGAGTGAAGGATAGGTAACTAGGTACCTACGTAAATTACACTTCCAAGTATTTCTTCTTCCTACTTTAGCGTGCTTATCTCCTTCAGAATTAAAACCTAATTTTATTTTTCCTGGGTACCTTAATTGATACTGAACCCACCCCTAAGCTGTGGCACGCAATTTTTGTAACACCCTGTATAATTACACACCAATTCAAGTACGGTCTAGTTAAATATGACATCAAACAAATGCACGTCATCAACCTTTTGATGTTTTCGTTGATAGTATATTTGAGTAGTTTTGACCTACCTGAAGGCTTTACCAGCAGTGATGGCCAGTTTCTTCATGTGGTGTTTGAGCGTGGGCGGCTGGTTGGCAGGCATGGCCCACGTCACAGTTTCCGTTGTCTGTCCGATTATTGTGCTTCTACCCTCCGTTGGGTTCGCTTCCTAATTGATTGAGGAATTCATTACTAACTAATTACAGAAACTTCATTGAATACCTAAATATTTTTTAAAGTATAACCGAGAGTGCAATGATAAAGATTGCACACTTCCATATAAATATATTAAACCCTGACTAGCTCAAATTTTCACAACGAAATAAACTATTTCTGTATAATATAAAAAAACTAATAGATAATTTACATATTTTTACATGCCTAGGTACAAGTTTGATTTAGATTTTTTAACTCCAGACCAAGAAAAACTTAAATGGAAAGAAGTTGAAGAATTTACACTATAATACCCTGAGCTACTAACTAATATACCTCCAACCATAGAGTTAAAATGATCCCAGACTTTGTACAATTTAGAAGTTTTCACTTTACCTGTTTACCAAGTATTAATTTAGAAAAAAAGTTATGATGAATGAAGAAAAAACACCCAAAGAGAACCAATCACAAACTGAATTCGATTCGCACACACTCGAAGTAGTTAGTAAAGTACGAAATACTCGGATGATACTGGATGTGACGATTCAAGATACGCTACGTGGATTAAGTACTTACTTTATAGTGTATTTCTACAAGCACTAGGCTCATTCGCACTATACCTGGCCCATATTTCCGACGTGCTTACCTCGTTATAAGTGCATTACTATGTGGATTCCAAGACCATAAAAATTTTGCTTCTATCATTTTTATTGTATACTCGGCGTCACATCAAGCTTTACATTTCCAGTATAACGTGGCCTCGCTTTGTATATATTTTCTGTACAATGAGAGATCCGCATAAACTGGTTTTCTATAGCTTGATCAGCCGTCGTGCGTACGCACCGCGCATCTAGATTTCCAATTCGTTAAAAGGCCGAAAAGGGACTGATATTTAATTTAGCAGCAATGTCAAATTCATCTGCCAACCCATATTTTAGCAGACATTCGGAAATATGTTCCTGGTACCGAATGTAATCCATTACAGACCTGTTTAGTGACCTCCTGTATAGTGGTCTCAGGTGTGGGCGTCGTAGTGGGTGTAGCAGGCGGAGTTGGCGTTGGCGTAGTGGTGGGGGTAGTAGGCGGCGCAGGCGTCGACGTAGTCGTCGGAACTGTCGGCGTAGTTGTCGGCACAGTCGGCGGCGGGGGCGCCCGGGGCGGCGTAGTGCTGGGGGCCGGGCTCGGGGCCGAGGGCGCCGGCGTGGGTGACGTCACATTCTCTCTCTCCGTTGAAGAAGACAGCGGAGGTAGTTCGTTCGACTCACGGATTATTACGGTTTGCTGAAAGTGCCATGCGGACGCTCACACGATGTGTTGTGAAATACAGACGTTAAGACAACGTTTTAGAGCCTAGATTCGTATGTACAGAGATTTTAAGTTGAAAATGTTTTTATAGAAAATTAGTCCCAGATAGATAGAATATTACAATGCAATACAATGAACATGTGTGACATGCAATGTAAACCTAAATGAATTGAAATAAACTTATTTTTTATATTTTTTTTTATATTAGAAATCCCAATACATCTTAATTTAAAGTGTTTTTAAACCCGAATATGTCCCGCTGACAATGCACACGCAGTTTTCATGTCACCAATAATTTTGTAGCGTTGTCTTCACGTCACAGATTAGTCGAGATCATATTTACATAGTTACTCTAAATGGGGAATGAATCGTGTGAATCCCATCACTACCCAATGTTAAGTAAAATCAACTCACACACGATTAGTTTCAACTTACTGGAATGAAGTTAGGATGAAATGGAGGTATATATACGTACCAATTCCGGTTCGAATGTTGTCGTTTCTTCTACGATGGTTGGTAGGAAGCCGTCGTTGCGTCGAGGGCTGATGGGCAGCGTCGGGGCAACGGACATGTTAACGTTGTTCGTCTCCGAGGGTGACGCGGAGAGAGCGGTGATACCAACTTCGTTATGCTGCAGAAAAGTACGGGTTTTTATTATCTGTGGTGAGTTCTTGTTGCTGTGAAGTGTACAGTTGAAACTATGTGCAGTTAGTCACTGTCTGTGTGTGATTTGGTAGTCGTTACGCGTCTACTATGAAAAAATAACAAGTATGCTTGAAATTCGATAAAAAAAAATTCGAGTTTAAAAAACGGATAATTTTAAAATTTAGATGTAAGGTTCATTTTTTTTTTGTTTTAATGTTACGCGAAAAGTATTTTTGTATTTATTACCAAGTAAAGAGATATATTATCTCTTTACTTGGTAATAAGTAACCTTAGTTAACCTTATAATATTTGAAGGAAAGAATAACTAGTTTTCACTCACAAGTTTTCAGAGTAGACGGTCAAGAGTTGCATGTATTTAGTAATTATTTAGTAAAAAAAAGAGGTTTTTTTAAGGTTAAACTCAGTATTATCACAGTCATGCTACGTGTTTACAAACACAGTCTAATTTCTACTAGAGATGCACTATCATTTAAACACAATTTTCAAAATGCATTGTCAATATTTGGATTAAAATATACTAAATTAGACATTCCAAAACTATCTATATCAATTCAATACACATCATGATACTAGAAATAATACAATCGGTTAGAATAGCTTTAATTACAAAATATCGTAAAATATATACATTTCAAAACATGACTTGTAAAAGAAAATCTACTAATAAATAACACTCATTGACAAAAATATATATACATAATCGGGGTTAGCACAATTTGTAGAAGGGTTAATTAAAACTCTAAATTAAGCCTCTTGAGTGGCTTCCGCATCCGTGATAACGCATCGCGGGTGAGGAATCCGCGGCGCACAAAACAAACGCCACGCCAGCGGAACAAGTTCTTGTTTTGTGCGACGCGGATTCCGCATCCGCGATGCACCGTCAATCAGGACACACTTAGCTTGCACAGCTGTTTCTTAAACTAATGGCTACTTGATTAGCATGACCAAACTCGACAAGACGCAGGCGCAGCTATTAGTTGATGTAAGCTATTCAACAGTTGTGCTGGCTATAAATACTGCAGATCGAGTCAGAGGCAATGCTGTTATTAATAAGTTAACTTAATACAAACAAATGTAAACTACAGATAACTGCAATCGTAGCATGCGACCGGGCCACAACACGCACATGCATATGACACGTAAACTCGAGAGCGGTTACGACAAACCTCCGTGGTATACGAGTTAGTTGCGGACTCAGGAGTGGTTTCCTCTCGGGCTTCTTCGATGGTAGAGGGCGGGGCGCTCGGCGGAGGGGGCGGGGCCAGCGTGGGCAAGATGGGAGACGGGGAGGGCAGGAGAGGGGGTAGGGAGGCGGGGGTCGGCGTCGGGGCGGCGCTCTCGGTCTGAAACGTGTCGGTGCTTGTGTGTGGCGCGCCGGGCGGGGCGGGCGGGGCGGGCGAGGGGGCGGGGGCGGGGGAGCCGGGGGCGGGGGGCGCGGGCTCGCCGTGGTGGTGGCGGTGCGGGTGCGGGGCGGGGGTGAGGGGCTCCACCTGGGCGGCGCCGCGACACACACGCACGTTAGTACGCACACCCTTACGTACCCAAGAGCGCTGTCTGTGGTTATTTCTAATGGCTACATGGACTCAGATATTAAAGGTGCGACATCTATACTTTGAATCCTCAAGAGATCATACGACAACAGACTAACCCAAAAACTTGATGCTACTTTCCATCACTTGCCGTCGATAAGTACCAGTTTCATTCGATGCACAAGAATTTCTACACTAAATTCATCAGCCATTAACAAAATTGCAGTTACTGAATTAGTTTAACATTTCTAAATAAATTGAGGCACTCTTCTTTATAATATTTGTCATTACCATATCCATTAATATAGTGCAATTTCAGTGCTAGCTTTGTGTGAATAGTGCATGGTATACAATTGCATTAATGCTTATTTTATAATGCAGTGGTTGTAATAGATAGTGTGTGTAAAGTGCGCTGGGGTAAAATTGTTTGTAACAAGTTCAAGCTGTGCTCCGATGGGATATTCCATCGAAAAAAATGTGGAACTTCCATACTAACTTTTATCCCCAATTTGAACCATTTGGAGAAAGAATTTTTAAAAATGCTTGCGTAGAGCTCTCCTACGTTTTTTATGGAAGTCTTGTGCAAACTTAGAAGCATCCAGCTAACCAGCTACCTATCCAGTTTAGTGCTGTCATCATCCAGCCAGCCTAGCCTTGCCTTTTCCCAACTAACAGGTAGTTGTTCCGGGTCTGGCTGTTTGTGTATGTGAGTTTAAATGTTTGTGAACGCACCCACGATACCAGAGAAATTCCCAGAGGGGAGCAACGTTTTTTTTTTTAAAAAGAGTACTAAGTTGGGGTGGAGTTCCAGTCTAACCGAATGCAGCTGAATACCAGTATTTTACATCGAGCGACTGCCTATCTGATCTCCACAACCCAGTTAGAACTGGGTAATACGATACCCTCGATAAGACTGGTTGTCAGACTTTCGAGTCACTGACTACCTGTAACGACTGTCAAAGATCTACAAATGACAGCCGGGACCAAGGTTTAGTGCTGTCAGTCACTTTCAAATTTTTATTAAGTACCTAGATTTGCAATTTGGGTTCAATTTCAGAAGATCCGTTAGCCAGATCCATAATGGATCTAGTGACGATTTTTTTGTCATTAGATCTTTTTATATAAAAAAATAAGTAAAATATATCTAATGAGAAGGTTCAATCTCAGAAGATCCATTTCCCAGATCCATAATGGATCTAGTGATGCGGTGTAATATTGTTCAAAATTGAAAATGGTCGAAGCGCATTTAATTTTCTTAGTCCATGCGTAACTCAAACACGCTTAAGCTTCGATTAATATGCCCCAGTTAGTCTGTTTATATACAGTGATGGACAAAGCGTTTATGTAAAGCGTTGTTATAACCACACACAAAGCTCACAATTATAGTTTATTATTGTATAAGGTAAATAAACTTAATTAATAATATTATTATGTTAAGTTGTTTATGAAGTTGGATGTCAAATGAATGTTGGGAAGTAAGAGACGGTGGAGAAATGTTGCAAGGAAAATTGAGCATTGTATCGGATTTGCAACGTTCCGTTCAGCAGTTAAAGTTGAAATTTAAACGGCATGAGCAATGTCCCTTTACCAAAGTTCAAGTAGTTTGATTTTTATAATCAAATTAGGTTTTCTGGATGTAGAATGTTTGAGAGAATGTATAACTTAAAGTAAATTAATAAGGTAGGGACATAACAGATAACACTTTCGGATTGTTTTTAAGTGATTTAAAGGATACTTCATTCAACATTCCATGCTATGTGGTTCCCAGTACGAACGCTGCTATATGTGGTGACATTAAAGTGCAAGATATAGTTGTACAAGGATCTTTTAGCCGGTGAACAACATCGGAACTAAAACCGCCATCTTGGTTTTTCAATCCATTTCACTAATATTTACGAACAACGCCCTCTATCAACGTCATACGAACGCCAGAAAATCCTTGTACCACCGTATGCATTCCGTAGTATAAAGGGTGTAAACAGACTCTTAACGAAGCCGAAAGGCACTTGTTCTCCCCGTCATTACGATCATTTTTTTGTGCTAGACCATACCTGGGAACCTAGTTACGGAGATATTGGGGGTCAAAGTTCCAACTTTTTCACAAGTTTTTTTTTTAAATACATGTTTTAATGTAAGATTTTTACTTTAAACACCTCCAGGACCCTCTTACTATTCAACTCATCCATCAGCACAATGTTTTGAGTGCGTTACATTGAGTCCTACTGTAAAACGTGATTTTTCAGCCCAAAAAAAAAGTCGTTTCCCAGCACTAATTTTTGCGTAAAGTTACTTAATTTGATGCACATAATGCTTGGTTGACGGCTTCGTGAAGAGTTTGTTAACATTTGGTTTAGAGTTCAAAATACAACACAGAGGTTTTATTTAGGTGTGTTACTGAAAAACTAGCATTGATATAATATTGGTCACCTCAATATTCCCAGTTCAATTAGATATTAGAAGGGGGTGAATAAAGCAAGTAGTTAACCCATAAAATTCTTTTTTCAACTTAGTACTACATTACCTGTTATTTACCTAGTTTCTAACCCACTAAACCTGTTTTTCATTTCAATTAGTATTACGTGTAAATTGAAACTGTAATTTATCTAACTACCATCCAATATTGTTATTATATTGACGCTATTTCTTCGAGGATTAGCCAATATTCAAGTTTAAGATTAGAATGCTCATGTCATAAATGATAAGACGATCACAACAGTTATGGCCAGTAACGACAGAATATTGACAATGTCACGTTTTTCTTTTTATTTGCGATCGCCAAAAGTGCCTACCTCCCCATTAGGCAGCCTTAACATAACATAACATAACATCACGCCTTTAATCTCCGTAGGGTTAGGCAGAGCTGTACCTAATAGTACACCCACATTTCGCCATTATGTTTTAGTCCCATGTAATAGGGGGCGAGCCTATTGCCATCAACCGGGCACAAATCCAGACTCCGTGGCTGCTACTGAGAAATTCCTGTTGGAAAAACCCAATAGCACTTTGCCCGACCTGGGAATCGAACCCAGGACCTCATGTTCAGCAGTCGCGCTTGCGACCACTCGACCAACGAGGCAGTCAGTAGGCAGTCTTGTTAGATATAAATCCATTTCGAGAACCAAAGAACTATAAACAATACACTTTTATTTTGGCCCAACAATACAATACAAAGTTTGACCAAGCCTTTTGATAATCCGTATTTGCAAAAGAGAACTTTGACATAGGTGAATGTGAATGTGACATAGGAAATAAACGTGACATTGCCAAAACCCAGCCGAACTTAACCCGAGTGCACCCGAACGCTTCCGAACGGATCATCGTACTCACCAGGCCGGTGATGCCGACGTCGTTGTTAGTGTATCCGTCTTCGTCGTCATTGACGTCGTCGTCGTAGCCGCTGTAGTCGGGGTCGGCGTCGGCGTCGGCCTCGTCGTCTTCGCCGTCGTAGTCGCTGTCGTAGATACCGCCGCCTGAGCCGTCCAGCTGAGGATAGGGAGGGATGGGGTTTAGTTTCAGAACTTAAGGCGTGAGGCGTCAGAGTTATTATACTTTTGAAGCAACTTAACAGCAACCTTATACTAATGATTATAAAGGTGATTTGAAAGTGACGGAAAGGTAAATAACTGTGGAAGGGCGGTACCACTACTATTATTATTTGAATTTTTACTTCAGCGTGGGGAATATGGAGCTACACTGGATGTATAAGTCCTTCTCTTTCTCACAAAGGTTTTCTGTAATATATTGAAACGTACAGATATTTCTTTAACGGTGACGTCAATCCGTTCGTTAATTACTTAACAGATTTTGTAACAATATTATATTTCGATTTAAAAGAGTGTCCATGGAGTTTCTTGCACATTCTTCTCCATAGAGGTCTACGCTTTGGAATGAGCAACTACAGTACTTAATGCTCTCACAGGTTATTATGCCTTATGACTGGGACTGTAATTTCATCTTTTTGTTTTAGTTATTCAAAAGTGCCTGTAATGGCCCAACTAATTGAAATATCACCTGTCTCTTAATCCTGGGTGCCGGCTGTATGGCCTGCAGCCTCCAGCCAATGACAGGCAGTCGCAGCACGTGCGCGAGAGTACCGTCCCGCGCCTGCTCACGTAAGCCTGCTACCAACACTTTGTGGTGGCTCCATAGCTTGTTGCCGCAACCCACCTGGAAAGATAAAAATATGCAAATTATTTATATCATATCATACCTTTAAACGAGCAATTCTTGTATACATGTACCTATATACATTTTTTTTTTCTGAATCTCGGAAACGGCTTCAACGATTTTCATGAAATTTAGTATGCGATCTAGCTAGCTTTCATTTTTAGAAAACGTCAAAAAAAAAAAACGATCGAAGCTCGGTCTTCCAGGTACTTATATTTATTTGCGTAAAACATGATATACAAAGGTGTTAAAAACAAATAATATTTAATCAAATATAATAATATACGAAAGCATGTGAAAAGCTAGTTTAAACAAAAATCAGTTTGCGGCACGGATGACGACATGAGGGTTGCAACGCTTGCCGAGGCGGGTCCGCGAATGGTTGCCCATCTGTTTCATATCGAGTCCCCTCTAGTTGTTACGGGTAGTCAGAAACAGAAAGTCTTGTGGCAAGCCTGAAAACCAGCAGTTGGACAAGGTTACCAGAATATGATGATGATCATGAAAAAAGTGAGTTTGTTTATTTTATTTTGTTTTCGAGTCTTGAGGGGTAGCTAAGTTGCTGCGGGCTGTTCGAAAGAGATACCGCGGCTCTGGAACACAAAGGACAAGGAAGGAACATGGATGGGTTTTAGTCAGTACAAGTCTGACACTCCCTTCCGCTCTGCCCGGAGCGGGAGAAGTCATTTGATGATTACCCATCCATAAAAAAAGGGGTAGCTAAGTTTAGATAGATATAGGACTTTTTGCACCAACGTCCTTCGTCATAGTATACTTTACTACACAACCAAATAAACTTGAAGCTTATTAAGATGCAGCCATGCTAGTTTGAAAACTATTTTTGTTCGGAGGTCGGTGCGGACGCAGACAGACTTACATTATTATGCAATATGCATCCATCAATAATGATTATTGTCTCTATTATTATTTTGTAGTTAGTGCCCAAATAAAAGTGTGCTATTGTATTTTGAACGCACCGCTCAGTGCCGAAAGGTAAAACTCCAATCCAGCGGATCGATGGGCTATAAAATGTTTCTTTGTATGGATACCAGACAGGGCATAATCTCAAAACTTTGTATGGTTGCCAGACGCATAAGTTGAACGTGGTAATGAGTTACCCTGATTGTTTCCAACATTGAACAGCGACAAATACAACAACGTTAAATATTTATAACTTAATCTTTTGTTTCCTTAATCGTTTTATTAACAAAGAATGGTGTCGGCTACATAGTTGCTCATAAGTACAAAAAAGAAAATTCTATCTCTCCTACCACGTGTAAAATGACCAAAGGTACGTATATGAATTTTATAATGGATTAGTTTCATATAGCTGTGACTCACAGCTATATGAAACTAATCTATCTATCTATCTATATAAATAAAAATGAATTGCTGTTCGTTAGTCTGGCTAAAACTCGAGAACGGCTTGACCGATTTGAATAATTATTTTTTTATTTTGTTATTCCGAATACAGGGAAGGTTTAAAAACCAAAAAAAAATAGGTAGGTAGGTAGGGTAGGTTGGTAGGGGTAGGTAGGTAGAGTAGGTAGGTAGGTAGGTAGGGTAGGTAGGTAGGGTAGGTAGGTAGGGTAGGTAGGTAGGGTAGGTAGGTAGGGTAGGTAGGTAGGTAGGGTAGGTAGGTAGGTAGGGTAGGTAGGTAGGTAGGGTAGGTAGGTAGGTAGGGTAGGTAGGTAGGTAGGGTAGGTAGGTAGGGTAGGTAGGTAGGGTAGGTAGGTAGGGTAGGTAGGTAGGGTAGGTAGGTAGGGTAGGTAGGTAGGGTAGGTAGGTAGGGTAGGTAGGTAGGGTAGGTAGGTAGGGTAGGTAGGTAGGGTAGGTAGGTAGGGTAGGTAGGTAGGGTAGGTAGGTAGGGTAGGTAGGTAGGGTAGGTAGGTAGGGTAGGTAGGTAGGGTAGGTAGGTAGGGTAGGTAGGTAGGGTAGGTAGGTAGGGTAGGTAGGTAGGGTAGGTAGGTAGGTAGGGTAGGTAGGTAGGGTAGGTAGGTAGGGTAGGTAGGTAGGTAGGGTAGGTAGGTAGGGTAGGTAGGTAGGGTAGGTAGGTAGGGTAGGTAGGTAGGGTAGGTAGGTAGGGTAGGTAGGTAGGGTAGGTAGGTAGGGTAGGTAGGTAGGGTAGGTAGGTAGGGTAGGTAGGTAGGGTAGGTAGGTAGGGTAGGTAGGTAGGGTAGGTAGGTAGGGTAGGTAGGTAGGGTAGGTAGGTAGGGTAGGTAGGTAGGGTAGGTAGGTAGGGTAGGTAGGTAGGGTAGGTAGGTAGGGTAGGTAGGTAGGGTAGGTAGGTAGGGTAGGTAGGTAGGGTAGTCGAAATATTATTTAATTGCATTATGTGACGCAGACGAAGTTGCACGGGTCAACTAGTCTATTATAAAGTTCATATACGTACACAGCCAGTGAGGGGCCGTCTCCACGAACGAGAGAATCTCGGCGATTTTATCGTCGTGCCACGTATTTGTATACGATAATATCGCCGCGATTCTCTCGTTCGTGGAGACGGCACATAAGTAAGCGTCTAGTCAACGTCTAAGGTCGCCGCATGTGTAACGGCGGCCAGTTTACCTCAAACAACACTGCATTTTTGCATCAGTCACAATCATGCTCCAATGTTCCTTAACTTAACCAACTGTTATTGTACAATAGTCAGTCTCTATTCGTATCGGCAGTTAACTTAGATAAACAAAGTAAAGAGGTATATACTGTAATTTTGTGTGTATATCTTTTAATTTTGTGTGCAATAAAGAATAAGAATAGGTATGAAGAACAGGATGCCAATTCCTTATCGTCCATTGAAACTTCCAACCAGACGGGTGTTGTGTTTGATGGGCTACGGCCAAACGCTTGATGCCAGGTTTCTGTATAAATTACTAGTACCTAGATGACAGAGCTTTGTTTGGTTTTTTTTTTACGTTTTCTAAAAATGAAACCTAGCTAGATCGATTATCGCCCCCGAAACACCCTGCATACTAAATTTCATGAAAATCGTTGGAGCCGTTTCCGAGATTCAGATTATATATATATGTATAGGTACATATATACAAGAATTGATCGTTTAAAGGTATAAGATAACCTCTTCGTACTCCTTCGAGGAAGACGAGATGTTACGTTGTGGCAGACTTACGTTCAGATAGATGCCAGTAGTGGCGTCTCCGTGCCGGCGCTGCGAGGATCCAGTTCCACTCATGATGGTGTCAGCATGCGTCTCCGCTTTGTAAGGCTCAATCCAGAACTCGTTCTGAAAAATAAGATAAGAAAATTATGGTAGTTAAAAGTGGTTTCTAAGAATCTCAGGCAAGGATAGGTGGTGCTCCAGGGCTGCGAGACTGTCCAGGGCTGCGGGACTGTTCGAAAGAGATACCGCGGCCCTGGAACACAAAGGGCAAGGAAGGAACATGGATGGGTTTTAGTGAGTACAAGTGTGACACTCCCTTCCGCTCCGCCCAGAGCGGGAGAAGTCATTTGATGACTACACATCCGAAAAAAAAAGAAAAAGGGTAGGTGGTGCATATGTTTTCTAGACTTTTGGGGTGTGGAACAGCCCAGTCATATCCGGGAGTCGCGAATTCTCAACCTCAACTTAGGTTGAGATAGTTTTTGGAAGCTGGCTTTTTTTGGCACTCACTCCATCGAGCGCCATAAAGCTGGCGAGCTGCATGAGTGCTCGTATCCTCTGCCGCGGCGCCACGCTGTGGAAGGAGCCGTCCACCATGATGACCAGCACCAGCCGACTCTCCTCACCGACGCAGGATCCATATTTAGAGTGAGGTTTGTCTTGGGCTTTCTTCACCTGCAATTCAAATAGAGTTACATTAAAGAATATTTGCATTACGCTACGATAACCGGGATGAGAAAAGCGAACTCTTCTGCGTCAAAAACAATAGAAGAGAATAAAGTTTCAAATTAAGAAATAACAAAAATAATAAAGAAAGGAAAGGAATAACAGCTGACGGATTTTCTGGTAAATCATTTAATATGCAGCTAATACACTCATCAGCAGATCTTTACAAAGAAGTTTGGTGAAACACAGAGCTTTAGAAATTGTGCTATACGAGTTTCAAATATGTACCACTTTTTTTGAATATTTCGTACAGGAAATTAATTCGATGAAGTACATAAACACTGCCAACGTCAATCACATTGAATATACCTAACGTTACGAAAACGAGGACGCAATTTCCGCAATATCATTACTTCCAACATTACCATGACGGTTAAAAATGAAAATGATCCTCTTACATTGAAAAGTGCTGGCGTAGTTAAATAAAAATTCATTTATTACACCGCACCCCCGTTGGTAAATGTGATGTCAATAATATAATTGAATGGCGGTATGAACAAACTAACTGTCACTAACTTTATTGGCCACAGCCCTCCGCAGTAAAAATATCGGTATTCCGTACGTATGTAACAACACTTGTACATGGATACTTTAATTTTTATGGTACCAGTATCTGTCGCCGTCGAATTAAACGATTGATTTATGTTTAGCAATATATTACGGTACATATGTATATCATATCGTTTATAACGGCCATTTGTTTGTAACTGCCCATGTCTGTGCATATTTTAATAGTTAAATATGCTATTAACGAAGCATATCTAGCGAGCGTACAAATAAATTAATGGTTTGTTTCACTGAAACTATGTAATCACGATATATCTTCGTAACAGTCAACTATTAAATTTAAGTTGTATGATGGACTATGATTTACAGTATGGCGTCAGAACTTTTTCGACATACAATATAGAAGGCTTCACCTTACAGGAAGTCAGGACGTGCATGGTTAAGTCGTCGTAAGTAGCATCTACTCAATTTACTCACTTCATATACCCAGTAAAGGAAGCGGGAGGTGTGCCTATGACGTCACTGCGCGCGACAGGAACTCCAAAGAGAAAATAACGTTAGGAGCATAAACTCTGCAGGACGTGCATGTTCCTATGGCATCATACAACGTTATGCCATAATGATGTGATGAATGATCTCTGCCTTTTATGTGAAGATATTCGATTATTAAGAAGTGAGTATCGTAGTTTTATGAGCTCTGCTACTGTTGTTCTACGTACGAAAAAACCATTTTGTTTTCTATCTACACCTATTTATTATCTAAAATAGCGTGTGACTCACCCTGGTCAATGAGCTTCTAACAAGAATAGTAAATAAAATACGAATCGTGTCAATGACTCAGCTCGTGCCTGAAATCTGCTAGTGCTATACAAACTTTCGGCTACCATACTCGTAAGTTGGAGAGTCATATATATGTATATATATATTTTTTTTTATACTCTTTGGCTGGACTAGATGCCACGTGAGTAAGGTCATAATCCATCCGGATTGGTCAGGACGCGGCCAGCTTTTTGGCTCTCCGTCTGGACTTCCGACTTTCGTCATTAGTCCGTACTTTTCGACTAAGGCCTCGTGGGCTGCCTTACTATATTACAAGTTATATTACATTATGGTGTTGCAATTTGCAGGTCAGTGTCAGGTTGTTTGATGACTGATTGATTTGGCTACCGTAAAGTAAAAAATATGTATTACACTATGACCGTAAAAATGATGTATTACAGAATTATCAATACATTCGTGCAAACTGACCTCAACGGTAAAAGAGTCGGTGGCAGTGAGACCACGCGTACTGCCGTGCGCGGTCACAGTGAAGGTGTGCGTGCCTAAGTCTTGCTTCTGGGGCACGCCGCTGATCAGACCGTGCCGCGAGTCTACGGCCAGCCAGCTTGGCATGCGCCGCCCATCTTCACTTCGAACCTGGTTAGTAATCTCAAGGGTTAGGACTTTCCTAGAAATATTTAAAGTTAAACCGCCTATTACAACACCGCTGCCAGAGTAGGGTAGATTTTTAAATACTAAAGGTGTTATCTAAGTGCGCCGTAGTGCCAAATTACCGCCACAGTTTTTAATCCCTATTATTTATTTATTTGGGATATACTTGTCATTTAAAACCCCGGCCACATTTTTTTTTACCAGATATTTACGGCGATTAACCATCTAATCTATCATCAAATCAGGCAACAACATGTTCCACGTAAATACTAGTTTGTCATGGAGCAGTACGCAGTAAAGGAAATTTGGAGCGGTAGTAAATAAGGGTGTGAGTATAAAACTTCTATGATTGGCCCGATTTTTTCCGCGGTATGTTATGAGCTCTCCAAAGCATAAGCCCTAATTTTCCTATAAAGCGTCGCCGGCGCGGGATGGTAGACTCTTAGCGTTCAGCCAAGCGAAGGACCTGAGTGCCGTCTTGTTGTGTACGGCTTTCAAAGGCCAGGAATGTAGGGTGCGAGCGAACCCACATCTACTTTAACAAGAACTCAACTAAAATCAGCTAAGTTACCACATTACTGATTTTGGGTCCAGAATTAAAAAGTTCCAAGATTTCGGAAGATTCTTTAAGTGGAAATTAAATCTAGACAGACGCTTACAAAAAAGTGAAAATCTCTGTTTCACGTACCTTATAAGCTAACACTTTTCCTGAGAAAGCTTCCTTTGGGATTTCCATTCGGAACAGATGTCCTACATAGGCCGATGTGTCGGGCACGCCCCATAACCGTCTTAGGCCATTTTTTGCTATTTCTGAGTGGTTAGCTGTTAATTCAACCTGAAAGGTCAACCATAAAACTTTACGCTTCTATTGTTCAATCAGGGAATGTACGAGGAGTATGTATCATGTGTGTGATTTGTCGGTAGCGTAACGTAATATGATTAATATTCTGAAATAATTTTATGGAAATCCTGTTGTGTTAATGGTTAATAATAGTAAGTGAGTGAGAGAGTGCACTGACCAGGAATTCTTCGCTGTTGTCGAATGCGAAGTCGTCATCGTGCCTCGTGAGCGCGAGTGGACACAGCATGAGCAATGCGCACGCGATGAACCGCGCCCGCCCCATCTCGCCTCCCCACCACTACTACACTCATAAACACATCTTGATCATCTGTGGACAATTATACGACACTTTATTACACTTGATATTGTTTACAAATAAAATGTGATCAAGTAACGTGCAACGCAACAGCAGCGGAGTGCAGTTTGTTTTTATTATGTGATACCCGAGAAAAACATACTGCATTGCACATATTTGCACGTAAAATTGATTATGTCACTGAATAATTGATTACATTACGTGCCATATGTTTAATGTGATTGCGATCTAAAGCAACTAATTTGATTCTCATTATGTTTAAAGTTCGGCATGATGCTGACTGCTTTACGTCAAGTAGGAAGGGAATCACGGTCTACAAAGCACCACGACGGTAAAAATTCTGAAGATGACTAGACTCGATGACTTCACAAAAAATGCCTAAGTGAGCGAGAATTGAGGACGGTCAAAGATTCTAGAGAGCCCTTTGTCTGACATAGACGGGGACACTTGCTAACATAAAGAAAAGTAAAGATTTCAATAGATGTGGCGTGATATTTTTAAGGCTTCCCTCTTTTATCAATTTCAATGTCACCCTATAGAATCACAATGAACAAAGAAATTCCAATAATGAATCAGTACGGATGGAACATCATGAAACATTTATGACTAAAATGAAATATGTATACCACATGTTAAACAAAGATGGGCGTGATAATTTAGACATTGTTTAGCTCTGGAAGCTGCGTTTAAATATAGACAAATTTTCGTTAAATATCGTGTACAAATGACTTGGTAATAAAGAAGAAAGAGAAGGGAGGGCAAACGGAAACGACTCGGGTACTGTTACACAGTTAAAGGCGCGTGTTGGCGCATAATGATTGGACACAAATAGAATGAGCTTTTGAACGCTCCCCGCCTTGCTTAGCATGCTGTCGCGAAACCACTTCAGGGAATACTTTTATATCCCTTTTAGAATAATGTGGCCTTTACTTTACTGCCACTCGAGACGAGAACCAATATTGTAAGAGCAACGTTTAATTCCAAATATACTTTTAATGAGTTCCAGTTAATTGTGTTGTTATTTAAGGACGTAGACAATTCGGCTCCGGGAAAAAGTTCCGAGACAACAAAGCTTAGGCGTGGTCGTTAGTTCGCGAGACGCAATAATCTGGAAGGCAAATACTAATGTACACAGGATCCCTTGGGGATAATAAGCCTAAATAATGTAGGTACTATGTTAATTTTAGAGACCTACGGAAAACACGGAAGGTAACGTTGCGCATTAATGTTAATTTACGAAATAAAAGTCTAAATATTTTACGTGAAACATAAACTCGTTAAAAATGATTTATGACGATTACTGAGATTCTGGACATAACTCGGCCACTCCAATTATTTTCAAGAAGAGCGCGAGTAGCGGAAATATTTTAAGCGGAACGTGCTCAGCGCTAAACGGTTCAGTACGAGTCGTACTTCGCAACACTCACGTAACCACGTGAACTACAATATTATTACAACAATATTGACCTCTTTTGCAACATAGGAAGTTTCTGAATGATATACATTTTTGCGGTAATCCGACCGAGGGGAAAAATCCTGAGGCGAATGTGCGGATACAGGGGTCGGTCAATCGGTTTCGATCGGAAAGTTTTTATCAAGTCGGCACTATAAAGATGAGAGGAAACCGACGGAGTAGTTTCGATTCAAGTGCTTCCACCCCGCCGTGTAAAGCAGTGCAATATGTAAAACTAAAACTGAAAAGTAAACGAGCCTCGTTGAAATCATCCACAAAAATAAATGCTTCGGCGACGACAACATTGTAATGTATGGTGCCATTGACAAAATTCGCAGAATATGGGGGAGACATATTGACTTTGTTAAATTGACTGCAATTGTTTACTGTTACCGAGATATCTTGAAATAGATATCTACTGTGAAAATAAATCTGAGTAACGATCGGAATAATTTAATAGTAATAAGTAGTTAATTTTGAAGAATTTAAGCTGCTTGTCATAGATTCGTAAAATAAAACGACTTTGCAACTTAAGAAGTTTTTGTGTACTTGGCAGTAATGAGTTGGTAATGTTAATAAAACTGTTAATACTAGGTAGGCTATTTAGAAACAAGCAGCATGTACTTCAGATTCAGCAAAAAACATAGTCGTTGAATGGCTTCGGGTAGCAAAACTAAACAAAGCAAATAACTATTATTTTACGTAATGTTATATGAACGAAATATGAAGATCTTTGACAGTCGTTAAAGTAGTCAGTGGCCCAAAAAGTCTGACAACCAGTCTTACCAAGGGGTATCGTATTTCCCAGTAGTAACTGGGTTGTGGAGGTCAGATAGGCAGTCGCTCCATGTAAAATACTGGTATTCAGCTGCATCCGGTTAGACTGGAAGCCGACACCAACATAGTTGGGAAAAGGCTAGGCAGATGATGATGATGATTTGAACGAAATATACCAAAACAATATAAAGAAGAATTTAATATAACATAAATGATTGACATACCAGTAAAGACGAACTTTTGTCTTTGTACGAATAAAAAAAGGAACCCGGAAAATTTTAAGGAATAAAAGGAAAACGTCAAAACTTGACCCAGTTTCAGAACAATTCCTTTAGGCATTTGCTTTTCTAAAACTTAACTTGTTCACAGGTTTTTAAGTAATTAAGCTTTGTCGTTAGGTATCAACCTAATTTTCACTGTTCATTTGAGAACTTATTTAGATGTAAAATGATAAATCTGGAGAGCAATGACAATGTTATTTGTAAAATGTATCTTGGTTACAGGGTACAGGCATTTTCTATTTCAAGTTTGTAAGCATGTTAAAGGCGGGCAACCACTCTGCCAGCTTACCCTTGGGTTGTCAGGGGGCTGACGACTAAGAGGGTTACCACAATGGACCCGTTCCCCCGACAAAATCTCGTCTGAGTTTATATACGGCGTATGTAGAGATTTTGTTCAATACCACGCTGTAGACTTAAGTTCCATGTCGTATAGGAATAATGGGATATAATAATATTGTAAGTTATTTCAATCCCACAATGCCTTTAGTGTGCGGAGTACGACATGGCAACTATTACAATTGAGATAGAGTTGTAAATGCGCGACGATATTTACTAACTTTGGCAAATATTGGTTAAGTAATCACTTTCAGTTGGTTCTGGGTAATAATATTTGCCATCATTAGCATAACTCATTATTTTCGTTTAAATAAGGAAAATTGAAAAGAATCAGACCCTTTTCGAGGGGTGAATACATTCGATCGAAAATCGTTCAAAGCAGAGGATCGCTCAATGTTTGGAGCTTGGGGAGCAAATATTACACAACATTCTATCAAAACTTCTTCTGTTTCGATAATTAAATATCTTGAAAGCTGTAAGGGGAAAAGGGGCTGTAAACAAGAATTTGAGATGACAAGAATTTAATGCGGCCGCTATCTCATTGGTTGCCAGTGCTCCGGGGACCCCACGTCCTGAGCTTGATTGTCAAGTGTAATGAATTGGCTTCTTCATTTTGAGAAATGAATTACAGTCCTGGTTTGATGGGGAATATTATACCCGTTCGCATAGGAGACGATCTTATTACGTTGAGTCATCCCTTTCATATGCGACACGATCTTATTATTATTGGTGGACATTCAAAATGGCTCCTTGCTCGTTTTCGTTCGACTTATAAGCATGATATTTGAAGGATGATAAACTTCTAATTTCCCTACAGTGGCGAGGTTCCATACAACTCGATTCCTACCGGATTCCCTATATGAAAAATGGCACAGACAGTTCAAACTCAAACTCAAACTCAAAACCACCATTACAGGCACTTTTGAATGTCAGAAAAACAAATTAGGCTAAGCTACAGTCACAGACACAAGGCATAATAACTTGTGAAAGTACTGTAGTTGCCCATTCCAAAGCGTAGATCTCTATGGAGAAGAATGGGCAAGAAACTCCATGGACACTCTTTTCAATCAAAATATTGTTACAAAATCTTGGTTACATCATTCATATTGAGATTATACATATATGTGAGAACGATGTAGAAATACGTGCACGTTAAGAGCGTCCAGAGTAAAATATTATATCAACAATTTAAAAACAAAGTAAGTAGTTAAAATAAACCGTGGCAGCTTTGAGATGACCAGTCCCAACCGACAGCGCCCGTTCACGAGCATGACGCATGAATCAGCCCCATTCAGCTCAACCATATTGAAGGAAGCTAAATGACCCGACACACCCGCCACCATCAGCGAGACATTTTAGTGAGCATGACATTCTCTCACCCACCAGGGTAAATTCAAGTCAATGAAAGATAACCAAATGTAAATGGTAGCTTTACAGTACATAGTACTCACACATGTGCTATGCAATTATATAATACTAAGATATTGAGTCTATACAATGCAAAGATATTATTACAATCTTCTGCAGCTTCCACAATAACTTCACATGGTAATCAATTAGTTTGCCCCTATGGTTGTGGAGCAGGACCAGCATTGAGCCAAGCATTTTTATCATCAATGTAATCCCCCAACTTATAATATGCTTGCCTACATAGTGTGCGTTTTATACAAGATTTAAATTTCGTCTCATTTAGTTTTAGAAGTATTCTATACACAAATAATATAATCACATTACTCACATTTCTGATTACTTACTTATTACTCATTATTACTTTAATCATAAAAGGTGCGAACAGACTCTTAACGAAGCCGAAAGGCACTTGTTCTCCCCGTCATTGCGATCATTTTTTTGTTGAAGACCATACCCGGGAACCTTCTAGTTACGGAGATATTGGGGGTCAAAGGTCCAACATTTTCACAAGTTTTTTTTAAATACATGTTTATAATGTAAGCTTTTTACTTCATCACCTCCCCCTTACTATTCAATCCATCCACCAGCAAAATGGTTTGAGTGTGTTAAATTGAGTCCTACAAAAACCTGTTTTTTCAGACAAAAAAAAACAGTCCTTTCCCAGCACTTTTTGCGTAAAGTTAATTAGTTTGATGTACATAATGTTTGGTTGACGGCTTCGTGAAGAGTCTGTTTACACCCTGTATGTACTCATACAAAAATTGACCCTTCGCTACTGCTTCCTTGCGTATATCACCCAACGTGAGCGGCGTCGGTGGTATGAGAACGGCACTACATTCCGCATCGCGTATTTAGGTCAGCTGGTAATAAGGCTCGTCATAATGTGAATAATTCACCGTATCAGATTGAATTTACTTCTGAAATGTTCTTTGCGTGCACGATGCTATCTGTTCCAAACTCAAGTCAGCTCTTTTTAATGATTATTACTTACTATAATAAATACGGGGGGTAAAGTGTTTTTGACCATGAATTTTATTTTCCATACCTTCAGTTTAACTTTAAACTTTAATATTATCTAATTGGACCCCAAATACTTTCAGTAAAATTCATATAATTTCGATAATACATATTACGTTTTCTTCGTATGTGACACTGAAACGTTTATAAAGAGCATTCAGAGAATTCGTTTTAAAAGAGTTTTCGTGGAAAGCGGCGAGCTTTGCAGAATCCGCGTCAAAGATTTTCCGGGGCGTTATTTTATAGATCAGAAAAACGGAACAGGAAACAATAAAATTGACAACTAGAAAGACATAATGTTGCTATGATGTCAGATGTCAGTGCGTTGTGCTAGAATTTGGAGTAGAAATCTTCATCAGCATTTTAACTAGGTATTTCGGTGTTGGCTACCAGCCTATCCTGAAAGCTGTAGTTATTAGCAGCACACGTAGCATGACCACCGTAGAAACGGGTTTTGTCGACGGAAGAATCGACAAAATGACAGATCTCTTTTGCTGATCTGTCATTTTATCGATTCTTCCGTCGACAAACCCCGTTTCTACCCTGATCATAATATGCGTGCTGAGAATGCAGTTATTCTTAGGTAATTACAGCTGTGAGAATTTAAGGTATTTGGCAGTCGACGTTTGTTTATTTATTTATTTGTCAGGAGCTTATGTAGGTATCCGGGGTACGGTAGGATTGAAAATTGCAACATATTCCCTTCAAAATGGCCGTCGTAAACCTACATAGGTAAAAAATCTCAGAACCAATCATCTTTAGGCTGAGAATACGGACGCAGTCAGTCTATTTCGACAGCGGAAGTCACGTGGTGCACTTGCGCGTGTGTGCATCATAATGTCATGATTCTCGGTATCCAGCCGCTATAAATATGCATGTGTCTCTGCGTTCGTATGTTTACGTTCACGTCGGCGTCGGACGCCAGTCATCGATAGGAGCCCACCCAAGCGAGCATTGTGTGTGTGTAATCGCAAAGGGCAAAAAGGGGTATTGTTTCGAGCCGTAGGGGTGCAAAAAATGCAGGTGACGTTCTGATATATTACCTAGCTTAAAAGATACCTCATTCCCTTTTTTTTTATAATATCACCCGTGACGTTTTTTTGTGGTTTAAGTCTACGGATAAAAATCTTGGAAGCAGTTAAGTACGAAATCGATAGTTGTCAGTCTGCTGAAAAGACAGATATGTATAGATATGCCTACCTAGATAACGCAAGAGCACCTACTTCGCGTGCCCCGCTTAATATTTTTTAATTTAATTTTAAAGAAAGCTTACAGACTAATAACAATCTTAAATATCATGCATTAGTAGGGACATTTGCGAATAACAAGCTTCCACATGTATATAAGGTCCCATTAAAATAGATGGACAAATTTTAACACAGCGTTCGTACGTCTAACCAAAGATCCAAGCACAAAAAACCCTGATTAAAGTGATTTTATTTTGACCAAAAATAATAAATTGCCGGCATTTTTAGTGTATTTTCGTTAATATTTTTTTTTTTGTAAGTTTTCTAATGCGTTTTTCTTATTTATTTTTTTACCATTGTCCTTATTTTGGTGGTCTGAATGATTTCTAAAAGTTTGTCCATCTATTTTAATAGGTACTTATATATCTACTTAGCTACGCGTTATTTGCGTTGACCAGTTACAGCAAAAACGTTAAGCTAAAAGAACTTAACGTGGCTACTGTCGTAGGAAGCTAATTTGTTTAAAACAACAACGTTACAACGCCACAACTCTAGAACTGAATTCCAGACATTTAAAGAACAAAAACGTAGTCTATTTTGTGTAAGTAATAACCTGTTTGTATAGTAACTAAATAGTGCTTATGGCGTCATAGTAGCTAGTCAAAAAATGGCACGCTTGGTTTTCATACGGATCGTGATACTTGTGTTATCTAGGTACTTATATCTCTATCTGTGGCTGAAACATAGTTCAGTGGTTCGTCGAATAAATTGGCGGTTGGTAACGGCAGGAGGAAGTCGGGAGCCGGGCGTTTTACGAGTCGACTTAATTGAGTTTTCGAAAGGGGCTGTCACTTGCGAAGCTGATCATTTGCAGAACACGATAGATTTTGAGAGATTTCTGTTCTGTGATTGTATCCTCGACACATTTTATGCCAGGTTAGAGAGTCACCTTTGGCTTTATGACAATATTAAAATGGCACATCTATTTTCAGTGTGATGCTTTATAGTCTGCTCGTAAATTATCGTCGCCGCGCTTATGCCTTCAGTTTATGACAGCATGTTTAAATATATTGTTGGCACACTTATGCACAAATGTTTATACGAGCCGCATTCAATAAAACTTCTTTATAATTACTAAACCGTGGAGGTGTAACGAGATACATTTATTAGTACTAGTTGAAGTAAGCTGCTCTGAAATGAAGAATTAATTAAGGCGACTTCATTTCGGCTATGAATACATTTTGAATAAACTGGAGCAGAAAGCGGTTTGTATCTCTGGTAGAGATAAAAACACAATGGAAGATTATACTAAGTACACTATTAATGTGAATTAATGGGTCTGTATTGACGTTTCGGATGACTGATTTTCTTTCTGAACAGGGCGTGGCGAGTAAACAAGCAACGTGGATGTATTGGTTCTCCAAATAGGTTAAAAATCTAAATGTTTGAAACATAAATCTAAACTTTCCTGCATCGCTTCGCCCTGTCTCCGAGAAACTGCCGTTTTATAGCCTAGACGTATCTACTCGCCATTTTATGGTTTCAGAAGAGGGATCTATTCCCCGGTTTCACTAACGCTAGGCGATATTTCAATAAATTCATAAATTTTATGGCTCTGTTGGAATGTCAACTCTCGGACATGCGCCGAACGATGTCATTAAGAGGAGCGCTTTCATTTAGGCATTCAATTACCGCTCGACCTTAGGCTTAAGCGATACCTTGCTTATGCTTGCTACAGCAGTGACTGGAAAGAAAACAAACGAAAGAAATAACTTAGAGCAAGACAAAAAAAAATAACAAATCCCATTTTAAATTATGATCTGTAGCTTTTTTTGCTGCGAAATATCCATCTGCACAGGGTAACCAAGAGCGCATAAAAAAGCAGCTCGTATCGGCACTTCCCTACCATAACAGAAACCATCTGAAACAACCGGTATATTATTTCAACAAACACTATACAGGGTGTAAACAGACTCTTCACGAAGCCGTCAACCAAGCATTATGTACATCAAACTAAGTAACTTTACGCAAAAATTAGTGCTGGGAAACGACTTTTTTTTTGGGTTGAAAATTCACGTTTTACAGTAGGACTCAATGTAACGCACGCAAAACATTGTGCTGATGGATGGATTGAATAGTAAGGGGGTCCTGGAGGTGTTTAAAGTAAAAATCTTATATTAAAAACATGTACCTATTCAAAAAAAAAACTTTTGAAAAAGTTGGAAATTTGACCCCCAAACTCCGTAACTAGACTAGTTCCCAGGTATAGCCTAGAACAAAAAAATGATCGCAATGACGGGGAGAACAAGTGCCTTTCAGTTTCGTTAAGAGTTTGTTTACACCCTTTATTGCCCGGCATGTCACCGTACAAGTGACGAGAGAACAGCACGAAGTTTTAACACAAAGTCGACTTCAGCCTTCTGTAAAATTACAGACAAAGAGATTTAACTTTCTAAATAAGGTAAAATGTAAGCGAGTGCGCGAAGAATTTGAATGTACTCGTACACTCCCATTATCTCGAAACCGAAATGCAAGAGGCGGGCTCTGAATTATAAGATGATTTGGATTCGGTGAATAATCTTACGTTTTCTCTTAATGACTAGGCATCCAGATTGTTATTTCCAGTAAAAGATTTTGTGAGAATTGCGTATTACGTTCATGATAATTCGTTGATCACTGAATAAACGCACGAAGAACCAAATGACGTCAACAAATTCAGGTCAATAAAGTATTTGTTTGCTTGGAATCAACTGCATTACCAGTATAATCTAGCTTCAACCATTCAATCCGCAAGTCGATTATCTACTACATTTCTCGATGCAGTATACATTGGTTCCACATAGTTTTGTTCAATAGATTCTTCAGAAGGCTTTCATTTATGTGTAGTTATTTACAAGAGGTTTAAAGTGATATAGCGATCATTGTTCTGCGGAAAATCATTCAGCTTTCTTAGATACTACGCTTTCCCAGCAGAAAGATATTGCGGTATAAAATGAAACTGGAGCATCGTATACTTGCTGTCATAATGGGCAACATTGTCCTTCGGCGTATACCCGCACAGTCTCTTCTCGTTTAAGCCAGACAGGCAGTCAAATCTGCGATATTGTTGGCATGTGTACGCAGCTCGCAGGGGCGGACCACACGGCTGCAGCAGGCCATTATTTACACGACACTGGCCCCAAAACACCTCTCCCTTTATGACCAGGCATTTCAGGGAACTGCGATTTATTTGTCTGGCTGTAGATAGATTGTTATCAACCAGCATTCAAGTTTTATTCCCATTCGAATTGATATATGCATATTTAATGCTACGCGTCCGATATTAGTTGGACGATATTGAAAAAGCCCGCCGAAAAGTCCATTAATACGAAAATGAAGCGTGCACGTTAAAAGCGTTGAAATGGAAAAGCAATTCAAACGGATTTTTTAAAACCGTGATAGAAAATCGTGACCCCAGAGTTTATCAAGTTACTGATCTCACTAAATCTTGACCTTTTTAACGAAGTTAGGGAATAAAACTGAAAAAAGGAAAGAAGTTTTATTATATTTCTCTAGACTACTTGTTTCAAAGTTTTCCGAGAAAACGAGCAAACATTTCAATGTCAAAGTAAATACCTCATAATATGTAATACATAAGTATGCAAATTGGGGAGGCATTTATGTATACAGCACAATGGCTGTCTAGACGAAGCACTGAACCCAACGTAACCTACCACCGGCACTGATTTACATATAGATATCGGGATCACTTGGGATTCCCGGACACATGTCGCAAAATCCAATGAGATTATGTCTGTTAAATGTATGAAATACTTTTTTTACCTGTCACAATTATAATAAACGAAAAGTAATGGGAATATATCTGAAATATTGGTATCAAAACAGATAATAAAACATGGAACGTATTGCGAAATTCTTATCTATACAAATAAATAAAATTGGAGTGTCTGTTTATAATATTAAAATAAGCTTTTCACTAAGTGCATATGGATTCGTATACACGGTACATATACCAAAACAACATTTTTTACAATTTTTGTCCGTCTGTCTGTTTGTTCCGGCTAATTTCTGAAATGGCTGGACCGCTTTTGACGGGACTTTCACTGGCAGATAGCTGATGTAACAAGGAGTAACTAAGGCTACTTTTATTTTATACAAATAATTAGGGTTTCGTGCAAAAAAAAAAAAACCCTTGAAATTGGTAACAAAATTCGATTCAAACAGGGAAGTGCTTATAATAATGGGGATCTTTTTAATAATAATTTCACGCGAACGAAGGTCGCGGGCAACAGCTAGTTTTAAATATTTGATTTGATTCGCTTGGACCGAAACCTCGTTTCGGTTTAGTGGTTTCTCTTTATATATTAGTCTCAAGTTGATGGCTATTCGAACTGATGAACAATACAATCTGGCACTTCAACGTCATGCAGACGCTAAAGTGCTCACTGCCATCAGACATTCTGAATACCTGAAAACAAAATTCAATAAACACAGAAATCCACTCTCAAAACATTTCTCGCTAATAATTTTGTTACACGGCAACACAAGTATTATTCGTGGAACTTCGCATGAGAACCCGAGCGGCCTTTTGCACATTACCGGGATATTGCTGCGATACTGGACATTATAGTCAGACGCCGTTAAACTGATTTACGATAGTCTTTATTAAACGAAATCCTACATTTATGTTCTGGAATCATAAGCACTGGGTTTAATGCACCTTTTTATTATTTGTATGCAGCAAAAAGTGTAATAAGTTTGTTGCATTTTCATGGAGTAAAATGTTTTTCACATGGAAATTAATGTAGATATCCATGAACACGACTTGAAGTACAAGACCTACACGCAGCAGAATGCCGTAAAGAAGTAAAAGGAAAGAAATAAGCAAATTAATTTGGTGAGCAGCATGCATGTTTGTTTTGCTCTGATGCAGTCATAAGTCCTGCAGTTGAAAAACATGGGTAGTATGAAAGCAATGGGCTTGCCAATCAGCTGCTATTAATATCCCATTGTGGCCCATATTAAAATGGAACACACAGATGTGCGTAGTTAGTTTCAATTGATACACACGAGGCTAACGTTTCAAATGCAACACGCTAATGATTTTATGAGGTTACAATTGTGAAAACATTACTGCTTAAATTGCATTTCAAGTCCGACCCACCGTTAAAATTAAATGATACTGTTAAAATTGGGCACGAACGCTAGATAGGAGCCCAGACTTGATTTATTGATTCAGTAGAAATACTTCGGTGTCTGTACGGGCCATTTACTTCAGGTCTAAACCAAACTCCACCGTATAGCGCCCTATCATTAGCGGTCTAAGCGTGGCCGTGGTTTTAAATCCCAAAACCACAGCCATAGTTGGAAACTAAATGAATAGGTCCTCTCAACGTTACCTAAGCTTCTTTTTTCGTACATAACAGAGAATGAAACGAAATTTTGTAGCTTTAGTAACGCAAACACCGGCTTTTAAATATTCATTATGATTATATTTCAGCTATCATCATCATCATCAGCCGATAATGTTCCCACTGCTGGGACACAGGCCTCCTCTCTATGAGAGGGAATGGGCTATAATCCACCACGCGGGCCCAGTGCGGATTGGTAGATGTCACATGTCTTCGAATTTTTGGTTCTAGGACATGCCGGTTTCCTCACGATGTTTTCCTTCACCGTTTTTGAGAGCAGTGGTGATGTAATAAATTACACAAAGTAATGCGCCTGTCTGGGTTCGAACCAACGACTTACTGTTCGTAAGTCGGGGTCGCTACCACAAGGCCACCGCTGCTGTTAAGTAAAACGTAACAAAAGAGTATCTTTCAATAACACTTACTTGTTTAAATTAAAGCCGCAATGGACGGCGTTACAGGAACTTTTTGACCTGAAAAGATAAAGAAAACGGCATTATGTAAATGAGATCTTTTTAGAAATTAACACGTGAATTTATAGCTGCCTTTGAATGGAATTAATCTTGAGGTACCCTTAATTTTAATTTATATTACAGAGAATGTGAATGAACATCACGTTCATGAATACTTGAAACTTGGATATCTTCACTTTCACGACGTTATTTTTGTGAAAAACTTTTCAGGATTTGTAGGTACAAAAAAAAAGCGAAAACGTCTAAGTTAAACACTTTCCAACAACTCATACTTGCTCTTCAGATAATAATAAATAATTGGGAGGTTCTTTTTACTTTAAGAGATACTACAAAGGTTTTTGTATTTCTAGATTTCATTTAGTAGTTATTATGGCATAAGAGGTAGATAGTCTCGCTGTTTTCGTAGTTTAACAAAACAAACCTTTGTTCAACACTGCAAATAGCATTTAGCACTGGTCCGTGGCTTTATTACAAGTTTGTTGGACAGTCGACTTCTCGGCGCTACATCCGTTTCCTGCCAACTTTACCCCAGCCTGACTCAATCCTGACCTAGTTCGGGGTACAACAGCTACACTATGAATAAAATCATTGGAATATTGTTTCAGTTACATATTTACTTTGTGAGAGGTGAAGCTTCTGTTAGCAACAGACCAGTTGCTTGAATTGCATCATTTCAGTTCCATATTGGATTAATGATCGTGTTACGTTTATTATGTCATGAAGCCTGTTCTTTGAAAAGGCGCTGTCGAGATATCTCCCCCAATATGACCTTTACAAGTTGGTCGGGACGTTAAGCAACTGGTTTACTCGTTTTTTTGTCGACTTGGATGCATGTTTTGAACGCAGACTTCTCTGAAGCTTATGAACATTGTGTCTTGTGGGCAGTTAGACGACGAAAACTCATAACGACAAACTGCGGTTACTAATCCGCTTGCCCTGCGAAATGGTTATGACAATATGTTACAAAGATCGTGGTACAAGCGATGTGTAGATATAGAAGGGATTCAGGTAAAGCATCCAAAGACCTGATAATGAATTCAGATCAGGTTCCGTCAGAAGTTCTGCTTTCGGCTTTTCTCGTAAGGGACAAAGAGAATAAAGATTTAGATTGTATTTCATTACAATAGTCATTGGTAGGTACAGTCAAGGGACTGGAGATGAGCTCATTTGTATTCAATTCGATAAAGGATGAATAATAAAAGCGATCCACATAACTTTTATAGTTTAACTCCAATTTAAGCTCGGGTTAGCGAAGAATGATGTCATCTGGACGAATAGGGCGAGAATTAGATAGTGGCGTTAGTCATTGTGTAACAAAGCTACTATAATTTATTATAGGCAATTACCGAGCATGTGTCAATATTGACGTTACCTACGCAGCTTGTGGTACTTACTCTTCAAAAATATCTGTGTTTTGGCTGCTATAACTAGGTTTTAAAACAAATAGAAAATGTTTAAGCTATGTTAGATAAATCGCGATATATTTCATAAACGTTGTAAATCCAATTTAGCTAGAACGAGCAACGTTTTATGATTTTACTATACATCGAAGATTTACAGCGAAATTCTTTATGAGCTTCAGCCAGTGCCTCTACTACGATGAGCTTAATATTTGAGCTGTAAACCACGGGTCTAAAATTGAAACAAATGAAAAAATAAAAATGAGTTAATATCGGGTGTCACAGACAGGAGGTTGTAACAAATTAACCGAGTGCAGCCGATTGCACGTACAACCGTGCGCTTATCGATACCGGCCGCACCGCGACTACCATTTAAAACCTCCTCGCATAATTATTCATTCCGCAAACTTTCGCAATTCCCTTTGGTTTGCAGCGCCTCTAAATTTATGTAAAGCGCTTTTTGCTTCTACGTTTACTATAAACAGCCGTTATATACTCTTTTGAACGAGTTAATTGCGAAATATTTCATTTCTGTGCTTTCGGTTTGGAGGGCCGAGGTGCGAGATTTTTAACGTTATATTTGTAAAACCTCGAGATAAGTTTAATTCAAGGTTTATGATTCAGTATGAGCTCATGTCAGTGAGCACGCGTGAATCATTATTTGTATAACTACGCAATGGTGGTCTTTAGCAGACGCTTTCGACACAAGTCATGGATTACCGTGGAATAATAAGCTTTTGTATCTCCTCCTTCAGTATTCGTAGAGTACCTTCGTTATTTATAAACACTGGAGGTACTCCTAACTATAACGTATAATAACTCAATTTCCATGCCGTGTGCCGCCAGTCTCATTTTATTTCCAGGAAATGACAGTGACAGATAACAGTAATTAATGGTGCCGAATCCCCGGGTTTTTCTTCAATCTCCAATATTTGGTGTGTCGAAAGCTTATTTATCGATTTTAATTTCAACATAATTTACGTTTGCCGACAAAATTCATAGGTCCAGCGGACCTATTAAATTTCGACGTTCGACGTTTCGACTACAAATTAGTAAGGTAATCTCTAGAACATTTGTCAAAATAGACAACAAAAGGTTGACCGTCGCGAGTCGTCGAAATAACGAAGTGTCATCAAATATTTGATACAATTACAATTTACGAGTGAACCGATAAATCCTTACAACGTTTTAATTGGCTCGTAAATCGATAGCAGCTGTAACTGAAATAAATATAAGGGCCAATTTAAAACAAATTGATAATACGGGCACTGCAGTAGGTGAATAGGTATGTGTAAACGGTCGTTTAGATTCATTTTATTGGTACTTCACACTAATTAAGGTGTGACTCAATTAATTTCTAGCGATACTCCCTCTTCAGGAGTACCGGCAGACTAAATTAGAGGGCCATAATATCCAATTTTCACCTCGTTTATTGAGGTCATACAGTAATAAAATACAACATCTCTCTATGGTCGATGGCTACCAGTTTTACTTTCGAATGACCATACACTGCACTTTTATGTCATTGATTACAGTATAAAACTCAGATTAATGGCGCCATATATAAAAGGGAGAACTATCAGTATTTTATATCAATGGAGAGAAACGGTAATGCGAGCCAGCACTGTTATAAAACAAGTTCATCAGACCGTAGATAATTTTACTAATGGACGGCCCAAATTAATATATCGATGGATGTTGCGACACCGTCGACTGTCGATACTCTGTGACAGTGCGCCGAGATGGTGTGCAGCCGCAGAGCCATGAGGCAGGGCAGTGATGTCATCTGGGCCGCCTGGCAATTGTCACCGCGCCATACCATCGCTTGCGCAACCTTTGTGGGCTCGTTTTATGGAAATGTAAATTACTCTGTCCCGGTGATAATTATGCTGCAGTATCCACAAACATGCATTTCTATAGAAGCATATAAATATTTGCCTTCGTGGGTTTGTGTGAGATTGTCAAGATAAAGATACGGGTAAGCGATAGCGATAAACGAGTATCGGTAGCTAAGAATGGATGCGGTAAATATTGCCGCATTACTACTACGGTACCGTGTGCGTAACCGCCCACGTTACTTTATTATTCGATTCACGAGTAACGTGAGTTAGAGCAAGCAACAAAAAACATAACTGCTTCGTCAGGTTGATTTCCAAGAGGTCGATCCCCGTTTATCGTTTAGGTACAAGGGAAATTGACAACGAATATATCTCACTGTCAGATAACGTACAATTTATGTGTAAATGTATTGTGAATCGGTACGTTGGCATAGAGCAACTTCGCACAAGTTTGATATATGAGATTTTCGTCAATGTCGACGTGAGCATGAAAACTAGCTCAGTTCAAGTAATAAGATCAGCGTAAAATTACGTGCGTGCTGATTGTCGGTTTGATTGACAGAATAAGAATGAGTGCGAGAGAAATAGCGCTGCTTTGTAGTGAAGTTGAGACAAAGACTTGTTTCAAGTATATTTTGCCTCGTCCGCAAAAACTGGCATAGACTGGCTGTTATTTGAGCCTTTAGGTAATATTATGTTTCGCCCTCAAATTGTTACAACAATGAATGACTGTTTACTAAAGTCATGCTCTATTTGTGTTTGCATTGAAAATTCACAAGCTATTCAAAAAGTTACATTAACTAAAGTAAACACGCGAGGATTTTATGTGGGAGCGACTTCCATTACTATAAATGTATTTCAATCAAAGAAACTCAATTACGGCTGAATGCTACAAGGCCGTTGTCATCTCCGTATCTAAAGAGTGGAGCTAATCCCGTCTTGCGGGCTTGCGGGGCGGTCTGTGGGCGCGGCTCTACGCGCTGGTGGTTGCGGGCAAACAGGCGAATTAAGGGGCCGTCCTTTAATCACGTGAAGTTTTTGGGCCAGTTTTATGCCCCCTTAGGTGAAACATCGTGAGTTTTTAGGCTACCCCTGCTGTGTGTCACGTTTATTTTTGATAAGTAAAAACATCAGATAGTTTTAGAATGTTTTATAACGTAAAAAACATTAAGTTACGTTACTTATTTCGTTCCACGAAAAAGTACACATGATTATCACATTATCCCCCCCACAATCGTGATAATTCGTTAGTTTTTCGGCCCCCCTTCCCCCCTCTTCGAATCATTCGTGATAAAGGACGACCCCCAATCGGTGTGACTGAACTGTCATGCACTCGACGCGACTCGCGATTCGTCATAAACACCGCAGTCGCACTAACCCGACTGGCCGCGCTTTACTGGTACTTCGACCTCTTTCGGTTGCATGCTTTGTTATAACGTAAACCCGATTCGATAAGGTAATTATTATTAATCCGTTTGCCCTTTGATCGTTGGGAGTCGTAGCTAATATTTAAAAGGTTGTTTTGTGCATGTCCCTTGTTCTTAAAGGTTAGAATATGATCTACTAGCTTTTGCCAACAGCTTAACGTGTTTTCCGAGGCACGGAGGAAACTCGGTATGTAATGATGGTCACCCATCCACAGACCAACCTGAGCAAGCACGGCTTAACTTTGTAGGTCGACCCATGAGGCTGTTACTATTTATCCACGAGCTCCTCTATGCGAACTACGCAGGTACGGGTAGATAATACAGCCTCCAATTCCGAGAGCTTAATGATTACGACACGAGAAACTGTCTGTGTAACGTTAAGGCACAAGAAACTTCGCGGTAACGAGGGCGAGATAACAAATGTTGTTTCCTCTTGTTCAAGGGGATAAAGTTTTTATTAAATACTAGCTGATGCCCGCGGCTTCGCCTGCGTGGATGCCGGCTATCGCGAACAAAAGTAATCATGAATTGATATCGTTCCCGCAACAAAAACTTGACAAATTATATACTAAAACCTTCCTCGAGAATCACTCTATCCATTGGTGGAAACAGGATAAAAATCGGTGCACTAGTATTTGAGGTTATCGAACAACAGACAGACAGACGCGGCGGAGGACTTTGTTTTATAATATGTGATAGTTATTCATTGTTCTCCTTGCTCTTGATAATTCTTATTGGGGATTTCTTTTACGACTTAGGTTTCTATATTTTCAGGAGGAACTGATTTATAAAGCCGGATTACAGGTAAAATGCACCATATTATTAGGCTTCAGGAAGCACTATCGTCGGCAGTATATGAATGCTGCTTGGGGCCCAATGCCCAATTCGGGCCTGAATCTTTTACCTTTTGACCGCCAGAGCATAATTGTCGTACAGGGCATGCGCTTGCTTGTCACGTAGCTTATCACTGACGCGGTCGAAAGGTAAATATCAGGCCCAAGTCAATTTCAATTTTACTAAACAGCAGATTTTTTTCGCGATTTCAGGTTTGGTCCCATACTAACAAACGTTTGTTATCATGAGTACAATCACGTGTTTAGGTATCGGTCATTAATTACCAGTCACCCTATATTCTGGAATTTGAACCAATGTGGACATAAATCCCGAACTATGCCATCTTGGTGACAAAATACCTGCTTCTATTCAAATAAATAAAAGCCAATTTATAACATGACCAGAATGTAGTCCACCAGTTCACATAGATCGTGTGCATCCCTACTAGACACGGCAACGGCCGATTAACACTCATTACTAAGACTATTACTGAAGTGCATAGCGAATGCTATAACAGAGCCCTATATTAGATAATGGCGGATGTCGCTTCCAGTTCACTCGGGTTAATAGGATTAGGTGCGTGCTATTTTCCATTGTATGTTTCAATGAATTAGTTGACTTAATTGTTGTTTTGTGGGTATTGTAATGTGATTTTTAAGGTTGGACGTTTTAATAGCTATTCGATTTTTGAAGTAAAACTTCTCGGGCTGCGGGACTGTTCGAAAGAGATACCGCGGCCCTGGAACACAAAGGGCAAGGAAGGATCATGGATGGGTTTTAGTCAGTACAAGTCTGACACTCCCTTCCGCTCTGCCCAGAACGGGAGAAGTCATTTGATGATTTCCCATCCGAAAAAAAAAGAAAAGGTACCTATACAGGTTGAAGGTTCCTAGATCTTATAAGATAAGCAAAGAAAGGAATTTCTTTAATCATGTGAGGTTAAAGAATCTTAAGTAAAACAATTTGTTTAATTAGGTCTCAACTCTCGTACAAGTAAATAAGTTAACATTCCGTAACACTTGGGACTATTTGCCGACCCAGGAGTACTTAGAAAATAGATAATATTTAATAAGAAAATATATGTTACTTAATAATTCATCCCTCCCAAAAGGTGCTAATTATTTACACGAAATCAATCAGTCAAATTGTTACAAAGCAAATTATTTGATAACTCATTAATTAATCCTAATAGGTAATTGTAAAACACAATTAAATAAATGTTCTCGTTTAAAACCACACACACGCACTGATTCTGATCATCGATTAGCTTAGTTAGTTCATTCAACGGTAAGTAAAAAGTTGTAACATCGACGTGCGTGATCTAACGATGAAACTAAATACAAATGAATGGACATACATTATTAATAACAAGGTATTAATGTCTCAGGATAACGACTTCTTCTTTGTAGCTATCAGCATAATGTGAGCCATGTGAGGTGACTGACACACGCCCCTGCGATGTGCGTGGGGGAACAACTAGGGATGCATCGATTTGCACTTCAGCCGATACGATACCGATACAAATACGTATTTATAAAAAAAGTATCGCTGATACCGATACGGACAGCTAAGAATAAAAAAAAAGCTATGAAAAGCTGTAAGTTTAGAAACAGTCGGAATTACTCATACGTATAATAATATTTATAAAGAAATGATAATTAATAACACTTCGGAAGACAACACTTAATTTAAAATTCAGTTAAATGGCATTTTTATTCATGAAACACAACATTTTTAAATTAATCGGTTGTCTTTAGCCCAAAAAAATTGGCTAAGTGCGAGTCGGACTCGCGCACGAATGGTTCCGTACCATAAATCGAAAAAAAAACGCGTTTCTGGCTGTCTGTCACCAGGCTGTATCTCATGAACCATAAGCTAGACAGTTGAAATTTTCACAGATGATGTATTTCTGTTGCCGCTATAACAACAAATAATAAAAATATAAATTATTTAATAATTAAAGAGGGTTCCCATACATGAAACCCGTATCATAAACCGAAAAAAGTATCGGTGTATAGGCCAATTTAATATCGCCGATTCCGATATATCGGAAAGCTCGCGATATATCGGTATCGGATGCATCCCTAGGAACAACTCTAGTTCTCGGATACTAGAGCTGCGCCAATTAAGAGTACGATCTATTTTTGCATGTCCATTGTCGGATTACTGGATTACTGGGACAAAAAGGTCGGCTGAAAGTTTGCTTAACAAAGATCTGAATTTTCTAACAGATTTTAAACGTAAGCTCATTGGCCCTTGAAGGTAACTTCTTGTATAAATAACGCTGGGTCTAGAGCAAGACAGTTCAATCCCGCTGTGAACAAGTTGTTTAGGCATAAAGCCGAGAATTTCTCGGCTGCCTAATTAGTATGTTGGACCCACACACAGCGCCGTAATGCGCTAACTAAATTGCCCTGAGAATGACATGGAGAGCCTGTAGACGAGACAGTCTTATTCATTAAAACTCTTCGTGTAATCCGTTTTGAACTCTGAAAATGTGTGAAGAGATGTCATTTTTGTTTCTTTTAAAATTTCGCAGACTGAAATAATTTTCCTTTGTTCAAAGTCAGCATTATAGTAGCTAACGAAATAACCAATTAAAATAATAAACACGGTTCAATTAAACCGTTGTTACGGACGATGGTTGCTGACGCAGATGGAAATGCTTTTGATAAGTGCTGGGAAAAAAAAAACGTTTAAAATTGTAGCAATTGATAAAATATAACTGGCTGAAAGCTAGTCGATAAATAATAAGTTAATTCGTTAATCGTCACGCTTGTAAAAAATAGCGATTGGATCTGTGATGATATCGTTAAATACCAACAATTAAACATGATTAACGACTAGAAATGTATGTTTTTATATTTTTGTTTGTACAATGTTAAACGATTTCTGAGTAACGTGCAAACGTCACGTTACTCAGAAATCGTCACTAGCTAAGAGAAGGTAGACGTCACAACACAGTGTCAATCTTTCATACTGAGTATAGGCACCAGTGGCGAAGGTTCCATACAACTGGATTCCTACCGGATTCCCTTTGAAAAATGGCACAGTCAGTATTCTATACACAAATAATGTAATCACATTAAACATATGTACTCCGGCTTACCTCATAATAATTGACCCTTCGCTACTGATAGGCACAGTATAGGTGTGTACTTACTGTTAATCTATTACAGACGTCAGAATAGCTGCCGATAACCGTTTAAATAATTGTCGATAGACAGATTCCGAAGAAATCGTGGCTTTACACCGTGTTTAGACCATGAATAAACAAACAAGGCCACCTGCTCCGAAATAAAGTAGGATATGCCGGTCACAATCGATACAGAGATGGGAGGTGTGGTGCGTACGATGTTACCCACACAGCGGGTATCAGAAAAGTGTGAGCATATTAAAGGGTGCGGTCCAGACCCTCAAACTAAACAACTGCCTCCATGGGAACATCATTGTTATCATCATCTGCCTGCCTTTTCCTAACTACCTTGGAGTCGGCTTCCAGTCTAGCCTGATGCAGTTTAATGCCAGTATTTTACTTCCAGCGACTAGGTACAATCGAGGACACTCCCGCCTGATCACCACTAAGCTCATTTTTGCTTGCACTCACAACATGAAGCGCTCTCTATCCGGGCGGGGCGCCTCCGCATAATTCAAGCGATTTTTGTTTTAAATGATCAGGCGGAAAAGGCCGCGACTGTACCTATCTGACCTCCACAAGCAAGACTGGTTGTCAGACTTTCGGGCCACTGTCAAAGATCTACAAATAACAGCCGGGACCAAAGGCTTATCGTACTTTCCGAGGCACGAAGGAAACCCGGTATGTTATCATCCTTATCTGCCTCCATGCAGACATCATCGTTATTGCAAGAAAATATTTAGCTGTCCCATACTTTACGACAACAGATTTCTGCGTTGCGATTACAAATAACAATGTTGCCCCATGGACAAAAATGTACAGTATGATTTATAGACCACACTACATCCCGAAATATGTCTAACCTTTTTAGATACATGGTGTATATATTCTACCTTCTATGTTCGCACTGCGTTTTCGTGATCTCTGTGGAAGCTATCGATTTCATGCCCAAACTGATTGACTTGAGACGTGACGTTGGCAGAAAAAACAAACTCGAACGGTGTAGGGTCAAAACTGTCAGGTTTCATGCGACAGTTGAATGATCGTCCCGAATTGGGTGACAGAGGATATTTTCGGGAACAAATATAGAATTTTGTGGAGCCTGAAAACCAACAAAATTAAGTTAAGCCTTAATTTTGGTGACTGATGAACTTGGTGAGGAAAATCACATCATTAAGCCTCAATACGGCAATGAACAGAAGTAATGAAATAAAATGCAATACCTCTGCCTAGCCTTTTCCTCAACTATGTTGGGTTCGGCATTCAGTCTAACCGGATGCAGCTGAATACCAGTATTTTACATGGACCGACCTAAACAACCTACTTATTACTGGGTAATACGATACCCCTTGGAAAGACTGGTTGTTAGACTTTCGGGCCACTGACAGCTCTACTACTAGACAACATGCAGTACGTAAACAAATAATATAATTTGGTATACTACCGTTATTTGATCAGTTTCCTTTCATCGAATGTCTATACCTCGGCAGTTCGCAAGCCGCCCCTGGCTAAAGCTTCGAGGGAGGATTGTTGAAATTGGATAACACGGTTTGTTGCTTTACGACAAAGGTTCGCTAAATCCCATTCGATTATCCAAACTTTCAAAGCATTGTTTATATTTTAGAATACATAAACCGGTATTGAGCTATTTTTTGAAAGTCTGACCAAGGGGTGTCGTATTAGGGCTGCGGGTCTGTCCGAAAGAGATAACGCGGCCCTGGAAAACAAAGGGCAAGGAAGGAAGTCTTAGTTTTAGTCAGTACAAGACTGACACTCCGAGCGGGAGAAATCATTTGATGAATTCCAATCCGAAAAAAAAAGGGGTTACCCAGTAGACTGGAAGCCGACCCTAACATAGTTGCAGTATCGAGACATTGTTGTCTTTCATAGTGAGAGGAATGCAAATACATAATCAATGAGTGAAAACGACTTACGAAAATAATTTATCGATCTTTTTGCCAACTTAACTGTAATGACTAGTTAACAGCAGCTGTCTCGGCTGATCTTAAATGCAGAGACAGTGTGGCGACGCTAAAAATTAACCGTCCGGAACGTTCATTTGCGGCAGCAAAGAAGAGGAACTCGAACATAAATTAAATAATGTAATTGCTCCAGTGTCATAGAAGAATGTCAATAAACAAAAGATAACTAGTTTTGACCACGATTTGTGCGTATTTCCTAACAGATGAGTCATACTAATCACTTTATCAAAAGTAAATTAATCACTATCACTACATATTATAAAATAAAATCCCTCCGCCGCGTCAGTCTGTCTGTTCGCGATAAACTAATACTGTTTTCACCAACGGATAGAGTGGTTCTCGAGGAAGGTTTTAGTATAATTATTATAATTTGTTAAGTTTTTGTATACATTGGCTTCATTAGCATTATAATGATATTTTTTGGAGGTGTCGGGAAAAAATAAGCCGTCTGGGAGCTTTTAACGAAAACATTGCCTTTGAGACGACCCTTTGACATATAACAAAATGATGTATGGTGGAATTGTGTATCTTATATAGGTACAGGTAGGTAGGTAGGTCTTTTGGACGCGATAACCAACATCCACGCGGGTGAAGCCGCGGGCATCAGCTAGTCATGATTAAACTGTTAAACTCATCATGTTATAAACGATAAATCTTAACTATCCTACAGTTCTACACAACACTATAAACAAAACACGGTGGAATATTAAACAAGTTATTAAGGCGGCAGTGGCAAGGGCGAAAATGTTCATCACGTAATTGTTATGAGACTGTAAAATTGAAAAGGGGGATGGGGGATTGGGGATTGGAGCCTCCGAAATACCCTGTTGTAATTGGAATGGAGTGAATTCAGTGCATTTCAGTAAACACGGACTGATGGGGACTCGATTACTGGTTGATTAGAATGACAATGAAAACTGAATGAAATGACAACAGAATGTAGTTGAGGAAGTTACTGTCGCAACAGTGAAATGGTTATGTCTTGTCTCGGGTGAATAAGTTAAACTAACTGACTGCTTCTATAGTGGTCGCTAACGGAACTCCTGAGCATTAGGTTCTGGGTTCAGTTCCCGGGTCGGGCAGTGTTATTGTCTTTTCCTTTTGTTTTTTAGGAATTTCTCAATGGCAGCTACGGAGACAAGATTTGTGTCCGATTGATAGACTCGCCCCCTATTACATGGCACTTAAACATATCTGGTGAAATGTCGGTGTATTATTAGGTACACCTCTGCATAAACCTTCGGGATTACAGGCGTGATGTTATGTAGGTAAGTTTAAACTAAGCAATTCTTGAGACTGGGTTGACTGGTAGAAAATGCCTATGGCAATAAGTCCGCCTCTGTACCTTGCTTGAAGTGTTAAATAAATAAATAAGTTCTTACGAAGTTCTCACTGGATGGAGCAGATGTAGCCCTTATTGCATAATTCTCTTCTTACACAATAACTGAATACAAACCTAAGTAATCATAACAATTACACTAAGACTAGAGGATTGCGGAGGCTGATAGCACGTGCTGGCCTTGCTTATTCGTTAATCCGCCGCAAGAAGTTGCCGCTAAGCAGATTTTCCTGAAAATTTGGTAGACTTAACCCGGATTAACATAGAGATTACTTTAGAAATTCACGTAGATACAACTCGGCTATAAGCTGATGTAGCAAGCTGATGTTGTAGAAGCATTTTCGTTGGAAATCTGACGCAGAATTTCAGATGCGACATAATAAAGATTTGACGGCGTGTAACAGGAATTGTGGCTGAACGTTCAAGTCGGCTGTGCGTGACGGAGTTGCGTGCCTTCTGCCGTCGTCATAGCAACCAACAGTTTCTAACTACCAAGAAATCAGCTAGCCAACGCCTGGATGGACGATGGACTTCTAGAGGGCAGTAAACTACATGCAACATACGTTAATCTATAGCATAAATATTGTGGTTGAGTCACTGTCCGCATAGTGATTTTAGTTTCGTATGCGAGGAGTAAGTTATGTATGTCTAATGTGACATAAGAATACATAAAGAGTGATTTAATGCCCCACGCATGTCATAATACAGTAGAAGTATGTCCCGGAAATAAAAGAAAAGGTATTTTCTTATTTCAAATTTTTCTATTTACGTTTAGGTACGTATTTTTCTTTATTGAAATCCTTATTGTCCTTGTTCGATCCTTTCTGAAATGATCTGCTTCAGAAATATTCAAAGATGTATACAACGGTCGTGGGATACAAATGCTCGCAAAGGAAATTTTGGACATGCCCATTTTATAAATGGCACGCTTTGAATTGACTGATCTTAATCTAAAGTGAACCCGAGGTGAATGCGTGTTCCCTCTCAATATATGAAATAGGGCCGCTCTCAATACGCGAATTTTATTAGGGTTGCGAATCAATAGCCCTCCACACATATTTCAACCCCTTTTTAAATGTTTATGACGGCAACCAATAAAGTAACGTTAATAATGTGGTGTGTGATTGAAAAACGTTCAATTACGGCAAAATTAAATATTTCCCATAACGTTTTCGATTAAAATCAAACCAATAAATCTTGAACATAAATAAATCTGTTCTAAAAACCCTACACGTTTCCACAAGTTATCAATGAAAGATAAGATAAAATTGTAACTATATCTGTCTATTATCGCGTGAGTAAATAACCTGAAAGTTTTACCTTGAACCGGTGTGCAACTAAGTTCCAAGCGGTGAGTCGAAATATTACAACTTGCGTTCACTAATCACAGCAACGTTCACACAAAATCAAGTATTAAACAAGAAGCCACTGTTTCTAACACTTTGATTCAATAATACCGAGTAACATTTAAAAATGAAAATAAGAGAGCCGGGGCGTCGACCGACATCTACGACGCGAGAGAACTGACAGGGTAACCGAGGAGGACTGAACTACTGCACGCACGGGGACCGCGCTGTCAGTGAGCTCCCGCCCCTCGCACCGAACACACATCAGCTGAGCACACCTTATCATCATAGATAATTCCACCGCGACCATTTTATCTAAAGTATTTTTAAACAAACATTCAGCCTTAGTCATCCTGGCATCAATACAATCCTCATTAGCAGCTTCTACGTATTTCTTAATGATCTAGTTTATTTGAAAATTAATTACGGAACCAGCTCATTACTCTTCAGAAATTTCAAGGAACTTAATTAGGTAGGAAAATATGTATATGTATGGGTTGGTTTTGAGATTTTAGCGTAATGTATTAAAACATGTAAAACATAAGTCACAAAAGCCGCAAAGAGTAATGAAAGGAAATTATTTAGTACACATGTGTTGCTTTTATGAATGAGGATGTATACAAAAGACAGCAACAATGAGGCTTCTTCTGTAGTCTTTCTTCGTTCACTTGTATAATGTTTTAAAAGATTTGGTCAGGATTTTTTTGCTACGAGGCTATACGGGCCGCACTATTTTAGGACCGTGGTCGTTTTGGAATGTCATCAATCACTGACAAACGAAAAAACCCGGACTTTTGCATAAAAAACGTTTTCGATGTCGTTATGGATTTACTTTTATTTCGAAGCCGTGGGTTAAATCCACGTCCTTTGATGTAGCCATGTTGCCCTGAAGGCATAAGTAAACAGAATACTGTTTTATGATATTACTTTTTATATTGAATTTTTCAATTATAAAAGCTTTATTCAATGTTTTATTTAGGTTACGTTGCCAGAGCATCAATTCATCATATTTTGAATAAACTTATTACAAAACTGTACTGGTACAACCATGTCTTCACAAACAAATTTGGTACGACTAAATAAGTACTTACAAGAATTTGTAGAAAGAGCAACGTAATTATATTGAACAAGATACCGGAGGAGAAATTAAACCTAAGCGAGCAATAAAGTAATTTAAGCAAAGAGTACAATGTAAAATTAATTACGGAGCACATTTTCCCCTTCAAAACATTTGATGGTTTGATTTTTTTTTAATGAAAACTTGAATCACAATGACATCGACATCGAAACCTCCATTCTTTTAATAGCAGGAAGCCAGAACAACACGCGATCATAAGCGACGATCCAAATAATTGACGCTTTAATAACTTATGTGAGAATGATTGCCAATGAAACGATACGACGAATCAATTAACGATAAAGGGAATTCCTTTAGTAAAAATGTGTGTAGGTTTTAATTTACCGCTTTTCAGACAACAAAGGAAATATTAGGGGACAATGGGAACCGGACATCGTAAAATCTACCACACGGTAGGGTAATTAGCACGACGACAGATCGATAAACACGGAAATGTAGGCAGTAACGCAGTATAATGCATTAAGGGAAGGGCGTCTAACGTATAATATATTCCGTGCTTGTGATTACAGAAAATAACAAACGGGCCTCGGAGCCAGCTTTGAAGTGAAATTACACGGCGAGCCGGGGCGACGGAGCTTTTTCATTAACAACTTGGAAAATTTAGGCCAGAGGAGACATCGCAAACAAGACGTGGATACGGTGGCAATGCCTGAAAGTCATTTTTGTAAATTATGAATTCAAGACTGACAATAATATTTTTGAACAATTGCATTACATTATGGATGCTGATGATATGTGCAGAATATACCAGAATAACTCCAGAGTAAGAGAATATCAAATAAACGATGGATGTAATGTGTTGAAGATGATAAGGCTAGAAAGAGGGTGACTCAAGAGAAAATGACTAATAGCGTAGTGTGTAAGAAGATATGCTGCACCGACCCCAAATAAATACCATGAGAATACAAGTCATCAATTTGAAGAAAATTATAGCAAGCGAGAAGGAGACGATACATGTCTTACATGAAGTAAGTAACGAGTATACCCGTGGCGCTGACACTACTGTCAATCAGTCCATTCGCCTGTGCCTAGGGCTTTAGCACTTCCCAGCTGGTAAATTGGATGCGTCCTGTTATTCACCATTTGTCAGTCTTGTCAACTCTTGTCACTTTGTAGCAGTTATATTTTATTTTTTAACAATGTATACAGACTTATTTGTAAAACGGTCATTCTTGGAACTTGAATCCATTTCTTCATAAGAATCTTTCTTAACAATTCAGATGGCATCCAGGCGACATCCATTTCCTGAACAGATATGTTTGTGGCAACTGTAAGTAATGTTGACATTTGCGCAGCTCTTTCGTTACGAAATTCCCCATAATGTAAAGATTACAATGATCAGTACAATTGTAAAGGATTTCCGTAAAGCTTTCTACAAAGACAGGTAAGCACTAATTTAGTGTTTTATTAGAGGAGCGCAACAGGTCGTAAATGTTGCGGTCACAACTGAAATTACATAGCTTTGTTTTCTTAATACGTAATCCAATAGTGTCCGGTCAGGACACGGAGGTAGTGCTCGACATGCTTTGGTGGTATAGCTCTGTTTTTATGAGAAGTAGTTCTTCGTTATGACCGTATTTTTCTAATGAACTTGCATAGGGTAAAAAATCAAGACCAACCAAAGATAATACAAACGATGGTAAACTAGATCCACAGCGTTGTTAAGCTGATGCCATTAAAAGAAGCAGACAAAAAGAAAAAGCGTCTACAAGACATTATTGAAACCATAATACTTGACAATAAAGTAGAAAAAGAAAGAACCAAGGACGCGGATGAACGCATCACATTTCAAAAGTTTCGAGTAACAGAAGTATATTGGATGAATGGCATGAATAATAATCAAAAAACTGTGTCTGTTCCAACGTATTTTACATAATATGAGTAGATTTTGATACTGCGGTGAGTGCATATTGTTCGCTTGCTGACCGCAGTAACCGAATCCAGTACCTGTTTACTGAGCTAACTACTAACGAGTTTCGTAATATCAAGTTAATCGTACAGCACCCACAACCTACCTGTATTTATGTACGATTGTGTTTTTAGTCAATTGACCTTTGGCCACAGACGTTTCCATTAATATCATTTTGTTTATTTCTTTGTGAAAATAAATTAAGCCAATTCGTAACAAAACAGCAACTATAGAACTGAATTATCTTTAAACAACAAGTTCAGTTCAAGAATAATACAAGCTAACTCAAACTCGTTGAATATGCAAAATGTTAACATACTCGTAGCACTAACTCCAGTTACATTTAAAATAAGCTTTTAAAAATTTAAGTCAACAATATCGTAGTCCAGGTGGTTGAGTAAATAGATAATTCCAGCAGGTCACTGGGAATCGGGTCTCGAGTTTACCGATGAAATTCAATTATTCACGTTTGCATGATAGACGGAGCCGGTCTGCTGAAATTCAGATGATCTCGAAAGGAGCAGGCCAACGATGAGATTAGATTATGTAAATAATATTAGAGTTGACACGTCCGAGGTCCGCAATCAACGAATATGGTAAGAGAACGAAAGATAATTGTTCAAAGTTCGGTGCAAAGGGGACAATGTTCATGACAATTATGAGACATTGTTACGTCGGTTGCTTATCGAGAACATTCTAAATTACGCGCGAGTCTTCAATGTTCCACTATGGAACTGCTTAGGACGATTCGAGTCTAGAATTTTCTACTATAGAAATTTCTAGAAGAATCGATAGACTTGTGGAACCTTCTCGAAAGACAATATTCCACTATGGAACTGTCTAGAACATTCGATTTCGATGATGTTCCACTATGCCACTGACAAGAAGGTTCGAGAAGGGTCGGTCGTCATATAAATAGCCGTCGTGTTTGCGGGAACGAGCAGTCTGATTTTGGCTACACAACGAAACGAATCTTAGTGAGGAGCAGGCTCGCCGTCAATAGGAGCAGACTTGTCGTCAAGAGGAGCAGGCTCGACGGATAAAAGAGCAGTCTCGCCGGATAGAAGAGCAGTTGCAACGAGATAAAGAGGAGCAGGTCCGGCGCCAAGAAGAACAGATGCTCCTCATAAAGGACCTTCACGCTACAATATCAAAAGTAAACGCATCTTTGTACACCATATATCAAAGTATTCATAAGCCATCGTGAATATTTGTTTTAATTCGTTGTTTATGAGTTCAAAGCATTCATTTAGCTTTTCTTTTTTTTTTACGGATGGGAAATCATCAAATGACTTCTCCCGCTCTGGGCAGAGCGGAAGGGAGTGTCAGACTTGTACTGACTAAAACCCATCCATGTTCCTTCCTTGCCCTTTGTGTTCCAGGGCCGCGGTATCTCTTTCGAACAGCCCGCAGCCCTGGCAGGATTCATTTAGCTCAATTGTAAATGGCACGATGCCTATTTCTCCGACAAAAACGTCTCAACCAATATAGCAATATTTGAAGGAAATTTAATGCATGGGGACTAATTAAGACACTGTTTCACGAAGTTTTCAATTAGACGCGAAATGTCTGGAAACTTAATCAATTATCTACACACAGTGACAGACTAAGCACATTACTTCCAGTCGCTATTTTTTTGATTTCCTACTCGTCTGTATTTCTTTAATTACCACATACAGCCAGTGCTACTGTTATTAAAGTTTGAATAGACTTTGTATAAATAACAGAAAGTTCTTTGCCGCAGGGTAAATCAATACTCGCGCGGCTACCAAAAGCGGACGACCTCTACGTTACAATGTAAGAATCCGTGGCTTTCCAAGATATTGTTAGTTTATTCTCTACAATTTCAAATCAACTGCTACATTTCCAGGAATCGGAAGTTTGAAATCATTATCGTTTGATATGAAAACAAACAATTGTTCAGGCGGCGGTGTATTTTTACGTTATATAACATTTCTCAAATATTTCCAATTCCAGCTTCAACATAAGAGCGAGAGATTTGAATAAAAAATCATGTTCCAAAACTGTATGCCATAAATTGTTTCGAACAATTGCAGATGGGGCACATTGTACTCAAACAATAGACAAACATGGACTCAGGCGGCGACCCTTGGCGGGATGAAACTGATTTATTATACCGCTGTAGCGTTTGAAGGTAATGACGTTGCTAATATGAATGACCACATTTATTAAAGTGACAGTACACTCATGCAATAAACGTATAAAAAAATCATGAATGCGGACGTTGTATGTAGGCTCCGAATAAAGCATTTGAAAAACGATGAATGCATGTCCAAATGCAGATAGTGAGCAGGTCAACGTCTTGGAACAGAAATAGCTCGGTGCGGTCGGGCAGCCCCTGGCCCATGTCTTTCATCGCGCTTACTTAGCAATTCGTTCCGACATCTCGTTAATATGTCAACAAGGTTATCAATAAACAATATCTATGGTATGGTCTCCCACTACTGTTAACTTCAAATATATTTAAATAGAATTATAATGAAGTTGTATTTACTATCGATTCAGACACAATAAGAGGCGTAGGTCGTCAACCGAACAATGATGACTTATTTTTGTACAAATAGTCACTAACAATCGAGTCGTCAACTCATTTGCCTCCAACAATATCTCGTTCACTTCGCATTCCTTTCATAACTCGTCTGAAAGTCCATTTATGAAATGAGACGTGTCCTACTGATCAAATTAATTTCAATTCAAGCGAATCTGAATACTTGAGTATCGTCGTTTTCTTTTTATAGCTTTGTCAGATTTATTGTGATTTGTGGGCTTTGTAGACCATTGCGAATTTAATATTTACGATGTTTAATAACTGCCTTCTTGAACACCACCGAAAATAGTTGATTAAAATAAATGACGTTCAGGAATTAGTATTTCATCTTTAGCTTTGGTTTCTTTTACATCAACGTCATGTCTCCAAGCGGAAATCACGTAACTCTTTGTTTTTATATGCTTTATTACAGTTATGTCCACGTGCGAAGCCATTAATATTGTTTTATCGTTTCATGTCAACATGTGTTAAATCTTGGAATAACACATGGAATAAAATAAAGCGCTTTCACTTACATAATTCACACATGTTTTAGTATATGTTAAGTTACTGTGTAGAGGTAAGAGGAGACATTAAATTGGTTTAACAGGATACTCAACAATGGCTACAGACGTATTAGCAGATTGAACCGCGTGTACTGTTCGATTTCCCCAGAGAGTATAGATGAGACACGATACACGACGCATCGTGATCCTCTGTCGCAGGTTTAAATCGAGACAATGCTGTAAGCTCGATCCCTTTAGAGGGGCGCCGAAGCTCGTAAGCATTGAAGTTTAACGTACGCTTTTTACGATCGCGTAGAAAAAATAAAGATTTAAGTGCAGCCAAGAGTGGTCGCGTTTAGAAAACTGAATGCAGTGCGGATTACTTGGATTTCCGATCTAAAAGTTTTTTAATTCTTTGTATCATGAACAGTTTGCAGAATTTGGTACCAAGTTCCAATTAACAGTTCTTTTATGATGTTATGTTATCAGATAAGAATTTTGTTATCATCGTTTTGCTCTACTATAAGTTAGATAAAGGGGGTTTGTGAGCTCATAAATGATGCGCAAAGACAAGAATGTGCGAAAAATGTTAGTCGACCGTGAGTCCGTGACATATATTTATCCTAGATGAGGTTAATCGGTGAATCGTCCGTCACTTAGTACAGTATTGAGAGCAATTTAATCACTATGGTGTACATAAGGCGTAATAAATTAGGCTTATCTAGACAGTGTGTCTATATGGCTGCAATTCATCACTGTCTTACCACACGGGACTTCGGCGAGCGTTAGCGAAAGTGAATTGATTGTCTGCGAGACAATCATTATCAAGTTAATTACGTTATCGACTGCCACATGACATTAGCGCACTTACATAATTGTCAGTTACAGAAACGCGATTGGTTTCATTGATTCAAATTGCTGGAAGAAGTTATTAAACTGAACTAAATATATAAAAGCGAAAGGTCACATCAGGAAATGTAGAAAACCGCTTGTCGTATAAAGATGAAATTTGGCAAAGAGGTAGTTTATAGTTAGCGGACGTCTTCCGCTAAGAAAGAATTTTGCGACAGGGCCGGATTAAGGAGGTCTAAGGGCTCTCGCAAGTTTTTATGAAAGTCCTTCATTTTTAGGGTTCAGTGTAAGGGTAAAACGGCACCCTATTACTAAGAGTCCGCTGTTAGTCCGTCTGTCTGTCTGTCGGTCTGTCACCAGGCTGTATCTCATGAACCGTGCTAGCTAGACAGTTGAAATTTTCACAGATGATGTATTTCTGTTGCCGCTATAACAGCAAACACTAAAAACAGAATAAAATAAATATTTAAGGGGGGCTCCCATACAACAAACGTGATTTATGCCGTTTTTTTGCTTGATATGAATGAATAACGGCGATAGGTAGACGCTTGAAATATTCACAGAATATTTATTTGTGTATTCATTTTAAAAATAAATAATTCAAATAAAATAAATATTTAAGGGTTTTTTGTCTAATGTTGTTTAGATAATGGTACGGAACCCTTCCTGCGTGAGTTCGACTCGCACTTGGCCAGTTTTTTTTGTCCTATACACTTGAAATTTGGCAGGGAGGTAGCAACGCGGGCGAAGTTGCGGGCAACAGCTAGTATGATATACAAGACGAGATAGAATCAAGAAAAAGAAAAAAATATTATAAAGCGAGCCGAAAAAGGTAATATTGTAAGCATCATCAAGTCATCATCATCATCTGCCTAGCCTTTTCCCAAGGTTGGCTTCCAGTCCAATTTTAATCACAATATGTTACTGCTCAAATGAATCAAAAGCAGAATCCAACTGAACATTAAATCGATGACATATGTTATTCCTGAGTTAGCAGAAATAAGACGGAAGAGAGTGTTCATGAATGACAAGTATGTACTGTATAAATTGTCTTGTGGATGCTTACTAATGAGCAGAAAGCAGAACCATCAAGTAAGGTAGACCTGGCAGAGAGCCGGGATGAAGAACCATCGTTAATTACAGAAGCTAAAACTAGTCTCACTGAATCAACAGATAAATATGTCGGATCAGGTCATTAGTACGGACATAAAATGAATCCCAAGAGCGCCTGTGGTGGGGCATCACGCGGCCTAGTTACAAGTCAGGGCCTTTCTACAAAGCCCTGATGTTCACAGCTCGACACTGGGACGACAGTCAGTGTCTGATCGCGGCCGAGTTGAGACCTCTTGGAACTACACCCGATTCATTGTGTCCCGTGTTATTGTGTTAAGTAAGTTGTAATCTCAAGTAATTCGTTAGTTTTGCTAGAAACAGTGTATTGCACCCAGTGTGTTTTCATAGCACGAAACCCATCGTCTGCCCACATGAATGCTCGATCCTAACGAAATAAATCCTGAAATTCCCGACAAATATAGTACATATATACACAAACGACTCTCACTTCTTAATCACTCACACTTTGATATACAGTCTAGTGTTCAAGTTGTAAGTACAATGCGTTTCAAATGAGAATAGGACTGACCTCGTGCCAAGTTTTGACGAAAGTATGGTTAGTTGAAAATTTTACTTTCTTGCTATTGCTATCCTTATTGTTCTCCTTTTTTATTCCGAACGTAAAAGTTTTGATTCAACTACATCTTAGAAGCAACTGGTTTATTCACAAGTTGTTTTATTTTTATGCCACTAAATATGTTTCAGTTCTTTTTTTGTGATGGAACATTCTGGACATGAGTTGGTGCGCCAGGCTTTGCCTAGCTTGAGGCCAATCTAAACAATTTTTTGTAATTTTATCAAACATATTTTTTTGCTTACCCTACCCCACTTCTTCGATTTGACAGGTATGACGTCACAACATGGCGCGAGTTCAGTCCTATTCTCATTTGAAACGCATTATACTATGTATAAATATGTGTATGTGTGCGTGTGTATGTATGTGTATGTGTGTTGTCTATGTACGTGTGTGTTGTTATATGTACAGACTCCAGATGACACTTTCATACGAAAAAGACAAAACACAACCACAGGAAACACAATTTTCACAGAGCCCGAGATTAGGGTCCCAGTAACAATGAGAACAATGGTCTAAGAAGCATATCTAACTAAACTTAAGTAATCCAGTGCTCGTATAAACATACATCCTCTTCAATGGCTTAGGGGACTTGTGAACAACTGTACTGAAATATTTAGGGAAAGTAATATACGTAGCGGGAGCATTGCTCGTTGTTCTATTTCCTTTATTGTTTCTAAGTAAAATTCGTCTGTTCGATATTGTTTTTGGCTTTAGTTATTCTGTATTTGATTGCCTATAAAAAACTTCAGAAGAAATTGACGGTGGCCATATTTTCATTAAGTAGTAAGGTAAGTAGGTTTTCTTTCGTCCGACTTTATTTTGGTTTTAAGGAATCTACCACTTTTTAGCTTTTAGTAGAAAACGGGTCAGTGCGCTCTCATTCTGTATCGAATTAACTCTTGTTTCTTTCGTGTACCTAAGAACAAATGTCAACCTCAACACTGAGACCATGGAAACGGGATAAGATGATATCATAAGGCTCAATTTGAGGCGGGATCACTGCTGAATACAGGCTTAATACCAGTGTGAATATTGCATACGTTTATTTCCTTTATTACATCTCACACAATAAAATGAAATGCGAGAAACATCCAGTCAGAGGGCCCCGTGATATAGCTTTATTGTGAGTCTGAAATGTCTGAACGTACCATTATACGAACATGTTAAGATGGGGTGATAAATTTATTTTTATGAACATAATTATAAATGATTACCTGTTCGCTTCGTTAATTAATATCAACAAGATATATAACCATTTTTTACTTTTTGCCCGGTAGCTAATTGGACAGACCTGTTTTCGTGACCTTTACGGTATTATTCAAAGAATTTTCATTCTAATTATCCGACACAAAACTAAAGATTTTACAACATATGAGAAAATTGCCTGCGAGTATAAGCCTTGTTTTATGTGCGTTTTTTTAAAAAGGTTGAGGCTCCCAAAAAAGTAACAAAGAGGAAATCAATTTGCCTGTCTGTCTCAGCAAATTAAATTCTTTCTTTCCGGCGGCAAAGCTTTCGTTCGGGAGCACAATGTGTGGGAAATTGTCACGTGACTTTTAAGTAAAATGCGTAATTCCTACGAATACGGAGGGAGCGGACACGTCCTGCGCCGTTCGCTACGGCCTATTGTATGCAAATTAAAGTCGGACATTTTTCAAAACGATGACTCCAGGATTGGCATTCGCAGTTTCGCGCATAACGTTAGTTCTTCTATTTGGATTTGGCGGCAAACGGTATTTCGCGAGTCACTGGCCGTTGTTTTTATTTTAATTTTAATGCAACCTTACGTCATAAAAGTACCTATATTCGTTTTTCAAAATACGTCGCATGAAATACAAACCGATTGATCGAATAAATAACCACGAAGACAGCTTTGTTGCCGTTCCAACTATGTCAATGTAAAATACTAGGTATCTGATATTATGATGATGTAACTATATCAAAGTTAACCTACTCGTGAAAATAGATTGGGATGGGACGTGTATCAAGACAAAAGGCCTCGGATGAGTGGGACAGAGCATTGTTACTAGGAATCTGGGCGTTGGGGCAATCACCGCGACCCAAATACCGGACCATTTTATGTTTCAACCCGTCATAGATTATCTCGACACCAATCAAAAGGATTACTAACGCAGAGTACTGTACAACTAATTAATGCAACTGTAGTGTATAACGTATCACAAGAAACGCTAACTGAATGTCAATGACCTCCGGCTCAGTTGCTCGCGATCAAATTGATTAAGCGATATTATGATACGAGTCGATGCTCTTTAATTGGCTTTAATTGTTAACTAACGCACAGAAGCTTCAAACAACGCGTGTGTTTGTCAAAACACATTGGAATTATTGTTTTCCCATACGGTTGCGTGCGCTTTGTGACAAATTATCGATATGCAGCTTATTAATCCATCACGCATCAATCAAGTGGTTATTATGGTTCTATTCAGATAGCTACTATGTATTTTATGATGTATACCGATGTTAACGTACCAAACAACTTGAAATAACTAATGAGTCACTCATTATCCGCAAGTTCATTAAAGGATCAGCAGCGAAAATAACTTTGTTACGCTCTGTTTCGGGATCAAAGTAGCATTGTGATCTAGACATAGACGCTTAGTCACTTGATCACTAACCACTACGAAAAATATTAAGGTGGAAGCCCCAGAGTATCCCGAGACTTTCAAATTTTCTTACGTTTTTTGCAATTTGTAGGTCAGTTTCAGGTCGTATGTTGATGAAAATATGATTTGCGTCCGTAACATGTATGTAGTTAAAGAATTATACTCACTAAAGTCATCAATACAACCCCCTTAGTTCATTTAATCCTATTCAATAACTATTTCATAAAAAGGCATAAGACAATTTGATTGTCGCGGGCTACTGTGGTGCTTTCACCTTAAGTAATTCTTGCAGTAACTCTCACCTTGAATAATGGATAAGAAGAGAGGTATATTTTTATAGACCACAGTAAATATCGGAACGGCAACCGCTTCCTTATTGGGCAACCGTCCACAGGCGCCCACGACACCTAAAATGGATGAAGCAAGGGCTTTAACGAGAGAGCAACTCGCTCAAAGGAGCTAGCCCTTTACTAATAAATACACATACGACTTTGTCCTGTCCCTTTCTAACTCGCTGAAGTGTAAACGAGAGAACCAGAAATCCGTGGTCAGTACTTACAACTAGTCTATTAGTATCGAATATATCACAAAGTTTACTCATGATTGCTGCAGTAGAGTTTAGCTGTAATTTGATTAAATAATTTACCTCGCGCTCGTAGTTCCGTTCCAGCAGTTTGAGAGAAGTATAATAAAATTAACGGCGTGTGACTAACCTAACAGTTTTTGCTGTGAAATTCTTCAGCACCTCTAATACAGTTTCAAGGCCATTTTTAAATGGTAATTAGTTGCAGTAACCAGTATTTTATCTGGCTTATTTATAGCTAAGTGGCACGCACTGCTGGCCTTATCGGGATGGACGAGCGCGGGTCGCAGGCGACTCGACTCAAGTTGACTCAACATATCAATGTCAAGTTGCTCTGTTTCTTATCCTGCCTCATGTCAGGACACTGATCTTCCTACTCTGTCTCGTTATTTGTTCAGTCGATATCGTGACGTATTTGTAAAATTTGTTTTGCACTATATATGGTGCAATATTGCACCAATATTGGTTTGGTTTTCAATCGAAGGTTCTAGGAGCAACGGCTACGGACATTAACATCGATAAAATTTACGATTAGAACTTCCTAAAATTGGGCTCCATTGTTACATTATATTCAGACAGGCATAATGTATGCACAAAAACAGGCACAATGCATGAGCTTCCATAAAGTTCCTACAGTAAAGCTATTATGGCTGTTCATAATCAAGACACGCGGTTGGTTAACAAATTAAGGATTTGTATCGAAAATCAATTTTAATTTGCCACGAATTCAGTATCTCTTTCCGGCGCGAAGGAAGACGGACATTGATGGATTGACGTTTGTGGATCGAAGTTTAGAATGGGCAGCGCGTGCGCCGATACTCTCGCATCCGGCGTCAAAGCGGCGCTCCTCTTGTTTGGCGAGGCCGGATGCCGCGGAATAATAATACCAATACAAGTTAAGTATATTTTGTTTTTAGTTTTAGGAGGAAATTACACAAATTCTTTTTGCACGTAGGTACTTTAATAATTACATTGTATCAAAAGGATTGGTTACAGGTTGGAAACAAATGGCTAGAGCAAGGACCTAAACTGAGCCCGCCAACGACTGCAAGTTGATATAAAATTATTTAAATACTGTCTCTAGAAGACGCAGTTTTCCATAATAAGTACTAAGTTCTTTAAGAAAGATTAGGTAAGCCCTTTTGAGGCAATCACTTATCATTCAAATTGAATGGCATGGACAATGGACTTTGTAAAATTTTACATAAAACAGTGGTCACTATCACTATAACCTATACAAGGTGTAATAATTGTAATAAACGCAAGTCCTCTCGCGTGGTGTCTAGGACCATGAAACGCAAGTCCTCTCGCGTGGTGTCTAGGACCATGAAACGCAAGTCCTCTCGCGTGGTGTCTAGGACCATGAAACGCAAGTCCTCTCGCGTGGTGTCTAGGACCATGAAACGCAAGTCCTCTCGCGTGGTGTCTAGGACCATGAAACGCAAGTCCTCTCGCGTGGTGTCTAGGACCATGAAACGCAAGTCCTCTCGCGTGGTGTCTAGGACCATGAAACGCAAGTCCTCTCGCGTGGTGTCTAGGACCATGAAACGCAAGTCCTCTCGCGTGGTGTCTAGGACCATGAAACGCAAGTCCTCTCGCGTGGTGTCTAGGACCATGAAACGCAAGTCCTCTCGCGTGGTGTCTAGGACCATGAAACGCAAGTCCTCTCGCGTGGTGTCTAGGACCATGAAACGCAAGTCCTCTCGCGTGGTGTCTAGGACCATGAAACGCAAGTCCTCTCGCGTGGTGTCTAGGACCTGACAACTATTGTTCTACGACTGATAATCAATTCGGGTTGTACTCGGCTTGTAGATAATTCATGGTTCGAAAGACATGGCGCCATCTATAAGCATAATAACGTTATTGTTGTTTTCCTCGGGACCAGAATTTTTTTCAGAATGAAAGGAACCCTATGTCCGTTTCTGTAGACCTGATAACGTATATGCAAAATTTCAGGATGATCGGTTCAGTGGTTTAGGCGTGAAAAGGTAACAAACAAACCCACTTTCGCATTTATAATATTAATATATAATATATACATAATAATAGCTGACCCGACAGACGTTGTCCTGTCAACTATGAATATTGAATTTAAATTGACCTACTAAAAATAAAAGTAAAAAAAAAAAAAAAAAATTTAGGGGTGGGTATCATTTAGAAAAATAGATGTTGGCCGATTCTCACACCTACCCGATATGCACACAAAATTTCATACAAATCGGTTCAGCCGTTTCGGAGGAGTTTGGTAACAAACACCGGGGCACGAGAATTTTATATATTAGAAAAGATAATATAAGTAAGGATACCCTGTATATACCTCACCACGAACTTAATGTGACTATGAAAGCTATGGAGTAGGAAGGTCGAAGCATGGATAAGTTAACAAAGAATAGAGAAAGGCACTTTATAAAACTCATTAGGGAAGTAGCTCTATTGTAAACAACAATAGGTTATTTGGGGCGAATATAAAGGTGATTGAAGGGTTTATTTTCAGTTTTCATGGGTTCGGTTCAACCCTTATTCTTCAACCTACGTTCATTCTGCGAAAAATCTATTTCTGATACATGAAATCATAAATATTATACCGATTTCAGGGAACGCCGAGATCCATTACGCCACATTGGGATTTCATTGAGAATTTTGCTGAAATTCGGGCAGTCTGCGGTGAATAAAGAATTTATTTTCAGAACTATCTATTATATAATAGATATTGAACTCCGCAACTGTGAGTTGAATGAAATATTGACACAGACATTGATCATTTTACACATACGAGTAGGTACAGTCAACAAAACAGATAGGTATGCAGGGTCGAAAGATATAGTTTTAGTTTTTTTAGAAACTGTTGCACATCTTCAAATGAAATTTGAATTAATTTAACCAATTGATTATTTTTCTTCATTTAATTTTAATTTCATTCGAAAACATCGATCGGTTTTTAAGAAAAAATCAATTATATCTTTCGACCCTGCATACCTATCCGTTTTGTTGACTCTACATATTTGTAAGAACAACATTCTTAAAAGTCGCTATTATCAGAACGAAGAAAGCAATATTTAAAACTATACCGATATCTAGATAACGCCGTACTAAATAAGAACAAATAATTTGCAACAAAACTGAGGACAATTTCCCTAAACATGGATGTCTATAAAAAAGCGTTCGACGATTTACCCATTTAAATTGAGATCCGAAACTCGCAGATAAATTCAGATGTAAAAGTATACAAGTTTAAGACCAAGGAGTTTGCAAAACTAGCTAAAAAACCTATTTAAACTACCAAGAAGTTGTAGTGTTCCCGATTTGTTTTAGGCGAAAAATTGCCGCTTAAAATTTTACGATCAACTTTGAAACTTCGGTGAACGTACCAGCCTTGTCTACTCTTGTGCGGTCTTTCGCTGCAAAATCTGTGCATTAAATATGAACAGGAGTTTTAATCGGATAAGTTTTAAGGCCAAACAGACTCAAGAATTCATAAACTTGATCTTTGTTCTTGACTTGTCTTTAGGCTCCTTAAATATTGGGTCACCCCTAAGTCGGTCCTTATTTAATATTTACACATTTTACTGAAAGAATAATGTAATTGGAAACACAGTGCTTTTTTATTTTCAAGAGTTGATGAGAATCTAACTCAAGACTCAAAACATAGTTTAATGTTTAATGTATGTCCGTTTGAAATAATGTGGGCAAATTTTCGTAAATAATGGAAGTGAAGCCATGAACAAATTCTATCACTAACAAAGAGTTATAATTTCTTTTGAATGAGATGATTAGTGTGAACCAATATCGCTCTCAAAAACCTTAAAAGTTAATTAAGCAATTCACTCAAGAATATTGTTACTAATAAGTGAAGATTTTTATCTAGTAATTAACTTGTTTTTTAGACTTTAGTTATAAAACACTTTGGAAAACGATCAACTGTGTGCACTTATATAACCACTGAAAACGTCTACTAACAAGTTACAATTTTAATTAATGTTTTCTTTTCAATGATGCCCGATGATCACCACCGGTTAGTTCACCAGTGGTAGACAGCGTCACAATTTTTAAAAATAATTCTCGCTGTCATTCTATTAAATTAAAAAAAAAAAAAAGTAGACATCGAGAAGGTTTTATTTTTTATTACAAAATTGTGTGGTGGACATCGGGAATCATCGTTTCTATTAGGGTTGGTTCACCGAGTTCTAGATAAATATGCTTAAGTGAGAACTAACTTTCATTATAACGGTTCTAGTGAAGTTATATATCAGAATTTCAGAATATCGATCAATGTCATCATCTGCCTAGCTTTTTCCCAGCTATGTTCGGGTCGGTTTCTCAAATACAAATCGATCTATGTATTTGAGACTACAGAACTCTCTAGTCAAATACGATTCCCACACGATTCGCTTTTTGGCTGTCCCCTGCCAAATAGGGAATGGTTTGAGCCGAATATAAAAACGCCACAATTACTCAAGATTATCTTAACTTTTTCATTAATATCCTTTTTGTAAAGTCTGAAGATTAAGTTAAGAGCATGAATGGCTTTGGCTTTTTTTGCTACATTTTCGGTTGGTATACTTTTGAGTTATTTTTTACTAGTTATGATAAGGGATAAACTGCTTGCTTTATAAACAGTGGATGTTGAAACTTGAATTAACACACAGCGCGAGCTTTCCTCGGTATTGTAGATCAAAATCAAGCCCAGTTTTCGACTCCGAAACTTCGCACTAGTGATGTACAAATATTCGTTCAGCCGCGCGCTAGCGATATTACTAAAATAGGCAAACATTGTTCACCGTATAAGTACAGTAACTAGGGGTAAGTACTCGTGGGATTTCGAAGGTCAACCTTGCGGTTTTGTTGAAACTTTAGAGTATGGAATTAAAGGTAGAAGACGGTTTGGGTTGCCTTGATAACTTTGGTCGAAATTCTGAGGTGATGATGTACCGAAGGTATCAAGTATAAGGGCTTCTTTCACCATTCTCAAGTAAAGTGTTAAGTAGGCTACTCGCCAGTTAAAGTCTCACGTAACTACATTCGAGTAACACTACTCATAAGATAAACCGACCCGTAACTTACTTGCCAGGACTTCCGCCGATTAGCTTGTTTACTTGACGGTTAAATATTTGAAAGTGGTCCGTTGTGATTTCGTGCGTAGCTTTATGTGATATTAATATTTAAATGGATTTAATTGATCATCAATTGGATGAATTAGAACTGTCTACGATGCAACGTTTAAATTCTATGTTGAATATTTTATGGACCTAGATTTTTTTAGGACCTTTTTTACTAGAGATCTTCTATCGAAGTGCAAAACTCCAAAAACATACTAAAGATATCGCCTAAAACGCAAAGGTGCGTGGTATTTTTTTAAATCCTTCTATCTATTTTCATTACAAATGGACAAAATCTTAATAAATTAGTAGTTCAGTACTTAAAACTCATCATAATACCACGCAACAAAACAACAACAGACGAACACACACAAAATTGCAATAAATAAAACGGTGTTCTTTGTTTTATTTTCTACCTAGAACCCCATTTGCAGTTTGACGAGGGTTGTTGACGTCACATTGAACGAATGCAACGTACGATTTGCTGCTTCATTCACTTACAACAATTTGTTACTCGAAGCTTCATTTTCGCTTGTGAAATTGACAGAAGATACTCGGCACTTTTACTTGCCAATTAACGCTAATCGGCGAGTAACTAATCTACACTTTACTTGGAGATGGTGAAACAGGCCCTAATAGTGACAGTTATATTATGCCCCGGAACCTTTTGCTTCCGGCGGCGATGTGTGCGGAACAATAGCGAACGCATGGGAGCTATCAGAAGGATATTACTCGGCATCCCTGCCACTTCATTCACGTAGATGTTACACAATGTTCCCTCTGACCGTTTCTGGACACCAGTCAGGAGAGCATTTTTGATAGTGGTTTCATACTTATCGATCGGAGAATAGGGTACGAGATATTTCTTTCTACCGGAATACTTACTGCAAGTCAGCAACATCGATACTTGTTAGATGAAACGATTATCCTTTGGCGATTACGACTATTTGTCGATTTTACGATACGATTTGTCTTAATCGTTTCATCCCTATGAGTTTTTAAGGTTCCGTACCTCAGTTAGCAAATACGGAACACTTATAGGATCACTTTGTTGTCCGTCTGTCTGTCTGTCAAGATCCTTTTTATCAGGCACGTGTGGAGGTATGAAGCTGAAATTAATATCAAAGACTCAGGTCGCCCCAGGTACCCCTTGGAGCAGTGTAAATCAAACTTGTAAGTCAACGCGGTCAATAGATATGTCCGTTTAAGTCGCATATTTTGCTATTTCACAAGGGAATCAAAACCTTTAGGGTACTTCCCGTTGACTTAGAATCAAGAAATTTGGGCAAGAAGTCTTACAGCACATGTAAAGGACAAAATCTGGAAAAATCAGAAAGGTTATACGGAACCCTCGGTGCGCGAGTCCGACTAGCACTTGGTCGGTTATTTATTTGTTTCGTTTAAATGTAAGTAATGTTTTTCGAAGTTTTAAATACTGACGAGGTGTTTAGTCACCATTATTTATTCAGAGTTTCGTGTACATATTTTGTTACGTGCGCATAATCGCTAAGTTTTAGGTATGTCTGGCTCCTAATGATGATTGATGAAATATTTATAAGCGACGCCTTTGTAACGCATACTTTGACTTGAGCCCTTAATATAACATTAATTGCTATACCCAGCACACTGCAAGGGTTTCTTGTGAAATACTTTGTAAATTACATGGTGTTAGAAATAAGTTGAGCCATTTTTATGATTCCTGAAAAGGTTAATCAATGTTATCCATGCTATTTAAAGTTTCGTTCCATTTATTTAATGAAGTATAGGTATATTTTTTTTAGGATGGAAATCATCAAATGTCGGCGTCATGCTTTGGGCGGAGCGGAAGAGAGTGACAGACTTGTACTGACTAAAACCCATCCATGTTCCTTCCTTGCCCTTTGTGTTCAGTGCCGCGGTATCTCTTTCGAACAGTCCCGCAGCCAAAGTATAGGTATACTCAGGTACTACTTTATTATTGAACGAATTTTGTATTTAGACCTAGTTACATTTCAGAGCGAAAATAATCCAAAAACATTTTCTTTTACAAGATACTTAATTTCGTTTTGCTCGTATGATATTCACAAAATCGTAAACTTCCAAATAATACAAAGTTAAGTACAGTCGAACATCGCATAAAATGTATTAAACGTCCTCAAAATTCATCATTCACACCGCGTGCCAGTAATAACACGACGACAGTAAAATATGTAACAGGCTCTGCGTAAGTAATATGCGATACATATTTTCATAGCTGACTGTACACGGTGATTAAAACGCCAATCCGAGGAGAGATTAAAATATATTTAGGTGCTGAAGCCCTGGTAGGGGCTTAAATTATGAATTGTTTCTTCGAAACAGAATCCGGGAAGTCTCGTGGGTTTTTTTGGTATTTGATTATTTTTTATCTTGAATCTTGAAATGCTATTTCATCCATATTAATTACCTTTATTTTCAGACTGCCTCGTTGGTCTAGTGGTTGCAAGCGCGACTGCTGAGCAAGAGGAATTTCTCAGTAGCCAGCAGCCACGGAGTCTGGAATTGCGCTCAGTTGATGGCAATAGGCTCGCCCCCTATAACATGGGACTTAAATATAACTGGCGTAATGCGGGTGTACTATTAGGTACACCTCTGCCTAACCATTCGGGGATTGCAGGCGTGATGCTATGTTCTTTTCAGATTTAAATAATTTATTTAAGAAAACTTTGGTACTATTTTCAGTTTGTAATGTAACTTAAAAGTCCTGTAATTGACAGTAATTAATTTAAACAGGAATATTCCCACTGGACGGCTGCCATGTGCTTTTCGATTACTTACTTTAATATCGGGTACACATTGGTGTAACGTAACGTGAAATGTAACACGAATGAGCCGTCCAGATTTATGCAAAGCAATGTGAAATGTAACCCAACGACAAGGCGAATTTGTTACATTGTATGTTACATTTCGTAAGTTTATTATTATCTTAATCCGCACGCAAAATACGCGCTTTGACGTGGAGTTGCGGACACCAGCCCGTTATACAATACAATATTATCATTATTATTTATTTATGGTTATTTCGTTTGTGTACATGGTTTAATTGTTAAGAGAAGTAGATGAGATCATTTAAGGAAAAATAAAAGGAAAAAATTGGAACTTGTTTGTGTTAACTCTCTTGAGTTTAGGTAATTTATTATTTTGTTATACTGTCGAAGTGCTGAAACGTCATGTTTTAATATAAAAATGATTCATATTTTTTGCGGAGGCGATGATGCGTTTGTGTGTCGGTTCATAGCAGAACTGCTCAATAAAGCAACCTTTGATTTCCATAATAAATCATTTCCATATTGAATCATACAAACAATGGCAGCATTGATAAGTGCCATCCAATAAAATGTGAAGTGCTTACCTTAAATCAATGGAATGGAAACCTTGTTCATCAGCAGACTAGGTTGAAGTGTAATTGACCTGAAAAGATAAAAAATAAATTTATTTTTATGTTCACGGAAGCTGGTAGGACAAAGAAAAGCAGTTCTTCCTTATGAAGGCTTAATTAAACGGAATCGCGTATGTGGCGCCGACCTTCATTCGTCTTGCAGACGCTAAACGCCCCTCATTCATATTCCCTGCTCGTACGAAGATTGTACACAAAATATTTTCATATTTAGATTAATCTAGAGTATCCTGTATAATAAGTATTTGCAGCGAACTCGAACAATGTCCTCGTATAATGAACTTCAATAGACGTAATAATATGTATCTTCACTAAGTATACTTTGGTTTTATGAACGCCAAAAATGAGAACACAAGAACTTCGGGCTAAGCCGGGATATGAACACAATACTCGTATAACGGCGCGCGATGATTTGGTTGATTTATTGCAACACTTTTAATAAGTTGCAATCGGTTATTTTTATTCTGTGGTTTAAGATTGATTTTAGGGCGGTTAACGCCGAATGTGGTTGTGAACGTCATGGCGGTGGTGACAGCGCTTTTGACGTGACTGTCACCCGGTGATCACGCGCAAATTGGCAACGCCATTGGCTCTAAACTCAAGTCTAATAATTATTGTAATTTGGATTTAATCACTATCATTTTAATCTCAAGTAATTTTGATAATGTTTCGTTAATATTTTTATAATTATATTATGTGAAACATAACACGTATTATTTTTCAACCAGCATGTACACGCACAAAATGGAGGACCAACAATTAATAACGGATAAATAGCGACACGTGGTGTCGCGGCCGCTCGAAAATCCTTAATAATATGTATCTTCACTAGGTATACTTTAGGTAATGCTCTAGCTTTCAGATATATTTTTATATGAAGGCATAAACTGTGACATCATGATTTTATGAACGCCAAAAATGAGAACACAAGAAGTTCGGGCTAAGCTGGGATTTGAGCACAATACTCGTTTATTATCATGTGTCGTTCTTTTACTAACATAATATGCTGTACTTTATCTTTAGTGTCAAAGAGGTTCTCCAGACTATATTGACTAGGTGTTGGGAAAAATACCTACAGAATTTTCATCTTTCAACGGAAAACAAATCTGATCTGCTTACCCTATTAAAACGGATGTAGCTTACATAGAGTGACTATCTATCTGACCTCGCGAAACCAGTAACTGGGTAACACGATACCGTTAGGTAAGACTAGTGGACAGATATTCAGGCTTGTGACAACTGTTAAATAAAAAAAAAAACGTGTGCAATTCACACGTGGTAGAAGTGAAACCTTCAAAAATGTTGGCTTCAAGATAATGCTCTGTATAATGCTTCCTATCTAATTTTCTCCCACGTTAAATCTTATGAATTTATGTGTCTGTCTCTTTTTCTGTCGCTTTTTCGTTTCATCGACTTTCAAATCACAACGATGCTAAAGAAGTTTTTACTTCAAAATCAAAGAACAACAGCCGGGACCAGCGGTTTAACGAGCTTTCAGAGGCACGGATGGGTTTCGGTATCACCCTTCTACGAACTGACCTCGGCAATCAAAGCTTAACCTTGATTGACCCATGCGGCGGTAATGACAACCTCTGAAATTTTCAGCCAGAGCTAAGTTTTAACAGCACCAAATTAACGTTATTATCTTATCAAAAGGGTTATCGCATGGTTTTATCGAACAATCGTAATAGGCTGTCGAGTTCCATGTAACTTACAAGTTATCCTTAAACTAAAACTAAACTAAGTTAAACTTAGTTTCGCATTTATAATATTAATAAAGTGTAGTAAAACTTACAGGAACAGAACGTAATCGAAAAATTATACAACGAGTATACGAAACTGTCTTAAAAAACATGTTTTAAAAAAAAAACTTGTGAAAAAGTTGGAACTTTGACCCCCAATATCTCCGTAACTAGAAGGTTCCCAGGTATGGTCTAGAACAAAAAAATGATCGCAATGACGGGGAGAACAAATGCCTTTCGGCTTCGTTAAGAGTCTGTTTACACCCTTTATCTTTGGTTAAACGTACTTAACGCTGTGTTAAAATTTGTCCATCTATTTTAATGGGACCTTATATTTTTTTTGAACTGTACATTCAAAAATCAATACTTAATACTAGGTACTTACTACTTTAGCACAACCTATCGCGTCGATTTTCAAAACCCAAAAGAGCCGTGCAACCGGCCAAGCGTTTTGCTAACCAACATTGGGCCCTCCATTTTGAGCGGGAAAGAAGCGAGTTCTCTGATTGGTTCCAGCCATTTTGCGTCAACCAATCACAGAGCGACCACGAATATAATAAAAGGATAAAGTTGCCAGCGTAAAATATAAAAATGAAAGCTTTATTAATACCAATATCGATTAAAATAATCGATAAGCAAAATCAAAATTCACAAACCCTACCCGAAGTATTAATTTAATATTATAAATGCGAAACTAAGTTTTGTTTGTTCCCTGTTCACTGAACCGATCATCGTGAAATTTAGCATATACGTTGTCAGGTGTACAGAAACGGACATAGGGTACGTTTCATCCCGAAAAATGTACTGTTCACGAAGAAGACAACAATAACGTTCTTATGGTCACAGATGGCGCCAGGTGTCTTTCAAATCATGATTGAATTATATTATTACAAGCAGAGTACATCCCGAATGGATTGTCAAATTCTAAATTAACGCAAACGACGTGGGCAAAAGCTAGTCAAAAATATTTTTGGCACATAAATGTATAACCTATATTTTGAGGTCGCCTAATGGTAGTTTACGTGAAGGTTATAAACTCCTAACGAGCTTTTGTTTACTGTAAACATGAACAATAATAACGTACGACCGTATACACAACATTGCTTTTAGGAATATTTGAAAAAACATTCCCTTGGTAATATTTAATCAACGTGACTGTGTATACCTGTGTACATACGTTGAAGCTAAAAGCGCTCATATTTTTATTTAAACAGTACTGTATTCATGTGAAATAACTAGCTAGTGGTCGCAAGCACGACTGCTGAGCATGGGGCACTGGGTTCGATTTCCGGGTCGAGCAAAGTGTCATTGAGTTTTTTCATCAGGAATTTCTTAGTAGCAGCCACGGAGTATGGATTTGTGCCCGGTTGATGGCAATAGGCTCGCTCCCTATTAAATGTGACTCAAACATAACTGGCGAAATGTGGGTGTACTATTAGGTACACTGCTGTCTAACTCTTTGGGGATTACAGGCGTGATGTTATGTACACACGGCGGCACATGAAGCTGTACATTTCTAGTATAACTTTGCCTCGTTTTGTATAGATTTCTTTTACAATGAGAGATCCGCATAAACTGGTTATGTATAGCTTGATTGGCCATCGTGCGTACTTTATCACATTTTAAGCTAGGATTTTGAGTAGCACAAATCGAGTTGTTTACGTTTTGTCCTATTCAAACTTGTTTGCTTATCAAACAGTAAACACTTTTCATCCAATAACTTTACGTTTGCATGAAGGTACTTACAATCCGTGCACACAATCTTCGAGTATTTTCCAACCGAACGATTTCCTCGATTTTTTTAAATTGGCACAAATTGCGTTCCAATAACGCAATTGCTTGAACTCACTGCAGGAACAGGACCGACATCCCGGACTTATTTTAATCAAACGAAGCCAGGGAATTTCATTACAAGTCCTGTAACTTATTGCCCGCGTTTGTTTTAACTTAGATGAGCACTGAGAACAGAGTACTCGTTCTTAGATTCTTAATGGAGAAGTGAATCATTGCGTTAATGTAATTGCGGGGACGCCCATGTCCAGCAGTGGACGTCTTTCGGCTGAAATGATGATGATTGTGCTAATAACATGATACTCCTACATCTGGTTAACGTTCAAAACGTCTTCACTTACTTAAGAATTCTGCGATAGGAAGTTACCTCCGAAACAGCCATTATGATTCAGGTGCGGAAATACCTTCGACATTCATGAGTGACCCCCACACGCACACCCAACGATTCTCTAATAAAAGTTATATTGGCTCCACACCGAGAATAAGATGAAGATGGAAGACGTTGCGTTGGAAAGCCTGGACCGATGACCCGGTGAAGGTTGCGGGGATCCACTCGATGCGAGACGCTCGGGACCAGCCAATATGGCGACACTTGATGGAGGCCTATGTCTAGCAGTGGACGTCCTTCAGCTGAAATGTAAGGGCAGTAAAGTCCTCCTTCAAAGGCAGGCTGCAACAACTTTAACGCACGAAATAATCATTATTGCCTCCCGCTTAACAGAGGTCGGTCATATATTTCTGCGTCTGTTTTGTGAAAAGTTAGAATTCAAAGACGCGAGTAGCGCAAAAGCCTCTCACGAAAATATTTTCCTCCTTTTCTCGCATCAAGGTGAGAGTTAGCCGAGGTGCGAAGTTAAAGTGTTCACTGGAGGAGTTATGATTATAAATGATGCAGAGGGTCGAAGCAAAGAAAGCCGCTAGTCGTTTACTACATCCCAGTGGATGAAAATGGAAGTGCGCGCCGCAGCCTAGAAACATCAACTGGAGTAATCTTACATTACACTGTGATCCACTGAATATTTGATCGAGTACGCGCGGTTGGTATTAAAGTCACCTTGAAATAACATACACACGTATATTTGTCTGTAACAATTTCGACACCCCAAATTCAGCAAGCCTGTGCTAAATATTAACAACCCAATCAGTTTTCAATAAATTACAAAATAAAATCAGATCGTTATAATTATTAGATGGCTCTGATCCCTATTAAGGATAAGAGGCTGAGGCTGAGGTTCGTAATTGCGTCCCTCATTAGGCGTCACTCGCGTTTTGAGAAATTAGATTTTATTTATGAAATTCCATTGGGTATGACCTGAATCAACTTCAGGACACGGGACGCGATTATGTTTAACTTTTCATACTGAAATTTTCGTTGAATATAAATGGGCCAAGTTTTTTCATTTTAGAATTCATTGAACCGTCGCGTGTAGGTATGTGATAGATGTGATGTAATTAAGAGGGAAAGTCTTTTTGTTTGTTTACGTGGAACTGGTGCCGTGCTGACGAGATAGCACCATCTATCTTCACGCGTATCTACCTCTATGTAGGCCACACGGCATTGTTTGCGCACGCGAGGGAATTAACTTGACGAGTAATCTTTTTCATGCTGCTGAATATGTGATAACAATCTTGGAACTTGATTAGAACTCTGAGCGCAGTTTCCATGAAAATATACAAAATAATCAGAGCCGTCGCCTTCAGCAACGAAGCAAGAATAGAATTTATTATGATAAAGGCTTTCTGAGAATTCATCTTGTTTTATTATTCGAGTTTACTTATTTTCATGCGATGGTTACTGTATTTAATTTCGAGGAAAATGGTTCTTGACTACAGGTTGCTAGGAATGAAGCTGAGAAGCCGACGAAGAGTCAAATTATTTCGTAGCAAATTTTGTCGCAACATCCTATACCAGTTTTCTACATTTACGGATGACCTCTGAAGCTAGTATAATCTCATCTGACAACAAACTGCCTTGAGGAAAACTAAGATCAGCCATTAACACGTTAGGAAAAAAAAAGAGATACAATTATATTTTACTATTTTAATGAAATGAAGAATCGATGGTGGCATACACACCAAAAGTATCTCAGACAATGTAGAAACTGGAGGAAATGTATATCTAGCTAGAATATATTGTTCTGAAGATAAATCTTCCAGCGACGCTCTAAGCCGAGGCTCGTATCCCACAGGGGTTGCCCTTAGTGCGTCGTCGTTCAGTTCGTAAGTTGACCGTGGCTGGAGGCCTAACACTTTAAGGCACCCACAGGATAGTCCCGTTAAGCAGAAACCAGCCTCATACCTGCAAGATGCCATTCAAAAAAAAGTTCTGAAGAGTAGTGAGAGCTTTGTATAAAGCACTTTATTATTCATAATTCTACTGTTATTTTGACCGGAACTCGGTTCAAAGTTATTAACTTCAGTAAACACGGAAACGAGGACTTACAGCTTTGCATGTTGTTTAAAAAAGACTTTCTATCGAGGTAATATACCAAAGCGGTTTTGATCGCGTCATAAAAAATGTCGAGGTGGCCAGCACGCCATGTTTCTTTGTAATACGAACATTATTTCAAGGTTTTGAATGTGACTTGTAATAACCTGACACGCGTTATATTACGTTTTGCACATGAGTCCTCATATTTTCATGTTTCAGATATGAAGCAACGTCGTTAAATGCGTGAGCAGTGTTTCTGATGCTCTAATCTGGGTTTATTTTGGAAAATTCCAATTTTCTTACAGAAATGGCAGGTAATAGAAGATAATAGAGGAAAATGAGAAGGCCTGCAGACGTAGCAGTAGATTTAGACAGGCTGCTGATAAATCGACATGATTTTTTATTTATTTTTTCTTCTAAAAGTTTAATCGTAGTGTACACTGCAGTTGAGTACCTACTGAATGTATGTAAAAACTAGACATTAATTTATGTAAAGAATCAAACGGGACGTAAGATTAATTCTCTAATTAAAACTACTTAGTCCCGGAGCAAAGAGCTAGGTTAATTAATCATTTTGTAAGAAGCTAAATGACTCTGTGATTTTACATGGATTTTATTACTAAACGATTCAGGTCAACGCCAAAAAGTTTAAAAGAATTTATGCCATCAATACTAGAAGCAAAAATTGAACTAATAAAAAGCAATGATGCCGCTTATACAGTTTAAACTTGAAACAGTCAAGTAAAGATGACAAGCTCACAAATTCCTTTGACATGTTCTATATTTCATTTAAATGCACTCCCAAATGTTTAAGAACGTATACAAAAGATTGTTTTCCTTAACTACTGAAGGTACTTTTATCCACAAGAGCATCCTTGATGGACATTATCCACGTATACAAAGATGATGAACAGTGAATCATACGCCGCGTGTGGTCCCAGTGTTTGTTTAAGAGCCAAACTCCTTTCTAAAATATCATAAAAAAACATACGAATATAGTTTACAAAACTCGGCAATGGTTTTTGTAAAAAATATTTACTGTAACGTGGTCTGTTTGTATTGTTTTAGTACAGATTAAGAGATTTAGTGGTCGATAGTTTAAGTATCGAAGCATATTGGCATGAGAACAGATGGTAACCGCATATCCCGAGTCTTAAAATGCAATAAAGATTTATCTTCGGACTAGTTTCATCATGTGTAATTGAGAACCTAATCCCGATCTCAAAGAATGCCTCTTTCGGAATTCGAATGAACTTTTTCAAATTCATTAACAAGTAAAATTATTTTGTGACAAACACTCCAAAAATTGACAGTTACAAATGTGAGTGATTACGAAAAGTATAATTAACGAGTCACACACATGTGCTTACTAAAGAGAATGAGACAAAGTGTGAGATTTTTAGCGGCAGTAAAAACGCCTTGATTTCATCCATATATCTAATTCCGTAAGTAGTTCAGACGATTACGATAAAACCAAATAAAGAATGCTGCGTATGCTTGAGCTAAATCGATCATTGTGCAATGTAAATAGTTAAACAATCAAAATAGCTGTTTCAACATTTATGCTGAAACCTTCATCGGACAAATGTGGGTTTTCTGTAATCACCTAGTTTTATAATAACTCGACCGTTTTCAAACGTTTCTATTTTCTATGGAAATTACCACACACGTGCGATAAATAAGATGGCAGGAAAGTTACAAGAAGAATGATACCAGCCAAAGGGCAAGTTAGATTTACAATTGCGATTCCAGACGACTGCAATCCAACCAACTTGCGCAGAGTAGAAGTCGATCTAAGTCCAGACATCATCGATCGACTGTGAATTTATTTCCGTAAACTGTTGAACCATCCATCATCTAATATTGATCCATGAGGACTACGCCTGTTTACTACCGCAACAAACCATAAATCTTGATCGAGCAAGTGTTTCACAGCCTAAGCAAATGCAGATTGAACGTTGTTGAACACATTTAGAATTCAACGCTGAGATGCAAAAGTGGTAAATGAATTGTGGTCACGAAGAAATCTGATTCGAATATAAGCAGCAAATGCTTCTTGACGAATGAAAATTGATAACTCATTAAATTCAATGACAGGATCTTTGCAAACCTAAAGTTTGCATTATCCCATGCATATTTTTTAAGTAGAGCACCAATCTACCTATTTGTATTCATTTTTGGATTTTTCTGTTCGTGTTTTGTTATATGATCAATCCAAAGTTCATTTATAAACATAGAACAGGACAAATTGACTTCGATTGATTGAAATGAAATCAATCTGCAAGTAACAATTACAACAAGCAATGCCGGAATTGCAAGCCATGAATACAATCGACTCCTATTAAATACTTGTTATTGATTGGTATTCTGAGGCGTGTTTTAAATTGCAAACAGTTAATATTTCTCCACATTTATATAATCTGTTCCGCAAAGGTTGATGGGTAGGTGCTAAAGTGCTAATTCACACTCTAGCATCTAGGTCTAGCTAGTGTGAATGCTCTCATTTTTTCAAAATTAGAATTCGGTGGCGTGAGAAGATATCGATATATCAGAAAGAAAAGAATATGATATGGAGTTAGGTTTGCAACTGAAATAAATCTGTTTAATTTAATATTTGAACGGCGCCCAGGACCTCGTGCTCGGCAGTCGCGCTTGCGGCCACTAGACCAATAAGACAGTACCTAAAGTATACAAATAAAGGATTCAAAGAGTTAGTCAGTTGAAGTGTCACGAAAGCACAACGCAACTGCAGGTATGAGCAGTGACACTGACATCACGAAAGGCGGAATATTAGCAATTCCATCCGCCACGTTTTACCGTTCCGCCCGAACGCCTGTTTTATGATCAGACACCTCGCTCCGAGGCATGACTCGCGTGGCTACTATAGCTCCGGGGAAATTTTGTACACCTCGCCGCTTCGCACCTGAGATCAGTACATTCATTCAGAAGTACAAATTCGATCGGGTATAATTATGTGATGTTGGTATTTGGATTATAAACGTTTTTAGTTATACAATTATAAAGAGAGAGTGCGAATTTTGGGCTGCGGGCTGTTCGAAAGAGATACTGCGCCCTGGCCGAGGGGGGAGCGGCCCTGGAACACAAAGGGCAAGGAAGGAACATGGATGGGTTTTAGTCAGTACGAGTCTGACACTCCCTTCCGCTCTGCTCAGAGCGGGAGAAGTCATTTGATGATTTCCCATGGGTAAAAAAAAAAAAACGTGCGAATTTTGTGTTTGTATGTGTACGGAGGGTAATATCTAGAACCACGGCACTTATAAGTAAAATTCCTTCACCATTTGAATGGTCATTTCACTGCGATGGCTGGTTTAAGGTGGCGCATGAAAAGAGTACCTGGAAAGATATAGGGAAGGCCCTTGCTCAGCAAAGCGGCATTAAATTTTTTTTTTTTTTTAATACAAATTGTCCAAATGGACATAGGTTATATACATAGGCTGCTCGTGTGGTGTATATACCAAAAACAAAACCGCGCGCAGCAGCTAAGCTATTAATAAAACTGACAGTTGAAAAACTTGCTAAATCGTCATTTCAACAAGTTGCACATTTATCTACTTCAGCGCACATTTTAGGTAGGATTGCTAAGGCCATGTTTTTGTATGTCTTTTTGCCAAACGGATATTGCTTATACTTATGTAAAGTGCTTACATTATACAGTAGGTAAAACTTAAAAAGAACAACTTGACATTGTGACTTGTGACTCGTCGGGACCAAGGCTATCTATCTTGCAAACACGAGGCTTATTTTAAGAACATGTTTTCAAGTTAGATATAGTATAGGCACTTCGATATTATTTACTACAGTTTTTGCTCGGAAAGATTTATAATAGAGGTCATATATTATCTATTTTTAGTAATATATGTACTTCTGGAAAATTTAAACTAATATCTCTTCGAATTTTATTTCAGGCACTTTCCTATAATACACGGGGATCTGGAACAGCAGCCACAAAATTTTGTGGTGACGCCATACGAATCGTTTGAAAAATATTTTAATAAAAAAAACAGTTTGTGCTAAAATGGCCGCTTTAGCTTTTTTCACTATAGGATTTCAATTCGTAAAATGGCCACCAAGTGACAATTCCTAATATCAACTGCGTCTATGATCATTAAAAAAAAAATACAAGATTCATATTATTATTCTGGTAAGCCAATTCATATTATTATTCTGGTTATTATTCTAAGTAGCCATTTTAGACCTCCAGATTGGAGCAGCTTCTTCTATAGGTATAAGAGTTTGTCTAACATGATCAGATCCTCGTGCTATGTCGATGACGTATAGGTTCTGTTTTAGGTAACAGCCCCTGACCTTCGTAACGACGGCTAATCAGGGTACAATTTATAGTATTAGCAACGGATCATTGTCAAGAATAGGCCCCTTTATTCTTAGCATGGGCAAGAGAGGATTTTTGTAACAGGTTCACTACACTCATGACATCATACTTCAAAGTCCTGGGAGAGTAGTATACAAATAACTCGTTTCGTTTTAGCTTTACTGCAATCTGGATTGATTCAGTCAGTATTTTTAACAAGCAAACAAAACTCACAAATAAATAAAAGACGGAGAAAATCTAACCGCGCAATGACGCAATGTAATTTGGAGCACTGCATCGACTTCCTCATATGAAGAACTAGCGAAATCGCTGCCATAAAACGCATAGCCCTTAAATATGATGTCTTTTCACATAAAGTTGATGATTTCACTCGATTTCCTACGTTCAAAACTCAGGCGGAGAATATTTCTATCAACATTTATGTAGCTTACTTACGCTTTTACACGCATAACATTTTGGCGTGAGCATTTTTATATGGCCTGAAAAATAATGCTGCAGTAACGTAACAACTTAAAGTTTACAGACAACACAATATACTTGTGAGTGGAGTCATTATCCTCCTTGAGTTACTATTCTCGCAGACAAAGGGAATTTCTGCAACATAATTATATTTTTCTTACATCACCGATGGATGAGAACGGAGGACTCAAGTACTTTTTTATAACATTATAAAACAAAACGTTCAAAAGTTCAAAAGTAGATGAACACGTTTGTGTTCATCTACTACAGTAATATAATATATAATACTTCAGTAATAATTTCCCTCTTAGCATTGAATTTATACATTACAAGATTGGATTTACCCGCATGACCAACCGTAAAAACAGTTTTATATTATTGTATCTCTCCAATATTTGTAGCAACTGGTGCCATATGTCGACGCTCTAACAAATTGGGTTCACCTTAAAATATACAACTTCGTTCGCTCTCGACAGCTTTATTACGTTTCAGTGTAAAGACTACTCCAAATGGGGTGGTTTTAAATTAAAACAAAGTAATGATTGATACCTTTTACGGCGACAGAGTCTAAATGAGAAAAGTAAGCCTAGAGATAAATGAAGGTTGGTGTGTTTACATCAACTGTGACGCAATCGCATATCTTCACGTTGATTGTGAGAAGGGAGAGAAATAACTTGTCAAATTTAATTCCCTTATCTTTTTCTTTTGAGTGTAAAGAACTTGCTTCCTTGTTTATCTGGGAATAACAGAAAAACTTCGTAATACCTGCATTCTTTGCTCGCGAGTTGTGCAACTGGAAAAGAAAAGTTGATATCGTCTGGTGCCCTTACCACTGTTGTGCAATTTCATCCATTTGAACTAGTAACTTATCTTCTAGTGCTACTATTCGGTCTATCTTTTTAAGGTACTTTAAACCAGTAGCCTCCTCTATTTCCACAATAGTCACATTCAGATTTTCCAGAGACTGTCTTTTTAATAATATTTTTAACTCTTCCACACAAAATTGTTTAAACTACGTCTAACGCATAACTAAATATGTTAAAAACCATTGATCTAATCCACGTGGTGTAATAAGTTGTTCAGATTAAAGATTACAATCATGAATTAAGTAGCAAGTTATGAGTCTATCGCCTACCCACATTTCGCTTGTTTACCTCAAAAACTTGCTGTGACAAGTGGCGGACATTTTGTTTTTTTTCCTTTTCTTCACGCCAACGGTAACGCTTGAATGGCTTTGATAGACAGGCGAATACCTTCACTGGGTGTTAGTATTTTTGTATGGCAAGCATTTGGACATTTAATTTTAACTCAAGTCATACCTTCCTTTTTCTGTACGTGGGAGTGTCCAAAAATAATTTATCGTCTGTATCTTATTACGGCATGCTTTATTGCAGTCAGAATCTGGTAATTTTGTAAAGGAAATTAAACCCAATCAATCAACATTAAATAATTTAATCACACTAATTATGTTTCCCTGTGCTAGAGAGCCGTAGGGATATGAAATGAAACAACTATATCTTATAACCAGTTGCGTAGAAATCTTGTCTACGTAGGCGTAAGCGGAGTTGCCTCACCGGTGGATAACTTCGTGAATGGGATCGCATACGGGATAAATAGCTATAGGACAAAACTAAATTGGGTATTATCGGACTTTTCTTTTTGGCCGACCACTTCGGGACTAGTTACGATTGAGAGATACAAGTTATTGTATTAGATTGTGAGAAAAGAACTTCTTTTGTCTTTTGTTTATTTATTAATCCCTCAACTGGGAATTTGGTGCTTGTACGTGGCTGCCAATATGTCTGTTTTCCACGGTAATCATCTTACTACGGCTTATTGCTTTTAGTAACAACCAACAGCTCCTTTGTATTACAAAGGGCTTTCTGACAATGCTTATTAACAGCTATATCTCAACAGATGAAACCTGTATTAAATTCGCCTTTAAACATATCATCGGTTCGTTGAATCCGATTAGCGATCCCATATGGTGTATTCATTTTTTTTTTGTACTCTCGTTGCATGCAGGGCTTCGAATCTTGGCGTATTGATATTCTTGGATCGTGCCAGATGTGTTTGTACTTTTTAAACAAAGTGAAACTGAAGCACTGTTTTGATTGGTGAAGATTTCAAATCGCAATACGAAGTCAATGGACTTTTAAATTCGCTCTTGCAAGTTTCTTAAGAAAGTTGTACTGTCGATAATAGACAAGATACTCAGCCAATAAGCGGCTCTTTAAAGCCATACACAAACTGGCTAGTAATAGTGCAATGTTCATTACCAATGAAATTCAATAATACTTGTAGCCGTCAAGTGCGTTTCACTTTACGATGGTCGCACGCGCCATCTAATCAGTATATCCGAAGCCCTTAGAAAGTTCATTGCACCCATTCGACGGTACCAGATAACTAATGTGAGAAAACACATTCCCCGAATGGAACTTGTGACAGTTATGATAATATTTAGTCGCTCCACTAATTAGAATTACACAGCATGAGGATCACTTGAGAACTTTTTATGCTATGATATTTTCATTGGACGAAGAAAGTTATATTTTGAAGCCAATGTTGTCTGTGAAGGGAAATAAATAACTGAGGAAGTTTTCAATGGAACTTCGTTGGCAACGAGTTCAGTTCAGTATCAAGTAAACTTTTGAACCACGACCATAAATTAACTAGAGGTAAGCTTATCACTTCATAATTTATATTGTAATCGGGGAAGTTTGAGATCCCTATAATCGAAAATGCTATATTCATTTGGTGGAAATACTCTGTAGGACTTAAGGTGCCTTTCCGAGACGGGCTGCAGACCGCAAACTGCAAACGACACCACTGTTTCTTTCAGTCTCTATGAAAGTGATTCCGAGCGCGGCGACAATGCGGCCTGCGGCCGCGGCGCGCAGCGACTGCAGACTGCAGTGCCCAGTGGTGTGTAACCGCAGAGATTACACACGTAAAAGATGACGAAGAGAAGTTATTTAACATTGTTGCTGCTCATCCAGTCCTTTACGACACGTCCGACCCAAAATATCGCAATAATTTGGTTAAAGAAAATGTGTGGAAAGCAATAGGAAAGGATATGAATAAAAATAGTAAGTCCTTAATAATAATATTTTAATCAGATGTTTTTATTACTACTATCGGTAGCGTTGTCCGACATTCTATCTCGCACGAAGATACTGTAGTGACTGAGGCATGGTTATATGCGCCGCGGCATACCGCCGCGCTTTGAATAAAAGTAGCCGCGACCGCAGGCCGCACTGCGGTCCAACCGCAGCCGCTAGCCGCAGTGTCGCCTGCGGTTGCAGTCTGCGGCCCGTCTCGGAAAGGCACCTTAAAGCGTAAAGTAGAAATACCAACTGACGAATATAAGACGAAACGGTACAACTATTTGGCCACGAATTGGACCTAGTTTGTCTGGTGTTTGCTCTATAAGTCAAACAGATGATACTAATCATCTTCATTATTTGTATTCCTGCGGTTCCTTTTATTAACATTTACTGCAGAATCAGTGCAATTTATTTTATTGCATGCCAATGAGACATAACAAACGCGGGTCAATGAGATAACTCTTTTCTTTCGGGGCCGATTTAAAGTGTTATTGTTGTTTATAGTAGGTATTGGCATGACCATTGAACACCTCTCTATTTACTCTCCAAACGGGTATGAATTCAGATATTCGATTTTCAATATCTATTGCAGATGCAGACATCTCAGCCATTCATCGTGTTCAATATTGGAGCTATCATATCCATAAAGTAGTCAATTCCACCGCCAATTGACCGACGTGGCAAGATGGTGCAACGAGCCAGGGTGGCAACGCTGACCTTAATTCGAAATAGATCGGCGGAATATATTTATGGGTTGAATTAATCACTTTATTGGCCACAATGACCGGCATTGATGACAATGCGAGTGGGTTGGCCCCAGGATCGGCGGAGCTCGTTCGCCTCGAAAGTAGAGCGTATGTTGACCCATACATTGTATTCTAATAAATTACACGGCGCTGATTCAAAATAGAGTCGTTATTAGATTGGGAATGGGCTTTATAAGACATTAGCGGTACATTATATTGCGATATATTGTGGCAACGTGCCCAACTCGATCCTAATTTTTAGAATGAAATATGTAGGGCTACACCAGCTGTGCACTACCTAATTAAAAGTACATAATCACAAATTAAATAAAGTTTTCATTTTCTTTACAGAATCGATCCTGCGGTGTGTAATCTAATTTTGAAAAGGGATGAAAGCTTCGTAATGGTTGCTGATGATGTCACTTCTCGTCGTAACCGATCCGGAAAGTCACCCATTCAAACAATGAGCGATCCATTTCGATGGCTCTGCCGGCCCATGGCTATGCTTTATTTGTCGTTAAAAAAAAATCCGGGAAACGTTCGGCTAATATTTTTGAGATGTTCGCCGACGTAATTGACATACATATAACGTGCAGGACTGTCATTATTCCGACGCTGTTACATAAAAAGGCGAGTTGGTTTTAATGTTGACGCCGATTTGACCTCGGTCTAATGCAATAATACTCTGTACATCTCCGCCAACAAAGTGAGTCACAAACGCACAAGACCGTTCAGACTATCGTGATGATTCAATAGCGCTATTCTTGCGACGCCGACGCGGCGGTACGGTTAACCAGTGACAGCTTTATATACAAGCATGTTGTAACAAACGGTATTGTATCATAGCTAGTTAGAAATAGGCCAACTACCCTTCCAGCGAGCACAGGTGTGTAGAAGTTACATAAATTTGCGTGTTCCACGCTAGTCTGTGGCAAGACTACCTATAAAACTGACTTCTAACTTTGTAGTTCTACAAACGAATACCAATTCTTGGAGGACAATCAACAAACAAGCTCAGCAAAAAGCCAGTACTAACATAAGTATTGCTGTAAAAAAGTTACTGCTAGAGCTGTTTATGAGAACTTTTTGTAACCAAATTGTAGATGCTACTAAAAAAAGGTTCCATCATTTTTGTACGACAAGCGGTCACGGAGATCGCCAGTCTAGATCGCGACAAAACAAAACACTGACAAAAAATACGCAGCTATGTTTAAGCAAAAAATCGTCTATGAATACAAACGACCTATGCTCAGATGGTATAATAAATTAGTCATTGTTCGATATATGGCGCCTGTAGTATCGTGACAGTAAACGATGAATAGCAAGAGCAACTGTTCCAATAGTGAAACGAAATGTTCAGCGCGCGCATAAAAATGTCTATTCGATTAATTACACACTTGCAAGTAGAAATAAGATTTAAAGAATGCAATGGATGCATATCTCAGTTATGAACGCAGCAGAAGTTTGTTAAGCGTATTCAGAAAACATTCGATTTATGAACGTCATCGTTGCTGAAAAATAATAGCTCCGAGACAGGCAGATACAGTTTTTATTGTGATTTTTTTGCCATTATTTTGTATCATTTGAAGGTCGTTGTTGTCTGGTTTATTTCAAAAACATTTTATGCAAACAGGACGTTAAATCGTTGATAGTAACTCGAGTTAGTTTTTTGAGGTAAATCTAGACTTGTGTATTAAAACCTACTGATGGTATTTTAGGCATTTACGATCTAATTAGTAATTAGATGTTTTGTAGTAATTCTTCATCCACACAAATAAATAAAATTGAAGTGTCTGTTTGTAATTTCAAAATAACAGCTTTTTACTAAACGCATATGAAAGTTTATACACGGTACTTACTTATAGTAAAAAACTTTTTTGTCCGTCTGTTTGTTCCGGCTAATCTCCAAAACGGCTGGACCGACTTTGACGAAACTTTTACTGGCAGATAGCTGATGTTATTTTTATTTTAGAAAAACGACTAGGGTTCCGTACAAAAAAAATAAAACCCTTGAAATTGTTAACGAAACCCGATTCAACTAGGGAAGTCGTTTTTATAATAACATCACCCGGATGACGGTTGCTGGCTACTCCATAATATGATTCCACTGTTTACTGTATTGTCGACAAACACAACACATGAAATCCACTCGGAACAGAATCTAAAACCGACAGCCATCGGAGATCGACCGAAATGAATTCCAACCAAAACATTCTTGACCAAACATGGGATATGAATTCCTAGTCCAAACACTGCATCCACTTGAAATCTGGGCCAACTAAAAATACGGTCCGATAGATAGATAGCGTGATTCAACCGAGTCTTTTACGTAGTCCTAAATAGGCAGCTAAACGCAAATGAGTAGAACTGGGTCGAGCAGGTCCCGAGACGAGAGTCAGACACGATAACCAATCTTTACTAGCCACCAGTTAAAATGTAAATCAGCAGGTAGCTTACTAATGGAAACTGTTTTAACGATCAGGGAAAAGTTTAGGAAAATGGCTTGTCGTAACTGGAGCCAATTTTGTTAGGTATGTAGTTTTTGTTCTGTGGTCTGGTGAAGGTTATTATGTAAAATGAGAAGCGGTCATCCAACAAAGAAATTTAGACTATACAGGGAGTAAATAGACTCTTCACGAAGCCGTCAACCAAGTATTATGTATATCAAAACTAAGTAACTTTACGCAAAAATTAGTGCTGGGAAACGACTTTTTTTTTGGGTTGAAAAATCACGTTTTACAGTAGACCTCAATGTAACGTACTCATTGTGCCGATGGATACATTAAAAATTAAAAAAAAAAACTTGTGAAAAAGTTGGAACTTTGACCCCCAATATCTCCGTAACTAGAAGGTTCCTAGGTGACGGGGAGAACAAGTACCTTTCGGCTTTGTTAAGAGTCTTTTTACACCCTTTATTTCGCGAGAGGTAATGTGTAAAATGTGAAGTTGTGGTTTCTTCAGAAATTATTGAACCCTTGGCGACGGAGGCAAAAAAAAAGATGGATGGATTGTGTGAGGAATGATATGAAAGAGAAAGGAGTAAATGATACCGTGTCGTCTGATATGGGAGAATGGAAGAAGAAAACGTGTTGCGCCGACCCCAAATAAAATGGAATATTATGAATTGAACACATTGCGCTATGTGATTAGAGATGGACGAATTGTTCTTCCTTCAGCCAGTCAATGGTTCGTACCAGTGACTGGCTGAAGGAAGAACAATTCGTTGCAATGATATAGTATGACGTAAAAAACCTCGAATAACCCTTTTATGAAGACAATAACAGTCGATATCTTACATAAATTAATAAAAGGTTAAAAAGAATCTTTACAAAAATATCAAATCCAACTATTTTTTTGTTGTTGCTACTCGTGGATTGCACGTAAATTTAACTAGCAGCGTGACTACTTCATGTTTTATTTTATTTGATTAAAATAATTGTCTGCAACTGACTGCCACGTCAAATGCCGCCATGAAGCGAATTAGCATTAAAAGTCATTACAGCACTATCGCTGTTTTTACTGAAAATATGTTATTATAGACTGATAGTTGTGTTCCTAAGTTCTGCTAGTGGAATAATTTTATATGTAAGCCAGTAATTCCTCAAGCCTTAGTCTAAAGCCTAGAAATACCTCTAAAATCCTAGTTCATCCCTGTCCGAGTATCTAACTCAAACTAAAAATCCTTTCACTTAGGAGTATTTCAAAATGATAATAAATATTTGCTTGAAGTCAGGTGACGGTAATATCAAACTTTCTCTAACATAAACTTGTCAGTTTAAACAGTTTTTACACAACGGCGACATTAGCAAACAAAGTGATCTATCGCAATACCAATTACTGTTGGATTTTTCTTCGTCACGAGATTTTTGCAACATTGTCACGAATTCACGATATACGAATAGGGGTTGGGCGCCAATAACAACTTATAATCAACTAGCATTTGCCTGCAGCTTCGCGCGCAAATTAGCTTAATTTAGAATTTAACATTAAAAAAATAGCTTAAAGTACTTAAAGTAATATAATTAAATCATGATTCGAAAGACACGTGGCGCCATCTATTATAATAAGAACGTTATTGTTGTTTTCCTCGGGAACAGTACTTTTTTTTTAGATGAAAGGTAGCCTATATCCGTTTTTGAACACCAACGTAGGTATATTCAAAATTTCAGGATGATCGGTTCAGTGGTTTAGGCATGAAAAGGTAACAAACAAACAGACTTATTTCGCATTTTTAATATTAATATAATAAATTATTAGGAATTATGGCGCTAGACACACAGAAAAGACGTAAGACGCAGACGGGGCGCGGACATTTGTCTCTATCGCGTCCCTTTCATACAAAATGTATAGAAGCGCCGCGACGCAAAACAGATAGAAGAGACGGGGCGCGGGCGCAACGCTTTTACGTCTGCGCTCTTTGCGACGCGTCCTCGTCTTACGTCTCTTCTGTCTGGCCTGCGCTTAAGGATTTCTACACATACTGCTTGAATGTAAATGTTGACGATGACATTTTAATGTCAGAAACAGCTATCATTGCATTTTCCTGTTCTCCGAAACAAAATTCTACCAGATAGTAAAACCCATAATATGATGAGTCTCTGTTCAGGCTCTATTTTATATAAACATATTTATTTTGTAGGCATGTAAAATTCGCTAAAAAATTCTGCCCTCGATTCCATAAATACTAGGTTTCGTACGGAGTTTCAAAACTTTATTTGCATCAAAATTGGCGGACAGTTTCGGCGGACCAACGGATTTCGTTCCGGGAAAAATAATATCTTTTGTTTGGATAGGATCGCAAATCTCTACAGTGTGCAGTGCCAAGCGTCGCAGAAATATGAAACTGGCTGTTCCACTTTTTAACGTGAAATATTGTCTGAATCATTGTGCTGCAGATCATCACTTAGTGTTCAACTGTTTCCAAGCAACATCATACAAGCATTAATTCATTAATGACCAACTATATAAATTAAAAGTAAGTAGGAGCGTAATTTTGCAAATTGCCAGCACGATTTCAACACAACCGTGACAGAACTTCATAACATGTTACTCACGAAATCCTGAGGAAATTGTGCTTGATTTTCTTTTGATATTCACTGGCTATTTTCAATGTTTGAAGGCAACTAGAATATTTTTATGCATGCGACCTATTTCCGAGCACTGACATTTAAACAACACATGGCGCGCAATATGTATTCAGATATTTCAGGTGAGGTCGTTGACTGCAGGATACGGCTGTGACGAGTGACGACGCGGGTGACTAGTGTGCTCGCTCAGGTTTAATGCACTCAACACGCGAAATGGATTATGGAATATATTTTTTTTGAGGAAGTAGGTTTGCCAAAAGGAGGTCTTAAGACACCCACGGAAAAAAAAACAACATTTTTTTCCCGTTTCTTAAGACCCGGAGTCTTAAGATCTATTACATATTAATATTTTTCTCATGACTGTTTATATATAATATGGCATACCTACCGAGGTTTAGAAAAGAAAATCACACAATCGGGAAGACAGACGACGTTCTATAAAACCGAACTTTTTGTAAAACTATAATTGTACCTACTTTTTTTTTAAAAAAAAAACGTTGCCCCACACTAGGAATTTCTCCTGTATCGTGGGTGCGTTTACAAACATTTATAGTCACATACACAAACAGCCAGACCCGGAACAACTACCTGTAGGTCACACAAATATTTGTTCCGTGCGGGAATCGAACCCGCGACACGCAGCGCAGCAGTCGATCGCTCAGTCACTGCGCCAACCGCGTCGTCCAAACTTAAATAAATGATACTCACACTCAATTCAGATACAATTAAAAGAGCTATGTTTTTTTTTATAAGCATAACATCGCGCCTGTAATCCCCGAGGTGTTTGGCAGAGGTGTACCCAATAGTACACCAACATTTCGCTAGATATGTTTAAGTACCATTTAATAGGGGGCGAGACTATTGCCATCAAGCGGGCACAAATCCAGACACCGTGGCGGCAACAGAGAAATTCGTGATGGAAAAACCTAATAACAATTTGCTCAACCCGGAAATCGAACACAGGATCTCATGGTCATGTTTTTTTTCATTGAATGTGTAATGTTTGTGGGAAAATATGTTGAAAATGTTTAATATATGCATAATAACTGTAAGAATGGAATTAATATTGTCATCAGACTATGTGTCTGTTTCTAGCTGTGTAATCAAAAAGTACGTACCTACTTGAGTGACTTTTAAGGGACTTTTAGTGCTAGTTTTTTTAAATGATTTTATCTTAAGTATATAAAGATACAAGTGAGTTTAAGTACAAGTAAAGTATGGTTGCATCCCAAAGAAAATGGAAAGTTATTATTTACATGGGCACAAAAACTTGAGCAATAGACAACTGTTTGGAAATTATATCACTGCAAGAAGGTACCTACTACTTAAAAAATAAAATAAAAACGATTAGTGGTCCAGAATAGAAACGAAAACCATTTTTTTATTACTATTTTTTAGTTGTTCAAATAAATACATACTTACCTACTTTGTAGATGAAAAATGCCTGTTATTTTATATTTAAATAGAGAATGCACTTAATTATCTTGAATGACCCTGGTGACAAAGAGATAAGTAATCTTTCTTTCAAGAGAAAAGGACAGCAATATAGCAGGGATTTTGATCTTGGTACCAATATACTTATTATTGATAATTATAGTTATTTCAACTTTTTGGTGATACTTTTCATAAAGGGCAGGCGTGTAGTACTCTGAACTATATACGGCCAGACATACATGTATGAATGGGGGGATGAAGCAAAAAGAGTACCTATGTAAGGATTGTGATACTGGTATGAGCAAGTGCACTCTCTGCCTACACCGATGGGAAAGAAGAGGTGAGATCGTATATGCATAGACTTAATATTTAAATGGTTACCCAAGTAGGATGAAATGATTGAAATTCATGACAAGCGGTGACTACCTTTATCTGATTTAATCATTTGATACCTAAATAGGCATTGTTATCAGCCATTATTACCGTTTATTAGTTAATTAATCACAGTATTCATATTGTTGTAAACGGTGAATTAATTATATTTTCTAACGTAAGTAATATTATAAGTTATCCTCATTGATAATTTTGGTCATAGCAGAGAATTAATAACTTAGGTACCTACAAGTTGCGGTTTCATTTAAATAAACATTTATACATATTACATTTCATTATTTAACAGGAAAGTAAATAAAATATCTTGAAAATGAGTAAGAGAAATATTAATAAATCAAAGACAGGGAAAACCTACAGTAAGAGTTCTTAAATTGTTTTAAAGATTTGGAAAGTAAGTACTAAGTAAGTGAATCATTTTCTTGTGAATCATGATAATAGTCAGACATAATAGTATTTGTGTAAACTGTGAGGTGTAATTTTAGTTGAAACACGATTTTAAAGTTACCTGGCCAATAGAACTTTAGACAAAGAAGTAGTTTTAAACCTAAGTTAGAAGATAGCTTAGCTTGTTGCTCTGCTCTGGATTCCGTTATTCTAAACTTTAAAATTAGAACAACTTTAACACAAGTTTACGTACCTACTTATCAAGTAATTTATTCAAGTTTTAGGCCAGTGTGTACTTGCGTAGGTGCAAGAGTCAAGCACGAAGTTGTAAGACAGGTTATAGATAAGTTTATAACTTAACTGTAAATACGCGTGTTCTTGTCACACAAACTCAACGAGGCCCTTTCCCAATAATAAGCCGCCCACAATGAAGCAATGAACCATTATTGTTGAGGCATTCACTTGTAAAACGTTTCTTAGATTGTATGAAGGGTATGCCGCTTCAATGGTTTTCTTATAGACTGGAGGTCAAAGGACGACTTCAGCAAATATTTATATAGGGGCTAGCGTCAGTCGTCAGATTTTTACACCGAAACAATAGAATATCCATCGTCATAGTTAGAATTTGCTTACAACCAAATCCTGTAAGTCTGCGAGCGTTCGATGACTTCAAATATGTAAATTAATCTCACTTACCTTATACTTCGTTTGTCTCGATGCCAAAAAAATAAAATAAACAATATTTTAATTCATAAACAAAACACTACATAGATCGACAGTCACACACCAAACCACAGTCTAATCAACTCCACGGTTCTCAAACTTGACCCATCCCAAGTCTCCCGGCTGGAGAGAGATCCTTGCCAAAAAAATAATTTCTACGTTATGTCTTACCAGTAACTAAAATAAATATTTTTGTAATCTGAAATTAACTAAAACCTTTTTTGTAACTATGCAAGTCAACAAAACATAAGTTATATTTGACTCTAATTCAATTTGAAATAAATCAAAATGTGATATTAAAAAGTTTTCGTAAGCTAGTGGCAATACTGTTTGCTACTACAGCGATATCTGTTATTCATTCAATCAATTTGGAGTTTTTAATTAAACGCCATCTCTTAGTCACTATTTGCTCTAGTGTTCCTGTAAATCCTAGCGCCATCTATGTTCAGTCTGTTCAGCATGTTTATGTGTCAGCGCCATCTGCTGTAAAAGTAGAATTTGCAATAGTGACATCTAGTAGCGAGTAGAATTTAAAATGTTTTAGCGGCATCTGTTATCTAGTAGCGAGACTATTTCTGTTAGTTTAAGTCACTAGATGGCAGGTCGAAGAAAGGTTTTTTTTTATGATTTTCATGATTGTAATTCTAACTAACTACATAATTATGTGTCATTGACACTGACCTTTATTTTTAATAAGGCTTTTATTTTAATATTTACGACCAAAGCAAGGTCCAAGCAAATTTGTCACTATAGCCCAGTACTATTAGAAAACTCAACAAGTGTAACGAAGTTTATAGTGGTCATAGTCATAGTTTGAATGGTACAGAACAGTTCTTTCTAAACAGAAATTTCGCCGTTTCCAACTTTTTTGTTTTCCTTTTGTACAGATGTATTTTTTCGCTTGTTTATGAATAACTTGACATTCGACGAATTTATAACGTGGCGCAATAATGTGACCTGTATGAATCCATTAAACTCCAATTTGTTCATTGTTTCCGATGATTTTTTTTAAACTTTTCCACAGCTCTAGGAACTTAATAAAAAAAGTCCCATGAACATCCGAACTTTATAAACTTCATTTCACCTTTTTATCTAATTACACTCGACTACTAAGCTTTATTAATATATAACAATTATAAATATGAAAAAAAAAACGTAAACGGACATATATGTACCTATGTTGCCTTTAAGATACTTGTTTTTAACGTTGTTACTTCAATTCAAATACCTCCATGACCCCTGTACTATTCAATGCATCCATTAACACAATGTTTTGAGTGCGTTACATTGAATCCCGCCGTAAAACCTAATTTTTCACCCCAAAAGAAGGCGAGTCCCAGCAAATTTTTGCGTAGAGTTACTTTGTTTGATGAAGTTACTTCGTGAAGGGTTCATTTACACCATATTTTATGTAATGTAACTTAGGTATTTCATTCTCAAACAAACGAAGATTACCATCCAAAATAATAAGTAAATTCCCATTTGATCATGAGCGGTCGCCTAAACGTCATACGATATTGGGTAGCGCATATGCTTATATTCCCAACGCTGGTCCCACTCTAACGAGCTGTCAGTCCTGTCACGCGTTTGTGACAACTGGCGGAGTTGACGGGCTATCTCACGGCTTTATCTATTTCAATGAGATACGGCCCGTCACCCGTTACCCGTTGTCGTAGCCGTACCGCCCGTTATTTTTGTTTCGAGATTTTAATCTAAGAATATGTCCGTTCGATGACAGTGTAATGTCAGCGAGAAAATGTAGTGTGAAGTTTGCGTGGTTGTATTTTTAGTTTAACAAATGAAATAGTCCTGATTTTTATCCGACTTCAAAAAAGGACGAAAGGTTCTCAATTCGTCGGAATATTTTTTTTATGTATGTTCACCGATTACTCGAAGACGCCTGAACCGATTTGGAAAACCCTTTTTTTTATACATTATTTCCCTACTTTTTCTTTTTTCCATTACCTACGTAATTATTACTCATAACTTCATAAGCAATAGACATTGGTCATAATATTCGATAAAGCGAGTCATAAGATTTTTAATGCCACAATGATTAAAAAGCCGTACCTAATTACTAAAAACAATTTGCTATCTGAATGGAAACATGTTACAGTGGTACTCTAAAGGTTCAGTTACAATGGTGCGGACAGATTGTGGACTGGCTGCGGACCGGACACTGATAGATAATTCAGTACATTATCTGATAGTGCCCGGCCTTAAAATACCAGCAAAATAATTATGAAGATATTTTAATTAAGTGAGTATGTATTATAATTAGGTTGTGAATGGACACGTCATAAGGTTTGCTGATATAAATCTCAATTCTTTATCGAATTGCTTATAATTTACATATAATTTTTATCCTGTTAACTGGATAGAATTGTATTTCGAAACCACCCTTCAAAAACTCCAGAGAAACCTTTCAACTGAAAAAAAAGGGTTGTGAATTTTATCATCCGTAGTTATATCACCAGCGGAAGGTGCATGTTGGTGTCGAAACCTCCACGTGAGCTCCGCACGTGACCAGGCCACACCATCCCACCTACCTACCACCCTCCACCCCCAGCGTTTATAAAGCCAGCTTTTGTCATAATTTTCCCTTTAAAAACTTCCCGCTATTGTCTACGCAAAACTCCCGAAGTACAAGCTCAAGTTAAGGTAAAACAATCTACTTTATACGGACTCCCTTTTATTTATAACGAGAATGAAATTGTGCGAGCAAATAAACTGCCATGAGTTTCACTATTCGCCTTAAACGTTTTGACAAGCGTATACATTTGCATTAAGTCGTGGGCCGCTCATCGAGGCATAAAACTTACAATTAATATTAAAACATGCGCAATAAAGTAAAGCCAAGCAGTCGGAAAGTATTCGCGTCACTCGAGCAGTGCTCTTGACATGGCTATTATTTTAATGGAAAATTAAAATGTTCTAAGTGCTCTGTCAGAGCTTTAGAATTTTCCACCTTATGAGAATCGGATTACAGGTTTTAATCATTTGATTGTGATGAGCTTGTAAGATATTGAAGCGTTCATCTATGAGCACCGTGATGCAAATGATACAGTTCACGATATTGTTCTTTGTTGGACTATAGACACAGTTTCTGGATACGGGTTGAGTAACTGATATTGTATGTGCACGAAATAACAAACATCGATTATAACAAAACAATATTAGTATTTGTTTACCTGTATTATACGATGCCTGCGGGGTATGACCAAACTTTAGCTAATGTATATGTTGTTGTTGCTGCTAAATTGGTTAAATTATACGACATTTACCATTAATGTATGTATTAGCTACGGCAGGTCACGTGTACGAGGATTTTTTAATCAGCGATGAGGCATTTCAAGAGAATATATGTTCTATTTCTACTTAAAGGTACTTCCGTACATCATCAAATCATAAAACGATATAATTTTCGACTAAATCGAAGCACTGTGACCTCTCTAATGTAGCTTATTATCAGGTTGCTTTCAGATTTGCGGTTATATAGAATTCCTTTATTTCAGATTAAAATTTTATGTTCTAAGCCCCTTTATTACAGAATAGCCTTAATCGTGGCTTCGCTCGCGTTAATTTAGAATTTGACAATTAAACGCTTAACACAATACTAAAATTTCTAAAATAATATAATTCAATCATGATTCGAAAGATACGTATCGCCATCTATTATAATAAGAACTTTATTGTTGTTTTCCTCGGGAACAGTATTTTTTTTCGTGATGAAAGGTTACGTCCGTTTCTTTACAACGTATATGCAAAATTTCAGAATGATTGGTTCGCTAGTTTAGGCTTCAAAAGGTAACAAACAAACTTACTTTCGCATTTATAATATAGTTAGAATTAGGATTAGGATGACATGATGGGCAGACCCATAATGATTGACTTTCATGGTCTTAAATTAAAATTTCTTCCATTTTAATTTCATTCCTAGAACATCAATCTATACAAAACACTGTTTCCATTTTCAAATACTTCTTGTTTCTTTGATATTTTCTGGTCAATCAGTACATTTGTAGCAACAGAAATGGCGTAGAAGTTGAAGCATGCATTGCTCGTCGGTTAGGGACGGGGGATGATCAGCATTTGACCCGCAATCAACCAGAGTGCACTACTAGTACCATGTACATGGTACCTATATGTAAATACCCACCCGACGGAGTAAGATTTCTAATGTAATTGACAGCAAAAAGATTGTTTCGAACTTCGGATCTTCCGAGCCGATGAAGTGGCTATTGAATTTAAATAATGATATTTTATTATGCTGTGGTTGCTTTGATTGGAATTTCTTAGGCCTGCATTTTCTTTCTAATTTCTGTAATTGTGACTAAAGATTACCTTGATTAAAAAACGTTTAAGTACAAAATACACCTCTAACGAGTCTAAGATTATTTTGTGTCCCATAAATTGCAACGATCCGAATAGAGGTTCCGTAACATATTAATTAACATCGTCATCATCAACATCGTCATATTGATGTTGAAGTTCTCTAGAAGAAATAAATTAAACCTGTGAAGCTGTATAATGAGTAATGACTTATGTGGAATACTATTTTGTGAAGAAAATTAACTCTAATTAAAACAACTTTGAAGCTATTGTAGGTTAAACTCGTAACATAGACTGTAGGTAGTATATCGAGTTTGCTACCGCCATTTCATTTGAGGAGTCTTCTCCAAGTGGAAGCACATGGACGGTCGGTCGTCCTCCCGAGATTTAGTTTCATTCCATCGTATTAGCAGATTGGATAGCCGTCAGCGACTATAAAAACCCGCCCCTGAAGCATTTCCACCACTTCATTGAACATCGCTTTTTGTTTTATTTAAATTTTGTTTACTTGCTCAACGATACAATTAACTTATATTGGCAGCTTCACGTCTGTGAGCTGTCATCGTTGGTATGAAACATTAATTTTGATTCTAGTAGTACCTAATGCATGTTTGTCTGCTAGGTATCCTAAGGATTGTAATATACTAAAACTAAGGGGCTTATGAGCTTGCTTATCATAAAAATACGAGCTATGTATAATAAAGTTACAAGCTCCGACGGCGTCGACTAAAAGAGAAACTAACAGCGTTGTTAATGTTAAATTGTTAGCACGATAAAACATTTATATTATAATGTTAATTGTGTAATTCACGCATTAATTCAAACAATAGCCGTGTCGTGGGGTGTCGCGAGTGTCACCGCTGTACGACACTGTCGGGAAGGGTAAAGCTAACCGGGATAGCCCTCACTCACTTTATTACTACAATGACTTGACATTTATTATCAGTTATGAAAATAAATTCCTCGTATAAAGGGAAAAAATGAATTAAACTCAGTCGGCCGCAAACGAAACGAGTTTAAGACTTAATTGTGTAATATATTTGGAGTAAGGGCCCCGGTTTGTTGCACTTATAATATTTTAATAATTTGTGTCATTGCTCCAGTTGTGCGTTTTTTATGTGAAGACGGCCTTTAGCCGGGAAATCGTTGGGCTTAACGGTTTGTTTTATTGTCGACAAAATTTGATGTTAATGTACTGCGTACTTCATAGACAGCCATTAGGAACCGCCATTTTCATTACTGGGGTGAGCGCACAAGGAAATGAAATATGGAGTTCTTGATGAAGTGACGATTTTGTAAAATGTTCATCTCTGGATTCTTTGTACGTGAGGTTTCATTGTTAGAAAACTTTTATTATGGTTGGAATCAGTGTTATTTTTTTACAATGAGCTCGTGTGCTCGTGTTCCGTGACTGCGTCCAGTTTGTAGGGTTTAACACCTTGTAAATCTGCACATAAAATATACAATGTTGTTTGTCACTATTGTTCCGGCGCGTGCCCTTAGATTCTTGCTTTTTAGTTTCGATTTAAATGAACAGCGAACAAATAAGATTTATAAGGAGCTTCCTGGATTTTTGAAAACTGTTCTAGTACTTCCTAGTGGGACTACTAGACTAGTAAGTGTGTCGCCTGAACTTGTGGAAAGAAATTTCGAATTTTCAGGCGGCCATTCGAATCAAAATAATATCTGACAATGCATATTTTGTGTAAAATAAGTAGATTTTGTTTGGATCAAATCATAACCTTAAAAATTTGATTGCAATGGCAAATTATAGAGTTCATTTTGGAATTTTCTTTAGTCCAGTAAGGCCATTAACAGACTGTTTCACCGAACCCCGGCAACCGTTTAAGGTCAGTCGTCCGATTTACAGCAGCGGCGTCGGATGAAGATTGAGTCGGAGCTGCTAACAGTTTTTTTGTGTAGGTGTAAATCTTAAGGCGCGTTTACGACGCCCTATAATACGGCGTAAATGATGAGCGTTGGCGGGCTTGGCGGGATGATGCTTACGCTCTAATTACTTCCAAAGACAAGGTGGTAGTATCGACACCACACGGTTGTTGTAACTTCTTGATTGGCTGGTCTAGTGTAGTACGAAGTTTCAATATGTGAGGCCTGCTTATAATGGTTGTGTTATCACTAACACGCGGTCTACCGTACGATCATTATGTTTATGTTAAATCTTTGTATAGCGGCATTTCTGTAACATATACATGTGTCTCTCTTAAAATCAACGTGTCATAGGTGGAAGTCTCTAAATGTGACACCATTGAGTTTGGGTTCAACTGATGGTTCAAAATTTTGAAACACATATATAAAGGCCCCGTAAATGATGAAAATGTCGTGAAGAAAGTATTGAGTGTGAATGTGGATAGGTCTAGGACTAGAGGAAGACCAAAGAAACGATGGATGGACTGTGTGAAGGATGATATGGCAAGAAAGGAGGTGTTTGATTAGATAACGAGTAATAGAGAAGAAAAGAAGACATGCTGCGTCGACCCCAAATGAATTGGGATAAGGGCAAGATAATGATACATAAAGTTACGCCTTTTTCTTACAGGGGTAGGCTGAAACTACATCACGTCGCCATCTGCAACGATTCACGAACGAACACACTCTGTTGTTCTTCATACTAGAAGAATTTTTCTGATACCTCACCGATGAATTAATGGCTTCGGTATGGCACTTGGGCCATGGTGTAACGGCCAGACCTTTACCATAACAACCAGGCACAGTGAACCAACACTTTTAGAGGGGTCGTGAAATTTTTAATGTTCTCGTGGTCACTATTTAAGGCCGTATGTAGTGTAGCGATCATTTCTCCTAAAATACTTCCGATGTTAAATAATTTGAAATGGGTTTTATGGTTGCTGTGCGGTGCAAGAAAAATAAACTGAATAGATGGTTTACGGTTATCGAATATTATGCTTGCAAAAATAGTAAATACCTAAGTTAGATTATAAATGAAGGTAAAATAACTCGCCTGCCAGGGCTGCGGGACTGTTCGAAAGAGATACCGCGGCCCTGGAACACAAAGGGCAAGGAAGGAAAATGGATAGGTTTTAGTCAGTATAAGTTTGGCACTCTGCCCAGAGCGGGAGAAGTCATAAATTTGATGATTTCCAAACCGAAAAAAAAAAGGTAATGTAACCCATGGACATGGAATATTGTGGCCCTTTTTAATATAACTGATACTAAAACTTGCATATTTGTCAAATAACTAAGTCTGAATAAATCGACAGGTGCTGTATAATGCAGAAAATGTATCAAAAATCTTATAAAATTGTGGAATTATTACCAGTCCCCAGTAAATACCATGGCACTCGAAATCAGTGTTTTATTTTTATAATCGTTTATTTTATTTTCATGACATTTTTATATCGTCAGTTGTAAACGTGCAATGTAATAAATATTGCATTTGGTTTGAAGTTATAAGTGTATATGTTGTAGGTATAACATATCAATTTCTTACATGTAGGTACAACGTTATATCAAACTGTAGTAGATACTAAAATTATTTAGAAATGGTTAAAAGTATTGTAATATTAACGATTGTGTTTGTGTATTACTGTGAAATTATTGCAGGTATAGTAAAAGGGTTTTTTTTTAATTGATCCTCTAACAACTTTTTTATCTTTTAAACCGACTTCAAAAAAGTAAATGAAGAGGTAATAGGTTCGATCGAGACTTCAGAAGCTAAAGTTATTTTTCATTTTTTTGTGTTTTTGCAGTCTTATTAATTTTTTGAAAAAATATTTTTTTTGCCAAAGGTTGTCGCAGTAACTAAACTAAGGCATCCCGACCAAATTGATAAGGTTACAAACGGTCGACTACTTTTCAACCTTATATCTTAGAGCATAAGGGTGAAAGTCAGTAAACTCAATAGTAAATCCAATTCTCTTACTCGAGTTTTTGCAAAATCAATATGTGAATTATTTGGGCTTAGATTAGTCACACTTGAACCAATACTTTGTCGTATAACTAGAAGTGTAACTATAAAAGTAAGTCTTTAACAAGGATGAGAGTTTTGCGAACAAATAAGTAACTTAGACTACTTTTTAGGGTTCCGTACCCCAAAAGAAAAAGCAATCTTTGTAGGATCACTTTGTTGTGCGTCTGTCTGTCTGTCAAGAACCTTTTTCTCAAGAACGTGTAGAGATACAAAGTTGAAATTTATATCAAATACTGGGGTCTACGGTCTTTTTCAGCTGTAAAATTTGTAAATCAACGCAATCAAAACATATGACCGTTTATGTTGCATATTTTCCAATAATTTTGCGATTTCACTAGGGAATCAAAACCTAAAGGGTACTTCCCGTTGACCTAGAACCATGAAATTTGAGACTTCTGAAAACTGTAATATGTAGTTTAATAACAAAATACCTTCAAGTTTGTATGGAACCCTCGGTGCGAGAGTTAAAGTCGCATTTCGCTGTTTTTTTCATCTTATGAGGCCTGTGTCCCTGTGGAACATTATAGGCTGAAGACGATGATGTGAAGATGATCATGGCATACTATAGGATACGGATGAAACCTAGAGCAACAGTACTTATTACACACAGTATAATAATAATAAAACATATTTTCCAGAGATACACTCACAGAATAAGTACGTATTTTTTTTATTTGTACAGTCATCAAAATAGATAAGTATGAAGGGTCGATATATATAATTGATTTTTTCTTAAAAACCGATCGATGTTTTCGAATAAAATGAAAATATAATCAATTGGTTAAATTAATTCAAATTTCATTTGAAGATGTGCAACAGTTTCTAAAAAAACTAAATTATATCTTTCGACCCTGCATACCTATCTGTTTTGTTGACTGTACCTTAAATCGAATTTACGTTATAAATCTTAAACTAAATGATATTTTTTTTGCGTAGGGAAACGGCTACGGCAGATTTCCAAAATCCACTCGAAACAGAGAAAGAGCATGCAGACGTTGAACATTTACAACGACCGGCAGAAACTCAAACAAATTGGTATTATTAAGTAAAACATTGATTGAAATGTTTAAAAGCTCACATGTATAAAACTATTTCTGAAAAGAAGAAGGCCAGTTTGTAATTCTTGTAGCAGTTGAAATTGCTAACGTTGATATCTCAAGGTAGTCGTACATAAATCTATCGTAAAAGTCAGATGCTTTCCTAGGGTAGGTCTTTACTCAATAGTGCAGGGTTCCAAGCTGATATCAGATGATGATGGTTATTTTTTTTTACCAGGTACACAACGGGATCGCGAGAGGATAATAGTGGTTTATCAGAGTTCGATCGTAGTGATAGTGAAGCCCAAATTAACATTTTTTTTAAAGCAGGAGTGGTTAACAGCCGTAAGTTTAATAAACCAAGAGTGGTCAACAGGTATAGGTTTAATAAAGTATACGATGTTAAGGAAAGTACTGAAACTGATGAATCGGATAGTGAAAATATAAAACTTAACAAACGTAAGAAGTACCGCCATCATTCGAGAAAGAATATGACTAAGAAACATGATTCAGCAAATTATAAGGGAAAGGAAATACGTAATAAATATGAAAAGGATATGCCGGAGAATGATAGTAGTAGTGAGAATCGATCGAAAAGACGATTTAAAATTAAGGATAGAGAAGACCAGAAAAAATCGAAATATCCAAAGAATACGAGTATGCGTCATGAAAGAGAAGAAGATAAAAATAAATATTTTAAAGAAAAAAGTAAGGATAAAAAGGAAGAAAAAGGGATGGAAAAGGCTAAAGATGGAATAAATAGACTTTTTGCTGAGACTCAAAGTAGCAAATATTATAAAATAAATAAAACAAAACAGTTAAAAGGAAAAATAAGGCATAAACAGAATGAACCAAGTAAAAAGGATAAAAGTAAGGATGATTTGAGACTTGCAAAGTCAAGCTCTGCACAAGCACATTTCAAGACAACTATTAAAGTTACGAAGCCACCACAACGTAAACCTACTACCACGAAATCTACGAAGCCAAAACTAAAATCGACTCATGAAATGCCCAGAGAAAAAAAGGGGGACCTGCGTCAACCCTTTTTAAGGTCAAACAAACCTCATCATGAAGCTGACAGATACATAAGGTCTTATAAATAGTATTTTAAAGGAAACTTTAATGATATTGTTCGATATTAGTGTCGATATTAGACACATTGTCCTAAAAAATTAAGAATATTTAAGTAAAAAATTAACATAGTGTTAGTAAAATAGTCACTCTAATGGTCAGCAAAGTTAATATTTGCGACTTTTTCTCGGTTTATTTATTTAATTACAACGGTGTTGATAATAACCAATGACAGTAACTAAAATTATATATAAAAATTAAAGATATAATTATAACACATTAAAACATACAAAATAACAAAGTAAAGCAGAAACTTTCATAAATTCTTCTCACAGTACTTCTGACATACCAAAAAAACTTCCAAAAAGTCCATCCAATCGCAAACAGATCGTCTGTTGGATTAAAATCCAAGAGATCATTAAGCGCGGCCAGAGTGCGAGGAATTGGCGACTTAGCACGTGCTGGTACGACATGAAGGCACAGTAAACAGCCTGTGCTTTCTGCCCCGGCAGTAATTGTCTGGAACAAAGAAGCGTGCCAGTACATCAAGCAGATCAGGAGCGTCAATAGTGCCACGGAGCGTCTTACGAGCTATTGTCAGCTGATTTCGAGGGCGCCTTACCTCTAGCGAGTTGTATCCCAGGCAACACTCTTTTTTTTCTGTTACCTTTTATATTTAGGCTAGTATGAAAACCATATTTGGTCAGTAAACGTCCTACAGTAAGACCTCTTCGTCTACATAATTATTATTATAGTACCAAAGTATTACGAGATCAACGTGATTGATTTATTTGGACCGTAGGTGTAATTATTACCTATGGCAATAAATATAACAAGTACCACAGTACTTGTGACAAGCAAGTGACAAGGTCTGTCATCGATTTTATTTGCAGTGAAATGGTTTATAGTGAGACCACCTTGTGTGCAATTCAAGATGGCGTTGTTTGTCAAGAAAATTTGCATCCATTAGTCAAACATGGTATATTTATTTTAGTTCTGCGTTTTTTCGTCAGCACAGAAAAGTTGGTTGCATTGTATGTACATTTTGACAGCTAATAATTTTAAAATGATTTCAGGTCAACGAAATTGTCAGCATTGTCTCTGGATGATGAGAAAAAAAAGTTAGTGTATTTTTCTATTGATTTTCCCATGAATAAGCGTTAAAATAGTTTTATTATTATATTGTTTGGTAGGGAAGCCCTATGTCCAGCAGTGGTCGTCTTTCGGCTGAAATGATGATAATGATAATAAAAAAAAAAAAAAAAAAAAAAAAAATTGATGATGATCATCAGATTCTGAAATGAGCCAAAAGTCTACTACATTACATACACAGGATGGCACTGGAACCTGGAGATACGCACAAGCAATGTGAGGCATACCCAGCAGTGGGTGTAGTCAAGCTGTGTTTCATTACATAACATAACATCGTGCCTGTAATATTCGAAGGGTTAGGCACAGGTGTACCTAATAGTTCATCCACATTTCGCCAGTTGTGTTTAAGTCCCATGTAATAGCGAGCCTATATTGGCATCAACCGGTCGCAAATCTAAACTCCGTGACTGCTACTTAGAAATTAAAATTAAAAACCTAAAAACAACATTATTATTTCTCTCATAATATAAAGTATCAGTGCAAAACTCAAAACAAAAAAAAATGTTTGCAGAAAACCGTTCTAGCGCGCCTTGTCTATATTGACTTAATTCCAAACTTTACATGATGACATCAGTTTAACGAACAAGCCTTTCCATAGGGGTCACACACGTCCAGTCAAGAAACTGAGACAACAAAAGGACACAACAAAAAAACACAGTGATAATGGCGCGGACTCCGCCCTCTCATATCTCAGTCCTTACGCTGTGAGTTAACCTTACCATCAATTTTATTTTGATTTAATGTTAATCTTATTATCTACCAGTTGTAACTGATGATTCTTAAGCACTTAACATCACGCCTGTAAGCCCTGAAGGGATAGGCAGAGATGTATCTAATAGTACACCCACATTTCGCCAGTTATTTTTAAGTCCTATCTATGTAATATGAGGCGAGCCTATTGCCATCCACCGGGCGCAAATCCAGACTCCGTGGGTGCTACTCAGAAATTTCTGATGGAAAAAGCCAATGACACTTTGCCCGAAGCGGGAATCGAACCCAGGACCTCATGCTCAGGTGTCGTGCTTGCGACACTATAGGCAGATTCTTAAGCACCTCATGGAATGGAATGGAATGAAAATAACGACATCATCACGTTAAATGTTCGACTGAAGTAAAGGCTACGCTGTTCACAGCGTACTGTCTGTCAGTCATTCTATACATGCAGTCTGTGGGTCAACTATACGCAGATGGCATACAGCACTCTGCGCGTACACTACAACAACGCATTCAGGGTGTTGGTGGGGTTCGTCACCTCCTTCTGCGAAGCAGTCATGCTAGCGAAGGAGGTGGTGGAGCGTAAGAGGGAGAGAACTTCTCGTCCCAGCCGCCGCGGGTGACGCCCCGGGCGTCGGGGGTCACGTGGTGGCTTCCGGCCACCGTAGACGCGGACCTGTGCACGGTGAGTAATGGGCTAGCTCGCCGTCCGTCCGTCTTTTGACGACAGGCCATGTAGAAGGCGCGTTCGTGTTCCACGCGCGCCTCAATGAGATGTCAGCAAACAGGCAGGGGCTGCAGTGCTTCCTGCTTCTGTATGTTCACAGAAGCAGGCATGGCTTTCACGCCTTCATGCGCAAGCCTCCATCATGCTCAGAGTAGTGCGTCAGCCCCACCAGCATCCTGAAAACTATAGCGGACTGGTGGGACAGTCCTATACTGGGGCATCGGATACGCCTGCATGTCAATCTTCATCTATCTTTACGTTTCAGATAACGACCCAAATGCTCGAACTGATGAAAGAGTTTCCCGAAGCGCATGTAAGCGTAATGAAGTCAGGTCGTACTGCAGAATACAATGACATTGTCACGGTCTATATCAAAGAAGCAGCGAATGAAACGGCTCATTTCCGAACTCATGAGACCAAGTACATAGATGACGTTCCAGAGAAAAAGATCATATTTATAGTCCACGGACTGACTGTGATGGGGCTAAAGCGTATGGACAGTCTGATTAATCTGAACGAATTGGGATTACTCATTTCTTATTACTTGAACCATTTAGATATATTCGACTTCATACTAATGCCGCTGGCTAACCCCGACGGGTACTCTGCATCGTTTGGCGTAAATATATTTAGTTGTTCTATTTTGCTATGTGTTACATTTACACAAGTGTAACATGCAGCTTCTAATAATGCTTTCAATTGAATACTTGGCCTAATTTAGAAAAGTTAGCCTCTAAACACTGTTAGCACAATATAATCTAGTGGCAGTACTTTCATACAAGCCTACAAACTTGGCTTGCACTTATAACCATTATTACTCTCCATGATGTAAGGGTTTCCGAACAGTCTGCTTGCCTTATGGGCTTGGTGTATTGTTGGCATCGAGGCACGCCACTAATAATTCTATCAGAGGATACCTGTATCCCTTGAGAATTATAACACTGTCTGTGCTGATTGAGTACTAGATGTTCCACGACCATGGCAGTCAATATGCTGCTAACTCGAAACAGCGACATCAACTGAAAGGCGATGGATAGATAATAAGCTAATTTTGAAACCGTGTTCAAACTGAGAGCTTAAGTAATACTCAATGCAATTCGTTGATTGTTGATCTGCTAGGGTCCTAAGGTTAAAAATTATGTTTTAATTAAAATTCTAATAACATACTCAAATAGTCCGATCGTACAATATGGAACAAGAACGTGTCTCCACAAGACGTGTGCTCCGGTGTGTTCTTGGACCGAAACTTTGACGTGTCGTGGAACAACTCGCACGACATCAGCTCCTGCAGTCAACTATATCCCGGGCCCAGTCCTTTCTCCGAAGAAGAATCGAAGGCCGTGCGGGATGTCTTACACCGCTATAGTCATAAGATTCTGGCATACATACATGTACACGCCGGCACGTTTGGTGATAGAGATTTTAAGGTAGTATCTGTTTTTCTATAATCCACAACTATGTGTTAGATTACTATTTGTTGATTATCGAGGGAAACGAGGCAGGAGAGGAGGTAGGGAAAGAAATACCAACTTCGGAGTTTCATGTTTCAAGCTTCGCCACGTCGCTGTAACGATCTCAAGAACGCTCGCCTACGACGCACGATATGACACAATCTTTATCTTAGAACAATGCATCCGCACCTATCCATCCATAAAAAAAAAAAGAAAAAAAGCCTTTAAACATATAAACTTGATAATCAAGTAAATGTAACAAATCAAATTAGATCAACATTTCCTTAATTCGATACCATTCAATCGTAAAAAAAACAAATATCCAATAAGTGGTAATTAAATAAAATACTTTTTAGGGCGAAGCAATTCTGTACCCTAAAGGCTATACGCATTCACAGTCGGACGATGACAAGTACATTGATTTGAAGGGCGAGGTTGACGAGGCGATGAAGAACGCCAGTTTCCGGGTCATGACGGTGACGGTGGATACCATCGCCAACTGGTACGGATTAGTGCACGGGACAAGTGTAGACTACGCCGCCTCGGTGAGGAACAAATTCTTTCCTCTTCTCCTCGTTATGCTGCCTCCTTTTTTTGTGAATTGTCTTGACCTATTCCTTAATTACTTCTGAGATAGTGATCGTGAACTTTAAAGGAGACTAGACCAAGTGGCGTCAGTGAACGAGATTAGTGACCATAGATCGACTGTTCTCCCCGTCATTGCGATTATTTTTTTGGTCTTGACCATACCTGGAAAGGCATTGCTGTATTTCACTTTATCTCGGCCCCATGGTCAGCCAACTGGTTAAATGTGGGAGTAGTACTGCGAACATCTGTGGATCCTCCCAAGGAACAAGTGTGATGTTTGTTATTTGCAGGTTTACGGCATTCCTTACGCCATGGAGTTCGTGATGCAGATTTATGAGACTCAAGACGATACCAACGGTGCGTTGACAGAAATCTGGAGTCGACTCATTGACACCACGTTCAATAACATGTGGAAGAGCCTGCAGCACGGCACCGACGCACGAAGGAAACATTTTTTACCTAAATAATAAATAATAGAAGCTCTTGTTTGAAGTTTTACATAACTTCGAGCGTTGTGCAAAGAAATCGAAAAGTGCATTTGGTCCAATCCTCCTCTATCGAACCATCCCCGAATTTCAAATAAAATTTTATAATTACTGCCCCGTTTCGTTAGTTTAGTGGTGACTGCTGAGTGCTGACTATGATCCTGTGTTCGATTCCCAGGTCGGGAAAGTATTATTGGGTTTTTCATCAGAAATATCTCAGTAGTAGCCCGGAGTCGGAATTTGAGCTCGGTTGGAAATTATGGACTCGCCATCATCATAACATGGGACTAAAACATAACTGTCGAACTGTGGGTGCAGTATAGGGGATTACAAGCGTGATGTTATGTTATTTTATAATGGGGATAGATATAATGACCACTAAAAATAACTTTGTGACCACTATCATCTATCACCTAAAATATCAATCGATCACCAAATTTTAATGAGGTGGTTGATGACAAACTAGTATTACCTAGGCTGACTTGGGGCACCCCGACACGTATAGATTAGGTTAGTAGGGTATGGCGGGGTCGAACGAGCGAGCGAATAGACCCCGCCATACCCTTCGTGGTTATTTATTTATAAACCATCCAGAAGTAGGAACCCGCGAAGCGGGGCTCCGTCGACCGGGTCTCCCTCGACTAGGATGCAAGAGCAATTTCAATTTCTGGTGATCATTAACTATTTTTGGTTCTAATTTCACGCTAAAACGGGGATCTAATTTTGGTGATCATTTACTAATTTTGGCAATCAAAAGAGATTTTTTTGCCGTTACATTTTACTAAATCTGATGGTTAGTTAAACATAAGCCTTTTATAATTCCGTTAATTTTCTTTTTCGAATTTCAACACAACATCACGCCTGCAATCTCCGAAAGTTTAGGCAAAGGTGTACCTAATAGTACATCCACATTTCGCCAGTTTGTCCCATGTAATAGGGGGCGAGCCAGTTGCCATCAACCAGGCACAAATCCAGACTTCGTGGCAGCCACTGAGAAATTCCTAATGGAAAAAACCAATAATACTTTACCCGATCCGGGAATCGAACCCAGAACTTCATGCTCATCAGTCACGCTTGCGACCACTAGACCAACGAGGCAGTGTCAGTAGAAATTAAAAATAAATTCAATTCAGTTAATTGAATGTCTTCGATGTTACAAGATGTCGTTTGAGGGAGTGAGTTTGGGTTAATAGAGAATAATTACGGTCGCAGCGGAGGGTTGAGACACAAACACTAATAATAAATATACGGCTTCACCAACGGACTACTGTTTGCACGAAAAGGAATTAATCAACGATACTTCAATTAAATAGTATAATTAATGTGAAATTTTTGTATGTCTGTTTGTTCTTTCTTATGGTGTTGAGGAAAATGTCCTGAGAAAAGTTCTGAGTATGAATATGGATGTGACGTAAGAGTAGAGGAACACCAAAGACACGATGGATGGACTGTGTGACGGATGATATGGCATGAAAGGAGGTGTCTGTTGAAATGACGAGTAATAGAGAAGTATGGAAGAAGAAGACACGCTGCGTGGACCCCAAATCAATTGGGATAAGGATAGGAGAATAATGATGGTAAAATGTAACGCACATATTTTTTCTGTTTATTCATAGAAAAAATTTCTCGCTACGTAAACCGCTAGTTTCTAGGGCTCTACAGGACCCTATTCAGCCTAACCTACCTGTCCCTCTATATTTTCAAACGTATGTGGTACCCTTAACTGCACAGAGAAAACAGTGGAAGGTTTTGAGGGAGACCTATGCCCAGCAGTGAGACAAAGGTTAAAAAAGTACGTGGAGAAGTTTTCACACTATACGTGTTATCATAGTAATAACAATTAGAGAAGGTAAACTTAAAGAAGGTAAGGTAATTAAAGAAGGTAACCGAATTCAAGTCGCACTTGATCAATCAAAATTTAACTAACTATCTGTTACCCGCGACTTACGTCCGCCTGATATTACATTACTTCCCTATTTGAATTGGATTTTGTTGCACGGAACCCTAATCATCATCTGCCCAGCCTTTTCCCAACTATGTTGGGGTCGGCTTGCAGTCTAACCGGATGCAGCTGAATACCAGTATTTTACATGGGGCGACTGCCTATCTGACCTCCACAACCCAGTTAGTACTAGGTAATACGATACCCCTTGGTAAGACTGGTTATCAGACTTTTTGGGCCACGGAACACTTTATTTTTTCTAAGTAGTCTAAGCTGTATCTTGTCAGTAAAAGGACACAGAACGGACAGAAATAATAAAATTAAAAAGTAAAAAGTTATAGGTACCGTGTAATTATACATTACACGTGTGTATTACGTGTTACAATTCATTCAGTAAAAAGCTGTTATTTTTGAAATTACAAACAGACCAAACAAAATTTTATATTTATTTGTATGTATGTATATTTAGATAAAAGGGTCCCTAAAAAGTTTCCACAGCAAGTTACGTTAACTATACACATTTAAAAGCAACCTTCATAAACAAAACACCGTGTATTCGGCAAATAATGACGAATAATATGATGAGTGACACTTTCTCTTCAATAACCATTTGTCATCGATAACTGTCACAAGCCAAAATATTTGGTTCAACGAAGCAATCGAATTGCGGTACACGCTTTACATAGCGGGTTAATCAGTTATTAGTGATCTCAGTTGCAATTCAAAACCGGCAATGTATTCAAAAGTCATCGATTGTATAGTGGAGTTTAAAGTGTGTCAGGCCTGTCTGGTTGTCGCCGGAACTGGTTCTGCATACAAAAAGACTCATGAGAGAGAAATGAAGAAAGTGAATGCACCGTTTTCATTATTATTTTAAACGCTGTGTGTTGTCACTTTTGTTTAATCCCATCCTTGTTTGGTATTTATTCGGGGCGTGCGTGACGCACGTGGTTGGTCCCGTTTTACAAACCAGTTTCTGATGCATGTGGCGATATAGAGGACTAGCTTTTACGCGCGGCTTCACCCGTGGAGGTCTGAAATTATCGCAATCCGTTCAGCGGTTAAGACGTGAAAAGGCAACAGACAGACATAAAGTTTTTGTTTTCTTGAACCGTGAATGTCCTACTGCTAGGTAGAGGACTCCCCCATACCCTTTCCACCTTGAACCAGCCTTCATGATGAGAATCTAGGTCATCTCATCGCCCATTTCTAGGCCTACTTTGGGGGCGCCGTCCTTCCTCAGGCAACCATTGCGTTGAGACCTATGCCAAGCGGTCGTTATACGTATGAGGCCTACGTGATTTGTGATCCACCCTATTTTTTCTACTTTCGCATAGTGTTTGTATGGTTTTATAGAGTTTTTAAGAGGACTCGATTTCTATAAAGTATAGGTACTTTTACAATGCCCAAGCAATGTTGAATCAATACTTGAATTCCTTTGAAGAATCATGTACTTCACGGTAAGCAAATGCAACAGTAAATGAAATGTAGATTCGATTGTACTTTTTCGCTTGTTATGGGAGATTCCTATGAGAATTCGCGGGATTTTAATGGTGTTGATATTTTTTAAAGATCAGTTGTACAGGCCTACTAAATACGGAGAAAAAATACAGGTACCTATAGTAATTAATATAGCTTTACTTGCTCCTCGTACAAATAAGAATGGGGACATACTGCCCACTGATTGTACGAATGGAACCTAGACTTTTCCTTTCAATCAATGAGCAGTCAATTTTGCCTATCGCAGCCCAGTACTGCTGGATACATGTTCCTCCCAAGCTGCCTCACAACTCCTTTTCCTCCAGTTTCCGCATCCAATATGACCCAGTCATCTTTATAAGGTGGTCGGTTCAAGTATCTGTGTAGTGGCTCTTTTGTAAAACAATATTCCTTTTTTTGAACACCAGGATTGCATGCATGTCTAAAGATTCGATTGGCTGTTGCTATTCCCATCAACCAATCACGAAAGCTGTCATAACATATCACCATGTTTCAGGCTTTTCAAAAACAGAACGTATGACGAAAATTTCTGTAAAAAAAGTATTTGTGATACTTGCCAGTTTTATGTAAATACTGCATTGGCATTATAATGCACGCCAAGTATTTAAAGCTCAATGCACTCCTTACACTGCAATATACTGAGTGTAATATATTATTATGATATTTATTCAGTGCTTTTGCTTCACAAAGCGGATCATCTCGGTTCTTTGTATATACGAGTATAATATGTATGTATGTCTGTCTAGGTACCTACTTGGGACTTTTGTGTGGGTATATGATACGGTACCTAAAATAATACTGCAACTTCAAAAGCTTTAGTGCAGATACATTTAACAAGTCTTATTTAAACTTTACCTAATAGCGATTAAAAAACAAGGTGTTTTTGTTTTTATCGATGTAGATAAATTCTGCAGGCGAAATACTACAGACTATTAGCATGGGCTCGAAAGTTCTTCAGATTTCCGGGTATTATCATAATATTGAAGAAGAAACCTTTGAACTGTAGTGTCAGTCACAAGTCAGCCGAACAGATGTCATGAATCGATTAAAATACAAATAATGGGTGTAAAAAGCCCGAAAGACACTGGTTCTACCCGTCATTGCGACATTTTTTTGTTCTGGACCTTAACTGAGATCCTAGTTACGGAGATATTGGAGGTCAAAGTTCCAACTTTTTCACAAGTTTTTTTAGAAACACAAGTAAGTTTTATTGTTATTATTTTTCTTTGTAAAGCTCCATGAGACCTGTGATATTCATGCAGCCATCAGCATAATGTTTTGAGTGCGTCGCATTGAGTCCTACCACAAAACGTGATTTCTAACCCAAAAACAAGTCGTTTCCGAGCAATAATTCTTGCGTAGAGTTATTTAGTTTGATATACAGAATGCTTGATAGACGGCTTCGTGAAGGATCTGTTTACACCACAAGGTGTCATTTCATCTGATCATTTCGGCTCGAAGCTAAATACAAATTAAGCTTCGAGCCGAAATGGTCATCCTGAATTCAATCACACGACCAATCGCCCGATCACAATCTCTCACCTCAAACGGTTTGAAAACAATCGACAATCTTCGGAATGTTCCCCGGAGCAGTCCGGACTTTATCTGATGCTTGTCAAGGGGACCGTAGCAAAGTCCTGTCACGACAATGACAATAGAACCGTTAGTATGAAGGCGGATCTTAACCGGTAATATATCGGTTCACTAAACCCGGTACAACTTTGATTATATTATTATATCGTTCATTTGTGTATTGGTACGGTATTTTGAGCGTGACTTATGAATGGAGGACAAATTACCTCTGTTTTTGTATATAAAAAAGGAACTGGTTTATTTCTAAGAATATTGAGTCAGCCAAAGATCGAGGTGATTAGCGTGGGATTAACATTATGTCAAGTATTGGACCGTGATGATGATAATGACTTACATTATAGAAGATTTGTTGAACAATATTTATAGCTGTGCTCGACATACGTTGTAATAGTTTTTTTTTTCAAAAACCTTTCCTGGCTTATAGTGTATGAATGAACTCACGAACTGGTATTGAGGGAAGAGTGGAAGGGAAACCAACGCGAAAACGGTAACCACGTATTCAATACATCATTCTGAGCTCTCCTATACATATAGGTTGGTTAATGTTTAAATCAGCTGTTCCATGTATGTTTCTGTAAATTTCTATATACGGTGACTGGTAATTGTGACCGGCAATTAAACACGTGATTGTACTCAAACAATTTTCCCAAAGAAACACTTTACCTCACTCTCCATTTTTGGCTTTCCCATTATCGTTCTCCCTGATGATACTTTGTCAAAGCCCCTTAGGTCGGGTAAAGTTCATTTGTTGTTTTCCAAATAGCGTAACGCAAACTACATATCATAACACTACATAACGCCTGTATCCCCGAAAGGTTAGGTAGAGGTGTACTTAATAGTACACCCACATTTAGTCAGTTATGTTTTGACTCCCATGTAATAGGGGGTGAGCCTATTGCCACTAACCGGGCACAAATCCAGACTCCGTGGCTGCTACTGAGAAATTCCTGATGGAAAAACCCAATAACACTTTGTCCGACCCGAGAATCGAACCCAGGACCTCGCTCAGCAATCGCGCTTGCGACCACTCAACCAACGAGGCAGTCACTACATATCATGGTATTCGAATAAAGTTTTATACATATTTTGAAATGCTTTTAAGCTTTATTGCGGACTAATGTATCAATCTAGGGACAGACGAATTTATCTCTAAAAGCATTGTTAGTCCTATTGATGGATTAGTTGAGTACCTTCAGATGAAATGGAGTTTTTACATTTTAAACGGTGGACGATCCTCCATCAGTTTGCTATCATAACTATAGGCATACCTACCCGAATTCAGGTCTAGCTATGACCTAGATAGCTTTGTTTGTGTTGTACTTATTGATTTTTGAATCCGTGCTAGTTCATATCACGTGCTAGTTCGTATGTTAGCTTGGTTTGTAGTAACGATATAAAGGGTGTAGACAGACTCTTAACGAAGCCGAAAGGCACTTGTTCTCCCCGTCATTGCGATCATTTCTTTGTTCTAGACCATACCTGGGAACTTTCTAGTTATGGAGATATTGGGGGTCAAAGTTCCAACTTTTTCACAAGTTTTTTTTTGAATTCATGTTTTTAAAGTAAGATTTTTACTTTAAGCACTTCCAGGACCCCCTTACTATTTAATCCATCCATCAGCGCAATGTTTTGAGTGCGTTACATTGAGTCCTACTGTAAAACGTGATTTTTCAGCCCAATAAAAAAGTCTTTTCCCAGCACTAATTTTTGTGTAAAATTACTTAGTTTGATGTACATAATGCTTGGTTGACGGCTTCGTAAAGAGTCTTTTTACACCCTGTAATTCAATTCAATATCTATGCTAATATTATAAAGAGGAAAGATTTGTTTTTTTTGTATGTAACGAATAAACTTAAAAACTACTGCAATGGATAGCTACATTATCAGCGAGTAACATAAGCTATATTCTATCCTCGTACTCCCACGGGGCCCGGGGACGGGAAATACGCGGGTGAAACCGCGTGACGTTCGCTAGTTGTGTATAAGTTCAGTAGCCTCAGTAGGTACCAATTTAAATAAACCCGTAGTGTCAAGACCTACAATATTCTGGAACACTTTTCTGATGGGAAATTACAGAGCAGCGGCATTACAAAAAGTACTACAGCAACAAATAGTACATAAAGAACTACAGCGCTATAACCCTTCCTTGGCAGTCAGGTAAAAACCCCACGTCCGACAGCTGAGAAAAATATCTCAAAAAGTTCGTAAAAATGAGTATTATTAAATTGTATACCTCCGATTGTCATCATTACTGGCTATTATACTTAGAAATTGCTCAAAATATTCTTTCAGGCGCAGTATTGCTTATCTTAAAAATATTTTACATTCAATCATGCAATACCTACTACTCTAACGTCCAAAAAAAAGTGGGATAAAGATTAAACAAATGAACAACTGTGACATTCTAATTCATTTGCTTTCTTGTTAGAAGGAAGATGTAAAGAAAAAAATAAAATAAATAAAACTTATATATTCTTGTTCTACATCAAGCAAAATAGTATCTAAAAAATGCGCTGGTTAACTCTAAAAACATCTTCAAATCTCGCCCAACCAAGATAATAATAAATAGTCATTACATGGGCGCAGACACTCAGTGTCCTGCGCCAATGTATACATGTATAACAATATTCTTAAATCACTTGACTATTATCAAGCAATCGCAAATGAGTTAAAACAGTGTTTAATTGCTTTTTAATCCTATTTTAAAACTAAAATCAGAAGTGAGTACATTACAAGTATTCTGCCCCTGAATTTATATTTAGAGTAATTTTTAATGTTTGCTAGCCAGTAAGAATGATCACCGGAAATATATCATTTTTATACTTATTTTTAGTGATACTTATCTTTGCAGTCGGAAGTGGGGTTTTTTTGCTACTTCTTCTTTCAAATTAAAGGAACTATCGCGGAATTTTTACTCATCCAAACAAAAAAAAAAAACATGTGTGCAATTCACACGTGGTAGAAGAGAAACCTTCAAGGTTTCAAGATAAACACCGTATAATGCTTCCTATCTCATTTTCTCCCACGTTAAATCTTATGAATTTATGTGTCTGTCTCTTTTTAATGTCGCTTTTTCGTTTCATCAACTTTCAAATCACAACGTCCTAAAGAAGTTTTCACTTCAAAAAGAATCGAAATCGGTTCACAATTGGCGAAGATATCGCTGAACATACACAAAAAAACAGACGAATTGATAACGTCCTCCTTTTGGAAGTCGTTTAAAAACACCAATAAAGGAAGGTAACACACAGGTAAGCGCGAGTACGTTCAGCAGTCAAACAGCACTAAAAAATCTTTCATCTGCATTAACGCAACAAAGCGTATAATTAATGCGAAGTTGATCACGTTTAGCTGTTCGGAAGCGAACCGGATCCGATTCATTTTTCTGATAAAAAAGTTAACACTGTTCTGTAATCGACTCTATTCATATTTTTTACGAAAACCTCTTCCCCTTCCTCCTCTTCCTCTTCTCTTTCTTTTATGGACGAAAATTGGTATGTACAAAGGACAGTGTGTTGACTGCATCAAAACTACATACGATCTCTCTGTCTCTCTACTGATCCCACCATCGTCTGATTCCCTTCCATTTATCACACGGCAGCTTTCACGCATGTTCTGGGCATGCCTTGTCCATCGCTTGTCAATGCGACAGGATCGAAGTAAGAGCGGGCTCATCATTACGCAATAAAACAAAACGAGACTTGGAACTGAGGTTTTCCAAGAATATGGCATGGGATAGTTTTGAAAAAAGAGGTCTGTACGAACAGTGTAACGTGTGGACGAATGCTAAAAAAATACACAAAGGCTTATGTTCGGTGTTCTTTTAATAACATCACGCCCAAACTCTCTTCAAGGCAGATAGCAGTTCCCTCCCACATTTAACCCGTCTGCCTTCAAAGCAAGAGTGAACAGGCATCTTCTGGGCACGCTCGTTCCATCATAAACCTCATAGGGTCCCGTTTTTACCCTTTGGGTACGGTAGCCTATAAATGGCATTTGCAGAGGTCAAAATATACCTACATCTAAATTTCTGCAACTATGTTCTACATTTCGGAACGAGTATCATGCTATAAATTGGACATATCAGAACCAAACGCTGCGCTGCTATTCATAAATTCCTGTCGATAAAGCCGCACTTTGCTCGACTTGGGAGTCAAACACAGAACTAACAGCTCTTAAACCATATTCTATAATTAAATCCCCTAACTATGTATCTGCTTCTGCATTATTATACAGTGTTTAGTTACCCAACAATTATTACGATCTCCTAACTACCTGTATTGATTAATTCTCAGTAGATAGACAATTTATAAGCCTGTAATAATGATGCCTGAGGAGTTTGCTCTTGTAATTATATTCTCCTAGAATATTAGCCGAGGCTAGAGCTTTGTAATTTGATGTTATAGTACCGCCTATTATGAGTATTAGTTGACTAGCTTTGGTTTAGTATTTACGTGAAGCTCGAATAGTGTATAGACGCAGGTACAGACGCCAGCAGGTCAAGCTACCCGAAACTGTCAGATTTTCCCAACCAACCTTGAACCTAATGTTTTAGAGATAAAGTTGAAAATTTATTAAATAAATTTGACAGATTGTAGTAGCTTGATGTGCTGGCGTCTGTACTTTACATAGATTACAATAGATACAAGATACCTTGTACAGTCATTCAGTCATTAATACATTCAGAGCCGGGAACCCACCTGGTGGGTTCACTTTTGCGCAAACGTAATGCCAGTGACCCACCTAGAGGGTCCACTTGCAATATGTATGGTGGGATGGCGCATGAGTTCTATGAAACGGGGGTGGACTCGAATGGGTTAGATGGAAGAGGTAGAGTGAAGAGTAAGATTCTCCTTTTGTGCGAACAATTTCTTTGCAGTAATCGTGGTATATCTCTGGGAGATATTATGAACTATGAATTCATGTGTGCGAGAGGTAAAGAAAAATGGGTGAAGAATATTTGAATCATTGACAAAGAAGGTATAGCTAACGAAAAGTTTTAAATTGTTGTCCCGGCCGCTATTTTTGGTGATGTTGCATATTGGGGTATCTTCGCTTGCAAGATTCAGCGGCAATTTGAAAACAGAATGTGCAGTCCGGCCATCGTTAAGCAAAATTGCAGCAATGCCTGAGAAAGCCATAGCCACAGCTAGGTCGTGGAAAAGTCTTTTTAAATCAAAATAATCCATTGCCAAGCTAATTGATACTTAACATTTAAGCACAATTTTTGAGTACTTAATTATTTAATTAAAGAATTTTACGACATTTTTATAGTGCATTTCAACGACGGATATGTACGTTCCTGTAACATGAGCATTTGTGTTTTTTAGTGATTATTAGGGTTGCTGTTTACCGTTACGGTCGTTTGAGGAGATTCCCTCGTGGCCTGGATACAAGCCGCCTGCGCAGACGCAGTGCGCGAGATCATACGGCGACGCGCACACGCGCGCACCTTAGCCGACGTTATTTTTTAAACTTCTTTTTTTTATTGAAAGTTTACAGTCTTGTGAATAAAGTAAAAAATGAAGTGTACAGTTATGGCGCGTTGTTTAATTACGTTCGGTGAGTGTTCTTGTTTAAAGAAAGTTTTTTTGAAGAAAGAAGAGTTTGTTGAGATTTGTGAGGAATCAGAGGTCGTGTTTACTCTCCAAAATGTTTGTTTTTATTCGAGAATAATGTTGTCTTCTTAATAGAGGTAAAATGGTTTTATGCTATTATGTTCGTTACGCTCCCTTTCCTTCCGGGAGGAACAGAACTCGCTGCTTGTTTCTTATGCGCTAAATTCACTTTCGCTTGTAACGTATGGAATCGGAATAAACAGTGAACATACATTACGCTGGTCGAACTAGAACGACTTAATTGTTAGTTAACTGGTATTTATGTTTAGGTTATTAAAAACACTTTTATTTCCTATTATTTCCACTACTTTTGCGTTTGGACAAGAGGTAATTAAGTAAAACAAAAAAAATAAATATATTCTGTTTTCGTAAAATCCTCAAAACGACTTTCTCATAATTATGTAGTTCCTACCTTGTATATCTTTAACACTTGTATTGTGCCACTGTAATTATTAAAAAAAAACGGAGAGAAATTAAAACGAACTCCGCCAGTCAATTATTGTGCAAGTCATTTAGAGAAAAAAATAATGTTACATTCAACTGTTTTTCTTATCGAACACTTACCTTCGTAATTTCACAGTTTTGATTCTGCTTTTTCTACTGTTTTTTTTTTTTTTTTTACATGTTGATCAGAAAAATGCCTTTTATGACAAACTTAGATTTGATGTAGGAAAAAGAGTCTTAAGGCGAAAACGGTATTTAATAAAACTCTTTCCACAGACATATAGAATAAAGTAAAATAAGGAATGAATATTTACTTAATATTAAAGGTTGATGATATATTATTAAATATTACGATAAGACCACGCATTACCTCACTTTTTCCGACGGTGGGTTAGCAAAAACTACTGAGCCAGCAAAGAAAGTATCTTTAAAATCATAAAATAATAATAAAACAATATAAACATAAATAAAATAAAAAATACGTATAAAGGGTGAAACTACTGGACCGATTGAGTTGAAATTTTAAAGATGGGGGCCACTTTTGGGGTAATTTAGAAAATGAAAAAAAAAAAAAACTTTTTTTTAAAGTATGTATGTCGTGTTACATATCAAATGAAAGATTTCATTGGGAGCATCTCAAATATATTTTTATCATATTAAGATAAATAGTTTTGAAAAGTTTGAAAAAAAATACAAAAAATAGTTCTTTGCCTATAAATTACAGGAAACTTATCAAGGCTAAGAAGTAGGCTCCCTTCCGCTCCGCCCAGAGCGGGAGAAATCATTTGATGATATCCCATCCGAAAAAAAAACAAGGGCTAAGTAGGCTTTACAAGTTTACGAGTAATAGTCGACAAACTTATAAAATGTACTTGGATAACATATTTTCGTAAACATAATGTATTGGAGCAAGGGATTTTCATCTGCAAATGTAAGTTGGTTTTTATTTATTACTAGCTGATGCCCGCGGCTTCGCCTGCGTGGATGTCGGTTATCGCGACCAAAAGTAATCATGATGATCCCATTCCCTCAGCTCATGGGAACCTAGTTTGCCCATTTTCAAAGTATTAAAATGGATATAGTATATTATCCTTAAGAGATAGACATAAGCCATAGCGGATTTTTCTGTAGACCTGTATAAGATATACAATTCTACCATACATCATTTTGTTATATCTTAAAGGGCAGCGTTTTCGTTGAAAGCTCCTCCAGACGGCTTATTTTTTTCCAAAACCTCCAACAAATATCATTATATTTTAGCCAATCTGTACAAAAACTTGACTGTACTTTCTGTCAACCCCCATGAGAAAATGGCGTGAGTTAAAGTAGGTACGTGTATGTATTTGTAAAGTCGAAATCCTGCCAGGGCTGCGGGACTGTTCGCAAGAGATACCGCGGCCCTGGAACACAAACGGCAAGACAGGAACATGGATGTATTTCCGAAACAAAAAAAATGTCGACACTGGTAATCAAGTTCTGTAGCTGACCGTACAGCAATCCTCACATGAGAAAGGTAATTGCCGTGCTTGACAAACGGATTAGTAATGGAGTGGCAAACTATTATGTTGAATTGATATTGTTCGACTGTGTGGAATCTTTGATTGATTTGCACAATAACTGTCGAGCAATATAGGTAATTAGCACTACGCCCGATTATGATAGTTCGGCTAATATGCATGATAAAAATATAATTTATAGCACCCACGAATAATGTAGCTTTCTGCTAGTGAAAGAATTTTTAGAATTGGATCATTAGTTCCGGAGATTACGCCTTTTTTTTACGGATGGGAAATCGTCAAATGACTTCTCCCGCTCTGGGCAGAGCGGAAGGGAGTGTCAGACTTGTAGTGACTAAAACCCATCCATGTTCCTTCCTTGCCCTTTGTGTGCCAGGGCCACGGTATCTCTTTCGAACAGCCCGCAGCCCCGGAGATTACCTTACATACAAACTTACAAACAAAATTTACCTCTTTACAATATTAGTATAGAGTGTAGATAGATAGAAGTATAGATATACCATAAGCACAAGCAGCCTGTTACGTTCCCACTTGTGGGCTTAAATACGTCGTCTCTGCAAAGAGTGGGCCGTAATCCAACTCTTATCTACAAAGTAAACTTGAAACTAAAAATAAATGTAGTAGTTTTGGTTATACAACATTTTTTTGCCTTGGTCGAATGGTTGCAAGCGCGACTGCTGAGCATGAGGTCCTGGGTTCCATTCCCAGGTTAGGCAAAGTGTAATTGGATTTTTTCATAAGGAATTTCTGCACCCGCGGAGTCTGGATTTGTGCCCATGCGCGGCATAAACACTCTGACACCAGGTTAGGCACTAACCACACGTTTAAGAAAGAAAGAAGAAGAATGGCAATAAGCTCACTACCTATTCCATGGCACTGAGACTGGAAGCCGACCCCAACTTAGTTGGAAAAAGACTAGGCAGATGATGATGACTGGCGAAATATGTGTTATAAGCACATATCAGCCTACCCCGTCTACGGAATGAAAACAGGATGATGTTTGACTGATTGAACGATTTCTTGTCATCCATATCACATTATGTATAATCATACATTTCATGCTTTCGATTTCATTATTGTTTCAGTTTATTATTTTCCCGATCAGATCTGTCACACGGTCGTGTTTAGTTTCATGGTATTTACACTTATGTAAGTGAAACTAACGCTAATGCGATTTAATTGAATTATTTTTATATTGTTTATTATTATTTTGTATTAGCTTATTATTCTTTGCTTTATGGTAACAACTTTAAATGTTCTGGATCGTTTAGGAGGTAGGTTATCAACATCATGTGATAAAAAAAAAGGTTGAAATATACATAAATAACATCACGCCTGTAATCCCCGAAGGGTTAGGCAGAGGTGTACCTTATAGTGCACCCACATTTTGCCAGTCAAGTTAAGATTAGTTCCAAGTAGGTAATGGTAACTAGATGGCGAGTCTATGCTTTCAAATCATCAAGTATAGGGATTACATACAAGGTGTAAACGGAACCTTCGCGAAGCTGTCAACCAAGCATTCTGTACATCAAACTAAGTAACCCTACGTGAAAATTATTGCAAGGAAACGTCTATTTTTTTGGTAAAACTCAATGTAACGCACTTAAAACATTGTCGTGATGGAGGCACTGAATAGTAAACGGGTATTTAATGTTAAATTTTAACCTTAAAAACAAAACAAGTATTTAAAAAAATCTTCTGAAAAAGTTGTAAATTTTGACCTCCAATATTTCCGAGGTTCCCAGGTATGGTAAAGAGCAAGAGAATGATCGCAATGACGGGGAGACCAAGTGCCTGTCGGCTTCGTCAAAAGTCTGTTTACACCATATACACCCTCCACAGTTGTCATTGTAATAAAAACCGCAGAAGCCAGAGCCCGGTACTTACTAAACTATCCACATACCATACACACATCCATACATCAGCTGTGGTTACCCATGCTTTTATTGCTGTTAATTAGGAGGTTCATTAACTGTATGCTGAAAAGTTTCAGTGGTCATTGAATAACAATGGCATCATTGGCATCGCTATATTGTAATAGATAGGGAGGTAACGTCAGAGACCATGGTCGGTTAGCATATTGATTGTTACCTTAAACTGTTCGTGTCAAGGATTGTAACGTTGGTCTAGTGGACACAATCGCGACTGTTGTGAATTGTCCTGAGGTTGATTCCCGGATTGGGCAAACTATTTTTGGGTTTTCCCATCAGGAATTTTGTAGTAACAGCCACAGAGTCTTGGTTTGTACCCGGTCGATGGTAATAGGCTCGCCTCCTTCTATTACATGGGGCTTAAACATAACTGGCGAAATGTGGGTGTTCTATATGGTACACCTCTGCCGAACCCTTCGGGGATTAGGTCCATGCGTGATGTTTCATGGATTTTTTAATGTTCTTAATAAAATCTGCCAAATTATTTATATCCCTGACTGTACCTTAAAAGCTTACCTAATTAGTATGATAAAGCTTTTTGAATATTGCAGTTTTCAAATTTATTCATATCAAAGTGCTTATTTTACACGTGGAAAGCCCACGTCACAGACCATCAGACCTAATGATAAAACCCCACGACCACACAAATTAATTATTTAACCTGAAAGATATTAAAACATAAATTCCTTGATACTCCCGCTCGCATGCCATAAAAGTGTTCGCAATAATTTCAATGAGACTTTTTATTACAGACTCCAAATTAACTTCCCACGGACTAATATGACATCAAAGAGCGCTCTCAATTCAACTTTAATTTCGAACCGACCAATGCAGCTAATTTCAATAGGAAATGTTACAATTTTATTAAATTAAAATTATCGGGGATTCTCGATCAAAGGGCCTGTAACGATGTCAATTGCTACGAAATTGGTCTTAGAGCCGAAGCCAGATCACATCTCTGTAAAGAAAGCCTCAATTACTTGAAGCCAAAGAAACACGATAAATGTCTCCACAAATGAAAGAATCGCTCCACGCAAATAATCTGCCCTCTGAGAGCCGAGCCACAAACATGGCGCCCGTTAGGGTGAACACATACTTTACAACATCAATCAGCATTGACGTGGAATGATTTTGATAACGCATTTTACTTTTTTTTTTCGTATGTAGATCATCAAATGACTTCTCCCGCTCTGGGCAGAGCGGAAGGGAGTGTCAGACTTGTACTGACTAAAACACATCCATGTTCCTTCCTTGCCTTTTGTGTTCCAGGGCCGCGGTATCTCTTTTGAACAGTCCTGCAGCAACGCATTTGACTTGCATTCGCGATACTTGACTTACAATAAGCTGTTACCCTGGCGAACGAGATTGCGATTGTGTATCCTAGTTGGTTTGATAGATTTAACTGTTGGAAAAGTAATAATTAAAATATTACTGCACTAGCGGCCCTCACTTGCTTGTGCAAAGACTGTGAAAAGTACTGATTCGATGTTGCATTTGTAGATTTTGGTTTTCGAAGATTCATTGTGCATATTTTCCATCCATGACAAATTTATTTACCTTTGATAGTAAAAAACAACATCAAAATTCATCGTTCATCAACTAAGCAGTTATGCAAAGGTGCGTAAAGACACGACAAATGACTTTGTTTTGTACTTTGTAAAGATCAAGATATCATTGTCACGTGCTTACAAAGCTTACAGTTCACAGGATCGAAAGATAAAGATGCAAACGCTGACGAGCATCATCGTCTGCCTAGCCTTTCCCCAACTTTATTGGGGTCGTCTTCCAGTCTCACCAGTACTACCTATTTGACCTCCACAACCCAGTTAGTATTGGGTAATACGGAACCCCTAAGCTTGGTAAGACTGATTGTCAAACTTTCGGGCCAGACTACCAGTAACTACCTGAAAACGACTGTTGTTGACGACTCTACTAAATTGTAAAATTCACTTGCAACCTCATTAAATTGTAATACACGCAGCATTCTTCAACTGTTTAAAAAAAAAACATTTTCGATTTACTCCTCAAAACCATTTAAATTTCGAAGTGATTCATTCACGTAAAGAGTCAATAAATATTGATAGAAAGTGTAGTTTCCCCCTAACAACTTTTCTAAAGGAACTACTTACTTCATAGTTTCGTCGAACAGAAACTACTTGGCTCATTTATTAGATCGGCCAGCTTTGTACTAAAAATAACTTATTTAATATCTATCATAATTAAATATACATAATATTGGTTGATCAACTAGAAAGCGAAGCGCATTTTCATTAGTAGATAAATGAATGTCATTAATATGCTAATTGTTTATGCTAATATTTCGGTTGATTTGTATCGACTTACCTACCTATTATAATTTACAGCTAGCTCGTATTATCTCACTGCTGGGCCTTCTTCTAATCCTTACTTTAATTATAACAAGGTATAACCCGAATTGATTAAAAATAAGTCCAATCTAATCTAAAAATATTGCAATGAAAAGTATTACAAAATAGTAATCTTTGTATCTATATTCGTCTATCAACCCATCACAATAAATGCATTCAATATATATTATTCTTTATGCTAATCAAAAGAGCCATTACCACACATGTCCGATAATTCTCATTGGTTCGTATCATTTTATTGTGAAATGTAAATAAATTTTATTGTAAATGCAATTAATAAAAAAGGTTTCGCTCTGTCCGCGACGTTTTATGACGTGTCCCTATGTCACCAACAAATGACGTTATTGTAGGTTTCTAGTCAATTATTTCAATTTAGAATCGGTTTTTGTTTGGAATGAAAGTGAGTGGAAATTATGTTGTTAAAAAACAGTGACAGCCTTGTGGTGTGACCGTCGGACTGCCAAGTCACAGATCTCAAGTATGAACCCAAGACAAACAACTCTGATTTTTCGGATTCATGTGCATATTGTATAATTGTCATATGCTTCGATGAAGGAAACCATCGTGAGAAAACCAGCATGTCTGAGAGATATTTCTCGACGGCATGTAAGGCCAAGTCAGAGGCCCATCGGCGGCAAAAATTCTGACACCAGGTTAGGCACTTACCACACGACAAAGAAGTAATCTTCTTTGTCGTGTGGTTAGTGCCTAACCGTGTTGTATCGTAAGTTTTGTAAGGGAATAACAGTTTTAAACTATTTCATGTTTAAAATTTTTGTTGACAGGTTTTTTTGCGTCTATACTACAAGTGCACTGCAGCAATCAGTATGACAAGTGAGTATAATACCCCTTTTTATTTACCTCTACACGTTCTCAGGTTGATTTTTAGGTCATTTCGGTGCCTCTTTGGTCTAGTAGTCGGAAGCGCGACTGCTGAGCATGCAGTCCTGAGTTTGATTTCCTGGTCTGTCAGTGTATTTGGATTTCTCAATGTCATTGGGTCTGGATTTGTGCCCGGCTGATGACAATAGGACTATTACATGAGACTTAAACATAACAGGCGAAATCTGGGTATAATGCTAGTTACACCTTTGCCTAATCTTTGGGGCATTGCAGGCGTGATATTTTGATGATGTCTTTGTCATATTTTTGAATGACGATGGGTACAAAGTATTCAATGTACACTCGTACGTCTTATGATGGCGACGTCAAAAATAAGTTAGACAGTACCAGTATTTGACAAGTAACGACTTTAATGTGACGAATTTAAAATCGATAGTTGGCGATTCTGCATTTGCTACACCTTTTCATCAAGGCTTTCTTGCATCTTTTATTGATTTGCACAAAGTTACACTAATAAACTCTTGTTCAGGATAGCACATTGAGTTTGTTGAGCCCCGCAGTCATTTTTCAAAATTAGAATTATTCTAAACATTCTGATTTGTAAACAATTAATTTTGCAGCCACACACTCATACGCCTGCACCCAACATTGCCTGTTCATCTTAACGCCGTCGCATCATTTCAAGACCCATCGGGACAGGTAGCAGTGTTGAAGGAGAGCAGAGGGGTCAATGACACCTTAGACCTCTTAGTGCCCCCAAACAAGATGAAGTTTGTGGAACACTATGCAAATGCTAGTGGGCTGATTTTGGAAGAAAAACAACGGAATTATGGCAGGTAAGATTATACTTGAAAATCTATGAAATCTCTGTTTAGTTCCGTAGCCAAATGACTAAAACAGAAACCTTAACTTCGTCCTGTACGTCTGTATGTCTGTATATGAATAGGTGTCTTCTATGAACCATGAGATGACAGCGGGACAGGACAAATCTATAAGGGTTCCGTTGCCATTTGACAACGGAACTCTAGAAAACAATCACACTCATATCACACAATTACACACACACACACACACATTTCACACATTTTATGTGTGAAATGCGTGAAAAATTATGAGTAACTATGTTTTTTTCTATATTATTTTTCAACTAGGTCATTCGAGGATATGTCTGAACGTCAACCTAGAAGAAGGGTTCTTCGAGGTTTCAACGTAAACCACTTTAACTCTTATGGAGACGTAAGTAATCCTAATTATAAAAGGTATAACCATATTTGTTTTTTAGTATTCTCATATTAAATGCTTATGTCAAAATGCCCTGTGCAATGTTAGAAAAAAATATTTGCTTAAATAGAGATACTGATTTAAGTTGAAAATTTAACGCTATTCATTGATGACATTCCTCTTAAAAGGTTCTATGTTATCAAATAAAGCTTAGCAGAACCCGAGATGCCTTCATAAAGTAATTTTGAAACATTCCAAGATAATTTTGGTGAAACAACCAACAGAACTCAGGACTTAAAATTAAATGCGACCAAATTGAACCTCTATAACTGATGTAAAGTGTTCAGATTGGATTGAGAACTTCTAGAAACAAATCTAAAGTAACGGTAACTTCCTAGATCGAAGGGCATATGGAAGCGACCGCTCGGAAGTACCCACAATTGGTGCAACTCCAGGAACTCGGCAAGAGTTACGAAGGCCGCAAGATGCATCTTGCCAAGATATCATCACAACCCGGCGCCGACAACCCCATCATATTTATTGACGCAGGTAAATGGCGTTTCATTATTGACCACAAGAGGCTACTTCAGTAACCAAGACACTCTCCGACAAATCTTAAGTAACACCAAGGCGTTGCTGGCCTTTCTTGAGGAAGTGGGGTGGATATAATGAACGATTTTCCCAACGGTATGCAAAATACGCGTTTCAGATGTGGAGGTGCGGACACCAACGCGTTATCACTATCATCACTTCACTATCACTACATAGTATAAAACAAAGTCGCTGTCGCTGTCTGTCCATCTCTATATACAGGGTGTAAACAGACTCTTCACGAAGCCGTCAACCAAGCATTATGTACATCAAACTAAGTAACTTTACGCAAAATTTATTGCTGGGAAACGACTTTTTTTTTGGGCTGAAAAATCATGTTTTACAGTAGGACTCAATGTAACGCACTGAAAACATTGTGCTGATGAATGTATTGAATAGTAAGGGGGTCTTGGAGGTGATAAAAGTAAAAATCTTACATTAAAAACATGTATTTAAAAAAAATCTTGTGAAAAAGTTGAAACTTTGACCCCCAATATCTCCGTAACTAGAAGGTTGTTCTAAACCATACCTGGGCAGGTATGGTTTAGAACAAAAAAATGGTCGCAATGACGGGGAGAACAAGTGCCTTTCGGCTTCGTTAAGAGTCTGTTTACACCCTTTATGCTTAAATCTTTAAAACTACGCAACGGATTTTGAAGCGGTTTTCAGCAACAGATAGAGTGATTCAAGAGAAAGGTTTATATCTACATTGTACCCGTGCGAAGCCGGGGCGGGTCGCTAGTACATTATAAAACAAAAGACAACACAGAATAAAATCATTTGCATAGCCTTTTTCCAACTATCTTAGTGTCGGCTTCCAGTCTTAACGGATGAAGCTGAATACCAGTATTTCACATTGGGCGACTATTAATCCTACTTCCACATCCTAGTACCTGGGTAATAGACCTGTTGGTGACACTGGTTGTCAGACTTTTGGGAGTCTGACTACCCGTAATGGCTGTCAAAGAGTAACAAATGACAATCGGGACCAATGGACAGAGAATGATGCTGTCCAAAGTTTGAAATATACAAGACCCAGGAGTATTTGACCTGTTTTGTTTTCTTAGGTATCCATAGCAGAGAATGGGTGGCACCGGCGATGGCTATGTACCTATTCGACCGTTTGGCCACTGACTCCAATAACATTCAGATAGGAGGAATGCTGGACGGGGTGGACTGGTACATACTACCCGTCGTCAATCCAGACGGCTATGAATACAGCAGATCTGATCCAAGCGTAAGTTCTTAAGATTTTTGTGCCTTAATCGATTTTTGTGGTAGCTTATATTTTACACAGTTCAATTATGAACAGAAATTAGAAAAAAAAACATAATAAGTTGTTACGTCGCCATAACCTTTGCTGATTTCTGTGATTATAAAAATACCTAGGCTTAAAAAAAACACAACTCAGTGAAGCGTTAATCAAAGCTAAAACGCCATTCTACATAATTTAAAGTACAATAATTTTGCTTCAGAAACGGTTGTGGAGAAAGACGAGGTCAAAACACGGCCGATGTTTTGGTGTCGACGGCAACCGCAACTATGGCTTCAAGTGGGCTGTGAGCGGAGTGTCCAAAGACCCTTGCCACCCAGAGACCTTCGCTGGCTCCAAACCATTCTCAGAGCCCGAGACACGAATGGTCAGCAGCGTCATGTTGGACAACAAGGAACGGATGAAATTATATGTATCTTTACATTCGTACGGACAATATCTAGTATACCCTTGGGGATACACAGGCGATTTTCTTCCTAAGTCTTGGAAGAAACTGGATGACATGGGAAGAGCGGTGTCGGCAGCCATCAAACGAGCTGGTGGAAAGCCTTTTAGAGTGATGAGCGCGGGCAAGTGGTACCCGGCGGCCGGCGGGAGCGACGACTTCGCTTTTGGCGCCGCCAAGGTCCCCTACTCTTACACGATGGAGCTCACTGACGGATACGAGTTCACATTCCCGGAGAGAGAACTGCATAGAGTTTTACCACAGTTTTACGAAGGCTTCAAACAATTCGGTGTGAGGATCAGGAAAGAATTTGGTAAAAAGAAAAAATAATGTGAACTCTGACGAAGACTGATGTCAAGACATAGGCTACGGCTATTGTAAATAAGAATAAAAATATAAAACGATTTTGTTTTATTGATTCGCCAACCTTTTATTGCTATTGCAATATTTTCATTCTTTCTAAGAAAAATGTTCGCCCGAGAGGTTTTGTAGATAGTTAAAAAATCGAAAAAAAGAAATGAATTTGATTTTATTTTGCTTAGTAACGGTTTTTGTTGGTGCGTTAGTTTTTTATTACTAATTCACAGCTACAAGTAGTATCTACACTTTTACACATTAATTACAATTTACTATTTTAATTTTAGTGGATGTTCATGAAAACAATGCTTCAAAATGTGGGTAGGTAAAACTTGTCTGTCATGATAACTGTGTCTAATGGTGTCTTGAAAATCTGTCAATGTCATTTTATATTTCTAAATAGGTTGACCACATTGGTCAGAGTGAGACTTAGCTATGTTCGCGCCATTTAATGAGCTTTGACAGCCTGTACCTATTTTCAACCGTGTTAAATGAAAAGTTTTATTCGTATTCCTTATTTTCATCCGCAAATTGATTATATTCCATTTTATGTGCAGTTGCAAGACTCTAAGGCCTTGCTATAAAAACATGTTGAACTCGTTGCTGGACAGAGATGAAGCTTCATGCATAGAGGACGCTGCTATCGGCGCTAGCACTGTGAGAATAACAGAATACTGTCTTTTTATAATAATTTTACCTTAAATTTTCAGCACTGTCAAAATCAAAATCATCTGTATTCCTGAGACAATAAGTTTGCTTTTGGGCTATTGCTGCCAGAGTTAAAACAACTGGGAAAAGAGTGTAATTTTGCCAAAATTTACTTTTGAGGGTTCCTCATCCGAAGTGTAACCAACGGGACCCTATTACTAAGCCTCCGCTATCCGTCTATCCGTCCGTCTCTCACGATCAACAAAGAAAAAAAAAAAAACAACAAAAATTCAACTGTCTATTAAGACAGTTGAATTTTTCATAGAATGTGTATTTTGTTAGTAAAAAATAATAAAATTTAAAATTAATTAAAAACTAAGGGGGCTCCCCTACGTCCCAGCCGCCGCGGGAGACGCCCCGGGCATCAGGGGTCACGTGGTGGCGTCCGGCCACCGTAGACGCGGACCTGTGGACGGTGAGTAATGGGCTAGCTCGCCGTCCGTCCGTCTTTTGACGACAGGCCGTGTTGACGGCGCGTTCGTGTTCCACGCGCGCCTCAAAGAGAAAGAGATGTCAGCAAACAGGGAGAGGCCCGCAAGGGCCGATGCCTGCCAGGGCTGCGGGACTGTTCGAAAGAGAAACCGCAGCCCTGGAACACAAAGGGCAAGGAAGGAACATGGATGGGTTTTAGTCAGTACAAGTCTGACACTCCCTTGAGAAGTCATTTGACAACTTTCCATCCGAAAAAAATAAGGGGGCTCCCCTATTACGATGGTATGGAGCCCTTCATGCGCGAGTCCGACTCGCACTTGGCCGGTTTTTGAAACCAAGATGCACATATCTATCTATTTTGGGTGGAGTGGCTTTAGTTTACAATGTTTGTGCATGTGAATCCCAGAACAAAAATTGGAAAATACCCTTTATTATGGATAATGTTAATTTAGAAATGTCGACATAGAGATCAACGTGCTGATAATAACAACAACTAAGATCCATTTATTTTCAGGTAACAAAGACCCATAGATAGACCTTAACCTAAAAATACATACTAATAACATTTGTGTTAGTATACTTCGATAAACTAATAATGATCTTGTTTGCAGGTAACCATATTCCTGAAGGCCCTTAAAGACTATTGTGGTAATATAATGAATGTTTCTAGCGAGCATTTGACTTATGAAGGCAGACTTCTGTATGAGGTGATGTACTTATTCATACTAGGATTACTAGTTCAGGTCACTATAAAGGGTGTAAACTCTTAACGAAGCCGGAAGGCACTTGTTCTCCCCGACATTGCGATCATTTTTTTCTAGACCATACCTAACCTTCTAGTTACGGAGATATTGGGGGTCAAACTTCCAACTTTTTCACAAGTTTTTTTTTTAAATACATATTTTTAATGTAAGATTTTTACTTTGATCACCTCCAGTACCCCCTTACTATTCAATCCATCCATCAGCATTATGTTTTGAGTTCGTTACATTGAGTCCTACTGTAAAACGTGATATTTCAGCCCAAAAAAATAAATCATTTCCCAGCAGTAATTTTTTACGTAAAGTTACTTAGTTTGATGTACATAATGCTTGGTTGAGGCTTCATAAACAGTCTGTTTACATCCTGTATCTTATAAACTGACTGCCTCAGTGGCCGCAAGCACGACTGCTGGGCATGAGGTTCTGGGTTCGATTCCCGGGTCGGGTAAAGTGTCATTGGATTTTTCCATCAGTAGCAGCCTCGGAGTCTGCACCCTGTTGATAGCAACAGGCTCGCCCCTTTTACAAATATTTATTATTATTATTAAATAACTGGCGAAATGTGGGTGTACCATTAGGTGGTTTCTTAACATACACAGTAATTGGTAATACTAAACTGCTTCTATAAGATCTTAAACTGATAATTGTCCCTATTTTAATATATTTTTTTAGTCTTATTCTTGCATTCACCTCTAACAACCGTTTTCTCAATAATCATTTCCTTCTAGACATACCATCTATAATAATATACTAATAAAAATACAGGGTGTAAACAGACTCTTCACGAAGCTAGTCTTTCATACATTATTTGATTAGTCTTTCTCTTAAAAATATCATCATCTTCTCCTTCCTATATTCCAATTTATTGGAGGTCAGTGCAGCATGTCTTCTTCTTCAATACTTCTATATTATTCGTCATCTCGCCAGTCATCTCCTTTCTCACCATATCATCCTTCACACAGTTTCTCTACTCTTTGATACTCAAAGCTTTCCTCACGACATTTTCCTCATTCCTCCGCATCACAAGCCCACGACTTCCTCTTATATACTCATTTCTTATTTTATCCATTCTCGTAACACCACACATCCCCCTTAGCATTCTCATCTCAGCCACAGGCAATTGCGTTTCATTTATCCATTTTGTGGCCCAACATTCTGATCTATACAAGACTAGACCTTTCTTAAAAATATGTCCATTGAAATTCACACTCTTTCCTCACCGCATCTATAGGTAGTTTTGTCCAAAGAACTTTTTGAACGTGCAAACGATGCAGCGACGTCAGATAAACCATATGTTTATAAGGATGACAGAGTGGACGATCTTCCGGTCATCATCATAGAGGCTGGGCAGCAGGGCGGTACAGAACCAGTGGGGCTGGCCCTGTACCTGGTGGAACAGCTGGTGGCCTGCGAGGAGTACGACGGCATGCTGCGACGCGTCACCTGGGTCATACTGCCCTGCACCAACCCTGATGGACAGGAGTACTCCAGATATGTATGTTGTTCATTATGTCTGCAGTTGTAAATGATTTGAATTAATTTCTCGATATTATTATATTTAGCAAACCTACTTTTTGTCATTCCCATACTATTTTATTAAATAAATCCAAAAACATTGATACTAAAATACATTTTTATTGTGTTTTCAGAGTCAAGTCCCATGGAAAAAGAATCTCAAACCCTCAGAAGACCAGTTAAGTTATGGTGTAGATTTAACACGAAACTTTGAAGCAATGTGGAGTTCATGCGATCCAGTCGAATCCGGATTCTCACAAAAGTACCCTGGCCCGTCGGCTGCTTCTGAAAATGAGACCCAATTCATCAAAAACATTCTCATAAAGTATCATAAAAATGCGCATGTATATATTTCCATGAAACGTGACGGTCACGCCATCCACTACCCATACGGATACAAGAGGGACCACCCCCACGGCGTGGAGCTGCTGCGCAAGGTAGCAGGCGAAGTGACCTCGCGAATAAACCAGAGAATAGGAGGAGTGCATTTGTTTGAGAACAAGAGCCTGTTCGCCGCGGAGGGCGAGGCGCACTGCGGGAGCAGCATCGACTTCGCCATCGACATTAACATCCCTTTGTGCTTCGAGATGCGAGTGTTCCTCGGATCAGAGAGCAAGATTATGTCCAAGTTCCAACAGATGCCGTCGGGATATGAAACTTCTCTGAGGAACGGATATTTCAGTGGCATTAGAGAATTTTATAACGTCATCACTAACGAGAAGAAATACGGAAAAATTAAAACTTAATAGGTACTTTTATAAAACGCTGGGTCGTGTTTTAATTGCTCCTATGAGAGTGGACTACCTATGTGTATGCGGAGAGTATATTAGAAGTAAATAAGACGGAGTAACGCAATAGGGCCCAAGATATCACTATTCAGATTCCCTCAAATTACGTGCTCCAAATCGAGCATAAAAAAATCTTCAACTGGGTCAAAATTATGTACTGGGATCGGCATCTATTACGATACAATATTTATTTAGTACATAATGGTGTATCTACGTTGGAGGAGTCACTTTTCCACTTTTCGGTAGGATGTCGGTCATGCGCGGTGGAGCGCCTGAACCGCGCGTGCGCTAGGGGTGGGGCCCGGTGCTGTACAACCCGCTACCATTCTGTAGTCAGCCGCGGCGGCGGCACCGCGCCTTGCTCTGGTAGCTCTCCCAGTACCCTGTCCTCCTAGTACCTCTCTCGACTCTAACTCGAACTTACCGCACCGCCGCTCGCGCTTCAACGAACATTTTTTAATTATTCGTTTCTTTTAAAATTCCGCATTTGATTTCTAGTTACGATTAATTTGTAGTGTTTTTAGATTTATGAGTTGGTTTTTAAAAAGTAATTTCAAGAAACTTTTAAGAAGAAGACTAAAAATTAATTACGTTATTTTTTTTTGTAGTTCATTAATTTTGTGTTTTAAATGAAAAAGAAAAGGGGGTCATCGAGTTCTTCACATCGGCGGTAAGTAAAATTAGGAATAGATTTTTCAGATGCAGCCTGGAGTGGAGACTTTGAAATAAAAGTAGCATCGTAGTAAGAGGAAAAGCGCCGTTTCGAATGGGGCGGAAGGCGGTCCCGTCGGCAACAGGTTGCGGCGAGCGTCGGGCGCCGAACGGAGCCTTGTGCCGCTTGCTGAGCTCTGCAATTCTATTAACTGTTAATATACACCCGAGATAGCAGCCTTTAGCGCTAATTACCAACGAGGGACTTATAATATTAAATTTCTTGCCATTCTCGCCGAAAATTCCGCTAAAATATGACTTTTCTGCAATATGAACCGGGAAAATAAATTATACGGTCTTTGTCGTTTTTGACATATTTTTAGATTAAATTGGGGTTGTTATTATGGAAACTAACTGGGAACGGTTTGAAAGACTTGAGAAAGCATTTTTTATGAGTTAACGGGATTATGTAAAACAGATGTTCTTTTGTCCAAATATTGTATTATTAATTTTATGAAGTCGGCATAAGTTAAAATCATGGTTGATTACTCGTTTTTCTTAATTCTTTTGGTAAATCAAGGCATCGTATCATAATAAGCGTTATTGGCATTACATCAAATAATATTTAGTGGTCGAAGGGGAAAAATAGTTTAACAGCTTCAAATTTGGATTCCATGGATTTTTATGGAAAAAGAAAATAAAATTATGGCCTGTAAACTTCGGTAGTATTTAAGAGCATGAATTTATGAGTAAAAATAATTCTAACTCGATAAAAGTAAACTCAGCGAAATGTTAACGTATTTATTGCATAGATTTTAAACGTGAATCGTAAAACGGTTGAATTTCGAACTTTACAGACTCTTAAAAAAACGTTTTTTTTTAATATTCTGATGTCATAAGTATTTAAACAGTCAACCAAAGAAATTTCGTTTTTAAATACGTTACAAATATATTTTTGGTAGTTACATTAGTTTTTAATACGTTAAACATATAGTTTTGGTAGTTATATTAGTTTTTTAATACGTTACAAATAAATTTGGTAGTTACCTACATAAGTTTTTAATCATAATCATCATCATCATATTATCAGCCCGTTGCTGTCCACTGCTGAACATAGGCCTCCCCAATCGATTTCCAAAGTGTCCAGTCCAAGTTTTTAATACGTTAAAAATAATAATTTGAGAGTTTTAAATAACTTTTACGTTTTATTTTTTCAGTGTTTATTTTGCAGCAAATGTATTGATTTCTCAAAATAATAAAGTTCTTGATAGGTATAATTTAAAGGACGTGAAAATAAATTCTTGTCGAGTTAATTTCTCTCTTACGAGTTCAACTTTATACCAAAATTCTCTCTCTGTTTCTCGCCAAAGATGTTGACAATCAAATTCTAACAATTTAAGTATACGTTAATAAGGGTAGCAATTTTTCTGTTTTACTTAGTCCGTATTCGTAAGCTTTTGAAAGTGCTCACAGTTAACTTTTCTACACGGTGTCTTAAGCGGAAAACAAACAGTTTGTCTTAAGTAACTTCATTGAGGGGTCATGAAAACAGAAAATAGGCAACGGATATTTTCCGGTATAATTTTAACTCAATACATTATTATGTGTTGAGTTTTTCCCATTAATGACTATTCTATTATCATATCAATATTCCGTTTCTCACAAGGGTTCAGTAAAAGTAAAAAAAATTCAATAGGTTTAAATAGACAGGAAAAATAAATTGCTTGGCTTTCCATCTATCATGAATTCCTAATAGTTTGAATAAACCAGTGTGTCGTAAATATTAAGGGATTTTAAAAACAGTACTCATAGCCAAGAACGCAACACTTAGACGAACGTATTATATGTCCAAGATAGGCACAGTAAAAGTCGAAAAAATAAATAAATGGCTCAGCTCAAACTTGGATCTCACCAAAAAAGGTGGCAGATTTTTTGAATTGACTACTAATTATTCATAGCGCTTATTAACTTTTCTTCAAGGTATCTTTAATAGGACTTAAAAATTCAAGACTACGGGACATATTTACTCAGAGAAGTATATAATAAAATGGCTCAAGCTCAAAGTTCCATATAGGTTATACTGTAGACCAATTACGTCCACTATCAGATACAGGTAGGTATAACGGGACAAACAGAGGGGACACTAGTTACTTTCATAACTAAAGTTTGGAGTGTTGATAAGAACTGTACTGTATATCGATCGGTCTCATTAAGCAGTCGAGCCGCGTACCGTAGCGATAAGAGGAGCAAGTGTACTATGCGGGTGCTTTGCGCAAAACATTACACTTACCCACATGCTGGCATTACGTGCATTGTATGTACGTTTTAGGTAGTTTTACTTTAAATTTTGAGGTTATTAATTTTATTATTTGAGGTATTTAATTTCTGGGCTGCGGGACTATTCCAAAGAGATACCACGGCCCTGGAACACAAAGGCCAAGAAAGGAACATGGATGGGTAGTCAGTACTAGTCTGACACTCCCTTCCGCTCTGCTGAGAGCGGGAGAAGTCTTTTGATGATTTCCTAAAGGTACCAATTTAATTTCTCAATTGCAGTCACGGAGTCTGGATTTGTGTCTGGTTGATGGTAATAGGCCCGCCCCCTATTACATGGGACTTAAACATATCTGGTGAAATGTGGGTGTACTTATTTTGGCGGAAAAAAATATGAGGAATTCATGTTTTCTGTATATAAACGTAAAAAGAGATGACTTTGGCGTTTAAGATTAGTTTCTTCAAATTCTTGACTTCGTTCTTTGTTATTCAGCAGAAATTTAGAAAAGTATGATCAAAATTTTCGAAGTATTCCCATTTGAGCACCGATTTCAAGAGCACCAAAGCTAAAAATATTTGCTCAAAAGGGAATATCTATGGTGCTCTTGAAATCGGTGCACAAAATTAGGAATACTCAAAATTTTCCATGCGGATGACGTGGTAAATTATATAGTCAGACAGTTGGTATCAGGTCTTGGGTGTGTGGAGGCTAATTTTATGAACCCACTGTATTACTGGCTTGGTTTTCTGAAAATTCTACTGTTGGACGTTTTAATTCTGTATTTTATTTTTCGTCATTTTATCTGTTGCATTTTGATTCGTTTTTGGGTGTTTAAAGTAAAAATAAATTTTAAATTTTATAAAGTTTTTTTTCTAAGAATTTATAATTTGATAATTCTCAAAGCCCTGATTATTATGGTATAGGACGGTTACGGCTATAATATTTAACAATTTGAGGCATAACGCAACCAAACATAAAATCTAGTCATCTTTTGTTCGGCTACCATCATTTTCTATTTCTTTTTTTACGTGTTATTATAGATTTGAATTGGGCTCGATTTATATTTAATCATGGCGTGATTGTAAAGATAAAATATTGTCGCTATCTAACAATATCCAAAGGATTGATTATGCCATCAGTTTTCATTTTATAAGACTATTGCTATATTTTGTAATTTTTGAGCTAATAGAAAAAAAAGTTGATGGTCCCGTGGCATTTTGGCGTCAAAGTTGAAATTCGAAGGTCGAATAAAATGGTATTAGAAAGAATAGTATTTGTAAGAACCTGACTGAACTTTAGTTTATGATATCTTTTTTTTTTTTTTTTTGAGCGATTGCGTTATTTGGTCCACAACGAAATGAGATCATATTATTTATCAATATTTGATGAAGAATTTAGTAATATACGATTTTTTTAAGAAGTCCAACACCGATTCTTTTGTTATAATTCCTTTTTCTGAATTATGGCTATATTCTTCATGATAAGGATAAGGGTAGAAGAATGATACAACCCCGTTGAAATTAAATTAAAGCCAAGAAGTAAAGTTGCAGATAAGAAATTCTTTCACAAAAAAATTAAATAACTATAAATAGCTCAGCCAAATGAATAAAAAACTAATTTTTGACTTGTGGATTGGAGGGCAAAACACGAAATTCCAAGAAAATTATTCAAAATAGTTTTTTCGAATAATTTCAAAAAAATACACTTAATGTTTGATAAATATTTTATGCGAAGCAAATTCACGTTCTCTATTTTATATTTGTGGATTTTTATGAGTACTTTTTCAATGTTACAGAGGATAACTAGAAAATATTATAAGTCCCATTTGGGCGCCACTAAGTTCTTACTGGCGCCCAACTGGGAATTTTATTACGTAAAGCAAAATAATATTAAAATTGTATATACATTACACGCATTATTTATATTTTGCCATAGTAAATTAAAATCATTATTATGAACTTATTCTTAGTTACATTGTCACATACACACACAGTTATATATTCAAATAGTGGCGTCGGTTTCGGTTGGCTTGGAATTTAATTCAAGAAGTTACAAAAGGTTAGTAGTCGACCCTTTCGCCACATTGGCACTTCAAAGGGCCTCGCAGACTGATATTTAATATTTATTGGGTTGGAACCCAAAAGAGTAGAATTCAAGTTTTCTTCATTCATCCCTTTTAGTGTAACTAGATCCTGAACAACACAGACCTGACTGAGAATGAATTTAAAAATTACTTGAAGAACCTATTTCTGGATTCACAAAATCATGCACAAGATTTTTGCAGTTTTTGGTTTATAATATATGTAGATATTTAAAGACAAATTAAGGAAACATGAGAAAATCATCACCTTCATTTTTCCCATAGCAGGTTTTGAGGTCTCACCGAGTCTTTTTTAGAAAAGCCTACAGTTATAAACATTTTAAATTAATGCTCAGGTTCACATATTGCGTTTACTAAAGTCACAAAATGCCTGGATGTTCATATCGCATATAACCTCAAGATAACTTGAATTAGCCTTCAAGTATGTTTCGCAAAAAAATAAAGAATATCCGCCTACATAACTAGTATAAATACTTAGGAGATATTTCTCGACGACATGTAAAGCCAAGTCATGAGACCTATTATGGGTGGCATAAAAATTCTGATACCAGGCTAGGTACTAGCCACACGAGAAAGAAAGAAATAGGACCTAGTATACACCAAAATTAAAAATAGCCCTAAAATATCTTAGTAGCTAATTATACTTCGGCTCAAAACTCCACAGACTGATTAAATATGCGCGTTTTATCTAATAAGACATGCTCGGGTACGTCCAAACTCACTCGTTTTATTACCAAACTCAAGTTCGTGGTTAAATTCTCACAAACACATATCGAAGTATCACTAAGACAATTTAAAAGCCAGGCAAACAGGAGGCAGAGTTCATTTAAACCAAGTTACAGAGGATATTGGATTTCTAACTCTGACGGTGCCTATGAATTCCACACGGCCAATTTAGTATTAAACCTTGTCCGCGGCGAACCGTGCAGAGCAGTATTAAAATTTGAAGCGTTCAAACTTGGCTCCTTTTAGTGTTCATTACGTTGGAAAGTTCGTGAAAATTCATACAAGTCTAAGTTCTAATGAACACCGGTCGGCGAAGTTGGACGGTTGTAGCGATCGCTCATAACAACTCACACGCGCGCCTTTTTGTCGGCGCCGCAGAATGCCTTTGTTACTGATATTAAAGTAATTAACGCGAACATGCAGCCACCAGACATCGATTTTTCGCGTTTGATGTATATCGCATGACAATTTAAAGTTCAATTAGACTTAAAACTTTAGCGGTGAAGTTGAATGAGTTGAAGTAGGATGTAGCGTTGCTCTAAAACGCCCGCCACCCGAGGGATATCAACAACTTGCCAACTTGGAACTGCTGAAAACTAATTTCCCTCAAAATTTCAAACGTACGAGTATATCGTAATCGTTAAACACTGCGTTTAATAAAACTTTAGTAAAAGGGATTTAGGAGAGTTATTCACCTAGCTTTTAGATTATTTTGAGTTTAACCGATATACAGTTTCATAAATAGAATAAAATATGCACTACCGTTATAGATGCAGGTGCAGAAGCTAGCGTTCATGACTGCGGCAAAATAACATTCCTAGAAGACATTCATTATGTTACATAAAACAAAAATATCTAACACAACTCTAGCCAACTAATTACTTTCAAAATATTACCGAAAGAAAATCCCCAAATGTTTTACAATTGCAGCAATATTCTTCGCCTGCCCGGGACTACGTACAACTTGTTATAAATTGGCACAAAATCCCTGAGACACAAGACAATAAGAAACGCCGAGGTTTTGCGGGAGGAGCATTAGCCCTGTTGTTATTTTAAGTGGATTAAGGCCAGCGCATTTCAGATCTGGTTAAGCTGGAATCTAACATTAAGTCTGACGGAAAGCTTACAACCAGGGGTTGCACTTTGTGCTACTCACGAATCTTGGTTTTATTTGTGTTCTACCTTTAATAAATGTTTGGAAACTGAAGTTTTTGTCTTTTTACTATCTTTAACATCTGTACTGAAATTCTTCTGATTCTGGTGTTGATATGATGAAAAAAATGGAGTAAATGATAGTGTGACGAAAACGGACACGTGACATGAACATACTGCTGTTGTAAGATACAGGGATTAAATAAAAAAAAGTATTAACTCTTTAGATGAAGTCTAATTAGAAATTGTTTGTTAAGAAAAAATGCATCAAGTACCTAAATTAGAAGATCACACAAATATTGCGTCAGCGCATGTTAGTATTAGGAAGAAAATGCTAATTGCAGTGACATAATTTTTCAATGGAAAGCATAGACATAAAAATAAACATAACAACATAACATCACGTCTGTAATCCCCGAAGGATTAGGCAGAGGTGTACCTAATTCACCCACATTTCGCAAGTTATGTTCAAAACCCATATAATAGGGGGCGAGCTTATTGCTATCAACTGGGCACAAATCCAGACTCCGTGGCTGCTACTGAGAAATTCCTGATGGAAAAACCAAAAAACACTTTGCCCGACCTGGAAATCGAACCCAGGACCTCATGCTCAGCAGTCGCGCTTAAGACCACTAGACCCACGAGGCAGTCACAAAAATAATTAGTGATAAATTAAGATAGGTACGTCATTTACAAAATAACAATTTATCTCCTCAAGGATTTAAGATACCTGTAGGCAAACCGATGTCTTTTTTGGGGTGTCTGGAGATGGTTTTGGAGAAATGAGTCAATACTGTTATAGTTTTTGGATGATACCAAATATTACAGAAAGAAATGAGATTTATTTACCAATATCCCATAAATTCTCGAATGACCTTGAAGCCCCAAAAATTATAAACAAAACAAAACTATATTCGATCATCGAGTTCCAAGAATCTATTCCCACATCGTCAATAAAATATAAACTAAGTAACATTATTAGACCGTTCATACTCGTTTCCACCCGATTAATTCATCAAGACGTGTCGAAGTGCGACCCCGCCCGACAAACAGGGGGTGTGGGCATTCGGAACTCATTAGATAAATGAAAGAGTTCAGGCAATGATCGGTCGGTACGGCCGGCGATGATTGATCGATCACACAAGTGAGGGGGAGTTCTTGAAGTTCTTGCTGCTCCCAAGAAATATCAGAAGCCGGTGTCGAATTACCCATTTATTCACTTACGTGGAGTGCGTGTTTGAGTTGTGATGTGATATGTCGGTGCTTGCCTACTTTCTGAGAGTAATAAATTAGTCGTCGTGTTGTTCTGTCTATTGGTTTCGGGTTGCGTGCAATTTGATTGTCTCCGTATTTTTTGAGTCATACTTCTTTAAATGCTATGATAAAAATACCATGTTTTTTTAAAAAAACGAGTCAAATATAAGCGTGTTTTTTTGTGATTTATTTTTATACCTACATTACTGTAGATGTGAAATGTAGGAGTATTGAGAAATTAATTTCGGATTTATGAACTCGGGTTTGGGCTCTGGATGAATGTAAAGTAATTTGCATAGATTGTAGGTACATAAAAATATGATTTTACAATAAAATGGGCGGGGAACAAGAGGCGCTCACACGTCCTGCCGTGCCGGCGACCACTCGCGTCCATCCAAAGCACGCATCCTTCCATATAAAAAACATATCTTAGTTGAATCCGTTTCCACCAGTGCTTAAACTATGTGCACCAATGAATATGATTGGTGGATATCAAACGCTTACACAGCAACGTAGCATAGCACATCTCTGGTGGAAAAGCTATGCTGTACTAATAACAACGGTCGTCTGTTTTGCAGGTACAGCGTCTACTGCCACTCCAATCTACTAAATCCGAAGTCTTTAAGCAGGTAAGTGGTATGAATCCGCTAGCCAAATCCAGATGGGCCCTCAAATTGAGTGAATCGGTCTCTTCACCCTAGGCCGCATCTTCACTTCACCTTAGATGAGTTGCGGCCAAACGAAAACCACGCGGCCACGGTGGAAACTCGGTATGTAATGGGTGGTCATCCATCCATGGATCAACCTAGGCAAGCACGGCTTAACTTAAAGATCGACCAGAGCGGCTGTCATGTTTAAGTCACGAGCTCCTCCGAGACCGAGAGTCTTTTCCGAAATCTGCTGAACATTATGAATGCGGTCAAAACTGCATTAGCATATAGAAGATACTCGAAGATAAGATTAGATAAGAAGATACTCGTGTTTATGGTAGATAGGTACTCGAAGCGTCATCGGCTTTTATCAATAAATCGATATTTTTTGGCCAACATTATACAAACTGTGTCATTCTGTAATCTAAAATGTAATGTTACACATTACTTTGGGAAAGTTTAGGTGGACACTTGTAGGCTATCTGGCAAATGCTGTACCGAGTTTAAATAAATGGGGATAAGAGCAGGACGGTGATAATACTGGTGGGTCGGCTAAGCATTGTTCACACATCTTGCATAAACCAAATTCAAATTAATTTATTTCGTGAACACAGGGTACATACAGAGCCTGCCAGGGCAGCGGGACTGTTTGAAAGAGATACCGCGGCCCTGGAACACAAAGGGCATGGAAGGAACATGGATGGGTTTTAGTCAGTACAAGTCTGACACTCCTTTCCGCTCCGCCCAGAGCGCGAGGAGTCATTTGATGATTTCCCATCCGAAAAAAATAAAAAAGGGTACATACAGAAGATGTTATAATAAATGAGATCCGAGCTGTGTTCCGCTAAAAGGCATAAATAATTATAGGTTAGTAATAAATACCTTTTAAAACCTTCTGTCCCTAAATGTCCAAATTAGAGGTCTCTTGTTGCAGCTTTAAATTAATTTAAGCAAAGAATTACTTTATTAATATAATCGGGTTTCTCGTAAACTACTGTGGTAAAACTAGGTCTAGAACTAATAACTAGAACTTTGGAAACTTATTTGATGAAGTATATCGGTTAAGTATGAAGAACAAGGAGTAAAGTTATTCATCCCTAATAGAAAAGGGAGGATCCTCCAACCAGACGAGTGTTGTGTCTGGTGGACTACAGCTCGGCAGTTGTTGTCGGGTTTTAGTATATAATTTTAAGTCGCGGATAACTTCAATAGCGCCAATCAGAATTTTCATGTTAGTTTTTCCTTTGTGACGTAGACGGCGCTGTAGTACTGTTCGCTACCTGCTTTAATAAAATCACTAACTTTATTCGGTAACTCCTAATAGACAAACGGATAACCTATCTAAAACTATTAGGAGGAAAAAGATATTAAAAACGAGTGAGCGATTTTTGCCACGATCAGTGGTTTATATTTTCTACTTCAAGATCATAAATATTGATTTGTGATGATCTATAATAGGAAGGTTTTACTAATTGTGACAGAATTATCAGAATGAGCCCGTGAAAGATTTTGACTATTTCTAAAATGGATTAATAGGAAGTGTCCGTTGGTAGTTGCGTGAATTAAACAAATCGGGACGAAAAACGTTTCAATCTCATCATGGAATTCTCATTTTGGAATTGGTGGCGGCCCCGACTTACGAACAATAAGTCGTGGGTTCGAACCCAGGCAGGCGTTTTACTTTGTGTAATTTATCTCATCATCGCTGCTCTCAAAACGGTGAAGGAAAACATCGTGAGGAAACCGGCATGTCCTAGAACCAAAAATTCGAAGACATCTACCAACCCGCATTGGGTCCACGTGGGGATTATAGCCTATTCCCTCTCATAGAGAGGAGGCCTGTGTCCCAGCAGAACATTACAGACTGATTATGTTTATGCTTCTGGAGATACGAGTCTTAGTTTCTACTTATTAACAACCATTGTAGTATTTGGATAGCCACTTCAGAATTACATCAAAAAATTCCATAGAAAAATGTAGCTCAAACTAACAAGGACATAAAAGCCAAAATAGTTGAGATTCCTAATTTTGAACCCAAACTATGGAGGGATGGCTGAACACACTTAGAATATCTAAAACACATTGATGTAGAAATCTAAGTAGCTCTCTACAAACAAGAGGTACCCAACCCAATTACTCACAATAAAAATAATAATAAACTACCCCCTGTAAACTAAAGCCTCTTAAACATGAAGAACGAACATTCTTCCCCCGATAAGGCTTGTATTTCGGCCATTCATTTTTTCAAGTAGGGTAAACTATGCCTGTTCGTCCCTCCTCACAATATAACGTGAACTACTCGAAAACTAAGTCAACAGCCTTGCGATCCGTTTCGTCATGTATCCTTACATTTTGCAATTTTTTTGGGGTCCCCCGTTCTTCCCCAAAGGTTGGATTGTGAGTACGTAAAAGTTGCATAGTAGTTCTTATTTTTGTCATATTTCTACTTTTATTTTTGGGTCTTGGGGAAATGTTATTTTTATTGAATAGTTACGACATTTGCTGATGTATAGATAATACAATACTAATACTTTAAAGAAGCATTTGATAATCTGAATCTCGGAAAAGGCTCCATCGATTTTCATGAAATTTAGTATGCAGGGGGTTCGGGGACGATAAATCGATCTAGCTAGGTTTCATTTTAGAAAACGTCAAAAAAAAAATTCGAGCAAAGGTTTCGAGCTCGGTCATCCAGGTACTTATTTTAATACTTATGTTTAAATGGGATGCTATTTAGAGAATTTGCCAGTATTTTATGTGACTTAAAAAACATGTTTTCTCACTTTCCTATATAATAAGTAACAATAATTACAGATCGAAACTAAAAAATCGACAGGCTGAAGTACCAGGATTCCATAATATACAAAGAGATCTCACAGTTTTCGTACTCCTATTACAAAATTACCCCTACGTTACATCACATCCCATCACAATTCGTCTTCACACAGTTCCCTACAATTTGGCTATAGGCAATACAAAACCAAGGACACACCGTATCGAATAGAACGGAAATGGAGTCCAGGCTAACGGAAATAGCTCGCCGGTGGGAAGCCAAGGGGCCAATAGACAACCTGCGCCGAGCAAATAACACGACTGGATCGAATATTTCTGACCTAGGCCTTATTTCCTTGAACATTGGATTGTGAGATGTTGAGATTGATTGAAAGTGTGAAAGACAAAGTCAATGATGGTTGTGAGCTTTTTGGCCCTATCTTTGTATAAATTGTATCAGTTAGTCTTGTTGATTTAGAATTATCAAGGAAGATAGGTCCCTAACATCTACTAAAACACTTAAATGGATATCTGGTGTGAGCGGAATTTTTCAATTAATAAGAAACAACTGCATTAGCTCCTGTAATTGAACGAAATCTGTGAATTGTACTGTTTTAATCTAATTCGGAATTCCATTTTCAACTGCCAATTTCATTCAAATTTCGCCGGTTTTGCCAAATCAGTGTATAACCAATGATATATAAACTATAGATACGATACGACATCCGCGCGTTGTAGTGGCAACATGAATGGAAGGTAATTACCGCACCTCCATTTAGTCGCGCACCCACCAGTGCCGCGAGCTGTACGTGATATTAAAATAACTTGTGTGAATAACTTCCTCAAAAAGCAAAAAAAAAATGTCCTGTGTTCTTAGGAAATGTAAAAAATATACTGCAACTGTAAAAGATAAAAAACTGGTTTCGAGCCCTGGCTTCGAATGTGGCCGAAGGGATTTCATGCGTAAGTATCAAGAAAACAGTTTTTTATATTTTTCGGTGCCTTCTTGGCGGCTGGTGCCTGAGGTAAGTCACGTGCCGTCCGTACAGAATGACAACGTAACTAAAGAAATATATTTATCTCTCTCTAACAACCGGAAATCCGTAGATGACATTTAATTTTCTTTCTCTTTCTTCGTGCGTTTAGGTACCCATCTAGCTATCGATAAATTTGACGATGTTTTCGAGTGCCGATGCCGTGATGTTCATGCATGACGCGTCTATGACTCGTCATTGAGTATAACACAAAAAACCACCACAAACATAAGTTATCTGCCCATAAATAACAGAACAAGCGCAGCAATAAAACTCACAATCCGCACTCGCTGTTTAAAAAGCGTGAAATAATTCAAAAGCGAGAGATTCTCGTTAAAATGCAGCTTGAATTTACTAACCGCGAGGTTCGCTTTATCACCTGAGCTGTTCCCACTTTATGGCTGAGATCCGCGGTCCCATAAACTTGCTGTACCTACATAAACGCGCACTTTCGCTGACATGGAAAATAGTTTACAGGCTGTCTCCACGTTACAGACTCTGTTTATCTCTTTAACAGCCAGATATAGTCCTCTAATCTTGAGAATAAAACTTTATTCGCCATTTTTAGGGGACGGTTTATGGCAACACTTTGTAGACGGAATTAAATGTTAAATGGTTAATGAGTTGTTTGTGAGCGTTTGAAAGTTTTTAACGGATTTTCGGTTTAGTTACCGAGATTTTATTTGGTTAGTCACCGGTCTGGCTAAGCAAAGGGAATAGTTAAAGTGCGTTAACTTACTAAAAAGTTTTAACCCAAGGGTTACTCAACCAGCAGATACCGCAGCCCTGCAACACAAAGGGCAAGGAAGAAACATGGATGGGTTTTAGTCAGTACAAGTCTGACAGTCCCTTCCGCTCTGCCCAGAGCGGGAGAAGTCATTTGATGATTTCCCATCCGAAAAAAAAAGGGTTTTGTTTTAATATTCTTAGTGAATGTCCGTAGAGTTATAATAATACAAAAACCCTAACTCATCACCATCATTCTCTTGACCTTATCTCAATTCATTTGGTGTCGGCGCAGTATATCTTCTTTCTGCATACTTCTCATTTATTCTTCGTCATCTCATCAGACCCCTCCTAAATAACGTATCGTAATACAATTTATGCTACCCTGCCGTCTTATTCCCCAATATTTCATTAAAAATACCTCTAACCAACTCTTACGTCTTTATCATGTACCTAAACAGCCAATATAAATAATATTGCAAGTACAAGTATATGTCTTCCACGAAGGAACTCAATAATCGTACTTTCTAAGTCACTTAAGGTCAGCAGTCGCGGTTGCGGTCGCAGAGCACTCGACAGACAATCGAAAACACAATGTTCCAATGTCGGCTTAACGATTCCTCGCTCGCCTCTTTCCCATTAAAACTTCTTTAGCAGAAACAAATGGGGTATGAAAACCTCGTTTCACTCGCTCATTTCTAGCTCATCTTCTTACGTAGCGTCACCCCAATATTCCGATATAAGCAATATCAGACCGTTTACGTTCCCCTGTCGACGGAAAAACTCTTATTGTACAATAAAAATGTTATGAGGTAACTCTATTCAATGAACTCTTCTGTTATTGAAATCGGCCGCGTTTCGTTGAAAGTAGCCTTTCTTATGGAGCGAGGATAATAAACAGTGGTTTTGTCTGTATCGTACCCTTTTGTTGGAGACTGTATCGTACGCTTTAGTCTGATTGCTTTTTTTCTCCAAATCATCGACAGTGCGGTTGTGGTTCAGATTTTGGTGTTAATTCGTAAACTCAGTACAATTTTAACACTAGCTTAGTGGCAGATAGGCAGATATAGGTTCTCTGTAACTTGTGCCAAACATTACAACCACCTAAGATATAGGAAACTTGAAACGGACAAGATGATATATTTCATGTTATACCGAATACCAGCTTCTTGAAAAGTGATGAATTATTCGATTCCTACGTATACATTCAATATTACCGCAAAGTTCATATTTTACCAAAAGTCAGTACTTCACGTTCCATAAATACGGGAACACCAATAAGCTAAAACCGAAAAGCGCCGAACACAACAGTATCATCAAGTATCGATGCAATTCCCGAAAGGATGCGTGCCTCTATTTCCCCGTCTGAGGGCGAAGTCAATATGTCGTCGGAGATGAGTTATTTTTCCATAACTCTGACTTGTCGGCTCCGACCGTCGGGCGCCGCCGCCGGAGCCCCGAGAATTCCCAAATAAATAATAAATACGTCAACCCACATAAGCAGACATGTGCTTCACAGAGCAATGCAAACTCATGTTTGTTTTTCGAATTTAATGCAGTGGCTTGCTTCTAAAATAACTTCTCCTAAAGTTAAAATTTGAAGTAAAGTGGGGTTTAACATATGTGATGAGTTTAAACAAATTGCAAATGCGCTTCATGTTATACCCTCAGGAACTGCATTCGACGGCGATACATAACTAATTTAATCGTGTTAAGTGCTGTCAGTGTTGAAATGGCTGTATATTAAGCACTCTCTAACGACTGCAAAAACAAACGAAAAGCAGTGAAATAGAATAAAAACAAAAGAAAACGATTCAAATATAACAAAAACAAAAGAAAAAGAGTGAAATAGAACAAAAACAAAAGACAAGCAGTGAAATAGAATAAAAGTATGAAGTATAAGTATTGGGCATCTCTTCTGACCGTGACTTGCTCTGTGCCACCGTTGTTTATAGGAGCTCAAGGGATGCCACACCGCGGAATAACTTCCGACGAACTAGTTGCACCCTCCCCGACTCGCACAACCTACTGGGGCTTATGCTCTGTTCAAAAACTTTCACATTTTAAGACATTATTTAGTTTCCGTGCACCCTAAGGACTTGCTGGTAAATTATTAAATTTACCAAACTTCAAACGTTTCATATTAATGTGCTTGACTTGACTTTTGTTGGATTCTATTGAAAGTTTTGTCTTCATTTTGTTTTTCTTTACATTTTGTAATCTATCTAGTATGTATTCATCGCTTCATGTTTACCGAAGGTTAAATTCATTAAACTGGAATAATATTTTGTTCGCCATTTTCCGATAGTAAACCAAGTACCACCCGCTCTCTGCCGGAAAAAGCACTTTAAATTTTTAACAAAATTATTAAATTACCGCTGGAAAATAATTTGTCTACCAACACATTGCATCGTATGGAATACTATACATGATGGTTTAAAATAATTGAGGCCATTGTTAATTTCGTAGCTTGTTCAAAAACTTTAAAAACAAATTATCTATACATGCCACCATCATTGGAAATATTTTCATCAGTTATTAATATAATGAGCTGTTCCTATCATTTATTACGCTTTTGTATACCGTGTATTGAGCGGCACTATAAGTTATAAGTCCCATTTCCCACTATTCACATTCACTCCGAATTTGTAATCCCTTATGAAAGGTAAATTTTCGTCAATAGCTACCTACATACAGTCCATAGATGGCACTGCATGCCGGTACACACTGCTCCAGCGTTCACGTGGTCGGGCCAAAGCCCCATTGTGCCGCTAAGCTCCTATATCCGGGCTAATGGGTGCTGCCCTTTGTGATTCGGTTTTCATTTCTATTGCAGCATCCGACGCACATGCTGCGCTAAATAATACGAACAGTTTTTCTGCCTTTCGTTGTTCTGTAAATATGCACAGTTTTGATTATAAATGTGTTTTTTTTTGCTGTAATGAGGAGTTTTTAGTATATTTTATGTTAACTGGGTTTATATAAAAAAGAATCGATATGAAAGGCCAGTTAAAGAATCATATGATAGAGTTTGAATAATAAACACTTTTAAAGAAAAACATTTAGGTACTACCTGGTGTAAAAAAGCCAACTCTAATGTAATAAACAAACTAAACCAACAGTACAAAAGCACAAGAGCGGCCACTAATGACCTGAGATCTGACCTACATAGCTCAAAGAGCAATTTCTCTCAGGCGAGTCTCACCGGCGATGTACAAATTACAGCGTCCCATTTGGCTGTAATTCGGGTTTTGTCCGACTACCCTCATAGGCGCACGGTACAATTTACACCGGACGCGGCCACTCGTGAACGAGCCGTCGTCACGGCACCACGTGTATTTTACTGCAGCCTGCGTTTTATATGACATTATTTAGCCTAGTTGCCGGTTTACAGATAGTGGGACGTTTGCTGCATGCTCATGTGTTCTGTAGTGTAATGAGGCGTAAATGTCACATGTTTTGGCGAAAACTTCAACTATATTTTTGAACACCATATCTACTGCTACTCAAATTATTTATGAGAAACATTAACACATTAGTCGTAGCTTGTAAAGTTTCCAACCAGAACTTTTCAAATAATCTCCCCAAAATCCTTCGCGATAATTAGATAACATTTTAATAATACCGAAGTATCAACATTAAACAATAAACAAATGAGGGGTGCTTCTTAAAAAGGGAGATTTCATTTTTATGAAGAGACGTCTATCTGACGAGCCGAGCGGAGCGACGAGGCGAGCGAATTAAAGATTGTCAACAGATTTATTAGTCGGTCCGGTGAACTCTTCCTCCTCCTCCCCTCTCGGGGAGATAATATTACTTACCTATTTATTCTGTGAGTACGATTTTAGCCTGTTTTGTTATATTTTTAGGGGATCCGCCAATTACGTAGGAAGTTTATTATATCGTAAGTTTTGGGACTATTAATAGAATTTTAGTTTCAGTGCATATTTAAAATTGACAACATGTGATTATTATTTATAGATCAGGTTTTTCATATATAAAACTGTGTTGTATTGTTTATTTAAGCACCATTCGTGTAACACTAACCCAGTCAATTTCTTCTCATCGATTTGTAACGGTTTCAAAACAGGTAACTACCTCACACAAATCAATAGCAGACACTCAAAAATTAACACGGCGGAGTAAGTCAACTAGATACAGTATGTTTGTCGGTCGTGTGCGCCACTAATAGGGTATTATGAACTTCGGCTAAGAACTCAAGGGCTGAAGGGTGCTAGAGGGAAGTCGCGGGGGTGGGGTGAGGAGCGCGGGGCGAGGGTGCGGGAGGTATTTGAGGTATCTCCTCCGCAGTAGGCAACGGGGGCGAGATTACAGATGGCAAGATAAGCCTCGAATTAGAAACAACGAATTTTGTATGATGTTGTAAAGGTATTAACCGTCTTGCGTATCCTTGCTTTGAGAATAAAATATTAGGTTTATTTTACAAAAACCTTTTAAGCGGGCATTATGGTATTAATGCATTTATATTCGGTTTTGGTTTAGTTAAAATTACGTTTAATTAATAATTACACGAAAATGTTCCGCGTTGAGTTCGGCGGAACGTTTGTTCTGATAAAGTTACCGGAACGAGAACACTGCCTCGGGGGATGAATGGGCTTGAAAATGGAAAAATGTTTTTTTTTGTACATCTGTTGCTATGAGCCCTAAGGAACATACTGATGGCATTTTCACAATGTTTCCCGTAATGCAATATAAATAAGGGAAATATGCGAGATTCTGAATCATCTTGATTGTGTTCCCCAAATATCTAATACCTTTAAACGAGCAATTCTTGTATATATGTTTAAATATATAATCTGAATCTCGGAAACGGCTCCAACCATTTTTATGAAATTTAGTATACAGGGGGATTCGGGGGCGATAAATCGATCTAACTAGGTTTAATTTTTTAAAAAACGTCGTTTTATCCGTGTTACATCCAGGTACTGAATTATTATATGACTACCTTCTACTTTCCTTCGACTGCAACCGTTTATTTTCACACATCATCATTGTCCTGGCCTTATACCTATTTATTTGAGGTCGGCGCAGCATGTCTTCTTCCAAATTTCTCTATTACTCGTCATCTTATCGAACATCTCCTTCTTAACATATCATCCTTCACACAGTCCATAGATCCTTTATTTTCCACGTGTGATAATATTTTATCTAACGGTATGGGCGGGTAACACCAAATAAGAAAACGTTGAAATCCAAAGATTGCCCGACAGCATTTCAAAATTTGCACACCCCTCCTTCGTAAATATCTACGCATACCAATTCCAAAAAAAGACAAGATTACAAAGCGCTTTTCCTCTGAAATACGCATTCACAATAAGTCACTTAACATTTAATTAGGCGAGCTAAAAGTGGCGCGGCGCGCAAACAACTGAATTATAAAAGGCAGAACGGATACCTATATAACCTTACAAGAAGAACACCGGAGGCTTAGGAGGGAGCGTCTTGCCGGCGGCTGGAGGCTGCATCCAAACACAAAAACACCCCAGAGCTGTTCTTAAATCTCAATTAAGGTTAAAACCGTGTCTCGGGCTCACGTACACTGAATTAAATTAATGGCCCCACATATTGCAGTGTTGCGGCTCCCGATTAATTGCGCACTTTTTTCGGTTTTCTTTTGTTTTCAGGTTAAATGTTTTATTAGAGACTTCTTTATTTACAGGCGTGGGATTGGGAATTGCTCTTTGTATTAATTATTTGGCTTAGTGGCTTACGATACGTCTGTTTAGAGACCTTGGAAAACTTAATGGAGTCTTGAGACTTTTAAATTACACGGTTAGCTTCTAGGGACATTGTTATGGAAAATTCGTTATCTAATAAACTACTTATACAGCCAGACGAGTAGGTAGCATGCATGGTGGAGGCGCCGCGTCGTGGAGCGCCGGTAAATCAAGTTGCCAACTCCACCGCTCTATCGCTGACATTACACGAAAATGACTTTATAACGCAATATTGTGTAACAACAACCTCACAAACTTCAACTATTTACCTAGTGAACAAGTTTGGCGTTCCGTCCGGATGCCTGAAGCGTGTTCCCTACATTAAAATACGGGATAATCTGTATGCTGTGCGTCGTATTTTCGCCAAATCTGGTGTTGCTATGGCAACGAGCCCTTGAAGTAAAACCCTCGGTGAAGAATCAAAGCGTAAGGCGAAATAATGACGCGAGGAGATATGGCAGCTGAGGACGTGAGTACACTATACAACGCGAATCGTGTACTGTAAAAATATATTTTTCGGAGTAACCGCTTTTGTGTGTTTGTCTATGGAATCGGATCTTGGGGCTGTAAAGTTGGATCAGTGGGACAGGTTCAAAATAAGTATGTCTTAGGGTTGAACTTTACTTTTCTATTTTGAATACCGGTCAGTTACAAAAATAGCAAATATTCTCTTTTCTTTTGCGTGTGTTCAGTGCCTTACCTGGTGTCATACTTGGTTTTAGATGCCGTCGAGAAATAGCAGCCAGGCATGCTGATTTGGTTTCCTCACGATGTTTTCAATCACTGAAGCAAGTGATAATTATACAATACGCATATGAATCTGAAAAATCAGAGGTACCGGGTCATGTCGCGTGGAGGTGTCATCATCATCATCATCATCATCTGCCTTATAATGTTCCCACTGCTGGGACTCAGGCCTCCTCTCTTATGAGAGGGAATGGGCTATAATCCACCACGCGGGCCCAGTGCGGATTGGTAGATGTCCCATGTCTTCGAATTTTTGGTTCTAGGACATGCCGGTTTCCTCACGATGTTTTCCTTCACCGTTTTTGAGAGCTTTGGTGATGAAATAAATTACACAAAGTAATGCGCCTGTCTGGGTTCGAACCCTCGACTTACTGTTCGTAAGTCGGGGTCGCTACCACTGGGCCACCGCTGCTCGTGGAGGTGTATTGGGTTCAAATTCGAGACCTGTGACTTGGCAGTCCTACACTTGGCTATAGCTCCTATAAAAAAAAAAGGAAATCTGGTTTAAATTGAATGGTTCCTTCAGTAGGTCACATTATGAAAATAAAATACTGAAACAATTTTGAATACTAGAAGGACTTCAGATATATCAGACTATAGACATACTTACGGCTATGTAGTACCTAACTAGCCTAATTAGCTATCTGATATGTCATCTCTCTACAATATAATTAGTAATTGGACATTCAGTACAAACCCTATTTGGTTACATAGTCACGTTATCCCATAATGACGTTACAATTAGGGCACTGCTATCCAATTTCGCCTTTGATATGAGAGTAAAGTAGTATTAGGCGTTATTCCCACTGTCGTTCCGACAAAAAGTCGTTGCGTTCAAAATGTTAACATTAATTTCACAATATTATTTCTCATGACTGCCTCATTGGTTGAATGGTCGCAAGCGCGACTGCTGAGCATGAGGTCCTGGGTTCATTTCCCGGGTCGGACAAAGTGTTAGGGTTTGCCATCAGGAATATCTCAATAGCAGCAACGGAATGTGGATTTGTGCCCGGTTGATGGCAATAGGCTCGCCCCTATTACATGAGACTTAAATATCTAATATCTAATACTGGCTGGAAATTGTGGGTGTACAATTAGTTACACCTCTGCTTAATACTTCAAGGATTACAGGCGTGATGTTATGTTAAGTTTATATTTTTATCATCACCGTATGAACGAGGCATAACTGAACACATAAAACGCTGAAACGAGGCACTAATTACATAGTCACAACTATTAGGTTACTATTCAATCTGTCACATGTACATAAGCGGTATATAGCGTAATGTATGTATAAGCATTGCAATGCGGTCATAACACATTCCTAGGCATATAATATTGATATGAATGATATTGGGAGCTTCATTAGTCACGCAATCTGATAGTGTCCTGTTTATAATGTACATGTGATTAGTTCGGGGCAATGGTCATTAAGTTTAGTAAAGCCTGTGGAAAATTTATTATGTTTGGCTTTGTAAAAGCTTTGCCATAATACCAAAGATTTTATTGGGAGGTTCTGCATCAATCTCATTTTCTTACTTGTTATCTCGAGGTTTTGGAAATTAAAATACAAACTACATAGGCGTAATTCAAATTCAAATCGTTTATTGCTATATCCATAATATACACTTACAGGTGGTAAATAAAAAAAATAGAATCAATTATTGACCCTGTCGGGCACAGGAAATTTTAAATAAGTAGAGAGAGGAAGAGCGCTTTGTTACTTTTCCTTGTTGCTAAGTAATGTTATGCACACCCATCATCATTATCTTGCCTGTATCCACACTATTTGAATTATATTACTTCTAGTCTACATCCAAATCAAAAAGGGAAAAAATGCGCATCCCTGCATAACGTAAGAAAAACAAAAAAAAACCGTATTCGGTAAACAAAAACACATCACTACAATCGTTAAAAAAATTAAAACTAATGGGCAGTCACACACACAAGTGATTGCGATCACATTACCGCACTAGTGTCACAAGGAGGGGTCAACTCTATTATTTTTAACGAGCAAATAAATATTCGGCATTCGTTTACATTTTCATAACGAATGGGCGCATTTTAAAAGCCTTATTACTGGGTGTCACGCCTTGACGTACGACGTACGGTTTGCCGATAATAGCTTATTGATTTTTCAGTTTTTTCGGGAAATTAATACTTACATTATTTCAATAATGACGTTTGATAAGACTCTCACGGCGTTTTTCGGATGTTTTGATACAGTTGCAATTAAATTTTTAAATTATTTATGTAGTGTTACTATGGTCGTTCATTTAATTGAATAAATCAATAATAGTAACTTGTCCAATACTCTTTCATTCCAAGGAAATTAAATAACTCACCGAATTAATCTTCATTAATTTTCGTTCTTTACAATAAAACAAGTGACGTTTGTTAAATAAGTTTGAGTTTTCCATTAACTACGAACGAATTCTCCAATAACTCGCGCCGGATCAATATGCTATTTACTTTTTTAACTACTAATTGAATTGGGCTCGTACTTATACAGTCTCGTTCAAATTAATTAACTCGTTGAACAGAAAGCCACTCGCAATACGACCGCATTCAATTTTATAGGTGATAAAAATCTTCTTCTCTAAATACTCCATATCTTCCACAATAATACTCCTTAAATTTTATTTGACAAACATTAAAATATGTAGTGATTGTTCGGGTTTATTAGCGACGTTTTATTACTCGCCTCCGTCGCACATACGGGGGTACAGCCGAGCACAGATATTGTTGCTTGTGACAATAAATAAGACGTAACATTTTATTTTACAGCGGTAAACGAAAGAAGCTAACGAAATTACATTCAATTACGGCAGTGTGCCCGCGGCATTCCACCGTCGCAATAAAGGCCGCAAAGTAACGTTCCTCGCGTAAATTTTTCGGACATAAAACTCTGTAAAAGTGAAGTTAGTGAGATGTAGAGCGACAATAAATGTTTATAGAGGTTGGAGCCGCTCGGCGCGGCGCGAGCGGCGTGCCTGCACAATCGCGCCGCCTTTCGGCGTCACCGCGGCTCTCCTCGCCCCACTCAATTAAGCTTCGGCAGAAGAAAAATAAAAATTCACCGTAGCTAAGGTTCTTCATTCACAGAGCAAACACGAATGAAGCAAATTAAGTGAGCAAAATAACGTGCCCTTAAATTAGGTCACGCAACCAAAGTGAGTCTTGGAGGGCCCTTGCATCTCGTTACAGAGATCAAGTTAGCCGCCGCACCGCAACACGGTTAATGTAATCAAATTTTTAATTTTTAACTTTTTTTCGTTTCTTTGATATTCTCGAAAAGCTTTTCTTTGTGCGTAATTCAGTTAAACGCAGAAATGTGAGGCTTTTAGTTAGTTTGGAAATAAACTCAGCAATTTTTTTCTTTATTTATTTTCACAGTTGTCTGGTCGGGCGAGCGCTTAATTGTCAGTTTTCCGCTGTGTGCGGGAGATGTAATAATGGGAATGGATGGAAAATGAGACTTTTCTACCAAGAAATTCGCTGTTTAAAAACTTCAAGAAAATGGAAATGATTGACATCGGATTGATTGAATAATTCTAGGAGATTAGGATTCAAGCCAGATTTAGTAAGTGAAGTACCTAGTTAGTTAGATAAATGTTACTGTGAGGTTTAAGCTTGAATAATGCTGTATAGCTTTTTGTTGTTTTCAAAAGACTAATAACTATTTTAAAATTACCTATAATCGTTATGTGTGAGTTCAGTATTCATAAAAAGCGTATAAAATAGATTTCGTCTCAATAAAACGAAATGGCCTCAGAGCTACTCTTGTAGTGTTTTAGTTAGAGCACTTTTATGGGACTCTGAGCAAGGGGACCGGAGTCCCACCATTTACCATAGACCCCCATTCTTTTATACGTGTTACTGTTTTATATATCGACTTACACAATCAGGATTGCCCATCGAGGGCTTTTCTAACATGTGTTCTTTGATGACGTGTAAAGGATCTTATACTGGGTGTTTCATTATCAGAGTTGTTGGAGTATGAAATATTTTGATACGTAATAAAAACAGTTTCATGACGTAATTTTTGTTGGAGGATTCCCGTCTATATTCTTCACCACACCCTGTATATATAATATAGGTCGATAATCACGTCGTTGCGGACGTTACGTGGTTCCTAATTAGATGACACGAATTAGGTAAATAAGATACGTCTTAATAGGGTGGATAGATGGGGATATGTATGTGTGTTAGTAAACAAGTAGTAGAAAAATCCTATAAATAAAATTGAGGTTGTTACTAAGACAGTGGTTGTTTATGACAAAAACCAAGAGGCGAATCATTTTTTGAAGTGAAAACTTCTTTAGCATCGTTGTGATTTGAAAGTCGATGAAACGAAAAACCGACAGTAAAAAGAGACAGACACATAAATTCATAAGATTTAACGTGGGAGAAAATGAGATAGGAAGCATTATACAGTGTTTATATTGAAGCCCAAATTTTTGATGGTTTCACTTCTACCACGTGTGAATTGCACACATGTTTTTTTTTACGCTAGAATAGTCTTGCCTTTGACCACAATTATCAGGCGAGTTGTGGTCAAACGCAAGACGTGTGCGCCTAGGTTGATCCGTGGATGGGTGACCACCCATTACATACCGAGTGTTCACCGTGGCCGCGTGGTTTGCATTTGGCCGCAACTCGCCTAAGGTGAAGCGATGATGAGGCCTAGGATGGAGCATTGCCTAGAAGAACCCGATGCACACCAACTTTGAAGAGATCCAGAGTTTTGCCATTAACTGAGCATAAGCCTAGATTCCTTAGACCACTGCTATAAAACTTCCAACTTAACAAAATGGAAAAACCTAATAACAGTTTGCTTGACCTGGAAATCAAACCCAGGACAGTTCTGCTGAACAGTATCACTTGGCTAACCTAACCTAACCTAACCAATTCAAGCTTAATATCCTAAGTTTCATACCTCCGACCAAAACTTCCATAATGACGTCACACAACACAGTAAAATAAAATCCTCACGTTAATCTGCAGACACATAATTCACGTTTATCTCGGTATCCGAAATTACCCACTAACGTAACCAATTTTCTTACCTTTGACAAAATCACGGCTCTTACCTATTACGTAACATTACCCAAAGGGCGCACGCGGCGCGAATACGGCGCTAAACACATGTCAGGCCATTCATGCGTTTTTGAGTCATATTAATAAGTGTTAGGGTGTGTTTTAGTATGGTGTCTTGCGCTGGCAAAAGGCGAACGTCGTACGACGTATAAGACACCCTGTGAGGGAGACCGTAGGCCTATAATGGGTTCTTCTGAGGAGGGCTTTGGGACCGCATGTGTTCGTGCCTGCGGTCCCTGCTCCTGAGGAACAAATTAGAAAATCTTTTGGAGAATAATTTAAGAAGTAGGCTCGCGGTTGCTGAGTTAACTTTGTTTCGAGGCGAGATATAGGGCGATCAAAGCTGTACAAGTGTTCATTTTAAGTCGCGGGGATCGAATTAAAATTATTCGATAAAGTTTTGTAAATTGACATTTCGCGGCTTGTCACAGTATCTTATTTATTGACTTCTGATAAAATGTTTGCGACGAAATAATTTTTCTGTAGTAGACTTTCACATTAATATTGTACCTGAAAAGAGAGAAAGTTCACCGGCCTTTCAAAGATTAGACACGAAATAAAAATGTCTACTAGTTATATGAGGAACTTACTTGAAGCTAAATAAAAGATAAAGCTTTCATCCACTGACTAGATACTGATGAGAAGAGTTCTTATGAAAAATCTGAAGCGCCGGCGCCGCTTGCGAGCTTTTCTCCTTTATCTAAAACAACACCCTATAACATACTTAATTACTGCCGCTTCCCGCTCCTGTTTCCATATGAACATTTACTAAAGATGTCGGAAATCACGATTTTTCCGACGACTCCAGGTACCTCCGCCTGTAATTGAGATGCCGTGTTATTAAGATTTTAACGAACATACGCATGCATGAGCAAGGGGTTATAAAGCTCGATGAAAAGTATTTGAAGAGGAATAAAGCACAAATACGCTGATATTTTAAGCCAATATTCAAAGCCACAAATAGAAAATATTCAGAGAATTTAAATACCACGCGGCACGCGTTCGCGGCTACTCCTCATATCAGCAGTTATCCAAACATTGCCAAACTTTCCTCGTCAAACTTTATCTCAACGCGATCATATTTTCGTATTTTTGTTCACTGAGACACGAACCGTGAACGGTTTAAATGTATTCCATAAATCAGGATACACTTACGAAATTTCCAACAAGAGGGCGCAGCAAGCCCAACAAAAATACTTACTTAACAATTTGTCGAGAAAGTCGCTGAACGATTAACAAATGTGTTCGTTCGTTGTTAACATTACATCTTAAATGAATAAAGTTTGAGATTGGCTGCTTGGTCGCGGACGGCGGCTGCACGGTATGATACTGTTGTGCCGTTCTCCTAGCCACTCCACCGCGGGTCCTCGAGCCGGTACCCTAGTACAATATTGACACAAATCCCTTAACTTATAAAATCGTGCTTCCGTCCCCGATGTAGGCAATATGGGATTTCCGTCGTCATTTTGATGTGGACCCCGGGGCTGGGACGGAGGGGGTCGTGTTTGCGCGGGGGACACCTGGCTACTCCGCCGCCGCCCTGTTTGCTGATCGATATGAGCCTGCTTTTGTGAATGACACATCGCTAATGTAACACTAAAATATATTTTGACACTTTTTACCCTACTTTGAAAAAGAAAAGTTTTTTTGGGAAAAATATCATTGCATATCAATATCACTGACAATCTGGGTCTACATTGGCAGCAGTCAGAGATTACAATAATCACAAACCTACGTACTCAAAACCCCAACTTTATCAATGCAGCCATTTCCTTGAAAACAAAAACATTGGAAAATTCAGCTCAAGCCGGTGCACTTGCATATTAGTAGACGCTCATTGAGCCAGTTCGCCGCACACGATTTACCAATAAGTACGTATTTGCAGCAATAACCGACAAAACAAAGCATCCGGCTTGCTCGCTCCTAATCCTCGATTTGGGGAGTGTCTGCGTGCAAATGGAAAAATATTTGTCTGGCAACACTCGGCAAATGTACCGACAGCCGATATCACGTAGCGTTTTATTTTACGCTAAGACAACTACAGGTTGTCGACTTCACGTGTGGACGGGTTTATTTTTCTGCGCTGGCAACACGTTCGGTCTTTTACAACGTGGTTCGTTTGGGTAGTTTAGGGTTTAAAGAAGGTGTAATGCAATCTTTGATTTTTACGCGGGTATTTGTTTGGAATCTTCGAGGAGTCTGACTTTTATAAAGATACTCACAGCGTTATGGAAGAATATGCTTTGGGATTTTGGGAATTAAATTTATTTGAAGTTGGCACGGTTATGCAAAACAAGACGTTCTTGGAAATTAAAATAAATATTCATGACTTTTTAGGATAGTCATTTTTGGATTGAATTATTAAGAATTATCCTCATATACTAATAAGCTGCATTCTCACATTTCAGTGAAAATCTCCACTATATTATTTAAATCTCAATAGGTATACTTACTACCAATATTAAAACAAACATAACCCTAAACGAAATTCAAAACTAGCTGAACCCAACCTCGGACATTCCCTCTAAAGTTAGTTAAAAACATATTCGTAGTCTCATGAACAAACAAAATCTAAGTGGTCTAAGCTCCTGACATCGTTTGCAGTGCAGGGTTCACTTCGCAACTTTTCAAATATCTGCTAACCCTCACTTGCTACTCGTTCGTATGAGGGTTATGACCGAAGTGGATTATATTATTATTGGAACATCTAAAGTTGGACTGCATGTGGCTTTAAATATATTCCAAATATTTAGAAAGAGAATTTTCAAAAGAAACGTAAGGCTGAATTTCGGAAGTATTGGAAGCCTGTTGTTGCCTAGTAAAGAAGTCGAATGTTGGACCATACCTTTTAACATTTTAATTTTTTCGTTTCTTGAAACCTAGGTTTGGAAAGTTGTCATACAGAGTTAATTTCGATCCAACTGGAAACCGTCCACCGACAAACGTTGTCGTGGCTGACTCGGAAATCTCTAAACACACTGCGAACCCAAGTCGGCCGGAATAAAGATAATCTCTGCAGATGGGGGTCATGGACGGCTCAGACCTCAAGTGCATATGCGGCGTCTCCCTACAGACAATGGCCGTCCTTCCATCTTGCACCAGCGTACGTGATGACCTACTCACTGCATCAGTGAGCGGGGCTCGCGTGGCTGAGTTTTAAGCTAAACAAATTAGAACTTTTTACCCATTAACAATTGTTTGTCCATCCACGCAAGTCTCTTGCACGCCTGGTAGGGACCAGGCGTGCATCTCGTCCATACGCCATCTACGCCACTTTATGACTATTTTACGCCGTGTACGCCCAGAGGCAGATGAGCCACCCGCTATTTAAACCGGATCGCTTTCTGGATCGCTTTACACTCTTCTCGGCTTTAATAGACCTGTTCGCTTTTATACCCTAATGACCGCGTAAAATGCTCAGCGTTTGTTTGGCCTTTATTAACTGGTAAGTGATGCAGCTGGTTTATTTGAAAAGTTATTATATTTAACGGTCGGGCGGTGATTTTATGAAGCGATTCTGTTTAAGTGGCTTGGGGCTGTACATTTAGGTCTAATGGCGAAATAATTTGATTACTCCTGCAAGAGACACAGAGAAATAAGTCGCACAGGAATAAGTTTACATTGAACACTCTAGAGAATATCATCCTTTTCTTTACCGAACAAAACTTATAGGAAACAAAAGTTTTACTTTAATACAGAAACTATCCTCAATACTTGGTCACAGTTCAAGTGTTAAAAAGCTCGGATTTATAGTGGTTCAATGGGGAAGTTATTGAAAACAAAACAAGTAAGAATCCGAAACGCAAAAGTTGGACTTGTTGCACTGAAAGAAAACTAATAAATGTTTCCCGCGGCGAATATAAGAGCGAGTCGGTGGCAGAGCGTGACATTAAACTTGGGTATAAAGTGAGCGTGCAATATCGAGTTAGCGAGTTTCACAGACCAAACAAGACGGCATCGGACTTCCTGGCGTAAACTACTTAAATCTTGACGCGTCTTGCCTCTGTCCGCTGCGGGCGAGAATAAACTTGCCGCGCCGTTTATGTGCGACATAGCTGCGGCATGTGGCGAGAGCTTCACGCTACATTCATCTCTGTGTGGACAGGATAATAGTTAAAATCGCTTGGTGTGAGAAGGCAGCGGTACGGGATTACAGAGCGATGTAGTCCCGTACTTTCGACAGATAACGCACAGTCCGGAGTGGAGTGGCTTTCCCGCTTGATTGACACTGGCTCAGTGGCTTTTAGTTGGCAAACGTAGCCATTACACGCGGTGAAGTGTTCCGACTCACACATGTTGGAGTACGCTTTGAGCATCATATCGGAACGTATGTGGAACATTTCGAGGTGTATTTGTGGGGAGGTGTGCCAGACAGAGCTGTCTTGTTTGCGTAGAGCTGTTACGTGCCATGTTGTGGATGTTAACTGTTGGAATGCTTCAGCTATTTGAGTTAGGGGAAGAGTTTATTGGCATGAAAAGAAAATTTTTTTAGCTGGCGACTAACTTTCTATATCTAACGTAGAAGATACCATTGATCATGGGACTTCAAAGACGTTTAATTATCTGCTCTGAATTTAAATAAGCACGTCCGAAAGTCGCCCAAAGGAAAAAGGAAACAGTAACTCCAAAAGGTTTTTTTACAGCCACTTAACATCCGTGTCCGATCTAAATGAAGACACCATGATTACAGAGACCAACAAAAACGCAAGCAAACGGCAATTACATTGGAATTGCTAAAAGGACCCACCTGTTGACTGCCGCAGACGAGAATGTTCTCGAAAAAGATTTTATTGGTTGAAAACGTTGGCTTTCCGCGACAGATGTTCTGCGGGATTTGCTCTCGACTCGGAAAACTTGTGTCTGAGAACGCTTTTCAACTTTGAATGCTGTTTAGTTCAGAGCTCTTTAGCTTATTTTTTGTGACTGTTTAACTTTATATGGGAACTACTTTTACCTGTGTCTGTTTTTAGTGAATTGCTTCATGTACCTAGAAAGACATAGTAAATGGAACAGGTTTTTTACTCGTGTATTCTCAAGCAATATTTTAGCGTTTAAGTTACGGGTGTGTTCACCAAGATGTGTGTTTCATTTTTAATTTATGACTTTTCAATTACGACACATTCAACAAATAACCGAACCCTCTAACATAGCCAAACAAAATCAAATTCATTAACACATTATAATGAAGTTGGGGAAAGTCCAAAAAGCACGATATTCGGGTGAAATTGATAGGAGAAATTTCAACAAAAACTGTGGGCTATAAGCTTGCGCGGGGAACGCCACACACGGAGCAATTATCTAAAACACACACGACGTTTAACCTCAAATTTCACTAATGAAAATTTCCGTTGGCTGGTGGCGGAGGGCGCACCTTATCGCTTATCTGTGGGATTGTTTTCGACCGACACATTATCGTGTGGTATTTCCGTGGTCGACAAATGGGTCAGACGATTTAATGCACTTGGGTGTAGAACTTGTTGAAATTAATAGTATCTCATAGTACTTTTGGTAGGAGAGATTTTAAACCGACAGAGTCAAATAAAAATAAAACCCAGGAATTGTATTACCTACTACCGTTTAATAAAAAGTTATCTGTATGGAATAGGAAAACTCAGGAACCTAGATCGAATATTAAATTGAGCTAGTTTAAATAAGACAACTTCACAATTCCACTTCATTTGATGCGCGATCAAAAGCATGTATTTCAATTAACATTGCTTAATGAACTGGCGGACAATAAAACGTTCTGATTAGTTATTATGAAGGGTCCTTTACACAGTAACAAAGTGAGCTGGCTTTATTACACGGGCGGTACAATAACTAAAATTAAATGAAGCCACAAACAAACGCAAGGGTCGGTGGATGCACGACACAATTTACGTCGCCATTTTCCACCGGCCGCCTGTATCGATGTCGTTTGCATCTGAAATCTTTCGAGGCACGACTATATTAGAGAGGGGAATTGGCTGGGATCTTAATTTATCGAAGTTTTTATGGTTTAATTAACGGAATTCACTTAGGCGAGGGTCGAGCGCGGCGCGCGGTGCGACGCGCCGTCGCCGCGGTTGGCGCTTTATTTTATACTAATAGATGTCCCTGGGCCGCGCTATAATTAGCGCCAGGACGCCATTGAAAGTTTTAATTGAAAAGCCTTTGTGCAGTTTTATAGTCCGTTAACAATTTTAGAGTGTATTTTCATACAGTCGCGCCGACGATACGACGAGTCGACGCTGCCTGCGTAATCTTGACACCTCCGCTTTTTACGCACTTCAGACGCGACGCGGCCTAGTGTTTATATTGTTATTTTAAATATTTTACGGAAGCATCTCATTTTGCACTTTAGGCTAAATTATTTACTTCTTTTGTAGTAGCTACGTATTTACCGAAGAGTTTTTCTTTTACTATTCAATGATTCGGAAGTTGTTCGGTTCGGGATTGTTCGGAAACTTTGGGAAATTAAATATGGCGACAGGTACAGGGTAAACGAAACCTATCAAACTCAATAAAGCGCGGGGCGCACGCGGCCAAACTTTTCATTGTATTATTACAACATTGTTCTTGAAATACGTACTAAATTAATTCACCCTTCCGAAATTTGGAATTCAAAACTGTAAATTTGTAGCCTCTTGCCCCAATTATTATAACATTTATTCTTTATGGGGTAAACAGATCCCTATTTATTAGGGTTCATTATTCGAATTAATTTGTTTGCGTTATGTTGCGGTCGCGGGCGGTAGATAGAGGTTGGCTAACCGCGCGTAAAGAGGCTGTTTTGATATTTAAATGAGGGTAAGGCTTGATTGTGGCCATTGAGTAGGACCGCGGGCGGTCGGGCCCGGGGACCCGGGGCTCCGGCCGGCCCGTCAGCGATACGGTGCGGCATACGGACACGGTCAACCGCAAACAGCCCGCATACTTTTGTGTGTTAATTATTTAAAGGTTGTGTGTTAATTTTTTCCGTGAAAACAATGCGGACAACCTTTTCAAGAAAGGAAAAATAAGCTTCAATATTTTTCTTAGATTAAACATTTAACTTAAAAAAAAATGGAACATATCTACATTTCTTTCAACATTTTACCCTAAAGCCCCAATAACCCGAATACATCTAATAAAAAATTAAGCCAGTTTAAATTAAGAACTTCATTACCGGCCAGTTGAGGTAACAATAGAATCGCTAATTTTCAATTAGGGTTCCGTAGAGCGAGCGCGGGATCGGTGGGTTCCGATTACAAAGCTAATTACAAGTGTCGCTTTCGTTACACCACCCGAGTGTTTCCGAGTGTTCCCGAGTGAAGAGCCGAGCTTTTTATCGCTGTTTGGATCTTGTAGGAAATGTTGGTGAGTGGTTCTATTATAGGGAGTTGAGTAGTAGAATTGGTAATTTATTAACTGTTGATTTGCAGTGTAACTTTAAGATCATGAATTACTTAGTAAAAGGAGGTATTTCTTGAAAGCTGTAGTAGCAACAGATCATCGCTATTTTAGTTTAAGATTAAAACTCACATAAAGTCAATCAAATATCTGCCAGCCTTCTGGGCACTTTTCCTATTGACAGTGATGTGGACGAATTTTTTGACGCCCTGTAACCCTTTTGATACTTGTACATATTTTTATTACTATCATAGATTTGTAGTGTGTAAATAATGTAGATATCAATAATAATAGTAATTTGTTTGATTAATAAAAAGTAAATCAAATATCTATGAAACTATTGAATATCTTTATTGCAGCAGTTACCAATTCCACGGATCTCCTGCACCAATAAAAAGAAAAAAAGCACACTCGATATCGCGCGGAAACACAAATCTCTATTTGCGGGAACGAAATCACATATTCAAACAGACGTCAAGCTTTCGACAAGCGGAAGAATGAATGAATGAATGAAAATCTTCCACCGTTTCAGGCCCGTTTCACACTGAATACATTTCACAAGGACATATTGTCGACTACACTCCGTGAGCGCCATAGACCCGTCTTTTATAATAAATATTTTTTGGTTGTAAAAATATAAGTAGGTGGGACGTCGGCCCGAGTGAGGTAAGGATCGTTCTCAACTCGACAACTTTTTAATAAAAGGAAGATTAGGGAATCGGCTCGTCGCTTACATTTATAGTAGATGTGAAGAATGTCATATAAGGCGTAACGCGCTCGGATACATTTCACACCTCGCTTGACGCTTTCCCTAAATCTGTTGTCATTTCGGCGCGATCCCGTGGAAATAGGGGCAGGAATCCCTCGGATAGTCGCCAGATATTTGGAGCTATTTCTCACACGAGTACCCCTCTCCTCTGCCCGCTGCCCCCCGCACCCTCGCAGCATTGCCAACTTCTCCTTTTAAATATTTTAGCGTGTAAAAAGTGAAGTCGTGTTACCTTGTTACTGTTTTTGATTTTCTACAGTCCTACAAAAGTACCGTGTTATTTGACAAATGTCTTGTTTCTCCCTTAATATGCAGTGTGATATGACTTGAGGATATCTCTAATTCGTTATAAATTTATAAAATCGCTACGCATTTTTCCTATTATAAGCTTTCGGCGTCGTTTTACATTTAGCCTATCAGATTAATATTTTATTATGCAATTTACGCTGAAATTTTCCTGTTAAGACGACGGCTCGTCAAAAATCTTAGCTTTATTTGGGAGATCAACAAGGGTTCTGAGTGTATGGCTCTCTGGCATTGAACAAAGCCCTTTGAAGTATCTAAATAAAGTGTTCTCACGTTTACGCTATTCTCCCGAGCTGGCCTCCTCTAGGCCTTCGTTAATTTTTCCAAGCCAAGATTCAAAATTTTTCCAAGATGGGTTTCATAGTTTGATTCGGACAGCATTGTTTATATTACTACAAAGAACGTGTACAGTATTTCAAAATAAGAAAATGAGTGTTCGTATGGATATTCGGCATTGTGTTGACAATCGGCGGTGGTGAATGAGACGGTCCGAGCCGCCAGCCCACCTCGGCACCAGGGCATCGCGGCTATCGTGTACATCGGCCTTCTATTAACAGACAGCTTAACTCGGCTCCGCGCCATTTGTGTTTTTCCGTGCAGACAAATCGGTAACAATAAAACGTGGCCCTCCTTCACAATGCCAGCACGCATGGCCTGCTTTTAATTTGCCGAACGTATATATCGGATCGTGCGCTCCGCCGGGGATCGCTTAAAAACACTCCCCGGAAAATCCCACCGGCCTGCCCTCCGCTTAAGGCTCTTGTCTGTTTTTAATATCTCTATTTTTATTGCGTGTGTAAATTTCCTCATTCAACCTTTTTTATTTGCTCTACAAACAAATCGAAGCGTCCGCAATTAAGCGCCGATCGATTACTCATCAAATCTCATCGAATTTTGAGATGATACGCCAAAGAGAGTAGAAAGTAATTAGAGGCGCGCACTCTCTCAGGCGTACGATGTTTTGTTGATAATTCAATAATCCGGCCCGAGGCGGATCTCTTTTCACGACGCCTCTTGTCACCCCCCGGCCTCCGTCTCATCCCTCGCACTCCACTCGATTCCGATAGCATTCTTATGTAATCAGTTATCTTGTTTTTTCATTTCCTACACCATATTTAAGGACGATAAAGTACTCGCAAAAAGTTATTTAAGTCCCGAGTATTGCTCGATACAAATAAAGTTAAATTGGCAAAGTTGTCCAACGAGAAGAGGGATAGGAGGCACAGGTGACATCCATTACGATTCTTCAAAATTATTTTGTAGATATAAATTAGTTTAAGGATCGTTGAGGTACTCTCTACGATATTCGGGCGTCAATGAATATATTTTTACGTCGTAAACAGAGCAGTAGCTGGCCAATTTGTGTAGTCCGCATGTAAGTGGAAAATATGGTGGTTGGTTAGTTGCAGGTCGGGCACCTGCGGGGCGCAGGGGGCAGCCGGGAGCGCGGGGGGGGGGGGGCGTTTGCGTGTTTGCACCTTATATAGGGAAATGGAACAATTAATTAAATTAGCACTTAAATGTATGGTCGTGGTAAGGACGGGCGCGGTACGCCGTAGGCAACACTTTTATTAAAACTATACGTCTTTCAAATTGTTTGCAGGCTTAGGCGTTGTGTGTTTTATGCTACCTGCTCGGTCATTAGAGCTGTGTCTTGTAGGTGTAGCAACCTAGTTTAATATTTAATAGAAATTAAAGACATGGTTAGAGACTTACCTAACCGAATTAACTTTTAATACAGGTACCTATATACTTACTGCTAGCCAGTGTCATCCAACTGTTGGGCAAAGGCCGCCCCATGAACTCCAAATCTTTCGATCCAGGGCCAATGTGGTACCAATTTTTTTCTTTAATTTCATCACAAAGATGAATAGCTTAACCTCAAAAAAGTTAAGAAAACTCAACAACCAGTTCGTCCAGTTCGTAGCTAATCCACTTATTGAATTCGATTCCAACCACACCCCCCATTTATCATACTACCTCCGTTCATTAGCGGTATCATCACTATCTAATTTACACCTTATTCAGTTGACAATAAACTCGTATTGCTTTAACAATGTACGAATTACAAGTCCACTATGTGGTAATGGACAGGGTTCTTCACGACTTTATGGGCTGTCCTACGTCGACACATTAGGCGATTGCCGTTTTCCCTTAAATTAATTACTGTGAGTTGAAGTTTTTATGTTTTAATGAATGAATTTAGGTTTTAGATTAGATTAACGAGGAGTTCCAGTTTTGTTGTCCTAAAAACGTTTATGGGTGGGTAATTAAATGTTGGTGGCCATTGTAAATACTGTTTCTTTCAAAGTACCATAGACAAAGGTAATTAGGAAGACGTGTGTTGCCATATAAGTTTCCTCATTTTAGTACATTTTATTTTATTTTCATTGGGATTTTTTTTACTTGTTCTGGAAAAAGTTAATTACTTAAAAATAATCTTCGAGATTGGATTCTCGATACCTTATACTTATAGTATCCTAACGGATCAGACAGTTTTTTTTTACATATCGTATAAGTACTACACACCCACTTCTGGTTTTCTGATTCACATGTGCGTATTGTATAATTATCACTTGCTTCGGTGGAGGAAAACGTAGTGGGGCAACCAGCATGCCTGAGAGATATTTCTCGACAGCATGTAAAGCCAAGTAAGAGGCCCATGGGCGGCATAAAAACTCTGATACCAGGTGAGGCACTACTCAGCAGTAAAGAAGAAGTACTACAGTAAGTTATAGGGTGACCTTATTTGGCTTAAAATCATTCTACCAGTATGGAAGTATGTTTATTGTGGTAAAAATACAATATTCTTCCATTCTTAAGCTTCGTCTAAGAAATTATTTAACTGAAACGTAACCTCAAAACAAATAACATAATTGTTATTCGGGAAATTACAAAAGACTGAAAGCTTAAAACAATATAAAAAAATTAAAATAAAATTATGTTTACTAATCAATAGATACAAAACATTTTTACATATAACCGGCGAGCCACAAGTACTAAGCATTGCTTGTATCTTATGGCTCGGAAAATGTCACTTTTACAAACTCGATAAAAGCCAAAAATCCAACAAACTCCTTTTATTTCTATGTAACAATACTGAACAAGTGCACCTTGCCGACTTGCCGAGGGAGTGCGTTTAGCCGCAGGGTCTGCGAGACCCCGGCTCAATCATCTACTTGAGACGTTTCCGTTGTCTCTGGTCGAACCGAACGATTACTTTCTGCGGTCGATTGCTATCGAAACTACGGAATAAGGACGCAAGGGGAACGGTTCCATATTTTATTGCGTTCGTAAGTGTAGCTCTTGAAATTTTGGAGATACTTTGAGATGGTCGATTTTTGCTATTTTTATTATTTTGCTAAATTTATAGAAAATTATTAGTCTTCTTGGACAGTCGATTACGCCGAGAAAAATATTCATGGTGCCAAATTATAATATTTTTTTTTGTTTTAAAGTAATTTATTTATGTACACTAATATTATAAAGAGTTAATTTTTGAAGTGAAAAGTTCTTTAGCGGCGTTGTGCACTTTTTGGGATTGATAAAACTGATAAACTCGTGTCAGATCGTCAGATTGAATCGGCGGCGCAGGGCGCTTGTGCGGGTGTGCGTGTAGTTTAAGCTATATGGCGTTGTTTCAAGTTTTCACTTCTGCCGGCACTCCCGGAGTGCAGCCCGTTGTTTTTTTTTTTGTAAGTTTGTATGTAGGGGGTAATCTCTGAAACGAATGGTCCAGACCCACAGGAAGCTACATTATTCGTCTGTGCTATAAGCTATAAATTATATTTATATCGTGCATAGTAGCCGAGCTATCACAACTGCTTGTTACATCATGTAACACACAATAATTATTTATGTAGATACAAATTAAAAATGATGACAATATCTATATTTTTTCTCCAAACCTGAATCTTCGTGAATTCATCCGTTTTTTTCTAAGAAAAAGGAAACATAAATGTTATTATTAGAGACATTCTGTTTTTCTTTCATTTGCTGAAAACGGAATCGTGTCTTATATAACGTAGGTACCTTGTATCTGCCTATGTCATATATTTACGAAATATCTTCATAGCAATAATGTGAGATAAATTACAGAGGATTTGCACATAACGTAATTTCATCTATCCTTATGTATTAAGTGATCAAAAGTTAGTAAATAAAATAATGAAAATATTTGGAGCACTCATAAAGGCCAATTAAAACGGGAATTAATATTGCACTTTAAAATCATATAATGGTTGAATTAACCAGTCCTAAAATAACAAGGTCGTGGGTAGAATATTGTACTGTTAAAACAGATAAATATAAATTCCGAATATCTGCATAAACAATACAAACACGAAAGTATTGTTAGGATATTTTCATTTCCAAAACACAGACCAAATAAACAAGAATATCTTACCGAAACAGATTTGGGAAGTACTAAAAAATATAAAAATGCCAATGAGATTAAAACCGCTCCGATTTTCGTATAACCTAGCGGAGAGCTCTCATTCAATATAAATAGCTACCTATCATTGGAATGAATATTAGATTTCACTATCACAACAGCGAAATCTGTGGAGTCGTACTTGGATTTTCATTTTAAATATTTGTGTCCCACCTATCGGAAATATTTGACTTGAGGTACTTATTTGAAATTGAGTTAGTATGTAAGTATGTTCGAGTTTATTGGAGAGCCTGGATTGAGTTTGCTGAAATATAATATTTAAAAAAACATATGTAGCTATTATTTTTCACTTTCTTTATAAATATGTAGATACTAGATTCTTATCAAAACGTAGGAAATTTTTAGGTATCCTCTTTAATTATTAAATTATTTTTAGAGCTACAATAATATAACAATATCCCTTCGTCACCCTGTTAACGGTTCAATACATTTGTGACGTGCCATCTGATCAAATGTCACAGTTTCGTAAAAATAAAACGCATAACACGACTCCATATCTCGCCGGTTATTCGTTTCGGTTGTTTAGGGGCGTCGAGTCTCCCCTATTGATTACCCAAAAAGCGGAAAATAAAATTGTGTACCTCTAGGCCTCGTCGTAATACAATACTGTGGTCGATGGGCCCCTAGAATTTATCGCAAAAACATACTAAGATGGCCCCTCGATACGACCACTTAAATGAATTAAATCTCACTTTTTGTGATACAATTTCATTTTACGATATTTTGTGTTTCATAATGAATTACATTTTTAATCCTCGGCCAGATTCGGTAAGCCAAGATGAAACATCGCGATGTCGAAAGTTGGAGAGCTATTCGTTTTACTATAAGAACTCGATAAGCGAGTCGAAAGTGAATTATTGTGATGCTGTTATTCACACTCGATTGGTTTGTGACGTTTGTGTAGAAATTCTATGAAATTAAAATAACTTTGTAATAATTACTTTAAATAAGTACTTAATGATAAAATTTTTACAACGTGAGCAGTATTTGTAAAGCCTTTCCTGTAATATCACAGCGATTGCTTACAATATACTTAAATTAGTTTCAGGCACAGCGATAACTGTAAAAAATAAAACTGGGACAAAGGTTTATTTTCAAAAAGCTATAGTATCTCATTTCTATTAAACAATCGTAGAATAACGGTCTAAGGTAGGGTACTAGAAACTTAAGATAACTTCTGCACCTACCCTCAAATCGCGTCATAACATCGACAACTAGTGGTAAGACACACGCGCGTCGCTCACTGCCGACAAACTTCACCGACGCGGCTTCGTCTCCGCAATCTTTATCGAATAAAGCAGTTTAGCAAACCGCTGCCGAACTCCCGCCTGCCTTTATTATCTATTTATGAACAAATTTAAATAGACCGGCACCCCATGAGACTAACATTCGTTTAGTTTATAACCTCACAGGTAACAGCCTTTTCTGATCATATTTTATGCATATGGTTGAGATTTTATGTTTGGAGGATCTAATTTTTTTTTTCTGGGGCTAAAAGGTTTTATGTTTTTGAATGAGTTATCGTTTGGAAGGATGGCTTCTTCAACAGCTTTATACATATAAAGCAAGTGACCACAGCAGCAGTGGCATGTTTAGGGTTAAATAATACAGGAACATTATGAAGAGTCGTAGGTTATAAGGGCAAGCTAAGGGTTGTATGAAAGTACCGCCACTAAATACAGGTAGAGTTACAGTATGCAACGCGAAAAGCCATAAGACTACAACTTGAAGTATAGACTACTAGATTATGCTTGCGGCTTCGCCTGCGTGGAGTTCCGTAATTGTTCAACGGGATCGTACTATCGGGATAAAAAGTATATCCTATGTCCTATATCCTATATCCTAATCCAGGTTATAAACTATCTGTGTGCCAAATCCGGTCAGTAGTTTTTACGTGAAAGAGTAACAAACCATCCATCCACCCTTACAAACTTTCACATTTATAAGTAGGATAAAAGATAAGGAATCTGTGCGTTCTTCAATCAAAACTAGAAGCTAAAAACACTATGCAATATGTAAGGTCAAATAAAATGCAACACTGCAACTCAATAAAAGTTACAAACGCAAAGACAAAAATTGTCTGCACCGCCGTCGAAAAATCACAGTCTACAACATCATTATTTCTGATAAAAAATATGTCGTCAAATTTACCCACGTCGGTAGCGGAAACCCGTGAAGTAATATTTTGATGTTCATAATAATAATAGAAGGAGCGACTCACACGAGGGAGGAGGGCGCGGATTTATTTGTATTTTATTACTTTTTTACGGGTCCCGTAGACCCGCAGCCGCTGCCTTACATCTCCTAACGTTAGGAGTGTTACGACCCGCCATATTGTGCCAGATATAGCACCTTTATTAGTGTTATTAGTATTTATAAGTTAAAAATGTGGCTTGAGCAGGAAGAGGGTTAGTGGGCTAGGGGAGATATCGTAGATAAAGATTTTAAACGAATAAAACAACAACACATGACTTTTAAATTGAAAGATGGTAGAACTTAAATTACGCATAACATCACGCATGTAATCCCCGAAGGGTTAGGCAGTGGTGTTCGTAATAGTACACCCACATTTCGCCAGTTATGTTTTAAGTCCCATGTAATAGGCGCAAGCCTATTGCCATCAACCGGCTGCTACTGAGAAATTCCTGATGGATAAACTCTATTACACTTGGCCCAACCCGGGAATCGCACCCAGGACCAAATAAAAAAAAATAAGCACCTAAACTCAAATTAATGTTGAAAATATTTTACCCATTTCAGTCAATCTCACTTAAAACTAACCGACTACTGAAAACAGTTTCCTTAGTTTATCAGATATTTTTCGCAAAAAGTTCTCTTGTATGTTGTCTTTTAAATGTAACATTTTCAAGTGAAGTAACCCTTGCTTACCCTTCTCAATAAAACCTCACGAGATCGGCATTAGAAACCAAAGGAGTGTAAGAAACGTCGATTTAATCCAAAACATTGTATCAGTGCGCGGAGATGTGAGAAAATAAAAATAATAGCAGTGGTGTTCGCGCCCAATGGCCGGAACGCGCCGCGAGTGTTTGCATTTGATAAGACGATACTACCCTCCCCGCACACCCCCCCGCCCCGCACAGAGGGATCCCCGACACGCTACATACACCACCCAATGTTTCAGACGTCTTTTGTTTTTATTTAAAATGCTCCTCTGATACACAACTCTGATATAACCGCGTGTGTGATTTTTCTGGCGACTGAAAACTAAAAACATTTTCATCTGTGACTGCAACCTCAAACAAAGTTATTTCGTTGCCACACTCTAGTATACACGAATGCTACGGGCCTAGCAGTCTCGAGTTAGCCTCTCACAGTGTACACAAACACATAAAATATGAGCTGACAAACGCGGGATTTGTCCCGCCACCAAAGGGAGCTGATGTTCGTACACTACAAATATTAACCCGCGTTATTAATGCAGAACATTGCGACCGGCGACTGGCCAAAGGACAGCGTCCACAAAAAGGCCAAAACCGAAACACAATTTAAAAGAGAATTCTTAAAGAGCGAAGACGTTGCCCGGCAAAAAGATAATTTGGAGCGTCTGCCCGGGGCGGGCAGGGCACGGGCAGGGCAGGCGGGCGCGGGCACGCGGCTTGCGTTTGTCTTTGCTATTGTGAACTTTTATTTCGCTTACTTTTATGAATTATTTTCAGTTGTTTTTATCACCGGCAAATTCAAATGGGAGCTTCAAGCCAGTTCTTTTAGTCTCAACCGCAATGTTTAAAATGTTGAGTCTAACCACCCTTTTGTTTTAATATTTAGTTACGTTAGAGCAGGTGGCGGGCTCGAGGAATACCTCGGCGACACTTATTTGAATAATTTTGAGACGGAACATAAATTGTCGGTTGAAAAATAAGCTCGTGTTTATGATGTATTGCATTTAAATAAGTCTGGATGTACCTGGAAAATGAAATATGTTCGCGTTCGCTGTAATACCTTTTAGTGACAGTCTAAATTAGTAGAGTCTGTTTGTCGCGGCGTCATAAATGGCTTGTTAGCTCGCCTTGTCATGTTAATACATGTTGTGCGAGCTCGCGACTTAAATTACAGAACAGTGGCGGTTATTAGTGAGTCGTACCATTGACACGTGTAATTAGTACGTGAATGCGAGCAAGCCAGTAATTGCATAATTATTCGCAACCGTCTCATTTACTTGTATTGTGTCTATTGATATGTGCGGTGTGTAATTAGGTAACAGGATATATTCTTGCATTTCATACAGCCTGATTGATGGATTAGCTTTGACATATAATATATAGGACGTCTTTATAACATAGAAGACAACTAAACACGGACTGATTACAAAATGATAAATTCATTACGTCGCGTCGTCTCATTAAAGTTTCGTCAAATATATTTGAAAAGCTTCTGCTGGACATTATCAAAGAAAAAGTTTACGAATGTCCACTTTGAAAGTCGACCACTCTAATAAACAAGAAGAACAAGACGTATGAGTACATAACATGTCAGTCGGCAAACATACACGCGAAGGACACGTAAGTAAAACCTCATCAAAGACAGGATGGAACAAACAGAAAGTTGCAAACAGTGAACACTTAAATGAAAGAAATGAACGCAAGAAAAAATAAAAGGAAACATTACGAAGCTTAAAATGTATACGCATAGTGAACGTGCAGTCGCCCATGAGGAATTCTATTCTTGCGCAAAACAAGCGAATAACACGGACAAACAATATACCGTTGACGAAACGGAGGAAAAAGAAGACTTGAGCAGTCTCAAATCCTACAAACGTAAAAGAGATTACCGACGCTCCAACTGCTCTCAACTTGTATAAACAAAAAAAAAGCTCAATTTGCCCGTTTTAAAACAAGGCGGAATTGCCATAGAACGGCAAAGACGGTGAGGAATATTAAAAACGCTTTAAAAAAACAACTGAATGTGAGGGGCAAGTTATTTGAATTTTTATTGTGACAAGTGTCACGTTAAATTTTGGGAGGGATTTGGTTAAGTCGTTTATTTTAATAGGTTTTTGTTTGCATGTTTTGTCCTTATATGTAAAGACCTTTAATTCCTCCATTCTTTCAATTTCTCCTGATGGTCTGCCTCTCACTCTCTCACACGCGGACGGTGTGCCTCTTCATCGGTTTGAGGTTGTCGCAGCTATCCCGACATCTCTGTGGTTTGTCGCTATCCTTTCAAAATTCCTTTTAATAAATGAATTCTTAAATATACGAGTTCAATAAACTTAAGACAAAGTTATATTAATAAGTTTCTCTAAAATGTTATGTTCGAACAAAAGTCTTAAAATAATAATTATGTAAAAACCATTAGTTGCAGATATTTTAAGTTAAATAGTTGTGTATACGTAGGCGTTGACCTTCAAAAGATAGTGGGTGTTAAAAGTTAATTAAACTAGGTTTTGAATTGCTGTGATTCTACTATAAATAGTAATAGAGACTGACAAGATTTAAATTACCCCTTTTCATTTGGTGATCATGGTATTTTGAATTGGTTCCGTTGTCGTCAAGCTTGTATAAAAAATATAACAATGTTCTACTTTACGTTGAAAGTTCAACCTTCTCCCAAGTACCTAAAAACCTAAATCGACACCCCGAAATTCTCAACCCGAGAATGCCTCCCTCAAACACTAGAACAGTAAAACAGATCACTAGTAAATAATTACAGGCCCCCGTCTTGCCGAAACAGAGCTCATTTCCATAGCTAACGCTAAGCGATCAACTTACCCCGCGAAATAAAGCGAGCGCGTATTTTTGTGTTAACCCCCTCTGATTACACACAAATTGAAATAAATTGAATTTTAAACCTAACCGCCTTGCCCGAATCTGGGGAACAAGAGCCTAGCAGCGGTAGGGTTATTTGTTAAGTTTAGGGCTGGTAAGGTTTCTTTCTTGGAGCATATATAAATCAGTTATCTTTTTGTGTCTTTTTCACAGCCGCGACAGATATTAACATAATATATAATCACGATAAACAAAAACAAACAAAAAAACTATATCATCTACGGTTATTTAGCGCAAAAAATAATCAACAAAAGTCCGGAGTTTCGCTAGTTAATTCAATTTGACCTTGTATTTCATTTTGAATTTGAAATTTGAAGCAAATCTGTCGGAAATATATGACTCAATTTCAAAACGAACTGACATGCGACAGCCCTTACAACATTAAAGTCAGTATAATGGCCGCGATGATTTCTTGGCTCAAAACGGTCTCATAACAAGTAACTTGTACCCTCGTCACTCACAGTTAACTTTGTTTTCACTTATAAGCTCCGTTTTGCCTATCATTCAGATTTGAGAGCTTTTAAGTGAAACTGCGTCAATCGTAGTCATGTGGGAACTGTCTTCCGGGAAACTGTTGTTAAATCAAAGTTGTGACTTGCTAAAGTAAAAATCTTGAGGAAATTCATTACGAAGTGCATTTGAAGAGTTCCGGAACTTTTATTTACAGGTTCTGGTTCCGAACTGCTTTTGTAAAATTGTTTCAAACACTAGCAAAAATTTTATTCTCAAGACAACCACGTTGCAAATCAGTGCAAATACACTTCGGTCCAGAAACAGGCCTGCTAGAACTGGTGTAAATTAGTGGTATAGTTTGAGCGTCGGACAGCGATTCTATTGCATTACTGCGGGGAGCCAGCCTTTATTGCTCAATTTGACTTTATTTAACGCAATTCGCAGGCGGGCGGTGAGGAGGCAGAGGGGGCCACCCCAAGCCTCGCCTGACGGGGAACAGATGAGGTCCCACTCCAATCCACTTAGCACGCGGGAAGCCAGTAGGTGATCGCAATCTACAGACTAAGACGCCCGAACGCTTTCCACTATATTTCTTTGCGGCGTCCTCAACGAGAATTCAATCGAGTGTTGCGAAATGAGCAAATGTATTCCTCAACTTACTAGACAAGCACGTATAAGAAATGACCGCGTCCCTCCACGCCGGTCGGAGCTACTTAGGTCCAACTTTATGCAGCAGCAACTGTCTCTGCCAGAAATTACTGAAACATTCATACATCTACGCCAGCGTGAAGCCGTGTCTATATTTTGTGCACGTGCATGCAAACTTGGTAAAGTTTGGGACTATCCAAATTTAATTTAGCCACCGCAACATCACGGGCTCACTCCGCGTTTATTTTGGTTAATTTGTGAACAAGTTTGGGCTACAGAGTGATCTCCTTAACCATCATGTTTATTATCTGAGATACAGTATCGAGTCGGCCCTAATCTGGGCCTCGAAGAGTGCGGGGGTGTGAAGGGTGTCATTTTCACGCTGGCATATTGCTCGCCACCGAACCATAATTGAATAATAAAATTGTTGCGAATTTCGGCACAGAGTCCTTTGATTCGTTGCATTTGATGGGGGACACCGGGATAGCGCTCGTTTTTATGTAAGAAGGATTTTGTTAAATCCGTGTTCGTAAAAATGTCGCTACGAGACCCGGTGACGGTTTGGGAAGATGTCATTTGTATTATGTGATTATTTGTTGAGGTGCCTTTCATTGTCGGTGTTCATCATTAAATTTAGAAGTAAGGCGATTTTTGCTTGAGATTTATTCATGAAAGAGATTTAAGTCAATATCACAACTTTAGATATTTGGCACACGTCTGGTACCAGCACATCTGGGTCCCGTAAATACGTATTCGTTGCACACGTCATGGTGTCGCATGTTTCCTAAGAGACTGCCTGTCCCACCTAATTTCCCCACACTGCATACTAAACAACAAATTTCCATTAACCGGGCGCTGTTTACAGTGAAATTCTTTTTTCATCAAACGAGATTTATTCCCTCAAAAATATGTAAAGTTGGGTTGCGAGACACCTCGGATAGCGGCCGATGGGGGCGAAATTAAAATAATATCTCAGCATTCGAGTCACGCGAAACATTAAGTTCGCCCCGCAATAAACCGCGCCCTTAAAGAGCTTCATTCAGAATTAAAATTTGCCGCCTGATCTCTTCACGGTGACGTTTGATGGATCACCGACTTGCCTATTTTGTTTAATTTCAGAGGACGTCGAGCCGCGTTCGTGTCAACTGTTCACGCCGCCACTCAAGCTGCCGTGTAAAATTATGGCAAAACAAATTAAAAGTTAATTTCAACACATCACCTGACTGTTTTAGCTGTGTAATCAAATTAATTTTAATTATCTAACTGTCCTAAAAACTTTTTATATTTGTCTCCTTGAACTCGTTTATAACATATTAATAAAATGTCTCGAAAGTTTCATAAATAATTAACTGTCCGTCTAAAATTTTAAATTATGTACGTCATTTGAGCTTTTGTAATGTTTAACCAACAAAATTAGTCTACGTAATTTAAAGTTCGTCTGTTTGCCGTAGCTTCGTAGCAAGTGCTACGCCGTAGCACTGAATCGTCGCGCGAGTCGTATAATAAGAAAATGACCGTGTCTAACAATATTTGAACTTGTTTAATAAAGCAGTAATAGCGTTACAGTAGGTACACACAAACTACAGCGTAATATGATTACTGAGTATTAAATGCGTCGTAAAAGCACGCGGGTAGCGGTGAAATAATGAATATAAAATGCAGTAAACGAGTTAGAGGGCGGCGGACGGGGAAGACGTTTTTTAAAATCATTTGTAGTTAGTCGGTGTGGCCCACTTGGTATTCAAGATGGCGTGGTGCGGCGGCATCGCACATATTTTATATTTATTACGGCGCGATGTGTCGTGAAATTGCAGCAGCTTCAATATGCACGCACGCACACGTTTTACTTAACACCGCTCACGAGCTAGATAACACGATGATTATGTTGAGAGCTTGCCGACGACCCACAGCCGGGAAGTTTAAGGCACTAACAACCCATTCGACCCGGAAATGCATTGAGAAGGTTCTAATTCGTGTTGCATACAGGTGTTTCAGGTACTGTTACAGGTATTCAACACGAAGTATTTTCTCAAACAGTGTATTATTACAGTATATTACCATAAGAACAAACTGATCCAATAAGAAATCACATTATTTACCAATAATAATTGGCTGTAAATACAATTAAGAGGAAAACGCACGATCACAGCGAACATCTTAATGAACGCCTGATGGAATCAATCATCCTATAATGAGATAATCAAACAATGACCCTCGATAATATCCCGATACCGGCGCTGTTGGCACAAGAAATTTGTCGGAGCAATATCGCGGGAATCCCTCCGAGGGAATCGCCAATTTTAGGGGAAATCGACGAAGATAATTATGTTTGAAGTTAGTTATTGAGTAGAGTCAACATGCGAGGAGATTAGCCGTCCCGTCTGCCGTCCGCCTGCCCGGACACGGACGCTCTCATGTGAGCACACACTCATATTTGGGACAAGCCTCAATACTTAATTATCTACATGTCATTTATTATTAGTTGATATTTTTCCTTCGTTTAATATAAATATATTAGGTTCGTCCTACTTATTAAACTCAGAAACGTATTTTATTGGCGTCTCTGATAATCATTTTGTTGGAAAATGAGAAAGATTTTAGCAAGTCTACATAGAATTTTTTGCAAAAGTTCCTAAAAAATAGTTTCTCTATTTTCATTTTTCGGTATAGCAAATTGTTATTTAAATCCATACTTCATGACCTATTTCAAGAAAATATTCAGGTAGTATTCCAATAAATAAATAGTAGATCATACAACAAGTGAAAAAAAAGGGAATTTAATTCGAGGGACTAAGTTGGATCCCGAGAGCAGCGAATGATTCTAGAGTAGAATCTCGAGCGTAGCAAGGGATTCTAGAGAAGAATCCTGAGCGGAGCGAGGGACACAAGAACCGAGATGATTTTTTTTTTCACGATTTGTGTACTCTACTTTTTACCATTGACTGTGAGAAAATAAATACAAGTATAGTATTTATATTTCTCGTGGGTTAATAATAACAGCCACTCAGGTCGATCTTCAAGGTTAAACCGCGCTTACCAAGGTCGGTCGGAGGAGGGGTGACCACTAATTCATTACATACCGAGGTTCCTGCGTGCCTCAAAAAGTACGTAAATAAAGCCTTTGGTCCCGGCTGTCATTTGTAGTTCTTTGAATTTTGTTACAGGAAGTGGGCTGAAAGTCTGACAGTCAGTTTTACCAAGGTGTACCGTATTACCCACCCAGTAGTAACTGGGTTGTGAAGATCAAACAGGCAGTCCCTCCATCCTGATATTCAGCTGCATCCGATTAGACTGGAAGCCGACCCCAATAAAGTTGTGATAAGTCTAGGCAGATGCATGATCATACATACATAATCGGTTAAAAGATGGCAAAGTGCTACTAGGTTTTTCTCTCAGGATTTTCTCAATAGCAGCTACGAAGTCTGGATTTGTGCCCGGTTGATAGCATTAGGCTCGCCCCCTATTACATGGGACTTAAAAAACATAACTGGCGAAATGTGGGTGTACTATTAGGTATACTTCTGCCTAACCCTTCGGGGATTACAGGCGAAAATTCGTGTAGTTAGAACAATTTTCGAAATTCAGTGTTATATTTTGTCAGCACGTTTTATTAATTTTTTGTTCATAATTCGTGCTTGTTCCAAATTTAAGATGATTTTATTCACTCAGAGAGTAAAAGACGAAAATGTTTTTTTTTAATTATAAAATGTTCCTTTTTCGAGTGGCGATGGTAAAAATAGTTATTTATCTGATCCAAGCAGCAAAATATTTCGTGCTTTTAGATTCGAATGTAATTGCTTGCATAATAATTTATGATTTCCTCCTAACCTGATTTGCCTCAAGTAGATGCGTGGTATTGTTCTATTTTCGTCAAATAATTTATTCCGCGGACATTGGTGTGGGTTACATGTTTACCTCTATTACTCTAGTTCGTTGTTTACCAAAATTGTAACATGTAACTGTTTTATGTCCCAATAAAATAAAATAAAATAAAATAAAATAAAAATTAAAGCTTATCGCGTCAGTTTCAACCTTCTTATTAAGCAACGCGTTTTATGACTTCATTAATTAATAACCGAAACATATGAATTAGGAAATTGGGTTAAACATCACCTCGGCTCTTTGGGACCGCCCTAATCACTCGCGGCTTTGCTTACATATAAATAATTTTCACGCGATATTAGTAAAAGCGAGTAAGCCGATAGACGGCAAGCCCTACGATGGCTTTAATTTTGTTGATAGGTAATTTGTGAGCTGCTCCCTCGGGTGTATTTCTTAGCGAATCAACACTAGTGTAATTAACGAATTCATTTAAAGTTATCGTTGGGATTATTTCGGGGTAACCCTAGCTCTTTGATGTGTCGGTGTCTCGGCGGCGTGGAGGTGGCGTGGCTGTGGCGTGGCGGATCCCGTAACCGCGCTCTCTCTCCACTTGTGTTTCCAGCTTCAAGTCACATGTCACCGCATAATTTAAATCAAGTTAGTTTGATTAATGACGGAACAAATTGTCTTAGAGTTGATACCGGTTGATAAACACAAGTGTAGGGACGATGTTCGCTTTAAATTAATGATGTGAATAAAATAGAAACTGTCTGGAATTTTAACAGTGTTTTTGTTTTACAGGTTTATTGTATGAGGTCGATGAAACTGCGATGAATGAAGACAAGTTCATCATTATCAAGATCAGCACCCGATTTAGAACTTCCTGATAAGTTATTTGGCCTTTGGTACACTCAGGTACCATTCTTCAGAGATCCAGACCAGCTTCACAGATCATTGTCCTGGTAAAATAATTATATATACTTCTGCCTGTACCTTTTGTCCGTGTAGGGTAATTCAAACATATCTTATGGCACTCGTTTATAGTTTTCTCAGCTGATCGAAAGCTGAGAAACACTATCACCAAAAATGTTATGTGAATTCTGATGAGTAGTCTCGGAGATTATCTCCTACATCCAAACTTTTTGTCCATATAACGTTAGTATGGAATGCTGCGGGACTGTTTGAAAGAGACACCGCAGCCCTGGAACACAAAGGGCAAGGAAGCAATATGGATGGGTTTTAGTCAGTACAAGTCTGACACTCCCTTCCACCCTGCCCAAAGCGGGAGAAGTAATTTGATGATTTGCCATCCGAAAAATAAAAAAAGGTTAGTATAGAATCGTGATGTGGAAGTTCTGAATCGGGGAAATGAGGCCTTTCGTAATTTAAAGAAACACTTAATGGAAAAGGAATATTTAACAAACGGGGTTTGTATTAAAATCAGTTAACATATGCGTTATACACATATGTAGGTAGCTTCATCTCAGTATTGGGTAGACTCTTTCTCGTCTATTCACTAGCAAGTATTATTAAAGCAAACAGTTATGAAAACTACTATATTCTTAAGAATTAATTCCGTTATCATTTTCCACAAATAATTACCTTGATTTCAGCAACAATATCCGCTAAAAACGAAAGCAAAAAAGCAATAAAAACTATTATCTCCGACCAACGGGACTTCGTACAAGATACCTTATTAAAAATTAAAACACTACATTGTCAGTTTCCACAAAAAAATTTCTTTGACATCAGCCACAATATTCGTTTAAAACGAAAGAAAACAAAAGAAAAACTATTATCTTGTAAGAAGACGATAAAGGGGAATACCTATCTCCTTGCCGCGGATGTTTCAGGGCTGCAAATTAGATATCTTGAGCATCCAAAGGCTAAACGCTGGCGTTGCGTCTCGCGGTTCATTTGCATCTTAATTACCTGTCGGTCCAGGAGTGCACAGTGCTGCCACCTGCGAACCCTTTGCCGACTCATTTTTGTTTCACTATTAGATATTATGCATATTTTTCGCTGAAGTTTCTGAGCGTGTGGTGGATTTTTTTGCGGTTTAAGATTTTCTTTTTACGTTTTTCTTATTTAACTTTTGTTTTAGATAAAAAATTTATAAGTTTGGAGAAGAAAACATTCAAAGAGTTTGTTCTTATGAGTTTTGGGGTTCCTGTTTTGAAGCTCTCTAAACATGTGGATCATATACATTTTAAATTAAGTGTGCCGTGTGTGCTATTAAATTAAAAATATACTTAGCACTTTGGACATGAAAAACCCTGTGTAGGTTTAATCTTAACACTACAAAATTTTCTTTTAACTCTATTTTATCTCCAATCATGAATCACGCTTAAAACCAAGTCTATAAAAACTTTTAATCACCCACCTGTTCAATAAATATTTAAATAAAAAATCCACCATCCGAAACAAGCCCCGGGAAGATAGTGAATAAAAACAAAACACTGTAGCTTCCATAAAGCTGATTTATTATAAGCATCCTAATAGTTCCGGTAGTCTCCTTTGTTCCTAGTCAGGATTGGCAGTTCGATTATCCTTAGCTCTTGCAAAAAGGCGTATAAAAATTAGTCTATAATGTCCCAGACTGCTTAAGTACACCGCGGGGAGCGGACGAGCGCTACGCTAAATTAAAACGTCTGAAATATGAGACGCTGCTCAACTGAGAAAAACTTTCGTAGCTGCTAATTCTACTCTTACAATTTGTTAATTAATTTTTTGATGACTCTCGTCTTGGTGATTTTCGGGTGGTTGTTTGATTTTTTTGTTCTGATTCGGAATTTGATTAGTGGGTGCATTGGCTTGTAATTATGAGTCTATGTAATTATGTTTATATTTGATGTTACGTCTATAACCTGGGTTCAGACCTTTGCAGAGACAACTGGGAAATATAATAAAAACATTTATTTTCAGTTCTATTCTCCAACAAAAGAAACGAAAACAATAACCGCTCATTAAAAAATAATCCAAATAAAACAAAAAAACAATTACAATAAAAATATCAAAAAAATACCTAAGCACTTATTGCCGAAATTACCCAGAAGCCTTTTAAAAATCAGGATTACAAAAAACGTGATGGAGTACAAAGCAACAATATAAACATAGGATTGTCCCCGGCGCGGCTCGCATTTACGTCCGCTTTATTATTTTTAAGTCGTTTCGAGTGCTCTCCCGTTTGGAACTTTCACCTTCTCCCCCAGACACCGACTGGAAGTTAATTTCTTTTGGTGTATTTTAAAATTAATTTTGCTTTTGTGGCGAGCGCGACCGCACGCCCCAGGACGAATTGTAAGCGGCCAAATGGTAAAGCTCTTGGTTATAATAGCGCGGGAAAATTGTGGAAAACATTTTTCATGCTTTTGAACAATCGCGTGATCGGACGCCCCTGTGGCTAAATAAGTTTGTTTTTTAATTAGGATAGGTACGTTATGATACCGTTTGTTTAGTCTCTTCTGTTTAATTAACCTGAAATTGTAATATCTAATTTATTGTGTGTCGGTTAGGCAGCGGATCCTATTCTAATATTGCAAACAACAGATCGTTGTAATATTTCAATCGATGCTTAGCCTAAAATCTACTTTCAATACGCACGTAAATTTCAGAAAAACACATAGGTACAGACACTATATGTCAAATAACTGTAACTATATGTAAAATTCAGTTTTCAGAACACAATTCCACAATTAAAAGCTAGCAATTTCATATAAAAATTAAAAACAAAAGCTCCTAGTTTTATAGGCAATGTGAACATGCTGTTACTTGTCATAATATTTTAGTTGGAACAATAAAAGCGGATAAATGAACGACACTGTAATCGCCACACGGCGCGACTGCCGTAAAATACAAAAGGATTGTGAAGCTAGTTTTGTATTGTCATACTATTTTAAACTTTATCAGTATGACGGAAAGATTTAGTATTGAGTGGTGCTCAATTGTGAAAAATTATCTACTAGTTGCTTTAAAGCAGACAAATAAAATTAAAAGTTATATCACCGAAATAAAATTACAATTAGAACGTACTAAACACTCAGTAAAATGACAATATTATAGTTGCGAGTGAAAAATTAAATATCTCATCAAAGTATTGTAAGCTCTGTGAAAATGAAATAGGATTTAATTCTGATTGTCCAACATTTAGATGAATGTAACAGTGTGTAAAATTATGTGAATAGTTTATATGTTCATTCAGTAAACTGCAATATTTGCACTGCGACCGATCGGTTTATGTTTTTAATATTTAATTGAATGTAGGGAGGTTAAAAGGCTGTGGGCGATAGTGCTGCCTAGACGTAAAAGATATTATTACTTTTGTTTATTCTAATTTTGTATGCACGTATATCTTTGCGACAAATAGATGTTTTTTCTTTCTTTCTGTCTTTCTACGACGCAAATTAATTTGAAAAAATAAGGACGGTTGATGATAATGATAAGGAGAGGAGAAGAGGAGAGGTTAAATTAATGAACGACACGAAACAGACACGTTTAAAAGATACGTTTTCAATACTAACGTGTTTTTTGAGAAGGAAAAGCCGATCTTACTACTGCTTCATGCAAAAACCTCACATAGATTTTCCTTTTGCCGCTCTCGGTTATGCATTTTTCACACACAGTTAATTCATATTCACGAAAAAAGAACCGTCTAAAAACTGCACTAAAACTTTCATGTTAATTTTGCCGTGCGGTGCATCCAACAGGTGGTAAGCAGACAGACTGCCTGCTAATTGTCTTTCATATTTATGAGACTTTTCAACATTTTGCTTCTTCTTCTACACCCAGTTTTAGGTAGATGTATAATTTTACTTTGCAACCGTGAGTTGTGTTGTGACGTCATGTTGCGATTACAGTTTTTAACAATTTAAAAGGCTCGCTCGCCACTGCCTGTAGTGGTCGGTCCATTATATTAATTAATTGTTAACGTGAAATATTCAAACCAAAAGTTGCAGTAATTGAACCGAATATTTCGTCGGTAAACTGTTGTTTTAAAAGGATTTTCAGAGCAATTAGGCACTTGTATATAACTGGAAACGTATATGAGCAATACATCCCACTGTCAATTATTATTGTTAATAACTATGTCATCCCAGTGTATCTTCTTAAATAACCTTAATCGTCTGTACAGGTTACAGGGAGGCATGCGGCGCGCGGCGCGGCACAAAGGGCGCGTGCGACTTCAAAGAGGGCCGCTCGGATCAAAGAGCCCTCAGATAACGGAGGCCAGATAAAACCTCCGCTACCGGGCGAACGCCGTTTGATATCTGATTGTCGGTTAAAGATCGTGCCACCCAACAAACATGGAATAAAAAAGGTGTTACACATTTTTCTGTTAAAAATTCTACAAGTCTTTTGTGATAATTTTCTAGTCATGCGATCAAAAGAGCTTTAAATGGTATGAATGAAAAGAAAAATCTTAACAGTTGATCCATTCATACGCGAGTATTTTAACAAAAAGAATTCTAAGATCAGATGTTAAAGGTTACACAAACTTTTGATAAGTTTGTTGGAATATTTCCATAAATAAGAAACGTAGTTAGGTTGTTTTCTGTGAAATATGAAAGCAGAATAGTTGTTTTATATTTAGAGATAGAAATCTTTCTAAAACGTTTACAAAACCTCACCAGTTTAAATAAATCGCAGATTGTTCACCAAACAATGGTAAATCTCTCTGAAACGCAGTAGTCCCGGAGAGCGGTGTGCCGTGTGCAACGTTTAATCTCGACAATCAGCTGTGTGTCTGTTTCGTCCGGCAGTAAATCCGGAGGTGTGCGGCGCCGGGTCCGGCGGTGCGGCCCGGATTACCGGCTGTGTGCGGATGTGCCGGCGAGCTCGTTCGTGCCGACGCACCCTGACCCGCGATTAGTCCCACTAAGGGCAGTGGGACTTGTCGGGAAATTCGACCCGGGTCATAACCCGGATAAGATTCGCAGATAAGTACAAATAAATATTGATTGTGTCATTGTTTAGATTTTTGTCTGTTATTTGATGATGGTCTAATATTTTCTTTTTTTGAATATTGTGTGATTGCTATCTTATGAACTTTATTTTAGTCATTAATTTACAATGGTGACTCATGTCTACAGATGCCACTGTACATTATATGTACTTGATACATTATATTCATTATTGTTCTATAAAACACTGTTTTGTTCGAACTGTTTGTTCATAAAGATTTCGTAGAAACTTGGATTCAAATAGGCATCCTGTATTTAATTTTACTTGTTTAATTTTGTGTTAGTGACTAAAATAAATATCATGAAACTGTTGATGTTATGTTATGTTTGATAAAATTACCAGTAGTCCAGTCCAGGGGTCCTTTTGGAAATTAAACGAAAATCATGGAGACTACAGGTGGAATAAGACGAAGTAAGATAGGAACTAGACACACACGAATCTACTTAGGTACCTACTTAGCCTTTATCAGTTCCTGGGTCTATCCAGGATCTACGGGACTTTCGCTACGTACGTTTCCGACCGCGTTTGAAAACGTCGTTTGATACCGATTGCGTTGCTTTCGCATGCGTTCGGGCCCGTCCGTAGTTCTGGCATCAACTTCGCCGAAAATCTGTGCGAAGAACTTGAAGATATTTTCTTTTACTTTGTTCGTATTTAAGTTGAATCTTAGTGTGTCTAGTCTCTTATTTCATTGTATGTAGAATTGTAGATCCATTACTTTCATTTGTGAGCCTTAGGTCGAAACCACACGGTCAGACAGACATGCTACAAATAGCGAAGCAACTAGCTGAACCGAAGTTCAGCTAGTTGCTTCACTTAGTACTTACTGCGTGCTAAGTGGCGTGCTCCTGTAGAACTAGAGCATAGTTTAAACAGTTACTAGTGCCGCACAAACTGCATGACGGATTGGCACTTGTCCGAACTATGCTCCTTAAGCAAAACAAAGATTCTTCTGTGTGGCTTCGACATTAGGAACAAGTAGAATTTTTATTTTCGCTTATAAATTTTATTTTACGTCTGTAACGTTGTCGACGCTGAGCCTGGTCGTGGAAGTGACGAAGCCCAAATCTAACTTGGAGGTCACGCGTATTCTTGGGGAATTAACACACATTACGAGATGTTATTGCTTGAGAATACACGTAGCTGACGAGGAGATATTCATCTGAAGAGTCCGGGAGGATGAAGACAGAAGATAAGATTGAAGATTTATTTCACCTGCTCATGCATACGCGCTACGATTCTTTGTGGTTGTAAAGTTAGCTGCAGATTTTAATAAGAACTAGTTAGGTAGATAGGTTGTAGATTCTCGACTTATGTATTTATACACGGGGCACTACTCTCTCGCGTTCTGAAGAATAGGAAAGGGTTCCTGATGTATGAATTCACCTAAACCTTTCTATACGACTGTTCCACAGACACTGGTTATTGTAAGTAGATACTGTTCTGGACTCTTGGGGAATGGAGCATAAAATCACAGAAAACACAATATTTACCGAAAAGTTTTAAGAGCGCGTGGGCGCATACCGGCCGCGGGGGAATACCGAGAAAGCTTGATGTGCCGGATACGCATCTGATGCTAAAATAAGTTGACATGAAAACTACAAAAAATAGATTAGGAAAATCCTAAATACTTAATTTTATAAGTGCGAAAGTAAGTTTGTTTGTTACTTTTTCACCCCTAAACCACTGAACCGATCGTCCTGAAATTTTGCATATACGTTGTCAGGTATACTGAAACGGACATACGGTACCTTTTATCTTGAAAAAATGTACATGAAATAATAAGATGGCGCCACATTATCTTAAGCAGAGTACAATCCGAACTGATTGAGCGAAGCTGCGGGCAAAAGGTAGTATTATAAAATGAACAAACTGATTTTGATTAGAGCATTAATTTCGAGATTTCGGGTCGTCTTAGGGGCTAGTATTTCCTTCAAGTTTAGAAACAGTAACCCCTCGTAGCACGGCCGATTTTTAACACGATTTTTTTTATTGTGCTCTGTACTTTCATCTCTCGGTATTGAGAATCAGAGAGTATTGACAGAGAAGCAGTCTGCTGAAAGTCCAGTGCGCGATGGAAAATCGTTGTGTTAGAAAACCACCCGTGCGATCGAGGGCTAACTCTACCCGCAGCTAACTTGACAGATACAAAGATCCGTGGCGCGTAGGTTGCTATAGACTTGATTGATAACCCATTGTATGTATCACTAGTGTAGTTTCTTGGATTAGTAGTTTGTTGTGCTCACACTGATCAATTTCTAGATCGATGTAGTCTCCAATCTTCTTCGATCTAGCGATCGACCAGTGGGGTGCGGGGAACTACGATAATGTGTTCACTTTCAGACCAAATCGTGAGTAAACAATATGTGGGTATACCTGCATCTGTATAATAATGTAATTTTTGGTTTTTACACGCCGTTCACCTATCAATTGAACTTCCAATTTGCTTATTTTAATATTCTGTTCACTTCATCAATGTTGGGATGGCAATGATCAAATGAACTTATAGTAACAAAAGTAATTTAAATTCAGATATTAATGGCGTGGAGAAATCAAACCAATAAAGGTCGACATTGATTATGATTATATTCTTAAACGTAAAATGTTTTGCTGGAAAAATAACTGGATTAATAAATAAGATCTTGGTTTTGGTTCCAGACAAAAATTGCATTCTTGAAATGAATTAAAAATTGTGTGATAGTTTGTTGCCATCCTGTATAATCATATTCAATATCATCCATAGCACTTATATGAGCTTTTTATTCATGTGTTTGAACACTGTTCGCAGATGCGTAGAATGCTAGCCGGGTGGATGGGGTCCGGGCAATGCCGTGCAGCTAAGCAGTGTCAACCGAGCAATGGCATCGCTTTCATGTGGTTATAGAAATGTGAACAAGTCATGAAGACTATTGTAAAGCTTATCGTACTTTTTTGAATATGTTGCGTTATATTCCTGTATTCCTAATAGTTAGATATTCAAAAATATTCATGTTTATATTATGTGTGTATATTCTTTCTCCTTATACTTTAAAGTACTTTGAGCTTAATAATTAAACATATTGTTGTAAAAAGTGGTTTTATTTTCCAAAAGCTGATCGATACCTACTTTAACAACCTCCTGGGACGGGTCACAGGATTCTGGACCTAAATAAAAACAGACTAAGAGACTCGCCAAGATGATTGGCTTAGTAGTGTACACCGATCGGAAAGGAGCGAGTAAACAACCACTATCGAGGTACTCGCCAGTATTTTTGACCAAGGTAAATCGGGCTTCAGACCAAGACACAATCAGTGTGTGGAAAAGGGGTTAATATCTTTTTAATTTGTTCTCTCGTACTGTCAGGGCTGTGAGTACCTATATTTGATTTGCCAGTCAGTGGGGCTGTCTGCCCTGGCTGCGCCAATAGAACTAGGGTATTCTCCAAATCAATCTGATTACTCTGGTTCTTAAAAACGATGAAAAGAGCGCCATTTTTAAGACAAGATAATGAAACCTTTGTGTTTAAACTGGCCAAGTGCGAATTGGCTGGCTATGTAAGCAGACATATTCATGAATGGAGACAGCGAAACGGCAAACGCCTTAAGGTGCGACGCCTTCAGGCTAGGTGAGGCGACGATCCCCACAGGGTGACTGGTACTAGATTGGTGAGAGTTGTCGAGAATCAAGCTGATTGGCGTGCAGGTGAAGAGGCCTATGTGCAGGTGTGGACCGCTGTAGGCTGATGATGAAGTGCGCATTGGATTCGCTCGTAGTGTCCTGTATAGCTAAAACTATGATTTCCTTCTGTAATAATAAACTGCCATGGAAGTATTAGTAACCGGTATTCTATGGTTTTAACTAGCAACCCATTACAGTTACAAAAAATACCGCAGCACTAGACAAATGGCACAGCCTTAGTAATATGGTCCCGTTGGCACCAGCACCGTTTCCATACAGAACGGAAATCTTACTGTCGGTTTCTAATTTGAGAATTTAAAGACGAGAATCTGTCAAATTCAATATTATAGGTTCTACGGCGTTCACTATTCAAACTTATTGCTTGTAAACGGTATACGTAAGTAGCAGTTTTGTAATGTAGCTAGGTATTTACCACTAGATAAGCTGGACAGTCTGTGGAATTCACTGCCGGCTTCTCTGTTTCCCGATCATTACAATCGAGATGTCTTCAAAGTTCGAGCGAATCGGTGACTTTTAGGCAGGCGTGCTCCACCCGAGGATGCACCGTTCGGTTCACTTCAGACGAATTGCGGCCAAACGCAAGCCTATTTCGGGTTAAAAAAATACTTACGCAAGGCAAAAGGCAGGCTTATATTATGTGGCAGTGAGTCGAAACCAAGCTGCCTATGAAGAGGATGATGATAACCTATGTTCACTTTTGTTAGAAAAAACGCTCCACAGACTGTTGTATCTCGCAAAAATTGCGTCTGTTTGAGTGATACTATTAAACATGGTTCCTCTACCTCTAGAGTTAGGTAGGATATTTTTTTTCTCAGACTATTATATACGTTGATGTCACCTTTATCATGGTTACAGTGAACAGAATACAGACTTGAAACGAATAACTAAGCAATGATTATTGCTCTACTCCATAAACTTCAATTTGTCAGTCATACCCGAGGATTTAATATATAAGAGATAATCTGAAGCTTCAAAGAATACCTACTCAGTGCTGTTGTTTCTACAGGGTTCTTTATGAAAAGGTGATGATACAGAACCCTAATTGGGAAACACACTCGTAATGCCAATCCATTTCAGTTTGCAAATGAAATGAAAATCGAAAAGAAATACAAGAATCAACAAAAATAACGCGAAAATGAAAGGGTCTGTAATAACTAACGTAGTGCTCAATCAGAGTACTGACAAGGACTGAAAAACAAAGCTACCAAAATAATGACCAGTTTTGAACAAAAATATTTAATTGCTAAAAACTAAATCACTGAATAGAGTATGCCAACCTCCAGCGCCAACCTCTAAGCATAATCAAAGTAACACGTTATTTCGATAACACAAAGTTCTAATACATACTATATTAGAATAGAATACCATAAATATTTACAGATTTGCTTTAGGTAATGGCAGAATACTTCTTATACTACAATCACCTTTGTAACATACCATAAATTAAGTTTTTTTTCTATAAAAAATAAGAACATCGTGAACATATTTTTGATCAATATATTTACTGAAGATTCATCCGATATATGTATATTGTGACTTATTTGATCTTATTCGAAGATAAAATTCTCTAATAAGTTCTCGAGACAGTACCATCTACTAGATATTATAATACATTAACAGTTATCGTTACGGCAATATCTTTACTTGTTCACAAAAGCGGTTACGAATTTACGATTAATCGGAACTAACACATAGATAGTATTGCAAAACGAGCTCGAATAAGTTAATGTTACGTTAGTCTAATTCGTCAGCCTCAGGGGAAGCTCTGGGAGCTGTGTCGGTAGCCGCTGGCGCGTCGATGGGGACCAGAGGCGGGTCGTCATTGTTGAGCACGACGCTGTCTTTTCGTCGGCGATCTAAAGTGGACGTCTCATCCTTGACGTTCGTTACATTAGTGTGGTCACTTTTAGTTCCACCCGGCAAGACTGCATCTTCAGTTTCGTTAGTAACGGGATTATCATTACCAACATTGATTTTATCGATAGAATTCTGATTTCTAGCAATCACTTCTATCTTGATGTCTGCGTCACCACGGGGGGTGGCGGAGTTATCTTTATCAGTTCTTCTTACATCGTTAGTAGGGCGATCGGCAACCTCACTCTCCTGTGTATCCCCACGTGAGCTGGAGATCCTCCTTCTGCGACTGTTCAGAGCTCTCTGTACCGCCTGGTCGAAGATATCAGGGTTCAACAAGTCGCCAGACTGAAGGGTGTTTGTTTGAACCGTGGAAACGGATGGCGATGTTTGGGTGGTAGATTGCGCGGTGCTCTGAACTGTCTGCGTGGTGGACTGAGTAGTAGGAGGAGTGGCTTGTGTGCCTGTACCGGGAGCGTCGTGGTATGCGGCGCCGCTCGCGAGGGCAGCTATACCGGCTAGCCCCATAACGCCGGCCATGCCGCGGTGCGTGCGGAGAAGCAGCTGCTGCAGCTGAGCTTGTTGTAGTATCACGGGAAGCTCGTAGTGATGGAAGAAGTACAGCATGGAGTGCTGCAACAAACATATTGAATTATGACACATTCTAGACAATTTTGAGTCTCTATTTGTAAAATTCGATTCGCAGGCTTCCCATTAAGGATGTAAAGAGAAATGTAGCAATAAATAAACGGTATAAAGAGATAAGCTGGCAATAGTTGCGGCGGAGATACGACGCGCTGCGCTCGCTCTTAGATAGATGTTGTGAGTGCAGATTATAAGGCACGTCCGTCGAACTGAGCAAAACTCCTTTAGACAAATAAATGAGCGACTCGTGACGGTGTCCTCACTCCTCCCCAGTCTTTATTTATTTATTTCTGGGTCAAAGTTCCCACCCCTCGCGTCCTCCGACGTAAGTTTTAATTAAGAAACTTGTGACCGCGCCTGACTCAACTTTTATATTTGAAATTATATTTTCTGATCCCCTCATTTTGATTTTTTCCAAGTGGCGGTGTAACGGGTTACCGGCGCAGACAAGTTGCGACACCTTGTGATTTATTATTCGCGGCGTGCGCTGTTTGACAGATAATTGAATGTATTTTCCATATTTTTTTACAGTGAAGCTGCACGCTTTGTGATCACAAATACAGTAATACATAACGAATTATGTGTAGCTATTTCGTAAGTAAACATAAAGAAAATTTGATTACACATTGCTCATTATTTTCCTTCATGCACGAAGATAGCAGCAGATTCAAAGGGTATTTTACGGTCTCTATTTGAATGGCACACATATGCGTTAGGACGCTAGGTCAGTGGAACATGGGATACATTGTAAGGTTTAATTAACACCCATCCGTTCGTGCCCCAATCTGTTCGCGGATCATCGCAACAGCAGCAAATATAAAAAAGGATCAAACGTTTAAAAGGTATTTAATGGAGAGATGACGCCCTTTTATACGTCCATTAAAATCGGCCGCTTTGAGATTTACCGCCCGTCCTGTTAGATAGATACGTGAATAAAAAAACGAGGTCATTTTTATCAATTTTCAGATCGTTTGTAACAGATTACGTTGGCAGCGTATAGACGTACGAAAACTTTTTTAGGGGTTTGGCCTTTTGGTAATATCTAACATCTACGGTTGTTATTTTTCAAAATAATATTATAGCTGTTTTGATTTTCATTCAACCAGCAATATGAAGTAGCAGCAATTAGTTTTTGGAAATATATTTTCTTTGTGCAAAACTATATATATAATTCATAATGTAACTGCAACGTATGCATGAACCTTTTAAAAAAAATACTTCATAAAACACGCTTGTTGAGATCCAACATTTCAAAAAAGACTGCGAGTTCTTTGTTATAATAAATTTTTTGCCGCAAAATTGTCTTAAACACTTTACGGGCGGCGCGTTGATTATGCCAAGACGGTAGAAAACTCTGACAAAAATAAAGTTATTTTGATTTAAAATGCAAAGAAAAAACAGCGGACGAAGGAGCGCAGCCCTCGTTGGACGAGACATTTTTTTAAAATCCCTTTTCATTTTATAAATACTTAGACAGGCGCAGAATGACTGCGTTTAAGAGTTGAGATTCTACAGCATTGTTGCTATTCTCTTGACCTTTTTGTCTATAAATACGCAAGAGGTGCATTTAGGGTTGTGTCGGCACTTGCCCCAAAGGTTACCACAAAGTAAGCCGCTGAGAGTGTTTGACTTAAGTCTAACTATAATTTGCGAGAGATCTGGTAGATTACAACACTTTACATTGTTCCATGATGGCGGGCCTTTTCTGTTGACTTAGGACTTGACAGAAATTAACTGAAGCACGCCTATTAAACCTCCACAATAATAGGGGTCTCGAGTTAGTCTTTAATAACCGCTCTGACGGACAATATTATTTTACGGCATCAAAAATTTCCGAGCCAATAGAAAGTTAGGTAATTATTAATTGAAAGTGAAATCCTATTTGAGCCTGTTGTCAACAAGTCGTTCCGACTGTTAAAATTAATGTAAGGAGGATCGCACGTCGGTGACAGTATTATGCGTGGCGCGTCGCGCTGCCCCGACCTCATGAAATATGATTTTTAATAATAAGTTGACACGCTCGATGATTATAAGATAAGCCCCCACTTTGCATTCCGAAGGGGCTTCTTGTTTTTCGTCGTCGCCCTCGCGTTGTAATCCGGTAGAGCCTACTCCGCCGCCTGAGCTCGCTCGAGGCGCGCCTAATGTTATCTCCATACTCAATTATAACTGCGCTTTCGCTGTCAGCGTGTATTGTTCACAGCATGTACATCAGAGATTACGGGGAGATTTCCGAGATTACAATTCTTCGTGTCAAAAATAACTGGATATGAAATAAATTGTTGTGTTAAAATCAATTTCGTGTGGTAGCGTACAATTTTCGGAAATGAGGTATTAGTGACCCTAACACAAGGTTCATTCGAAACTAAATAAACATTGAACGAGAAATAATCACGATCTACCAAATGAAATTAAACTATAGTATTTAAACACTGTGGTTTCAAAAAATGAAACTTGAAACATAGCCGAGTAACTATTTAAGAGTAATCCAGCCATTTAGTTAGATCAGGTTTTCGAGAAAATGTAACCAGTTCACACCACTTGGCAACGCTGCATAGTTGTATAACGTGCATTCAATCTCCTCTACATGATAGTCCAATCTAAGATGAAACGTCATCATCATGACAGACCACAATTTAGATAGCTTGGTCACAGGACTCACAGGTAATACAGTGGTCACATACACATTGCATACCGATACATCGCGTCGTATACAATCACAAACACTATTACAATTAGCTAAATTCCAAAGCGATTTGGTCGAGGGATATTGATAGGCTCGCCCCCTATTACATGAGACTTAAACATAACAGGCGAAATGTGGTAAATAGGTAGGTGGGAAATAGTACACTATTAGGTACACCTCTGCCTAACCCTTCGGGGATTACTGGCGTGATGTTATGTTCTATCGATTGCAACTTTAATATAAGACCTATTTTATAATAGTTTAGAGTTCAAAAAGGCTATGTTCATAACATTTACAGTCTGTACTTACAGTAGGGACAAAAAAAAAACTTTTCATTTTTAAAGTTGCTTGGATTCGTTTTAGTTCTCATACTGTGTATATCTGTTGTGTAGTACCAACGGGCGGTCCAAGTCCGTTCGCCGTGTTATTAACTTCCGCACAGCATACGGACCGGAAATCGACGCCGGAGTAGATCCGCCCAAGACACACAGTCTGTACCACCCCTAAAATCCACGGAACAACTACATTACGATATTATCTGACAACAGTGGAACCCGGCTTTAATACTCAAGTATGTTCGACATGTACTTTCTCGTGATCACTTTGATATTTTAATATGGACAACGTATTAATGCTTCAAATTAAAATGTATGGATTCTATGGTAGGAATCAAATTAAATGTTCCGATTATTTGAATTCGGGGAAAAGTAAATGTTTGATTTTCTGGTTATCGATAAAAATTGTTTTAGCTCGCGGATATTAATATTAATGGCTGATTTTGATATTTTATTAGTGAATTATTCACTTCACATATAAATATAAGTTTCAGGGAACAATTTTCCTACACAGCTTTTAATTACTCCGGCAGTTGATATTTGACGTACATATAAAATTATCCCTCTCATAGAGAGGAGGTCTGTGTCCCAGCATTGGGAACATTATAGGCTGATGATGATGATGTATAAAATTAAATTTATACACTACCTACATAACTACTTTAAACTTTTTTTTAAATCTTCAAAAGTTTCTAGCAATTCAAACGACTCTTGTCAGTCAATCACGTGTTGGTCCTTGTGTCCACAAATCACTTGGACGTAATGTGTCAGTGACGCATTCCCCCGGGCCGGCAGAAAATATTACACGCACCGCCGTCGTTTGAGTCGTCCCGGGACACATTTGACAAAACTTTGATGTAAGACACACGCGTCTTTTGGTACATACTGCGTTGGAAAGGAATTTCAATTTGTCTCCATATGATGCGATCAATTATAGGAGACGTACAAACTTGTAATAATAACATTCTGATGCGATTACGTCGAGGAAATCTTTTGAAAGTTAAAATACTAAACAAAAATGGATGTTTGACAATCAAAATAAAGTTTTGAATACTGCTTCAACACTAAAACATCTCTATAAACCCAACTATGTCGCACAAATTGACAACCATATCCGGAAAATACTATTTTATCGCGCAGAAAATATAGTCGAATTTTCCGTGATGTCTGTTTTCGGCACAATCTCAAAAACTTACAGGGACGTGATTTGTTGACAAATGCTCGCGGCCCGACCCCGCTTTCTGGTAAAGGAGCTTTCTCTTTTAGTTTAAAAATAATAATAACTCCCGAACTGTGCAACGTTGATAGAAAGTGTGTGTTTGTGTATGATGTGAATGAGGGATTGTGTGTGTGTGTGTTTGAGTCCCTCAGGCGGCCGAGCGACCCCGTGACCCGTCTGCTATTGTAACGTTGTCATGACATACATGCTTATTTTATAATAAGACGTTATTTTTCCACTATTCAGCTGGGACTTACATAAATATTAGCGGGTACATTTTCTGGTGTAAAGTCTGACAGCTAGGCTGAACTAATGTCAGTCTTGCTTTGAATTGGGTTGTGTAGATGTATTACAAGATGTTAATTGATGTTTATTGTTAGCAATTAAGCGGTTTGGTAATAAACGGCAAACATAGAATGTATTGAATAAATTGGGGTTACCTCTCCGTTTTGAAACTTGAAAAGACTTGACAAAAAGCCGGACATTTACAAAAAAGTCCGGACATTTTAATCTTTCATAATTATTAACTTCTTTTATTTATTAAAACAGCCCTGTACGTTGAAAACTCCGGACAAAGGACAAGGCTGGACCAGTCCGGACTGCATTTGGCTAGACTAGAAGCCTGAACTTGTTAGGGAACAGCTCTAGGAGGACGATTAAACAGAATCAGAATTGGACGTCGACAATTTAATTGAATATTACGCAACCCCTTTGCCAAACATTCGCATAACATGAAACAGCGACTATACCAATAACACAGTGTGGAGCAGCGGAAAGCTATTATCGCTTTAGACAAACAGTTGATGTACGAAGCGTCCGCGCTGCGTGGCTAGTGCGTGGCGCCTGCGGGCTCTGACCGACTTCAAAGTGCTTTCCACAAATACGTCGCTGCACTCGGTAAATAGGCTAGTTGCAAATATTATTATGTCACATTTGAATACATCGAAATACTGCAAGTATGGACGTTCAGAGTGTATGTTTATTTTTATTTCAAGTTTATTTGTATGTTTTAGTAGGTACGTTTATTCACAAAAATTGAAGAAGCAGAATATTACATTCTGTCTTTACTATTTACAAGTCGTTCCTGTACGAGGTAACCTAAGTCTTTTAAGAAAGAAAAATCATAAATTTAAATGCTGTTCGTTGGGTAAGCGCATCATTTGAGAATGGCTGGACCGATTGTCTGCTGGACTAATGATCGTAATAGTTCTAATTAAGTTTGGATGGAAAGAAAATTGGAAAAGTTTCCTAAAAAATGTTCAAATCGGGATAAACTGAACATACACTCATTAATCTTTAAATGGAATATGAGTATGTACAGTCGCCAGCACGTCAAGATAAACCCTATACATATCTATAACTACAACAGCTACTGCTGTGTTAGAAAGAAAGTACACTCGGCGTGATTGGTGGAATTTTCAACGTTTCCAAAATTACCCAATAGTTGCGTATACTAACACTTAGGAGCCAATAATCATGTCTTACTTGTAATAGGCCACACCTCCTTGCTCCCGCGCCCTTCGTTTGTTAAATCCTTTAAGGTCAGTCAATAAAAATTCTTGGAGTAGGCCGGTTCGCGCAGTGTTATATTCGTAGTTTTGTGTGTTGACAATATTTTTAAAACTATAGATATTAGGGCGCCGATAATAATAATATTATAGAGAGGGACTCGACTGAGTGGATGTGGTGATAGAAATTTGTCGGCAGAAATAACGGTGAGTAATATTTTTTTATGATTATAATTTTTTATTCAATACAAAGGCTAATATTGAAAAAATGTTGAAGCTTGTGAGTCTTTAGATGGTTTTATGACTCTTGATGGCTAAATCCCTTACGTTCTTATTACCGTCTTTTCCAGATTTTTTATATGACGTAGGTATTATAACAATTTCTTCGTTATTTAGAGAATGAATCGAAAAATGATCTAAGATTTTCTAAGTATAATTATATTAATAATATTAGAAAAAAAAACAACGTTATTCGACAATAAAGAAACTCAGAAATATCATGGAATATGCACGAAATACGAGAAACACCCATAAATGTCTTTGCCTCGTCATAACTACCTATTCGATAGGTATCTTTATTGTGTTCTTTCATAATGAGTTCCCGGTATTGTAAGTTCTTAAATCTGCGCGCTCGCGCTGTTCCAAGCGCCATTGTTTTTTTTAAGTCGGTACTGATTTTATTTTAAAGTCAATACCTACGCAATTACTCGACTTTCTTTATGTCTGTTGATAAGGGATAATTGCAGGGATAAGGCCTTTTTAGTGCTGTTTGTGTGTAAATATATACAGTCTTGGCCAAAAGTATTGAGCACCTTGCAAATTTCGCTCGATCACGGTAAGTATGGGAGAAAACCAAATCTACTGTTGAAGTATTCTTTTGTCAGTCATCTACAAACATTTAAAAACTATGACCCACACCGCAGCTAGCAATAAAACACCTAGGTGCAATAAAATGTGTCTTTTACCATTTTTGTATTTATTTATCAGTTCGCTACCATCGCTCGTTGTGAACACATCCAGTGATCTGGTGCGCCTTTGGTATTTTATTTCAAAGTTTTAAGTGTTATCGTTGCAATATGCCAAAAAGAAACGAACTTTCTTTAGAAAAACGTGTGCAGATACAGCTTCTGCATGAGCAAGGGAAATTACAAGTAGAGATTTCCAAAACTGTGAAATGTTCGCGCCGATGCGTGCAATATGCTATTCAGCGATTCTCTGCTACCGGATCCCATCAAAATAGACCGAGAACCGGGCACAAACGCATCACCACAGACCGTCAGGATCGTCAGTTACTGAGAGAGTCGTTAAGAAATAGGAAAAAAACATCTTCAGAGCTCGCTGCTGAGTTGTCAGAACAAATTAAGAAATCAATTTCTGCTCGAATTACTTGTAGAAGACTTCAGGAAGCTGGTCTGAAAGGCTGTAAAGCTAGGAAGAAGCCATGGCTCTCCGACAACAACAAAAAAGCTCGGTATAAATGGGCCTTAAAACACCAAACTTTCACCGCTGAAGAGTGGTCAAATGTTGTGTGGTCAGACGAATCAAACTTTGAGGTGAGTAAGTCAATTTAATGCCCTAGTAAAATTATATAAAATGGTTTAAAAACCAAACGCATAGATGAAGTTGTTTTTTTTTCCGGAACTCAATATTTTTCTTTTTATTGCAGATTTTTGGAACACCTAGTGTGACGTTTGTGCATGGCCGATTGGGCGAACAATTTAAGCTAGAGTGTGTGATCACAACCGTAAAACACGGCGGCAGCAACATAATGGTCTGGGGTTGCATGACCGATTCTGGAGTTGGCGAATTGTTCGTGTGTAAGGGCCGCATGGACTCTACTAAGTACATAAATGTACTAGAAACTGCGTTGCTGCCTTCATTCACGAAACTTTTCGGCGACACGAACATGAATGGTGTTAAATTCCAGCAGGATAACGCGCCATGCCTCAAATCTGCCCGCACTATGACATGGTTTCGGGAAAATAACACAGAGCTTCTTGACTGGCCTGCCCAGTCGCCAGATCTGAACCCCATAGAACATTTATGGGGTTTATTAAAGCGTAGAGTTAGGCGCCACATAATTAACAACAGAGAAGATTTGAAACGCTAGCTGCGCCTAGAATGGAACGCGATTTCTGCTGAAGACTGTAAAAATTTTGTTAGCTGTTTACCAAAAAGAATTTCTGCCGTAATTAAGGCAAAGGGTGGACCCACAAAATATTAATTTTCTATTAATAAATAGTAAAATAAACCTATATAAAACGTTTTGTTTTGTTTCTATTTGATACTCGGCATAAAACTGAAAGATGTCATGGGTGCTCAATACTTTTGGCCACGGCTGTATTTTCATAATAATAAGCTAGCAATTATTGTAGGGAATCATATTATAAGTTGCCTATTAAGTAATACTAATAATGTGCAAATAAACTATAGCTATTTGTTTTGTTCCAGAAAAAAATAGATGGGCGGCTCTATGCAAGAGCCACGATGGCCGAATAACCTCAGCTGCATACAATGTGAGTCTATGTATACCTTTTTATCACACTTAACACCCTAACTTATTCATATTTGTTTATAGTCATAGGTAGTTTTACGCGCGCCGCGCCACGCGCCTGCTTATACTACTCAGTGAATGTTATTAGTATTATTACTATTAGATAAAGCTTCGTCTTTACCACCTACAATGACGGAAGTTTTCAATTCGACGGATTGTTTGTTTATACCTATTTTGAAGAATAATTTTTAACCATCCCATACTCATTTAGTTAAGTTGGCCGTACAATTTTTTTTTTAATTGACGGCGCGGTTGGCGCAGTCGCTGAACGATCGACTGCTGCGCTGCGTGTCGCGGGTTCGATTCCCACACGGAACAACAGGTAGTTGTTTCTGGTGTTGGTCTAGCTGTTTGTGTATGTGAGTTTAAATGTTTGTAAACGCACCCACGATACAGGAGTAATTCTTAGTGTGGGGAAACAATTAAAAAAAAAAGAAATGTCATAATAAAGAATCAAGAAGCAAGTATTGAATTTTACTTCTTTGTTTTAGATTTCAATGGACGCCGTTAGGCCTTGACGAACACCGAGCCGGCCCCGCGCCCCCGCACCGCGCGCTAAAGCGGCGGACTCCGCGGCGGCTACCGCCCCGCGCCCGCTGACTTCGTGTTCGTAGTCAGGAGGCGCCGGAAGACATATTGACTGTATCTTTAGATGACGAACTTCGATGGCAATAGTAAATAATGCACTTCATTCACCCGGGGTTCCGTAGAAAGCTATCTTATTTGTTAATTCCATGGTCTATTTATGTGCCAAGTTTCACTAAAATCCGTTCAGCCATTAAGGCATGAAAAAGTAATAATTATCAATCCATTCTCACAAACTTTTAAATTAAATAGTAGCACAGTTTTATAAAAATTAAGTAGTATTTCAATATTGTTATTATTTTATTTATCAAAATAAAAGGTTTAGGTATTTCCAGCCACTTTCTCAAACGTTTATTTTTCCATTGCTCGATTGGGGAAAATTAATATCGGCATTCAGCACGGGTTGACAAGGGATTTTAGTAAGCGCGAAAGATTTGCGATCTTATTTCATTATAAATAGCGTTCACATTTCGGGATGCTACGGCATGCCAGAACGTGCCGGAGGTGAACGTGCAGGCTGTGAGATTATAATGAGAAAACAAGTGAGTGTTAGCGGTGCTAAATAAGGTTCGAAATCATCTGAAGTATAACAAAAAAAACCCTTGTCATGTCGTGTCGCAGTGGGCGTCGGGCCTTATTATACATATAGCCCAGTCAAATTATACTAATTTGGTAAAATATAATATGATAGGTAAAAGCTTACTGTTTTTGGTGGCAGCATTTAATTCTGCTTGGCAGTCATTAGTAAAAAAAAGCTTGTTTCTAATCTATCGCATAGTTTAATTTTATATTTTCTGTGGTTTGTATAGTTTACTTATATTTTAATTTAGACTATTTGATTTAAGTTTTGAATTTTAAAAATATGAATGTTTAGTAATAAAATTATTAAGATTGTTATTCCGCATTTTATTTTGATATTATTCCTGCGGTTTCACACGCGTTCTCGTATGACCCTATCCTATGTCCTTTTCTGATACCTACATTAAATTGATTATAAGCTTCCATAGGTATTTTAGCCATTGCGCCGACTACCTGTTTTTGATGAGAAATATACATATACATATAGTAAAACCAGCCTCACGAGAAATGACACACCACATCAAATCAACCTCTTCCCAAAAAAATAAAAGTATAATGTTAATTTTTGATCGTTTGTTGATCTGTTTCGTTTTTTAAAGTTACCACATAGGGTCAGTTCACACCGAGATCAACGCGACGCGACGCTGCACGCACATCGAGGCAAAATAAACTTTATTTTCTACACGAAAAGATACACATTTCATTAGATGCGCTGCGCGCTGCCGCCGCGAGACGCGTCCGATGAAATGTGTATCTTTTCGTGTAGTAAATAAAGTTATATTTTGAGTGGAGGATGCGCGCAGAATCGTCGCGTCGCGTCGTGACTCGGTGTGAATTTTTCCAACAAAAACGACGCTATACGACATAACTATTAGGTTCATTTTTAGGTTTATTTTATTATCCGCGTCCTTGCCACAATACATTCCTGTAGCCAATATGGAATCGATTTTTTACATAATTTGAATAATGGTTGAAACGTTAAATTGGCCAGTAAGTCATTTCGTGTGGAAGTAGCGAAATTTACTCGTCAATCGGTTCTAGTTAGATTTTTGGTTATGAAACTTCGTATTTTTTTTCTGCTCTAAAGTAAAATAAATCCTATCTTTAGAGGTAGGTATATTTTAAAATGTAGAACCTGTGCCTTATGCTAGTTGTAACTAAAATTAAAACGAGCAATGAAACGAATTGTTTATTTATAGTGCAATTTGTTCGTATTCCTTTCAAGCAAATAAGGAGATTCAGGCATGTTCATGCGCACGGTACGGTGATTACAATGTAAGCATACTTCAGTTCAGTTACTTCAGTTATCATTTCATTTCTTCATTGTCCAATACATCTCGCTACTTACCAACAGCTACTATTACAGAAATCATAGAATTTACGTCAAATAATATCTCTTTTTATTCATTACGAATTCAAATATTACATAAATTTAGTTTAGTTTAGTTTATTTATTTAAATTTGTCAAAAATTACAGGTCAGGTTAAAAAAAATGTAAAAACATTAAAAGCATATAATACAAAAATAATCATAATCAAAATTCCGAATATAGATATTTCAAATCTGCCGGGCGTCCCGTGAGTCCCGCTAACTTATTTTTACTACCATGCCATTATTTCGATTCCATTCAAGTATGCAACCTGCCAAACTAGTTTTTTGGCAAGTATATTTTATTCTACACTACGACGCGCATACGCACACATCCTCACGCACGCACTGCAGCACGAAACATTACAAGCAAGAACAGACAAAAAGATATTTATCTCTTTCGCACGATTCTCGCTGTTGTTGCTCATAACGCGCTCAAGGTCAAAGTGTGGTAGCTTGATGTGCTGGCGACTGTACCATGCTGCTACATGCGTAGATAATTATTTTTTTAAATCTTGTTTATCGAATCCTAATAAGAAAAAAAAACAGAAAAACAGAGAATATTCCGCAAAACTAATTTTCTTCACCATTAAGTATTTGACCAGAACAACGTCTGTCAGGTCACCTAGTTAATAATATAATTGGTGATTAGTATAATTTCGGTGCCACATCTATTCCAAACTATGTTACGCAATGGTTTTGGTGCTATATTCTGTTATTGACTGAACCAACGAACCAACGATGTGGGCCCCATAGCACAGCATCATGCTTTTCGCAGTGTAAACGTGTAAATTCGTAGTTATATATTCATATTTATTTATTTATTCATTATACACAATATTTTTATTTTTTTATTCTTAATCATGCCTGACCGTGACTTCTTCACTTTGGGTCCAATCAGAATACCAGCTATGTAACCTTTTTTGTTTAAATGTTACAGCAACATGCCATAGGGGGGGGGGGCTTGCCTTTTGGCCTCGTACAGAACAAAATGTTCTTTTTTTTAAACTTTACTTTTAATATAATTTAACTGCATTTTTAATTTTAAAACCATTTTCTTTATGTTTTGTCCTGTGCGGGCTAATAAATGCTTTTTCTTTCTTTCTTTCAGCTGTCAACTATTTTTGTTTCGTTCTGCTTTGTATTTATAAATATTTGTAATTCGTAGTACATTTGTCTATTTGTTTTGTCATTTTTTATGCACGTAATATTTTTGAAGTGAAAACTTCTTTAGCGGCGTTGTGCACTTTTTGGGATGGGTAAAAACTGTTAAGCTCCCGTCAGATCGAATCAGCGGCGCAGGGCGCTTGCGCGAGTGTGCGTGTAGCTTAAGCTAGATGGCACTGTTTCAAGTTTTCACTTCTGCCGGCACTCCCGGAGTGCAACCCGTTGTTCTTTTTTATATTCACTAGGCACTTTGTAAGGGTAGTAGGATAGCCATATGTAACACTTGCCTGTATGAACAGCCATGACGTGACGAGGGCAAGGCTGCTGTACTGTCCGTTGAACCGGTAGTGGTAGGCGTAGAACGAAAAGTGGTACAGGTAGAAGAATCTGGTGACAAAGAAAACGAATTTTGTTAAATCATGCAGATAATAATCATAAAGAATATTTATAGGGGCAGGCGTTTTCCTTTTTCTGTTACATTTATACTAATTTAGCAAGATACATTGATTTTTCTCAGCTCGCTTATGAAATACTGCAGAGGAAATATCTTCAAAATGAGATAGGTTACATAATTATTTGAAGCTTTCACGGTTTATAGCTAAACTTAAACTGTCACTTACGATCCCGTAAGACCTTCCGTGATTTTAAATATCGGGAGTAAGTTTACATAACTATTACTAAAATCTACTCATATTTCAAAAGATAAATTTTTACAATAAGAAATTTCTCCATGTCGGTAGATAGGTACCAAGGTACATAAAAGACGTCGAATTGAATATCCATTAGGGGAGCACTAGAAGACAATGGCTAGGTAATATAAACAAGCGTGTAGTAGTAACCATCTCATAAACTGTATTCTAGTGTTATCTTGTTACGGTCAATGTTGGGAGGCCGCAGAATACATCGATTCAGAAGGTCTACTATTACATGACGTAACATTACGCCTGTAATCACCGAAGGGTTAGGTAGAAGTGTATCTAATGGTACCCCCACATTTCGCCAGTTAAGTTTAAGTCCCATGTAATAGGGGCGAACCTATGGCTATCAACCAGGCACAAATCCAGACGAGAGAATTTCTTCTTCAGTTTCTGATGAGAATCCAATTACAATTTGCCTGACCCGCGAATCGAATCCAGGACCTCATGCTCAGCAGTCGCAATTGGAACCACTAGACCAACTCCAATATTACTACCCAATTACTGGATTCCTGAAAATCACAACACAATGTTTTCTTACGTTAGTATGAAAATGAATGATTCCTTTAGTTTTTATGTTCTTTCACTACTTGGTTATGTTTATTTAATAGTAATGCTATCAGTCTCGATCTCATTTTTATTGTTATAAATCTTTACATGTTATGTCTTTTTTTTAATTTTAGTCGTAATCGGTTAGCTAATTATAGCGATGCCGTTTTTAAAATTTATAATTCGTAAGTTATGTATGTATACTCTTAGATTTGAGGAGTTTAATTGTCTAGTTGTTTAGTTTTATATTATTTCTAGAGCCACTCGTTTTAACTTTATATTCTTATTATGTTATCACTGTCATATTATTGTGAATGCTGGTTAACCAGTAATTGGCGACTGTGTAAGTCCAATACTGTAAAACCTTTGCTTGTCATTGTTGTATACAGAAGCTGTTGGTAAACCTCTATTAATACATAAATAAAATAAATTACTAAAAAAATAAAGATACAAAAGAAAGTTTAAATGGACGTTTCTTACTCAGTAACGCCCGAAACCGAAATGAAATCTGACACAGAGCAATAGCACATAGGGTATCTTTCTTTTTACACATACACATCAAAGTTTCCAGCAACAGCTAGTTTAGTACAAGTTCGTATTATATGGAGACTGTGAAACCATGAGCGTTTAAAATAGCACCTAGTTTAGTGTCACATAACATTTATTTTGGAAGAAGATTGGACGCAGTAAAGCGTCTGCTTCTGAATTTTATCATTCAATGGGGAATATATTTTGTAGGTCCATGTTACATTGTACACGGAGCTGTAACATCAGACCATATAAGTGATACTTCTGTATGTTTTATTCAGTGGTTCGGTCGAGTCAATCAACAAGTATACGTGGAGCAACGACGCAGTGGGCGAGCATCATTAGGAGCTTATTAAAAACACAAGACGCCATGTTTGATTATAAGTTCCGTGCTGGTACAATTTTATCTGCAGATTTTTTTTGTGAATGAAAACGTTAGGGTTTATTTTTGGTAAGTATATGAATAGATTTCTCTTTAAATAATCTTTTTTGGTTGTGATAGTATGGGTATTTAAGGTTTTTTTTATAAGATATAGTATTGGCGAGAAAGTGCTAGCCACGACTAACGCAATAAAACAAGATCGTTTATCATTGTCAAAACCAGCGTAAAGTACTTTACTTAGATGAAATTACTTCCCTTAAAACACTTTAATAAAGAATAGTTAAGGAATATTTTCTAGAAACAGCGCTTAGTTCTATTAAAATTTCATGTATTTCAACCTTGATACGACGAAGATTCATAAATCATACAAAAAAGAACAGTGCACACCCCCCACCCAATCCTTTAAAAAGGCAAAGGCACCCATCATTTCAAGAATGCAACTCGACAACGCCGACAATACTTTACACAAGCGTGCGACTTCGAGCCAATCGTATAGATGCCATTAGATTCGTTATCTGCTTATTTCGGTGGATAAATTTCCAATGTACGACAAGGGCGACAAACGGGCCCCGGAAAAGGGGAAATGTCACCTCGTTATCTGAAAAGGTTGCAATTTTATTTGAAATCGATATTCACTGAGAGATACATTATTCTTGTATTGTGTTCGAGTGTGAAGACATGCTTTTTGTATCCGATGCTTTTTGAGATGTGCTTCTTATGATGCAATGCTGCATATGAAGGAAGTAATAAGCATCGAGGATTTGAGACACGTAAAGACTTAAAGAGGAAATATGAGAAACCTAGTCTGGTTCTTTACGTTTCAATCTTTTTAATTTGTTAAGAGACGACAAAGTATCATGTAAATACGCGTTCAAACTCAAAGCATTTATTTGAATAAGACCATTACAGGCACTTTTGAATGTCAAAAACAAAAGTGCGATGTAAGCTACAAGCTTACTAAAATACACTGCAGTTGCCCATTCCAAAGCGTAGATCTCTATGGAGAAGAATGGGCCAGATACTCCATGGACAGGAGGCCTTTGCCCAGGTGTGGGACACATAAAAAATATGTAATAGTGTGTAAGTATAGAACTGATGGACTAGCATCAAGTTGTTCATTTTTAGTGCTTTGACTGTACAGAAACCCATAAAAAACATACTTCAATAAAAACCGAAGATTCCTTATTCTTTTTTTCTTTGGCGTATGATGCCCAACAGTGAAAATGTTATGTACTTGTTATTATTTTTATGTAGACTTGCAAGGTATGTTATGTTATGTCAATGAGTAGACGAGTGATTCCCTTGATGGATTTATTGCTACTCTCTTATAATTATTGTTAAGTTAAAAAAATGCACATCTAAACAATACCGATATGCATTGATGAGTATGACGTACAAACAACACAAAGGCCAATGTACAGCGTAGCTCGTACAATTGTTATGATTCATTTTACTCATTAATATAAAGAATATTTTATCAAGCAAACCAGATTAAAAATCTTCATCTAATGACTTCTTAGAGTATCCTACAGATGCGCATTTCAATGGTCATGCTAGCACAAACACGGAGCATACGATTAACATGGTAATTCGAGCACAAGTCGTTAATTAGTAGCTTGAGATAAATCCCGTGTGCGCACGAGGAAGCACAGAAGCGTGTACCGTGCTATGTTGGTGCTAATGCTCATGTTACTGATACAGCTTGTGGTTGATAAAGTATTGATGGAGCTAGAGGAGTTTGCTTGGAATATTTTATGAAGGAAACTTATGTCAGATAGTTCGGGTTGGTTCGTCATTATAATCTAAAAGATTGTTACTTAATTTTCAGTTGCTTGTTTTAAATATCTGACTGCCGCGTTGGTCTAGTGGTAGCAAGCGCGACTGCTGAGCATGAGGTCCTGGGTTCGATTCCCGGGTCGGGCAAAGTGCTATTGGGTTTTTCCATCAGGAATTTCTCAATAGCAGCTACGGAGTCTGGATTTGTGCCCAGCTGATGGGAATAGACTCGCCCCCTATTACATGGGATTTAAAAACATAACTGGCGAAATGTACCATTTCAAGTGTACCATTAAGTAGGTACACTTTTGCCTAACCCTTTGAGGGATTACTGGCGTGGTGTTATTTTTATGTTTTAAATATATAACGGTGTTAAATAAGCCAATTTACGAAGCGAATATATCCATTTATCTACTAATATTTAAACTATTATGAAAAATTCTATGTTATGTTCTTACCATTAATACATACATACATAAAATCACGCCTTCTACCCATGGGGGTGGCAGAAACCACAGAATCTGCTACGATCCTACCATACTCCTTTTGCTTCGTCCACGTTCATACATCTGGCCATCCATGCAACCTCACCTACACACACACGGTCATTGTATGTCCTTCTAGGGCGTCCCCACCGGCGTTACCACTTACATAATATAACGTCTCACCTGTTATCCCCGAAGGGTTAGGCAGAGGTGTACCTAATAGTACACCCACATTTCACCATTATGTTTAAGTCCCATTTAATAGGGTGCGAACCATCAACCGGTCACAAATCCCGAGTCCATGGCTGCTACTGAGAAATCTCTTTGGAAAAATCCAATTATACTTTGCCCTACCTGGAATCGAACCCAGGACCTCATGCTCAGCAGCTTACCAACGAATACCTTTTGTTAGTCGCCTTTCACTCATCCTCGCCACATGACCAAACCATCTAAGCATACTCTTTTCAATTTTTGTCTTGGATCCAGTACACATTTTCGTTTATATTATAATGAATAAATAATTTATTTCTCTAATCATAATAAACAGTAAAGCGTCATTATAAACTAAAAACTTTATTATATCTTCTTGAAACGCCGCCAATATCACTAAAATAAGTCAAACGATCACAATACCATAAAATAACACCAAGAACGAATTGAAACCAATTTAAAATCAGAGGTAAAAAACACAAAAGGGGACACTAAAATTGGAATTCAATAAAATGTTGTTTGAAAAAACATCTGTTTCCCAGACAAAGAGCGACGCGTCGATTAAGTTCTTAAGTAACAATTTCAGCGACAGATCGTTCCCAGAATAATTTAAAGAGGGGTAAAGGGACTGGTCCTCCGTAGTCCAGCTAAGCTGTAGGCGTCGGCTCTTTGAGCGACATCAAACGACGCGAGATTACCAACGCATTAAACATACATGTTAGAAGAAACAAGCGGCGTTTTCTTAATGTTATTTCGTCCATAAATATTTTATCGCCTCTGTAATGGAAAATGTAAATGATGGCTTGACACGGACGTGTGACTTTTTTGTATGGAGCCTTTCAGCTGATTATTGGGGAAGGGATGCACTGGCCTGAAATTATGTATTTAAATTTAAGAGCTAAGGACTCTTGCTTAATAATTCGCAGTCTCAGATTTAGAAGGTACTTAAAGAAGACTAAAGTACAAATAAAACAATTACAACGGTAATCCAAGCTAATATAGGGTAGCAAAGCATTAAAGACACGCACAGGCAAAGCGTTTGTATACACCAAATAAAATATATCATTAAACCTCGTCTGCGTGTACAAGTGAGCCGTCACGCCGACAACTGATAGGCTGTATAAAACACCAAGAGTCGAACGCCCATTTACAATTTTCCTTATTACACGAAAATTATTCAGAAGCCCGATAGGAGCGAAACTGAATCTTGTTGAACTAACTCAGTGCGAAATCACTTTCGGCTCGGCCTTTGATCTCGACTGCGCCAAAGGAATGTTATTCAGTAAAAACATGCAAATTCGATAAGGTATAACACAATATTATGGAGAGCGGCTGCCGGCGCGACGCTCTCTTTACAATACTTGGCCAGCATCGGGAAATGCTTTGAATATTATTTATCAGATCACGAATCTTCGGGTTCCGATTGGCCTTGGATTAATTTTTATCATCTTATTAGCGTGACAAGGTAGGTAAAAAAATTGGTACAGTAAAAAGTTTGATTGAGGTCTGTACCTAAATGTAGCATTGGTGGTTACAAGGTTTTAGTCACACAATCATAAACGTAACATATCTATCTACCATTTGCATAAAATATTTCGTTATTTTCAATTTATAAATAAAATAGGATTGACAACCACAGCCGCAGGACTAGGCAAGTATGAAAAATACTTTTGTGTTAAAATGATGCTCTTTTTTGAATATTTCATCACTGAAGCTGAACTTCTAATGGCGCTCTGAAAAATATGAAAGGATGCTCCCAATTAGGTTATACACTGTTCCTTTTAACGTAAATTGCCTTATCTCAAGCTTAAATCAATGTGCTCCCTGTATATTATGATAATAGGGTTTTTTAATACCGTTCAATTTGCAAATAAGATTTTGTAGAATGTTTGTAGTTTGTAAATGAAGTTAGGGACAACTTAGTGGATATTCTGACGCACGTTGAGAAGTTCCTCAAAATGGAATGGAAGGAGTGAATGTATAGGGCGCTGGGTGCTGGCGCGGGGTCCGGGTTGACCGCAAGAATCCGCAACCCCGGCAGGGTGCGGCACTAACGAAATGAAATTCCGTTGACATTCCACGCGACGCTGCGATCGCGACTATGACCACTGACTACTGACAACACCAAGTATGCAATAATTCCATGCCACCGATACGAAAAAGGCCCCAAGTTTATTAATAACAGAGGAACAAACACACGCAGCTCTGATTGTTAAACGGGAATGTGTATGTTGAAATGCGCTTGTAATTGTGCTGCACCTGCTTTTGCTAGATTTCAGATTTCATTTTCAATCATAGATTTCATGAAATATCGGATATCAAGTTATAATGCATGCATGTCTGCATGGTTTTCTTCAAATGAGAATGTTCATGAGAAAATCAACATTTATGGCAAAATGATAAACACAATACCAAATGAATTTCGTTTAAAACTGCAGTAACCGATTCATCGTTGTTATTAAATAGACTAGGATGAAATTTACTGTACCTAGACTTAATAAAGTGAGGGTTCATTTTACGTTACCAAGTTCACTTATCTATGAGTGGCCTATTAATAAAATACATTTAATTCTTAAGAATTAATAAGACTGCGTTTCAGAACTTAAAAAAAAATCAATAGTATGTATTATACGTCAAAAATGTCTCCGTAAATTTACTAAACAAACTAATCTCTAAACGCTACTAAGTCTATTGGAGAATTTAGCTCATGAATATGTAGTGTATGAAATTAGAACGTCGATATGTACGAGCAAGTTGGTGTCGATGCTAATCGAAGGCAGAAGTTGCGAATGGGCCCGAAGTCCCCGACAAATGCGGTTCAACACACAAACTTTGTCGAGTCGCAAGTTCGGGGCGATATGTCGACGTATTCTTGTGTGTTTGCTGAGAATGCGGCTTTAATAGACCGGTTTCAGAGGGTGGAGCATGATTGACACATAATGTTTGATGCAGTATTTTTGTTTTTGAGGCGCTCGTGGCTTAAAACCAGCCGCTCGGGTCGATTTTCGGGTTATGCCGCGCTTGCCTAGGTTGGTCCGTGGACGGGTGACCACCCATGGCATACAGAGTTTTGCCCGTGCCTCGGAAAGCACGTTAAGCCGTTGATTCCGGCTGTCATTTATAGATCTCTGACAGTCGTTACAAGAAGCCAGTGGCTCCAAAATCTGACAACCAGTCTTACCAAAGGGTATCGTATTACCCAGTTTGTGGAGGTTAGATAGACAGTCGCTCCATGTAAAATACTGGTATTCAGCTACATCCGTTAGACTAGAAGCTGACCCCAACATAGTTGGAAAAAGGCTAGGCAGATAATGATGATGATGAGGGTATTTTTATTGGATTTACTATTTTCATGAAAAGAAGCTTGGAAGTTTGTTGACTGTAACATAACATAAAACATAACAACACGCCTGTAATCCCCGAAGGGTTAGGCAAAAGTGTACCTAATAGTACACCCACTTAAACAACGTACGACGACGAAGTTTGTTGACTGTTTTTACTTTTAATCGAATTGTGATAAAAACACGTTTAAATGTGTGACGTGTGTACCTCTCGATTCATATCAGCATGTCATGGGTGCTTACATCTATATCGTAGATAGCCTGTAAAGCCAGTCACTGCATCCCTGATTGGTTTCTGTCGGGATGAAGTCTTTTATAAGGTACTGGTCTTGAGATCGCGTTTTTTTTTTTTTTTACGGATGTGAAATCATCAAATGACTTCTCCCGCTCTGGGCAGAGCGGAAGGGAGTGTCAGACTTGTACTGACTAAAACCCATCCATGTTCCTTCCTTGCCCTTTGTGTTCCAGGGCCGCGGTATCTCTTTCGAACAGCCCGCAGCCCTCCTGTCAGTCCCCTTGTTTGCACATAACAGGTGCTGATAAACGGTACTAAAAGTGCCGAACTCATCTGGCAAATTTTGGGCTGACTCGATTTGAATTGTCAACGACACGCTAAGAAGAAGTTCTGATCTAAGGCCTTTGTACAGTATTTTTTACTTGTGAATGTCTAATGATTTTAATTAACTATAAATATCATTAAATTTAGACATAAGTCTTTTGAACTCTAACGTACTAATACTATAACTCTACATTTATGTACCAATGGATTTGCCAAACTAAGCATAAGTCATGGCAACATCGCTGGGATGGCTCAATTTGTTGCAAGGAAGCCACACCACTCCAAAGATGCCAACATGGCTGGCAAATACCCTCCTTTATTATCAGGAACAACTTCCAGCTTTCCTTCATAGTTGCTAAGGGTTGCAAACTCCAACATAATTGTGAAATTTGTCTCGTATTTCTACGATTTCCTAAGTAAAAATTCTAAACTTTTTCTATTGTCCTAAAAATGTTTTTTTTAAACAATACTCAATGGTTACGGTCCTTCGAAAGTTTCGCAATTTGCGACTGGGTTATTGCGTAGTTATTTTAACTTGTAAAAACATGCTTTTTATTGCTTCGTTTAGAAACGAACGAAGTTTTGTTTTGCTATTGTGTGTAAACGAATGTTGAAAACGTGAGGCCGTGGATGGCTATTATAATAAATTTTCAATAGGTGAAGAAAAATAAATTATTAGCGCAAAATATTGCGCATGTTTTTTAACTTATGTAAATTAACTTTTTATTGCTTCTTTCTTTGCTATTCTTTCTGCATGTTAGGCAACGTGAAACGAGGTTTTTTGTTTTACAAAAATCTATTTTATATTGAATAAATAACCGTATTGCGTAGTTCTAACTTTTAAACATACTTTATAATGCTTCGCTTTGAAACGAAGAAAATAATTTATTGCTGACGTAAGCGAATGTTAGTAAACGTGACAGCAAAGGGTTACCCTAATATTCTGAGTTTTCATTGGGTAGCCGAAAATATAAAATTAACTTAATAACCCTTTTTGCACAGTTCTTCTACTTTGAAAAACATACTTTATACTGATTCTTTCTTTTAAAGAGTTTTTTATTTGTTTTCGAGAACGAATGTTATTCAACGTGAGGCGTTATTATTCGTAATTTTCTACAGCTTACAATGAAATAGAACGTTATAATTAGTTTTTAAAACAACAGATTTCGGAGACTTACTTTCCTAGTTTACTAAGGCATCTTAGTAGTTCGTTTTATTGAAAATAATAGCAAGACCTTTCTTAACATTTTTCTTTCATATAAAGAAACCTCTAAATCTAAATTTGAAATTTTATGCTAATAACATTATATAAAATATCTAAAAATAATCCGCTACGATTTATCGTAGACCGACGTAAACCTCTACAGAAACTTCGTAGCGCGGGCCGTAGCACCGTAGCTCGTAGAGGTCTCGTGGCGCTTGGTCACGTGCGCGGCGATCACGAAACGTTTTTACCGCATTTCCGTTTTTTCAACTGCTCACGTGGCAATCGTGTCGCAAATTTAAAAACGATGCTTTTAAACTCTGAATTTTCACAAAATTGTATGAAAGTATTCACGATTTTAAATACATTTTTGTAAAGGAAAATGATGCATAAAATATCAGCGGAAAAATGATCGACAGTTTAGTAACACCTGTCGTGATATTGGACAAAGATCGAGCACAGTGAACTAGATTAGGGTTACACGTACGGTCTGAGAGTGGACGTGTCGAGTCAGGACTGTTTGTTCGCGAGACGTGTGTCGGTGGTGTTATTAAATTCCCGTCTTTTTTCCCTAATCTCGTTTTCGACACGCCCCGCGGGCCCTCATCGGAAATGGCATTATTTCCCGGCCCGAAGCAGCCCAGAGCATCTCTGCGGACACCGGATACTCCCCGCCAGCAGTACGCACATCGTCCACCCCGAAAACTCCGTTTGTTTGAGTGAAATTTTCAGCTATTTCCTCCGACATCCGTTTTTACATTACTTTGTCGTAGATGTTTGAGTTTTAAAATCAACGTCACTGAGTTTTAGGTTATTCATGTCGATATGAATTTTAATTGCTTTGCTGTTTTATGACATACTTTTTCATAGAACAGAGTGGAATGTAAAAAGGATATTAAGGCTCTCCACATAAGGCTTTAACACATAAGATACACAGCCTTTCGTGGGGTCCTTTTAATTTATAAAGACAAATGTTAATAATCAGGTGAAAACCATGCATAATATGATACAAAATATCAAATTTATAATGAGTATGACTGTAAAACAAACAACATTTAAACAAATAATCCGTATCATACAATTTAATCTTATTAGAAGTCTCATTAGGAGCGTCGACACAAGTCAGTCGTTAATGAAACGAAATACAATCCTTGTTTACTTTTACCGCCGAAGGTATTCTTGGCGCTGCTTCCTTCCTGCTGGCCAGCGGTTATCATAATATTTTCTAATCCCCTCGGTATTCCGGTTACATCAACATTTATTCGCTGGAAATAAACACAAATCAAAGGTTGATCTATATTAAACTAATAAGTAAATCGGCTATATGTTTGTATGTAAGGTACGCTACAGATATTTTCGGGTCTACTTTCTCGGCACAACATATACGAGATTTTGACGCTCGTCCTGTACAGAATCGAACCGATCCGAACATGTGAGTAGTACCCCTAACGTGTGCTGGTTATAACAATACCTATTGGACAGGTCTCGATTTCACCCTGCTGGCTATTTTTCTGTCTTTTGTTTTGCTTTTCTTCAGAGATAAACGAAAATATCTCATTACTTTTACCCGACTGCGCGACGCAAAGAAGGGTAATGTGATTATCAGCCTTTGTATATCATCTCTTGGTTTATCATATCATTTAGGACTTCAAATTTAAAAGTGAAAATTAAAAAAGTTGGTATTTAATTAAAATATCTAAAGAAATCCACAAACACGTTTGGTGCTTCCAAACGTGTTTGTCGAGACCCATGAATATAAAATATATTTTCAGGCGGGTTTTTTTTTTTTTGTGGTAGAACTATGGGAGGAGCGGTCGCTATGTTGGAAATGTTGGTAATTAAAAAAGCATACTACACAATAAACGAATACATACATGACAAACAAATATATTTAACACAAACTGACACCATATGTAGATTATTAGTCGTTTAGAATTCACACTCTCACACACATAGATATATATTATTATATTTTTTTTTTAATTTAAAATGTTTTAATGTAATTTTACCAAACAATTATTAGTTATGTTATAACAGATCTCAATAAAATTAATGTTATAATTTAGTTAAATTAATATGTTTTAAAATTGTAAGTTTATTTAGTATTAATTTAATTTCAAATATAAATGTTATACTTTTTGCTGTGCCCTACAGGGTCCGTAATTGTACCTTAGCTTTAAGCCCATTGTAAGATCTTCACACATTATGGAATGCAAATAAAGATATGAATATGAATATGAATATGAAAAAAAATTGCTTTCTACTGGTACAGGTACTGTAAGGACAGGGTGAAATATTTCAAGCAATTTGTGTGTCCAGATACAACCCTCAGACCCCACAGTATTTAAATATTTTATTTGCCGATTGTTTGGCTAATTCTTTTTGTACTAATTCATATTTTTACACAGTTAGGTAAAGACCTCCTAGTCCACTTCCAAAAATATATTTAAATTAATTTCACTATTTTACACCGTAGTAAAGACTTATAAAACACAATAGACAGGCTTATAAAACACAATAGACAAATCTGAACGAGACAAATGACATAACAAATACCCAATAAAACAATCGGGGAGAGCTCTTACAAAACTCTGACACAAAACGAGGTATTAAATGTTCTTACAAATAAATAAAATAAAAAAAGAAGTGGAGTTGTCTCTGGAACACATTCCCGGTTCTCACGTCCCCGATATTTGTCGCTTGTCGCCAGGCGACGGCATTGTATGGAAAGGAGGCGACACCTGTGAAGGCTTATAAGGACGATGGACCACTTCCATTGTGCCACAACACCCAACATATATAACTTCTTCCAACTCTTATTGTGAGACACACTTATCTGTTTCAAAATTTGTAAGTAGCTTCGAGTAATGTTGCTGGAAATAGAATAATTCTATTATGTTTGTAACTCAAGTAAGATCCACGTTTTTTTTTTCTTCGTTTGATGCAACGAAAACGCTTTCGAAGCATTCTTCTAAGTAGGTAAAGACGAAAACGTTTTCAGTTTTATCATCATCACCATCATCAACATCACTTCTGCCGATAGACGTCCATTGTTAGACACAGGCCTCCCCCAAGTGTCGACACATTGACCGGTCCCGTGCGACTCGCATCCAGCGGAACCCCGCAACCTTCACCAGGTCATCGGTCCACCTAGTGGGAGGCCTACCAACGCAACGTCAGTGTGTTTCAGTGTTATACAGGGTGCAGACGAAACTAAATTAAACTGCGTGTATCTCATGACGTTCCAAGTCTGCATACAAAAATTTCATCGAACATATATAACATTAGGTTACTCACAGGACATTCTTTTCCATTTTTAACATTTTCTACATGATGATCAAATCACCAACAACATTCTAAAAAGCAATTTGTAAGTACGAGTGCGCTTTATTCTCAAGAATATTGCACTTCTTCTTACGATGATGATGAAGCATTGCTTACGCTGTTCTATTTCACAACTATAGTGCTTTCGTCGAGCGGTGCATTGTTATTTCTTAGTAAAGTGTTGAAATATTGCGGCGGCGCGGTTCCGAAGCGGAACAATGGTGCTACGAAACTGATCTTTACCACAACCACTTTAAGGAGACCGAGAAACTCTCGTTTAGGGTATAGTTTTTGGTTGAGTGAGCGGTGTTTTACTGAAATGAACCTTAAGATGTCGTGAATAGAAGTGGTTTTGTGGTAGGGGATGAAGTAGCCGCAGGTGCTGGCAATCCCGCAGCCACGGTTTGAATCACGCCTGTTGCACAGCGTCGCATATATCTTAGCTCACTCAGCGCGTCACACCTCGTTGTTCTTTTTATAAGTACACTTAGTGCTTCATACAATGTTACTTTAAAAATATTACTTTTCGTTTTCTTGTCTATCTCCGTTTTAGGTACATGATAACATGAACAGAGACACGAATCAATACACTGGCTATTTAAGGTTTTCTAGAAGATCTACTTACTCGTTCAGGACAAAACAATGACAAGGTTCGCCGGGACATGAAGTGTGACAGTCCATTAAGTTCTCATTGTCGCACACTGGCGGACAATGTACGTCGAAAGGCTTGACGTTTTGTTTTCTTGTAACACGACACTGATATACTAAAGAAAAGACAAACAGCTAATGGTACATTGATATACATTGCGTCGGTTCAGGGTGCAACAGTGACAAAGGAGAAAATCTATTATGCGATTTTTGGTATGAAGAACAGGGTGTAAACCTCCTTAGAAAAGACAGAATCCTCCGACCAGGCAGTTATGTTTGGTGGGTTACTGCCCTACATTTCTTGCCGGGTTTTTCTATTATACTCTTAAGTCGCGGATAACTTTACTTGCGCGATCTAGGAAGTTTAGTTCCTCGTCTGTGTAATAGATGGCGCTGTAGTACTTTTTGTTCTATGTTACTTAGTCACTTTGTAGTGCCGCTTCAGCGACTTAAAATAGATAACGAGTTCTGAGAAAATGTTTACTGAAGGAGATGCTACGTAGATGCAAACGGCGTGTAAGTGAAGAATTATATATCACGTTAAGAGCTCTCAGGAGCTTCTAAGGTGAAAGACAGCATCTCAAAGTAACTGCACTCAATTCGATTTGGCTGTGTCTTGTTTAAACATCTCGACGGCAAGCGCCAAACATATCAGTTACCGAGACTAGGCTGCGCACCTCCGCGTCTTATTTGTGGCGCAAATACGAGGGTGGAAGGGGTAAAGTAAAAAATGGGGAAACGCGTCCCGAATAAACACAAGAGAAATAACGACATCAAACAATAATTGAAATCATAGGTCGCGGCGGGAGCGTAGCTGATGTTGGAGCCGCATGCGTGCCGCGCCACATACTTACTTATCTACACTATAAGTAGCTAGCTGCACGTCTCCTCGTAATACTTTTATTTTTCATCACAATTTTCTTTTGAAAAGAGAAGAAGAATATGTATTTTATTTTGAGCGCGTCGATGAACCAGTTAGCTTATATAAACCGGCGTTAGTGCCTCGCTAACGAATCATAATCCTATTAACCAGCCAGTAAACAAGATTTTCTTCCACAATTTGTATCTGATCCATCAATTTCTTAACATAAAATCTTAAATTTAATCCGCTTTGTTACTAATAGTTTAAGCCGATCTAATATTTCTGTGAAGCAATTTATTCTTGTAACACTCTTGTAGTCAAAACATCATTAGGTAATAGGTTACATTTCGCGAGATATACACATCGTGGCTATTAATCTCAACAAATCGAATAAAAAGGTTAATAGAGGCTCGCTGGGAGGGGAAGGAAAGATTGCCTCTGTCCTCAATGGGAGAGGCGAGCCCTCTGCAGCCGCGATACCATTATTAGTGTGTTAACTCAATTTGCGGCGTATTGTTTGAGAGGAGCTTAATAACAGAGGCGAGAAGACCTGGGACATCGTCATGAATATCCTTGATCCGCCGCTAACCATATCCGACATAAGACTACATGTTTGTAAGCGAAACTATGGTTAGCCGTTTTGATACTATGATGACTTGTAAGTACAAAAACTTTTTTTTATTTTTCCATTTCTAGTTATAATATCCTATTCAAATATTTCCTTTGCATTTATTTTTCATTGTTAATAATACACGACATGGTAATATGCTTATCCCCGATAAAATGGAACTTAACATACCTCACTGTCGAATTATGGTGTACTACACACACATCTGAGTATGTACACTCTTTGCATTAAAAAAAATACCAGATACCTTATGGTTATTGAGAAATTTGAGCTGAAAAAAGTAGTATTTTCTGTTTTTAGAACGCGAAACAGATAGGGACCCGTAAGGCGCCTTCGAGTAATCGGTGAACATACAAAAAAAAACAAAGATTCCGACGAATTGAGAACCTCTCCTCCTTTTTTGAAGTCGGGTTAGTTAAGAAACTTTGCAGCAGAATGTGAATAGTTTAAGTATTTTAAACCAATTTATAAATACCTACGGCAACACGAAAAAATTTTAATACGGATCCATTAAAAATGGCCCGAGAAAAAAAAATGGGTTTTTCGAAAGCTGCAAAACACTTTGACATCACTTTGTTTGCATCTACTTTGTTTCGCTTATGCCAGTTAAGTGAACTATCTCCAGAAGAAGGTGGATTTGCGATTATTGCAAGTAGTTAAAGTTACATTTTATATTTGATCTAAGTTCCTGAAGTCATAGAAATTAAAGTTGATTTTTGAAAGTTTTTACACCGTTCCATATTAAGGGTACCTATTCCGTAATAAGATAACTTTGTTATGATTTTGTTTTAGAGAAATTATAGTACTTATAATCAAGACTGTTACTATCCAAACCGCAAATGTATGTCAGTTTTTTTAATTTTTTTTGTTTAAAACTAAACGGTGTTCCATATTTGGTTACTTTCCTCTATCAAAAGATGTAGGTACTCGTATTACTGAAACTTATAAATCTGAACACATAATTACGAAGCCTGATATTCGCCGCCGTTTAATTGTCACAACGTAAAATAACTTGAAAATTCAGTTGAGTAATAATGTAATTACAGGCCAAAGTAATACCCATTAAATAAACAAGTGGATCGTACCGAGCCTATTTTGAAAGCGATACCTCCGCCTTCGGAAGTTGATACAAATGCCGTTGAGAACCGAAAATAATTTGTCCATTGAGGGTTATTTAACCGTCGTACGGTTGTTTATTTGCACCGCGGCGCTCCTACAAAAACTACCAAAGTAAACCCGGTCACAACATTAAAAGCACTTCAATATTAGACTCTACAGCGATGTCGGAAAGTTGATAATTACAATTTTACGCTCAGCAATTACGAACGAAAGTCGATACAAGTCGGAGTAAATTATTAAAACGAGCTGTCGAACCAGCGAAATTAATCGAAAGTATTCCGTTTGAATTTGAAACGAAGTCGGAGGAACTCTTGTAGTTTATTAGTTAGTTAGCTCGCCTGATCTGACTAGGGCGCCAGGCTGACATAGTAGAGAACCTACACAATATATGTATACTACCGATTCGTACTAAAACTACCGCTCTAAAAATTCCTCGAGCATGGCATTGGATTTATTGTCCCGAAAGTACCAAGACATCCGATTCTAATATTAGAACGGAGCTTCTATTATTCAAAATTGCTCATTTACGACTTGGTATGGAGAACGACTTCATTGGTCGTATATGCGTCCTAGATTTCATAAAGCGTACTCGGTAATATTGAGAGCAGTAGGAAATATATCATCTGTAAAATCGGTATCGGGCCGGTACTAAAGACCAATAAAGGCGACAAAAAACCGTGTCGACAAGTCATTTAGTAAGCGTTCGAGCATATCGTTGAATAGCATTAGCGGCACAATATTTTATGCAGTGTTGGGTGGCAGGACAGGCAGGGCGCGGGGTGTATACTACCGATTCGTACTAAAACTACCGCTCTAAAAATTCCTCGAGCATGGCATTGGATTTATTGTCCCGAAAGTACCAAGACATCCGATTCTAATATTAGAAGGGAGCTTCTATTATTCAAAATTGCTCATTTACGACTTGGTATGGAGAACGACTTCATTGGTCGTATATGCGTCCTAGATTTCATAAAGCGTACTCGGTAATATTGAGAGCAGTAGGAAATAAATCATCTGTAAAATCGGTATCGGGCCGGTACTAAAGACCAATAAAGGCGACAAAAAACCGTGTCGACAAGTCATTTAGTAAGCGTTCGAGCATATCGTTGAATAGCATTAGCGGCACAATATTTTATGCAGTGTTGGGTGGCAGGACAGGCAGGGCGCGGGGTGAATGCCGGGGACAGCGCGGCGGGGCGCCGGATGTCAAGGAAAAATTGCTACTTCCGAGCCGGAGCCCGCACAAAAGGGCCCGTCTGCGATTTTATTATCAAGTGTAGTGACCTCCACGGTGCTCTGTTACAAGCAGTCTATCAAAAAATATGACAGTTCTTTTAGTGAATAGCTCGCGTTGTATCTTAGCTGAAGGTTATTGTTTTCTCTGTATCTTTTTACATCTTTAAAAGCATGTTGGAATATTGCTATATAGCTACGTTTGTAGCTATTTTTAAATTGAACGTTGAAGCTTGGAACTCAACAAAACGTCATACAATGAACGCTGCCATAATTTTGGGCACAGCGCGCATACAGAGAGGCTGCAAAAGCTCGACGATTGTTTAAAAGTTGATACGTTTTCAATTGCAAATGGCTGTCAGTGTGCCAATTTCGCGGCTTTCACAACAAATTACGTATTAAAGCGAGTGGAAGCGCAAACAAAACGGCCGGTGTTCGTGACGTGAATTGAGCGCGTTGAACGTGTACCGCGGAAATGATGCGGACACAGTGTCCCAGGACAGCGGACAAGCAAGTATATTTAGCCCCAATACGAGGACAATAGTGCGAAATTGTAAAATGATACTGATGCTGCTACTGTTAAATGGAGTATTGTTTGTTTAAATTCTATGCTGCTCCAAACATGTATTTGGACGACGTGTTTTGCGAATGTCAGAGCCTTAATTTCAGCTTAAACGTGATCCATGAAATGCTAATTTGAAAATAAAAGAATGCACAATCTGCACTCCCTTATGAGAGATTCCCTCAGGATTTCTGCTAAAATAGACAATTTATCGTTTGACAAAAGCTACTTTTAGTAATATAAATAAACTTAATCATGCTATGAATATTGTTCCGTATTTTCTGCTAAAATAGACAATTTATCGTTTGACAAAAGCTACTTTTAGTAATATAAATAAACTTAATCATGCTATGAATATTGTTCCGTATAAACACATGGAATGAACATATTTTCCTGGTCCTATTTTTATCAACATCTCATTCTATGTGTATGAACAATTACATTTATATCATTTTATACATATATTTTTTAAATACCAAAACCTCACAATATTAACTCTGTCAAACAGCAATAATATCAAGTTCATGGCGTGTACAACAATAAAAACTAGTATTGACAAAAAAAAGAACTAGTCGGATTCGGGCATTGGTACGGAAATAAAATGAATCGCAAGCGAGTCGACAAGTCTACCAACACCTCAGCGTGCTTCTACAGAGCCCTGATATTTTCAGCTCGGGGCGAGAACGACATTCAGTGTCTGATCGCAGCGGAGTTGTGACGTCCTGTAGGGCTATTACGTATCTCTGTCGACAGTTCAAGTGATGATCACTTTGGCTCAGTGTCCATCAATTAACTGTCAAAAGCTTAGTTTGGTATTGGCTATGACCAGTGACTATCAAATATGACGTACAATTTTTTTTTTTTATTGATTATTTTATTTTATGTGAATAAAATCGGAAGTAATGGAATGGTATCGTTAGTTCTGATTTTAGCCACGCGCCAATCCTTGTACAGTTACAAATGCAAAGGTTTTATTTATTAAAGATGGTAGTTTTATATATAGCTGGTAATACTTTTACTTTAACTTCACTTTTCTACATAATGTAAGTATATTTGTGTTTAAAACATGTTGAAAAAAAGGGAATCTGTACATATAAATAAAATTGGAGTGTCTGTTTGTAATATTTAAATAACCACTTTTTACTAAGTGCCTATGGATGTATACACGGTACATATACCAAAACATTTTTTTTACAATGTTTGTCTGTCTGTCTGTTTGTTCCAGCTAATCTTTGAAATGGCTAGACCAATTTTGACGGGACTTTCACTGGCAGATAGCTGAAGTAACAAGGAGTAACTTAGGTTACTTTTATTTTAGATAAATAATAAGGGTTCCGTCCAAAGAAAAAAAAACCCTTGAAATTGGTAACAAAATTCGATTCAAATAGGGAAGTGCTTATAATAAATGGGGATTTTTTAATAATAATATCACGCGAACGAAGGTTGCGGGCAACAGCTAGTTAATAATTATCCTTAAAAACATTTTATTGTTTGAATTATTTTAATGTAAGTATTATACAAGTTTATATAAAAAATAGTTTACTTTTTGACCCACAGTAGGTGCCTGTATTAAACTATGTTAGGCCCCTTTTTCGTGCAGGCATCTTAAGGAAGGGTTAAATAAACTTACAGAATTACATTGATGATTTTCATGATTGTTTCTGTAACTACATACGTGTTCCTGGCGCGACTCATTTTTTGTCAACGTACAACCTTACACTGACTTGCAAATTACAAAAAACGTAAGAAAATTTGAATTTCGCGGGCTACCCTGACGCAACCACCTTAAGTTGTAAACGTTACTAAATATATTATGTTTGCATAAATTAAGTGGTTTTACTAACATAAATAAAGGTATTATTTAAAGAAGTTATTCAGAAGTAAACACTAACAACACAAAATAATTTACAATAACCATTTCACATGTCATATAAACCGCTAAATATAAAATGTTCCCTTAAATCAAGTATTGTAACGCTCAAAGGGTGCTACTCAACTTAGCCGCATAATAGTCGATAAAAATTAGAGGCGTCAAGTACTGAGACGAAGAGCACCGTATAGCCACCGTAACGTGATGTCCACTCAATGTGATACGCAATACCGACAATATGACATTCTTGGTTGCCATCAAACTTCGGTGTACAACTGAAGCTTGATAGCCACCGCCTATCAAAAAGATACATAATAGCCCTGCTGGAACTGTACCCGATTCTATTATTATTATATTCTTATTGTGTTAAAGTGCAATTTCATGTAATTTGTTAATAGAGACAGTGTATCGCACCCAGGGCATTTTAAATACACGAAACCCATCTTCTGCACATATGATGTACGAGCCTAACGGAATAAATCCTGACAACCCGCCAAACATATAAAATAAAATCCGCTGTTCCAACCACAATGTGGTACACGTTTAATTTAATTACTCATGTGCCAGACACCGACCCGGCTAGCCTTAGAAACACGTGACAACGTTTGAAGCGCCTCAAATGTACGACACGGCCCAAATTGGACTTCAGCCTGCTATTGTGGGTAATAATAGCTCTTCCGAACTTCATTATTTATATCGGGTTTCTAAAAGTGTTAAGGGCGATAGAATTGTTAATTTATTTATAGACTTTTAATGTGCTTAGATTAGTGTTGAAACTACACAAGGTGTAAACGGATCCTTGCCGCCAACCAAGCATTCTGTATATCAAACTAAGTAACTCGACGCAAAAACTTTTTTTTTTGGTTGAAAAATCACGTTTTACGGTAGGACTCAATGTAACGCTCAACACTCAAATATTGTGTTGATGGATGCATCGAATAGTACGGGTGTCGTGGACGTATTTAAAGTAAAGTTTTAACATTAAAAATACATGTTTGTAAAAAAAAATGGCACTTGGACCCCCAATATCTCTGTAACTAGAAGGTTCCCAGGTAAAGTCTATAAAAAAAAAATCGCAATGAAAGGGAGAACAAGTGACATTTGGCTTCGTTAAGGGAATTTTGGATGAGGAACGCACAGAACCGGAAAGTGTGGCAGAAAAATGGCACTTGGACCCCCAATATCTCTGTAACTAGAAGGTTCCCAGGTAAAGTCTATAAAAAATTCACAATGAAAGGGAGAACAAGTGACATTTGGCTTCGTTAAGGGAATTTTGGATGAGGGACGCGCAGAACCGGGAAGTGTGGCAGAAAAAAGTGGGTGATTCCGGGCTGATATGATGATGATTATGAAGGGAATTTTACACCCATCAGGTAAGGTTGCTGGGTTCGTCAGGCGATTAGGGGGACAGGGTCTTACGGCGTCTAGTGGACCGCGATATACTAAGGTGATATGTGTATCCGGAAAATGTTTTTTTTGATAGCAAAGGGAAACCGTAAAAAAAGTCCGACTCTATGTGGTGTAAGTACCTTTAGAGGATATTATTATTTAAATGAATGTTACTGTACACCTACTTGTATGTAGACATACATCCTACAGAAACCCTGTATAGAAATCAATATTCAATACTGGGTGCAGATAACCTATCTGGTAAAAAAAGAAAGTGTATGGAATTTTACTTAAAAGGGATAAGAAGATGTATGCTATCGTAAACCTAATAGACAATCAAATGGGGATGAAATGGGGGCAACAGGTTTCTCCTGTTGTGGTGTGTCAAACGTGGACCCATCTTTAACTTCTTGCTGATATAAAATGTAGCTCGACAAGACTAACAATTGAATCTTAGCAGATACGATGACTTCTACTAATTATAAATAGATACACTTATTAAACAAAGAAAAAAGATTTCTTGCGTAATTTAATATCAACTTTCTAACACATGTTTTCATATAAAAACTCTTGAAACTAATGTTATGACTTGATTCATTAACAGCGTCATATATCTTAAGTTACACGCGTTAGAGATGAGCAAAAGAAGAAAAAAACCGAGGACGAAGGTCTATTTTTGCAAAAGATAATATTGTGTATTTGATAATTAGCTACGGCAAGATAAACAAGCCCAGCCCTCGATAAAAATGAAACTCGATAAGATAAACAAGCTTAAGAAATGTTTACATCGTTATTTTTACAGAAATAGTTGCGATATTAAGTATCAGAAGCTACTTGGAAAATGTTTGTGGAGATATTCTTATATTGTTGTTTGTGGCAGTGCTGCGGAGGTGGGTATTAAGTACTACCCACTGGCATCATACAAAGAAATCATAGACCTATTTGGAAATGCTTTGCGTATTGTTCGATACCGAACATATATTTCATTTTCCAGAAAATATGCTCGCTACTTTTATCAATGGTCTTAAGCTTTAAGACATGCGCTCTCAAACTATAATAAGAAGACGAGACGCCCAGACTCGTTCTGACAAAGAAATCATACACCTTTATGTACTTATGCTTTTGTATTGATAGATATCGAACATATAAATATACATTTTCAATAACGCTTGCTACTTTTACCAATAAATTAACGATTCTTAAGCTTGAGAAACGCGCTCTCAAACTGCAATTAAGTACATCAAAATGTCTTAACAATTCTCCATCCACAATTCGAAAATACCTCGGTAATTTGCAGCCGTAAGTGATACTCTAGCACAGTTGACACAGCACTTAATAGCTGGGTTTATTCAAGCAGACATAATTACAAGTTCCGTTGCAAGAAGGCAGCAGGCAGTCGGCTCGATATCGGAAAGAGATGTTGTTATCTAGAACACGAGCACTCGGCGTAATCCCTTTAATTAGCAAAGCAAGACGAAATGACACCCTCCATAGAACCACGACTGCCGTAGAACAGGTAATTAAATGACTTTACTATCTTACGTATTGAAAGGGTAGAATTTCTTTGAAATACGTGGTTTTAAAATATTGACACAATGGTCAAATATGCAGTTTCAATTCCCACGCGACGTTGTATTCAGTCACGTCAAGAGAGAAATGTTCAGAACATATTTATGCAGATATCCGCGTCGTATCTAAATTGAAATGACGGTAGTGATGTGTGTAAGGACATAAAAGGCATCTGAATGAAATTAACGGGACGCATTCAAAGCAGACAACCGGTCTAGTCGGCGACAAAGCCGCGCAGACAGCCCGCAGCGCAAGAGACTCGTCGTGAATGCCTAATTACGACGCTGAGTAAATAACTTTTCTATTTGCCTCGGGTCGGGTCGCGTTCGGTAAAACATTAATCATGATTGAGCTAAGTGGCTTAATACGGGAGGGATAATGGCGAGCAATGATCGCCGGCAGGGGGTGGCGCCGTACGGTCGCGCTGTTGGACGTCCACGGTGCGTCACGCCGACGACGCCCAGATGTACGCCGTCACATACGGTTGTAAGACCCGATGACACGTTACATTTGTGAGTATAGAAAGATTCGAATACATATTGTGTTATGTTTTGAATACAGACTTGTGATCCAAAGGATTAAAAACTAAATCAAAATGACAAAAAAAAATGCAGTTTTCAAAGTTTCTGTTTGGATTATTTCTGCTTGCATAGTTCTATATCAGCTTAACAACCAAAGGCTAAAACTATCGGGCTCCGACCTTTAAGTACAGAAATGAAGCCGCGATGGCTCCTAAATGGAAAACACAAACATAGGGGTGGTGTGCCGCGGGCGCCCCGCACTGTTATTGTTTGTACACCGAAACTAAAGCCAGCAGAGGAAGCCTTGCACGGGAACAAACGGGAAACTTTAAAAGAAACCATCAAGATAAATGTGAGCTGGAGTACTTCCCACACACTTTGATACGAAGCATCAATTAGCGTCGCTCCTTGAGAAATATGCTTTCAGGTTTACGTTGAAAAGGCTTAATTTCAAAATTAAGGTGTAATTAGTTTCAAGTAGCAACGTGAACGTTTCATCATATTCTGTAAAATTCTTGAGAGACCCTGAGGTCGGGTGTTTCCATATTACTCATACATTTTGCGTTCTGGAAAGTACTAAGTAAATAGCTATTTTGTTGATTCCATTTAAATTTTCATACGTTCTTGAAAGAATACCACGTATCTCATAAAGGAAAAGCTAATTGCAGTACCATCCGGTATGGTGTATGCGAACGTGAGGTAGAGAGGTGCAATATCGATATCGGGTCTCGACAAAAGTGGGCAGTATACCGCACCGCAGGCGACGTCAGGGGGCGCGCGCCTCGCCCAGAGAGCTTTTCCTTGTCACCGGGCATAACATTAAACGATAATATTGCGATCGACTTCCGATCCTTAAACGGCAACAATTGTCGTATGTAACGTTAATGGAACCGCTGCTCCGGCGGCTTGCGCACCGCGCCCGTTTTATGCATATCGACGTCTATCGAGATTTAACGCCGATAGCAAACCATTAGTGAACGCACATGATGTAGGATTTTATATGAAGAGGTCATTTCGGTATATTATCGATAAAAGGGAGTCGCATCTCTTTCTTATAATTTTTAACTAAATATAAATTCCTTGCACATTGGCTTTGCTTTCCATTAGTGGTCTGCCGAACATATACCGCCTTAATGCATAAAAGTGTGTTTCACATGGCTCCTATAATTTTTAATAAATTGCCGAAAGAAATAAGGGCAATGAATACTGCCTTATTTAAGAAAAGCCTAAAGAGCCTTTTAGTTAGTAAATGCTACTATAACTTGAACGATTTCTTATACGATAAATTTTCCAAACCTTGACCTCACAATGAAAATAAGTGATAACAAGTATTATGCATGTGAATAATTAACCGTTTGACATTTTTGATAATATATATATTTTTTTAATACTGTAACAATATTGACATATTATAATTTTTTTTTAATTTTTAATCATATTTAAATCCAATGACATGCCACTTAATTTTATAATAATTGTACACCAACTATTTGCATGCCCATAATTATGATGGCAAAATGTGGAGAATCTATGTACCTACCCATGTTTGCAAAGAAATAAATGATTTGATTTGATTTTTGTTTTATGAACTTACCTGATATACCTGAGTCTACTTGAACTCAAAAATACATTTTGAAAACCACAAACTGCCAAAAAAGCAATATCAAGCGTTAAGGCGACGAAAAGAGCGCGTTGCAAGGATTCTTTCCAATTGGGCCTCTATAAGGATTCACCTTTCAGCGTGGCCACGCCGGCACAACAATATCAAACATTTCTCACTTGCCTTGCGGTGGCTTCTCTCGACACAAGCTCGAAATTTATAAGTGGTTATGGGGTAATGCAGCGAGAAGATTCAACTTTGAAATTAGATCGAGTTTATTAACGTCTATATTTTGAGAATTTTAGACAGGCTAAGATTGAGCTTAGATACCTACTGAGAAAACCTCACAGAATGGTTGCTGCACAGACCAGAAACCCCTTAATAAAATATGTTTTGTAAAACTGACTAATACCTGGAATCATTTAGGAATAACTGTTATTTTATGCACCTACGTCAAAAGCCACAAAAGGAATACTGGCTAGTAGTGGCGGTACTTTTAAACAAGTCTAAAAGCTTGGCTTGCCTTTATAATTTCCTACTCTTCATGATGCTAGTGTTTATAAACAGTCTGCTTGCCTTATGGGCTTGCTGTATTGATATTAAATTGTGACCAAATTAATTAATTTAAGCAATTAAATGTACTGTTAACGCTCATAGGTACAGCAAACCCGGAATTTGCTGTAAGAACACCAAATTCTGGGTTATGCTCGCCATTGTACACAAGCTATATAATTATTGTATGCTTTTTTTTGTAATTATAATAAAAATTGTGTGCAACAAAGAATAAGGCATGCGATACCATTTCCCATTTAGTTCTTATTGAAGAAAATTGTTTATTCTTATTCTTTATTGCACACAAATTAAAAATATACATACAAACTTATGTACTTACAATGGCGAGCTTAACCCAGAATTGGGTTTTCTTACAGCAAACCAAATTTTATTCTAATCCTTAATCCAAAAGTGATACTAAAAATACATTTTGCTTGGGCGTTAAAACCAATTAGTAGACAAAAATATTTGATGTGTCTAATTCCACAAATAGAAGCAATGTATGAAAAACCTACTGGGAAATCTAATTTGTCTAATAAAACTCAATATTGTTCTTTTAGGTAATAAAGCGGTAGAACTTGTACGGACAGATTGCGGACACCGTACGTTGACGAATACTTCAGTACATAATCTGGCAGAATCCTGTGTCCGGTGTAAAACTTGTCTGTACCGATTTGACCGAATCTTGAAGCAATTATGTCGCTTGCCTAATGGAATACTGACTTAACTCAAAAAAGACAATTTTTGGGAAATCGCAAAAGAAGATCTTGCTATGAGGACTTATTATATTTGTTGATGCGTAAAAGTAAAACTGATTTATATTAATCATCAAATATTGATGAGATAAAAATAAAAAAAGCCTGTATCTATACGTAACTCTATTCTGACCTATCTAGTAATGGGTCAATGTTCCATTAAGCATACGATGTATCTTTTGACAGCAAAGAACAAAGTAGCCAGAAATAATCCCAAAAGGTGACTTTCATAAAGAAAACACCTGTATCGAAAACCTAGTTAATTAAAGAAAATAATCTTATTATCGGAAGGTTGTGGAAGTTCGCTTGGCAGTTCTAGGTGCACTCATGAGGAACCAGTCCCGGTAATAATTGGCAGCTTACGGAAACTATAGCTCACGGTTCATCGGTGCGAACGTCCCCATCCGCGACAGTATTGTTGAACCAATTAATTTATTTCTTATTTCTCTATTATTTTCGCTATTGCAAATGTCCGTTTCCTGCTTGAGATAAAATAGAAATATGTTAAGAAAAGCCTTTTTATAGTTTCTGTTGTTGTAGGAAAGGTTTTGTTTTTTGTGTAGTTACTATATTCATGTCTTAAAACCTTTCTTAGAACCATCTTTAAGAGTAGCTTCGTAGTAAAAGTACTCGCAAATATTATAAGTATGCTCAAATATTGCAAGTCGCCTGCAGAATTATTCACCTGTAGTGTAGTCTTCTCACAGAACCACAAACATTCGAACATTACCATCTCCCATTCATCCGCAAACAAGTCCAATCCAGGGTTGTTCTCCACCAGCGCGTTGAGCATCGTAAGCATATGCGGTATAGAGGAGGTGGATCGAGCTACAGTGCGACAAAATGGGACATTAAACAATTTATGCTTTCTAGAGCGATTATAATTATTTGGAAATACATACAACATATCTTACGCCTAACTGCACCAACAAAACTCGACAATAACCCGTCCTTAACTCCTTACGCAAAGTCTATATTAACTCGGCAGCATCGAATTCAATATTGAATATTAGAAAGCACTCAACATTTCACAGATTTCCTGAAATCATTTTAGTGCTTTAAAAAGGAAAACCATCACGCATTTATTGGTATAAAAACCTTCGTAACTCAACAATAAACAGCATCCGAAAACGAAACCAAACAAAATTCGCTTCAGATGGTAGTGCGGTACTGTGGGGTTTGGGGGCGAAGCACGAGGCGGGGAGGGGGCTCCGTGGTGTTGCCGGCTCACAATGCTGATTGAAAGCAAATAATGAAATCATAGGGAATGGAACCCTGGCCGCACCCGCAAATACTGTGAAAAATTGCACTCGGCTCTCACAACAATGAATGCACAAAATACAATACGGAAACCTGGTCAAATACCGACCGTGTTCGTGTTCACTCCGACCAAGGCCTCGTCGATATACTGCCAAAAAATCTTTATTCAATAAAGTATTTTTGTTTGGTTTTAATATTATTTAAATGGAGCTTTTACTGTATAGTTCGTTATAGGTATTTTTATTGGTGAACCACTATTATTGGTAACAAGTTAATGTTTCTAAGTATGCATCTAAGCTATTCTGCATTTTCTGGGAGTTTGGAATTGATCTTTGAAAGCGTTTTTGAGCAGGAATCAAAGAAATAAGGGATATTGGCACTGGTAAATTGTAGACTAAATCGAATAGAATAAATCGTCTCCAAAAAGCGTAACAAAAAAATAATGAGAACATTTACGTGGGCAGAACGTTTCTAAAGCATATTCAGACCTTATGTACAAATGATAACAAAATGTTTATATTTTATAACCACACGCAACCTCAGATGTTACCTTTTGTCATCTTTCAAAATACAATATGTTTTGTGTCGGTAATGATTTGCACGTGTATGAGATTATAAAACATTTTGATACGTGGAATAATATTGCCACAGACCTATTATTGCGCCAAAATATACACAATCTACTATTGAAATGTTTCAGCGGGAGCATTCAATTGTCATGTTGAAAACGAAATATTTTCGTAATTCCTGAATGTGGGATGGAATATAAGCATTGTATAAAGTATTCACTGAACCAATCGCTAATTGACACAACTATTTGTAAATATACATTTTTCAGATGTTTAACATGAAGTTCATACGAATCAATTGTTTAACATTATAGCGGTAACGACACGCTAGAACATTGTTAGTATTTTTTTCAGGCCGCCTAGTTGTTTTTTTTTTATATCCTACGTGTCTCACTGCCCAGCGGCAAAGGCCTCTCCTTTCTCCTTCCAAACCCCCCCCGGCCTAGTTGATAAGAGCCCTTAAATTGATCATTATCTTAATATTTGAGTACTGTAAGAACTTCAACGTTTTGTCACGAAGTTCTAAAAAATATTGAAAATCCAACCCTAACTGCAACGTTGAATCTTAACTCAAACAAGAAAAGAGCGGCCACCCTCAATATTTACATCATAATTCACGAAACACAAAAAGGTGTGTTCTTCCATTTTTTATCAAATACGCTAGACTTAGTATCGTGGCAAGGCGATGGGCGATCGTAAAGAAGGCGGTCAAACACTGGCGACAAACAGAGGAGCGTCTGGCCGCGCCTTAGTTCAAACACCACTTGACCGATCATCCTTACAGCGACCATATTTTACCAAGCCAACGATATATTGCCATGTTTCATATCGATGTTTTGTTGGTATATTTAATTGAAATATGTTTGGGGATTTAGGGTGTTTTGTTCGAAATAACTGCACATACTTTTCTTGTCTAACTAGAGTACGTTTTAACCATAAAGTTCGGTACGGGCCCCTTCAGGGGTCTAACACACAAGCCTCCGCTGGCTTGGTACCGGCCCCGAAAGGGGTCTGTCACTTAAGACTCATCATCCCTATTATTTATGTAAATATTTAATATTCTGATTATTAAATACTATGAGTATGCGTTAATTAAGAAAGGAGGATAAAAAGATCATATGTAAACGCCACTAAAAGTTCTGTATTTAGCGCGCAAGATTCTTAATTTACCCAAATAAAATCCAAGTGCGTAAATACGGTTATCGCCATTTTGGCGGCAATGCTGGCCGAGGCTAGAAATCATGAAAATTGTGGTTTTCGGACATCCAAGCTCCATATTATTGAGAATGATTAACTCGTCATTTAATTATGTGACGAATTCATCCATACTTCGATTGAAATAAGCAGTAGTAATGATCACTTTTGGTATCTAAAGTCGAAGTTTCGCACCAATCGTGCGTGTTTACATTCTTATTTTTCACATTATATCACACAGACGCGTATAGATTCGATAACAATATTATAAACAACATGAAAATGCCCTGATCGTAGCGTAATTTACTAATACAGGACTAACAACACGTAATATTAATTACCACTACTCAATTTGTATACGACATTGACGACCATATATATAATTTTTAATTGTTGTGGTGTGTGAAAGCGATTATTTGAATCGATTATTTTTTTGTAAATTTCGATCAGCTCGAGTAATTAAATTATAGAATTTAAGAAATCGAAAGATGGATATTAAAATAATTTTGTTTTAAGCGTAAAATACAATAAATATTTATTATAATACTTTTTTAAGGTTTTATAATGGTAAAATTAATAGTTTTTCGTACATCTTATGTACAATGACCAACCCAACCACAAACAACACAGACTGATCTATGGCTAAATTCGCGCCGATTTTCGTTCCATATCAAAATTTAAATTAAGAATCCACTCGATGTTCGAATTGATATTGTATTTAAAAGTAGACAATTTACTATAAGCTTTTTTTTTACTTGGTTATTGGTAAAATCTTGCTAAATTTGCTGCTACTTGCTAAAAACTAAATTTCAAACCAGTTCCCCCGCAACGATTGAACTGAAATTTTGAACAAAAAAAAAAGTGTTTTTTTGTTATAAGTGCCTTATACGGGTTGAAAGAACATCGACGCGAAAATGATTACCACTTAGTCAGTACATCATTCCCAGATCGAAATTTTTCATCGGTTATTTAAATGCATTCAGCAAATAGCCGTTATTTTGATATTATAAACACACTTTTTAATTATTTGTATAGATAAATCTCCCCATGAAGTCAACCAAAAGCATCGAATAATTACTAAACGAAATAATTAAAAAAAAACCGGCCAAGTGCGAGTCGGACTCGCGCACGGAGGGTTCCGTACCATTATCTATAAAAACGACAAAAAAATCATGTCTGTTGTATGGGAGCCCCCATTAAATATTTATTCTTTTTTTTTGTTATAGCGGCAACAGAAATACATCATCTGTGAAAATTTCAACTGTCTGACTATTACGGTTCATGAGATACAGCCTGGTGACTGATGGACAGATAGACAGACAGGCAGACAGACAGATGGACGGACAGCGGAGTCTTAGTAAGTAGTTCCCGTTTTATCCTTTGGGTACGGAACCTTAAAAACCAGCCAAGTGCGAGTCGTACTCACACGCAGACAGGGTTCCGCAGCACAAATATAATTAATATATTTTGTAGGCTCTTTCATATGTTGTATTGTATTACATTGAACAGCAAAACCAAATTTGTTTTTCATGTTATGTTAATGAAAAACAAAGTTACTGCTGCAGTTTGATGAAAAAGTCCCATATCTCAAAAACTAAACAGGAAATCTTATTCAAACCAATTTTCGTTCAAAGTTTTTTTTTTTACGTTCTAATTTCCTATATAATAATCCTACTTTTGGTCAGAATTTTCCTTCTCTTTGTTTAGAAATCAAGAGGGGGGGGGGGGGGAGGACACATTATATCTCTCTGGAAGAGTCTATGTTTCAAACGATTGACTTTGAGAAAAATGGATTGAAGAACCTCAATGTTCCGGATAGGTTCGATGGTTGGTCGGATGGTTCATTTCCATGTACGGGGAGCCCTTTATCTTTTATATTTGTATAAAAAACGTAAAGCGGTTCACAGAATCCTAATAGAAGTCCTAATAGATTCGGAATAAAGTGGCTGCAACGGATGGACAGACAGACATATATGACAAAATATAAGGGTTCCGTTTTTTGCCGTTCGGCTACGGAACCCTAAAAAGATAGTATAAATGATTAATTTCTAAATATTATTTTAAATTATATCAAGGAGTTTTTATTCCGGTCTCCACTTTTTTTTCAAAACTCGATTTCATTGCGAGTAATCATGATACTTGGGTTTACGGTCAGCACTAAGAACAGTTATTTTGCAACACAGTTTTTAGTAATATGTGCTAAGACTTTGATCGTGTTTTTTTATGAAATTGTGTATGAATATGGCAAAAATAAGAACGCAGATAGAAGGTCACTGTCTTTATTTTGCCCTTTCGAGTTTTTTTAACAATCGAGACACTGGTATATGTACATTAATTCCAGCGCATCTAAGGTACCTATTTTTTGGAAGCGTGTAGTTATATGTATTTTACATATATTTACCAATATACTGACGCCGTTTTACCGACTTTGACACGTTATTGGAGATATTAACTACAAACTTATTGTATGAAATAGCTGCCGTGACATATTTTTCATTATAAAATCGAATGCTGAAAGTTTACGAAAATTCTTGAATTTCATGACAATTTGCATCACCCCGCCGATTCAGCTGATGTGTCATGTGTCAGAATCTTGTCGTGCTTAGTGGTTAAACTATCTCGGGTTTGAAATAGGAGTCCCAATGGGAACAATCATAGGCCCGGCTGAGTTAAAACGCCAAAATCAATTTCTTTATTCTCAAAAATTGTTTTCATCTAAATGAAGTTAATCGAAAAGCACCACGCACAAAAATAAAATCATTCTATTTTCAACGCTAGACAATAAGTCCATGTTTGTGCCCCATTGTTTAGCCGTCCATCGATGGCGTCGATTATGAAAATGACATGTCACCGATGTCAGTGCGCCGCGTCGTCGGGACATGCGCCCTGATGCTAATGATATACAAATGAAGCGAGACAGACTGCCTCCGCACTTGATCAAATATATACGTGTTGAAAATGTGCATGTTTGTTTTTGAGTGTGTTAGAAGGCTGCTTTTATGTGCTTTGTATGGGGGAAATTGACTTTTTATTTACAATATTTATGTCTCTAGAAATCATCGTTAATAGGAATGTACGGGAAATCAAAACTTGACTTCTTTTTCTAATTTTACCGAGGACGAAATATTATGTTTACTGAGAAAAGAAAGAAGTTCATTGAACTATGTTGTACTTAATATTAAAAGAGTTAGATCCACAAATGTAACATAATATGATCAAGAAGTACGTTAAATTCATCTTTTGGAAACCAATTCAATAACATGACATGTTCTTAAACGAAGTAATTTCAGTGATTACAGTAGTCTTATTGACAAATTGTTATAAAATTTACCGTCGGACCCCAGTAATTTCACTTAACAACTGTGTCCCATCCCACTAACAGTAAAGTCCATTGCGTATTAACCATAATGAGATTTTAATTGAGACGTCGCGGTGATCTGTCCTCGGATACGGTTAACTTCATTAGGATGGCCGCCGATTAACTTACGTAATATCATTGTGAAGTTAAACTTTGTGTCATAAACATATGTTTTTATGCCTTTTATAGGTTTATTTATATAAACCTCACAAAACCACGTTATCGAAGCGATTGGAATAGGTTTTGAGTGACAAATTAAAAATAATGAATGAGATGTTCTGTAATAAAAATTGAGACTGGTCCTTCGAGCCGGATTACTGATTATTTATATGGAAATTGACATCTTCAATTATATTTACTCGAAGCTAAACACTGAGCATTAGCTTCGAGCAAATATAATTGAAGATGTTTAGAACCTATTTAGAGCTTAATTCTCAGAAAATATTTCATACAATATCTCTAATCTAAGCACCTTGATTAAACCTACTTGTAAGCTCACAAACATCGAACATAAAATTGAACATGTATTCTTAGTTCTGGAATTAACATGATTGAGGTGACTTTAATTGAGTTATAACTGGGTTACGAGACTCATGGCGGTGACATGTCATGCTACGTTATAAGGAGACTAACTTTAGTCGGGGAACAGTGTGGGCAGTGGAGGGTTCTAAATGTCAGAATGAAGTATTCGATTATAACAATCGTACTTTCTAACTAATACAGGCGTTTTGACAGTGATACGCAGTAGGACTGGACTGTTTTGTTAAAGTACTTTCGTAATTAAATAATACATGGTCATGTGATTACCACTAGCAGATGACATGAGAATAGAGGATAACTAATTACAGGCTAACATTTTTTTAGTTGGTGTGCTTGCAAGCGCGACAGCTGAGCATGAGGTCCTAGGTTCGATTCCCAGGTCGGGCAAAATGCTATTGGGTTTTTCATCACGAACGGCCTAACCCTACGGGGATTACAGGCGTGATGCTATGTTATGCTATATCGACGATTAACTATGCATGCTACCAGAATCAAACTTACAACCATTAACCGAATGCAGTTTGTACGAATAATGGCAGTAATAAAATTGGTTATATCCTTTTACAACGGCAACTTCATGATATGTGAAAATTGGTTAATCAGCAGTTTTTATGAAAACTCTTTGATTTACTTCTATCATTAATTTCATTATTTTGTACGATGTTGAATAAAACGGCACCCACATATTTCTCTAAAACTGCTCCGCACTATATTCGTGATAATTTCGAGGGAACCATCAGTTGTCATCTATGTGGAGATGCAAATGAGCGGGCGACGTCAAGCTTGGCGCCGCACTGTGTTCCCATTAGATTGTGCTAGCTAGACAAAAAGTTAGATGCATATTTCCAGGTAATTTCATAATGTTCCTGACGTTGGCTCATATTTATTGGGGCAACACATTTTTTTTATAGAAATTGTACAGTGAATATTTGTGATGATCGTTTAGTCTTTTTTATTTGAGTAAAAAAAACATTTCAATGTCATAAAATGAACCCCTGTTGTTTTTTAACTCGGTTGTATTTTGTGACAGTACCATTTAGCCGTTGGTTTTTGATAGCAAAAATAAAAGTAAATTTACTGATTAAATACTTGATCGGGATTTTAGGCATATTTATCGTAGTTTGTGTTTGTGTAGTGTGATTTATGTTGTTAATTTTTATTGTGTTACTTGTATTTTGATTGTTTTTATTATTTTTGATATTTCAAACACTATGTTAATTGTTTGTGAATAAATTGAATTAAATTGTCAATTATGATGACATATTTATTCTTATATTGCTTACGATTTATGAACACGTAATTTTCCCCACTTCTGAGTAAGGAAAATATGAGTTTTGCATTTATTAAAATGGTAGAGTATTTTAACCTAAATATCAACATGAGAAATTTTTGCCCAGCTAGCATATTTCAAGGAGACCACTGTGCGCCACCCGGGGCGCCAAACTGACGGCCGCGACTAATCGCCGCTACTACATACGCCGATCGCACGCATTTGCGATTTAATTGTGGATTATTTTGATTTATGTACCATGTAAACAACTTTGATAGAAATCTTTGTTAGGTGCGGCGACTATGCAAGTGGTTTGCATCTTATAAATAAAGTATAATGGTACTGTAGTGTGTTCGGAGTCTACACTACCAAATTATACGCATTTAACTCTTTATATTTACACTTTGAAATCAGTTAAAACATGTTTTTACATTCCTAGATATTTTTCTATCCGTCCTTCTGACAGTCTATCATTTTTTACTCCTCTTTTACATGCAAATGTATTTACTTTATTAATCTGCCAGTATCAATCGGCTGCCAGAACAATATATATGTCATCATAGGACCTCTACAGTACTTATATAATAGAGTTGTTAGAGTACCACCTAAGAGTATTCTGTATTTTGGGCTGATATTTAGTCTTAAGAAAAAGAAAATTCTTGAGCAAGTAATCTTTGATTCGACTTGAACCCCCCCCGTCCCTTTTAGAAACCTCTCTCAAAATCCAAAAAGAAATAATTTCACCGGACGCTAAGCTGCCCTAAGACCAGTAAATGTTTTCTGGCAGTTTACAAGGATCTATTAGGGACAGTTTGGAGTGTTTTCGGCATACGTTGGTTGTTCGTTGGAGCGTAATTAACGCTGGCTGCCAGCCGTCATCACGCATTCGGCTCACGGCTGAGTGGGCCCACCCCACGACCCTGTGCGACTGGCGACAGCGTCCCGGTGTGCAGCACCGACTTTGGTGATAAACCGCATTTAGATGGAACAAGGGTGTGTAATTGAAGTTTAATGAGTGTAGGAATTAAGTCGAAAGAAATACTACTATAAATATTCCTGTGCCTAAACTTCTGCGAAAATAAGCATGATGTGAAGTGACAACAGTAACCAGCATGCCTGAGAGATATTTCTCGACGGCATGTACAGCCAAGTCAGAGGCCCATGGGTGGCATAAAACTGACATCAGGTTAGGCACTAGCCACACGATAAAAAAAGACGTGACGAAGTGACATTTTTTGAAATTTATTTTTCATTCACATTTTAAAGTCATTTTCAATTTTTACATTGTGTCTTTCTATTGGATTTACCTCCTACAAGTCTTACTTGCCAATCAAGTACATGGCGCAATGGATTGGAAAATCCATAAAGCCTTATAAGATTTTAATTAGGACTGTACCATCTTTCATTTAAATATTATCAAAATCTATTTTATTTCACATGGGCCCAGATGGGCACTTATAAAACGTCGACAAAAAGGTGCACGGTTCGGTTGGTTGTTTCTTATGGAGAAGAACCGGCAAGAAACTCCATGGTTACTCTTTTCAAATCATTTAGTGTTACAATATTATCATGTTACAGCATTAGTACTTAAGTATGGGGGAACACCGTAGGCCTGACAATAAGTCACTGCGTATTACACAAAAAATGTAATAGAAGATAAAAAGTTAACAAAAGTTAACAAGCATCTGGGAATCTACAAAGTCTACAGTGTTCACACATTCAGAAACGATCGGTAAAAAAGAATCTATACAAAGGTAAGAAATTATTGTAAAATACTATAAATAAACAAGTGACACCAGTATTGTTATCAGTGCTGTAACTATTCTGAGCAAAAGATGTACAAATGATTTGAAACTATTGTAAAAAGTCTGATTAGAAAGAAGGGAAAATATGAGATTGAGAATAGTTAGAGACATCCACATATTTGTGCCGTTTATGAGCTACCAGGGAAGCCGCATGCGCAGAAGGCACTAAAGCCAAACTTCTTTATCTTCAACGTAGTCCTTGATTTTGTAATATGCTTTTTTAATAAGGACACGTTTGATGTAGTTTTTGAACTTTCCATCGGTCAGTTCTATAACTGACTTCGGCAACTTGTTATAAAAGCGTACACTGTTAATAAGAAAGGACTTGCTAGATTTGGTAATCTGAATTTAGGTATCATGACCTCTATGACCCCCACGGACTACCTAACAATTACCCACCGTTTCTTATACTGTTTGATGTCAATCAGAAGGTTGACATTCCTTTTTAACAAAATATTCAATTGGTGTTTTCTATTTGAACTATAGAAACCCTTAATTTTTTTTAATAAGGTCTGTACTGACTGTTATTGAAATGATATTCTATCTTGCCTCGTGCCGACCATGGACTACCCACAGTACTTAACTTATCAGTCGTTGCAAATATGCTTTTAAATTAATTTGAAAGTTGTCTGTAGAAATTTCTTCCATCGATAAAGCTGCCAACACACACCTCGTCACATATTATTTAAAATGAAACTCTAAGAGAAGACTCTCAGAGTTTCATTTAAATAATATGTTACAAAAACAATAATTGGTAGTTGGTTTATGGCATAAACTTCAGATCAAGCGTTTCATCCTCGCTCTATTATTAGCATTCTTTCTTTAGTCTATCAATACTAAAATATCAAGAATTCCGCCAAAACAATGCATATCCTTCTTCTCATTCCATGTTCGTTTGGTTTAATCCCAATAAAATTGACAACAACAATAATATAAAAATTGTCATTAACGCTCATATTTTTCCAGGGAACAGTTCCAATTAACACAATTGTCTCTCCGTGTCCCATAGCGTGTGGCGGACATAAAACTATAACAGGCAACGAGCCGGAACGTTAAACCGTTGCAAACTTGAGACAAGCAGGTTTATTGCCGTAACAGACACGCTGCGTTTATTGCGTGTTGCTGACTATGACATTTATTTAGCACATGCTCTTGTGTGTACATCACATTTTGCGGTTAAAGATTTAGACAGTCCGGCGTTTAGATTTGTGCCCGATTGATACCAAAAGGCTTTCTGCCCTGTAACATTGGACTCAAAACTAACTTGCTAGGTAACCAAACCTCTAGCTGACCTTTCGGGACACCAAGCGAGATGTTATGTGATGTTACTTGGAGACAGGACCGCTCAGGTTTTTAGGGTTCCGTACCCGAAGGGTAACAGGACCCTATTACTAAGACTTTGCTGTCCGTCCGTCTGTCTGTCAGCTGGTTATATCGCATGATCCGTAATATGTAGAAAGCTGAAATTTTTACAGAAAGTGTATTTCTGTGGCTGCTCACCGACTACAATGGTACGGAACCCTTCGTGCACGAGTCCGATTCGCACTTGGTTGGTTTTTTAACTTAGTAAACAAGCGGCAAACCAAATAAGTCTAACGATACGCAAACTATAATTTATCCAACTTAGATCTTCATCAGCAACTAAAGTCGATTCAAAAACGTCATTATACCCAACAACGCTCTACTTTGATCTCAAATTATAAGGCACTCCGTCTTTACGTCATAGTGCACGCGGAACGCATCAAAGCTTTGACGTTTCCTACGAGATTATGAACGCGTTATTTTCGTAGCCCTCATAATAAATGCGGCCATATTACGTCGTCGTTCGTATAAGAAAACTGACCTCGGCCGAGTGAATAAACCTCTGATCGAAGGCGCGGGGGCGCGACGGTCCCAGGGCATAAATCAGACTCCCCTCGCGATAACGTTGGAGCCTTCAATTTGGCACATCCTTAAAATGACACACGAGAAGCACACCCCTAACGACGCCCGCGTCAACTCTCACACCACGCTTATAAATAAAATCGCACACATATTACCGCATTATATGTCATTGGCCCAGTGGTAACGATGCTTTCAACTGGTAACGCTTGTGAGGTCGTGAGTTTGATCCCCAGACTGTCGAGGGATACATTCTGTGCTCTATTCTATTGTTAAAAGCTCTCATGAAAACTTTTTTTTGGCCATGGATATAATAAGAAGCAGATTTTGTTTGCCATTAAGAAAAGTCAGAACATCTTTTTTTTGTCGTCAGGAAAGTAAGTCTTTTCGAATATAAGATCAAAAGAGGTTACGTAAACTGGATATACACGACACCTACTTATTCATATACCAGCTGTTGTGGCCTAGTTTTGTTTTACAACCATATTCCTCCCTTCCATCCAGCCCTGTAAATACGACATACGTTTAAATCATACATCCCTATCACATTATTTCACCGTCACACTGAACCTGTCCGCTTATCCACGAAATGTTTGAAAGGAAACGTCACAAAAACCAATAACCGTTTGTGTATTGGTAGGTGTACAAATAAAGGGTTATCGATCTGACAAGGGCACGGGGTAGTTATAAATGGGTACAGGGGTGCACTCAATGTCAGAAGTTAAATTCGTAATTGAATGCAAGGAGGGAGTTACGACAGTTAAATAAATGCGTGTAATTATTTGACTATAACTTTGTTTTTGAACTTTTCGTTCGTGGATTTAGTTCTAAGTTTCTATAGTTAAGTGAATTTTTTTTTTATCATAAAATGCTCCAATTACATACGCCTAATTCAAGACTTTTCATCCCACTGGGACTTTAAGCTAGACTTTCCAGGAATTTCCCATTTTATTGGCACCGTATATTCGTCAATTTAAGAGTCGTCCACAAATAGATGTAGAGAGGTTGCTCGTATCGCAGCAAAAGCAATCAGGGCGGCGTCGTAGACAAACTGTCGGGGCGGGCCTTAATTGGCGGTCGCGGAGATTTATGCGGGGAGCCGCTCGTCACGCGGTCGCCGATTTCGCCCGACCACAGGGTCCCGGGTACGCGTAGTCCCGGTTACCCGTGGTCTCGGGTACACTGTGTTCCCGAGCCACGTAACACGACCGCGTCCACGACAAGTCGAGGCTTAGCCCTTAGCAAACACTGACCGGGCACTTATTAACACATTGCATTTGAACTGACACGGTGTTGATTCTTGAACCGCAATTATTGTACCAATAATTAGATGAGTGGTGTAATTTTGTGGATGTTATATTATGGAGTGTAGGGTTACGGCCCGCTTCTTTCGGTTTATTTAACATCACTGACTTGGAAAGTTTCGACAATCCGAAATCATCAACATGCAATGAGCAAAATTATTGAAAAAAGCTTTCATAATTCTTGGATAGAATCTACCTTTCTCCTGTAGTAAGATTTACAATTACAAGCGGAAATAATAACTTACATACCTACGATGGCATGGGTAGACAACACCAACGCAATATTAACAACGTAATTAAAATGCAACCCTTACAAAATTAAAATGTCCATCCATTCTTATTCTGAAATCTAAACTGAAATGGAGAATTCCAGAACCGAAACCAATATTAAAACAATGCATAAAAGCATGCCTGTTAAAAAATACTTATCAAAACTGAATAGTTAATTAAAATAGCCCGAGGTTAATTAAATACGCAATGTTATTAACATCCCTGTCAAACTTCTCTTGGTTTTCTTTTTTCGATATTGCGCAATTCATTTTCAGGGTATTTGAAAAGTGGTAATTTTACGGTATTGGAAATGCTTATAAGGTTGCTTTAGTACAACGTTATTACATCAGGGATATACTTACATTTTAATTTGTCTTTAGATTATGCTGTTACCCGACTGACTCAGAAGGAGAGTAATGATTTTCGGGAGTTTATAAGTCCGTTCCATAGTGACCTCGTAACTCTTAAACGGGTGAATCGATTTGGATAAATTATTTGATTCGTCGTGGTGGCGCGAGCGTCACTGGCTACATAGAAAACACAAAGAAAATTGGCGGATTTTGGGCGCGATATTAAGGAGTTCGATTTCTTTTTTCTTCCAGACCCATTTAGTGGGGTATCAAAATTATGGGTTTTATAAAGTGATTGCAAAAATATATTACATGATATGTTAAGTAATTCGAAATAACAAATGGTACAAAAGTGAAAAAATCGAATAATAAGAAAATTTACTTCCTTCACATTACTCAACTAAAAACCTGGAAATCAAGTTTTTTAGTTTTTTTTTACCTTTTACACTTTTACTTTTACATAATTTTCAATTTTAATTAAGCAAGAGCATGTTGTAGTACCTAACTAAAATAATATTGATGCTATTTTGGGGTAATTGAAAGCTTTTTGCCGGAGATTTAAGAGTTGGTCCTTTTATCCAATTATGTAATATATCTACTATACCCAGTGTTGTACGACAGCAACTAAAAACTTCTTGTTTTACGTTGATATCATTAAATAAACTCTTCTACCGTTGACGGAACCTCTGATACAGGACGCAAGCGGAAAATTGAAATATTTTTAATATTTTTATTACGTCACAGTTAATATGTTGGGCTACATACAGGAGAGCACTTTAATGTACAAATTGAAGTGGATACGGGAAATTAAATTGACAAACAACTTGCTTGTAACTGAAAAGTATCTTATTTGCTGCGGAAGGTGTACGCTTTTCATTTTATTATGTTTTAAAGCAGCGTATAATATATTACAATTAATTTTATTTTTAATAGCCCTTGGCCGTCTTTGTGAGGCACTATTTAATAAATTTTTGTTTGTGAAAATAAAAGTACTTACTACTTCCTTAGTATCATGTTTAGAAATTATGCTCAGTAAATAAAAAATCCCAGTATAGCGAGTAAAACAGACGGGTACGGCGTCGTGTAGCGGTACACGTATCGATAGTTCTGGAGATATATGTGGCAGTTAGATGAAGCAAGAGGTTTCTCCAGACGACAGCCGGTTGTTTTTGCGGGGCGGTCGAGGACGCGGGGACGGTACCCACTAGCCCTCTCCAAGGGGGGAAGCGGTGCCGTTTTCAATTTGCTTTATTTGCGCTTGTTTTAATAGCGCTCACTCCTTATTGCCCGCGCGGACGGCCAGCCAAATTGCTTCGTGCCCGGACGCCTTTTGATTAAGGAGAAACACGCGCGACAGAAGTAGGCGTAAAAACAAAGTGCCCGAAGAAACAGAAAGATGTTACTGGTTTACTACAGTAGAAGTATCTTGAAAGATAAAGAGTCTTGCGGAATATTAGTCCGTTTACCTTTTGAAAAAAAAAAACAAGACATTGAACGCCTATCCTGGATACATGTGTAAGTATGCATTCTAATGTCAAATAAACCAAAAATAATGACAACAAAATCCCTTGAAAATATCAGTACAACGCGACGCAAACACTCTCCATTAAACTTATCCTCATGACTGCGATTCAAAAGACTGTTTTTCCATATTATTAAAAAATCAAGAAAAAATCTTGTATGTCAAACAAGCGCTTGATAAACATCAATCGTATAATAAGTAAATACTTAGACATGTCACGCACGGTGCGAGCAATATGTCGATATTTACCCGAACATACAAATGCCACAAAATAATGAGCCCAGTGCAAACACGAAGGATATATAAACAAACAATTACGGTATGTCTATATTTATTTTTTGTGTAAAAGCGAAGTTAAGAATCGATGTTCAGTTGGCTTCATGGTTTAAGATCTAACAAACGAGCAGTTTTATCGTTTCAGAACGTCGTGTTACGTGTGCTGATTTAAAGTTTCACTTCGGCGACTTTGACAGCATTTTGAGTTAAGAAATTTAAGATCATCATCTGCCTAGCCTTTTCCCAACAATGTTGTGGTCGGCTTTCAGTCTAACCGGATGCAGCTATATACGAGTATTTTAAATAGGGCGACTGCCTATCTGACCTCTACAACCCAGATAGAACTGGGTAATACGATACCCCTTGGTAAGACTACTAAATTGAATATATTCACCTAAATTAGAATGACTAGCTGAACTGTATCAGGGATTCCGTTGGTAGTAATACGTCATGATTGTATAAGGCACTAAGAGAAATGATAATTTTGCGAAAATAAAAGTTGCGAATCAAATCAATCTTTAAAATATTATTTATCAGTTTTTAGTTAAGTAATGTGCACAAAAAAGTGAAATATCGACACAGAGTGAACGCAAAACAGTGGGTTCATTAAATAATCACACCATATCTTTCTAATGTTTACTTTCACGTTTGGTAGTATAAACAGAAAGTCATTGCTAGGATAATTTCAGCTCTGTCAGGGCTGCAGAACTGTTCGAAAGAAATACCGCAGCCCTGGAACACAAAGGGCAAGGAAGGAACATGGATGGGTTTTAGTCAGTACAAGTCTGACACTCCCTTCCGCTCTGCCCAGAGCAGGAGAAGTCATTTGATGATTTCCCATCCGAAAAAAATAAAGTAAAAAAGGTTGATTTCAGCTTGATGTAGTATTAGATCCAGCACAAACGAAGTTGTTCTTTTAACGCCATCGGTTTTAATATAAAAGTAAATAATGACGAGGATATTTCACAATAAAACATATCTTCAATAGAGTATAAAAATAAAGCCCAAAAAATAAATAATTCTGGTCCTAGGTTGCACTTACCTGAGCCAATGTCTTTTAGCGATGGCAGTATGGCAGCAGATTGCATCGTACTGGTCCGCGATCCAGACTATCAGGATGATGTAGAACGCCGTTGTCGTGTCGTTGAAGAACTCCGACATAATCGCCTCCATACCTGCAAAGAAGACATTTGCTTAGAAATGGTATTTTAACACGCAGACAACGATAGAGACGGACAAACGAAGAAGAGGTTGTTTTACAATTAAATGACAACGTATTGACGTAAAATAACAAATTCTTTTGGGCATGAATAAGGGCGACCGATTTTTAAAAATGATATAAATTTTTAGCATAGAGAGAGATATTTCTCGATGGCATGTACTTAAAGCCAAGTCAGAGGTTTATACGGATGACACCAGGTTTAAACGCGAAAAAAGTTTTTTTTTTGTAAATATGTAATTTTAATTATTCTATACAGGGTGTAAACGGACTCTTCGCGAAGCCGTTAAACAAGCATTCTGTACATTAAACTAAGTAACTTTAGTTTCACTGATTTGAGTTTTTTTTTTGAGTTTTTTTTGGATGGATTGAATAGTACGAGGATCGTGAAGGTGTCTTAAGTAAAAAAAATACATTAAAAATATTTATTAAAAAAAAAACTTGTAAAAATGTTGAAACTTTGACCCCCAATATCTCCGTAACTAGAAGGTTCCCAGGTACAACAAAAAAATGATCGCAATGACGGGGAGAACAAGTGCGTTTCGGCTTCGTTAAAGAGTCTTTTTACACCTTTTATGTAGCGTAGGATATATTTTTTCAAATTTAATTTCCTAAGCTATATAATATTATTAGAAGTCAAAAAAAAACGATCTCCAATCAGTTATCTTTGTAAGATTCAAAAATGAATGATTGAATTATTAATTAGATCAGTATAGGTACGTAAAATAGAGGCTATTCTCCAAAAGTCTTCTGCCACAAGAAGTCATGTCAAAGTGACCGCTGAATTTTTACTACCACACTCTAAATCAAGGTATCGCCTACAAAAAGCAGTTAATAAACCATCTCAAGCACTGCAAGTACACCGCTGTCAGTCGAGTCAGCGATGCCACGTCGCATTAAATATCGTGGGTCATATGTGAGCTCGACATTGGAGCCCCGCACTCCAGTGTCGCGACTAATTAGGTGTCGACAATTACTCGCTAACGACCGAAATCCGAGCTCGAGCAGCCAGGAGCATGGAGCCTGGAGCTTATTAAACGACTGCATGCAGCTACGCCCCGAACGATTCATTCCTCTGTCCTACAGATGAAGACGCTGTGTATCGAGTTTATAAGCTCCTATGCATGTGGGGCGGATATGTTTGAGATGCAGTTCGGTGTGTTATTGTGATTAGGTTGTATTGAGAGCATTGATTGCGTTTTGTTTCTGTGAATTAGGGAATCAGCTAGTTTTAGACGACATACCCGTGTATCACTTTAAAAGACCAGAAATATAAAGTGGTCTTTCGAAATGAAAATTTCAAAGTTTGAAAAGCCAAAGCTAATAATTTTAATACGAAATCCCGAACACACCCTCAAAATAATTGAAAGCCTCTTACAGACATCTAACAGTAGCAGACACAATACGTTCGTAACAAGAATAGATAGGAAACAGGAGTGTAGTGAGGATTATAACTCAATACAGCGCCGACAAGTGTCCGGCGCCGCGGCCGAGCTTGGGCGTGCCTTATTTGCATTTTGATGAGCCTCGACACTGATACAATAAACACGCCGGGCGCGATCGGAAGTCCGGACGAGCGGCCGAGTCCGCCCGACTCTCGACCCGGCTCGGCGACGTTTAGCCGTATCATTCATAACCGTATTCGGTCAATTAACTCCGGCTTTGAATTATATACGTGCCATGTCTACGCTCCGAACTTTGCGATATTGTTAATGAAATTTCGTGTGTTGGAGTTTGAGCCAATTTCTGGAGGTGTGTCGTTAAATGCATGCTCTTGATGACAAGCACTGAAAGCTGTACTTTGACTTTTTTTTAAATCTATGTATTTTTGGCAGATCCTCGGTTGGTACTTCTGGTCAACTGAGGATTATCAGAAAATAAATAATCTCAGATAAATAATAATTATCAGAAAAAAATTGTAAGAAGAACAGAAAATGCCTGGGCACTCTGCCCATGTCTCTGAAGCGAAAGCTAATGGACAAGTGTATTCTCCCCATCTTGACCTACGGTGCACATACTTGGTCTATGACTGACATCCAGAAGTCCAAACTCAAGGTTTGCCAACGTGCTATGGAGTGTAGTATCTGAGGTGTAAAATTAACAGACCATGTTCGAAACACTACACTGCGCTCCAAAACGCAAATCGTTGACGTGGCTCAAAAGTCTGTCCAAATTAAATGGGACTGGACAGGACATGTTTGTCGCATGCAGAACGAACTGTGGGCTCGTAAAGCTTCTCAGGATTGGTACCCTGAAACAATGATACGGGGTCGCGGTAGACCACGTAGGATGGCGGGATGAACTGGATGTCTTGCTTGAGAATTAGAAAGAAGAAGCACAGAATCGTGACCGTTGGAAGGAATTGAGGGAGGTCTTTGCCCAGCAGTGGGACATTATGGGCTAACTATAATAAGAATAATAAAATAATCTTAGTCTAAAAATATGGACAAATTTTTAAAAACAGTATGAGACATGTCGAGCTCTCACGATGTCTTTAAAAATTTAATAGTACATTTTATTTGTCCAATCCGAAAAACAAACGGCCAGTTTAATCCGCTCTCAATTTAAAGAGAATAAAAAAGCTTGGAAAAAAAATTATGCACTTAAAAAAAAAAGAAGTTATTAAAACGATAAAAATTCATTAACAAGGCGAAGTGGAGGTTGACTGATACTTATGAAAAGTCACCGGGAGTTACCTATTCAGCGGAGCATGCGACGTAATCCTGAGCGAGACGAGTAAACAAATTACTGGGACCGGGTCGGACCTACCACGACGTGCCTTCTCCCGCCCGCTATTAATTTTAATTCCGGCGCTAGCGAAGATCGCCCGAGATGAGCGTGGGGCACGCGCGACGGCGTCGACTTGAATCAGTGTAACATTATCGAAACATAGATCAAACATGATGCTCGCAATAACTACTTCAGTGCTTATTATGGTAAAAGGAAAAAATTGAAAAACAAAAGCCATTTTCTCATTCTTTGTTCATATCATGCCGTAATACTCTGTATGAACAGGAAAACTATTATAAAACACTTAAAAAAAGTGAGTGTGTACTTATTACGCACGTAAGAAGTTACGAGGGTCATTCAATAAATACTTAGCCTACAAGAAGTAAACGAAAATTTTAGAAAAGTGGCAATTTATTTTTCAACATAGTCTCCTTTTAGTTCGATACACTTAGCCCAGCGATGCTCCAACATTTTAACCCGTCCGAAAAATAGTTTTTGTCAAACTCTGCAAAATAGGCCTCCGTGGCGGCGATGACCTCCTCATTTGATCCATATCTATTCCCGGCGAGTGATTTTTTCAGATTAGGAAACAGAAAGAAGTCACAAGGGGCCAAATCTGGAGAATACGGTGAATGGGGCAGCAATTCGTAGCGTAATTCGACCAATTTGGCCATGGCAACGGCAGACGTGTGAACCGGTGCGTTGTCGTGGTGAAACAGAACGTTTTTCTTCGCCAGATGGGATACCAGTGGATCCAGGTTTCATCGACGGTCACAAAACGACGCAAAAACTCCGCTGGATTCCGCTAAAACAGCGCCAAACACGTCTCCGATGTGGTCTCACGGTTGCGCTTGTTTTCCGGTGTGAGTAAACGCGGCACCCATCGCGCCGACAGCTTTCTCATGCCGAGTTCCTCGTGAAGAATATGATGCACTGTTCCTTCTGAAATGCCTTCAGTCTCAGCTAGCTCCCGAACCTTCAATCGGCGATCTGCCAATACGAGATCATGGATTTTTTTAATGTTTTCCTCCGTAGCAGCTGTTTTCGGTGCACCTGGACGTGGTTCATCAAAAACCGACGTACGGCCACGTGCAAACTCGTTGAACCAATTCTTGACGGTGGCCATCGATGGAGAAGAGTCACCGTACACAGCATCCAAGCGCTCTTTGATTTCGATGCGCGTTTTCCCTTCCAAAAATAGGAATCGAATCACCGAACGATATTGCTCTTTTTCCATTTTTGTAAAACCGATCGACACGTTCGCTTCCATAGGTTGTCAAATTATAACTAATGAAGGGATTTGAATGAAAATTTGAAAAAATAATTTAAAAAGAATGTGCTACACTGTGGTAAAACTCTTTTGAAACTACAGCGCCCTCTGGCGATGAGGCTAGGTACTTATTGAATGCACCTCGTATACTTCATTGGCGTATAAAACTAAAATACTAGCTAACTTCAGGGTGTATGTTGACTAGCTAACTTCAGAGTGTCGGTTTTTCGTGACGGTGTGCGCGCGCATCGTAAAATTTTATTCTCATCATTTTTCCCTAACGCGCCAAAAGAAGTTTAACTTCAAAACTGTATGCTGAAATTGATACGTTCAACAAAGGCGTATTCAAAATCCATGAAAAAAAGTCCTTTAAAAAAATACAGGGTTCATTTTAAACAGGCTTCAGTGTCGGACAGGCGAGGTATCGATACGTTTACGTAGGCTCGTGTCACCGGCAGGGCTGGACTGCAGGCGGTCGCGTCGCCCTCGTCAGACCTGCCACCGAGTGGTACGCGTCTATACGACGTATCTATCAGGCTGCCCGAACGAGCATGATGGACGTACATATGAGTAATTTACGTATTTACGTACCGTTAATTGTTTCAGTAATGCTTCATTTGGAAATTTTCCTAATATGTATATAAAATGCACGTGTCACTATGTTCGCACACGCTAATCTCCGAATCCACCCAACTGACTTCAATGAAATTATGTGAATATGTACAGTTGGTTCCAGCTTGAAAAATCAGATAGTTTTGAACCCGATAGGTGAACGCCGTGTTAAGGACGGGACTTAGTAATTCATTTAATTTCAAAACCTAATCTACAGCTCACTCAGTAACTCAGGAATACATTACTTAACAAGCAATCTGAATCATAAATGGAACAAAATTGAGGTAAACCTTCGTTCAGTTAACATCTTCAAGAAGTCTCTTTCAAAAACAAAGTAATAAAAGTTATGAAATTCTAAGGTAAAATGGAATCTAGTAAGCTGAAGTGCAATTTAGGAGCTAGTGTATAAACCGGTGGGTAATGTAGGAATGCACACAAATTGTTACTTCTTACTTCCCGGGGTTTAATCAAGGGGGACACCCGCCGCGTCTGCCGCCGTGCCGTCCGCGCTAGCTTCAACTTGGCGCAAATTGAGAATAATGGATCCACTAGCCGGTTTAAGGTTCTCTGAACAAAAAATCTGTTACATCTGATTGTTCCTTTTTTAAGGTGTTGGTTGAACATCGACTGTAAGTTAAATTCTACGTTCAAAGTCCACATATTTTCGGTTGTTTGGAGATATTGCTTCATTAAATACGTACCGTATCTCAGTATCTGGTAAAGCTCATTTATCAAGTGTGTAGCCTACCCGCGGCGCTTATGTTTCGGCTAAGCCGTGCATTGGAGATCCGTCTTTACGATCTCGTTAGTGCCGGTAATCGCGACGTTGCACGATCCGGATTACGTCTGTGCATTATTAGTGTTTTTATTGATTCACTCGGCTGCCGTCGTAAACTGAGATTATTATTCGCGACGTAGCCCTCGCCCCGCGACCCGCCCCGCGGCCCCCTCCAGGCAAGTTGTTTTGTTACTTAATCGCGACGATAACAACATTTAACGACGGCTAGGTGACTGGCGAAATTCCGCTTCGATGTTTAGTGCTCATTCTATTTTCATTAACCATTTACCCACTTAATGATCCAGATCCTAAGGGAGTGATTCAATGACTTGGACCCATAAAATTAAACCTTAGCGTGACCTGTACACTGTAATTAATAGTTGTTACAAGAAATGCTTTACTACCTGTGGAATTTGAGAGGACGTTAGTTGGGGCTTGCTTCAGTTTGATGAATTTAGTTTCTGAATGAAAACGTAGTCGTTTTACAAACCTCAAAGTAACATTTTTGTGAGAAGTTTTTTTCGCCAAACTACATTTTCTGGAAAATTATTTGTAACCACAAATTATATATCTAGGAAAGCGCACCCAATCATTTTACTAGAAACCTCAATTTGCCCGGAAAACCTATGCAAACGAAAATTCAATCTATCAACGAATCCGCGAACTCTCCTACATTTAGTATAGACCTGTGCAAACATGATGCCAGGTCAACAGGAACATCCCACTTTAATCAAATTAAGGGTGCAAACGGCCAACACTTTCAGTTGTTATAATAAATTTAATAATGTATGCGCCTAAATACTCTGCGCAAAGTGGGTCATTGACGAACCTTTTCCGTCATAGCTTTTATGAAAACGAATATGTGTTACCGCAAATTCTATAGTTTATAAGTATGGAGGTAATTATTTTTACTTAATTTATTTTACGTTACACTTTATTAGGCTGAAGGACCTACTGATCTACTAGTCCTTTTATTCTAACGGTCGCTAAAATGCTGATTCAGCGTTTTACGCAAAACTCATTGAAATTAGTTTCTTACAAATACTGTCAACTAACAAGGGAGCAGTTATATACTAATTACTGATGTATATGTCAGTTTATGTAGTTTACAGGTTTACAATATTTGATCAAGAAAACTACATTAAAATGTGGAAACAAATTAGGCTCACTACCCTCACATTCAATTAACTAATTAAATCAACCTTTCACAATAACTCAAGTGGGGATTAGGTTACTGTGTGTTTAAAATAGTGTTGCCCAAATTCAGTCTTGGTCTTGCAGTCTTGGTCTTGTTCTTGCGTTTTTGCAAGACCAAGACCAAGAACAAGACCGCGTATTTTTAGCAAGACCAAGACCAAGACTGACCGTGCAAGACTTGAGCAAGAACAAGACATAGCCTGCAAGACTCTTGCGTCTTGCAGCTAGGACTTAGCGCTATTTCACTGAGTAGTTAGGTGTAACAGTTCGGTGTATAGGTAGGTACGCTTAGGAATTCTATGAGACGCAAAAAACTGTATCAAAGAATATGAAAAACTGGACCTATGCGCATTACGACTAATACCATAAACATAGCGAATAAAAAAATATCTATTAAAATCAAACTGAGTGCATGCATAGTTATGTTTTAACCATCGGCACTTTGATAATGCGGCATCAAAGGTTTTGTACTTACTTCTCAAAGAAATTTGCCGCTTTTCGGAAGTACATGGTTATGATACACGCGCCGGCGGCTTCTTTTGAAATCTAAAACAATCGTTGCCGCCACGCCGAAATCATAACATTTGTGACACTATTTGATTGCCGCCATAGGGCGTAGGTATACTCATGCAAAATAATTTCGAATTTTTTTAAGAGTACCTACAGGTGTTCCAAAGAATAAATAAGTTTCAGAGTGCTTAGAATGAAAATGAATACATTATACTGATCACGCAAGTAGTATTATGATTAGGATAAAATGGTAAGGATAGGTAGTAGATGTCATATTCATTCATTCTAGTAAGTATATATTATAATATTGATTACTTATATGGTTTTAAACGAATTACTTAGGTACTATTATTGTACATTTAGTCATTATATTTCTTAAGTTTTTACAAGAAAAAATAGCAAAAAAGTGTTCAAATATCACCCGTTTAATAAATATTGTAGCCACTTTTAAATATACTTGAAACGTGTAAAAAAATTCTACAAAACTAATAAAATAATATAAAAAGCGTAGGTACTTACCTACTAATAAAATAAAAAGCCTGCGATAAGAGTTTTGTATTACTTACCAGCCCGAATATCTCTGAGAGAGATGATGAGAGTAAGTATTTACTAGCTGTGCCCGCGACTTCGTCCACGAGGAATAGTAACTTTGGAGGTATAGTGACGTTCAGGACTTATTTATTTATTTTAAAACAATAGGTAATTGCAAGACTTGCAAGACTCTTGCTGCAAGACCAAGACCAAGACCAAGACTGGGAGCGCAAGACCAAGACCAGGTGTATTGGCGCAAGACCAAGACCAAGACTGGCTAAGTCTCGTCTTGTTCTTGCATTTGGGCAACACTAGTTTAAAAGTGATTATTTTGAAAGAGAGTCCAGATGTGGCGATACTTGGGGGAGGCTTATGTCCAGCAGTACGTCGGCAGGACGTCTTTCGGCTGAAATGATAATGATGATGATTTAAAAAGAAAACAGTAAAAATATACGTAAAATATTATTGAGGTTCTAATAATGAATAACGAACTGGTGGATTTTATTTTGCCGCAATTACACATAAAATCTATTTTAATCCTTTTCTTATCCACCTATATAGACCCACTGCCGGGCAAAGGTCCCACTCATAGCCTTAGCATTTCCTCTTTGGGGGTTATCTCCAGCCAATCAACCGAAAACGCCTCTAAGGCCTCGGGCACGAAGTCAGCGACGGCGCGGCGCGTTCCAATGCGCGGTCTGCCCGCTGGTCTCGCACCAGGAACAGCGTTGCCGGGCATTGGAACGCGCCGCGCCACCGCCGCCGCGCCGCTGACATCGTGCCTGTGGCCTTAAGTCATCACGCCAAAGTTTCCTACGCTCTCTTCGGCTTTTAAACCTTGGATGGTTTTTAGTGTATGAACGTGGACGAGGCGATACGAGTATATAATTTTTTAACTTAAAATGTAAGTACCTACCCACTTCATATTTACAATGCATTTGATTTTACATAAGATCTTCGTCCTGCGTTAATATGTCACCTAAAGGCGAACACAACTCGTGCACATTATTAGACGTTACATTTGATTTAACAGTATTAATAAATGAGAATGAAAAATACACGAACTACTACAATTAACATTTGAATCAAAACTTATAAGGATTATAATTGGATAGATACATGTGATTTTATATTTTTTATACATAACATTTCTAGAAGATCAAGCAATATAACTTATAAGAAGACCGTACAACAATGAATTCCTTTAATTTACCCGAGTTCTAGACTTATAGGGAGAGCATTATTACACGGTAGAATCGGCTCACCGCACGGCGCCAGCGACTCATCGCCAATTTGTATCGAACGGGACGCATGCATGTTAATAAAGCCTATTGTAGTCCCGTGCCCGGGCCAGATTAGTGCTCGACTGCAACAACCTAATATAGAGCCTTTATCCCCCTAACCTATCATGAATAGTGCACAATGGAAAGATTTGCAGATTGAATATATTCATCGAAGCTCGGATGTTGTCTTTGGTAAATCGTGGGAGGCAGGTTTAAAACACATTTGTACAGTTATTAATAAAAATCTATTGCTACATGCATGATGGAGCATAACTTGAAGACGACTCGGTGTTTTTTTTTTGTGTTCGTAATTGTCAGGTCAGTATTTGTACGAAAGAAATTTTTGTATTTTTAAAACCAATATAATAAAAAAAAACCGACAGAAAAATCAGATTTAAAAATTAAAAAAATGTAAAGATTTTTTGCAAAACTGGATATAATCTGATTTTAATCCACTTGATAAACAAATACCAAAAAGTAACAAACATATTTCAAAGATGGAAGTTATGTTTTATTAAGTAAGTGGGTATTATTAGCGATTGTGCCGGCTGAGAGGAACCCCCTGGCACTCGAGTGGAAGAGTCGATCATTAGAGCCGTTGAAGAGGTTAATTTCGATAATCCGCTTTGCCACTCGCCTGAAATCTGCTGCCTGACTCCCTCCAGCCAACATTGAGCAGATTATTGTTATGCGTACACGGTACTCACGGTTCTCGATGCGATCCTGTGAGTATTTTGTGAGATATAATTCACCTGTCTGTGTGCTTTGGGCGTATGTGCTTTGACGTTGTAATTGTTAGTTGACTACTACTCATGTATCAGTATCGGATCGAATAAAAAGAGAATTTTGTTACATTGCAATGGCCAAAAAAATTTTGTTTAGTGAAAAAAGGTAACTTTGCTGTAGCGCAACTTTGCCTAGTCACTTATTAATTTCAATCAAATATTTTATTTCAGGCCAACATGGGTACTTACAAAACGTCGACAAAAAGGTGCACGGTTCGGCTTGGTTGTTTTATGGTGAAGAACCGGTAAGAAACTCCATGGTTACTCTTTTCAAATCATTATTTAACATTGTTAGTTTAAAAATCGCCACTTATTAACAGTAAATGAAATTAGATCTATGTTCACTATTTTACGAGTTCCGCGTGACTGTCCCAAATGAGAACAATGGCTACAAAAGGTAATACATAATTAAGCCTATTAAACGAGCTTTCAATACTGAAACAGCCATACAACAGTAGTTTGAAATCCATTCGCGAGTCAGTTACGTGTTTGGATGTGTAATTAAGGCGTAGCTTTTTAGGTGAGGCGAAAGTGGATCAGTGAGTCGTGTGCATGATGGGCTAGCGGGATGGCGGGCTCGCCACCACCGTCGGTCATGCCCCGCGGTCGAATCAACATTTGCCGACGGATCGAATTACCGCACCGCCGCGTCAACGTAACGTAATTGATTCAGCGTCCGACGGGCGCCGCCACGCCTTTTTGTCTCAGTCATGAAAAAATGCAAAATCCGCCACTAATTCAATATCCTCACACTTTGCCAGCGTTTTAATCAGCGGGGCGAATTTTTCCTAAAAATTTAAAGGATTTTTAGGGGGCAACACGTATTGGTTAGCGATATGCATCGGCTGCTTCAGCGATTAGCAACTTTATGTTTATTAAATTACACCGGCAGTTATATTATAAACCTCAACTAAATATTTTCACGCGGTCGAGGAATATTTTTATAAATCTCGCAGCGGACGTGTAGTTTAAAAGTGGATTAATTAATTGAATACTTTATGAGCAACTGGTTCCTGGGGACGTTACTTCTTTATGGGGGATGAGATTACTGCACGAGTAATCTGATCATTTAAAGTATAGCAATGTTTTTTAAGTTACTGCAGCAATATTAAAAAAATACAACAACATAGCGTTTATCAGAACACGTAAGAGGTGATGCAGCGACAGTCATTTTAACTCGTAATAGTGTGACCGTCACCATTGTGATAAACTTGAAAAATGAATTTCATCGAGAACAATGAACAAATTAATAAACAGACTTTATTGGCGTTTAAGAGATGCACACTATTACGCCAAAATATGACTTCCAAGTTATGCATTAACAAAAAAAATATTCCAAACGAAATTTAAAAAAAAACCACATCCCTAGGAAGTCAATACAAACAGTCCCTTGAAAATCCGACCACTACAAACTTCGTTCCACCTTTTTATCTAATTGCACTCGACGATAAGTAGCTACATCAAAATTCAATCGCCCGATGACTACCATTCCATCATGCGACACAACTCTAAAGAAGCCTGATATATTTTCGAACATTTTCCGTGAAATACCTTCGTGTATCAGTCATATACCGGAGGACGGGGTCCATTCCGCTACGAGTGCAATTCGACTTCGTGCAATTGAACACCATGCCACTCGGAAACTGATACAACGAATGCACTCGAATACGGAGGAAGAGGCCACAAGAATCGTACGTATGATAAGTTATTTTGTATTATGCTGGAGAATTTTTCACGTGTTTGTTTGATTCTTTTGAAATGGAAGAGATGTCGATGAGTGTACTCAAACTATGTTATTTGTAGTTTTTGAATGACTAGCAAATCAGATATTTCTAGTAGCCAATACCTTTTACTAACGATGCACCTTAGAATCGATATTTCAGGAGATACAGAAATAACAAAGAGAGAATATAGCGTGCTACTGCGACCATAAGGCATATTGCATTTCATAAACTAATCTAATGACAATACAACATGAAAGCCGACATATTGATGTCACAATTATAAAGTTCATATTAGTTTCATAAAAGAATCATAGTACTCGTATTGTAGTGTATGCATTGCGAAATAACCCAGGTGGAATCACCAGGGAGACACAGGCAAGCAATATTGCGGAATTCGATTTAAAACTACGATAGGTATGAACTCAGGCAACCACATAAAAGTACTCAGTGCTGCGATGAAAAACTAAATATAAGCGATAATGACTTCCACACATAATCGATTCAACATTGTAGTTAGAAAATATAAGAGCAGACTTGAGTTATTTTTTTTTGTTAAATGAAATGGAAAAACCCAAGCTATAACATTGTTGTCTCGTCATCTATTTGCCCTTAAGGAAGGGAAAAATGGTAAAAGAGGAAAACTAAAAAGGAAACATAAATTATTCTTAAGTGTCATCAATAGTTAGGTTATCGTTACCGATACCAGCATGAATGGCGCCGCGCCATATAATCAAAAGTTGCACGACGGCCTCCCTGCAACTTCCGGTACTCGCCGCGCGCCGGAAGTTACCAATTTACACAAACTGACTTAATTCTTCAATACAGGCAACCCACTTGCCTACGCTTTGAACAGCAAATAGGATGCTTCAGTGGCTATGACTCTATGGTTCTATGGTTGCCAATATTAAAGCTTCTGTCGATAATATACAGAATTGCAACAGAATTTCGTGGAAAATAAATTGTAGCTCTATACAGACTACAATTCTGTTTTCATTTTTTGTTTACAATGAAATGCAATACGAATAGAGTAAGTAGAAAACTATTTTTGTTGTTATCCAATCTGAAATTCAGATTTTACATTTTGTCCGGTCGTAGCATGAAATGAATTCTGATTTTGACTTGATTTTGTTTGTTTCTATGGTTGATAATGAAGTCGGGCAGCGAGTGGGACGAGGCGTGTGCCGTGCAGTCGCATATGCGTCGATATCCATGTTTTGTTTGACTTTTACCCGTCCGCCGGACCGGGCCGCACCCGGCAGCCGATCACGAAACTAATTATACCTCGAGGCGAGCACGGCGTCGCGTCCGTTCTTCGCAAACTTCGAAATGAATCACTAAACTCATGTGTGGGCCGTTGTGCGGTGAGAGCGTCGCAAACACTGGGAGGTTTTTCACAAAACTTGAGCAACTACAAAAAGGACAATACGGCGCATATTTATTAGAGACTTATATTTAGTAAGTAGACACGTCGTTGCGGGCTACTATGATGATGCTCATATACCAAAGGTACTTTACACCCCAGTCTGTCTCTCTGATCCTACTTAAAAGTTCAAATAGCTCCGTCAACCTTCTACGGAGCATCCTTATCTTTACAGCCAATTAGGTCAACGCAAGCGTCAAATAGCGGAAGTAAGTCTGTTGATTTTCGTTACCATTTTCTTCGCCTTTTTCAGCGGCTCATCTGTATTGCTCGGGGGAACGAATGCTCTATCTAATTAACTTTATCATAAAGCGTGGGTTATTGCCTTGTCGGCCGTCTGAAGGTTTAATCGAAAACTCGCTACAGTATAATAACGTGGGATTTTTCGTTTAGGGATTAGTGTTACAGCGATGTTCGATGATACTTGCTGAAGTAATATTGCAGTTGCTACATATCACATGTGATAGCATATTGAGATAGCATGTCAAGATGTGTTTCATTAAAACTTTCCAAGAGTTCGGTAAAGCATAATAGTTCAGATGCCAGCACATCAAGATACCCGAAACTGTAAAATTTTCCCAATAAACCTTGAACCTAATGCTTTAGCGATAAAGTAGAAAATCTATTAAAGAAATTTGACAGATTGCAGTAACTTGATTTGCTAGCGTCTGTACATCGGTTCATACCAACATGGTCGTGACACTGACATCATAAGGCACATCCTTTAACAATTCACTTTATTCCTAAGCCAACAACGTCCTCACGAAATCATCTTAAACCCCAAACGTCGATACAATAATGTATCGTCATAATCATATACCATAAACACGTATAGGGCGGAGTGCGGCAAAGTGGCAGTTTTCACGAGATTACGTCGGATTTCGTCGGGGTAATTCACTTGGCAGATTGCTGCGGCTCGTACGGGATCGTACGGTGTCGTCCGGTTCGGTTTACGTCCCGTGTCCTGTTACGAGTACTCCGTGCGATACGGCTGTTCCATCATCGATTTCGACACCGTCGATAACCGCTCGGGGACACCTATTTCTACCGTGGCATTTTGAGAGCGCATGATTGAATGGCTTAGGTCGACTTGATGTAACGTGGTGGAGCTGCGTTTCGTGCGTCCAGAATTTGAAGAGTAAGGTCTAAGATGAGCTTGCAGACCAAGTCAGGTCAGATAGTTATGACGAAAGAGATATTGGATACACAATGTAGCCCAAAAAATCGACTTTGAACTATTAATCAATGTTTTTCACAGTGAAGCGTAACGTCTACAAACATTATATCATAATCAACGAATACCGCAGAGCAACCCAGTTGATATTCAATAAATGTACATTATATTCACAAATTGCCACTCGGGTAGATTTCCCGGTGACATTCGGTGTTTCCATTACATGACAAAATGTGTATCAAATGAACTGATTTTATTTTATTTAATGAGGCACACTTATCAAAGGGATGGGGGATGGTCCGACAAATATTGTGCCGTAATTAATTTTATTGCGATGTGTGACGTTCTTTTTGTTAGAATTGAATAAGTTTTATTTATTATCTTTTTCGTAATTATTAGAAACTATCTTTTGCCTGCGTCTTTGCTCGGGTAAATTTATAATTTGCCAATTATACTCTTAACACTCTACTAAAGTTTCTATAATAATATAATTCAATCATGATTCGAGAGACTAGTGGCGCCATCTATTATCATATGAACGTTATTGTTGTCGGGATGAAAGTTACCATAAGTCCGTTTCTGTGTACCTGACAACGTATATGCAAAATTTCAGAATGATCGGAACAGTGGTTTCGGCGTGAAAAGGTAACAAACAAACCAACAGTACTTTCGCATTTATAATATTATATATATATAAAAATATATAGTTAGGATTAAGGTGAAAATAATTATAAGAAATTATTCGATAGGTGTAAATTATTTTCACCACAGAATGTACGGTGGATAAAAGTGTATGTGCGAAAAATTCGGTTATTTCATTCCATCAGCTAAAGGAACGTAGTGGAGGTACGGACAGAGTAATTCACTTAGTAAGATTAAGCCCGACGCTATCGGGGTTTACACCTCGGAACGTGAGTCCACTAAGCATTACCAACACTTAATGTGTTGTGCGAAGCTTTGTTTTTTATATATTTTGTGAAAATACTCGGGTAGCAATCAGCTCTAAGGCGTTGATTCAATTTAAAGAATATTCATTGGTATGTATGTTCTAGGAATCCCACACATACTAAAAGCTCAACGGAGAATATAAAGAAAATAGTTATGCAACTTGAACTAATTTATTTTTACAAAGCATCAGTGCTACGTACGCCGTAGTACAACTAGTCTACGTCGTAGACAAAGTTTTTAAAAATCTGCCTAAAAAAGTACAATTAATTTATGAAATAAACAGCATAATAACTTTTCCGTTTCGTTCCGTTTTTGGTAAATTTATTGAAATAAGGGCAACCAAAATTATGACTGCTACGCAATCATGCTACGACGCTACGGCGTAGCAAGTGCTGGTCTATTTTCGAGCAAGATATCAAAATAAACAAGATTATTTTGGAAATGATCCCGTTCAGGATTAGGATCAAAACTTTGTGATATAATTTATTCATATATCTACTCCAAAATCAAAATACACAGAAAGTTAAACAAGTTAGTTATTTTTCTAAATTAGCGGTCTCGTTCTACGAGCATTCTGTACGTAGATAGGAACACAATGAAGGTTTAAGTTAGGCACAAACTAATCTCTTAAATTGTTAATCAGTAAAAATAAAGTTTTCTCAATTAAATGCAAAGGAAAGAACGTACGGGCAAAGTTTCAGCTTTCATCTGAGATAAAACTGGGCGTCTGGCCGAGATCCTATCGAGTGTGGATTAATAAATAAAGGAGATAAGCATTGGGCCCTATTGCAGTTCATATCGAACTTATTATCGAGTCTGCGGTAATTTTCGATAGATTTCCTGGAAATCAAATGTGGCACTGATATGATTATAGCAATGCCCGCTGGGACGGATCCCGGGGCGTGATTTCGGTTAATACGGTCAACGCGGGAGTTCCGAAAATTGCTAATATAGGTAGACTAATGGTAGAATTCAGATTAGGTATCAGGTATTAATATCTAGGCTGGAAATTAGCTAAATCTGGTTAAATTTTCAGCCATAAATCATATCTTTAAACAAATTCTTTACATTTAAATATTTAAATATAAAACAACATCAAAAAACATTTAAAATATAAAAAAGTAGCCCATCGGTATCGGGAACAAGCTACGCGGTCATGGCTCCAGAGACAGGAACCTCCTAACAATACGAGCCGTGTCCAGGAGTACCGCTTTCAGAATCAAGCCCTTGATCCAGCTACCTAACGAGAGCCTCCTCAGGAGTTGGTCTTGGCAATTAAGCCATTGACTGAAACGACTATCGGCACAATGATCTCTGAGCTCACATCCCACATGTCGACAACCTCGCGAGCCAAGTCAAGATACTTGATTTGCTTATCTTTCTCGGCTTTCACAAGGTTATTTATTTATTAAGACCAGTAATAACTAAATATAACTGACAGAAAACGTTATCAAGAAATGCGCATGAATAATTTAGCTTCTGCATCGCGAAGATCTATCAATTAAAGTAATTCGGTTCAGCGAGTGCCGCTCGAGATTTAACAGACGACGACAAATATAGTTTTCTGCTTGATATACAGCTAGAATACCTGGGGAAGCTGTGAACTAGGTCGATTATTACCTTTGAATATTTTAAGTGTAAGTAAATTGTTGTTATTTGTGCTCAGTTCGAAATACGCTAATAAGGTGACTTTAATTTAATAATACTCCACTAAATGACTTTGTCACAATTTCCTAGAAGACACTCAAAATAAACAATAACCAGCGCAACTCAAATAAACAATAAATTCCATTATCGTAAACAAGTTGGAAACTTGATTGCACTAAGTCCATAAGGAAATAATAATAGTATCAGTGGCACTCGTTGCCGGTCCAAGTATCGGCTCACAACGATAGAAGAATCAAACAAACGGGGCGAAACTTCTTAAAACTCCAACTGGCGAGTTCTACCAGACACTAACTCTTATTACAAGCTTACGGTTGCCTCGACGTCTCGCCTGCCGATAGACAACTTATAACTACGGAAGATATCGTATTACAAATTACTTAAGATATGAAAACATTGTACGGTAATAGAATAGAATACGAGTAGAATAAGAATAGAATAATTTATTTAAAGAAAGTATTCAAACAAAAAGTGTACATTTAGGCGCAGTAGTATTATTAATATACAATGGTATAATTATCTAGTACTTATAAATAAACTAGAACTAAAATATATTCCACATTAGTGATAATCTTCAATAAATGTTTGGTAGCGGTAATGACGTCATGAAAAGTTTTTCGCCGAATGATATCGTGGATGAACACTAACTGGCGGCTAAGTTGCTATTTTCACTAAGGCGCAAACCCACCGCGGTGCATGCTGTGCACGGGCACGCGGCGTATTCTAGCTGCGTGGATTCATTTGTTTGACAACGTGGGTGTACGTTTCCACTGCAGTACACGCTACACACTCACAACTATGTACAACTGTAGCGTGCGTGGCCCACCGCGGCATAGTCGTATTTGTCTATAGTGTGTACCGCATTTACAGCGTGCATGGCGTTGATAGCCTTATTCGAGCAAGCCACGCATGTAGGTACTAATGAAGTCAATTGACACAATCACATACATTTTCTTGCAAATCGAAGCTTAACACTCGTGCGTAGCTTATCCGTGCGCCGCGGTGGGTATGCGCCATTATGCCACGCGTCGCCAGTGCATTTAGTTACTACAAACTGTAAATTTTTCTCATTCGATTTTGAACTTAATATTCAACAATTTATGGTTTAAAATAAAATTATTTTAAACCATAAATTGGAGGAATTTGACAGTATGCCCTAAGAAGTGTGAAGTTGAGAAGTGGTAGACCATCAGTGAAATCTGTAGTACATACAAAACGGTTTAATATAATTTTGTCAAATTTCAACGGAACGATTAAAAATCATTTTATGAACTGGTAAACGTCAGCTTGAATTTATGAACAATGTTTGAGTAAGATAATATTTGAAGGGGGCGGAAGAGTCTTCTGTCGTTCTGCAGCAAGATACTGAAAAAAAATTATGCTTATGTAAAAGCACAGCAGAAGGAGGACTTTGAAGGTTTAAATATTACAACGTAAATAACGCAGATTTGATTTGATTAAAGTTAATCGCTTTTAGAAAAAGCAGTTCAAAAATTTCAACATAACTCACAAAAATCTAAATACCTGAAATATGTGAACATTTTATTGACATACAGGACCCAAGTAAAAACAAAACCACGAAACATTTTAACGCAGCAGGTTTTAAATGTAATAAAAAAGCACTCCGGCTAATTTTCCAGTTCTGTGGAACAAACAAGACGGACTGAATCCGCCATAAAGACAGTGCTCCCGGCCAAACGAGGCTCTGCGCGGAACAACGAGACAAATTATTGAGATAATCACATCGCCAGCAATTGCGGTAAGAAATAACATTTCTCAGAAACCACGTTTATTAGAAAAAACAAAGCCACTGTAAAAATATTATTAGCTGTCAAGAGATGAACCAAGTTTATCCGTCATTCGTTTTCTTTGAAATTTTATTTTGATTATAACGTTTTTATCGATGAAGTTTAAATTGGAATTGTTATGACAGGTTGGAAATTGTGGAGCAGCAATGTTGTTGCAACGTTGTGAGTACTAGGCAATCATAGCGTGACAAGGATGTGTAGGAAACTGTGATATCGAGAACCTCCAGAAATGCATCTCTGCCGTGTTGACAGATGAGCTGCTATCGTATGGTCAGCTTCATATAAATCTAGGTGTGTTGCCTCAAAACCATCCTTAGTCAAGTAAGCATGTATCTTCTGAATATCCAACAGTCAGGTAAAATTTGAGACAATATACCTTCATCAAATTGATATTCCGTTACACCAAGAATCGATTACAGGTATTTCATGTCAACCTTTGCATGAGCCAATTTCGCTTCGTATCGGACAGCCGAAAAACTCGGGGAGCTTCATAATAAAACTGCACTCTATACGATGTGATGACAGTAAATTGAATGAGTCGGGCGCGGCGTAGTGTGTTTGCGGCGCTCATCAATCATCCCCGTATGGATTTCATTTTAATGCGACGTCATCGGCGTCTCGTGTGGCCGCACCGTCATGCTACCCGAGCTCACGGTCTATTGTTTTACGCGACCGACACCCAAAGCCTAACTGAATATTTTAGTCGTATAATTAGCTGCGACATTGCTAAACATAACCGTATTTTGTTATAATTAAAGGTAATGTGGAGGACAAGATGCATAAATTAATATGCTGGAAAGTTTCAAGCAATATCATGCATCTGGCGCATTTCATTAGTATCCTCCACTGCACTGGACACGAGTAAGGCGATGGGGAGGCAAACCAATTTCCGGCTATTGTATTTACGGATACGGCAAATTAAATCCCCATTTGTAGGAGCAGGACACCTAAGGGGGGCAGTAATCCAATACCGTGGTCGCCTCCATTGTCGTCCGGCCTGCGCTAGTAACGGGCTTAAGAGCTTCGGCACGAATCGAAAATCTACAAACATTTTGCAAATTAATAAACGGTCTCTCCGATACTCGACAATATTTCATACGGAGCGGGGATTTAAACGATAGGAAGCGTTCGATAGCTTTCCAATTTTTGTACAGACGTAAAAGCTTCCGATTTATTCGCTGAATTCAAAGGCTTATTTAGTGAACCAAGCCAGGCAGAGGTGCAACGATATTCGTGGAAAATACCGTGAGGCCAAAAAAGCTGAAAATGAAAACAACAATCAAATTCAGTGAGCGGCTCGGTGCTGGTACCCGTGGGCCGTGTGGTGCAACGGACAAACAACGGTGATTCATGCTCCGCACCGGTGCGCTGGGATTACTGCTTCGAAGCAGATTATAATTCGTCACGCGCGTTCCACAATCCTTAATATGCAATACAGCCGAAATCATTGCCAAATCAAATAAAAACTGAAAAAAAGTCCATGCCCTGATTTTTATGCTTCGCATTCATTGAAATATAAATGCTATTAGCATTTTCAGCGCAATATTTGTTCACCAAATAGTTTTGTATCAACTCAAGCAATCAATATAATAACTAGATAGGAATGCGAAAAGCGCACTCCATTTGATTGGGCATTGTTTCGGACGGTCGGGCTTTAATACCATGTGCAGTGTATGCCATGCGAATCCAATTTTCGGACGCGCGACCTGAGCGGCGTCTATCCGCTGGTATCCATTAGTATGCAGCGTGCGCGTCGGTACGTGCTCGCGGAAAACGTGATGCGATGCGCGAGCAAACAAAAACACCAGCGCATCTGAAATAGGCCGAAGTCGCTTCACCTTTGCCAAACGTTATTGTTTTTGGTATTCGGCGAATACATTGACGAGATTTTTATTTCGCTCTTGAAAAATTCATAATGTTAGCAGCCAAAATAAATTTGAAAGTTACAAGCGACTACTTATCGGGCAAGCAAAGTCTAAGAAGTACATAATCTGAGACGAGTGTAATTGAAAAGTCTGCTCGTCGCGGACAAGAGTGATGTAGATAATAGAGCTTATTAAATATGCCGAACATCTCGGTAGCTGCCGAGAACGGATTGAAAATAATCTCTTAGGTAGTCATTTTTCAGAGTTCACGAGTGGCGACCCGGAGACGGGCGGGCGCACGATAGCATCGTCGGGGACAGATTGAAATTTAAAATGCGTAAGCCTCCCGAAATGACTACTGAAAGGAACCTCAAAGAGACGGCAAACGGAAAAGATGACATATTTTGATGGAGTTTTATTAGTTGAAGACTTATTATCTAATCTACTTTGTGAGGTATCCCTGGAGAGAGAGCACAGATGCACGAACCATAATTTGCGTTGGTGCAGTGTAGACATGTACGAATATTTTTCTATTGATAATTTTAACTTAACTAAAACCCCAGTACGACAAAAACGGCAATTAAAAATGTTTAAACATATTGATGTAATGAAATATTACAAACATACATAACCAGATAAAATCATAACCCTTACTTTTGGCTTTGCCATAGCAGGGTAAAAATACAAGAAACATGTAAACTTCTTCAAGAAAGTAAATAAATTCCATATCATAGGTACACGGTCGCAGTACACAATATGCGGTAGAATCCGAAAGTTGTCTGAATCCATACGACATGGGCGACTCGAGGACGATATTAATCAGACGATATGCAATGCAAGCCAGACGTGTCCAACTTTAAGATTAGAATTCTGTGAGAGCTCGTAACAAATAATTGAGTCAGATGTACCTGGAACCTACTGGCATTCTGTTGAAGTATTAGGTTAGTAGAAAAGTTAGGTAAGTTTTTTTGAGTTTTTGGGTTTGTAATGTTATCGTTAGATTTAGTTCTTAGCTTTCCGGAGACATAATTATCTGTATGTCAGATATATAACTGTGGACAAATTCTGGCATTCCAGCATGAAACATTGCACATCCTTACATTATTTGTTTTAACATTATTAAAGATAACTAACGTAACAATAATTTCAGGTCCTTTAACAATAAATTGTGAGTACTCCACAATTTAAATAACGCCATTCAAATAAATATCTTGCAAAAAGCTGTAATCTTGGCTAGAAAATGTTCGTAGTATCAGGTTTTTATATTTGTTTCAGCTCAACTTGGCTGTCAAAACCAGAGTATATTTTTTTGCGAGCGTTTCGTTGCTTTTTCCATGTTACTGCAGCAATCTTGGCATTATTTGCTATATATTTTTTGTTTATTTAAAAGGATTTGTTAAACCCCATCACCAGTACTATCCAAACGGCGAAGGAAAACATCAAACCAAAATTTCGAAGACATGTGAGTTCGACCAATCCGCTCTGAGTTTTTGTGGTGGATTATAGCTGATTCCTTCACATAGAGAGAAGGCCTGTGTCCCAGCAGTGGGAACATTAAAGTCTGAGTATGTTAAGCTCATCATTTTTTTACTAGCTGTTTTTTGTATGTTATTACGTAGGTATTTACAATAATCACAGGTACTTATTAAGTTTTTGCTTAACTTTATATGATAATATCAATTAGTTTTAGTGTGAATCATGTATTTGAATTATGGACGTTTTGGTCTTCACCTAGCAAGTTACAATTTTGTTCATATACATTTTGTACATTAGGGTTCAACCACAGACGTTCAGCCCACTGTACTAGCAATGTTGATTTTATAATTCTCATAGCTGAAAATAGTTCTGCTTCAAACATTTTCTGAACAAATTCCTACGAGCGGAATGATCGTATAGAACTGACGGCACAGTTCGCGCAGTGGTTGAACGATTGGCTACTGCGTTGCGTGTCGCGGGTTCGATTCCCACACGGAACAAATATTTGTATAGCCTACAGCTCGGTTCGGTTCTGGCTGTTTGAGTATTTGAGTTTTAATATTTGTATAGACTTTCACGATACAGGAGAAACACCTAGCGCGGGGTAAATCCTTCTTAAAAAAAGAACTAAAAAAGGGCTTATTTAATGTACTTTTCCTTCTGTTCTAACATGAAATAAGCTTTGAGCACTTGAGAAATGCAATTATAAAATAAAGCTTCAGAAAACATGCCAATTATTTGCATAGAATGATTTGTTTAACTTTCCTGTTACTTTATTTGTACAACTTCAACTCCAATTACTTTCAAAGCAAGAAACTGCATTTCTAGTAGAATAAAAGTCTTTGTACAAAAGTGTATCTAAATAGGTGCTTTATAGGAATCAATATTCGTGTAGTAAAGATAATCACAAATATTTGTATAATTTTAATTTTAACATCATTTTAAAATCATACAATAAGGGCGCGTTTTAACGACACGAAATATTTCGCACGTTCACCGCACAACCGCCACGCGGCGGCCGAGCGGCTGTCGCCTAGTGACGGCGCAGCGGATGTTTTAGTAAAACAAGCTTTCTAGCAACTACGAAAAGTTGATTTATCAAAGAATCCCCTTCACGCCACCACTGCGACCCCGATTCATTTCAACAAATACTTTTCGAAAATTCAACCGCCTGCCAACTGTGGTCGCAGCGCGGCCGCTGCGCGTTTACTTAATTACAAGGAATTTCAATGTTGTGTTATGGCCTCAAGATTTTTTTTGCGCCCACTAACTGTGGCCTAAGAGATTAGTCACAAAATTCCATTATCCATCTTGGTATAAGGTCTAAAAACTTTATACACCCAACACCCAGTGGCGTGCAGTGCTTCTCCACGGAGGGTAGGCAACAATGTTGGGGTCGGCTTCCAGTTTTACCGGATGCAGCTGAAGACCAGTATTTTACATAGAGCGACTGCCTATCTCACCGCCACAACCCAGTCAGTACAGGGTAATACGATACCCCTTGTTAAGAGTGGATGTCAGACTTTTTGGGCCACTGACTACCTGTAATGGCTGTCAAAGATCTACAAATGACAGCCGGGACCAACGGCTTAGCGTGCTTTCCGAGGCACGGAGGAAACTCGGTAAGTAGTGGGTGGTCACCCACCCGCAGACCAACTTAGGCAAGCACGGCTTAACCTAAAGATCGACCCGAGCGGCAGTTATTATTTAGCCACGAGCTCCTCAATAGCTACCACGTAGATGGCAGGTAATTAAAAAAGAAAAATTGTGTCACCTCCTCCACAGAGAGAAGGCCTGTGTTCCAGCACTTCCAGTAGTGGGAACGTCACCAGCTACTTATCATTATGTTATTATGCATGTCTTGTATATGATCATTAGCAGCACGTGAAGCTCTGTGATTCATTCTAATTTTAATTATGGTAATTTTAATTAAGGCTAATTTCAATTAGATTTTAGTATGGAATTTAGACAATTCCATACTAAAAACCGATGAAACTTTTGTGTTCCGGTAGCTTGTAGTTCTGCAAAGAAATGCACCAAAAATATTGATGAAAAACTACCAATAACTGAGTCATGATCCTGCTTTATGAATCACAGAATAAGAAATCAATACCTATATTACCCTGGTCGATGTTATTATAATGACGATATGAATGTGGTTATATCAGGCATACAAGCTGATTCATTTTTTGTAATAAAAGTGACATCTGCAGGTAGTGCGAATAATCGCTAGGACAATGATGTACCAGGATTCTATGAAAACCGAAGCGGCTTTAACATAACATAACATCACGCCTGTACTCCGCCAAGGGTTAGGCAGAGGTGTACCTAATACTATACACACATTTCGCTAGTTATATTTAAGTCCCATGTAATAGAGGACGAGCCTATTGCAATCAACCGGGCACAAATTCAGATTCCGTGGCTGCTACTGAGAAATTCCTGATGGAAAAACCCAATAACAATTCGCCTGGCTCGGGAATCAAAACCAGGACCTCATGCTTAGGAGTCGCGCTTGCGACCACTAGACCAACGAGGCAGTCACTCACGCGGTTTTTAACCGACTTCAAAAAAGGAGGAGGTTATCAAGTCGACTGATTTTTTTTTTAACTCACCAACTTTTACACAACCAAGCCATCTCGTAATTTGTTTTAATTTCGGAACCTTAAAACATAGCTAACAAAGTACATAATAAGGCAAATCAATCGTTCGTTAGTAGCAACTTCACGGAGCTTTTAGCTTTGCTATTGTTATTGTTTACCAAGTACGTACAAGAAGCCTTTGCTTGTTTATTATTGGATGAAATTCGGCCCTGGAACTGCCTACAAGAATAAATTGAATAATTATTATTAACAACGACTTCAACGACAACTTTGTGGCTGAATTTTCATGATTGATTCGAGGTTTTGAACTTTGAGAATTGTGATTTTCATGGATGTGTTGATTTCATGGTATTTACAACTTGCAGCTTTGCGAACAGACATCTGAGATATTTTCTTAAATATTTGAAGAATTAGATTGAAATCGGGACTTTACTGTCTACTAACACTGCCTTTCTCCGAGACATTACAGAACACATTACAGTAGACTACCTCGTTGGGCGAGTAGTCGCAAGCGCGACAGCTGAGCATGAGAGCCTTGGTTCGATACCCGGGTCGGGCAAAGTGTTATTGGGCTTTTCCAGAATATCTCAGTAGCAACCACGGAGTCTGGATTTGTGCCCAGTTAATGGCACTAAGCTCGCCCCTATTACATGATTTAAAACATAACTGGCAAAATGTGGGTGTACTATTAAGCACACCTAACCCTTCGAGGATTTCAGGCGTGATGTTATTACAGACCAAAGGACCAGGAAAATGCGACGACGATCTCTCAGCTTGGTAGTCTTGACTGGTGTCAAGTCTAGAAAGAAATGTGTCACGAAAAAATAAACCAAACGTCATTAAAACGACTACAAATGTAACGAGCTATTTGAACAACAGAGTTTTAGCTGAAATTTCCTTCAAGACTAAACAAACAAAATAGAATTCCACAATATCGAACCGCAAACAACACCATTCGACTATTCAACTCGAGCCCGTTTCTCCGAGCCCCATATCGGGATATCCGCCATCCAAATGTACGATCGTGTAGAAGTGGGTCAAAAGTATCTTCATTATGGGCAAAGCACTGGCGTTACGTGGTGGTGGGCGGTTGAGGCGTCTGTGAGGCGCAACAGGCGCCCCGCCCCCGCCCGCCGCGCGCAACAGGCGCCTGGCCCGACTTACTTGTTGAATCGACCGACCTAGTAACGTGCCAAGACACTCGACACACCAAATTCTCGTACATGAGGAAAAAGGAAAGAATGGTAAGGTTACAAAAGGTAAAACATGGTAGGGGCAACTGGCGCCCAGCGTGGGACCAACGCACTCTTCCTAGTGATTGACACTACGATTATTACGTCACATCTGTTGTCTATGACATCATAAAATAGACTGATTTTAGGCAAATGGTGGAAATTTAGTTTCTTCCCCAAAATAAACTACAATAAAATGTCAATGTGAGACCCCTTTAGTTTGTGACAACACATTCATTATGTTACATGTACGGCCATTTAATAAAGAACTTGCCGCTACCATATCATTATATTTGACCATGTGGACAATGTAATTTTAAGCTCCAAGTCAGTAATTTTTCAGCAGAACATAACCTCCTCATAAATTGTTTCAACATATCAAGCGATCAACGTATCTTGTACCATATTCATTAATTAGCAAAAGAATTATCGAATAGAAAAATAAAACAATATGGTCCAAAGCTTCCATAGAAATACTACTAATTGGACCGACACAATACTCCGCCACTTACAATAAGAAGCTTTTCGAATATCATCACCTTCAAACTATATTTCTACATATCTATCAACACACCCCACCCCTTAATAATGACGTCTGCCAACAAGGAATGCGGTGCCAACACTGCTCTCAAAAAGATAGTTCTGAATCTTTACAAAGCTACGAACGTCAAAGAGCAGAGTTTTGCCACGAACGTGTGCATTTCAAGTGACATTGCTGGAGCTGCTTATATGCTAAGTACTACGCCGTGCTACAATAATATGTTTGCTGCTTACAGGTTGTTACTGAAATTTACTATAGCGTTGGTCAAAATTAGTTGAATCTTTAAGCCTTTAGCACTCTTGATACACGCAGTTTACTTACCATTGTTTTGTATTTAACAACAGATACGCTTCTAATTGAAGCCAGCTAAATGAAGATCCCATTAAATAACATTTTTCCAACTACATTGGTCCTTTAATCTAAATCAATCACTTAACTGATCAAAAATTGGTTCTTCGGTACCATAAACGATATCATTACTTTTTGCGACACCCTGTGCAAGTATATGCTGTCTGTTTGCACGGCACACTTCGCCGCAAGCACCGAAGTTCCCCGAGCCGCTGCGATGTCGCAACTATTAATTTGTTGCCTCGAAAAGCACCTTGAGTAATTCACGTGTTACGTGGGCCACTAATTTGCCTCAACATAATAGGTGAGTCTCCTGTCAACACCTCTTATGTGCATAATGTGTTTCGGGAACGTTGAAGACAGTTTACACTCGACTTAACAAGGTGTTAAGAAGACGCTTTGAATTTATAAAGCTGGGGAAAGTCGTACGTAGCTCGTTTGACATCGCGATCCCTCCTAATGATTGAAATCCTCAAACGTTTCGATTTCTTTCAAAGAGTTTCTACGGGAAAAGGAAAACATAACAATCGTGAGAAATAGCAAAAATACGAAAAGATGTTCTCTAGTCGTGAGTACTAAAGAACATCTTTTGCATGCTGTTAAACACAATAACTTTCTCACCAGTACCATCCTCATTACATTTTTTTTCCTTTTTTTTAGTTTTTGCATAAAATAAAGCACTTACCAACTAGCGCCAAAATTACTGTGAGGAGCGGTGCAGCCGGGAAAGATACTGTCACGTTGAACTCTAGCATCTGCAGTAAGTCCACTAAAACAAAAGTATTCACAATTAACAATTAATATTAACAAACGTTCCAAAGCCAATTTTATTTGCAACAATTTTTATAATTTTGAAAAGAATGAAATGAAAGAATACTTTCGGATCTGTGAGAATAACTCGACTTATGTACCGAAGCCTGACGGTCATATTTTTCACTATTTTACGTAATTTTAAATTCATCGTTTCAATGATTTATGAACATTATTTCATGAAAATAGCTCTGACAAATTAGTATTCGCATTTTCCATTTCGAAACTGGCACACCAAATCACAATAAAAAAAATTTCAACAGCGGATTACATCCCATTGTATTTTCGAGGAATTACACAGAATCCACTCTCTGAATATTGTTGGCATTTTCCAATAAATTCTAGTTATTCATTTTCCTGCACTCCGTGATGTTGCATAACACATAATAAACCTCCGCTTGCATGGCCACAACAAACACTACGTCATGCTTTTATAATTATGTTGCTGAAAATAGGCCTCTCTGAAAATTAGGAGTAAGGAATGTACTGGCATGTATTACATGACTAGCTAATTGGTAGCCACTAGCCGTAGAAGCTGCTTCTATGCAATTTCCTTTCCACCCAGACAGTTTACCGGATATTTTGTTACGAAACCCCAAATAGCTCTCTGAGGATGCGGTTTAATACCTTCCTGCATTGATATTTCATAAAATAACAACTGCTGTTATATATTTTACAATAAATTTATGAATAACTGTTATAGTGCACATTTAAAACAAGCATAAGAGAGCGCGGCGTGCCATAAGCCGCGCTTAGCGCCCCCTGGAGGCATGCGCGCGCGACGACGCCGCACGTTAACGCGATCAAACGGCTGCTATATGAATTTTTCATGTGCCACGAGAAGTAATGGTGTCGCCCGAGACGTCGGATCATTCTTTACGAGCCGACAACGGAAACCTTTAAAATTATACGATTTATCTATTGCAGTATTGTAGGTATACTTTGCGCCACCGCACACCAGACACTGCACTCAGACTTTTCAAAATCGGATCCAAAGTTTGGAGTTTTGTAAAAAAAATTGCTAACGGCTAAATAGATTAACCGCTTCCGAAAACTGCCGGTAAAAATCCACCTAAATAGGGTTGAGTTCAAAGTGACGCACCATGTCACGGTTTGGGGAGAGTAGATCCGTAATAAAATAAGGGTTTTATCGTCTTTTCGTTAGCATAGTTCTCGTGTGCTCTCAGTTTGTCTGAGCTTTGCGGCCGGTTGTTTGCTTAAGGTGGGATAATCCCGGTACAGTTTCCGTATCGAATACATACGCCTTTGTCCCCTCTGTCACATCTTTTGATGTTGTCTAGCTGAATAAAGGGTTTGATATGACGAATCTAAGGAGATTTTCTATGAAAGGTCGTCCTTAGTACCTCTTAAGACCAGTAAAGGTTCCTTATTATAAAAAGATTACCATGACGGATATTCCAATCTGCGGTTTAAGGCTTATTTATTACTGAAATCGCTGAAACATTGTGATATTCAACTAACTTATCCTTCACAAAGCAAGTAATCGGGTATTAAAGGAAAATTCGTTGTACAGAACAGAAGATACTTTTTGATATTTTCAATAAAAAAAAATGTAAATTGCAACGTCATCGTTCATCATTCATCATGTGAAATTAATTTCGCCGTCGTCGCTTCCCCCGTTCCCGTTCCGTACTTTCTACGATTTACTGCGCGGATTCATATTACCGTAAAGTATTGGTAGCAAAGGAAGAACGACGTTATTAAATATTGTGCAATATGCGATACCGGAGTTATATTTCAAATTCCACCTAAGACATAAATTTTGATATTTAAAAATGAAACGTTTTCTGATACAGGCAATTAGTTTGAGTATATTCTACGAACGAGTAGAGCAATCTCTCTTGGCGCGGCGGAATGGCGGAGGTCGGCGGAGATACTTGACGCTCAGAACAATGGAGCGAGCAGGTAATTGGCATTAAACCGTGCTTGAAACGGTTGTTAGTGCAAGCCGGAGCGGCGAAAGGGTGCCGCCTCTCCGATACCGCTTGCCCTAATTAGGTAGAAATACGAGAAATAAGAGGAAAAATGATATTGTCCCAGAGCTATCGTTAACACGAAGCGCTTTACTTTTCGTGACAAGTACCTACCTATTCTATATACGTAGCATGATTATAGATGTGCTTATGTAGATACTATTTAAATCTTTATGTAGATATATGATAACAAAAATTTGCATACATCTCATCAAAACTAGAGGTTACATCACAACAGAATTATAATGTAAAATAAAGTTAGTCGAACCGTGAAGCAGACATGAAATTCAAACAAAAACAAAATGAATTTGCGCGAAGCGTGGTCCGGGCGAGGAAAATAAGTCAGATTTTATTGACGTCGGCACATCATTATTATCTGCTTATTTTCGTTTTCGCCCCGATACCTTCTAATACCTTATTGCTATGGAAAATTACGTTCTATTTGAGAGCTAAATAATTGGCCAAATTACATCCGAAATCGGCTTATAGAGGGAAAAATTTGCAAATTAGATACTTAAAGGATTTTCAAACCTACGCTACTACCTTGGCGTCGATTTTTATTTTTTGGGTTCCGTGGGAAACAAGTGCAAGTGTTGGCTGTCACACTTAAGTATGTGTTACCTATGTGTTACCATATGTTACCGACTTATCGGAAATGTATGAAACCTAGGAATTTTACACAATTCCAAGAAAATATATCAAATTCCGAAATTACTAAGGAAATTTGTAAAATAAAATGTTGTAATAAGGGGTAATCGACGTAGCTCCTATTTCTGTCTACAGGGTTTAAAGTAACGTAACACGACGGCGATGGCGGGGTTTTAAGGGCGAGCGAATTGAGCGAACTAAGACCTAACCTGTCCGGTTTCGGGGTGCCCCAAGTCCCGAGCTCGCTTCGCTCGCTCTTGCATCCTAAGTTTTCCTTGCCACAATGTCTTATTTATGATGGTGTGACGTGTCGTGTATTGTTATCATCATTCTCTTGCCCTTATCCCAATTCATTTGGGGTCGGCTCAGTATGTCTTACTCTTCCATACATCATCATCTCGTTATCTCTATTACTCGTAATTTCATCAGACACCTCTTGTCTTGCCATATTAATTTACACAGCCCAGCCATCGTTTCTTTGGTCTTCCTCTACTCTTATATCCATCCACATTCATACTCAGAACTTTCCTCACGACATTTTCCTCATTCCTCCGCATCACATGATACCACGACAACCGATTGCCACACAACTTTTCAGTCACCGGCGCCACTTTCAGACTTCCTCTTTAGTACTAATTTCTTATTTTATCCATTCGCGTAACACCACACATCCCCTTAGCATTATCATCTTACAGCCACATGCAAATGCCTTTCATTTATCCCTTTTGTGGCCCAACATTTTGATCCAATAGTGTAGTGTATTAAAGTAACATAAAAAAATAGGAGTACGATAGACTCTCTCGACTGTGTGTAGTCGCCCCTCGCACCGCTATCCCCGCTGTACTTAAGAACATCAAGAAATAAAACTATTTGGGAAATTTATAGATTTCCTAGGAGGGAGGGAGGAGCTCGTGGCTAAACAATAACAGCCGCTCGGGTCGATCTTTAGGTTAAGCCGTGCTTGCCTAGGTTGGTCTGTGGATGGGTGACCACCCATTACATACCGAGTTTCCTCCGTGCCTCGGAAAACACGTTAAGTCGTTGGTCCCGGCTGTCATTTGAAGATCTTTGACAGTCGTTAAAGTAGTCAGTGGCCCAAAAAGTCTGACAACCAGTCTTACCAAGGGGTATCGTATTTCCCAGTAGTAACTGGGTTGTGGAGGTCAGATAGGCAGTCGCTTCATGTAAAATACTGGTATTCAGCTGCATCTGGTTAGACTGGAAGCCGACCCCAACATAGTTGGGAAAAGGCTAGGCAGATGATGATAGATTTCCTAGGAAAAGTGCATACTACAAAATCCTATCCTAATCCTATCCAACTTTTATTTATAATATAATATTATAAATGCGAAAGTAAGTTTGTTTGTTACCCTTTCACGCCTAAACCTCTGAACTGATCATCCTGAAATTTTGCATATACGTTGTCAGGTGTACAGAAACGGACATAGGGTACCTTCCATCCCGAAAAAAGTACTGTTCCCGAGGAAAACGGCAATAATGTTCCTATGATAATAGATGGCGCCACATTTCTTTCGAATCATGATTGAATTATATTATTACGTACATACAAGCCAATTTGATTGTAAAATTTTAAATTAACGCGAGCGAAGCCGCGGTTGAACATACTTTTCCGTTAACACATACACTACACGTGATCGATTGACATGTCCTAAATGTTTAAATAGTGGTTCCAAGAAAAGGTAGAATACAGTTTATTCTACACCCCAACAGAAAAAAGAAGTCAGTATTGAAAATATCGTTAGACATTCTTTGAACGCCAAGAAAATATGAAAATAGTTTAAATGTGCAAAAAATAAATGGTACAGAACCTCACAGTAAAAACATCAAACGGCAAAATACCCACACACATAAAAGATCATGTTTTTTTAATAAAAAATAACTACAATATCCTACTTCCAATGGAACGCTTCCAATTAGTAGTGTTTTCATAGAAATTCTATTTCTGCGCTAAGTAGCCTCGTCACTTTATTTCTCAATTTTCTTATCCTTAATAACGTTATAATGATACTATAGACCCTCTATCAAAGCTTATAGACACAAGAGGCTGTTCATTTTCAAGTTAATTTATGTAACAAAAACCTCGTTGGTCTAGTGGTAAGGTCTGGTAAGGTATGGTAAGGTCGCAAGCGCGACTGCTGAGCATGAGGTCCTGGGTTCGATTCTCAGGTCGTGCAAATTGGTGTTGGGTTTTTCGTTACGAATTTCTTAGTAGCAGCCATGGCGTCTGGATTTGTCTCGCATTGAACCTATTCTTATAAATGTTGAGAGTAAAATACAATATATGCGTTCTTTCTCCGAATTACAAGTGTATTCGTAAAGCATTATCGTGTAGTCTTGGGAGGCAATTACCACCAATAAGTACGTAACTAAGATAAAATACAATTTGTTTACTAATTTGCGCATAATGTATATAACATGTATTCACACCAAAGAGTATACTGCAACCGAGTTGAAAGACCAAAAAAAAAACCTATTCATATAAAAAACTATAGCGGCCGACTGAGCGTTAAGTTCAAAATGTATGGAAAAACAAAAGACTGTCTTGAACTTTTTTCTTCGTCGTCACAGTCGGCAGCCGACTATACGCTTTAAGGCGCATACCCACGGCGGCGCACGGATAGGCACGTGTGTTAAGCTTAGCTTTGCAAGAAAATGTATGTGATTGTTTCCACTGCAAACCACGGCCACACTAAGCATTGACGTCATAAGTACACGAGTGGCTTGCTCGAATAAGGCGCTCACATAGCTCAACGCTGTCAACGCCATGCACGCTGTGCACGCGGTACACTCTGTACATGTATATTAACCCACGACTATGCCGCGGTGGGCCACGCAAGCTACAGTTGTACATAGTTGTGAGTGTGTAGCGTGTACTGCAGTGGAAACGTAGACCCACGTTGTCAAACAAATGAATCCATGCAGCAAAAATGCGCCTCGTGACCGTGCGCAGCATGCACCGCGGTGGGTTTCCGCCTTTACAGTGAATGTAGCGTAAAGGGTGGAAATCTCTAAAGAAACCGAAACACACGTATCCTTCCTGTAATTGCGTTTTTTTTTTGTTTTGTACTAGACCATATCTAACCTTTTAATTAAGGAGATATTGAACTTTTCAATTTTATAACTTTACTTTAAATACCTCCATGTACTATATAATGCATCCATCAGCACAATATTTTGAGTGCGTTACAATGAGCGCTACCGTCAACCGTGATTTTTCTCACAAAATAAAAGTATTTTTACTAATTTTTTCAACAAAATTATTTGCGCAGTGTTACTTAGTTTGATTTACAGAATATATAGTAGACTGCTTTGTGAAGGGTTCTCAACACCCGGTATAGTTCTAATGTTCTACATTTTATAAATTCATTTACTTTTTTTTTATTTTCAAAACGAGAACAAGAACGGCTTTTTTGCATAAAGTTTTCATGTTAAAGTCGTGCTCTATTTGTTCCATGGAGTTCCAAGAATGAATGGTCCTTGAATAAATCAGAAACCCTAGTTTAGACTCTATGAATATAATATTCACTGAAATAAAGTAACAGTATTTCTCGCGAGGTACATTTTTTTTATTTATTGATGTCGGTTTGTATGAGGAATGATATGAAAGAAAAAGGAGTAAATGATAGCGTAGCAGTTGACAGAGAAGAGTGGAACAAAATAAACGTGTTGCGCCGAGCCCAAGTAACACGGGACAAGGACAAGAAGATGGCGTCGGGGGTCACGTGGTGGCTTCCGGCCACCGTAGACGCGGACCTGTGGACGGTGAGTAATGGGCTAGCTCACCGTCCGGCCGTCTTTTGACGACAGGCCGAGTAGACGGCGCGTTCGTGTTCCACGCGCGCCTCAAAGAGATGTCAGCAAACAGGGAGGGGCCCGCAAGGGCCGATGCCTGCCAGGGCTGCGGGACTGTTCGAAAGAGATACCGCGGCCCTGGAACACAAAGGGCAAGGAAGGAACATGGATGGGTTTTTAGTTAGTACAAGTCTGACACTCCCTTCCGCTCTGCCCAGAGCGGGAGAAGTCATTTGATGACTTCCCATCCGTAAAAAAAAAAGGACAAGAAGATGATGATGACGTGAACATAACCGGACCAACTCAAGTGATGGCACTTGAGTTGGTCCGGTTATGTTATGCTTCTTTGTGACAAAATACTGGACTGCATTTTTGCCTCGCGCATCGGTGTTACTTAAAATAACTGCACAACCTTTACGTAATGAACAAGAAAATTATTCGAGGAAATATACGTTTCTGCACATTCGTAGAGATTGCGTCTCGAAGGTAGCAATACTAAGTTTATCGCTCAAGGAGCAAGTGAAGCAATTTGCTGTGTGAAGCGGAGCAAGCAGAGCGAGTGAAGCCGTGCAAGCGAGCACGTCTCGAAAACACCAATTGGAAATTACAGTTGCACTCAGTCAAGTTTCGTATAAATTCTACATTTACATTGGCATAAACTATTAGTTGGAATATTAAATTGGTTGCATATGCGGCGCTAGTTTTGGAAACCTATAATGAAGCCTCTGAAAATTAGCATTTATTTATTCTGTACATCAAACTAGGCCATACATACATGCATAAACTCACGCCCTTTTCCCAGGTGGGTAGGCAGAAAACACAGAACGCCACCTGCTACGATAATTACATACTCCATTTTTTTTTTTTTAAACGTTGCCCCACACTAGGAATTTCTCCTGTATCGTGGGTGCGTTCACAAACATTTAAACTCACATCCACAAACAGCCAGACCCGGAACAACTATCTGTAGGCCATACAAATATTTGTTCCGTGCGGGGATCGAACCCGCAGCGCAGCAGGCAATCGCTCAGCCACTGCGCCAACCGTGCCGTCTTTTGCCTCGTACGTTCATACATCCCGGCGTCGACACTCACATCTGCCTTGTAAATACCTTTTGTTAGTCGCCTACTACTTTTGGTACTAGGCCATAGTGCGTAAAAAAATTGTTACTGGGAAACGACTGTATTTTTTTTTTTTGTTAGCCTTTTAACTATCGCACTGCTGGGCAAAGGCCTCTCTTTTCTCCGTCCAAACCTCTGTCTTGTAGGCTCTCTGGCCATATTCGCCCAGCAAACAACTTCGTCAAACCATTTTTATATAATGGTGAGACAAGTTTTGTACAAAACTTATCGTATCAATATTTAAAGGCGCACGGGATGACAGCTCAAATTCAAATTTCACCCCCACTTCCCCAGCCACCTACCTTCTATCCCTCTCGCAGAGTCGAAACGATTATGTTAGGGTGACTTACACTATTGATGGAAGGATGACAAGTATTAAAACGAATAAACACACTATTCATTTTTATTTTATTGAATGCTCAGTTGGTCTAGTCGTCGCAACTGCTTAGCAAATACTTACGCGACTGCTTAGCATGAGGTCCTGGGTTCCATTTCCGGGTCAGGCGAAAGTGTTATAGGGTTTTTCCATCAGGAATTTCTCAGTAGCAGCCATGGAGTCTGGATTTGTGCCCGGTTGATAGCAATAGGTTCGCCTCCTATTACATGGGACTTCAAACAACACCTTCTATTTGTATTAAAAATGATATACATGTTAATGTGGTATATTAAAAAAATAGGAAAACTGGGAACCCTTATTTATAGATTCTCGCCATATATTCGTCCGTCCGTCGGTCTACCTGAGACTGAGGTTTAACTCAGATTTTCTTAATTTAATTGAAATGTTATTCAATAGAAAGGGCTTGGAAGATTTTAGTTTGAAACTTTGCCGGCCCAACTACCGCCATTTTTTTCAAAGTTTCGGCCACTCTTAAAACCGATATTAGTCGATGGCGTTTCAATAAAAACCAGTTTTGTATGAGACAAAATGTTGTAAAGTGTCATATTTCCGAGATATAAGCTATCAAAGTTGTGCTGAAATCGTCATCAGTGAATGGACTTTAACTTTGATAGCTAATATCTCGACTTTAGATCATTTTGTCTCATACAAAACTGCTTTGTATTGATACCAGATATCGATTTATATAGGTTTTATATGTGGCCGCAACTTTGAAAAAATATTAAAAAAGCGGAAGTTAGGCCGGCCATTAAATTCAAACACCTTTCTATTCAAAGTTTCACGGTAATTCTTTCACTTCAAATCGCTAGTAACATTAAAGGTACCGGTTACAATTAAGTGTAGCCGGCTAATCTTAAGTTTATTTTCACATCATCTTTAGCCGTAACAAATAAATAATTTACAAGCTATATACGGACTTAAAATGTTATTAAAAATATGATATTAAACGTACATAATATCAAAAGACGAAAAGAATTACAGGACATGAAGAAATTCGTCCGCATTGCTGTCGACAGGAAAAGTTCCCAGAAGGCTGGTGCATGTCGCACCCTGGATGGCAACTCATTTTAAACAATAGGCCAGTTCTGGCCACGTAAGGAGTTCACCAACCGCTAAAACTAAAGTAACAAACGCATCCGCTTTAGTGAAAAATCTTAAACATCCAAAATTATTTCTGATCATCAGGTATCAGATATTTACTTATTAACCCCCAAATTCTGTCAAATTGCTAATAGTGAGGCAAACAGCCCATCCTTACGCAAAATGCATTAAATCTCTTATTGGTATGTTTCTAGTATGTCATTTCATTTCGACTATTGTGTCTTCTCCCTGCACCAAGTCCTTCCGGAGTTGCAGCCAGAAAATGTATTTTTTTGTCAATCAAAATACCACAACGGACTATTTCAATATTAAATTGTGATGATAGTTCGTCTATGGCTGTAGCTTCATATTCTAATCCATGTTTAATGGACGGCACATTATTTAATTTGTTTTGGATATAGATTCTTCACTTAATTTTTTACACTTGTATTTTGACGCCAATTGACCACTTTAAAAAATTTGAGAATGTTAGAAGTTTTCACCTGAGTTCCGACCACTCGCTAGAATATCTCGTTGAAGAATCTTTGATGCTTCAACTTCTATTCATTCTTCTTCCGAGCAAGGTAAATTCTTTGTTTTCTAGCGATTTTACTCCAAAGTGGTTATGTCTGGTTTTTTTATTTTTTTTGTATAAAACTTATTTTTCCTGTCCTTTCTTCATCATCAGCCTATAATGTTCCCACTGCTGGGACACAGGCCTCCTCTCTAGGAGAGGGAACCTGTCCTTTCTTAAATATTTATATCTATTTTTAGGGTTCCGTGCCCAAAGGGTTAACAGGACTCTATTACTAAGACTCCGCTGACCGTTCGTCTGTCTGTCTGTCCGTCTGTCACCAGGAAATTTTCACAGATGATGTATTTCTGTTGCTGCTATAACAAATACTAAAAACAGAATAAATTAAGGAAAAAAAATATTTAAGGGCAAACACGGCAAAAAATCAAATCACCCTTTACAACAAACGTGATTTTTGCCGTTTTTGTCTAATGTTGTATAGATGTACGGAACTCTTCGTGTGCGAGTTCGACTCGCACTTGGCCAGTTTTTTTTCAATCGTTTGGACTCTAAGATTTGAAGAACTGGTGCTCTGGGGCTTTTTCCCGAAATATGTTTATATAACGTATAAAGAGGACGCTTTGTGCTTGCGGCCACTAGACCAATGAGACAGTCTTGGCCTAATGTATTACATTAAGTTTGGGATTTTTACATTTTCTTATTTTTTAAATAGAGAAGATACGGTAAAACTGCCTTTGACACAACATTGTTTGGACGAGTAATTTAGATTTGTCAATCGTGTTTGCAAAAACAAAATAAGATATGCGTCTGACAGAATATGTTTTTGATTATTTAACTCTTAAAATAGTGAATACCTTTTGTCCCAGATACTTGAGTGAATTAAAAATTAAGGTATAAGTAGTTTTTTAAATTTTCACTCCTATCGGGATTGTTCAAGTATGGAAGAATCTCAAATAAAGATCGTAAAGGTTAATTTTTCCAAAAGTTTAGGTTCAAAGGGGAAAGTACGAAATTCGCATGGAATGAAGTCGCGGGCGGAGAGCTACTTTTTTATAATATTATAAAAAATGATTTTCTTGCACCAATAAAGTAATTAATTTATTTATCTTTACCTACAAATATCTCTCTCGACAACAGGCATGTTTACCTACTAGAATTTTTGACATTGACATAAGATTTTGTTGTTTTTTCAACGAAAACTACATTTGGAAAAAATAAAAATACGGGTGCTTTATTTTTTAATCTAAATTTCATGTTTCATAAATGAATAATTTCTTTAGAAAATAAATCGTTGCCAATCAGGTTTTCTGCGCGAAAACAAAGAAATACATCCCCCCATCTGAAGGCCGAGGCCGCACTGACAAATTGTGCATCGGGGTCCTAGCAAGGGCCGGGGGGCAGAGCGGTTCAAGCTGTGACTGGTTAGAAAGCTTAAAGTTTCAGAAAAAAAAGGTTTTTACGATGAAAACAAAGGGTTTAAAAAAAAAAAACAAAACAGATGATACATAAAGGGTGTAAACAGACTAAACAGACTCTTAACGAAGCCGAAAGGCACTTGTTCTCTCCGTCATTGCGATAATTTTTTTGTTCTAGACCATACCTGGGAACCCTCTAGTTACGGAGATATTTTCCAACTTTTTCACAAGTTTTTTTTTTAAATACGTGTTTTTAATGTAAGATTTTTAAACACCTCCAGGACCCCCTTACTATTCAATCCATCGATCAGCACAATGTTTTGAGTGCGTTACATTGAGTCCTACTGTAAAACGTGATTTTTCAGCCCAAAAAAAAAGTCGTTTCCCAGCACTAATTTTTGCATAAAGTTACTTAGTTTGATGTACATAGTGATTGGTTGACGGCTTCGTGAAGAGTCTGTTTACACCCTGTATATCGACTATCCTGCTGACCAAATTAAAGTTTTTAATTGAATATTATCCATTTATACATAATATTATACAATTTAGAGGTAACTTTGAGGTACTTTTCTAACAAGAAAATTTTATGGAAGCGTGTTTCCGAAACAGATACTATTTAGAAGTAGTCCTCAACTTTGCTATATATTAATCACAAAGTGAATGCTTCAGTAATATTAATACGAGAGCCATTCAAAAATCACAATTTGGGGTTATTCGGGCCCTTAACTAATATCGATTTGAAATACCTACAGCATGTGAGCGAGGCATAGGTGCTGGACATGTAAAAAAGGCGCTCACTGAGAGTATACTGACACATACACGTAGACACGAAGCAGTTCACGGAAATGCTTATGTGAACAGATCCACGTAAAACCTTTCGCTGGAATGAAAATTCTTGCAACAAGGGAAACTGGTTCAGCAATACGTTTCTGAATATTAACACTGTCACATAAAAAGATATCAAACCACATTACATGAAATTTGAGAGGAATTACATATTAAAATGACCATGTTTAACGACAAACACAAATTAACCTCAATCTCTTACAAAATACTCTTTCAAACCCCTACATGGGCGCTTCATTCAGTCTCATTTCCATTTAATTATTAAAACACGCTCGCGGTTACGTACCCCACTATATTTTCATTGCGAACAAACCATTTTTGTTCATTAAATCAGACTAAACAACGTTTGTTGTATAATCCTAAAATACGTTTGTTTTTCCAACCATCCATTAGCGACGAGAGAGCTAAAGAAAATGTTTAAGCTTTGGAGAATTTGAAACATCTAAAATACCTGCAAATGGCGAATAAAAGATTGATAAAAATATCCTGGGACTTCTTTTAGAACACTTTATTATCTCGTTGGGATCGTCAACTTAATTCCGATATTTAATTATGGAAATGATCAACCCTTTTTCGGGACTGCCTGATCCTTCAGTATTAATTAAGGTGAGTCAATCAGAGTGCAAGAAGCAGGAAACCGTGCTGTGTTTTTTATTTTATTTTAATATATAATATACAAGCTTTAGTTACAGCTTAACTAGAATATCAAAAGCTTATTACTTATAGTGCTGAGGCCCTAGCAAGAGCGCGCGCTGTAAACCTAATGTACAATTGTACATACGTCAATTTCAAAATTTAAAAAAATACTCATTTTAACACATACAATTTTCACAATTTTAACAATTTATCAATTTATGACTAATACTGATTGTTGCAAACAATTTTACTAAAATGCTACAGGTTAATTATATTTTCTTTTCAAAAATCGACGATTCACGATAAATTTACACGCTCGTATTAGCGTCTCAGATGACTACTTAAACTTGTTCTGTTTAAATCACCAATGAACCATTTTTCATTGCGTTTTCTGTCTTACTCACATTCAATAACAGCGGCCATTAAAAATATACTATCACAAGCACCGTCTTCAAAAATCATATTTACAAACACATTTCATGGCTTAAAACAGCCAGTACAGTCGCAATTCCAATAATGACCCACTACATTAAACGCATACCGTCAACAATTAAATTAGGCTCGGCAAAAAGCGGTCTGACCATCGCATACCGCGTACTGCGGTTCTTTTGTATGTAAATTATCGATATAGAGATGTCACATCACTCGGTATTCATTAAAATAATAACGCTCTAATGAAGCGAGTACCACATTGCATTGGTAATATAAATGTCAATTTGATAGCAATCATTTTTGGTAGGTATGTCATAATGATGAATGACAAACAATTGCAGTGCGGTTAAACCGCAACTATTATCATGGATGATCTAATTAGTTCAATCTGTGCAAGCTTTTTGAGTTATTGTTTCCTGCGCTTTTAACGTTGGAACCCACAATACAGAAAAATGGCTACACTGGTTTTGGTGTGTCCCTCTCGTATCTAAAGGTCCTAGAAGCAAAACGACCTATAAGCTAATGGTCCTAAACAGTCAAACCACACGTACACCGGAAGAGTGTCACACCATCAATACGCTATAAGTATAGTCTGGAAGGAACAGAGACACGAGAGCGCGGTGTAAACGTTACATAAATACGTCGATTTTTTAACCCCAACCATATTACAACCATATTAGAATTTTAGTAAAATTGTCCGAAAAAGCACAATTAATAACACCCACATTCTTAAAAGTATGAAAATATTATATGTGAAACGGGAGTTTGTAATTATTATTTTTTTAGTTTAAAATCGACGCATACGTTTCGTTTGCTAGGGCCTCAGGTCAGTATGAATCGTGCTCACGGTACTTGTTTCGCATCAAGCAAAAAACTTATCCGTGGGTTACCCACAGAACAAACATGGAAGAATACTTTAATAACCACCCCTATAACTTACATCTTCGACTTTCGTTTCTTTAAAGTTTAAATCCTATATCTTCCACTTGAAAAGCTATAAGGGTAATTAAATGAAAACAATGTGAAGTATGTATTATTGTAGTTCCAATCTACTAAATGGAACTGACGGCAAATATGAGATAAAAATACGTTGGAAATTAAATAAATACAAGGCAAGAATGACACAGGCTGCTTTGAAACAAAGAGTAATGAAAATCTGTAATATTCATTTCTCAAGTTAAGTTGTATTTTACATTCAGTTTTAATTGGAAATATTAAAAGATAATGCTAAGCTTTTCCAGTATGCATTTCATAAAGCATTTTCCTTCGAATAGTGAAAGGTTCTAGTAATATCACCAAAGTATCTAAGTAATCTTACGTACTTTTAAATTGTATTCTGCTTCTTCTTCATCGAGTGGTTAGTGCTTAACCCGGCGTCAGAGTTTTGCTACCCATGGGTCTCTGACTTGGCTTTACATGCCATCGAGAAATATCTCTCAGGCATGCTGGTTTACTCAAGATAATTTCCCTCACCCAAGCAAGTGATATTATACAATACGCACATGAATATCAGATTTATTGGAACTCATTTCGTTTGTACAGTCAACAAAACAGATAAGTATGCAGGGTCGTTACATATAGTTTTAGTTTTTTTAGAAACTGTTGCACATCTTCAAATGAAATTTGAATTATATTAAGCAATTGATTATTTTTCTTCATTTAATTTTAATTTCATTCGAAAACATCGATCGGTTTTTAAGAAAAAAACAATTATATCTTTCGACCCTGCATACCTATCTGTTTTGTTGACTGTACACACCCTGTACTGTCCCACTGCTGGGCAAAGGCCTCCAATTCATTTCATGTACTCTTTTCTTGTGACGATTGATAACAACAACTGATAACAGAAATTCATATCGAAATAATGATTTGATTGAATCCAAAATAATCGGATATGGAGTTACATACAGAGATCCGATGCAAACCGAATATCCACAGGAATGTACGTTATTGAATGCAGAGAAAAAAGGATGGTAGATCTCTGTCGGAATTTCCGATAAATAGTATTAACTACCCTTCGACAGATTTCAACCGGTACACAACATATAATTTTCCAATCAAATGATTTGAACATGTAGTTGTAGTTGTAGGTATATGTCAATTTAATGTTAAGGAATCTAAAAAACTTAAGCTATTACAGTTTGGTTTTAGCCACACATCGAAAACCTCTCAGGGCTTATCTGTGTGCAGGCGAGCCGTTCGTTAACTTTTACAAAATGTTACAACTACAATTATACATTCTTACTTTTTAATGATGGTAATGATAATAATTCCTAGGTACATACATCCTTTAGGAGAAGTTTTGTGTAAGGAAACGTTTTGACTTATACAGGGTGTAAACAGACTCTTCACGAAGCCGTTAACCAAGCATTATTTACATAAAACTAAGTAACTTTATGCAAAAATTAGTGCTGGGAAACGACTTTTTTTTTTGGGCTGAAAAATCCCGTTTTGCTGTAGGACTCAATGTAACGCACTCAAAACATTGTGCTGATGGATGCATTAAATAGTAAGAGGGTCCTGGAGGTGTTTAAAGTAAACATTAAAATCATACATTAATAACATATATTTTTTAAAAAAACTTGTGAAAAAGTTGGAACTTTGACCCCCAATATCTCCGTAACTAGAAGGTTCCCAGGTATGGTCTAGAACAAAAAAATGATCGCAATGACGGGGAGAACAATTACCTTTCGGCTTCGTTAAGAGTCTGTTTACACCCTTTATTTATAACTTTTCGAACTCGTTTTGTATAGCGTTTGTAAGTCCTCTGGAAGTTTATTAAGAAAAAAAAAGGTACTAAATATTCTGCAACCCTCATACCGTACACATTATTTGAATGTTGGTAGTATGTATTTATTTTTGTGTGGTATCGTTCTCAGAAAGTTGGGTCTTGTTCTTTCGGTTAGCAGCTCAGGTCTATTGACTTCCGCAAGAGTAAAAAATTCAACTTTATTGAACACATTCATAACTTGGCAATACATATTTATTTATTTTTTTGTATTTCTTCTTTATGTGTTTTGGCGTAATTAGTTTTAATATTCTTAGTTGTAACTGAATATGAGGGTGGGATCGAACGGGCTGCGGGCTGTTCAAAAGAGATACCGCGGCCCTGGAACACAAAGGGCAAGGAAGGAACATGGATGGGTTTTAGTCAGTACAAGTCTGACACACCCTTCCGCTCTGCCCAGAGCGGGAGAAGTCATTCGATGACCACACATCCGTAAAAAAAAAAAAATTGTGGGATCGAATTAGGTATGCGTTACCATATAATTAAATAAATCATCTCTCAAAAATATTAAATAACTCATATGAGTAGATAAGTAGGCATGAGTTATGTAATTACGCCTTTTTCCCATAGGAGTATGCAGAAACCACAGAACGCCACCTGCTACGATTCTTAGATACTCCTTTCTGTATTTATTAGTTTTAGTTTTATTATTTCAATCTCGTTTTTTTACAAATAATAAGTACTTAACAATAAACCAAAGCATTGTATTCAAAAGACCTAACCCACAAAGTAAAATTCCCAGAATTTCTTTTATAAACAGGCAAGAATTTGAAAAATATATTCGAATATGGTAACTCCATACAAGGGTTTCCAACATAGGACAGAATACGTTTGTGACGTTGCACGTGGTGTAATCCTCTAAGCGTCCGAGCGTCCATGTGTGCCGGGATGGGACACAACAGATCTGCGACCTAAAAATATCTTTTTATTCATCCGATAAGCTGCTTGAAGTGTGGTCCACACAGTTTGTGTTCTGTGTTAAAACCTTCTTTGTTGTAACTTAAACTCTCTTGTATTCATGTAGGCCAGGGTGTGGTAAATCTATTGTAAAACTACGGTAAAGATACCGTAAAGATACGGTTTTTGTGCGATTATACGTCTGTTCGGGTAATGTATTTTGTAGGTTGTTCTGGCTATTTAAAACGATTTATGTTCAATTAGATTATAGCGCAAACATAACTAGCGATACGTGGGTGTAATGTAGGTACACCTCTGCCAAACCCTTGGGAACTACAGGCCCGACATTATGTGATGGTATGTAGATTTAAGTTTCTAATGACGACCTTATGTGACTTGACACACGCGTCTTTTTTTGAATAACTCGATTAATTTCGGATTCCAACAAGTCCGTCTAACCAGTCTTTTTCTAACACGCTAAACACACACGTGATTTTATCGTGTATTTTCGCTCGTGCTTAATACAAAAAACAGCTGGAAGTTTATAACGTTTTAAAAATATTTCTTAGAAAATCGAGACATTTTAAAATTCCACGGCGTTTTTCCATCTCAAAAGATAATCGCTACTAAAAATGAAAGCAAAGAAGAGCAAACACCTTCGTATTTCACAAAATGAAAATAAAAACTCTTTACATCGATAAACAGCACTTTTTAAAATGATTTTATAAAAAAAGGAACTAGAAACAACGTCAAAGCGATGTTCGCAGGTATATCTCTACCGGTACACGAAGATGAGTCGTCATAGAGACCAACTGGATCCCATTGAGCAGATTTACCCTTATCTGATATTGTGAGATGAATAGTTTATTCTACAAACTCGAGCTAAGAGCTCCTTTAGATATAAATCTTATTTTACTGTTGGGGTTCTATACAAAAATGATAAAAGGTGTCCCTTGAAGGTGGCACGCGGATGTCTCGTTTGTCGCGTCTAAATGCGTATCCCAGACCCAAAAATTGTAATATTCTCACAAAGGAATGATTTTCAAGAATACGTCTTTACACCTCTCGTTACGTCATCTTCTACGTACGCTTGATGGGTGAAAATAATGATATTAAGGAAGTTCCCTTCATTAACAACTTAATTAGTAGAGATACCATAGTAACAAACAAATGTCCAAATTAGCGGACAGAAATCATCGTCGCATGAATCCCGGATACTTTAAGATCCGGTATAAGAAATATACACCGTGAATTTTTTGTCGTCTGACAATGGCAGCCCACTTCATGTATCCAATGACTACTATACATTCATAACAAAAAAATGGTAGTTAAGAGATAAAAAAAAATAAAAAAAATTATTCATTATTATGATGCATAACGTAGTTGAAACATTCTGTTGCGAGCGAAGATCTATCTACTCGACTCGTGCGATGGTTAGGTATGTTCTACTGTTTGATAGGTAAACATTATTAACAGGATGTTTCATAATTCTAATGTATTATTTATTTTTCTTTGTACCTATTATTTTAATTAATGGTAAAAAAAAACACGCCTAGAGGTATTTTATGTCGGATACATTAAGTGGGCCACCTTTGTCAGATGACAAAAAAAATCACGGTGTATACCCTAATCTGTTATTTAATAATGGTATAGTTAGGCAGATGGGAATGTAGGTAACCTTTATTTTTTCGATTCATTGGGGTATATTCTCTCAGCTAATGCATTTTCATAATAAACTAATCGGGGAAGTTGATCGAAAAAAAATAATTAAACATTGTATTGTTTTTTTTTAATAAACTAGGATAATATATTCATTAACATGATTAAATAACAGATGACGATGTATATTTCTTATACCAGATCTCGGACTAGGATATCACTCACGAACGACACGAGTAATTATATCTAACTAAGTAATATAGCGAAGTGCCTCACAATATTTATTTTCTCTACCAAAAAATCGCTTGTTTTTTCTACAAATAACACCTACAAATGCAGAAAACGTAATCCGAGTTCATCTGAAATCCTCCACGATGAATTTAATAAGATACAAATGCAATGGTTGGAGAAAATTTAGATTTTTCATTTCGAAGGAAAAGGGATTTAAAAAGATTTTAAAACAATCATCGTATTGAAACACTACGGCAAGTGGCATTGCGGGGAAATACAGAAAGAAACAAATTATCTCCTATCTGGCTAATTGTCGGCAGATCAAAGAGGAGGTCGAGGGGTTTGGCTAGGTAAATCCGAGTCGGTATTTTTTTACAGAACAGGGGTGGGTCGCGGCCGCGGGCGCTATTCGCAATTATTGTTATTACAAAGAGCTTGCTTGAGCCGGCTCACGACTCGAGAATTTTTCACTGAAATCATCCTCACATCTAATTGCAGCGCGTCTTCTTTTTAGAATTCAAGGCGACATCTAGTCTTTACGTAATAAAGATTCAGTAGCAATATAAAATACGTAAGCTATGTTTATGAAAACCGTTTGCTAAAAAAAGTTTGCTCAAACGACGTGAAAATAAAGCAAATATCATAAAGCTTACCGATGAATACGAAGATCTGATGGTGTGCGTAGCGTAGCAGCATCGATATGGACACCGTCTGTAAAAGAAAAAAATAATTAATAAAATTGTTTGATTAATGCTGAGAAATCAGATTTCTCTTTAGGATGCTACAAGGAAATTTTGTAAAGAAAAAAGCTCAATGCAAAGCAGACTGTTTAATTAACTCCAGTCGATATGGATGAGTATCATGTTTAGTCACAGAATCATATTTTTTTTTTTACATTGGAGAACCCTTTTCATTTAAATATTATTCATTTACATAACTGTCAAGTACACCTTTTTATGGCGTATTAAAAGCTACACTTTGTACTCCTTTATCACTTGAAGCTGATACTCCCCAATAACCAAGCTTTACTGTGGGAACCGTCCGTAAATGTTCCCGCAGAGGTCCCAACAAAGTACCGCGACCAAGCCACAAAATGAACACTGTTAATAAAACGTAACATAAAATTGAAAATTCCTGTAGCTTTCAATCGTATACAATGTTACTGCAGTTCTGGGTAGGTTCGTACATTTAGGAGGGCCAAACCCACTGTTACTTAAATGGATTCAATCTGCACTAAGCGTTTCGTTAATGAAATTCAATCGCGGCGAGGCGGCGCGGGGAGCAAATGATGTGGGGAAAAGATTGATAGCGGCCTCAGGGACGAGACCAAGCTACCTTTAGACACAATACATGTTGTACCACTTGTGACTTGTGCTGCTAGTTCGGTCAACGAGCTCGCTTTCACCGTTTGATTGGTATCTATGATCAGTATTTCGCCTTTTGTTTTCCACTGACAGCAGCGGCTTTCATTGTGCAACGTTTAGTTCGCCGCAGCATACCTACAATGATATGTGCGTATTTTAATCAGCTTAGTCCTTTTGTATGGAGGTTGTGGTGTATAAATATATTCTGAAACTGAAATACAACATCGGAACTCACTTTGCTTATGACCGTTAAAGACACCAATGTTAGAACTTTAACATTCGGCAGTGAGCTAGGCACTTAGCCAAAACGGGCATAATTGAAAGAAATCTAGGCATACTCTAAGCTCACTACTTAGAGCTCATCTAAACAACAGACCAAGTTCATACAGGCTTATAATTGCCTTTTAAACAACGGGAAATTTATCGAGGAGCTTCAAACTATTTTGGCCTAGGTCCGGGCTGTAGTGTGACGGCGCGCCGGACCGTGCGGTTTCCAACAACGCAATGGGCCGGACGTAATCCTCCGAGCCGTAACCGACTGTTAGTTTTTACGGCACCGTAAAGTAAAGAGCGGCTCATATCGATCGTCTACCACAGTTAATATTAAAAGGCATAGTGGTTAATGCTCCGGCTTTTGCTTTTATTATAGGTCCAGTGATCGATCAAACGCGAGCTCCGACAAACACCTTATTGTTCCTGCTCCCAAGTTCGGGGTTGAATTGTTACGATTCGGATTTACCTTGATGAAGCACTTGTAACGATACTTGCAAGTTTAGTACGAACTGAAACGTGGATACGGTAGGATTCCAGTTCCGTACCTATAATAATGCCGGAGTAACTTGGATTTGCAAACATGAAATTATGTTGGATAATAAAAAGTTTCTACCCACTCATTTATATTTTATGTTTGATTCCGTTTCATGTACTAATAATGTTTTCAAGAGTTATGATTAAGATTAAAGTTATAAAAATACCAAAAATATCAACAAACCATTTAGGCATCAATTAATCAAACTACTAACCGTTTTTAGTAACAATAGATGACACCTCAATGGAGGCCAAGTTTCGGCGTAAGCTAAGCGTGAATAAAATAAGTAATTTAAAAAAGTAGAAAAAGCAATGTTCTTCTATCTACCTCCCGGCTCAATCATCCGACCGACGAGATGAGAATAAATTCGAGTGGTTTTCTTGTAGCCACTGAAGAGTACCGCTATCCACTTTATGCCTACATCATCAGATCAGCCCATTTTTTTTCGGATGGGAAATCATCATATTATGACCCCTGCTCTGGACAGAGCGGAAGGGAGTGTCAGACTTTTACTGACTAAAAGCCATCCATGTTCCTTCTTAGCCCTTTGTGTTAGAATGACCCGTTGGTCTAGTGGTTAGTGACCTTGACTGCTAGGACGGAGGTCGTGGGTTCGATTCCCACACAGGACAAATCTTTGTGCGATGAGTACGATTATTTGTTCTGTTTCTGGGTGTGTAATTTATCTATAATATGTATGTATTTAAATATATAAGTATGTTTATCAGTTGTCTGGTTGCCATAGTACAGGCTCGGCCTAGTTTGGGATCAGATGGCAGTGTGTTGGTTGTCCCAAGATATTATTATGTTCCAGGGCCGCAGTATCTTTTTCGAACAGTCCCGCAGCCTCGGCAGGCTTCGGCCTTTTCGGACCACTTGTTGACATCTTTTTGAGGCGCGCGTGGAACACGAACGCGCCGTCGACACTGCCTGTCATCATAAGACGGACGGTCGCTGAGGTAGCCCATTACACAAAGGCCACAGGCCAGCGATCAGATCAGCCCCTGGATACCAAATTATAGTATTGTCATCCAAACTATTTAAACATACGAAGTTGCATTTCGATACGACAATTAGATGTTGGCTAAAATTTACTTCCAAGATTTGAATACATTGTTTATTAGTTTTAAGTGAAACTAATAAAAGCGTGTTAAAAATCCATTAGTGCACCTTTACTCCGTTATTCATTTAGATGTCACCGAAACTGTTACAGAAAACGGACATACGACGCAGTTTATCACATTGGAATTAAACCTTCTACTTCCAATTCGCCCGCTGCGCTGAATCAATGTCGCACCGGATTTAAGCGCCACAAGGCAATAGGCAAATCGAGTTACGAAAATCTTTTCAACGTCCGAAGCCGTAGCGAGTCATTAATAGATATGTCGCATGCAGCGTCCCCAATCCACATTGAGCTTTGACAACGCACAGCATGTGAAGCGGGATATATATTAAGCAATACGTGGGCCGTTTGACAATTGATTAATGCAATTTCTCCGACTGCTGACGTTGGCCATGGAATTAGTTCCTCTAACGTATATTGCATGTAACCTGTCACACACAATGCCGATATAACGCCGCACATGACACACACACTGACAAACAATGGAAATCAATATTAATTTGATACTGTTGTTCATCAACGCCTATATGTGGGACATGAAATAGAGTTTGCAGGAACATTACGCCCGATTGATAACACTACTGAGACCTAATAAATAACAAGCACATACTGCGAGACGATCCTTACATAAGTTGTCAAAAGAATATTTCCAGAAGTCTTGCGAAGTCAAAGCTTCTTAAATCTATATTTGTAGCACAAAAATATGAAAACCCTTGAAGCGTAACAAGTAATGCGAAAAGAACTTTAATTATATTTTACGAAAATAACATTAACAGAACTGTTGCGAAATGAAGGATTAACTTTTTTTTTGACAAGCAAAAAAACGTGATGGTAAGTACGGTAAACGTGACTAACTGAAAAAACAAGTGTTTGCAAACTCAAACTCAAAAGCATTTATTTCAATTAGATCATTACAGGCACTTTTGAATGTCAGAAAAACAAAGAAGGCTAAGCTACAGTCACAGACACAAGGCATAATACTCGTAACTTGTGAAAGTACTGTAGTTGCCCATTCCAAAGCGTAGATCTCTACGGAGAAGAATTGCATTATGTGTTTCCAAATATTATGCATTATAAATCGATTTTATTTTTGTCGTGCGTTTATGCTTTGGCGGTCAAAAGGTTAAAGAAGACGTTGAATATAATGAAGTAAGGGCGATTTTTATCGATAGTCATGAATATTGACACTGACTCTTAAACGCGGTTTATCTGTGCTGATCGCGTTCAGTTTCATTAGTGCAAATCGTCCTAAATAAAATATTCAGAAACAGAAAAAATAAACGGAATTCAAAATGTTTCCTTCGTTCAAACTAAAAGCAATTTAGAAGCAGTTTTTTATTTGATTTAATGCAATAGTATCCTCTACCCGTTTATTTTACATAAGTTGTGGAAGTCATCTGAGCAATATGGATTACTATGGCTTGGCTTCGGGTTCTATTACCAACTACTGAAAACTGCTATCCTATTATTTTTGCAGTTGAATTCTGTAAAACACCGAAGTATTTTATCACTCTTATTTTGCTAGAATATAGAATATTCGGACCACTTTATAGAAGTCGATCAGGGTGGGTGCCTACTTTAATTTGTGTTGATTTTATCATAACCACTGCTCTTGAAACGATGAAGGTTACCATCGTGAGGAAACCGGTATGTCTAAGAACCAAAAATTCCAAGACCCGATCACCCGGAATGGGTTTTAGGTTTAGAGGAAGAACAAGGAAACTATGGATGGATTGTGTGAGAAATGATACATACATACATAAACTCGCGCCTTTTTCCCATGGGGGTAGGCAGACACCACAGAACGCCACCTGCTACGATCCTTACATTCTCCTGTTTCCTCGTCTAGGTTCATACATCTGGTCATACACGCACGCCGGTTGCGAGTACTATGCACTTGATCTTTCTGAAGAACCTGATCAATCTGGTCAGCCCTAGGCGTCCCCTCCCAGCGTTGCCACTCACATCTGCCTTGTAAATACCTTTTGTTAGTTGCCTTCCAGTTTCCACTCATCCTCTCCCCATGACCAAACCTTCTAAGCATACTCTTTTAAATTTTTGTCAGAATTAGAATATTATGGGAAAAGAGCAGGCAGATGATAAGCCGGAATGGGTTTTACAGAGGAAAACTGTCTCAGTCACAGCAGTGGCAATATTATGGGCTGATTTTCCGATCAGAGATGCAGAGCGGTTTATTATACAATATGTTTTTTATCCGTATCCTTACTTCCTCCTTCCTTTTACTTATAAATGCGAAAGTAAGTTTGTTTGTTACCTTTTCACGCCTAAACCACTGAACCGAGCATCCTGAAATTTTGCACATACGTTGTCAGATGTACTGAAACGGACCTGGGATACCTTTCATCCCGAAAAAACTGTTATTTTCCCGAGGAAAACAAAGATAAGGTTATAATGCTCATAGATGGCGCCACGTGTCTTTCGAATAAGGATTGAATTACAAGTAGAATACAACCCGAATTGATTGTCAAATTCTAAATGAACGCGAGCGAAGCCGCGGACAAAAGCTATTATCCTATAACTCTAGGTTAGGAATGAGACCATATCAAAAAATCAAATGACTTATGAATTATTTTTCAATTATCTTTTTCTTGTTTTCATTTTTCATACAAAATAATTCGACGAAGTCGCGATTGTTTTTAAAGTAAAACACTCTTACGTGAAATATGACAACGTTGCATTTTTTTTGCTTTAAATATGAATGACTGATTTGAATGAAAATGAATTACTAGTATTTATCAATGAAATAGAATTAATTATGATTGATGATATCTTCGAAACTATGCGTTTTTGGACTACATATTCTAGGACTTTTTGTATTATTTTTACTTATAGAATGTAACCCTAGAGTTATTGGATATAAAAAAAATTCGTTGCATAAGTTTTCACAATCAATTCCTGTACTGTTTGCATTTGAGCGGTCCACACCCTGCTAGATAAATGTAAGTACTTCTGCATCCAATCCCATCAAAACATTACGAATTACGACACAAGTGTCTCACACTTTCCTGCACATCAAAATTTAGATGCAACCAAAACTTCCGACATCACCTGAAAGTTTCAAAACACAGAAGTGGCAATTCACGCAAGAGTTTTGTAAAACAAACATAAGGCAGGTTGGAGTCTGAGCGGGCGTCAGAATTTGGAACCGTAATAAAGTTTGAAAGGGTCATAAAAGAGCAGTAACTGTAACTCGGAGAGAGCCTGATTTTAGTGGGGCAGGGACCGCGCCTCGCGATAACCTATTAATTGATCTGTAATGTCTTTGTGAAATGCAACACGCTCTTGGGACGCCTCGTTTTTGGATTAAATCCTAAGAATGTGGGAAGTGTTTTTTTTTTTTTTTGGTAATTTTGGTACCTAACAAAACCTGACTTTTATTTGTTTTATTGACTTTTTTATCACCGTCTTCTGAAAATGAAGTTATTTTCCACTTCTTAGTGTTTATTAAAATTCCGTACCCGAAGGGTAACCAACGGGACTCTATTACTAAGCCTCCGCTGTCTGTCCGTCCATCCTTCCGTCTGTCTGTCAGTGGGCTGTATCTCATGATCCTTAATAGCTAGACAGTTGAATTTTTTACAGAATGTGTATTTCTGTTGCCGTACAAATTTTTGTCAAGTATCAATTTTACATTGTAACTAGAAGTTAATAGCACATCACCCACATGGACGAAGAAGAAAAGAAACAAAATGTAGAGGATATCTCAAAAAGAACCGAAGCGAAGTTAATTAAACTTATATGGTAGCACCACGCTTCTACTACATAAGAATCACTTAAACCAGACCAGTTATCACGGAGAAATCGGTGCACATACATGAAAAAAAAAAACTTGTGGAATACCCTGCTATGCTCCTTTTTTAGAAGATGGTTAAGAAAGCTAAACTGATCGACAACATACGAAGCTTGTACCACTATCACTTGGATATTCTAGCTCAAAATATTAAAGTTTAAACAAGACATTGGGATAAGGGCCGGAAAATAGTGATGATCTTTTCTAAGCTCAATAGTCGTGGTGACTGGGTTTCTTCTGTAAATACTAAATCGTTTTTGTACAATCATAAACGTGCCTTTGTACCACAATTTAACACTAGTTTGGATTAAAAAGACAGATTAGAGAGACAGTTTTGAATACGAATGCGGGTAGCTGTAAGGAGAGAGATGAGAAATACCAAAGAAACAATGGATGGACTGTGTGAAAGATGATTTTGCTGGAACGGGAATGACTACTAAAATGAGGACTAGAATAGAATAGAATAGAATATATTTATTTGTAAAACATGAGTATACAACAAATAATATGTGCAAGGTCTTAAATAACAGGTAGATCTGCATGTTTTGCCATTTATGACGTACAAAATAACTTATTTTGGCTTAGAACTAATAATGACTAATATAGAAGTATGGAAAAGAAGACATACTGCGCCTAGTGTCTAAAAAGTCATAATTATTATTTTGCAATAGCCTGAACTACAAAATGATAAAAAGTGCCATCTGATCTTTCACACGTCAATTACTACTTAAACTTAACTCAATAACTTCAGCTATTCGACGCTAGGGGAGCCGACGAATACAACGTGCGCGTGGAACAAATCTCTCTTCACTTTCTTTTGAAAGGTAAATTGGTTCCGCTATTCGGCACAAGATGGCGCTAACCTTGGGTTTATGGTCGTTTACATTTACCAACGTATAACGCCATCTATCTTAAATGAAGAGTTTTGACGACGAATCCGAAGAAATGAAAGAAAATTATTATGTATAAGATAAATTAAATTGTGTTTTTTTTCTTAAACGTCAATAACGCACAAATTAATCATTTGATTTGTTTCAACGCGAATTGAAAGGCAATCAAAGTCAATTAATTTCGTTGAACCGTATTATTATTGGTGTAGCTGCTTGAAGATTTGTTATTGACAGTAAATTATCTTATTATTGGCAATAATGAAAGGCAAAAATGTTAAAAGTCATTGACATCGTTCGGATTATTACGGTGAACAAAGTCAAGAGTGCTATTCAAATAATGTGAGAAAAAATAGGTTTATTTGCTTCATATGCATAGGAATTCGCTTTAGTTTGTAATTTACACGTTTTTTGTTGTCTCAAGATAACAATGTCCTTTAGTCCTACTAACTTCATGAGTAATTGGTTGATGAGTAATTTACCTATTATAAGGAACTTGCCCGTAATTATCTAAAATAATATTTTTTTAAACTATGAAGTATTTATAATACATATTCTTTTTATCTGACGAAACCATGGTGTTTAAAACAGTAATTGCGCTTATGGATGCTAGTTTTAAACCCTTTGAATTGCCTCTAGACACCCTGTAATATTTGAATTAGCAAGCAAAAAGAGGACATCGTTTGTAGCGGTTCTTTCATACAAACGTCCTTTGGTACCGCGCCAACGAAGGTGGTCAGTGGCTGCCACGATTGGTCGGTACTTATTCATACTTCGCCACCGATGGCGTGTCGCGGACACTGAGTCGCGAGTGACCGCCGCCGGTGGCAGGGTGTCGCCACTCGCTACACGTGTGCGGCGATTCTATACAAAACGTTGTAAAAATCATGTAAATAGCTTGTCGCCAGCCATCGGTGACCCGTTTGCGCGGAGCCTTAGTGAGGCCTTATAACCACTACCAACTAACTAACTTACTACTTTTCATGATGTAATGGTTTCTCAAGTTCTGAACAACCTGCTTGCTTTATGGGCTAGACGTATGGTTGGTCCCTAGGCACGCCACTGGTATTCGTTTGGTCAGTATCAAGGCACGAGCATCATCTTCCAGCCCTAGTTCCAAGTTACTTGGGTACGGCGCAAAACGTTTTCTCCTTCCATTCACCCCTGTTAACCGCCACGCTATCATTTACTTCTTTACCTTTCATATTATGTGTCTACATTTCTTATCCAACTTCTCGAAGCAGGTCTACTGAATGGAATTATCATGAAGTGAGAATTTGTGAACACATAAATAGGTAAATAAATAAACCATTCCTCACACAATCTATCCGCTTCCTTGGTCTTCCTCTCCCTCTCTATCCATCAATAAATTATACATCACTCTTTTAGTCACATGCGATTCATCCCTCTTTATCATATGCTCCATACCAAGACAGACAATGCCCTTTGAACTTTTTACTGATTACTTACATTCAAGAAAATATCAATTTGATAAAAATACCTAATGCTCGGTTTGCTACTTACAATATTATTGTAATTCTTACTTTTTTATTACTATACCGACTGCTGAGGATCTTATCTTTATTCTCTGTTTGCTCAAAAATAAAAAAATCAGATTTATTTGACACAGAGAGGCAATTAATAAAAAATTATGGCAACGCTGCCTTTGTTAAAATAAATAGTCTAACACAATTACCACTACCCACTTCTAGTGTCTAGTACTAGACGTTTGGCTTTGTCCAGACGGTCAGGCGCGCGTATTCGCGATCGAAGATTTCATAATGCCACTCACTCATTTATTTAGAATTCTAGAAAGCCTCGCCAAACAAAATGAATGCAACAGTCGCGCGAAAAAGAGACTAGAAAATATTTATAAACATATAATAATAATAAATACATATAACAAAATATATAAAGTTAAGATAGGAAAAAAAAACTAAAACAACTTAATTCTGAGACGAAACTGCCAACTTCTTATGGAATATGCTCTCGATGTCTAATTGTGTTTAACTTAAGCCATAATAATAATGTTACAGGCCGGCTACGGCACCTTTTGAGTATCGTTACACGTAGAGAGAACTCTAATTTAGAACAAGTCAGTTGATTTACTATGTTAGTTTTTTTGTGTAATCTATACAAATAAATAAAATTGAAGTGTCCGTTTGTAATATCAAAATAACAGCTTTTTACTGAATGCATATATGAACATACTTACGGTACACAAAAACACATTTTACTCATTTTTAGTACTCTGTCTGTTTGTTCCGGCTAATCTCCGAAACGGCTGGGCCGATTGTGACGGAAATAGCTGATGTTATAAGGTTTAAAATATGTTATTTTATTTTAGAAAAAGAATTCAGGTTCCGTGCAAAAAAATTAAAACCTTTGAAATTGGTAACAAAATTTGATTCAAAAATGGAAGTCATATTTTTTTATAATAATTTCAAGCGAACAAAGGTCGCGGGCAACAGCTAGTTTTCAATAAATCCAAGTATACTCACGAAGACAAGCATAATGAAGAAGGCAGCGATGTAGGAGCTGCGCGCCGTCAGCATCGACACGAACCGGTAGTGCTCGCCCGTGATTACATTTCTGAAACAATACATTGAACGTTGCAAATGGTTACAACTTCATGTAACAAGTGAATATTTTTAACAGGTTCTTTTGTTTCTAACAATTGGATCAGTATTAGGGCTGATTTATGTTTTTATGTTTGTCTGGAGGTAGAATGTCCCCTGTATGCAAAGATAGGTTTACGGTCAATGATCCAAGACGTATAAAGGGTGTAAACAGACTCTTAACGAAGCCGAAAGGCACTTGTTCTCCCCGTCATTGCGATTATTTTTTTGTTCTAGACCAAACCTGGGAACCTTCTAGTTACGGAGATATTGGGGGTCAAAGTTCCAACTTTTTTTACAAGCTTTTTTTTAAATACATGTTTTTAATGTAAGATTTTCCTTTTATATTTTCCTTTAAATACCTCCAGGACACCCTTACTATTCAATCCATCCATCAGCACAATGTTTTGAGTGCGTTACATTGATTCCTACTGTAAAACGAGATTAATCAGCCCAAAAAAAAAGTCGTTTCTCAGTACTCATTTTTGCGTAAAGTTACTTAGATTACATAATGCTTGGTTGACGGCTTCGTGAAGAGTCTGTTTACACCCTGTATGTTAATACGGCCATGGCTCCGCGATTTGAAAGCTTTAAGATTTTTTGCCTCCAGGTTTAAAATTATTAAGGCTTAAATTGTATTCTGGTCGTCGGAGTCGGTGGAGCTAGGATGTTCATGTTCAAACTACTTGATTCAGTACTATTATATCCCGTATAGCCAATAATAGTTATAATATTATTAATACACAACTCAGTAAATAGGGTCTTTGTATTCTTATCTTACACAACTGTACCGGATTTAACAATAACATATTTTTAAACGATCTGTCCATTTTATGATCGCATAAAAAAATAACAATCAATCTGCCTAGTCCGATATCTGTTTATAAAATTAATCTTTAATGAGTTTTTTTTTTTATATGGCTCTAAATGGAAATATGGTCGGATTATGAGGATGAAGGACAACATGAATATTTTATCAGCAGGCAAATAACGTGCCTGCCTGCCTTTAAATCTCCTTCATTTTGTTAGGTAACACAAGTGTACGGGGACAAGAAGCATCCCGTCAAACGGGGTTTTGTCAAGATTTTCTAAAAGGGGACACAAAGGGTGTAAAAAGAGTCTTAACGAAGCCGAAAGGCACTTGTTCTCCCCGTCATTGCGATATTTTATTAGTTTCACCTGTATGTTTTTGTTTGTTTGTAACCTTTGGGCGTGATATTGACCCACTTTAAACGATCAGATTTCGTTAAAACTTTGTAGATATGTCGAGGACCGATGACAATACATTAATTTGATAAAATTATTCCATTTTTCAATTTGCAAAATAAGATTTTTGTTAATTTATAAAGGGTGTAAAAAGACTCTTAACGGAGCCGAAAGGCACTTGTTCTCCCCAACATTGTGATCATTTTTTTTGTTCTAGACCATACCTGGGAACCCTCCAGTTACGAAGATATTGGGGGTTAAAGTTCCAACTTTTTCACTTTTTTTTTAAATACTTGTTTTTAATGTAGGATTTTTACTTTAAACACCTCCACAAACTCCTTACTATTCAATCCATCCATCAGCACAATGTTTTGAGTGCGTTACATTGAGTCCTACCGTAAAACGTGATTTTTCAGCCCAGAAAAAAAGTCGTTTCCCAGCACTAATTTTTGCGTAAAGTTACTTAGTTTGATGTACAGACGCCAGCACATCAAGCTACTACAATCTGTCAAAATTTTAATTTTTTTTCAACTTTATCTCTGAAACATTAAGTTCAAGGTTGGTTGGGAAAATCTGACAGTTTTGGGTAGCTTGACCTGCTGGCGTCTGTACATAGTGCTTGGTTGACGGCTTCGTGAAGAGTCTGTTTACACCCTGTATAATTTTCATCTATAGTCGATAAAGCAGGAGTTGATGTTAATTTTAAATTTCAACCATTATCTTTAACCTATTTATCTATTATTAGGAAATTTTCGAATACCAAAGAGAACTTTTAATTCAAGAAAGCAAATAATAGTTAAAAAAAAAACTAAAAACACGCGCTTTTATAAATAAACTAAACTAAAAAGTAGGAAATAAATAACAGTAAAAAAAAACTAGAAAAACACGCTTTTTATAGAATACCGAACTAAAAAATTGAAAATAAATTTTAATAAATTTAAATTAAATGTGTGTAAATAAGAAAAAAATACATTTTATTTAAAAAAAAGTAGCACATTGGAAAGAAGTAGCACAGAATCGCGACCGTTGGAAGGAATGGAGGGAGGCCTTTGCCCAGCAGTGGGACAATATGGGCTAGCTATAATAATATATAATATATAATATATAATTTAAAAAAAGCGTTAAAAAAATTAATTACCTTAAGTATCCTTTATTATCTTCCTGTTCAGCCAAAGTCTTGATAGACGCCATAAGCAGGTCGTCATATCCGAGGAATTCGTCAAGCACGAATCGCGAGAATGGGTCTCCGAAGCACGCATCGTTGACAGGGTCCAATGTGACGATCTTAACAGGGATCTTGAGGCGCAGACGGGCGCTTGGCGATAGTCGTAGGAAACCATACTCCAATGAATATTCGAGTATATAGTCTTCATCTTCTGGAATTGGAGAGGGGAAAAAATATTAGTCTAGCAGTTTGTATGATAGGTATGAAAGTAAATTAAAGTCAGTTTCACCAAATACTAACAAATTAATGCCTTATCAAATATTTTTTTATAAAACTTTGCCCCGCTCTAGGACGTTCCTTGTATCGAAGGTGCGTTTACAAACATTCAAACTCACATACACAAACAGCCAGACCCGGAACTACTACTTGTAGGCCATACAAATAATTGTTCAGTACGGGGATCGAACCTGCGACACGCAGCGCAGCAGGCTCAGCCACTACGCCAAGCGCGCTTAATTAACCGAGTTTTATTTTTAACATTTAGACCAAAGTTAAATTTCCAACAGTCTACAGTAGCAATCTTAATATTTAGGCAATTACTTAATGTTGGTAAAAATAGGAGTCAAATTCATAAAATATGGGCCAAAAAGGCTTTCTAATACTACTCTGTTATATTATTATCAGCAACATCAAATGAATTCTACATTCTGTCCGTTTCTTGAGTCATCATTTCGGAAGGGCTTCGAATTATTTGGCCTGGCTAACTTTCGATATTTAATTTTATTTTCAAAATGGCGGCCACGCATTATACCTGTATACATCTAGCTGGCATCAATACAAACAAGTTGAGTGAAACAATATCTTTTAAAGTGTCACGTTTCCGAGATAATAAAAGTTACAATCTTTGCCCTTTTTTTTCGAATGGGAAATCATCAAATGACTTGTACTGACTAAAACCCATCCATGTTCCTTCCTTGCCCTTTGTGCTCCAGGGCCGCGGTATTTCTTTCGAACAGTTCCGCAGCCCCATTCCACATTATGGAAATTTGGAGCTTTTGATTCCTTCTTTTTTTTTCTCTTCTATTTTAAGTTTTTTTTTGTATTGATGCCAGCTATTGATTGATACAGGTTTTATGAGTGGCTATTAATTCAATGTTGTATTGATGGCGAAGATAGTTCATGTTTGTGTGTTCTCACACTGACGTACGAGTGGCATTACAATAAGCTTATTAGTTTTTACGTCAAGCGAAGCCCTTTTAATGCTTCCTTACTTATATATTTAAATAAATAATTACGTTTATTGCATAGTCAAGATTTCGAAAGGTGGATATGTATTCGACGAGTTTATAAACATGAAACTCAAAGTGCGAAGGTCATAATTTTATATTATCATTGTCTTTTTTTGTTTGGCTCTTTGTAATTCATACAAGCATGTGATTTATTATCAACATGCTTGCACAGACAAGTTAATTATGAACGAAAATAATTTGGTTTTTTGAAGAGTTGTCCAAAAATGTTATGGATCCCTTGTATTTTGGGGATTGGTACAATCATCAAAATGTCTTACTTCCTAAGCATATCATCATGTAAACATGAGTTCGGGTAGGTATTATAATAAAAGCGTGTCTCAGTTCTGTACAATTAAGGGAGAAGCTCGAGGGTAGTCCGTGAATTTCATTTTTTTTTATAATTTTTACAGTTTGGATTTTGATTAAAATATGATTCGCAACTATAACAAATATGGCGCGTGAAATTCAAATTTTCTTAACTTTGAATTTCGTGGGCTACCCTGGGGCTTCCCCCTAAAAGTATTTTGTAGATATTTACCATTTGAAGAGTCGTTAGAAGATGACTCATCGGATTCCTGAAAATAAGAAACAAAACAATTAAAAAACAAGTCAGCTTGTCACGATTTCATTGCTAATTTTTAAGAAGTATTCTACAAACAATATGAGATTACTTGTTTTTATAATAACACAATAGTAGTTAGTATGTAAACACGTGCATCCTTTAGTTAAATTATTGATTTAAGATATTTTTGCAAGCCAAACATAATTTTATAATAGGACAAACATACGAGTTTGAAAGTCATTATATCTAGCTATAATGACAAAACGATAGGTTTTGATGACTTATAATATTCCGTATTATTTGCACAGAAAATACCAAATCGGTCATGTTCTTCAGAAAGGTCAGGTGCGTAGTACTCGCCACCGGCGTGCTTGAGGGGCAACTAACTAATGACGAGATTTTTGAACGTGAGCTAAGCAAAGGGGATTATTTAAAAATTGTAGTAGGTGGCGTTCTCTATTTTCAGCCTACTCCCATGGGAAAAAGGCGTGAATTTATGTATGTATACATGCAAATTGAATCATCCTGAGTGCACAATTATACTATGCATAGTTATGATATAATTATCAGGATGCATACAAAGCGTTTAACTAATTATTAACACGCATCACGGTTTAAATAATTACCTACTGTAAACTAACATTAAACGTTTATGTAATGAAAATGAAATCATCGATTTAAATCGTCTATAATCTTTTTTAAATTTTTATCGGATTTCCAAAACGCGTAAATTGTATAGTCGACAAAACAGGTTTTATAATGTTGTATATCCAGTAGGAAAGTAGGCTAATTTACCGAACTATTTATATCTTGTTTACTACCACTTATGATGTAGTCGATCTCATAATTACTTATCACTATTGACCACACCTAGTAAAACTTCGCGTCTGAAGTTAAAACTATTCTGTCGTTTTATTAGGCTAAGGTGGAAGCCCTAAGATAGCCCGCGAAATTATTATTTTTTAAGTTTTTTTTTAAATTAAGCGGTCAGTGTCAGGCTGTATGTTGAACAAAATATAATTCGCGGCCGTAATACGTATGTATTTCCATAATTATAATCATCAATAAAACCTTCTAAGTTCATTTAATACCATTGAATGACTATTTCCTGAAAAAGTCACTTTGAGAGTTGTATTGATGATTTTAATGATTATAACTCAGTTAAGCCATATTTGTTACGGTTGCCAATCATATTTCAATCAACATACAACCTGACACTGACCTACTAATTGCAAAAAACGTAAGAAATTTGAATTTCGCGGGCTACCTTGACGCTTCCACCTTAAGCAATAATGAGGTCGACTATATTAATGCACTAACGTGACAATGGTGCCGGTTCCCTTGTTCACAAACTAAACTAAATTTAAGTTGAGTGCCACTTTTTCTTTCTATTTCATTATGAAAAGGACAGAAGATAAATATTAGTCTAGTCCTGTCAAATTAGTCAGCACATGACGTAATTTGATGTAATTTTAGTAGTCAACTTTTTAATCACGTCTAAACTTGTGTCAGGCGCTGGTTAATTTGACAGGACTAAACTAAAATTTATCTTCTGTCCTTTTCTTAAAGAAATAGAAAGAAAAAGATGCACTGAACTTAAATTTAGTTCAGTTTGTAAACAAGGGAATCGGCATCAATAGCTTAGACCTAAGAAAAATATTGGCATCTGAGGCTAAACTTAATGCATTTCACGTAACTCTCATCGTGGAAATAATGATACCTACACCAATAACGAAGAAATTAATCGAATCGAAAACTTATATAAATTAATATTTTTTTGTTTGTGCGAATGCAATAATCTCTGGAAATACCGTTCGTTCGTGGCGGAATTTTTAAGGAAGGTTATACGCTTTGCGGCAGTTGAAACCGTGGGGCACAGTTAGTAGTAAATAAGATAATTCTAAGGAATCTTTAAGAAATTATGTGGCACGTTTCCATGTCGGTCAGTCAGTACAACTAACAGATAGATGATAAGATTGGGCAGCAACAACAATTTTAATCAGAATTTTTACATGAGGTCATTGCACTAATGCACTCAGTTGTGAAATTATTACTTTAATAATTGACTATACAAATAACATAGGAATTAAATTATGACTAAAAATCTTACTAATTTGACCACTGATTGCACATGTCTACATACTCTTTGGGGCACATAATAATGGTTTTTCATTAAAACTCCATACCCATAAGGATCTTCCAAGTGGCTGACGGTATGTATATTAAAAACAAATGACATGAAACCATTTGTGTGTCAAAGTTGCAGTACCATAATAAAAGGACTGGCCCACATGGGGGTGACAAGTGTTTGACTGTCACTGAGCGCAGTAGTATGTGGACAAGGGAGAGGGATGCCTTTGCCCCACAGCAGGACAATGCAGTATAAATAGAATATGAATTATACTTACATCCACCAATTTGGAATCTCTATCAATATCCTCAACAAGTCCCATTATCCCTTCCCAAATAGACGAGGAAGGTTCTACATCTTCTCCAGACACTATGGTTGCATTGAGATCTGTCTCCGCATCTGTGCTGCCTTCCCCTTCAGGCTTCACATATGCAGTTTCTATGACTTTATCTGGTGAAGGTGCTTCTGCTTCATCATGGACTCGGGTGATGTTGCCGTAGTCCGTTCCATCTCGAATGTAATCATCATCGTCGTCTATGTCATCATTAGTCGATGATTCAATGTTAATGAACCTTGAAATGGGGATAAGATAGATGTTAAAAAGAGTTTTTGAGATCATAGAGCAGAACTTGCTGAATCATGTCAGCATTTTAAATTATTCTGAGTGTAAAGAACATCATCTATTGTGGCTCAAAACTAGTTTATAGTATATGGCAAGCTCGAATAGTTATAACTCAGTGTATTAAAACTGGTTCCATAATTCATAAAAAATATTCAAGTAAGAAGTTTTATTTTGGGATTCAAATTGATAACCTTCATTGAGAGAGATGACAATGCTCCGGCATTGAATCAGAATATTGTCTTTGTCTTGCAGCTCTAGCATCAAAATTAATTTTAAATACGACAATGGGCGACAAATTTTAGGTACTTTTTTTAGTAATTATGTATACCATCAGGCTAATATATCATCAATTGTAACTATGCAATTGTACCATACTGTAAGTGTTTACAAATGTTTATGAATAAATCTTATACTGTCAACTTACGGGATTTCTCAAAATAATAAACCATCAAAAATGGAAGATAAGTGACAGTATAAGTTTAGTTTTAAACTGTGAAAGCTTAAAATAGTGTTTATGAACAAATTAGAAACACATTTCGAAACAATAAAATTAAAGAATTACGTAGACCACGGTAAGATATAATAACAATCAATCAAAAACCAATCACTATCTACCAGCGGCGAATGTTCCTTAGAACTCGATTCCTACCGGCTTCCCATTAATAATGGCACAGTCAATATTCTATAGACAAATAACATAATCACATTAAAGATATATAATCTGGCCCTTCGCTACTGCTATCTACTTCATAATACTGAAGTTTCAATTAACATAAGCATTAATTACAGTTTGAACAACTCATTAATAAATTAATAATGAACGAGTCTGAAATTGTAACTTGTACTTGAATTGAATAGAATAGAATCACAAAAACCAGGTCAGTGTGCCTTAAAAAATACCTGACCTTTGATTTACAAAATCTCTTGAGGTTATGGTGTTAGTTAAAAGTAAGTCTTTTGGAGTAAATTATACTATTTGAGCTTCAAGCAACATTTGCAAGAAAAATCTAGGCTAATCCATACTAATTTATGAATGTTACTATCTGTCTATTACCTTTCACACCTTAACATAATTCTCTTAGTTGTTTATTCTGTTACAATCCATCATCAAAACCAGCGAGAGCTTTAAGTTAAACCTCTAGGCATGCTTATGCTCATTAAATATTAGTTCTTTTGTGACAATAACAGAATTTTGATAAAGTTAACATAATGAACTTTAAAAGTAAATAAAATATTTTAATCTAATCTAACATGAATTGGAATAAAGGAATTCTTACTTTTACAAAACTTAAAGTTTGTCTTCAGAACTTATTCTCATTTAAAACCTAGATTTTTTTATGAAAACTACATAACCATTAAATATATAAAGAAAATGCTTGTCATTGCCCAGTGTACAATAGAATAATAAGTTATAATCATTCTAAACAATAACTTACCCTTCAGTGGCTAGCATCCCTAACATAGAATTAAGCTCTTCTTTATCCTTTTTCAGTTTCCTCTCCTTGGCATAACTCTGTTCAATAGTATAATCCTGTGCCGGGTTCCTCAGTATCTCAACCCTCAAAATGCCATCCCTAGGCCAAGAGTCCTTCACATGGTTCAAACATGTTGTAGGCGATCTTGAAAATGCTATGTGTATATATGCAAGGACAAAAAACGCAACCAGTGCTTTCAACAGCACAAGGAACTCAAAGAATCTTCGAACTGGCCTCGGAAACGTCCGAGCATAAGCCAGTGCAAACTTAAAAAACAATGCATGAAATAACCTCTCTCTCATATTAAACAGAGGGTTTTGATTATTATTCCTATTTCTATTCATTGTTGGGTTTATTATGGGACCTCCAGGCAATAAGTTGTTGTCCATATTGACTCCAGGTGGCACGTTATTCATGTTCTGTGGCCCACCTGCACTCATGTCTTTGTTATTGTTTGTAAGCTTCACCCAAGTATTCCATCAATTCGTTATAGCGAAGATATTCTATTAATCTGCAAGTGAAAGTTTTTAACTACATTAAAAACAAGCATTTAACCTTTGGTATAATGTCAAAGTTAGAGGACACAGAGGCAAATGATGCCAAATAAACTAACTGTAACGATGAATAGGGACATCCAATTAATAATAAATGGGGCAGTAGTCGCATGAATTATAAATCCATCTCTGGACTCTCACTGGACAGCACAATAATAACGGCATATGGAACAAGAATCCCCAATAAAAACAAACATAAGAACAATACAACGGATAAAAACAATTGCTGCAATATGGGCAATAAATAACAAGAATCCCTGATGAAGTGAATGAGTTTAGTATCCAATAATTTTAGGCCAAACAGTAAAAGTAAGTGGGTATCATGTTAGCATACATACCCCTGAACCTTAGTCAAAAACGGTACAATCACTCGTTGATCCGTATTTGTAATATATTTTGAGTGATTTTCTACCATGAATTATTCTATATATTGTATTTTAAACACACAATTCACTTTCTATTTGTTAATTACGAGATAAATAAAAAGGAAAACTGTCATAATCTTGACATAACAACTTGTCACTTGACGTAGGAAGCATTCGTTCAATCAAAGCCTGTTGATTGGTGCGTTCATTTTGTCGACTTGTTTATGGTTAAGACAGTGCACGTATGTAATCTACAAGATCATTATAAATGGACTAAAATAATTATTTTATATTCACGATGAATTCATGGCTTCATGATTATAGAACACGTTTCTAGATGGTTTTTTGTTTATTAGCTTTTTACATTTCGTATTTTTTGCTTGCATTCCTTCAGTACATAGATCTATACTTCACCTCAGTGAATCTTCCGCATTGCTTCATTTAGTTCATGAAATGCCTGCTAGATGGCATTACTCATTGGAGTCCAACCTCAAATACCGTGAAAAAGATTTTTGAAAATCACAGTATGTTATAATTATGTGTGTTAAGTCTACTTGATGTAAACACATTTTAAAAGTGATTTTGTTGTATTTGGCACCGATTTTACTTACTTATTGTATGTTAAGGATAACTCGAAACCGTGCGCCACCACTGCGCTGCAACTGTGTAGATCTATCCGATGCAGATGATGCAGTATATACCTACATGCCTAGGTCATAATTATTATATACCTACATTCAGCATTTGGAAGGCAGTTTGTTTGCATATGCGCTGATGTGGACGACGATAGGACAACTTGGTTATAAGTTGATTGATTGGAGACCCATAGCAGAAGATGATAAGTCCCTGCCCATGGCGCCTGCAAACACAACTAATGGCTTCGTGACGAGTAGGTAGTTAGATAACTAAATATAGAATAAAACCATCATCGTTATTATGTTAATTATTACTGGACTTGTGCTCCATCTTCTTACCTCCAATAATTGATCGATGAATGGAATTGTTCTATGTACAGACGCCAGCACATCAAAGCTACTACAATCTGTCAAACTTCTGTAATAGATTTTCAACTTTATCTGTATAGCATTAGGTTCAAGTTTGATTGGGAAAATCTGTCAGTTTCAGGTGGCTTGATGTGCTGGCGTGTTTACAGACGCTAGCACATCAACGTAGATAATACACTATATAATTCACATCAAGCTACTACACTCTGTCAAACTTCTTTAATAGATTTTCAATCTTTCTTGTGCTGCGGTACCTACATTCTATAGAAAATAGAAGTGTTCTAAAAAAACTTGATAATTATCATCTAAAAACGAATGTGTTAGTCGACTTTCATTGCAGACTGTACCTACACAATTACTAATAAACCGGAGGAGATTTGAACCTATATTTATAAGGGTTCTTTTTCTTAGTTTCCGATCTTTTAGAAGCCATAAGTACTTATCAAAACTTCAGAATACTGTGTAGAAACTACCCAACATGAACTTAACAAAAGAAAAAAAATAGAAAACGTCATGCCAATTAGCAAGCTAATAATCTATACCTTTAACTAAAACTCTAGCAGCAATATGTACCCATCCCAAAGTGCGAATGAATGCATTCACATAAAGAAGCACCAATAATTTAACGGATCATTTGCAGCACAAAGCATGGGTTTTACAACCTCCTAACACATGCAGAGAACCTATGAAAGAACGCACTGTGACTTCAACAATACCCATGGAATTATAACACAAACGACCATTACCTTTAGTCCTTTACAGCGTGATTGACGTACGAGTCTTGTAAAAGATTTTTTTCATAATATACGTCATCTATTCAAGGATTTAATATGGAAAGACTGAATGATAGATGCAAGAAAAAGTCTATTGAAATGTCGATCAGTTGAAGCTTTTACCTGAGCACGTCCTGTGTGACACGTGTTGTGTGAAACGGGATTAATAATCCCGTTTCACTCAGTCTTTCCACATTAAATCCTTTCCATATTAAAGGCTGAAAATAACACTGTTTTAATGGCTTCCTTTGAAATTCTATCTTGATTATTTCTTGCCTAATCTTTAGTACCTACTATTGATTCTTTTTCATAGTACCTATAGGTACCTAAGTAAGTATATGGGTTCCTAGTAAGCTAAATATTGCGACTATACCTATGAAGGTATCAAAAAAAAATATTTTAAGAAAGTTTTAACTTTTAGAATTGAAGTAACGAACCTTTCACCTCTATACCCAAGAACTTAGCCTATTATAGAGTCCACTTAATACAAGTCGAAATGAACCGAGTTAGATAAAGGAACAGAGATAACGAGAGGTAAACTTAAATTACGGTCCGCTCACGTTATAAATATTCAAAAAGCGGTCCGCCGGTCCGCTTAGAAAAAATTGACGTCTCAATTATCGAAGGCTCTCGGCTCGCTTGGGACGAAGCTGTGTACCTCTTAATTTATATTATTCTCACGACTTTTATTTCCTGTTGGCAGCTCACTATACTTAAGATCGCACTGGTGTCGGTTTGAAATCATCTCGAGAATCGTGGACATAAATTATAAATTTATAGACAATTTATCTAAATATAGGTAGGTAGTTAATATTGTGTGATTAATAAATCTAACCCAGGAATCTGTTAACGATTTTAAGACGAGGTTTATTAATCACACAATATAAATATTACTTATAACTATTACTGCAAGAAGGTAAAACCAAGCATTGGTCACGCATTCATGCTTGAACGGATTTTTCGTACTTTATTTTTTGAGTATTGGATTTCTTTACCGTTAAAGAGAAGATCACCCTGTTCCCTGATAATAATAATGATTTTTTAAGTTCCAACGTCCTAATTCATACCGAATACCATCCATAAATTCTTCCTGTCATCCGTATGTCGGCTCGTAGTGTAGGTGCTCGTGCCGGATTAATCATTTTTCTTTGAATTATTATTACACACTCGTTATTGGAACTGTCATCGTCGTTAATATTAATTATCTGATAGTTTTACGACTCACTTAATCTTACCATAGAGAAGTTTACAAAAAAAAACCTCGCTTAGTTTTGCATAGCACCAGTGACTAGGAGTTGGGAGATAATGGTAAGTATGTAAATCTTAACTTGATTTTCTATAACTCTTCTTTTCATCATTGGATTTCAGTACACACACTCCCAGCGAACCACGAGCGAGCCTCATGCGCGATGCTCATCAAGAATTCCTCGAATCTATAAAGTACGTGGGTAAGTTTCGTGGGTACTTAATTGGCGTCACGGTCTAATGTCTAATGAGCACTTATGGGATCGATTACCAAAAATGTTGTTGGAAAGTTGAATGAATCAAAAATGAACAAACTTATCATCTTTTCGACTCAAAAACCATTTCAATCCTTTTGTTGAAGCGAATATTGAAGAACCGTGTCGCTTTCAAAATCATAATGCAGTAGATATTACCAAAAACGTAAGTTGATAAACGCAGCGGCGCGAAACACTTATCTAAACAACATAATTAAAAGGAAAACTGAGACCATAACACACAAACTGCATACCTACATAAATATGCAGTTGTGCGACTTTAACACCGAAAAACAAACCCAATTTACCGGGTGCCTTAAACAGCCAGTTACAGCTACAGCAATATGACACGGAACATTTTTTTTTATTTAACACCGCTTCTCCGAAAGATTTTATCACCTTATGAATATTTTATTGCCTTGAAAATCGTATGCACCATAAATTATTGTGTTAGATAAGTACTTAAAATGTATAGGAACATAATTTATTTGGACGATCTTAAACGAATGCCGGTTTGATCGTAAACTTGACTGGTTTATTTAGTTTACAAAACATCGACTAGAAATAAATAGAACCAAAACACAAAGTCTTACTGGCCATGTTCATAGTCAAGTGGCCTACAAAGCGTAGCTTAGAGACTAGTCTACAAAAAGCGGCCAAGTGCGAGACGTACTCGCACGTCAAGGGTTCCGTACCATTATTGTAGTATACCTCCTTTAACCCATTAACCACATAGTGTAGTGTACATTATTATTTTTCCCTCTGTCATTGTTAATTAATAATGTATGTACTTCTTTTAGGTTAATCTGGAACAATGTCTATGTCTATTCTATGTATTTTGAATTGAGCGTTGATAGCTGCGCTACAGTATTTTATTTTTGTAGCAATCTTCATTTCTCGTGTAACCTGTTAAGTTGTTCCAAATAAACTTTATTTTATCTATTTAATTACGGCTAATCCCTTCAGTTTTACAACACATTTTTACATTTTTCTTACAATTTTTTTTTTTTTTTTTTTTAATTTGTCCACCGGTGTCTGGAGCTGGGTCCAAGCTACCCGTGCGATGGTTAGGTTAAGCCCTTTACTCAAAAGTGTTATATTTGTACTTTTTAACCTTATCTCATTTTGAAAAGCTTCCTTCCTCTAAAGGGTGTATAAAGGTAGATCCCGAATAGAATTTGTCGAATAACATGTAGGAATAAAAACGGAAGCCACATTTTTAAAAGCATCTAGTCTTCATTTCATCATTGGGTTTCAGTACATATTGTGTGGCACACTTTAAGCACTCCATAAGTGCCGATCACCAAAAATGTTGTTGGAAAGTTTGATGAACTTTGATAAGTTTGTTCATTTTTGATTCTTTCAACTTTCGACAAATATAGGATTGTTGGTTTTTGAAAAAAACATTTCCATACTATATTTGTCGAAGCAAATGTTCAAGAAGCGTGTTACTTTCAACATTTTGTCCACAATTTTAGGCAATAGTACAGTCAGCGTCACGATGTGGGTACCCCTCTTGAAAGCACCAACGTTCCCAACGGGGGTACCCAATTGATGCAGCCCACCGTACCTAAAGAAGGGTAGCACGCGAGGACCTAGCGCCCAACCAGCAAAAGTTAAGTTAAGTAAAAACTAATCGGTGGTCAAATAAAAGGCCAAAGAAGGTGTACCTACAAAGAAAGTGGCGCAATTATATCTCCATTCAGTTGTATAGTACAACTATAACGGTATCAGGCATGACAATTTTGGCCTATTACAGTTGATCTAACAGTAACGCACCCTGTATTGTTGATTATTTTTAATAATTATTTTATGTACCTGATTATGAACCGAAATTCAATTGACTTTTTGATTTCAACTCAGTTGAATTGAATAATGAATAGATTTTCTTTATTTTAAAAGAAAGTTTTTTTTTATTTGTTAATGCATCTTTTATTTCTCAAACATATTATATTCTCAAACATCATCCATGCAGCTCAGATATAAATTTCAATAACCGTTAATGATATAGGCCTATAGTGGTAAATTTTAAACCTTTACAGATTAAATTAGACCTAAAAGGGCAACAATCAGCAAGTTTATAGAACAAAGTAGTTCTATACATGTTATGATTAAGCCTTATATAGTACTTGTCTATAGTAGTTGTATAAAAAGGTAATGTAAATGTTTACATCACTAGCTTATAGAACACTTTTTCTGTATAAGCTTATAGAACATAAAAGTGTTGTCAAACGCCGTTATACAACATGCTCTCACCATAAACACCGTTATATCACGTTTACAAAACTTTTTTGCGAAATAAGCTTTAGTTAGAGTAAAATTTTGCTGGTTGGGCGGTTTCCCCTTAAACTGTCGTAACTACCAACACATACTACATACAATGCTTCTTATTATGCATGACATTGTAAACTCAGGAAGGTTCACTAACCCGCTGTAGATGTTCATCTCAATTAAGCAGTAACATTGTTCGCGGATGACAATGTGCCTGGTCGAAGGTACAATGGGCGTCTGCGCAACGCCTACTCGTTCCAAATGCTTGCTTGAGTAATAAGCAAAACAATACATTTATATTAACCTTTCTGGATGAAGCAGCTGCCTTTGTCATATTTTTTTTATCTGTATTTTATGCACTACATAAGTTAGCAACTGAAAAACGAAAAAAAAACGTTGTATGTTTATTTAAACATGTTTGTACATAAAAAGGGGTTTTTTTTTAATATGTAATTCCAATGGTATGAAAAAAAAATCTCGCAATATTAATTTCATTTGCCACTTTTTGTAAAGTTGCAAGGTGCATCGAATGAAAACTTTTTCAGACAAAGCGGCAGAAAAAAAGAAGTTGACGCTCTAATCAACTAGATATTTTACAACTTGTAAATACACCTACCTACTATTCAATTAAGGTCTATAATAATAATTGAAGTTCGATTCTATAAGAACTGTCTTAAAAGTTCAACAGCGGGCGCCGCAAGTGAAGCAAAAAGAAAACAAAGTTTCTTACACTCGTGTTTCTATTCTCGATACTGTACGGTGATAAGCCTTACTCCATGATTAATCACCTCACCATCGTTCGGTTATGGCCACTCAAAAAAAGCAATTTGTTCTTATCCTAGGAATGGTTCAGATTGTGGACATGCTTTTTTTGCCCTATCAATTTATTGGTTGACGTAGATGTGGATGTTATTTTTTTGTATTTGACACAAATCATAAAGATTTTAGATTTTGTATTCGATTGGTTGTTCTTTTTTTTATTCAAATTAAAAGTATTTGGTGCCAGTATCTTCTAGGAATGGTGAATATACTAATAAGATTTATTTGAAAAACGAAGTGCATAAAAAGTTAATAAACTTGTCAGTAGTCAGCGATACGATCAATGACTGCGATCAATTCGTCACAAAAAGTTACAGAAATTATATTATATCTACCTAAAACTACTCGTAACTACTTTAAAAAACACGTGTGATAGATATCTTCAACATTTCAACTTTTTCGTATAGTCTAAGCGTGTCCTGATGAACTGCGAAACTCGTTACGCAAAAACTCAAATGGCGCAAATACTGTAACTTAATTGGTAGATACAGTTTTGTGCCGTTGAGGTCGAGGTCATAGGGCCCAAGTGCGCGTCTCCTTTTCAAGGAAATTTCTCGCCGACTGGGCGACACTCCACGTGATCAGAATTAGATCAGTTGGCTATTTCTTTGACCAAAGAATTAGCATCGCAATTCGACATGGCAATGCTGTCAGTCTTCTGGGAACGTTTTCGGACGACAGCGATGTGGAGTACTTTGACGTCTAAGCGTCCTATTGTTTATACTCATATTTACACAGTTTGAAGAAAGAACTTTTTGAGATTACTTCGGCAAACATTACTCTAATAAATCATTTTAATAGGCTAATCTTCGCTGCTCCTGTCTTGTCTCTTGCAAATTGCAATAGTGATGAACTTTTACCATACCATAGTGAACCACACCATACTCTAGAAAACTTTTTTGTTTTTGTAAGCAAATACTGCTCCACTCCTGGGCAAAATCCTCTCTCATTCCTTCCAATTTTCTCGATGTTGCACCTCTTTTCGCCAATTAACAAGAACGGCATCCAAGGCCATCTTCTCCTCGGTCTGCCGCGACCCCGTCTAGCTGTAGAACGTTTAAAATTAAAACATTATTTAAAAAGCGTTCCACAAACAATGGCTAGATCAAGTTATTTCCGGCTCACTGCGCAAGGTGAATAAGATAATCTGCCAGTCTCAACATTACTAAGATTACTGTTTGACTCCCACTTCACAAATATTTACACCGTACTGTGTAAACTAAACGTATCACAAAAATAACTTTGCTTCCTCATAACACAAAACTACACTTGAAGACGAAGTTTTAGGGTTCAAAATCCCATGACAGGTTCAGTTGCGTGTGTAAAAAGGTTTCTTTACTTATTCAGGTTGACAGCTCCCGTTTTGGGAGCATTTCTTTGTTTTTCTCAGTAAGTCGCTAATCTGTATTTTTTTTGTTAGTTGAGTTGACGTTGGTTTTTATTTGCCTAATCATGACGACATGATCGCTGTTTGCTTGCTACCGTTGGAGCTGCCACATCTAGGGCGATTTTACCTTTACCATTTGTATGTTCTTCTGTTTGTTCTACCACGTATTTTTAAGGTTAAAAGAATTCTTTCTTCTTCTTCATCTATGATTTCAACAAGACACTCAAAAACAAAATTCATGTTGAGAACTTTATCAATTTTATGCTCATTATTATTCAACAGAGTAACAGAGTACAGAGTAACAGAGTCAACAAAGTAAAGGACATTTTTTCCATCGCAATTATAAATGCAAGTCACAATCTCAAAATCATCTCTGGGTATCTAATAAAAACCAACAACATATACATAAACTTTCTTCCTCAAGATGAAGACGAAGGAATAAACATATTTATTTGTAACTGCAGGAACTCGACAGAAATAAATAAAGCCTCCAACAAAAAAACTTACAAACTTACTAAAACTTTCCTACAGAGCTGAGCACAAAAGAAAAAGAGATAGATAGGGGTTGGCGTGGGTGCGAGAGAGATGGGTAGGGTGGAACCACGTGACACCTGCCGACCGCCAAATGAAGATATCGCAGCTGGATGCGAGAGGATCATGGGCAGGCATCGTCAACATTTTGGACAAAAATTGACTTTATGAATTACATTATAAATGTTTCAACAATATTTTTATGCTCTGGGCTTGATAGATGGAGGGACCTACGGAAAAATCGCATGTTGTGAGTCGTTTAAGTCAATTAATTGAGTTATAAGCAGGCAAGAGAAACGGAAAAGTATACTGTAACAGGTAAATTTATTCTTATTCTTTATTGCACAAAAATTAAAAATATACATACAAATTGCAATGGTATATAGCTTATGTACAATGGTGAGCTTAACCCAGAATTTGGTTTTCTTAAAGCAAACCTAATTTTGATTGCGAGATTTGCAAAAGAGGATACACTTATGTGCATTAACATTAAATTCTGTTATAAAAATTAATTCATTTAAAAACTAAACTACATACATAACTTAACTTAAATTAACTTGTACTTATTCCCGATATTTCGACGCTGTTGCAACCGCCATGATCGCGGGGTGACCACGGATGGACAATCACGGAAGTTATCCCGAAAGTGACCGTATAAGTTCACGGTTTTAGTAATAAACCGTGAAAACTTAAAACAGTGTTTGTAACAGGTAAAGTGAGAGTAGGTAAGAGATTTCTGGACAAACAGCCTCTCTTCTCCGAATTCGACAGAATTTTAATTTTTAAAATCTACCGTAGATTGTCAACCTGCGCCTGAACAACACGAAGACGCATACACATGCTACCACGGCACTAAGGTTGCAGTGTTACGGGGCCTTATAAAACGAATACAATACACATGCAGGATATTACTATAAATACGTTTGCCTTTATCGACGGACATTGTCGCTGTGTCGTAAACTAGACGGATTTAATGGTGTTTTTGAGGATATTCGACGATCTCGTATTTAAAAACTTTTATAGTTTCTTGGGTTTCCGATGGAGATGTCAAAGATAGAGTGCGTGGAGATGAGAAACCACTTGTGTAGGTTTAGATGGATGATTAGCTTGATAGTTTCTTCTTCTTTTTTTGGTGAAAAAGAGATGATTAAAGACCTTTAAAAAACATTAAAAACCTCATCTTTGTCGGTAGCCGTTTGCTCGGAACTAGTTTTTTTTTTTGTCTGATGACATGATGATCTATCATATTATACCTAATTTGATAGATCATCATGTCAGTAACCTGCGCGAAACTGGCAAAATTGTGGTGTCTGTTCTGACTACTGATCTGCTAATGAAGGTACATACTACATGGAATTTTCAGGGTTTCCCTCTTTCCACAAAATTCACAAGAGTTGAGTTCGCCTTCAGCTTCCAGAAACTGTCAGATTTTCCCAACGAACCTTGAACCTAGTGCTTTTAGAGATAAAGCTGAAAATCTATTATAGACATTTGACAGATTGTAGTAGCTTGATATGTTGGCGTCTGTACTTAAGTTGTAACATTATTACAATGCGCTACTGTGCAATTTTAATATATAACAATACATCACGTCTTGTTACCCTCGATGGGTTAGGCAGAGGTGTACCTAAAAAGTACACCCACATTTCGCCACTTATGTTTAAGTACCATAGAAATAGGAGGCGAGCCTATTGCCATCAACCGGGCATAAATCCAGAGTCCAAAGCTGCTACTGAGACATTCCTGATGGAAAAACCCAGTAACACTTAACCCGACCCGGGAATCGAACCCAGGGCCTCATACTCAGCAGTCAAGAAGAGAAGAGAGAGAAGTTTTAATATACATAATTATATATAAAGAATAATATTGGCTCGGCACGCTATCTAGCTTTCTTTGCGCAAGATTCATAGAAATTTAAAAGCCGCATTAATTCTTGGAAAAAGCTTAAAGGCTTAAGAGCGAATAAGCTATTCATCGATGACGGACTTGACATTTACTGCTAATGAAGTTTCTTAATCATTAAGCATAGTTCAAAGCTTTAATGAAAGCTATAAACTATCCAGAAAGTAGGTACTATGTCTCCAGTTTTCTATCAAGTACAGGCACTAATGGCGCTGGAACACAAAATGAACGTAAAGATTATTTTTGAATGGTTTTCTTTCAGCCATTCATGCAACTTTATTATCGTGCAGTAAAAGTTTGTTGAATGCTAAACCCACTTAAAAATATTAAAAATGACTACAGACACTTTTATATACATATTTTAAGGTTTCGGTACCCGAAATACCCACTCCGCTGTCCGTCCGCCCGTCCGTCCGTCTGTCTATCAGCGGGCTGTATCTCATGATCCGTAATAGGTAGATAGTTGAAATATCCTCAGAATGTGTATTTCTGTTGCCGCTATAACAACAAATAATAAAAAGTACCTGGATGACCGAGCTTTATTTTTGTTTTTTTTTTGACGTTTTCTGAAAATGAAACCTATCTAGATCAATTTATCGCCCCCGAAACCCCCTGCATACTAAATTACATGAAAATCGTTGGAGCCGTTTCCGAGAGTCAGAAAATATATATATATATATAGGTACATATATACAAGAATTGCTCGTTTAAAGGTATAAATATATATAAGATAGATAAGTTAAAAACTAAAGGGGCTTCCCTACTGCGATGGTACGAAAGCCTTCATACGCGAGTGCGACTCGCAATTGAGCAGTTTTTTTTTTTAAAGCTGTTAAGCAGCTTAAGTTACTCAAGAAACTATAGAAGCAGGCATTTAATTCTACCACATGCTAATATATTCAGTACCAAATAATAATTAAAACGTTAATATTGTTGTTTCCTGTCCCTACATTTATGGTTCTATATAAAAGACATCAACGATTTTAAATAATATAAGTAGTACCCATTCAATGAGCATAGCATTACGGGTACATGCTACACGAGTGTAATGACATTTTACTAATTACTCTCCATTTCATGTTTTTTTTTATTATTGTAGATAACCAACTCCTTCGACATTCGTTTGTAAATACTACCAATAGCTTCGTCAATGGGGGCTGTGGTGCATGAAATCGCCGCTAGAGGCGTTTGTGTAGAGTAAGGTATTCTGAAATGTCAGCTGTCATACAGTTTTCGCGCGTTGCGTGCTTTTTTATCACGTATTTTAATTAATATTCATGATTCTGGTCTAGATTGAGCTATTCCTGATTAATTATGACTTGAAGATTTTAAGTAGCAACTTAGGATCTTATTTGAAGGTAGAATGATTTTTAAATGTTTCATGCTTGTTAATGTTAGGTAGAATATTTGTAAATAAGTATCTGAAGTTTAAACTATGTTGATATACGAAATGTAATAAACGTTTTATGAAGTTATTTGTACTTTAAAATATAAAATAGAATTAATGACAGGACCTCACTCGACAGTGGCGCCATCTGGTGAGCTTAAAAACGATAGCCCCCATTGAATGGCATGGCAACACAGAAAAGGTTTGTGAGTTGTAAGTTGGAAAAGGCATCATAACCATTTACTGGTATAAAATAATTAAGTTATCAAGTTATATTGGCCTCAGCCATGAAACTGATTATACTATATCTTTTACTGTCGGTATAATCTTACTAAAAACTAATTTTTTACTTTATTTTTAAAGACATATAACTCAAAATCCGGCTGGTTAGTAATTTATCCATATCATTGAAGAAAGCCACTATCAAATTGTCATTTTACGACTTACATAAATGTTGTTTGCCCGTCATTTATCGCTTCACCAGCTAATGAGGATAGTCGTTAAGGAAGTTCGTTCCTTTGCTCTGAAAATAGAATAAAAGTATAAGAAAAACAACATTCTTTTACACTTTCAAGAAGTGTTTAAATTTGTTATTACCGGAAAATTATTTTCTATGCCTTTTCAATCATGATTTAAAAGGAGTTCGTGGCTAACTAATAACAGCCGCTCGGATCAATATTCAGGTTAAGCCGCGGTTGCCTATGTTAGTCTGTGGATGGGAAGTCTGTAGATCTTTGACAGTCGTTACTGGAATCCAGTCTGACATCCAGTCTTACCATGGGATATCGTATTACCCAGTACTAACTGGGTTGTGGTGGTCAGATAGGCAGTCGCTAAATGTAAAATACTGGTAAAACTCAAAAGCATTTATTTCAATTAGACCATTACAGGCACTTTTGAATGTCAGAAAACAAAGAAGGCTAAGCTACAGTCACCGACACAAGGTATAATAAATTGTGCAAGTAAGTTGCCTTATGTTGCCCTATTACTATGGTATTCAGCTGCATCCGTTAGACTAGAAGCTGACCCCAACAAAGTTGGGAAAAGGTTAGGCGGATAATGATTTAAAGTTAATTCTAGTTTTAATAAAGTCATCCTGTAGTATTTTATTTAAAAAATACAAAAAATATGATTATACGTAGGTAAGTATAATCACTTTTTCTTTTTTTTTTTCTTCAACATTACAATCTAGCTAGTTACTTTGTAGTTAACTATTTTAAAAACCTCGTTTTCTCATTTACTTTGGAGTTTATAACTTCTCGATCTTTTTCTCTCAGTAATTGCGTAGTCCTAGAACTGGTCTTGAGCTCATCTCGTTAACGGTAATGAACCCTTTCAGTGCCCAGCACCCGACACGCGGGTCGAACAATAAATTCGTTCCTTCGCACAACCCGTATCCGTAGCTATGGACACGCTAGTCGGGTTCTGGGTATGGATACACGTCATCTATAGCTTATTATAACGACGACTCGGATACGGGTTGTGGGCACGCGAACGAATTTCGCGAAGTTTTCGCGAAGTACTGGGCAGTGAATGGGTTAAGTTGTTATGCGGGACACCTAGCAACTGTATGTGCATACTTATCTTGGCTATTTATAGTTTTAAATAAAGGGTGTAAACAGACTCCTAACGAAGACGAAAGGTACTCATTCTCCTCATCATTGCGATCTTTTTTTTGTTCTAGACCATACCTCTCCGTAACTAGAAGGTTCCCACCTTCTAGTTACGGAGATATTGGGGGTCAAAGTTCCAACTTTTTCACAAGTTTTTTTTTTTAATACGTGTTTTTAATGTAAGATTTTTACTTCAAACACCTCCAAGACCTCCTTACTATTCAATCCATCCATCCGCACAATGTTTTGAGTGCGTTACATTGAGCCCTACTGTAAAACGTGATTTTTCAGCCCAAAAAAAAAAGTCGTTTCCCAGCACTAATTTTTGCGTAAAGTTACTTGGTTTGATATACAGAATGCTTGGTTAACGGCTTCGTGAAGAGTCTGTTTACACCCTGTATATTGCTCATCATAAAATAGTCGAAGAACTAGAGAAACATGTCGCTGAAACTACACTTTTGTACACCACACTTCTGTTAGAATATTTCGGCAGTTTCGGCACGTTAATATGAAAATATTTATGAAAGTATTGCCATAAAACGTGCAACGCCACCAGTCTCTTAGGCACGCTGCCAGCTGACAGCGTTGAGGATTTCTTTTGATGCGCTTTTAAAGTTAGTTTAGTTATTTTAATTTAGTTCATTAATCGTTTTTAATTATTATTATGCATATAAATAAAGCTCCTATTATCCTAAAAAAATATGTTTTTTAGTAAAATGAACGTATTGAAAAACAAAATGGCGAGGCTAGTTCTCGTCTATTTTGGTCACACACCAAAACATCCGTATCTATGCAACTAAAATGACCATTTAAATACTATCCGAAAGATACGATATAAGGCGCCTTAATGACTATCAAGGTAATTTTATCAAAGCCTTAACCAATTTCAGTAAGTCGAAAGGGGGAAAAAATACTCAAGTAATTTTTTTTTCAGACTATGGTCAGCAGAATGTCAAGGCACCGATCTTTATATTTCACCTTTCCCTAAATAAATTAAATGCCATTAAACACGTCACCTTTACACCTACACAAACATATTAATTTAAAGAGGTTCTTACCAACTTAATGGAAAAAATATATCTTAAGTCTTGTGTATCTATTTTCCATTATGTTTTAGTCTTGCTGTGTATATGTAGATAAGAGGGCGATACAGAACTGGTATTCGCTCGTTAGCGCCGCAATGAAGTTGTTACACGACACCTAGCGACTACTATATCACCTAGAACGCCTAGGTATTTAACTAAAACCCTGGCTAGGTAGAATTTAATGGCTCTCGATAAATAAACTGCAGGCTCGTGAGAATAGGAACAGTTTCTGGACACGGGACAGCTTAGATTTATGTCATGTGCATTTTGGTTTAACGGGGTTGAATTAAATGCCTAATTGTTTCCAAAGCACGAATATTTTTCATTCATACTATTCTTCCAAAGAAATTGAATTAGATCTGAGGTCTAAAGTTCACCAAACCTACTAAACCAAAGCATTATTACACAATCACATTAATGAGAAACCTGGACACAATTTAAATTGTTATTTTTTTCTTTCACTCATGATAAAGTGGCAAAGGCAATAGCGATGGCGGCAACTTTACAACGTGACGTGAGCGGCTCGTTCGCGCCGATGAAGTTGTTATACTCGCTGGCTCACGCCTGCTTTTTGTACTACACCCTGTTTTTGTGAGAAAAGATCAGGTATATGAGCGTTTTTTTAGTTGCTGGGGACTGGAAATTGCAGGGGAGAGACGAACTTTTTTATGTTATTTTGGAAAAACTATATTATTTTTACAGTATATTTAATTTAGAAACTTTCCTAAATTAAAGTTACTATAAAAATAATGAGAAGTCCTCAGTTTTCTAACGATGCTTGCTTGAGTTGCTTGTTTTCTAAAATTGCCTACGACGAACTTTTTTATGTTATTTTGGAAAAACTATATTATTTTTACAGTATCTTTAATTTAGAAACTTTTCTAAATTAAAGTTACTATAAAAATAATGAGAAGTCCTCAGTTTTATAAAGATGCTTGCTTGAGTTGCTTGTTTTCTAAAATTGCCTACGACGAACTTTTTTATGTTATTTTGGAAAAACTATATTATTTTTACAGTATATTTAATTTAGAAACTTTCCTAAATTAAAGTTACTATAAAAATAATGAGAAGTCCTCAGTTTTATAAAGATGCTTGCTTGAGTTGCTTGTTTTCTAAAATTGCCTACGACGAACTTTTTTATGTTATTTTGGAAAAACTATATTATTTTTACAGTATCTTTAATTTAGAAACTTTTCTAAATTAAAGTTACTATAAAAATAATGAGAAGTCCTCAGTTTTATAAAGATGCTTGCTTGAGTTGCTTGTTTTCTAAAATTGCCTTGATGCTGCACCACATCATCATCATTCTCCTGCCCTTATCCCAATTTATTTGAGATCCGTGGAACATATCTTCTTCTTCCGTACTTCTCTATGCTGGCCGGCTGGATTGTGCGATCGTTAACCGATGCTGCAAAATTTTTGCTGGACCTGCAGTTTAACAACGTTGTGTTGTATATACTTTCCTTTCTTTATCTTGTCTTTATCTGTGTTTAATTTAGTTTACTAACATAGGAATAAGTCAGATTGTTACTAACACATGAGTCATGTTACTTGAATAAATAATTGAATATTATTTTTATACTCGCCATATTAGTAGTGAGCTCCTTTCTAGCATATTTTCACAAGACATTACCATCATCAAATGCATTTGGCGCGAAAAGTATTTAAAATATCGTTGTTTCTTTCAATGGTTTAAAAATAGTAAAAACAAAATAGATTTTAAATTATTGTAATGGCCCGAGCGGCGTTGTTGATAGGTGTGTGGGAGACACTTGATTGAGACACGATTTGGATTAACTGAACTTTTACTTAGTCAAACGAGCGTTACAAGTAATATTAATTAATACACTTCAAGAGCCTGCTGCAGACTGACGTCTGAATACTTAGTGACGGCTATAACTGATTACTGACTACTTTAGGATTTTTTTTTTTGTGAAGGGCATCTCGCAGTTCAACCTAGGGAGGTGGTCGACTGCTTAACCGGGCTTTTCTGTGGATGCCTCGAAATGAAGGCATCCAGCCAGAGCAACTTACAAACTAAGCGACTACGCACTAAGGGCACCCCCTGTGGGGTACGGACCTCGGCTTAGGGCGTCGCTGAGAGAGGACAGCAAAGGAACAGGCTGGATCTGAGTGATATTATTTAGGGGCTGATTTAAAGCTACAGGCTCAGCTGCGCGGGCTGGCTCGAGCAAGGGTCGGGGAGGGCGTGGACCGGGGTTTCGCGACGGGCCTCGTCGGCGAGGACGGAATGACGGATAACCGTCTGTGTTTGTCTGACTGTGTTTTGTGAGCGTGCTGGTTTCCCTACTGCTCTCCTGGAGGAGGGTGATGTCGTCGTCGGAGTCAACTAGAGTGTGCCTCGGACGCACAGTGGAACGAATGTATGGGAGCGGTTGGACGTAGACATGTCCGAAAAAAAAGAGTAAAATTATGCCAAACTAATGATGCCATCTTATTCGATTACTTAATGCCTTCATAACTTGTGGTGATGAATTTCTTCATAACTCCCATATTTCGGGAGTAATTTGAGAAAATGTGAAATTTTACTATGAAAATGAGTGTATCGAGCTCTCTCCCTCCTGATTCCGGGCTTGTTTCAAGTAGCGGTCTCTAATATCATAATGCTAATACTAAGAGCTATATTTAATACTAAGACACATAGTGCGCCAAATGTGCACTTTCTGGGATAAAGAGTGATGTTTATTTTATAACACAATTTTTTTATTTTTTGTTTATTTTGTTGATTAAAACCGTTTTTCTAGAGGTTTACCTTATTACAATAACATTTCTGAGCAGCCAATTAGAGAAGATATAAGCTAATTAGGATATATAATTAGGGACTTAAGGTTTACATATAAAACTGATGCACTAATGATTACTGATAAGAACATTGCTATTATTTAATTACTAAATGGCTCTTAATACACTAATTTAGCATGCATCATTTACTAATTATCACAATAACTAATTACCTTGCAATATTTAACAAAGGATACCTGGGATACCTGGATTTTATATAAATAGGTCACTATTAGTAACTTTAAAATCAGTGTTGATTTACACCTCGTTGTATCCAAGCTAATCTCGCAATGTATTTTCCAAATTTTAATACAAATCTTGATATTCACGTTGCTTTATGCGCACGCGCACATAAAGATTTACGCGACTTTAACTATTTGTTCAGTGTTTTAAAAGATAACAGTTGTGTTCAGTTATGTGAAAGTGCTGAAACAAGTTTAAAAGACTGGTGTCGTCGATTTTGCTACCGCATTTATGCAAAATGGACACAGTCTGGAAGAAGCACAGATAAGTTTCGGAAGAAACATGAGATTTGGCTACAGGCTGCAATTCAATGGCCGGAATTACAGAATGAAAATATGGAACCTTCTACAGAAAATATAAGTGACGTCATCGAGCCCATAATTTCTCCTGCTAAATCTGATGCTTCAACTTGTACACATCCTAGTCCTCGTAAATCTTTTGAGGACCTTAGTAACCGGCAAAAAAGAAGACGCACTGAAGATAGTCTTTCATGCAGCAGTAGCAGCGCTGAAATTATGTTTCCGGCCGAAAGGGCGCTTCAAAAGGCAGGACAAAGCGATACAGCTTATGTTATGAAATACTTGACGGAGAATCCAGAAGAGGCCTCAAAAATCAAAGCCTTCATTGAAGGTAAATCAATTCAGGTACGGGAAATATCCCCTTTGAAGGCATTGGCTCTTTATGTATCGATGAACTTATCGAAATGGCGCTATAACACTCTTCGGGATTTCAACACTCAAGAAGGAGCTCTTCAATACCCGAGTTACTACATGTTGGTTAAAGAAAAAATTAAGTGCTATCCGGCCAAAGAAGATCTCACAGTTACAGAGAGCTCTGCAAAAATCAAATTACAAGCCTTGATGGATTTAACCTCAAGAAGACTTATTAGGTCGTTAGAAACCCCTGTTGATCCCAATCAACAGCTCGTATTGACCAGCAAATGGGGTTTTGACGGATCATCTAGCCAAAGCATTTATCATCAAAGGACGAGTGAAGATGAGCAAATCGATCTTGCTAGTAATTTTATGATTAGTCTTGTACCACTGCGGCTCGTCTCAAAAGGTGTAACAACTTGGGAAAACGAGCGACCATCTTCCACTTCATTTTGCCGGCCAATATTGTTTAAGTTTATAAAGGAAACCAAAGAAAATGTGCAGAGAGAGATGGCTGAAATCGAAGCAGAGATTGAAGCCTTAACTCCATCCACCATCACTGATGGAATTAGTGTCAAACACCAACTGCTGTTGACAATGATTGATGGTAAAATTCATTCCATTATATCCGATACAGCAGCTTCAGTGTGTGACATATGCAAGGCTTGTCCTAAAGAAATGAATAATTTAGAGTTAATCAAAGATAAACACGCAAACGAGGATATGTATAAATATAGCTTAAGCACCCTTCACGCTTGGATTCGCTCAATGGAATGCTTATTACACATTTCCTACAAATTAGACATAAAATCATGGTAAGTAAGGGGTGATATAGCAAAAAGGCAAGTTGATGACAGGAAGAAAAGAGTTCAAGAGGCTGTAAGAAGAGAAACGGGCTTACTTCTCGATGTTGTGAAACAAGGCAGTGGATCCACCAACAATGGCAACTCGGCAAGGAGATTTTTTGAAAACTACACTAAATCTGCTGAACTGACCGGAATAGATGCTATGCTTTTAAGAAAAATCTGTGTGATCTTGCAGTGTATTTCATCAGGAGAGAAGATCAACGTAACTAAATTCCGAGAGTTCTGCTTTGATACTGCTAAGCTTTACGTGGAGTTATACCCATGGTATTATATGCCTTCTTCACTTCATAAAATTTTAATGCATGGGCCAGACATAGTTCAGAACATTGCGCGCTTCAACAACTTAAACCGAAAAGGTCTTCGGGGCCGGACGGCATCCCGCCTTACATCTTTAGGGACTGTCGAATGGTGCTAGCCAAACCGTTGCAATATATTTATAATAAATGCCTGAATGGAGCTGTTTTTCCCGAGAGGTGGAAGATTACCCGCGTTGTTCCGGTGCCAAAGGGAGGCGCAGGAATGACGGTAGACGGTTACAGGCCTGTCGCAGTGCTGTCTACCCCGGCTAAGGTTTTTGAAGCTGCTATTCATAAGAGTATATTTCAACAGGTCCGCGGTCAGTTATCAGACTCACAGCATGGGTTCCGACCGGCAAAAAGCACTACTAGCAATCTCCTGAGCCATATGGTTAGTCTTGTGCCATCGGTGGACAGTGGAGGGCAGACTGATGCTGCTTACTTCGATTTTAAGAAAGCATTTGATCTGGTAAATAATGATATTTTGCTCAAAAAGTTAGCAGTATTTGGTTTCACTCCACATCTGCTCAGGTTTTTTGCAAGCTACTTAAGCGGTAGGCAACAATATGTGGAATATGCGGGGCACAAGTCAGAGCCATATTTTACCAGGTCTGGGGTGAGTCAGGGCAGTAACCTTGGGCCTTTGCAATTCATTCTCATGATTAATGACCTGCCAGAAGTTGTTAAAGACGCCAAGTGTTTACTGTTCGCTGATGACCTCAAGCTATCGCTTGAAATAAGTGGAGTGGATGACTGCGAGAGGCTTCAGGGAGACATAGACAGAGTGGCGACCTGGAGCAAGAACAACCTCTTGCAGTTCAACACCTCAAAGTGTGTAACAATCACTTTCTCTCGCGCGCGTGCTCCTATTAAATATAATTATAATTTGGACGGGGTGCAAATGTCTAGGGCTACGGAAGTTAGGGACTTGGGGGTGAAATTCAACACGGGGCTGACGTTTCGTGATCACATCATAAGCTGCTGTAAAAAAGCTTATCGTAATTTAGGTTTTATGCTCCGATTGGTAAGTAAATTTACGAACATAAAAGCGGTTATAGCTTTATATAATGCTTTGGTTAGAAGTCAGTTAGAGTGTAACGCAATTATTTGGGCTCCACATGAATCTAAATATAGGTTCATGCTGGAGAAAGTACAAAACAAGTTTGTGAGATATTTATATTTGAAATTGTATGGTGTATACCCTTTTTATCCGCTTATGTATCCAACTTTATTTATTTTGGGTATGGTTGGGTATAACAAACTGAGGGTCAGGAGGGATCTCACACTCACCTCGTACATATTCAAGGTACTTAGAGGGAAGATACATGATGCGGACATTTTAGGGAACATAGGTTTGTGTGTTCCGGACAGGTACGTGGGGCGACGTCGGCAGCCACGCTTGCTGGCGGTGCCGCGCGCGCGGACCAATCTGTTAGGGGAGGCGCCACTGACGCGTGCGCTCCGCACTCTCAACCTCATAGAGGTTGACTTGTTCAATTGTTCTCTGAGTGAGTTCACAAAAAATGTATTGTTTGTGATTAGTTACAAAATTTAATATTGTTATTGTGTACACTATCGCATTAGGTAACCCTGTAAAGATAGTCGTAAGATGGAGAAATAAATAAATAAATAAATAAAAAAAAAAACATGTCAATTGTGCCCATTGGTTTTCTATCCGAAGAGGCATCTGAGGCTAGAAATAAAGATTTTAGAAAATATAGAGAGGGGCATTCTCGAAAGCATAGCAGTATCTCATGCAATGAAGATATTATGCACAATCTTTTACTGTCTTCTGATCCACTTGTTACAAGTATCCGTCCAAAAGGAAATAAGTTTGTAAAAAAATCTTCTTTTAAGGAATTTTATGAGCTTACGGATTCTGAGAAAAGTGATATCGAATTTGTTAACATAAATGATTTAGCGGACATCGATTCTGAATTTGAATTAATTGATGATGATGATGATGACGAAGATAATTAAATGATGTTATTGTTTTAAAATGTGTAACTTAGTAAATTAGAGCTTACATCTTAATTATTTATTGTACTTTTAATGAAACTAGGTAATTTATTATCAACTTACTTAAAAGTCATACTCTCATCAGTTCTTGTGAATATTTTTGTTAATATATATCTCTGTATATATATAATATATTTATAGACCTCTTAATAAGTCTGTCTGCGGTTTAAAGTAAATACAAATGGGGAAAAAACGTTTTTTTTTTTAAATTTTCATTTCCTTTTATCCCAGAAAGTGCACATTTGGCGCACTATGTGTCTTAGTATTAAATATAGCTCTTAGTAATAGCATTACGATATTAGAGACCGGTACTTGAAACAAGCCCGGAATCAGGAGGGAGAGAGCTCGATACACTCATTTTCATAGTAAAATTTCACATTTTCTCAAATTACTCCCGAAATATGGGAGTTATGAAGAAATTCATCACCACAATTTATGAAGGCATTAAGTAATCGAATAAGATGGCATCATTAGTTTGTCATAATTTTACTCTTATTTTTCGGACATGTCTACGTCCAACCGCTCCCATACATTCGTTCCACTGTGGGACGGTGGATCTCACTAATACGCGAGGGCTCATATCGGGCGACCGATGCGATCAGGGGGTTACGGTGTCTAACAGCAGAATCTTGGCGAGGCGCTTCATGAACTGCTGGATAGTGGGCAATCTAAGATCAATGTGCAGACGGTCATTGCGGACATAATAAGGGGCTCCCGTGACTTTTCGTAGGAATCGGTTTTGGAGAACTTGCATCTTATAAAGGTACTTTGGACTGGCGTGAGCGAATACGACGCACGCGTACGTCATGATGGGATGGATACTACTTTAGGAAAGAGCGGTGGTGACTATTTATACTTGAAAACATTAGTAGGAGGGATAAATAAGTACCACGACCCTTGTTCCTTCATTAATTTATCTAACCAACAATATTAACTAATGAGTAATCCTTAATGCTATTCTACTTATGAGAACAGAACAATTAACTATTCATTGATGATAATATTCTAACGACATACAAACAGAAAGCAATAATATCCTTGCGAAAGCTAAACAATATCATAGGTTCATTACATTATTATGTTTCACAATACAAAAATCAAATTTAGGAAACCATTAAAAAGAAACTACGGAAAGAACAACACCACTCACTACTAAAAAACTGTGCAGGTGTATGAAAAAATGCCCTGCAATTACTTTTTTTGCCAGTAACCTTCAAGATATTGGACCATGCTATTGCTCTCGTATTATTATGATGCTTAATTTCTTCCGCAACAGTTTTATAGCCTTCAGGCTTCGCCCTCCTTGTAATGACTTCGTGGAATATTTGCCACGAACTCATATTTCCAATCTGACGCGTGTCTGCATGTATAAGGAGCTTAAATATTAAACATGGGTCTACCAAAGACCGTTGCAACAACGAACGGGAAGAGCTAAAGGCTAAAGGTGCGTTCTCACTATGTCATGACGACATATTAACGTGTCGTTTAAAGCGTCATGGCTTGTGTATTTAAATGCACGTGTTCACATATAGGATGACACGATTGACTGTCGTCTACGACTTTTGCCAACTAAAAACCAGCGATATATTAATCGTCACGGCAGTGGAAACACGCCCTAACAGTGTACGCGTTTATTAACTAGCGAAACTTCACAAATATGCATCTAACCATTTTTTTGACTGTTGAATGACTTCTCCCGCTCTGGGCAGAGCCGAAGGGAGTGTCAGACTTGTACTGACGAAAACCCATCCATGTTCCTTCATTGCCCTTTGTGTTCCAGGGCCGCGGTATCTCTTTCGAACAGTCCCGCTGCCCATATGCATCTAACCATTAGATATGCATATTTGTTGAAAATGAGAAAATGAGAACGAGAAGTCGAGAAATATGTATCTTATCATTAGATGCATATTTGTTAAGTTTTACCTTAAAGATTTTGCTACGAACTAATGGCTCATTTTCAATCTCAATTTTATACGAGAAAGGTTCGTACTAAGAGTGTGTGTACTTACAAAGTTGGAATGAAAAACAAGCTAACAACTACAAGGATGTAAGTAGGTACTAATTTGTTTGGTTTTCAATACAAAACGATATTAATCACTTATTCATTCAAGCTTGTCTGGCAACAGAATTTACATTGTAGACAAACATATTTATTTAATATTTTAACAATGTATAGATAAGTCAAGCAATAAATTAAACCGGCAAAATTATCATAAACATACCAAAACCTTATAAACACAATAGAACACGTTGGCACATGGAATGCAATGTCCGTCCAAGGTGCTCCTCTTATAAGGCATAGACACATGAATTGAAGAGCTTTTAAATGGCAACATTCCGAAAATATTAATTAATTCCATGCCCATATTAGTCTTAGATTTGGAAACATCATTTACATTACCCGCAAATACTAGGAAGGATATGACTAGCACCCGTATCTATAGTCAAGTTAAAGCAATTAATTAAATCATGTAGTATGCAGTATACAAGAATTTAAACGAAGTAAGAACCGTCAAAGCATGCAAAGTTACGAATTATAACTTATGACATTTCTACTCAAGTAATGACTTTGACTTGTTTATAGGTACGGGCAAGTATTGAAGATGTCAGTAAATCGCATACCGCAGCGGCTTAAATTCCCACCCTAACGACAGATCATAGCGACTCTTGTCTTCTGGTTTCTTCGTAGCTCAATGAAAACGCAGATGAGATGGAAACGCGTAAATAGCAATATTTTCTTCTGCTACTGCGGCTGAGTGGAGACCGCAGGTGGCATACTGGTTATAGTGCTGTCAGTGGTTGCCACTAAAGATATACACGGTAGATTGTGTATGCCAGATTTAAACCGAGTTCCAATCCAAGTATAGCAGTACAGCTTTCTCCTACATTCATGCCTGTACAGTTTTACAAAGAGTCTTTTAAAAAGAGAAGTTGTAATGTCGCGACCGAAATTAAAACTATAGAGCCGCTTTCTGTTCAACGCTTGTATCAACCTCAACGCCACTGCCGGTTGCGCCCTCCAAAACCAACAATAGACAGGTATAACATACAGGGTGTAAACAGACTCTTCACGAAGCCGTCAACCAAGCATTATGTACATCAAACTAAGTAACTTGAATTGACTTTTTCTTTTGGGCTGAAAGACCACATTTTACAGTAGGACTCAATGTAAAGCACTCAAAACATTGTGCTGATGGATGAATTGAATAGTAAGGGGGTCCTGGACGTGCTAAAGGTAAAAATCTTACATTAAAAGCATGAATTAAAAAAAAAAACTGGTGAAAAAGTTGGAACTTTGACCCCCAATATCTCCATAACTAGAAGGTTCCCGGGTATGGTCTAGAACAAAAAAAATATCGCAATGACGGGGAGAACCAGTGCCTTCCGGCTTCGTTAAGAGTCTGTTTACACCTTTTATTATCAAGCACGCAGACATCCTTAAACAAGAAACAGGAAAATATTACAATGTAAAATCCAGTGCCAATTTCCAACAATGTTGAAGACCTGTATTTCGGATTGGACGGTCAGAAGTCAGCGCAGGCGCAGACGTTTGTAGTTTCATCAGGAACATGTTGTTCGTGACCTTTTAAACGCGGGGCGTTACACCAATTTGTTGGTGTGTGAATGGTTATTAGGCCCGAATTACGTTCAGCCCCTTACGGTGTTTTTATTCAGAGACTTATGAAGTTAAAGCTGACCAAACCTGTAAATATTAATAACCCCTATTAATAAACCTGTATATATTAATTAAGAGCAAGCATTAATGAAACTCTCAAATGAAAGCTGTTCATCAGCCAATCGACAGTCTCAATCAGATAAAGGTCTCTAAACTAGATGGTATGGTAAGTTCTCTTAAGCTTCATCTTCTTTTCGTGTGGTTAGTGCCTAATCTGGTGTGGGAGTTTTTATTTTATTTGTATTTTATTTTTTAGTGTCTATGGAGTTTCTTGCCCATTCTTCTCCATAGATATCTACGCTTTGGAATGGGCAACTACAGTACTTTCACAAGTTATTATGCCTTGTGACTGTGACTGTAGCTTAGCCTTCTTTGTTTTTCCGACATTCAAAAGTGCCTGTAATGGTCTAATTGAAATAAAAGGTTTTGAGTTTTTTTTCGAGTTTTATGGTCGTATGACTATAGATGCCGCCGAGAAATATCTTTCAGGCATGCTGGTTTGATTTCCTCACGATGTTTTCCTTCACCTAAGTAAGTAAATGGCTACAAAAGCTCTCTCCATATTGAAATGTCACTGACCTCTTTAGTTTTTATCCCAAAACCATAAAACCAATAACACCATACGGGGTGGAAAAGAAACCGTCGCGAAAACGGTTACCACGTATTCCTTACATCATTCTGAGCCTCCCCCATAGCTATTTTTCATCGATTATTAAAAAAAACCAGCTGTCCCATAAACGTGTAGGTATCGCACTTTTGTAGGAAACAGTTGTTTTTTTTTTTAATGACCGATGAAAAATTTCTATGTGGGGGGTTCAGAATGATGTAGTGAATAAGTGGTAAGCGTTTTAGCGTCGGTGTCCCATCCACCCTGTATACTGACACGGTCGTGATTCGTGAACGACAAAAACCCATCAAACAAAGCAATAATCTACATAACATTATATCAATTCGAAGGATTACATCCGGCACACGTGTGGAAAGTAAGCGTGGCGACACATAAAGCTATATATTTCCAGTATAACCTGGCCTCGGTTTGCTTAGATTGCCCGTACAATGAGAGATCCACATAAACTGGTATTGAATAGCTCGATTGGTCACAGTGCGTACCTACTGTCTACCGACTACCTACGTACTGTCCACCCACACTCTTCCCTTAAGGAACGGCGCCTCAACTTAAACGTAGACGATTTAAACGCAATTGTATTTTAATTAGCCCACAAGAGAATGTAGGCCTTATCCTTTTGGAACAATCAACGGTATAATTTTGTATACTAATTCCGTTTGTGGAGGAGGAAGATGTTTATAAGGAGTGATGACCTCGGTCTTCCTCAACGGTTCCAGGAAATACGATTGGGCCTGTTGTTTTGCCTGATTCCGCTCGTCTGATTATTTTTGCTGCTGAAAAATTTAAGCGGCGGGTGTCAATCTAAGCACATATCTTTCTCAGTTTAAATTCAGAAAACCGTCAAAAACTTGTAGATTTCGTCCTTTGAATGCAAACAGAGCCATCGCTTTGCTCACCAAGCTTATAACTCAGTCACTACAAGCGAAACAATAAGTCATAAAAAGGTAACCTAAGTAAACGCCACAAGTAACAATGTTAAAAACAATAACAAAAGACGAACATAATGATATTTTGTTGAATAAGTCATACGTGAAGTTTCTGAGCTGAGGCTTGAGAGGAAGCGTAAAAAAGGCACGCCGCAAGCTAAGGCTGGAAGAAAATGATATACATTATGGTTGGAGGCAAGCGGCTCTCCCCGCAAACCACGCTGCGCCCGCGCCGCGCCCAGCTCGACGAGTTAATCAGCCATCCGACTGGGGAGCTCAAAGTTTTTGGTATTGTGCTTCTATTGTTATCATATCTTTTATTTTTTAAACTTGACGTATGATTTTTTCTATCTAATGTTACATACATACATACATAAACTCACGCCCTTTTCCCATTTCCCATGGGGGTAGGCAGAAACCACAGAACGCCACCTGCCACGATCCTTACATAATTCTTTTGCCTCGTCCACGTTCATACATCTGGTCATACAAGCACCTGACGTTGCGAGTACTACGCACCTGACCTTTCTGAAGAACGTCACCAATAAGGTCAGCGTATGTCCTTCTCGGGCGTCCCCTCCCGACGTTGCCAGTCGCATCTGCCTTGTAAATACCTATCTAATGTTAGTCTGGAAGAATTGATTTCATTGATAAACGATAAGATCACTGCTTTGTCACCATTCATCTCTGTCTCAAATAAATATAGCTGTAAATAACGTTACCCCAAAGCGAGAAAAGAAAGCTGGATCATCCTCCTATAGCTTTCCTATATCTAACTATTTCGGCCAAGGATTCGGGTTTTGTTGTCGGGTGTGAATTTCAGAACTGGAAATTACTGGTCACAAGTCTTCGACTGTTAGTTCTTAAAAACTTTTAATGCCACATTAGGCACAAACTTATATGGTCTTGGTGTTCCTCTTTTGATTAGACGAGGGTTAATCTTACGAGAAAAGCTCTTGTGGTAAAGAGTTTAGCCAGCAATCAAGGATTGTTGCGAAATTGGATGAGCCTACCCTTCTTCGCTAACGTTATCTACAAACTTTTCTTATTCCACGTGAAAATAAGTGAGCGGAAAATTTACTGTACTGGAAACTACACATGGAGCATTTGGAAATAACAAATATAAGGTCCAATTAAAATAGGTGGACAAAGGACAATGGCGAAATCTTAGCTGAATTTAATTTGACCGTCTAAAGGTGACTTATATAGAAATTCCATTATTTTTCTACGTTTTTTCAAAGTATCACAGTAACTAGTTAGGGCCGGATAAAAAAATATTTAAATTTAATAATTGAGAAAAGAAAATACTAACGCAATGTTGCCCTTTTACTTCCTCGAATTGGAATTATCATAGACATAACCTACAAAAGTCCATCACTGAATTTCTATTATTCTCGGCCTTCTCGAACAAAAATTCTAGCACAAACTGATTCAGAATTTGATTCCGAGTTAAACAAGATATTTTTCATTTAAAGACGCATGATTTTAATCTCAGCTAAATTAATGTATGGGTGGCTGCTATAATTGTCATTTTGACACAGCGATCAGTACGTTTAACCAAAGCTAACCAGGCAAAAAAAAACACTGATTAAAGTGATTTTATTTTGACTTAAAATTTTTAGTGTATTTCGTTAGCTGATTTTTTTTTCTTGTAAGTTATCTAATGCATTTTTCTTATTATTTTTTGTACAATTGTCTTTATTTTGGTGGTCTGAATGATTTCTAAAAGTTTGTCCATCTATTTTAGTGGGACCTTATATCAAAAAAATACTTGCTCCAAAAGTTTGAGGTCCGGTGTAGAATAATGGAACATAATGACTCTATCGGCGGCGACGAGGCGGCCAGCGCTCGCGGTCCGACCGTGCGGCCTTTTTCTACTACCAATGAGTAAGTGCTCATTCTCGGAATAATGTGTGCCTGCCTTTGGACGATATTCAGACTTCTGAATAGTGTGCCTGTGCACGCAACACGCAGGCATTTTAAATGCGAACTTTGAAGCTGAGACAAAAACTTTCATGAGAACAAAAGGTGCCTTTGGATAAAAGAAATAAGAATGCCGATAAAATCAAATGACTTTTAACACTCTTACCAACAGTAATCACACACCCAACACTTATTAAAAGAACATTCAAGCAATTACCCAAACGTCAAATACAATAATGCGAAGCAATCAAACACGTAATCGAACGACAGATCAAAGCTAAACTTTTTAATGAAGCCTTCATAGGCGCGCGCGCAAGCGGCTCCACAAAGACATGCAGAGCTTTGATGTCGCCGACAGGCCGCGGCGACAGCGGAGGCGATGATGCCTTTATAAAAACTCAATGATTTATTCCGAGTTTAGGATCGTTCGGTCGTTTGACGAGTCTATCAACGACTCTACCCGCGCTTGCGCATCCCTCAACAATAAATTATTGTAATAAGCGTACGGCGGCCATCGCGATTTATGACGCCAGTTCCTTCGACCGCTCAAATGGGCTGAGGTGTAAAATTTAAAGTTTTAACAATAAAACTCAAATTAGAGTGGCAGATGGTAGTTTATTCTCGTGAACTATAAAGCTCATTATAAAGTTCTGAGGAAAACTGAAACATAAAATCACATCAACGTTAATGAGCTGTAAATAAAATAAACTCGTAGCTAAATTCTGGGCCGCCTCAATTTAGATTGCCATCAATACATTTGACACACTAAACTGAAGTAAATAATAATGGTATTATTTATAACGGGCCAAAATGGGCACATGTAGAGTTTAGGTGTATTCCCAGGAGCTCCAAATCTATTGTTCTCCAAACAATTTCTCTCCATACATTGATTCCCAACAACTCCATAATTTTATTAGTTAAATAATAAAATACTATATTTTTTTTTTAATTTGGAGCCACCGGAAATAAAGTTATGGAGCGCCTGGGATTGCCTGGGAATAAGCCAGATTTTAACTCTCCCAAAAGATCTACCTAAACTTTAAGGGGAAAAACCACAGCATTGATGCATTTGATGTTCTAATCCGCGTCTCTTGCACAACTCACTTAGTATTCAGTTTTATTCTGTAAGTGTAAACAGAATTAATGTGAAAAGCTGCGTCTAGCATATCCCGCAATAATGTTAGTGCATAATATCTTCATTGGCATGCGAGTCCACGTCTTCGCATTTTTGTTTCAACAACAACCTCTAGTGAACCGCCACAGGTTGATTGCTTTTATAATTTAGTGTTAAAAAGCTTGCGAAATCTTTCGCCGAGTAAGTGGAAGAAAAGTTTTTTGGTTGATCCGGAAGTATAAGAAAGATTTGAGTGAATGTAGTAAACCTTACATGTGTTGTGCAAGAAATACATTAAAGATACCCGAAGGGTTAGGCAAAGCCTCAATTCACCAGTTATGTTTAAGTCCCATGTATTAGGGGGCGAGTCTAATGCCATCAACCGGGCACATATTCAGATGCCGTGGCTGCTACTGATAAATTTCTAATGGAGAACCCCAATAACACTTTGCCCGACCTGGGAATCGAATCCAGGCCGTTATGCTCTGCAGTCACGCTTGCGACCACTAGGTAAAAAAGCAATGAAAAACTCGCCTTTTAAAATTATGTAAGATTTTATTTTTTTTCATTTTCATTTCAAAATACATCCGTAGACTTCCGAAAACAAAACTAAAACGCCGCCGATTTGAAAATCAATCACTTCTTTCGCCCATACTTTCAATTCTAAATCCCCTCACCGAAATGCCTAAAATCCAAAACCTCAACACTAATGCCGAGAATATGATCAACAACATAAGTTCAGAACATAAACACGAATCATCCTCCTACCACGCGAAGTCCTCTTCATTGTTTATTTCTATTGTTATTAGTGGTTCTCAGAAGGGTGAACAAGAGCAATCATAACAACCTCCAGTGGCCGCTTATCTACACAATAATAAAGACGCAACTCTGTTTGTAAACTATCATCCGTATTACTTAAAACTATCATCCGTATTACTTGGACCATATTGCTTGCTTTGAGATAAGGCAGAAATGTCATTGAGTTGAGGAAATGGTAAAAGATAATACACACGCCAGTAATCCCCGAAGGGTTAGGCAGAGGTGTACTTAATAGGATACCCAGAATTCGCCAATCATGTTTAAGTCCCTATACTTCATTCGTAAATATGTTTTTCTTTTTGTACATTGGTGCATGCCGATTCCCTTGTTCACAAACTATTGAGTGCATCTTTTTTTTCTATTTCATTATGAAAAGGACAGAAGATAAATATTAGTTTAGTCCTGTCAAATTAGTCAGCACCTGACGTAATTTGATATAATTTTAATAGTCAACTTTTTAATCACGTCTAAACTTATGTCAGGCGCTGGTTAATTTGACAGGATTAAACTAAAATTTATCTTCTGTGCTTTTCTTGATGAAATAGATAGAAAAAGATGCACTGAATGAACTTAAATTTGGTTTAGTTGTAAACAAGGGAATCGGCAACATCGGCACATTCATGTCATTTGTTGTATCATTTAATTTTAATTGTGCTTCTGTGTGTTGTGCTGTCTTTTGTGTGCACTGAATACATGGTTTATCTATTTATCTATCTAACATGTAATGTGTAGGTAAAAGAGAAATCTTGTGGAATTCTGGAATATACTTATCCCAGTCAAGGTAGAGGGTGCAATATTAACAAACTAGAGAAAAATCTTCAAAGAATCTGGTAATGTATCTGTATATGTAATCATCAATTGAAACTATAACAAAACATTATTGAACCAACAAAAACAAAACCACTTAAAAAAAAAATTGCAAGGATTAGGTTCCCTGTACCTGCCTTTAAATCTGCAAAAAATTAAGGATAAATTTGAAAACCTCTCAATGTTAAGTACCCTGTAATACGAAGATTTTAGAGGGTTCTGTATTGTCAGAGAAAAAGCGACAAGCAATGGCGACGCTCAGCTACTAAACACAATAAATTCAGAAAATCTTCAGAGATTAGACAGAACCCTTAAAAACGCGGCGCGACGGATCTTGAAGTGAGCAGGAAACGCACAATACTAATAAGCAGGCATTAGTGACAATAAAGAACATAACCTTCTTTTAGCCGACGCAGTTGGGTAATAAGTAACGCCGGTAGCGGATTGAGGTCGGAACTCTTAAGAACTTATTCGAAATTTATTATTCGAAGATTATAGCCATGAAGATGACATAAACGAAGATAATTTTAGAGTTTTTATGATCGTTTGGTTTCTGGAAATATTATTATCTTTGTGGACGGTGTTTTGTGTTTGCTGTCTATTCTTGCTCCTATTTTCGTTGTAACTTTACAACATCTGCTATTATTTTGAATGATCAATGTCTGCGATAGCAGTTGGATTTTGGAATCCTGATAAAGCTTTTGCAATTAAACCAAATAAGTTTATGCGGCCCACAATCTGTATCTGTACATCTGTACATCTTCTGTACATCTGTACATTCAGGGTGTAAACAGACTCTTCACGAAGCCGTCAACCAAGCATTATGTACATCAAACTAAGTAACTTTACGCAAAAATTATTGCTGGGAAACGACTTTTTTTTTTGGGCTGAAAAATCACGTTTTACAGTAGGACTCAATGTAACGCACTCAAAACATTGTGCTGATGGATGGATTGAATAATGAGGGGTTTCTGGAGGTGTTTAAAGTAAAAATCGTATATTAAAAACATGTATTTAAAAAAAAACTTGTGAAATGTTGGAACTTTGACCCCCAATATCTCCGTAACTAGAGGGTTTCCAGGTATGGTGTAGACCAAAAAAATAATCGCAATGACGGGGAGAACAAGTGCCTTTCGGCTTTGTTAAGAGTCTGTTTACACCCTTTTTTATAAATAAAATTGGAGTGTCTGTTTGTAATATTAAAATAACCGCTTTTTACTAAGTGCATATGTATGTATACACGGTACATATACCAAAACAATTTTTTTTACAATTTTTGTCTGTCTGTCTGTCTGTTTGTTCCGGCTATCTCTGAAATGGCTGGGCCTAATTTCACTGGCAGTTAGCTGAAGTAACAAGTGCTTATAATAAAGGGGATTTTTTATAATAATTTCACTCGAACGAAGGTCGAAGACAACAGCTAGTCTACAATAAAATTCGTAAGTAAAACGTAAGTATACAAGAAGAGATGACACTGTAGCTTATCTTGATAACAACACAAAAATAAAATAAGAATTCCTTCTAAAATCACAGATGCTAATAGAACAAGTGACTGTCTCTTTCGAATCTTTTCATATTTCTACATCGCCTTCAAAAACTATTCGGGTGCTTCTGTCAAGACAATGTATTTTTGACTCTTCCACCTTAAGAAAACACTGATATGAACATCACTTTGTCTTTGACTCTCTAGATAAATCAATCTAATTAAGCCAGTCTACGCGATACCAAAAAATTTCAATAATGACATGCTAATACCGAACAATCTACTCGATAATGACGCAAGGTGCACCTGAACCCAATCTATTACTCTCGTGTTTCGATAACACAGCCCTACTTCTCGAGTTCTCGTGAAACACGACATCCATATCTCAGATAGTCGCCTCCACTCCATCATGGACCCGTTACAACATAGCCAAGTAAAGACAACTCGTGATTCTACTTTAACTACGTTTCTGATGCCTTGCCTAACGGTTGTACAACATTTACAACACGGTGAACTCAGAATGTTGAATGTTTCAAGTTTGCCGTTTAAGAGGCAACTGTACTTGTGTAGCTAAACTCTTTTGACGGAATTGTATGCTATTTGGTATGTGGACCACAAAGCAAATAGCAAACAATTCCGTGTATGTGGTCTTCAATTTACATTATGTTTTGGTTGAACGAAGTCCTACTAATCCTACTCCTACTATAATAAAATTATAAAAGCGAAAGTTTGTTATGGATCGAAAACAAACATCCATCCATGTTTGTTACTCTTTCACGTAAAAACGACTTTGAATTTGGAATGAAATTTTGCACACAGATAATTTTATAGTCTGAATTAACACATAGGATACTTTTTATATCGGATCCCGTGGAAAAATTATCGAACTCCACGCGCGCGAAGCCGCGGGCTTGAGCTACTAATTCCATGAAACCGTGGCAGTTGTCCATCTATGTAAATGTCACATTTGTGTCTCACGCCTAATATTTCCAATCGAAAATACAAAGAAGCCTATAGTCTAGCTCCAGTTTACCAAAAACCTCTACTCCATTACGCAGCAACTAATTGCCTGACTTTTTGCTTAAAACCAGTCACTTTTCTTTCTGCAAAGCTTTATCTCATTAGAGGTGGGTTATCCTCGACATTAGGTACAAATGCAGCACGGGTCGATCCTTACGGGTAATCTTCAAAAGCAGAAGTCTGACAACCAGTCTTACTAAGGTGTATTGTGTTACCTACCCTGGGTTGTGGAGGTCAGATAGAAGAAAGTCTCCAGGTTAAGTAATGGTATACTGCATCATCCGGTTAGACTTCAGCTAGGCAGATGATTAGGGTTCTCCTCGTCAATAAGCCACCGTGCAACATGAATAGCCCATTCATTACAATTATGATCCTTAGTAATATCAACTTTAGTCTCAGTATTGAACTTTAAAGTAGAAAAAGGTGGACCATTCCCGTTCAAAATAACGGTAAGGTCCATAGTGTAATATAATGTAAGGTATGAACACTGCTCCAAAGTTTATTGCGTTACTAAACGCTGAATAGGTACTGTTAACTTCAGCAACTATAATTGAGAAATTCACTGTGAAAGAAATGGCTAGAGGCGATTTTAAGTGCGAACATATTCATTTCAGATCATTTGAATGGTGCGTTAATAACGGTCGTCAATGCTTTGAAACGCAAATCTTAAGAAACATTGTGGATATGGTTAGTGTTTACTGCTGGTTACTGGAGTTATCATTTAAGACCTTTCATCCTACATTTCAGTTAATTCTGTGATCTTGCATAGAAACACTTACGATTAAGGCTTCTCGAATTAAACAGCCAAAAGCTTAGAGCTTTCAGATTAACATACAGAGATTAAGCCACCTGCATCCGCTAAAGAGTTGATTCTATGAATCGGATATGAGTCTCGCAGGAAAAGTTTTTAAGGGCCTGGTTCACCACTCTTCGATAAAGTTCCCGTTAACTTACTTGGCAGATAATTACATACAAATTCTATTCCATTTCTGATTTTATTCTATAAGTAGTGCATATTCAGATAATTCAGACATCGAAATGCCCTTAGGATAATAGGTAAAATCACCCCCTTGTGGGATGCAGGTAACTAAGGCGCCACACTGTATAGTTACATTCTTCTAATTCGTGGTATAGAGGATGGAAGGGACACTGACGCTGTCCCAGCCGCCGCGGGAGACGCCCCGGGCGTCGGGGGTTACGTGGTGGCTTCCGACTACCGTAGACGCGGACCTGTGGATGGTGAGTAATGGGCTAGCTCGCCGTCCTCCCGTCTTTTGACAACAGGCCGTGTTGACAGCGCTTTCAACGCGCGCCTCAAAGAGATGTCAGCAAACAGGGAGGGGCCCTTAAGGGCCGATGCCTGCCGGGGCTGCGGGACTATTCGAAAGAGATACCGTGGCCCTGGAACACAAAGGGCAAGGAAGGATGAAGGACGCTATAACGGTTACCACGTGTTCAGAACATCATTTTGAACCCCCCCCCCCCCCCCCACACTCCACACTACCGAATACATGGTAACCGTTTTAGCCTCGGTGTCCCTTCCACCTTTGTATGTATATCGCCGTAAGCGAACAACAGATATATTTTTATTATACGTATTTACGAACAGAGTACATTCCTATTTGGGAATTACATACTCTTACCGTAGCAGTAAATGTGAATGACATCTCCACCACACACGCAGCCTCAAATCGTGGCGCAACAGCAACAATGACGGAACTATTCGACTGAGACATAATTACTGAACATCATCAGCGATCATTACGAGCTACAGGCGAGTAATGTTTGGCCACTGATGGACCACCCACTAACATACCAACAGAATTTATGTTTCACCTCTCCTGGAAATAGAACTGACCTATTTTAGAAGCAAGAAAAATTACAACTAATTCGCAAGAAATATGTAGGAATTAAATCTGGGTGTAGATGTTACCGACTGAAAATTATGAGTGACTAGCTTTAGCTGGCGTCTTCGCTCTTATGAAAACATAAGAAAGTCGCTTTGTAATATGCGCCTAAAAAAAAAAGTATTGAGGAATTATCATTTCATGTGCTCTAAACTGAAATGCCATTTCGTCGTCCAAATCTCAAATACCAGAGAAAAGGAAAAAGAGTACTATTCTGGATTATTTCGAACCTAAAAACGAATTAGAACCACGCCACAAGCCCGAAATACCATTGACGAGAGGGACTATCCCATACTTTTTCAATAAAATGAAAACCTCTAGCCAGACAAACGCTAAAAAACCGGCCATTCCATCAAATACAAAGCTTTTTCGTACCTCACACTAAACAAGGTCTAATACTGTTTCATCAAAACATTGCGGGCATTATGAACAAGGTAGATGAGATAACGATAGCGATTAATGAACTGTCTCGGAATGCTAGGGAAATTGACGTCATGTGTTTCTGTGAAACATTCATGCAAATGAAATCGGAGTCCCTTCTTAGGATACCGGGCTACAAATTGGTTACTTCTTATTGTCGGAACAATAAACGGGGTGGTACATGCATACTCATTAGAAACGAGATGACTTGTACTAAGTTAGATAATTTTATAAATGACATTGCATGTAATTTCAATTTTGAATGTTCTGGAATACAATTAACGATCCAAAAAATCATTGTTATTTGTGTTTATAGAACACCAAACAGTAATCCAAAGGTATTCTTGGAAAAATTAGAAACGTTACTGAATAGAGTCTCCAAAAAAGCGAAAAAGGTAATTCTTTGTGGTGATTGGAATTTGGACACCATAAAACCAACTAAGAGCTGCCAAGAACTTTTGGGGTTGTTAAAAAACTTCAATATTGAATTACATATAAAGACACCAACACGAAAACAGTCATGCTTAGATTTATTTGCGAGCAATATTAAACAAGCCAAAGGCGAGGTTCATCATCTAGCCTTATCCGATCATGAGACAGGGCAGACACTATCAATACCGACTAAGATACCTAAACCTATTCTAAGCTGGTTTGAATACAGAAGGGACTATCATGAAGAAAACATCCAGAAGTTTTCTGAATGTATATCAGCACTTTCATTCTCTGATATGTATCTTAAGGATAATTTAGAAGATGCATTTGAGGAATTCCATTCGACATTAAGGCTTTTTTATGACCTTTGCTTTCCTGTAATAAAAATAAAAAGGTCGAACAGAACAAATAATACCGTGTGGTTGACGAAGGGCATAAAGAAGTCGTGTGTACGTAAACGATACATGTACCTTAAAACCATACATAGTAAATCACACAAAAATAAGGTAACACGAAAATATAAAAAATATAGTGTTATACTTAAACATTGTATAAACAAATCTCAACAAATAAATAACAAAAGATACATAGAGAATGGGAAAAACAAATGCAAGGCGACTTGGGACATTATAAATAAAAAAGTAGGTGACGCTCAACATAACCATGACGTAACTCAAATAGTATTAGACAACAACAAAATTATTGACCCTCAAAACATTTGTGAGACATTTAATGAATACTATATTAATTTGACAAATAATAATAAATTTACTCATAAAAATGACGCGTTGATAAGATATATGGACATTGCTAACAATAACACAATATTTTTAAATCCCAGTGACACCATAGAAGTATTCAGGGTCATCCAAAACCTAAAAAATACTCCAGCCGTAGGCTACGACTAATTAAACACAAAGGTAATCAAATCGTGTGCTGGTCAGCTATGCAAACCGTTAAGTGATTTAATTAACATGTCGTTTACAGAAGGCATTTTTCCCAGTGGTTTAAAGAGGTCAATAGTCAAACCAATATATAAAAATGGGGATAAATCTGACGTGGCGAACTATCGACCTATAACGTTAATTCCAATAATATCAAAAATATTTGAGAAGATAATGTTAAAGAGACTAAATGAATATGTGGATAAGTATAATTTATTAAGGAAAGAACAATTTGGGTTTCGGAAAAATAGCACTACTTCGCTGGCATGTTTTAATCTAATAAAGACAGTAACTCAGGCTATGAATGACAGCATACCAGTGGTAGCCATTTTCCTTGACATGAGTAAAGCCTTCGACTTTGTCGATCATAAACTATTGCTTTGTAAACTGGATAAATATGGCATAAGGGGACAAGCTAATAATTGGGTTAAATCATATTTAAGTGACAGACATCAATGTGTGCAAATATCAAAAGTTGTTGACGGAAATAAAATAGACTTTAAATCAAAGTACAAAACTAACGCAGTAGGAGTCCCTCAAGGCAGCGTGATGGGATCGTTCTTATTTTTACTTTATATAAATGACCTTCCTAACGCAACACACCATGAGACAATCCTCTTTGCTGACGATACGACGCTAATAATAAAATGCAATGACAAATATAAACTAGAAGAAGAAATTAATGACGCAATTCGAAATATAATTAGTTGGCTAGAAGAAAACAATTTAAAAATCAACATAAGTAAAACAAAAATCATTCAATTTCAAACCTATAAATCGAACTTTAAGAATCTGTGTATAAAATACGAAGACAGTACCATAGCGCAAGTCGACAAAACAAAATTTCTGGGCATAATAGTAGATCAGAATTGCAACTGGAAAGAACATATCAATGACGTATGTGATAAGGTTGACAAATTCGTCTACGCAATAAAAAGAATTAAAGCAACAGTATCGGTAGACGCAGCAGTCACTGCATACCACGGATACGTGTCCTCCGTGCTCTCTTATGGCATTTTATTGTGGGGTAATTCGACTGAAATGATCAGAGCATTTCGGGTACAGAAGAAGTGTGTTAGGACAATATCTGGTGTCTGGTTTTTGGACAGCTGTCGACCATTATTTAAGAAACTTCGCATTTTGCCGTTACCCTGTATTTATATCAGGGAACTATGTATGCTAGTAAAACAACATCCGCATTACTTCCGTCTGCAAACAGAGGTAACTAACAAGCAAGCTCCTCCTCGAAATAAATATAAATATGAATTGAATATACCTCATTGCAAATTACAATTGTTTAGAAAAAATGTTTACATTACTGCGATGCAGGTATATAATAAGTTGCCTAACTCATTCAAGGAGCTTCCTATTAACATATTTAAGAAAAAGCTGACAAACTGGCTATTGTGTAATTGTTTTTATGACATTAATGAATTCATGGACTTCTTTAAAAAATTAGGATGATAATTTAATTAATTATGACATAAACTTTATTATATTTTTATGTTTTATATTCACTATGACATTCAATTTTAATGTTTATCTAATGACATTTAATTTCCATGCTTATTACTTTGACATGCAATTTCATATGTTTTTATCTATTATTTGTTATAAAAGTGGCATGGTATTCATTAAAATATTATATTAAGATCAATTCAAAACTGTAATACTAAGATAATATTTGTACACCAGATAATATGGTAGAATGTAAGAAATCTTTTAATGAACCTAACACCATACAATGTACAACTGCATTCTAACAAATAAATAAAATTCTAATTCTAATTCTAATTCTAATTCATTTTCTGCTTTTAGCCTTATAATTACTAACATTGCCGAATTTTGTCTGTAATTAGCATATTTTTTCACTACAAAAAGAGCTATTTTCGCATAGCACATACCTACACAAACACAGATTAGTGTTACTCTGCCAACGTGTCAGATAAATTAATTGACGACATTATGTGTGTTGCAAACCGTATCTAAGAATAAGCTGTTTCGACTATGAGTAATACGCCATTTAATTAGGTACAGTCAAGAACTAAAAATAAATGTCTCAATTGAGCTTGTGGAATTATTGTCTATTAGGCAACCTCCAACTTTATGGAATCAAATGTTCTATGATACCGAGTCATTCAAATACATTGCAGGTTAAATTTTAATAATAATACAGCCTTTTATTCAGATTCACTTAAACGAAATAAAATATTCTAGCACATGTTAAAACAAATTCTAATTTTTTAGAACTTGTTCTAGTATTTAGGTACTGAGTACTTATTTATTTACTGCAAATCTGTTTGCGAGTCGGTTAAGGCCTCCTCCATCCTTTTTCTTTCTGATTTTTCTTGAGCCACTCTGTTCCGGTTAACTTACTACATTATAATCATCAGCAGCTCTAAAATTCAATTCGATTCATAATTGGGACAATGAATAAGAGAGTTCAAAAACCACGAACCAACCCTAGGAACACTTTTAGATGATAAAATGATCAACATTTTTGTGTGTTGGTAATACATTACACCTATTGGCGTTAAGTCATCATCCTCATCGCCTAGCCTTTTCCCAACTATGTTGAGGTCGGCTTCCAGTCTAACCGGATCCAGCTGAGTACCAGTATTTTATATGGAGCGACTATGGAGCCCATTGCCGATAAGTATTACCGAAAAATTAAATCGTGCCTAAGTTTTATGTTTAAAATAATACTATTTCGAGAATACTATTTAAAATTCCAATCGGCCTTCGAAGCACGACATAAGAATTCAAAGCACAGATTACCAATTTGCTTTTGTATATTTTGCGCACTTAGACTTAAGGAAACAGAATAGATTATACAGGCTGTTCCAACAATACATGCGGAACTTGACTCTTAGGAAAGTAGATGCTAATTCTTTTGTTACAGTAATTGTAAAGTAAGCAATGTGCGTAAAAACAGCGGGGGGCTTCTTAACGTTTGACAGGGACGTGTGAAAGAATATATTTGTACATGTAAAATGCACAAGTGTATGGAAAATACGTGAAGGTTTGTTATTAGGGCCCGTTGCTGGTAAGGAAATTTCCTCCGACATTATCTTGGCGACTTGCGACATCACGGATATTGTGCTTCCCTATGAATTTCTCTCGGTTTTGCTACTTTTTATATCAGAGAACACTGTTTTTAAAATAGGCATGTTTATTGTAGTGTTTCTTCTTCGTTCCCATCGTATTATCCTGTTCTGGATCAGTTGAGATTTTTATTGTACTTTTATTGCTGCCTCTTACACCCTTCTTTTAACGAAATAAGAAGAATATAAAAAAAAGAGTTTTTCAAAAACAAGCTTATAAATATAGGTGTGTGACGTCATCATTTTTCGCAATCTTCATTGCAAACCTTTTTAATTGACACCCATATCATTGAGATACATAAAAAGTAACTAGTCCGCCATCTTTTGACTTTACTTAGCTAATCAAGCATTTTCATCGAAACTAACCGTGTATGCACAGCTCAATGGGGGCTATCGTTTTTAAGCTCACCAAATGGCGCCACTGTCGAGTAAGGTCCTGTCATTAATACTATTTTATACTTTAAAGTACATACAAATAACTATATATAAAGTTTATTTCATTTCGTATAACAACATAGTGAACTAAACTTCAGATACAATTTTACAAATATTCTCCCTAACATTGACAAGCATGAAACATTTAAAAATCATTCTACCTCCAAGTACAATAAATAAGATCCTAAGTTGCTACTTAAAATTTTCAAGTCATAATTAATCAGGAATGGCTCAATCTAGACCAGAATCATGAATATTAGTTAAAATACGTGATAAAAAGTACGCAACGCGCGAAAACTCTATGACATCTGACATTTCGGAAGACCTTACTCTACACGAACGCCTCTAGCGGCGAATTCATGCGCGATAGCCCCCATTGGTTAGGGATAACAGTTTTATAATTCATTTGCAAGATTTGACCTAAACAAACGTAACTGTTTTTTTTTTTTAATAACCGATGAAAAATTTCTATACATGTACTGAATACATGGTAGCCGTTTTTGCGTCGGTATCCCTTCCACCCTGTATACTAACTCAAACACATGACTTTACTTCAAAACGCAACAATGTCGTAGACAGCCCACACCATAAAAGCTAGTTTCGCAATAATGCCATTACTTACCACCGTCGTTCCCATGGACCATAGCAGGAAGCTGTAAAACATGGAATCTGACACAATCGAGGAAACGACTAAATAATTGAGATTACAAGACAAACACAAGACACCAAACACGTTTTAACATATGTACAGTCGCGGCCTTTTCCGCCTGATCAGTTAAATTTTTGTTCGCCTAAATCATGCGGAGGCGCCCTGCCCGGCTAGAGAGCGCTTCGTTTTGTGAGAGCAAGCAAAAATGAGCTTAGTGGTGTTCAGGCGGGAGTGTCCGCCATTATACCTACGATTATTTTTTTAACATCAACATTAAATTAGGCACAAAAAACTAATTGATTACTTGATTAGCTATACAAGTGTGTGTAATGTTTCTATTCAATTTAAATGAAATGACTTGACAGAGCATTACACTTGAAAATGTTTACCTAGCAGATTACGCTCACCAGACCATTAACTTAATAGTGAAGGGGCGGTCAAACCCATGCGGACGTAAAAGGTGTAAACTGACTCGTAACGAAGCCGAGAGGCACTTGTTCTCTCCGTCATTGCGACCATTATTTTGTTCTAGACCATACCTGGGAACCTTCTAGTTACGGAGATATTGGGGGTCAAAGTTCCAACTTTTTCACAAGTTTTTTTTTAAGTACATGTTTTTAATGTAAGATTTTTACTTTAAACACCTCCAGGACCCCCTTACTATTCAATCCATCCATCAGGACAATGTTTTGAGTGCGTTACATACATTGAGTCCTACTGTAAAACGTGATTATTTAGCCAAAAAAAAATGTTACCCAGCACTAATTTTTGCGTAAACTTACTTAGTTTGATGTACATAATGCTTGGTTGATGGCTTCGTGAAGAGTCTGTTTACACCCTGTATGTTAGATTCCGATCCGGTCGGTTTGACAGAACCTTTTGACAGTTCAAATCGTAAAAAGCTATTGGAAAATTTCGAGTGGTTAATTAGGTGGATGATTTTAGAGAAACAACAAACCCATTCTAACTTCCTCGTTGATCTAGTGGTCGAAAGCACGATTGCTAAACATAAGGTCCTTGGTTCGATGCCCGGGTCGGGCAAAGTGTTATTGGAGTTTTCCATCAGAAATTTCTGAGTAGCAGCCACGGAGTCTGGAGTTCCGCCCGGTTGATGGCAATAGGCTCGTCCCCTATTACATGGGTGATGGGACTTAAACATAACTGGCAAATGGGTGTACTATTAGATACTCATCTGCCTAACCCTTCGAGGGTTACAGGCGTGATGTTATGTTATAACAAACCCATGTTCTTTATGTTTGTTAAATGAGACAATTTCTACACATTACGCAAAACAGAGAACCATTCAACTTACATCACATTCTTACTTAACTTCACTTAACCTAAGCTCCCAAACTTAAACATTCAAGTCGATTATGCTTATCCCTTGATACTTTTCCATCCAAAGTTATGAACATCTAAACATGTAAACGTCGTGTCGTGCATTGCGCAAGAGACGCGGATTAGAGGCGTGGAGCGTCGTGCGCCCGCGCAAGCTAGCGCGGTGGTCCACCGGCTACGACGACTTCATTGCACCACATTTTAATCTCGCTGATGATTCAGTGCCTCCTAAAAACTTTGATAGACGTAGAATACTGTTATTAAAGTAATACAGACATCTAGTTTTTGTTACATGGTAAAATAAATTGCAGGTAAGTTACGACTATTTTCAGTATAGTTTTAATTAGACAGGTTTAACAATTCTCGCAACTTTAATAACTCAATTTGTAATTTGCGATGTTCTTGTGCGAGGTGATTTTTTTGTGAAGTATGATCGCATCAATAACCCTAAAGTTTACCAAAAATAATTGAGTATTACCATATTGGTACGATAATCTTTTGTAATTTTTTCACCAGTAAATGTTTGACCATGAAGAAGTAATTACAGTAAATTATATAGCCATTAATTATGATGACCAAAAATAGTTGCCTGATTAAGCTGTTGTTGGAAATGTATAAAATAAAGCTGCGGTATTCTTCAAGCGTAGATAACTAAAGAAATGCCGTGACCGACAGATCTACGGAGCCAATTTAGGAATTCCTGCTGGATATCTAATCATTATATTTCATTGAACACGCACAATTTCGGTTGGTTTTTTGTCTACCGCGTTTCGTTCTATACAAATGGTCAACTTTACTTGAAGTGGTAATAATTAGGGTTACGTAAGTCGAACGTGGAAGGCTCGCTACATGTAATTGGGACCACCCGTGGAGCCCTGGGGCTGCGCTGTCGGCTCGGGGGTAAAACAATGCATTATGCGAATTTAGAGCGCGTTCTGATTAGATAATGTCGTCATAACCAATAACTGCTTCTTTGAACTGCAATTGGGTAATTTTCCATGCAGCTGCAGATGGGATTGTGTAGTAAGCAAATTGCTTTCCTGCTCAGCAAATATTCGTAATGAAACACAGTTTGTTAGCCAGCTTACACGACAGAATCATCTGGAGCAATTGATGTACTTCTGTGGTGATTCGAAGTCTGATAACCAGCCTTACCAATGGGGTATATTATTACCTACCCAGTACTAACTGGGTTGTGGAGTTCAGATAGGCAGTCGCTCCATATAAAATACTGACTGGTACTTAGCTGCATGCGGTTAGACTGAAAACCGACCCCAACATAGTTGCGAAAAGGCTAGGCAGATGATATGGTAATTTGGACTTCTTGATAACCATAGGTACTTTTAATATTTGCTAAATTATTACTTTTGGTGGCGCTTAGTTTTTGGTCAAAATAGTCCCCCAACCAAACCACCCAGTTTGCTAAAAAAAATACTACAATAAAACACATCGTTGCGATTGTTTCATAACTTCCCATTTTTCCATTTCACACCACATGTCTCTGTAATTATATTTTTTCAAACATATTTCCTGCACAACGCGAACTGTACAAAAAGTATAGCGACCACAAAACCACAGACTGTCCGGCTGTCCGGTGATGTGCCGCGCTTGACTTTGGCAAGATAATAATCGACTCCAATCGTCCAAACCACAAGACATTAAAAATAATTTTAAGTTTGACTTTGATTAGGTATATATACCAAACCCATGCACACATGGGATACAAACGTACCATAAAACGATTTTTGAATCAAAATCACGGCTATTCCATGAGCACTAGGGACAGTTGATGTTTTCGCGACAAGCTCAGTTGAAATCATCCATACTCTTCTTTAAACTGAAAATTGAAATGTGAAAGGAAAATTATCGTTCGTATTTACGTCTTTAACTTTACGTGTTCGGGCTAGGCCTACTGGATGATTGTTTTGAATTATTCCTAATTGAGAAAACTACTGTTAACCGGAAAAAGCTGTGGCAGAAAGTACAGAATACATGTACGACCAGACGCGTAGCATACCCACCGTGGAAACGGGTTTCGAAGAATCGACAAAATGACAGATTGTTCAAAGATTTCTATCGCCGTAAGCATGGCGATGTAAGAGATGTAGAAAAGAAATGTTTCTATTCTTCAGTCGACAAGAGTCTACAACGTCAAGCATGACGACAATTTTTTTTCTCTACTTTAGACATTGGACCTATATTGATTTTAGAAACATATTAGTGTCGGGGTCCTGCCGTTGCTGGCGCCGTCTTCTCCATCTTTAGGCCGAAAGGAATGCTGTACGAGCATTAACCAGGGCGGTTGATCTCCCTGCTGTATACGGCAAAGATTTTATCAGTCAATGCCCGTTCTCACCAACACTAAATGACACTTAACGTAATGCCTAGTGTCCGTTTTCACCAACACTGAGTGACACCCAACTTAATGCCTAGTGCCCGTTTTCACCATCAATAAGTGGCACATAACTCAAAAGCTTCGGTGAAGGAAAAATCGTGAGGAAACCAAACATACCCGAGAAATATTTCTCGACGGCATGTAACACCAAGTCAGAGGCCAATGGGCGGCATAAAAACTCAGACACCAGAAAAAAGAAAAATAAGAAAGTCAGTACAGTATCTCTAGAAAACGAAGAATTCCGAGTAAGCATCACTAAACATCAGCATACATTTTGTAGTCCATATTCATGTCACCATTCTAGATTGCAGGGTTGGGTTGAAAAGAGGGTTTGGGTGCGTTTGTAGGCGTATGACTAAAATGTCTGTAGGTACCGACAATGAGTTTTTAATTACGTTACCACATAATGATGACAACATTATGCTGTGTAGGAGTTGACCACCCAAACTTATAACGTAGGTGTGTCAAAAAAAAGGTTCGGAATAAAATAACGTTTCTCAAGACGTTATTATGACCTAGTTTGCGTATCGATACATAAATATAAAATATGGATTCTGCGTAGGTTACAAGTAGAATAATTTTCCAACAACATACCAGAATTATTTTCAAAGATGCTACAGTATCTATACTACTTCTTTGATCTAGTGATCTCAAGCGACACTGTGGAGCATGAGGAATCAAACCTAGGAGGTTTAACTTCCAGGCTGGACCCCGCCACACTATTCCCAAACCACTGTACCTAACTCCTGAATCAACAGTGGCGACCACTAGAAAAGCGCTAATACAATGAAGCTCAACATCTCTTCTCCTTCGTTTCCCTCCCCACTCCTCAAGTCGGTATGATGGTTCATTTGCTGTTCGTGCTGTGCGCCTTTGGAATTCGCTTCCACACTCCTTGCGGATAGTCCTTCGTTAGATGTGTTCAAGAAAAGAATAAAAGAATATTTCTTGTCAACATGATGATAGTATATATTTCAGTATTTAATGTGTATGTTATCTACATAGGTATTGTATGTATCACGTATATTATATTGTATGTATTAGTTTAGTTTATAAAATAAGTTAACTTAAGTTTTTAAATGTACTGTTCGAGGTAAGGTTTGCTGTAAGAAAACCCAATTTTGGGTTAAGCTCGCCGTTGTACATGAGCTATTTATTGTAATTTTAAGTAAGAATAAGAATAAGAATGAAGCTCGACGAAGTCCCAGAAAAACAATTGACCTGTCAGGGCTGTCATGTCATTCTGAGCGGTCCAGGCTGGACCGTGAGGTATTGGATTTTTCTATTACGAATTTTCGGTAACAGCACAGTCTCAATTTGTATGCCCGGTGGAAATTAGCTCGCGCCCTGTTACATAACTCGCGAAATGTAGATGTAGGTACAGATACACTTCAAGCTTCCCGAAACTGTCAAATTTTCCCAATCAACTTTGAACCTTAAAGTAGTTGCGTCAGGGTAGCCCGCGAAATTCAAATTTTCTTACGTTTTTTGTAATTTGTAAGTCAGTGTCAGGTTGTACAGTCAACAAAATAGATAAGCATCCAGGGTCGAAAGATATAATTGTTTTTTTCTTAAAAACCGAAATTAAAATTAAATGAAGAAAAAAAAATAAACAATTGGTTAAATTAATTCAATTTCATTTGAAGATTTGCAACAGTTTAAAAAAAACTGCAACTACATATATCTAACGACCATGGATACCTATCTATTTTGTTGACTGTACGTTGATGAAAAATGAGTCGCGCCAGTAACACGTATATAGTTACAGAATTACAATCATGAAAATCATCAATAGAACCCTCTATGTTCATGTAACCCTATTCAATGAACATTTCATGAAAAACTCATTCACTAGGATTAAATGAGCTTACAGGATTATATTGATGAATTTCATGATTGTGATTCTGTAACTACGTACGTGTCACTGGCGCGACTCCTTTTTCATCAACATACAACCTGCACATTGATCACAATGACCTGCAAATTGCAAAAAACTAAAGAAAATTTGAATTTCACGGGCTACCCTGACGCAACCACCTTAAGTGATAAAGTCGAAAAACTATTTTAAAAATTGACAGATTGTAGTAGCTTGGTGTTCTGGCGTCTGTACTATAGAAAACTTCTGCCTATTGCTTCAGAAAAACATACGTGACGTTGTGTTACGCTTTTCCTAATTCGCAACAATTTCACACGCTTTTCAAATCAGCGGACGTATCTCTCAGCTCACAACTCAGGATATACGCTCTACTGTCGAGTGCTAATCCTCAAGCACCTCTCGACGGTCCCTGAGTTAAGTGGCTCCGTGGCTAAGTGGCTCACTGGCCAAGTGGCTCATGGCTCCGTGGCTCCCTGGCCCTTTGATCCGAGTGCCTGTACGTGATCTTTTGGCAAGAACAGATTCGCAAGCCATGGGAACGGAAGTGCTGAGTTGCGTAACACTGCTGGGGGTAATGTTGCAAAAAAATGTTTCCGGCACTTAATTGGGGAATTTGGTGTGTTTAGGTGCTCTGGGCACTCTAGAATTTCAGTTTTCAGAGCTTCTTTACAAAATCGGATTATTTGTCAGCTTCTAGAGTTTTTTAGTCCAGTTCCCTTACAAAACCACATTTATCTTTAACAACATTTTTGACTGAAAAAATGTTTAAGTTGTAACTAAGCTTTTTGCCTGAAAAAATATGACTAAAGAATTTTCTTTATCACTAGGTGCATAGGTTTAGCGTAAAATATAAGCGTCAATAAATACTTAGGTAGTTACTGGTGGTTTTCCCCCAAGCATTCACCATTACTTATTTAGTTAGTCATGCCACAATATTTACTCATTAATTATTACGTACATATTTATGCTCATATGATAATCAGCAACCTTTGTAATGGCGCAGGAGTCAGGACTAATTGATTACATCATTAGATGTGACATGTTTGACGCTCTCGGTTCATATGTAGTAAGTAGTAATAGTAAGTAAGTAATTTATTTTGCATTATATGTGAGATTAGTATTTTCAGATGTTTCAGATGTCTCTTCATTTCCAAATGTCTCATCACGAATTTCTTTGAATAATCATCATCATCTGCCTAGCCTTTTCCCAACGATATTGGGGTTGGCTTTCTGTTTTACCGGATGCAGCTGAATACCAGTATTTTACATGGAACGACTGCCATCTCACCTCCACAACCCAGTTAGTACTGGTTATTACCATACACCTTTTTTTTTCGGCTGGGAAATCATCAAATGACATCTCCCGCTCTGGGCGGAGTGGAAGGGGTGTCAGACTTGAACCAAATAAAACCCATCCATATTCCTTCCTTGCCTTTTGTGTTCCAGGGCCGCGGTATCTCTTTCAGACCTTTGGGCCACTGACGACTGTCAAACATCTACAAATGACAGCCGGGATCAACGGACTTAACGTGCTTTCCGAGGCACGGAGGAAACTCGGTATGCATGGCAAGCACGGCTTAACGAGTGAGTGGTAGTTATTACTTAGCCACGAGCTCCTCTATATCCTCTCTATTTCTTAGAATAATACATTGTAGTAATTATATACATGCCTACATCCTGCAAGGAGGTGAGTCTATGGATGGATGCTTGTTTCACGCGAAAACTACAGAAGCGATTTGGATGAAATTTGGCACATAGATAGTTTATAACCTGGAGTAACATATATTTAACCAGTTACCGAACTTCACGCGGCCGAAGCCGCGGGTATAAGCTAGTCTGTCATATTAAACTACTTTCCCAAAAGATCTCGTAAAAAAATTAAGCTTTTCATACATGTATTGGAACAGTCTGACTACTGTTGCTTAAGATTTTGTTTTTCCGACTTTCTTCAAAAAAGGAGGAGGTTCTCAATTCGGTTGAATGTTTTTTTTTTGTGTTTGTTACCTCATAACTCCATCATTTCGAAACCGATTTGGAAAATTCTTCTTTTATGTGAAAGGATATACTTCCCGATTGGTCCCATAGAAATTTCATTAATATCGGTTCAGTAATTTGGTTCCCTTTCACGTTAATTGGTACATTACGCGACGTCTCATGAAGTCTTGCATGTTACATTTGACGTACTTCCCGATTTCCAATCGAATTGAAATTTTGCACGCTTGTGTATATCGCGTGATAGTGTAATATATAGATGACATGGAGCTGATCTGATGATGGAGCTGGAAGGTGGCCTTAGGAACTCCGTTATGAAACGACATAACCCCATCGAGTTTGGGCTCTTTTGATTCATCTTAATGAGTAGTTTGTCTTTAGACGGTATCCAGGGTCTGACAACGGAGCTGTAAGATGGCCATAGGAACTCCGTTATAAAACGACATAACCCCATCGAGTTTGGACTTGTTTGATTCATCTTAACGAGTACTTTGTCACTAGATGCTAACCTGGGTTTGATGATGAAGCTGGAAGGTGGCCATAGGATCTCCGTAGTAAAACGACGTAACCGCATCGAGTTTGATTTGTCTTGATGAGTAGTTTGTCTTTAGATAATATTCAGGGTCTGATGATGGAGCTGTAAGGTGGCCATAGGATCTCCGTGATAAAACCACGTAACCGCATCGAGTTTGGGCTCGTTTGATTCGTCTTAATGAGTAGTTTGTCTTTAGATGGTATCCAGAGTCTGATGATGGAACTGGAAGGTGGTAGGTTCTCTGATCTTGATGGGAGTGAATATCATATGGGCCAGATGCCTCCAGATGCTAAGCCTTTGATGTCAGTGTCAGTACCACGACATCCAATACCCTCTGGTATTGGCAGCAGATGTCTCTTTTTTTTTTACTAGTCTACTCTCTCCAACTTTTGGGCAAAGGTCTCCCTCCGCTCCTTCACTCTGGCGAACCCGCGCGCCCCCTTCCAGGTCGGACGCAACTTAACCATTTCGTCCCGCCATCACTCACTGTGTCAGATTTCTCTACATCTGCTATTTCATCCTGGAGACGGGGAAAAGTTTTGGACTCTTCTCACGCTACTTTTGCTCTCCCTAAATAAATCCACAATACCTAATCATGTATTCAATTTTAATATTATCCCTATCTTGCTATTGTATCGGGGTAGTAAAAGACAGTTTAGAAAACAGAAAATTTATTGCAATTTTGTAAAATAAATACAATTAAAATCCTTAAAATAATTGTACAAAACGAAACAAAATACAACAATTCTTATGAACTAAGTTTCTAATTAATTCAATAAATTATTCGTTTTATTCTAAAATACTTTGTACGAATTTTCATAGTTATGAAACATCGCGACGATGGCGTAAAACTAAACTTATAAACTAAAGCTATTTACAGTTCTTGTACTAATCTAATAATCTCACTTTGGTAAACTGTGGTTAATGAGTTTCTTCTCTTACAGTAAAACCTAAATTATTATTTATCTACTTATACTAAAGAAAACTGGAAAATCATGTTCAATGACCGCTAAATATGTACCTAACTCGCCAAATATTATTCAAAACAGTTGAATCAGTTTAGAATTTAAATTAAACCAAAAGAGAAATAGATTTCTTGAAATTTACACTCACTACATAGCACACACATACGAAGATACACACAGATTTACATTTAGTAGGTAATAACCAGCTAATGAACACAAACAAGAGCAAGTTTAATATATTGAGGTATAATCTATACTGTGTTGATTGAATTATATAAAGATAACTGAAACATTAGCTGATATAAGAGATGATGCTGAACAACTTTACTATGTAATAGGAAATTTCAAACTGGAGTCTGAAAGAGTGACGATAAAATCTTACACGCAGTCAACGAATGAAACTATAACTTCGCTGATCTAACACCACGTACTTACGTCAAAAATAGCAAGTTTACAGGAGTGCATAATTATGCCTAGGTTAAAGTACACAACTATTGTTTTTAATTTGTGTTTACTTAGATGAAACGTTGCTTGTTTCTGATTGGATGAAAAAAATAAAAACTTCAACGACGATAAGCAATCAGCAATATTAGATAGAATGGTTACAATCACTCAAATTATAAACGCAAACAAAAATTAAATTGGCAAGTCATATCTCGCAAATTCACAATGCAATCACATGTTACACAAATTACTTACATCAACAACAACTCCAGCTAATGAGAAGTGTAAACGTTTACACTTTACACAAACAATTTTACAAACATGGTGTGTAATTGTCGCAGGTAATACTCGTACAGTACAAAGTCGAAAATCAACGCTACTTGGTATTCTGCGCATCAGTGTTGCATTATACATAAGGACATGATTCAGGCGACGAGACATTAGTTCGCCGGTGACAGCGAGATGCATACAAAGTGATCCATGACACTTGTATGAGAAGATGTATGGTTCTGACGTCACTAACTTTGGTCTACCCGCGCAAAACTGCTTTCAATGTATCTACTATGCAAACTGTGCGTTTGATGGTTGATATACAGCTGTCGAAGACGCATCTTATTAAGATTATATCTTGCAGTTAGAAGTTTTGTATGGGGAAATGTCTCATGCATGGGCATTTTAATACTTATCGGCTTTGGAAGATTGTGTTACTGACTTCACCCGCTTACAGTCATTGCGGGAGTTCTCGAGGAGGATATTGTGAAACGGTTGCAATATTTTACAGTAACTAATTGGATGATGAACTTGCTGTCGCATTGATGACGAAATGTTTTGAATTTTAAGTCACGCATGATGCATGTTAGTACCTAGCCAGTTTTGACAGTCTGCTGAATAGCCAGATTAAAAAGGAACTATAGATTTCCAGTAAGAACGATGAGTGGTGATTTTGCGAAAAAACGAAAAAGTACATTTGAAGGATGTCCAAATAACTTTTTACTACCTGGAGTTTTGGCAGACTAGAGTCTTTTAACACAATACTGATAATCTAAATGCTACCGACTTCAAATTTTCCATTGAAACGCCTATTTATTTTACTGATTTTCGTCTTAAACCATAACAAAACTAGCTCATTCAAGTTGCTCTGATTTGATCTCAAATTGCCAGTTCTCTGCGGCCTCAGACCGGTTCTCTTCATTACTGACACACGGTACTAAGAAACGGACGTACCCGACGAACCAACAATACGCACATTACGCACACACTACTTTACGAGGTCCACGCACGCTCTTAACATTTTAAATGAGATCGAAAAAAATCAATGGTTTCGTGGTACGAAAGATATCTCAATCTTCGCGTACCATGTGGGAATTAAACGAGGAAAAAATGAATTGGAATGTGGTTTTATTTTAATAAATTGTGTGAAGTATTATGAGACGCAAGGTAATTTGTTTAAACCGGAAAATAAATCACTTGATCTAGTTCTCTATTAACCAAGTAGGTGAAGCGCACTCAATCATTGCTGACATTACACCACTAATTGCTGACAAAGTTAAACATAAAGAAGAACACACATTCATCGCTCAAAAGCAACAAATCTACGAAAAAATAAAACACTTTTTCAAACGGATGTCAAAGAAAAGAACCAAGAGACATTCTGAAAAAAAAATCTGGCATCCCATGCCGCATATTTGTTAAACGTTAACCGACGCCCTACATCACTGAGAACGATTAGTGCCGTCTCCCGGATTTAGCTACGTCTATGTCATTAGATCAGCCACTTCCCTAATCCATACAACATCTCATACACAGCGAAAATTACACTCTATCCTGCTCAGGTAGGGAACAGACAGAGATGCAAGACTTTCCCTTTGACGTGAATATGTGAGGATGATGGTGTTACCGGAACAGTCGTTAGATCAATCGGCGTGGCGCTACATGGGGAACAGACCAGCATTTGTCACCGGACCACCGGCGCCGCAGTATTTATAGCGACGCCTGCGCAACCCGTGGGCGGCGACACATCCACCACACATATTAAAGACAATAGTTAAAGTATAAACAACTATCTACATAATTACCCTTGATTCCCTCACGATAGCCTTAAGTTAACTAATACTGTTTTTACATTATGTACACTAAATTGTATTGTACTTCAATTTAACTCCTACTTAGTCGAAATTATCTAAAAGCACTACTGAATTCTTCAAACGAATAGTCTCTTCTATGGCAGTGTCCTTATAGTTCTTTAATGTACACTTTAAACTATGTATTAGAAGTAAACTTCTATCACGTAATGAAGCTGTAGCTACACACACATATCAACGCGACGAACCCTGAGGTTCGGACAAAGTTCGCGGCACTGATCGGCGTCGGCGGCACTTCTTCTATAGGAAGTTTCTTATGTCTCTCCCCATGTCTATCATGGTTCTTGGTATGATTCTTCATCTTATGGTAGCATAGCCTCGCTAAATTGTTCTGCATTCTTGGACAGTCGTAATCATTGCCGTCGCATTGGCAGGCGGTTAGCGCGGCTGCTTTTTCCTGCTTTCTTAGAATTTCTATTGAGTTAAGGCACTTATTGGAGCACTTTCTGCCTCGGAACATGGAGCGGCAGAGTCTGAGGTAGTACTGCAGGGCGGTGGCACACTGTGCGTCGGCCAGGCAGATGAGCTGCGACAGATTGCAGGAGGAGGTGGCGTTGGCTGCCCCCTTCAGCACTTGAGGCCGACAGATGTCGATGCGTTGTTTCGCCTCCAAGCAGTACTCGTCTTCGCATTCACACTGCAACAAAAGAAAAATAAATCAGAAGAATTCTTATTACTAACTTTTCTAGATGTTGTATTTTAAACAAGATTTGACCGCATTTAAACGTAACGTGGCTTAATTTTTCTGTCCATATTACCTCTCTAGGTATAACAAAGAAAAAGCCATGTTAGACATGAAACATCTCAAACATGGAAAGAAATCACACCTAGTATCGAGTTTCTTATCAAATATTTCCTCCTACACCTAACGCTCTCCATTCACAAACTGCATCCAAGATTATAAAAAAAAAACACGTTATGTAAAAGAAAATCTATTAATAATTCAATGTAATAAAGTTTTAGGGAAACTCGTAAATCCTCGCGGTCCATGGAGCATAATAATAACGTTGTAGAACGTAAAATACATTTTACGACACCGAACATTCCGGAATCTATCCACTATCAAAATATAGCGTGATTTGTGAAATTTATAACACGACACGGATTACCCGAATATTATCACAGCTTAAATAGATGGTCCATTTATTCAGCTTACTGAAATTACCTATACAGATTATTCCAAGGTTCTTGAAAACAAATGACTGTGCACTTAAATGGCATGCATTAACACTACAATTTACAAGAAAAAACGAAGGATCACAGATCACATAAGAATGCACTCATGAATAGCTAATGCCGTATAAAATCGCAGTCTCGCTCGTAACGAAGAGAAACGACCTCGAAAATTGGCAGTTGCTTCGTTAAGATGCAACATTCGGTTACGCTCTCAAATTTAAGGTCAATTTACCGGATATCTAGCGCGGATTAATGAAGACACGGCCGCCCGTCTTACGCTTAGTTTTTTGTGAGAACGGAGCAACACCTGCGCAAGAGTCGACGCTGCGGTAGGTCCCGATCAAGACGTCAAATCTCAAGGCTGTGCGCGGCCGCTCCTTTGCTCTGCCTTTCGATATATATTGCCCAACGTAGTACTCGTAATCACACTCGCTAGTACGAGCTACGATATAATTAAAGGTTCGACCGGTTTAAGTTCAAAATGCAATTTTATCTATGCATAGTACTGACTGTAGATAATAATGTAAATGATAACACTTATTAAACGCACCTGCTTTACGTAAAAGTGTAACAGTAGAAGCTAATGGATATTTAATTCGATAGTACGAAAGCTGTCCTTAAAATTCGTGTGCAAGATGTAAATAAGTTCGAGTATGGTGTAATGTTTTCTGTAATTTAGTGCGGGAAGCACCTGCGCGTCTGGGGGGTCCATGAGTGGCAGATAGCGAAGGCTTTTTGTTGATTCAATTGCAAATGGTGGTGATACAATTTCATTACTACGTTGACTGGTAGAACATTAATCACAATAGACTGTATCTGTCAAAAATCTCAAAAGAAAGAGTGTTAAAGAAAGAAAATTTTGCATTATTTTTTTACTGTTTTGTTTGTGTAAATTATATTGGATATTCCATGTACAGACCGCGATCCGTTACATTTGTATTATATGTATTGATGAACATATCATTCGTTTTAGGATAAAGAAAAACACTTTCTTTACTATCAGTCCTCACCATGTATATAGACCTCACCATCAGTCCAAAATGGTATAGATTTCTAGACTGGCTTCTGGTTTTACATAAAACAGTCAGGTAGTTCCAACAGACACGACCAGCGCAACAATGTTGGAAATCTTTATGAGACAACTAATAAGAACATAGCGCCAAGGTAGCCCGCGAAATTCAATTTTTTGCAATTTGCTGTGTCAGGCTGTAGGCCTAGGGCTGCGGGCTGTTCGAAAGAGATACCGCGGCCCTGGAAGACAAAGGGCAAGGAAGGAACATGAATGGGTTTTAGTCAGTACAAGTCTGACACTCCCTTCCGCTCTGCCCAGAACGGGAGAAGTCATGTGATGATTTCCCATCCGTAAAAAAAAAAAAGGCTGTAGGCCTATGTTGAACAAAATATGATTTGCGACCGTAGCACATATTATGTATTCACAGAATTACAATGGTTAAAATCATCAAAACAACCGTCTAAGCTCACTTAATCCCATTAAATGACTTTTCATGAAATAGCCTGACACTGTAAAATGTAAAAAAAGCGTAAGATTTTTGAAGTAAACTTTAGGCGCGACTAGGGAGTAACTCAGATTTTTTTTCTGACGGAAGTAACGCTTACTATATTAAAAAATGGAACGATCTTATACTCAAAAGCATGGCAACCAAGGAGCCAACTTATCAAAGGTTTTATTTAAATATCGAATTGGCTTGCAAATAGAAAGCAGTTTATTGAAAAAAAAACAAATGAACTCATCAACGCGAGAAAAAATATTGTTGTTTGTGTGCATCATTGATTTTGAAAATTTTAATTCATTGCCTCGCATTATTTGCATGCCGTTTTTAGTAGGCGAAAGAACTATGTTTGTGTTATAAAATCTGTAAAACAACATATTTCAGGCAAATAAAGTCAAAGTCAAAGTTTTTGAAGTAAAACTTCTTTAGGCGCGACTAGGGAGTAACTCAGATTTTTTTGAAAATCTCTAAATATACTTGTTTATTTATTACTTTTAAAATAAGTAAATTAAAAGAAAAAGAAGTTTTACTTCAATCGCGCGTAAAGGTTACACGCACACATTTTTTTTTAATTTCGCGGCTAACCATTGGCGCTTATCCACCTTAAATCAGCTTAAAGTTTATTACTAAAATAGAACTACTATAGTCGCAAATTAGCTCAACTGCACAATATAAGAGCAGTTACGGCTAATAATCATTTTTACAAAGTTGCCGCTTGATTACCTATTGTTTTGTACAAAGTTAAGCTTATAATAAAACGTTGGTCTCTTCGTAGATAATTTAATGTTGGCTGTCGCTTGTTTACCTGATAATTGCTTTATCGCCGTAAAATAATGATAAGATGCAGGCAGTGTCCATAAAATTATTTAATTGGGTTTAGGACGTTTTAGTGCAATTTACTGTGTCAGTTTAATAGTGTGCTATGTTATTTATTCAGTACTTAAATACGATTATGATGCATTATCATTCAGATCCTGTCTCTTTGCAGCCCTCCCTAGTGACGCCCTAAGCCGAGGCTCGTACCCCATAGGGGGTGCCCTTAGCGATGTCCCTTAGTTTTTAATGTTTTTACCCCTGGCTTACACTCAAGGCGGGTCCACAGGATAGTTTCGTGAAGCAGCAGCCAACCGCATAGGTTGCCCTACGAGATACCATGCAAAAATAAAACGATAATATGCATGAGTTTGAAGTTTTTTTATATAAAACAAAGTCACTCCCGCTGTCTGTACACTTAGATCTTTTAAATTATGTAACAGATTTTAAAGCAGTTTTCAGCAATAGATAGAGTGATATCTACATTGCACCCGTGCGTAGCCGGGGTGGGTCGCTAGTTGAGGAATAAGGGACTTGTCGTAAGGAAAGTTTGGAATAAATATAAATAGCTTTACTATAGGAAGAGACCAAAGACTGAAACAATGAGTTCATTGTGTAGAAAGGAATGAAGACAAGCTTATGGGTGGTTCAGTTCACCCCCGAGATGGGGGGTGATGGATGAAGTGATGCACTTTTATTTACGTAAAAATTTAGAGTTGATTGGTGGATCTCGTGGCTAAATAACAGCCGTTTGGGTCGATCTTCAGGTTAAGCCACGTTTGCCTAGGTTTGTCCGTGGAAGGGTGACCACCCATTTCATACCGAGTTTCCTCCGTGCCTCGGAAAGCACGATAAGCTGTAGATCCCGGCTGCCATTAGTAATAGAACTTTGACAGTCGTTACAGGTATCCAGTGCGGCCCGAAAGTCTTACAACCAGTCTTATCAAGCCGTATCATTTTACCCACTACCAATAAGGTTGTGGTGGTCAGATAGGTCACTCCGAGTAAAATACTGGTATTCAGCTGAATCTGGTTAGACTTGAAGCCAACCCCAACATAGTTGGGAAGAGGCTAGGCAGATGATGTTAGGTTTGAGTTGGTTTGATCCTGTTTATTCTCAATTACATGCATCTGAGTACCATTCTTCAAATAAAAACTGGTAGGAAAAGTGCATTGGAAAGGTGCATTGCAACGCATAGCGGCACAGCTTACTTTTACCAGCTTTTAGTATCAAAATTTCAAGAACATGAAAAAACTGTTCTTGATAATTTAATGTTATTCTTTTTTCCAAATTTTAGTTCGTGTACAAACTTTTTCACCACCGGTAACACCGCGGGCGCAGCTAGTTGTCAATAATTTACAAGATTTTAACACTAAACTGCGGAGCAAAATCAATCCGCTTACCGACATCATTCATCGTCATTATTATATTTAGACTGTATTCCCAGACGTGATTATGATACACTCTCTCCTTACAGAAACTGTACCTGCTCGCCGTCTCACTGATGTAAGTGCATTAGCACCACTTGAAGTCACATGTAGCAGAGACGTGTTAATTGAAAGATCAAAATTGTGCATAAACAGTACCAGGTTGCTCCACCTACGCGGTTGGTACTGAGTTAGGTATTTGATTTGAATTATACATAGTGCTTCAAAAATTTGAAAGAAGAAGATTCGTTTCTAGTAAAAGAGAAATCTCACATTTCTACTCTTTCTACCATCTTCTCGTTCTATCAACATAAATCGTTCAGCTTCAGGCAGCTGTCCTCAAGAAACCCTCGTTCAAAAAAAAAATTCTTTGGGATAAATTATGCAGTATGAACTGGTTCTAAGTTCCAAGATTACCCAAGATTCCTGGATCTGTACTTGGTTGTCAAAACCATTACCTACTCAGATTCAATTTCAGAAAATATCCCCGGGTAAAACTTTTTTTTATTTTTTTATATCGTCTATTCTGTCCCATTGCTGGGCAAATGCCTCCCCATTCCTTTCCAACTCTCCTGAGTCCATAACGATTCCAAATCTGCAACTATCTGCCTAAAAAAAAAACTTTAAAACGTTACAAACAAGCAACTGCATCTAACCTCAACCGTAATTTTCTGCCATCAGCTACCACGAAACGTTTCACACGTTCAGTACACAAACACTCAATAAAGTTTGTGGAAACAATAATAAAGCCAAAAGTACACCCGGTCTGTTTACCACGTGCCTGTACCACGTGAACTGATTCGCCAACATTCTTCACACATTTCTCCCCAGTTTAGATTCATGAAATCTTTAAAGCCCACATTAAGAAGGAGATATGAACGCTGAGCGCTAAGATGGCGTTAAAGTATTCAAAATGGCGGATAAGTATTTAAAAAAGTTTTCGGGATTTGCGTTTTTTGGTTGTGTTCGTATCTGTTGTTTACGCTTTTGTTTTAAACAATGTTTTTAAATTCTATATGAGTTTTTCAGGAACATTATTTGAAATTCAGTGAACAACTTCATGATCGCGGTAAAATAATTTGCGCATGGCGAACTGATTGTTTCCATAAAATAATAATAGATTTTAAACACTTTTGCCACACACTTTTCCTTTCATGTTCAAGAGCATGAAATTTCATTGTAAGCGAACACAATCATATTTGTTTGACAGCAGTCGCAGGCGCACAGAATTGTTACTATACTATTGGTCCATCGGGAGACGTGCTAGGTACCAAGTTAGTTCACGAACGAGGTCGTCAACCGCGACCCTCGACGTTCCTCCGTGTCGGACAAATCTGCCCACAACGTCTAAATTAGATTTTATTGCAGGGCGTCTGCTACATGCACCTATACAGAACCAAGTAAGCAAGACCTCTTTCCTCTCATCCTGGTTAACGAACTACAGCTCATAAGCTACTGGTCGTATCCCCAATTGAGTGAGGCGTAAGCTGTAAACAGCTGTTATGAGGAGTAATTGTGACAAGTCTGAACTCTGAATAATCAATCTGAATAGATTCAAGCTGCAGTTTATAAATAAATGATGATTACAGTTTACAAGTGGCTGTTATGATGATAGATTTATTAGACAGTGAGCGCAGTTTTAAACCGAAGAATAAAACAATTGAACTTGTAGAGAGTGTAGTAATGGTATGGTTCAATGCAGCCATACTGTCTGGCTCTTTTTTGCCACTTTTGTATTCTTAAGTGGGGAGTTCATTGGGGACAAATTTTCCATGAATATTAATTTTGTAAATTTTCAGAAAGATAATTATATCCGATACTATACGAGTAAAATGTACATTCACGATGTACTTATGACATAAAATTCTATTACGATAACTATTGGCTTTCTATAATACAATATCAGTGCACTATGCAAGCAACGGTTGAATGAAGATATTCTTTGAAACAATGCTCCATTACTAGAGTCAGTGAATGAAGCGGTAGTGTCGGATACATATTCTTGAATATTATTAGATTGCATATGGCTGATCATACTCGCATTTAATAATGTAGATACGGGGTAATCTCAGGATGAGCTACTAATGGAACTTTGTAGTACAAATAGGCTTTGCAAGTTAAATGTCTATATCTCTATCGAATACGATGAGAATAATGGAATTTAGTATACAATAACAGGTGTTCTCTTGATGTGGTGGACCTGTGGTGTTCTACGGTGTTAAGCACGCAAATCATTGTGATGATAATTATGTGCATTAAATATTTATTACACGGGTCGTGGAGGTATTTAAAGTAAAGTTATAACATTAAAAACTTCGGGGAGGTCAAGTACCTTTCAGCTTCCTTAAGGGTATTTTTTTTAACAGATTTTATGCAGGCAACACAAGCAGAGGAAACATTGATGTTAACTCATGGCTCCAATGTAAAACTTTTTGGAACACTACGGAAATGTGCATCTTTATTAAGATTAGTATCTACCTAAGAGTACAATACTGTGCTCCAAGGGAGACAACACCTTAAATCGTGAAAGTAGAGCCCTCATTCTTTGTTTTCGTGTGAAGTCCAAGTTTTTATGTCGCCCATGGGTCTCTGACATGGTTTAGTAGTAAGTAAAAAAGACTATGATCGGATATTTATCAAGAGGGGTCCAATTTCGAAAGCCTAATAACACTACGCACAAATACAAGTGCAATCTGTTCGCCGAAGAGCTAAAAAAACAGATAAAAGCCTCACATAACTTCATACTCTTTACGTTCAAGCTTATAATAATGTGTGTTTACATCCGCAGGACGGCTAAGTTGTCACTACATACATAATCGTTAGTTCAATGTTAATGTTGGACATCCGCCAATGTATCTCGGACAATCTCGTGTAAATGTACTTTCCACGTTAGATTTAAAATTGTATATTGTAAAATTGTAAGTTGTAAATAATTTAATGAGGTGTCAAAATATTTGCAGTGTCAAATAGTGATGATAGGTAGCTGGTAGGTGTGACACCTTGGCAGATTAAATTTACTTTTTAAATTCCAGAATTTTTTACCAAATCATATCCACTACATTCATGTATATGATATAGATGATTCGTATAGTAGTAATTTATACAAATCTCACATTGGGTACCCTATAGCAATTAATGTTCTAACCCCAGTGTTGCATATTTAGGTACTATCAAACCTACCGTAGTGAGTTCATATGTAAGTATGAAAATGGGCGGCAGTAAACTAGCTTAAGTTTGCATGGCTTTCTATACGGCAAAAAAACTTCTAGTTCTGATTATCAAGACTAATGCTCAATTTCTTCTTCGCTACGAAGAAGAATGCTCAACTTACATTCATAAGCTCCTTCCCCTCTTCCGTAGATGTCAACGCTATCAGCGCATTCCCACACTCTCTCGGACACATGCTGGTCTCCGTAGGCTCAGTCAGCACGGCCTCGCACATCATCATGTAGTTACCCAGCGCGGCGCCGCAACCTGTGCGGAAGGCGCAGCGCGTGCGCGCCTCGTTGCACGACATCGCGCCGCCGACCGCTGCGCACGCGGCCAGCAACGCCGCTATCAGCCACATCACCTGGAAACAAGAGAAGGACGTTAGATTTTGCTATGTGAAGGTGTACATCGTAATAAAAGTTCTTTATTTAAGGTTGGGTCTTGTTCGCCTGCAGCCTGAACACTTTCAGATTTGTGTAAACCGGGCTTTACCAGACTTTTGAAAATACAATTCCAGGATTTTTAATCGCCAACTCGTATTGTTGAGTAAAAGATCTAGCTATCGAGGGCCATTGTTAAATTACATGAATTATCTAACTTAAGAAGTAAATAACCTGCTGTCAGGTCAATTGCGCATACACAAGCTCTAGCTAAGTAACTCCTGACTACGTATAGAACAACTATAATGGTAGCAGTCGAAATGCAAATTGCAAGCCAAAAACAATGTATCGATAATGAAGCCGTTTCCGAGCGTTCTTTCGCCATCTCTCGGTAACTCTCGGGATTTCTCGGGTAATCTCGCGCTTACTCGGGCATTTTCTCGGAAGACCGGAGCCGCTTCGTAAACAAACAGAATCGCGTCACGTCCACTCGTCACTCGCTACTTACTTACACGTTTACCGTAACATTCAGATAGGGTTGGCGATTCGGTGGTCTAGTATGACCATTAGTAAAAGGTACGGTACGGTAAGTCGAAGGTACGGAGATAATTACTTGAAAGTCAAATGTATTTGCTGCTTATTTACTGATATGACTTGAGATTATTTTTACTATCAAAATACTTAAAACCAAGTTTCAAAGGAGTACTCGAAAATCTAGCTCTAATCACAAACAAAAATTTCGTTTCCATAAAAGCAATTAGTCAGACAACTGCGACCAGTGACCGAAAAGTTGAAACTGAACTTTTAGACACCCCTAATATTCAGAGAGAAGAGTATAAGGTCGTCGGCCGCCGAAGAGTCCCCGGTGCAAAAAGAAAACAAACTGACAACTTAAGATGTCCACCACTCCGGCGCAGGAGCGAGTGTAACATTACAATAACAATTGCTACCTGCATTAAACATCAACCTTATTTCCATACAAATAAAGACTACGCCGCAGTAGTTACGGATAAACAGCAAACCCTACGTGAGCTGTTTGCTTTAGTAATTCAATTACATAATAGAATTACAATCAAGCCCAATATTTGAGGAGTACTTAGCGTGTAATTTTTAGAGGGTTGAGGCACATGGCTGTCTTGTGGTTTAATTTGAAGAAATAACATTTTGAGTGCGATTCTCTGAATCGAATCTTATGTATCACTCCTGACATCCATGGCCATACTGCCACGTCCGCTCTTACACTTCTCAACACTATGTCATTGTGTCCATGTTTATGCAACGCCTCAAACCCGCTCGACCAGAGACTAGAATGGAAGTGTCGTTGCCTTAATAGTATCATTATAGCACATGGTTCGTGCAGTTGGGGGTGGAAAGCGCATTCCGAAACCCAGGACAATTCTAGGTAGAAGATTGTGTACGTGAGATGACGAGAACTAATGGACCGACCACGTCGAGATAAAATCAAACGTCAATATTACACAAACAGAGTCGTGAAACTTGTTGTCGTGACGACTAACCCAACACAATATCTTTGACACCAAACTCGGGCCGACCCGACGCCGACGTGGTAAACATTATCTAAATCGAAATCCGAGAAAGGCATCGCTGCGACATTTCTAGAGCCGTAATCCAAACGGCACGGTTAGCGTGCAGGTGTGAAAAGCGCCTAGTAATTACTTGCACACAGTCAACAAACTTGGCTGGACTAGCAACACACGTGAAAATGTTCCACGATATACTCCAATATGGCTTATGTGTGTTGGTATGTAGTGACAGCTAAATTGTGAACGAATAGCTAGCAAATACAGTTTACAGAATGTATTATGGCTCCATCTAAAGTTTTAAACAGACAATTCCATATCAAACACAAGCGAGACGATTCTTTTGACTGCCAAAATTCTTTAACGTCCATATAAAGTCTCAAAACAAACATAAATTAGCTAAAAGAATACCCGCAGACGTTTAAAAACAAACGTAGCATGACTGCATTATGATGTAGTACTCTTGCGGCTGCGCGCGCGCCGCTCTAACCAGAAACACAAACAAGTCGTGTTCCCGCGCAGCTCATTATTGCATGTCGTTAGGCGCCAACTACGAGGACAAATAGCTACCGAACAAGCTCACAGACCATACTTGCATGCTTTTCGAGAAATTGTGTAAAGAACTAATTTTATTGGTTTTTGCTTGGTCTAAATCAGACTGGTACTAAACTTTTTGTCTGGAAGATTAGGGCATGTGTGTATTTTCTTTATATGGTTTTCATTACTTGATCCTAGGCTGTAACTTAAGTTGTACGTGTCCTGTCAAATCTATTTTATAGTCTGTTAAAGGCCTTTTAGGTCCTGTTTTAATATAAATCTACTAGCTCTAACATTTCTTGCGCCCCTAGTTCGCATATTTGCGGGAAAGTAAGAACTAGATTCCAAACTAAGAAAAACCGCTTCAAACCTGGCGTATTTGGTACCGGCAAAGCCGGACACCTTTAAGCTTAGACTCCACCAAATCGGAGACAAGTGGAGCAGAAAGGAGATGTGCAAGATTCCACCAATCACAGAAGAGACGAGAGACACATACGTAGATAGCAATGAATGTGATTGGTCGGTTTCCACACGTCTCTACTTCTCTCTGCTCGTCACCATCTTGGTGTAGTCCGAGCCTAAGCATGTTATTAAAACCATTAACAACTTCTATAATTTACTACAAGTTTTACCAAAGTAAAGCAGTAATGATAATGAATTGCTTCCACGGTTCTACTCCAAGTTCGACAGACACCAGATTTAAAGGTAGACGGTAAGTACATTTTGATTTATCACCACTACACACAAACTAATGATACTGTGTTTATTCCTCTAAACCAATGTCTACAGTGCTGATTTACGATGCTCGTTTTTATGGAGTCGAATATAAGAGTATAGAATACTCTCACGACACATTATGTTCGAATATAAATGATCGTATTATACCGCTTTCTAAAACTTGTACACCTGCTTGCATATTGAATGATACACGAGATTATTGAACAAATGTTGAATATGGAAATGGTAATTATAAGCGAACACAAGAAGCTTTGAGCTGCAAACGAAATTATTTCCGATTTTGTTACTATAAGTACTCTATATTTAGGAATCGTTACTGCAGATGTTTCCGAATTCGCGTAAGGAATTAAGACAACTTTTTGCTGACTCTACTAAAGGTATTACAACGATGGTTAAGCTTTTGGGTAGCCGATAATCTTTCCAAGTACACAAATAAGACTAACGTGTCTCAACGATTGTATGAAGACTTTCCGCAGTAGCAAAAGATAAGTAAATAATCGCTACATACGTACTCAATGCAGAGAAAACGTAGGCGTTTTACAAATTACGTATGTTCTTGATATAAAGTAACATAAACCAAAGATAAAGAAACGTAATACTAAATAGATACAATGTTATCAACAGACGCGCCATCTTATTCCAACAATGTTACAATTTCCATTTTAATATTGTTACTTACATTTGTATGAGAAAAGCATCAGATTTCATCTCTCACGACTAATGGATGGACTAACTGGATAACCATTACGATACAAATAGATACGATACAAAAGGAAGAAGCCTGACTTAGATGTACCTCCAAAAATATCAAATTATTCCAAGGAAGCTATTTACGGGCCTTGAACTCCATACCGACAATCGACATCTTTCAGAAGCAATTAAAAGAGCAGAACATAAATTAATATCAGAATAAGGACTGCATTTTATATTTATTTAGAACAGTATTACGATATATCTTTATTAACCTTCTGTATCAAGTTGTAAATCATGAAGAATCTTCTTGACGACAATTTCATTCGTGAATCTATCAACAATTACACCACTCAGTGCAAACTGCAAAGTCCTTAACAATTAATTTATTAGCATAAACAACGTTCATTCAACACTTCTCATATCATTTAACTGTCCCATTAATACCAAATCATACTAAACACAACTTACGCAACATAAAATGAAGTAATTACCAGAAAACAAGTGATTTAGATAATGTTATCTTGTGTTTCCGAATGTTATCTGAACGACCAATGATGTTAGACCTCTTAATTGACCCGCGCGAAATTATCTTACATTGAATAATAGGGCACTTGAAGTGTCAATTAACATTGGGATTGTTTGAAGAGATTGGTGTTGTTGCAATAATTGCAGATAGTGTTTTTTTTATTGAACCGATTTCCTTATGCTGTGATCCGTCGTTGGTTGGTTGTCAGCTAAATAAGGTCGTCTTGCATCATGAATTCATGATAATACAAACCTGAACAGTCAACGAATGATTGAATCTTGAAGGGAAATACAGTTTCAGATCGCCTTTTGCCTTTTGAAATTGAAATATAAATCATAATTTCTGTATTTTATGCTTCATATGAAGAGCTGTAACTACATACGTTTTTGCTTAACCGCATATCACTACTTTTTTTAAGGATTATTTTGGTTCGTTAAATCTAGGTAATGCGTGAGCTCCTGCTTCTCTTGTGTATATTATTGTATTTCTCAGAACAACATATAGTGGCCTATATTCCAACAAGGATCTGTTCCTATTTACAGCATTTCCTCATTCCTCCCATAGGTATAGAAATACATGGATGCGCTTCAATTTAACTTTTTAGAGACGCTCTTTTTTAAAAAAAATACCTGTTTAGACAATTTCTGCGATAGCTCTACTTTTGTAAGTTCTCTTTTATTCATTTAACAGCAGCCTTTCCAAAAAGCAAATTTTCTGTTATCAGGAGTTGAGCGCGTTCGCTCAATGTCATCGTTTTGTAAACTCTTTAGCAACACTTTAATGAGGTTATCGCTAATTGTGTGTCACCCGATTAACGCCTTTGTTAGCCCTTGGGAGATAAACGTTTTGAAGATACCGACTGTAATGTTTAATTGAAATAACGAATAAAATACAGAAATGATTGTACATTTAGACAAAGTAATCGTAGACGTCAAATACTGTAAGGATTGTGTACCTAGTGGCCATTGCCATAATTATTATCTTCTAAGACAACTGTAAAGAAAAACGATATGAGAATATCTATTTTTGCTACAAATCTTCAATAGAAAATATTAAAAAGGTTATATGAGAGCGGTATCAAGTCGAAAGTGAAAAGTCTGTTAGTAATAGTAAGCATGCACCATCGTGGACCATATCATCGCTTACCATCAAATATAATGTATGTATTGTGTTATGCTGGGTACACATTGCCAGACTTATGCAATGCAACATGAAATGTAACCCAACGACAAGGCGAAATTGTTTCATTGCATGTTACATTTCGTAAGTCTGAACATGGTTTTATATCAAGCTGGTGTCCGTAACTCCACGTCCAAGGCGAGTATTTTGCGTAGGTAAGTACGGCACAAAATATCGAACAGATATTTGAATCTATACTTAAATTAGAATTACAATTTCTTAGAATAGTGATCATCGATGAACACCTCTAGCCTTATTTCAGGGAACACCATGGTAACTGGTAACGAGACACCTATTACAGTCGCATCAAATGCAAGAACGCAACGCATGCAGGTACACAGAGAACAGATAATGGTGCCGTTCCCTTGTTCACAAACTAAACTAAATTTAAGTTGAGTGCATCTTTTTCTTTCTATTTCATTATGAAAAGGACAGAAGATAAATATTAGTTTAGTCCTGTCAAATTAGTCTGCACTTGACGTGATTTGATGTAATTTTAGTAGTCAACTTTTTAATCACGTCTAAACTTGTGTCAGGCGCTGGTTAATTTGACAGGACTAAACTAAAATTTATCTTCTGTCCTTTTCTTAATTAAATAGAAAGAAAAAGATGCACTGAACTTAAATTTGGATTAGTTTGTAAACAAGGGAATCGACACCAATGTCTGCACCGTTGAGAGCGACGATAACCACGGTAATAATAATTCTGCAATGCCACGACTTCCTTTTTTCTTTATTGTTTGCAGGTCGAATAGTATAATTGTGTCCTATATGCTTTTTTGGAGTCCCACCAGGCACATGAGGTTTCATGAAATTGGTTTGTATTGCCTTTGAAAAATACATCCAAATCGTAGGTTCGTAGCTAGTTAGCTACCCACTAGGGTACAAGTTAATGTCTGCATTTTTCATTTGATTATGTTGGATACTGTATTTCCTGACAGTTATATTTTTCATTTGAATGAAATAAATTAATTATAAAGAATAGGGTTAAAGAACTAACAAGTGATTATTACTTTACTGATGAGTTCAATAAATAGTAATAACCAATAGTTGTAATGATAATACTTACAATTATAATTAACCAGAACAATGACGAAATAATTTTTAAAAATACAGTAACTGATAACTTGTATGTGTCCCAAACTAAATGAATTAAATAAAATCCATAATGACAAACACTAGTCTCAAATGAAAAACCATATACTCTTGTTTTATCCTACCCCAAGTATAAAACAAGTGGCAGATTATGCGGGCAACTCTAAAGATGTTTGGTTTCACACAAATCTCATGTTACCAGTATAATAAATCATACAAATCAATGGGGCTCTCAACGAGGCGTATCCTAAGCTGCAACTGAATATATTCGCAGGATTCAGCTCTTGATACCTCGAGAGGTTGGTGACTCAGATGCAGGAGTTAATGCAGTATTGGATTTGAAGAGTGAATGCATTCAAGCATAAGATTACCAGTCATGTGAATACGGCAGTTAGCTATTAAACGAACGCAGTTCGCAATAAGCGGATATCATGTGACAAATTGAGTAGGTACACTTTGACACTTGATGTTGTGTTTGATAATAAAAATCAGACGCGGACGACCGTTACTTATTAGTTTTCCTCTGTTGTATGAAGAATGTCTATATTTGAAAAATATATGTTGTTTAAAATGCATCAAATACCACTTTAAAAAAAGGAATGCTCTTGCTCATCAACGTTTAAGCAAACCTAGAATACATCAATGGAAGTCACCATCCTCTAAATCTTGGAACTTTCTTTTTAGGAAGCCTTAGCCCAGACCCTTAAAGATATTTGGTGCCAAGCCAAGACAATACAATTACCAGATGGGTCAGTGGCGATCCTCAGCTCTGAATCCACCTGAATCCTCAGAAAGGCCCGCGTATAAGAAAAAACCAGTTAAAAGAAACTTAAAATACAGTCAAAACCGTTTATGGCGACATCGTTTAGAACAACATACCGGTTAAATTGACCAAAATCAAAGGTCCTGGCTGAATGTAATATGACCGCCTTACCGAAAACATTGGTTTTTACGACATTGTTAACTACGACATACCGCATTAAGCGACCACATTTGGTTAATGTTTTCGGAGAATTATATCTGTAGAACGACCGGCTCAGCTGTATTGTAAACAATTTGAATAGGTAACTGTATCCACATCTGGCACAGTATAATAGTCAATGGCTATTATCGTAAAAGTAAACAAAGTTTAGGGTCTTTTGTAATTCTTAGAAACAAAGCACATGCATGCCGTAGCCCCAAGGCCCGCTTCGTCATATCTCTTAAGTCAGTTTGTTACTTATCTTTACACAAGACGCACCAAAACATATTGTTGAGTTAACTGTGAAAATTGTAACATGTCGCAAAAAAGAAAACAAATCAATATCGAAGAAAAATCGCGTATTATTTCAAAGCTAGAGAAAGGATTTTCAAACAAAGACCTGGCAAAAGAATATGGTGTATCACACTCGACAATTTCAACCATTTGGAAAGAAAGGGAGAAAATTCAAATCCTTTACGACAGAATTTTTTGAAAATGAAACGAGCCAGAACAACGCGGCATACGAAGACTGAGGAAGCTTTGTTAAAGTGGTTTAAATATCAAAGGACAAATAATGTGCCAATAAACGGACCAATTCCTATTAATACCTGTCACCGGTTGTTACAACTATCGGTTTTTACGACTCAATATGAGTAGTCCCTTCGATGTCGTTATAACAGATTTTGACTGTATTGTTTGTTGTTACACTAACGGAAGCAAACTGATTGGCTCCAATCCAAAGGACGTCCGGCTCAACACCACTTGAGCTCTTGTTTTTGCAGAGCGGTCCAACGAAACCAACATATCAGTATCAATACACATGTTATTCACTGCAACATTGTAATAGGAATATCAACAAAAGATTCTCATAGCTTGACAAAAACGAGACAAGACATTTGGAAGCAATACTTACAAAATCTTGGCAAAAAATCGAAAGCAACATCTTATTCAAAACTTGCATAACCTTTAACAATAATAAGAACATCTTAATTCTTATTTCACGCAGGTAACATCGCTTGATCTCTTCCACGGGACATGGTAGAAATAAAACTCAAAAAAATGAACAGTAGCAAGTAAAAAAGGGCCATTCAAAAGGCCCGCAGGTAGCAATTCTTAACACTTTATTAAAGTTGTCTAGTTGTGCGTTCAAATAGAACACATTAGCTACTATACTAGTGCTTTAAGAAGAGATTAATTTTATTGTTTCCTTCCTTTCAAACTAAGTACCCGAGAGTAATAAAGAAAGGCTTGCGATGACCAAATAAATCACGCAAACGAAAGACTACGAACTGCAATTTCTGACCGACCATCTAGACTGTTTGAAAAATGGATTGACTGGCGACTAAGCTGTCTCATGAAAACAGATGTCGATTTTGACTCTTCTCCGGAATCTACAAATTCGTGGTTTCAGATGTAAGGACATACCATGCTGCTCATAAATCATTAAAAAGGTCGGTTTGGGAGACAAATTAAGACATGTGGCTTGCAGCTGCAAGGGTCAGAATAGTAAATGCGCCGTCCACATTTTTTGTTTCCAAACAACCGAAAGGAATATGGCAGTTCTAATTCAAGTATGGAGTGGAGATCATTCGTACGCGTGACCAAAAGGAAAACAACGTTTGAATATAACGCGATCGGTTTTGGTAAGGAAGCCAATAAAACGGTCGTAACCGTTCAAACGTGTTACCGTTTCGCAACGAGACACCTCGTAAATGTTTTGTTAGTCCTTTCAATTTTTCACTTAACTTATTTTCTTATACAATTTAATATTAAAAACAAAGGCGTGAATAAAACACTTATTTGGGTTTACATTCAATACAATGCAGTTTGAAATAAACGTTTGATTTGAAATCGGTTGAAACCCAAAATGAAGGAGAGTATAAAATACGGAGAAAACAGTTGTTCACTTCCTTTAGATATGAATGCGTCTTCATATAGAAACAACTATACAAATAAATGCCCATATAACTTCCATATAATCACGTGCATTATAAGAGTTGCCTCGTGTCATATCATGTCACTATCATATCATATCAAAGCTTAAACAAACATAACTAAGAAGAGAAGAAAGGTATTGTGTGCTAGCAAACCCAGATAACGCCAGTGGTAACATGATATTCTTGAAGCCTAGTCATCCACTATTAATTATGAAAGTAAACATAGATTAGAGACAACTGATGCAGCTGAAGCTATCCAATTTCTCGCTTCGTGAAAAGAAAATAAACATTCGGAAGAAATCATTCTCAAAGCTGGACAAATCCCCGTCCATTTGTTTAGTTTGTAAACTCAGTCCACAATACAAACTTTTGTAAGATCTAAGCCAAATATCAATATAGGATTTTCCGGTTCTGGAAATATTTGGAATGACGCGAAGAAAATCATCACGTTATGAAAATAATGAGAGTAAAGAACTATAAGTCTAATATTGAACTTGGCTTATTACAGAATTGGGTAGCATCATCTTCATCATTGTTGACAATTTGGCACGCAATGTAGACTAAAGATTTAACATAAGCTCCCAATTAGACACGTAGAGGTACCTAAAATGATCTATAAATGCTATCAGTTTCAACTTGTTTGCATCGTTGGGAAGCAAAATGCAACTGTGATTTAGTATTTCAAAGTCATCTCCATAATTTATGGAGTCTGCAATAACTCTACGGTGTTGGTTTTAATTTTTTTTCTAGTAGGTGATGCAAAAGACATCAACATACCTAAGTAAGAATAATTGCGCGCGTTAGATTATGCTTCCATCTTTGCTAGATTTTCTTAATTATTGTTTTGGCTCCTCAAAATAATTATTTCGCTTTTATAAGGTTTCAGTTTACTTTCGGTTTTGATGCTTCTGATTTTTGTACAATGCAGTAGCGGGATTCCATCTGAACCACTTACTTATTTGTATAATGAATATCTATTTTAGTATTCTAAGTTATTCATTCATCTGCCACATCGTCCGTCTATTGTCGGATACCGAAAACGAAATTATCATAATTTTCCGCTCGCCCGCCACTCGTTCTGCGAAACTCGCAAGACGTTTCGGTCGTTAAATAAAATACCTTTTTAAAATGTCGACAGTTTGCTCTGACATTTGTGTATTGTATAATTTAAAATGGGTCTAAGTTGCTTATTTGTGATGCGTTACAAATTGTTCCTTATTGAAGTTTTATCAAGCACTTGGCAACTTCTTTAAATACTTTTCAGACTAATTACCGTCTAATTGCTTACTGTTTTGAAATCGTTCCAGAGACTTGAACACGAATTGATTTAGCTTATTGTAGCGATTATTTCGTTTAGAATATATTAAGTTATTCCAATAACGACAGAGAGACGACACGAAAACTTCCATTTCCAAAACTTGAAAATTTGAAACATCCATATTTGGCAACGTCTGCAGTAAAATGTTATCTCAAATTGTTTGGCTTGCAATTATTATTGTGTTTGTTGTTTATTAGTTTGTCCTTGACGGGCACTACCTTACAGGTAAGAAGGGAAGATAAACATTACTATGGACAGCGTACGGCAATAAATCAATCGAGGCGCTGAATACAGCTTTATGTGCGGGACGTGCGTCCGTCTAGATTAGAAAATTGTCATGTAATGACTAATTCATACGTCGGCGACTGTCCGACACCCTTGGTCCATTCTTGAATTCGCAGAAGTAATAAATGTCACACTTCTAAAGATGTCTTCTGCATTTATGTATTTTGAATATTTTAGACACGCCATTTTTAAACAGAATGAAATATGCCAGTCGTTTGTAGAATCTGAATACCTATATGAAGTTAATTCCAGTATCAGATTTTTACGCCCCATTATTATTCACAGAACGAAATCAAAAGCACATTTAGATACAGATGAAGTGCAGTCCGAGATATATAGTCTGGAATGTTTTATGTTAGAATTGCAACAGTTTTAGCCGTGCGAAAAATCGGAAATAGACATTGAAATTATTAGCATAGATACTGAGTTCGATCTTGGATGTCCACTCAAAATCCGCATAAAATATCGTTTAGCTATTTGTCAAGTGATATATTTACGTCAAACATTTAATAGACCATCTCATTAGTTCAGTACACGTTCGCTACAACTAAGGACACGGGAAAGGCGAGGACAATACTGTTTTGCCTCCAGTACTTACTCGATCAATTGAGTTATTTCTATGCGATATCACGAATATGCAAATGTGTTTTACTATGCTATGAATTAACTTGCGATCGCTGTTATTGGTGCTACGTACCGCATTCATTGTATAAATCATGACATGCGTGACCTTAAATCTTACGGTAAATAATCAATTCATGACAGATAGTTGTTCTACAATGTATGTAATGACTTCATTCATATCGTGATGTTCGTTTACTATTGTTATGTTCTTAGTTACTATGAGTATGACTATTACTAATCTTAATAGGATGTAGATGTCTACTTTTGGATTGATTTCAAAATGTACATCCTTTGAAAAGTTTTATTAATGGCACCGATTTCTTAATACATAGTCAAAGGTAGCTTATACCATTCATTTGTATACAAATCCCTTGGATGGATAAGAAGATGCAATGAATTAAAAAGTATATTGTAACATCAATCTTTGGAACCAGTGCATCATCAAGGTTTTACTCTTAACGAACTAATAAGTGAACAAGCAGAATTCCTTCGACCAGTCTATTATTAGAATCGTTACAATAAAGTTAAAATAAGATAAATGCACGTACAAATCTTGCTTCGCCGCTCTCGCCGTAGTCACATGGCTCGTGTTCATTGGAAAGTTTAGAACTCCTGTTTTTGTTAAACTTTTACGATCTCCACAAAAATATCACAGTTTAACAACGTCACATGAAACCATCACTATATTCTTGAATTTCCACGTAAAGTTTTATTTACGAACTCCGATTTTCAGTTTGCGTTTGTACGATAACTTGTGTTGTATTTGTTTGCGTTTTGTTTATACTGGACGCAAAGCCGACGCAAAGTGAGTACGTTCGTATGGGCCGCGCGCGCGCCTCCGATTGAGTTGTGTTTAGAGTCGAGAGCCCCGCCACACCGCCAGATGACAGCTTCATATCTTCTTCCCTTCCCGACCCCACTCCCACCTCTTATGTCTCTTAGGGATAAACGCTCTCTGAACGAAATAGACTTGTTGCATTTTTATTTTATTTTATTATTCTACTGGCACCGACCGGACAAGTCCGAATGAACTGTCTTCGGCTCTGTCGGATCTTTAGGATTAAGATGAATGATTAGAGGCTTTTCTTGAATTATATTTGTTGAAAGATAATATTTATCTAAGGTAGGGTAGGTAGGGTAGTAATATGTATTGCCCGTAATATAGCTGTATACTTACCTAAATATCTCGATGTCATACTGTTTGGAAATCATCTGCGAATATTTAAAATAAACAAAATTAATTTTATAAAGGTTAATGTCTTACTAAGTATAGATGTTAATCCTGATTTATCTCTCTTATTTTTAATACTTACGGTCGAAAATCGCTTGCTTTTACAAACCCGTACATACGACTACTATCCACTGTCCATATGTAACAAGTTCTCGAGAAAGTCATTATTAAGACCTTCGCCGAGGAATATTTTTTGTTCAAGGCGGCCAGTGTTTGTACGGCATAAAAAAAGTTTATTTTAAAATTGCGTTGATTGAGTTGTTATGGGCCGGCTTCGAGTATCGGAGTGATTTCATGCTTGCAGCGTCGCTTTATAAACAACTGATTACGTGTTGATGCCGATGAAATAATTGTGGTGGTAATCTGCGTTGGGAATTTCTACTGGACTGCTTTTAGTGAGTCATTAACAGTAATTACAATTTTGTCGAAGTGATTGCATTTTGCTTTTCATTTGGGAAGTTTGATTATGTTATTATTATTGGAAAGTCTTTTATTACCACATTTAACATGGTTCCGAATGAAATTTTTTTTAAGTAATTATTCCAACTAAGTACCTACAGACAGACACTCGTAGACATTGGCAACGCTGTCGATACCATAGACTTTGGCGTTTAGTATGTTTGGAATCTTGTCAATGTTAATTAGGTACTGGGGATAGAGTATGTTTGTCCAACGATAGTAAATAATAATTAGCAAAACCCATGTTTTGGTATTTCTCAAGGTACCAATTCTGTAGATTTTATCGATTTAAGTAACTTTTCTATTTTAGGAACTGTAGGAAAATCTTTTTCATCTCAGCACCTCAAACAAGCAGGTTTTGCTGTTTACAGACAGTGAGCAAAATTGGATTTTGCTGCGAGCTTGAGACAAAGTAACTTTTTAATTTTATTTTTTAAATACCGCGAACTTTTTGAAAGATTCGAAACATTTCATCTTCACTTTTTCTGTCACTTTCACTTTGATACGAAAAAAGCGAGAGATAGAAACAAGTCGATTCGAAATTCGATTTTCAAATTCCATATCTAGTAAGTAGGCCCAAAAAAGAAACAAACAATAAAACGGTCGGATACCGAAATTCTAAATCGATAACCGTAATATAGTAAATCACGTGTTTAGGTTTTAAATGAAAACTTGTTATATTTCAAATAATCGAATTATATTTTTTATAATTAAATCAAGATGAAGAATGTTGAAGAAAAAAATACGAAGTTTATCATGTATTTACTTATTTATTTACAGTTTTAACAATCTTTAATATTGAGACAGAATACCGCGAGTGTAGTTTCAGAACGCATTTTAAAAAAATAGCGGGATTCAAATTTTTGTTGTTTTATTTCGATAATAAAGTAATAATAATAAATAAATACGAGGAGTCCAGTGACGAAGTCTGCTATTTAACACCCGAAGAATTGAGGCATAATGTAAAAAATGCAGAATTAAGTTTCCTGCCTGAAAAGTCTCGCGAAAAATATCTAAAAAGTTATGATATTTTTAAGCAATGGAGACTTACAAAGGGTGCAAACCCTTTTTCGGAGACTGTACTGTTATCGTATTTCATAGAATTATCACAAACTAGGCAACCATCTACAATGTGGAGTATTTACTCAATGTTGAAAGCTACAATAAAAACAAAAGATGAGGTGCACATTGAAACCTATCCCAAACTAATTGCATTTTTGAAAAGAATGTCAGTAGGGCACATCCAAAAAGTCAAAAATATTTTCGCCCGCTAACATTTAAAAGTTTCTTAATGAAGCTCCGGACTGCAATTTTCTCGCTGCAAAAGTAAGTACTTAGTTATCTGTAATGTAGTATTGATAAATATAATTATGTACACACTACCCATTTGTGAAGATTTGGCCTAGTACTAGGCTGAAACTTAACATTATTTTTTACAAATCTCAATAATTATCTTTTCTTGTATATTGTATCTTATAAATACACAGATCATCGTCTGGATATCTGTATGTTTGTGATAGGCACGGAAAGTACTGGACCGATTTTGGTGCGATTTTCACTAACATTTTACTTTATTCTTGTTTTTAATGTATAATTTAAGTAGGTATGTATATTTTATATCTGTGTATTGTAATTCGTCGCATCAGCCTTGTCGCTAGTTTTAACAAATGCAAGTTACTTACTTATTAAAGAAAGTGGGTACGTACTTATGTTTTGTCTGTTGTGAATTTTAATTACTCATGTACAGACGCCAGCAGGTCAACCTACCTGAAACTGTCAGATTTTTCCAACCAACCTTGAACCTAATACTTCAGAGATAAAGTATAAAGTAGAAATCTGACAGATTGTAGTAGCTTGATGTGCTGGCGTCTGTACCTAATATTTTTATTGCAGGTTATCCTCATTATTGGACACTATTCACTATATTAATGGAACATGCTGCACGAACGAACTATTAAATATTACTGTTAATGCCATCGAAAAGCATTCAGACAAATTAATGTTCATCAACTTGCCGAATACAAAGACGAACATTGACAGGTCCTTTGTTATTCGCGACGAACATGTAAATATTATTGAGAGATAAAAGGCACACCCTGCTAATACGAAAACGATCGATTTTTGTTGCAGTATCATAATGATAAATGTTCGAGACAGCCTATGGGAGTCAATAAAATATGCGGGACGCCACGAGCAATAGCCACTTTTTTGAAACTGTAGGAACCTCAGCATTACACTGGACATTGTTTTCGGCGAATTTCAGCCACGCTTTTGGCTGATTCAGGAGCCGACCTCACTACAATAAAATGACACGGCAGATGGTCGAATACAGTCGCAGAAGGATATATTGAGGATTCGATCCAAAATAAATCTAAAATATGTAAGCGTATAGTAGAGACCATAACCTTGAAACAGGTTTCAGATCCTTGGTCTCGTCCGTCTACTTCTAGAGTCATGGATACCGTCGCTGAGTCACCTACTTTTACTATCTTTCCGTCACAATCAACAAGTAAGGAAGTTGAAACTATAAGCTTGGAACAGACCTCAGATCCTTGGGCTCGCCCGTCTACTTCTAGAGTCACGAATACCACCGCTGAGTCACCTACTTTCACTATCCTCCCGTCACATTCCACAAGTAAGGAAGCCGAAACCTCAGCGAATACTCTAAGTCAAGTCGCGAACACAACAATATCAGTTCCAAACAAAACTGTTACTTTTAATTTGCAAAACTGCAACCATTTTACTTTTAACTTTTGATTTTTTGATATTGTTTAAATAGATATGGTGGTGTGGTGGTTAAGTTTTACCATGTTGTTTTATTTAACCTTTAGGTATATGTTCTCGCTGCTGAGGTGAAAAATTGTATGTGTTACATGAGACCAAAGGTATTTGCATCTCGTGTCTTTGAATCCCTCGCTGCGCTCAGGATTCAAAATCAACACTCGCAGCAAAAAACCACTTTGCTCTCTTGTTGCGCAATTAACTATTATCCACTCAGGTATGTATATGAAAATGAAATGCCGTGCTTTAGTCTCGTAAAAACTCAAAAATGGCTCGACAGGTGTTTTTTTTTAATGTCGCGTTCTTATCAGGTTATTTGAAAGAAAATTATGATATTTCAATAAAAAATTGCTATGTGCCCTATTTCATTAGTAAATTGCAGCCGTGCGAAACCAGGGCGAGTCACTAGCCACATACACAATAAATCTATTATTTATTTTCAAAATAACGGCCATGGCCAATAATGTATTGATACCATCTATTGATTATCACAGGTTTTATGCGTGGCAACTATTTTTAAAATATATTAAAAGTGCAGAAGTAAGGCAGGCCAAATAATTCAAAGGCCACGCTGCAAACAAAAATCTTCCAACCCCGTTCTGGCACTCAACTACAATAACTTTTAACTACTGTATTAAAGAAAGAAGGGTAAAATTTAAGTCTGGACAAACTAGAACACCTAATATTGTGCTTTATTAAAATATACTCTACTCGAATGACGTTTACATTGAGGTGCTGTTGATGAACATCTGTGAATTGTATTGAAGAAACATCATCATCATCCTATAATGTTCCCACTGCTGGGACACAGGCCTCCTCTCTATGAGAGGGATTGGGCTATAATCCACCACGCGGGCCCAGTGTGGATTGGTAGATGTCACATGTCTTCGAATTTTTGGTTCTAGGACATGCCGGTTTCCTCACGATGTTTTCGTTCACCGTTTTTTGAGAGCAGTGGTGATGAAATAAATTACACAAAGTAATGCGCCTGCCTGGGTTCGAACCCACGACTTACTGTTCGTAAGTCGGGGTCGCTACCATTGGGCCACCGCTGCTCTCTTGCTCATCGAAGAAACAAGTTGTTGAAATGACAAAATCAATCAGTCAATAGTATTGGGAAAGCGAGTGTGTAGCGTAATCAACCTGCTGACCGTCGTAGAACACAATATTATTGATGTTTTAATTATTTTACGGATAATTTAATCTTATATTTTCGTGTCAAACTTATACTAAAAATTATATCTTCGTAAAGAACTGGCAACACTTACACACCACTGTCAGTTTCATTTCAGCTGTCAATATCAAAAAGAATATTTTTGACGTGAGTTTCAAATTGTTTGTTAACTTTTTGAAAAGTTGTTTCAGTGTTTTGTGCCTAATTAAAATGGCTTTAAGCCCGCGAAAATATTTAGTAAAAGATTTAGTTAATAAGACCGCGCCATTAGACGTTTGGTTACAGGGCACGATCGAACAAACAGTCGGTGCGGATATATTGATTATTTCCGACTCATCAGGACGAGCGAAGATTACTAAATGCGAGTCCGCACACGGTATTATTGATAAAACTTCATTACGAAAAGGTTTTAATACTATCTCGATAATCCTGCATGCTATTGCTTTAGATTGCTTAGCTTTCTGCTTTTACTAAACTTACCTAAATTAGAACTAGCTTTTGCCAGCTACTTTCGTAGTTGATTATAATTTAAAAACATCGTGTTACTGACAGCCGAGTGTGATAAAAATATATGCTTGATGTAAATTAGTCAGGTTTGTTTCTGAAAGTTAAAAAAACATGATGCACCAAAATTCTTGTTGGGATACCTGAAGTTTATAATTGAAAATGAATAATCTTTCAGAATGCTAATGTAATCAGAGATAACTAGTTTAATGACTAAATGCTAATCTTATTATTTTTTGCTGATTTATTTATGTTTGCTTTCATGGCATATTTTATGCTGCTGCTGTTTTGTAACTTAAAAATATTTTTTTTACCTTCAACTAAGTATTATTTACAGGTACCTATTGCTGTATAATAGGTACTGCAATAAGGACAAAAGGCCTCCCTGAAGTGCAAGCTAGCAAATTCATAGACTTAACAGCGGAACCTCACATGAAAATTTCTTGGGAAGCCGAAGTAAAAGAAGCAGACTTGTTTTTAGAAGGAAAATTAATACCCACTCTATAAATAAAATAAAACAATATTTTTATTAAAATGGTGTTTTTTCCATCACCATACAAAATAACATATATTCAGTTTGATTGTGACAACAATATGGAAGAGCCAGAAATTGCCCTCCAGCGGAATTACTCGGTCTTCTTCATATCACAGATCATCAATAACAGTAGTATTACATAAATCATTTACAACATAAAAATGCAATTTCTGGCTTGAATTACAGAAAGTCTCCGGAACAAGTAAAAAATAACATTTAATTTTTATGATTATTGCACATAATACTTGGTATCTTATGCTTATTGCTGGTAATACATTATTATTCAATTGTAAAAAATTAAAAATAACCATTTCCATGACCATTGCATACAATATTTTTCTAACTTAAATCTTGGCGGGGGACTTCAGCAGCGGGCCAAGTTTCTGAGCCAACATAATGTTACCAGCGATCTTTAGTTTTCCCTTCATATAAGCAACTTGTGGGCTGAGTGAGCCTGCTGCAATAGCTACCATGTCTTCGTCAGAGACAGTGAGGGTTGTGTCAGCCTTGCCACTCTTTGGTGTGCCTTCAAATACCTCGGGAGTCTTGAGGTCCAAAGCTGTGAACAGGAAGACATTATAAATATTTTAACGAATTAAATATTATTTGGTGAGGGTACATATCCAATCATAATAAAGTATGATTGGAGAATTGGTCAGCCAAGTTTAGCATCTACTGTTATGGAAATAACTATATCCTTTGAAAAGCAGGTGCATACATATTACTTTTCGTGAATAATGAATTGTTAGTAGTTCTACTTCTCATCAGCCTAGCATTTTCCGAACTTTGTTGGGGTTGGCTTCCAGTCTAAACTGCACTGAATACCAGTATTTTACATGGAGCGACTGCCTATCTGACCTCCACATTCCCGTTAGTACAGGGTAATACAATATCCCTTGGTAAGACCGTCACTTTCAGGCCACTGACTACCTGTTACGACTGTCAAAGTCGTCGTCGTCTACAAATGACAGCCGAGACCAACGGCGAAAATCGGTATGTAATGTGTGGTCATCCATCCACAAACCGACCTAGGTAAGCGTGGCTTAACCTGAAGATTGATCCGAGCGGCGTTTTTATTTATTTATTTATTTTATTCATTAACACATACAATTGTTTTTACAGGTAAGACCCAAACTAACAAAAGTAGTCATTAATTGCTAATTATAAGTTACCCAGTGGATAACATATTAAGTGTCACCCTCTGGAATTCCGCCAAAGAGCAAGAAAATAAGTCCATTCGCCGAGAGACACTATTAAGTATTGTAACTGCACGAATCACTGGTGCAAACTTATCATCTAACTACGCGCTCCACCTTTTCATAGAGTAGTTGGAAAGTAGCATGACCATTAATGATTCATTATTGAAAATGAATAAGCTCGTACTCACTCCAAGATTTAACAGTCTTTCCATTCTCAGAGATATTGTATAGGAACACTCCAGCGATGCTCTTAGCCAAGTCCTTGTTCTTGGCGACTTCCTCCTTGATCTTGGCGAAGAGTGCGTCACTTTTGAAGGAACCACCCGATGGAGCGGCCGCAGGCGCAGCGGCGCTTGAACCAACTTGACCGGCTACTACGTTCTTCAGATCGACGTATGCACCTAGAAAGAAGCAAGATTCGTCAAAGTATTATAAAACTACTTATTATAGGATGCCTAATTTTTCGTTTACTTTGGTCTATTTTCGTTATGTAAGGTTGTTAGTTTATATTTTTTTAGTAGTTTGCAAGATCTACCGACAGTTTTATGTTGACAATCATTAGGAACTTGACAAATACTTTATCAGAACAACTCACGGTCTGATAGTCGGCATTATGGCAATGGAACTGACTTCTCAAGCCAGTAATATCAACTCACCAACCAATATCTTCATCATCATAATTCTCTTGCCCTTATCCCAATTAATTTGGGGTTGGTGCACTGTGTCTTCTTCCATACTTCTCTATTACGCGTCATCTCATCAGGCACCTCCTTTCTAGCCATATCATCCGTCACACAGTCCATCCATCGTTTCTTTGGTCTTCCTCTACTCTTACACCCATCCACATTCATACTCAAAACTTTCCTCACGACATTTTCCTCATTCCTCCGCATCACATGCCCTTACCACACCTTTACCAACTTTTCAGTCACCGGCGCCACAAAAATCCTCATGCAGGATATTTTAATGATTCTTCTCCTTTTTTTTGGCCACTATGATAGTAGAATTTGATTTGATTCTCGTTTGAAATAATACGTACCAGCAATAACAACGTTGCCAGTCTCCTTAACCTTTGTCTGGAAGTGCACGCGCTTGCCTTCGAGCCACATCTCTGTGACGAGGGTGTTACCGGGCTGTACCGGCTTCACGAAGCGAGCCTTCAGAGCCTTGAAGTTGCTGGGGTTGTTGCCTGCATATCTAGTTCATAGGATTACAGAATAGATTGGTTAATGGAGAAGAATTAACCTTTGAAAAAATGAAATGGACGCATGGTAATACAAAATGGTTGAACCTCAAAACTTCTGCGGCACATTGGCCAGAAGTCTAGTTGTAAAATCCAGTCATGTACCGGACTTTTTACACCAAAAATCGTATTGTTCCTTGACTTATATTCATTTGTTTTTGTTTGGCTTGCCCCCTAATACATGGGACGTAAACATACCTGGCGAAATATGGGCGTACACAAGGCGGCACATGAAACTGTACATTTCCAGTATAACTTGGCCTCGCTTTGTATTGATTTCCTATACAATGAGAGCACAAACTGGCACTACTTTAGGTACACCTCTGCCTAACCTTCGGGGATTACAGGCGTAATGTTATGTTATGCTAAGATTCAATTAACTTTGTTGTAAAATCAACAGTTTGGTTTTTATAAATTGTTAAACGTTAAAATAACCACTTGAAAGATACTCACTTGGCCAATACGTGTCTGGCAGAGAATCCAAGAGTCGCCATTCCGTGGAGGATTGGCCTCTGGTGTCCACTGGCGGCCGCTACGTTAGGGTCGATGTGGAGCGGGTTCAGATCTCCAGATAACCTATTAAACAATAGAGTTTTATTTACAAGTTACACTCAATCAGTATGAGTGACTATTTGGTCATCTTTGTCATGTCAGCCGCAGGACTCTCATTTCCGAACAAAGACGTTCCCTCAACTACTGTTAGTCACAGACCTCTTCTCTGTGTGAAAGATAGGGCTGTAGTCTACCATGCTGGCCCAGAACGGAGACCTCACGACTGCGTAAATAGCATTTATTTATTACAGACCTACGGTAGGTCATCTATCCATGTAGAGATAGAAAATGGTATTATAAATATAAAATCTTTAGATTTACAAAAAATAAAAATAGATTGATGTAAAAATCATCAAAATTGGCCCACGTGTTTGGTCTCTAGAGTGCCACAAAGGAACAAACATTGCTGATAAAGACATGACCTTTCTTTGCGTCTCGTAGTCGTGTAAAAATACTTGAGTATCTCAATCAAGAAAGCAAAGCCCGCGTGCACCACAAGTCTCTAAATGCGTTAAACGTTACAGACATCTATATCTATACATGTAATAAAACAGTAAAAAAACTGTCTGTATATTGAATATATTAAAAAAAAAAAACCGACTTCCAAAAATAGCACAATAAAAAAAAAACTTTTTTTAAAAAACTTTCTGCGAAAAAAAACCGACTTCCAAAAAAACACAAAAAAAACTAAAATAACTTTTTTTAAATTACTTTCGGAAGTCGGTGACAAATAATGACAATTAAATATAAATTTTTTGGAAGTCGGTTTTTTTTCGCAGAAAGTTTTTTATTTTACCCTTTTTAGTTGTAGACTTTTTAGCATACCACACAAATTCTAATCATGAATTAATTTTTATATTGTAACCAGAACTTTAAAGAAGTACTCGTCAAGACGAATCAAACGAGTCCAAACTCGATGGGGTTGTCGTTTTATAGAGGAGTTCTTAAGGCGACCTTACAGCTCCATCACCAGACCCTGGATACTATCTAAAGACAAACTACTCATTAAGACGAATCAAACGAGCCCAAACTCGATGCGGTTACGTCGTTTTATCACGGAGAACCTATGGCCGCCTTCAAGCTCCATCATCAGACCCTGAATACTATCTAAAGACAAACAACTTATTTAGACGAATCAAACAAGCCTAACTCGATGCGATTATGTCGTTTTATCACGCAGATCCTATGGCCACCTTACAGCTCCATCATCAGACCCTGGATACCATCTATAGACAAACTACTCATTTAGACGAATCAAACGAGCCCAAACTTGATGCGGTTACGTCGTTTTATCATGGAGATCCTATGGCCACCTTTCAGCTACATCATCAGACCCTGGATACCATCTAGAGACAAAGTTCTCGTCAAGACGAATCATACGAGCCCAAACTCGATGGGGTTATGTCGTTTCATAACGGAGTTCCTAAAGCCGCCGTCCAGCTCCATCATCAGATCAGCTCCATGTCATCGATATATTGTACTATCACGCGATATACATAAGCGTGCAAATTTTTAATTCAATCGGAAATCAGGAAGTGTGTCAAATTAAACATGCAAGACATCAGGCGTCGTCGCGTGATATAGCAATTAACGTGAAAACATACCAAATTACTGAACCGTTTTCGATGAAATTTCTATGGGACCAATCGGGAAGTATATCCTTTCACATAAAAGAAGAATTTTTGAAATCGGTTAAGAATCGACGGAGATATGAGGTAACAAACACAAAAAAAAAAAAACAACCGAATTGAGAACCTCTTCCTTTTTGAAGAAAGTCGGTTAAAAAAAATTGGGGCGTGTTTAGAAACAGCAATAGAGCACGAATCTAAGAAAAAAATTGACTGTTTTTCTGTACACGCTAATCTTCGGAACTACTCGACGGATTTGAATGATTTTTTTGTTGTATAGGTATTAAGTCTGGGCAACATATAGGCTATAATTTATCTTGGAAACTTGAACACCTGATGCAGAACCGCAATAGACCAGCTAAACTATAAGAGATACAAAAATGGTACCATAGCAAAAATTGTTCAACGTAACGAGCATTTTCTGCTAAGAGAATAAATTTGAAGATCTGGAACAGCTGATGTGGAACTCCAAGAGCCCAGCTACACTATAACAATTAAAGGGTGTAAACAGATTCTAACGAAGCCGAAAGGCACTTGTTCTCCCCATTATTGCGAACATTTTTTTGTTCTAGACCATACCTGTGAACCTTCTAGTTACGGAGATATTGGGGGTTAAAGTTCCAACTTTTTCACAAGATTTTTTTGAAATACATGTTTTTATTGATTTTTTTTTTACTTAAGACACCTTCACGACTTCCCTTCCGTACTATTCAATCTATCCAACAGCCCAATTTTATGAATGCGTTACATTGCGTTCTACCGTAAATCGTGATTTTTCACCCCAAAAAAAATATCGTTTCCCAGCAATAATTTTTGCGTAAAGTTACTTAGTTTGATGTACATAATGCTTGGTTAACGGCTTCGTGAAGAGTCTGTTTACACCCTGTATAGGAATGACGTCATAGCAAGAGTTGTTCAGACTGATAAGCACTCTCTGTTGACGCATAAAAATTGAAGATCTGGAACACCTGTTGTGGAACTCCAAGAGCCCAGCTATAGGAAGAATATATACAGGACTGACGTCTTAGCAAAAGTTGTTCAGCCTGATGAGCACTTTCTGTTGACGTAAAAAAATTGAAGATCTGAAACACCTGATGTGGAAATCAAAGCTATCACTAATTTCACTGTATAATTTCACTGGGTGTGGTGCCGGTGAGACTGTTCATACCGCGCATACCACTCATCCCCAACAATTTCTCCTTTCAATTTAAGCGCACACAGTTCCCTGTGACTACATGCTTTGCCATGACAATAAACAAGTCACAAGGGCAGACGCTTAAAGACGCTGGTGTTGACCTGAAAACCGGCTGTTTTCTCATGGCCAATTTGATGTTGCTTTTTCAACGGTCAGCAACGCTTCCGGTCTTTATATATTAGCTCCTGAAGGAAAAACCCTAAATATAGTTAATAAAGAAATTTTATAAAAGTTATTTGCAATAGTTAATTCAGTGTACTCTTGGGATCCGCTGCGGAATAACGGGAAGAGTTTTTTGTTGTATAGGTATTAAGTCTGGGCATCATAAAGGCTATAATTTATTTTGGAAAATGGAACACCTGATGCAGAACCGCAACAGACTAGCTAAAGGATAAGATATATAAAAATGGTGCCATAGCAAAAATTATTCCACGTGAAGAGCATTTTCTGCTGTGAGAATAAATTTCAAGATCTGGAACACCTGTTGTGGAACTCCAAAGCCCAGCGACATTATAACATAATAAGGAATGACGTCTTAGCAAAAGTTGTTTAGTCTGATAGGCATTTCCTGTGGTCTTACAAAAATGAAAGATCTGGAACGTCTCCAATTGTCTCACTCATCCCGTTGTTTTCCCGTCCCCGGGCCTTAGAATTCTACATCAGACGTTTCAGATCTTCGATTTTAACGATCCCGTTGACGCTGGCATAAGTAACAGGATCCGCGTACGAAGTCGCGGCAGAAGCTAGTATTTAAATAAAACATCATTCTGTCTCTGTCGTCTTCAAACGATTGAGAGGGACTAAACGAAGTTTTAAATATTTTAGCTCTAAACGACACTAATGGTTTGCGGTGCACGTGGGCCTTTTTTTTTACGGATGGGAAATCATCAAATGACTTCTCCCGCTCTGGGCAGAGCGGAAGGGAGTGTCAGACTTGTACTGACTAAAACCCATCCATGTTCCTTCCTTGCCCTTTGTGTTCCAGGGCCGCGGTATCTCTTTCGAACACCCCGCAGCCCTGGCAGGCATCGGCCCTTGCGGGCCCCATGTGCACGTGGGCCTTAAAATAAAAAAGTTAACGTTACCTGTAAAGTGCCGCCTGGTCGTCAGCAGTGCGTTGCTCAATGACGGCATCAGGGGCCCTCTTGGGTGCCGGCTGAACTTCAACCGCCAGCTTGCTGTTGCGCGGCCCATTGAACCCACCCTGGCCCAGCACGAAGATGTGCTGCTGTGTGCGCGCTACCAATTGCTTGTTCTGGTAGATCTCGCCTGGAGAGTAAGGATGAGGAGTTGTAACTTGTTAGAGACAAGCCATACGATGCGTTGTGGATGCGTTGCGACGCCTGAGCGATGACGCAGTGCCGTATGCTTATAACATCGAAGGACTGGCGCAACCTACACGTCCCTGCGGAAACGCTGCGACGTAGTAGCGGTGTTATTACGTTGCGAAACCGCATTGCTCGTGTGATGGTGTTGTGAGATAAAGGTCAGCGTGCATTTAACTCAAGCCGCTCGGGGTTGTATTTATGGGGTTTTATATACTGTAAAAGGTGTAAACAGACTCTTTAACGAAGCCGAAACGCACTTGTTCTCCCCGTCATTGCGATCATTTTTTTCTTCTAGACCATACCTGGGAACCTAGTTACGGAGATATTGAGGGTCAAAGTTCCAACTTTTTCACAAGTTTTATTTTTTAAATACATGTTTTTAATGTAAGATTTTTACTATAATCACCTTCATGATCCCTTTACTATTCAATCCATCCATCAGCACATTGTTTTGAGTGCATTACATTAAGTCCTACTGTAACACGTGATTTTTCAGCCCAAAAAAAAAGTCATTTCCGAGCACTAATTTTTGGGTAAAGTTACTTAGTTTGATGTACATAAAGCTTGGTTGACGGCTTCGTGAAGAGTCTGTTTACACCCTGTATATACGCATAAAAGCGTCGTAAGGGCATCTTATCTGCTTTACGTTAATTGGATTCCGTGCAGTGTTTATACGAGTCCGTGGACCTTCATGTTTTTTGCCTTTACTGGTGCGAAATTCTCTAGCTAGAGTGCCCTTAATTAAGGCATCACTTATTCAAGATTAGAAATATACTTTCTCAATCGTTTTACATCGTAATTTACACAATTTTCTAAATATCTTATCTTCGAAATATTAAAATATTTCGAAGATACAAACATGACAAAATACAGTAAAACTGTTTGAAAGCGATGGATGAGGTCTATGATGGAACGAGCGTGCCCAGAAGGTGCCTGTTCACTCTTGCTTTGAAGGGTCTGCCTTCAAAGCAAGAGTGAACAGGCACCTTCTGGGTTAAATCTGGAAGGGAACACAGAGAGTTCCACACTTTGGCTGTGATCATAATAAACATTATTTGAACTAACATTGCAATTAGCCGCTTATTATGAGCTTATAAACATATCCATGATAAAAAATAATCTAATCAAATTGTATTTATTTCGTATCAGGTTATTATCACTAGTTACATAATGATAAATGATGACAGGCACGTTTTCGTCACGACAAATACATATATCCTCTAAACAAATGTTAAGCTATAGGTGGTAGCGATGATGGGGGCGCAGTAGATAAGTTTTTATACAGACAAACATGGACAATAGGTGCATTTAGAATTCAAATACCTTTCGTTTCAATATTCATGTTTCGTAATTGATTTTTTCGGTAGTGGTTCTAATATAACTCCATAGTTTTATCGCACCCTGTCAACATCAACATCGGCCGACAGCAGTCCACAGCTAGGCATAGGTCTCTCCAATGGGGGCTATCGCGCATGAATTCGCCGCTAGAGGCGTTCGTGTAAAGTAAGGTCTTCCGAAATGTCAGATGTCGAGTTTTCGCGCGTTGCGTACTTTTTTTATCACGTATTTTACCTAATATTCATGGTTCTGGTCTAAATTGAACCATTCCTGATAACTTGAAGATTTTAAGTAGCAACTTGGATCTTATTTGTTAGTACTTGGAGGTAAAATGATTTTTTAAATGTTTCATGCTTGTTAATAGTAGGGAGAATATTTGAAAATATGTATCTGAAGTTTACACTATTTTAGTTATTTGTACTCCAAAGTATTAAATAGAATTAATGACAGGACCTTACTCGACAGTGGCGCCATCTGGAAAGCTAAAAAACTATAGCCCCCATTGCACGCTACTCAGCGTCAACTCTCATCCAGCTGCTACCAGCCACCCTGGGGAGACAGTCGCTCCAACGAGCCTGTGGGCGTCCCACCTTACGCTTGCGGATTCGCGGTCTCCATTCAAGAATACTTCTACCCCAACAGTCATCGTTTCTACGGCTAATATGGCCGGCCCATTGCCTTTCAGCTGATGTGTACTTGCTTAGCAACATAACATCACTGACTTCAAATATAATAATAATTAAAACTCACTGTTGACGATGGACACAGCGCTGGATCCCTTGTCCAATAAGTCAACGACGTAGCTGTGGACTTTGAAGTCACCCTCTGTGCCAGGGAAGTCACCCACGAACTCGATGAACTGTTCTCCGTGAAGGATCTAAACAAGACAGATTTATTCTTAGTATGTAAGTCACTTTTTGGTGCAAATGATGCAATTTTTTTACTGAAATCTGTTAGCTCTTTTCGGACAGGCAGACGATGAACAGCATAGTTACTGTTCCAGGGTAAATTAGTTCTTATTCTGATGAAGCACGGAGGAACCTCGGTATGTAATTATAGTCACCCATCCACGGATCGACTTTGGCAAGCGCGACTTAACCTTGAAGATCGACTGAGTGAGGCTTATTATTTAGCCACAAGCTCTACAATAATGGGCTACCACTGCTAAGAAAATATTATTCACCTATACGAGGATATGGATATGCCATGGTCCTGAGCTCGATTGTTGTATTCCATCTTTATGTGTGCCTGTATATTTAAGTAAAATAAATGATTTGATTTGAGGTGGAAGGGACACCGACGCGACACCTCCCCTAAAAGAAATTAAAAAAAAAACAGCCGTTTCCTACAAAAGTGCAATAACTACACGGATAAAATGTATGTAACTCTGCCAGGGCTGCGGGGTGTTCGAAAGAGATACCGCGGCCCTGGAACACAAAGGGCAAGGAAGGAACATGGATGGGTTTTAGTCAGTACAAGTCTGACACTCCCTTCCGCTCTGCCCAGAGCGGGAGAAGTCATTTGATGATTTCCCATCCGTAAAAAAAAGAGGGCACAGACTGATGTACTGAATACATGTACACACCCCGTATAAGTACTTACATATTTATTAGGTATTACTTAGACTCTTATCAAAAGCATTCAGCCCAAATAGCCAAAGACTTTACCATGCAGTGGACCACATCAGGCTCATAATAACAATAATAAAGTACTTACGTTAGTGAAGTCGGCGTACTTGCCGGGCGGCATGGAGTTACCCACGAGGGGAGACTCGAGGGCCATACCGGGCAGAATGAAGAAGGTTGGTAGAGCCGCGAAGCTTTCGTGACTCTCATACAAGAACTTCAAGTCTGATTCGTTCTGTACGGACGCTCCGACTGGGGAAGAAATTTTTGTTGTCACTGAATAATGGACTGTATCTATACTGCCTTTAAGTGTAAAGTTATAGACGCTAAATGTCTACGTTGAATTATATACTTAATGAAAAGGGCTGACCCTATGACTGGTTCATTGGATTTCTAATCAAATAACTCAGTGTTGCTTATTTTTATATGTTCATCAATTTGTTTTCTTAGCAATACTAACTTCCATACTAATAACTAACTACATCATAGTTGGGAAAAGGCTAGGCAGATGATGAGCAATACTTACTGCCGAGCGCATAAAGTGAGAGGTCCTTGGAGTTGTAGTTGTAAGTAGACCAGTAAGACTGGCGGCCATCTTCCAGTTTGCTGCGCTCTTCGAAATCCTACAACAAACAGCGAGAAATTAACACGATCATAATTATAACTGGTCCCATCATATAGTAGCATTATCGACGGTGGATTTAAAATCTGGTAAGGGACATTGACAGTGTTATTGAATTTTCAACTTTCAACGTCAACAACGATTTCGGCAATTCAATTTTCTACCGTAGATATGTTACCTAAAAGTCGATTATATGGTGATGGTTTTAAAGTCTAATATTGAGTAGCAAAACTTTTTATCAAGGTACACGCGAATAAATTAAACAGTCAAGATAGTTTTCTCGGTTCTTAGAGTTTGTGCATGTTTGTATTGCACTTGGGATTCGGTAAGTTTAACATCACGTTCTTGTAGCAGTTAAGGTAAATAAGTATACCTACAACATAAAGATATAGTTAATTGATGGGTTCCTTACATTACTTTGTTGATGTAACATTACATCATGCCTGTAATCCCCGTAGGGTTTGGCAGAGGTGTACCTAATAGTACACCCACATTTCGCCAGTTATGTTTTAAGTCCCATGTAATAGGGGGCGAAACTATTGCCATCAACTGGGCACAACCAGTCCAGACACCGTGGCTGCTACTGAGAAATTCCTGATTGAATAACCCAATAGCACTTTGCCCGACCTGGGAATCGAAGCCAGGACCTCATGGTCAGCAGTCGCGCTTGCGACCACTCGACCAACAAGGCAGTCAAAACTTCAAGACTTTGTGGATGTAATTAATAATTTAAGAATAATTTATTCTAAATAGAAACCATACCTACTTATTTGACCTTCAAATGACTTAGTTAATAGTGAAGACATCAAAATTTACAAGAAATAATATATTAACACAAAAGTGCAAAAAAACTTGAATTGCACATTGAATATTCTTGCAGATAATAAGATAATGAAAATATCACAATTGTATGATAATGTGTTTAGTTAAATTGTTATAATAAAGATAAAAATAATCCTGCTCTGTTGGTGTCACCTAGCGATATTTGTTTCTCGCTCTTTGATAATGATAAGTAGTGTTGCCCAAAATCGGTCTTGGTCTTGCTCTTGCGAAAATGCAAGAACAAGACCGAGACCGATTTTGGGCTTTAAACTCGCTAAATCTTTACTTTACATGCTTTGCGTGCGCTTTTATATTTACAGAAGAAAGTAATTACAGACTGGCGGGAACTGCCAAAGGGAAAAATCGGTCTTGGTTTTGTTCCTACATTTTCGCAAGACCACGACCGATTTTGGGCAACACTACTGATAAGTTTTTTTTTGTCATATCTCGGGAAAGATTCTTTATATAATAAAGATAAAGATTCTTAAAGATATAAATAAATATTATTAATAGTAATAAGTAATCAAAACGAGACCATGCCATGATATTAATCCACTGGTCAAACAAAACAAAACATAAATAAGAAAAAAAATATAAATTATCCACCATTATCCACTCAATTAGCTATCAAATTACTTAAAAAAGTTAACATCATTTAACAAACATAATAAAATAAGAATAACTTAAAAACTAGAAAAAAAAAACTGGCCAAGTATCATGCGTAACATTTATATTATTTTCATTCTATGGAAATTAAAACAATGTGAGAACTACGTCACTAAAGACACTGAGCAGACAATGTAGGTACAGACGCCAGTAGTTAAACCTACCCGAAACTGTCAGACTTTCCCAACCAACCTTGAACCTAATGCTTCAGATATAAAGTTAAAATTCTGCTATAGAAATTTGACAGATTGTAGTAGCTTGATGTGCTGCCGTCTGTACCTATTATTTATCCGTACCGAAATTACCGCTAAAGTGAAACTTTTCTATTAGTAGTTTTTTCATTCATTAGTTGTTGCAAATTGTCCGCATCTGTCGGGCATTGTCTCTTCAGAGCCTAATTTCCTTCAAATATTACCTGTATCTTGAGTTTAAAAAAAATAATTACCTGTATCTTCTCAACCAGGTCCACTGTAACCTCAGCCATCTTATCGAGGTGGACGGCACCATTCATGTTCATGGCTTCAGACCAGAACTCCTTCACTGACTCAATGGTCACTGGGTCTGAGGGCTTCTTCCTAATGACAAGAATTCAGAATGTATAGACGGATGGAATTAAAGGTTAGGGGATCTGAAACATGCGTAATCGTCTTACCTCGCAATAATTAAATGTATAATTTATGACAGCACATTATGCAATATTTTACTGTCAAAATTTTATACTGGCAGGTTTTAAATCGTTTTTTTTTTGCTTAGTCGTAACAAAATGATCTTTACATTATTGTTCATTAGAACCGGACTATAGAGAGAATTTCTTGTGGGATGAAGTCCGCTAATGTGCCACTGTTGTACACGAAGTTTAAATACATAAATATACATGAAGTCATGAACTGATATTTATCAAACAAAGCATTGTTTTCTTCTTGAGTTGGCCATAGATAAATTCATATAATATAAATAATATATTCTCAATCTTGTTTATTTATATATTCCGTCATTTAATGACAGAAGATATAATTGTCTTGCTATTAAAACCTTAAGAACAAAACATCCTGAATCCGTTTAAGGCGGAAGGGACACCGACGCTAAAACACGTATTCTATTCAGTACATGATTCTGAACCGGGCAAAAAAACAGGTGTTACATGCAATTTGAACGATCATGATGTACGAGGTAACCGGTTTAGTGTCGGTGTTTCTTCCGCCTTATATAAATTTTATGTTATTACTATAAATATAATTTCTACCAGCGCGCGTAGAATAAGTAAACAAGAAAATGGTAGCAGTAAGTGTGAAATTATACAATTTGTATATTTTCTTGTCATCACTGCTTGTATGTCAGAAATCGTCGAAATTAGGCCGACATATCTATCTATAATAATATAGATAATATCTTTTAAGAATGTAAAACCTTCTTTATTATTTACTTAATAATCAAAATATATAAGATACAAGTTTCAATTGATAAAAATGGTAACAGTTTGTTATTTGTTAATAAGACCACTATTGTTTTTTATCATTGTTCTTGTATCTTATTTGATTGCTTGAAGACGAAGCTATACGAGTAAGGTTCGTCTTACCATGAATTTATTCTTACCATGAATTTATTATTTTGTTGTCATTTGTATGAAACGCCTACATTTCTTGACAAAGTAAAGTCTATGGATATCGCCCTGAGTATTGGGTATGAAAGAATACTAACTTGAGTACTGCACCGGGAGCCCTGACGTAGTGCATCCTAGTGGCATATCCGAGCGTGGAGTCGATGACCGCACCGGTGTCGGGGAACGATTCGTGAACCATGTAGGCCTGCAAAGAAATAAGGTTTATAATGCTTGAAAAATCAAAATTGGGCGTATCATGCGCTCTCAAACTGTAAGGGCTGGGACCAGGCCCGAAGGCACCTAAAAAGCTGATTCCTGCCGGCTTCCCGCTGGAAAATTTGGCTGGGACTGTAGGTCCATGCTTTTGTTTTAGACATTCAAAAGTGCCTTCAATGGTCTAATTGAAATAAATTATTTGAGTTTAATTTTTGAGAAGATAAATTGAGATTTCAATGATTTATATGATTTTTTTCGTCAGTGGGAACGCCGTTACCAACACAGTTAGTTACCTGACTGGTTGAAACTATTCTAAACCCCGAACCTGTAAGATAAAAACGCTTCAACGCGTTTGGTGAGAGATTTTCCCACCCATACATAGAATGATTCATTTTTCTAAGCTAATACTCACAACAACAGGTGCAATAAGTTCAGGCTTCATGGCCTCGAACATCTCTGGGGGCAGGATGTCTTCAGTCAGACGAGACGCAGCTGTGGGCACGATTGTGTTGACCTTAATGTTGTACTTCGAACCCTCAATGGCCAAGGTGTTGGTCAAACCGACCAGACCCATCTTGGCGGCACTAGAGAGAAGAAAAAGAAGAAATTAAATAATTATTTGTTTTTGACTTTTATTAGTACAGACAGAGAAAAGTGGAAATACAGAATACTTGCCTTTGCCCTGCAGTGGGACACATTAAGCTTATAATATTATCACATTTTAGTCAAGTATCTTGAATTGGGTCGCAAGGTTGTCGACATGTGGGATGTGGACTTAGCGATCACTGTGCCGATTGTGACGAGAGCCAATGCCTTAATTGCCTATCTTTAATCAGCTGGATCAAGGGCTTGATTCAGAAAGCGGTACTTCTGAATTTGTATTGTTAGAAGGTTCCTGTCTGTGGAACCCAGACTACCGGTAGCTGGACCCTATTCCTAATACCGGTGAGCTACTATTCTTAACGATATTTTATGTTTTTAAAATATATAAAGTGTAGTAGGTACGTATTTATAAAGTGTGTACATAAACTTAAAATACATTTTAGTAGTCTATTAAATTGAAGTAGGTTTATCCAGCTCAAGGTCAAAGTGCCATTGACGTGCGGTTGGTTGTGCAATAAGATTACCTTATAGTGATGCAAATGGCATAATTCGCCAGTTAAAAGTTACTCAATAAACTTATGTATTTAATTAATGAGTGTATTTGCATCTGACATTAGTGTCGCATAAGAGTTGTTGTTTTACATTGACCATACCTACATACCGACGTGCAATCGGCTTGAGCCGGTCAGAAAGACCTTATGTCAAAGTCAATGACGTCGCAAGCCCCCACTCATGATCTTTGATGCGTTTTATCTTCGTCAGTTTTTATTGATTTAATAAAACAAATAATACATCTGTACATATAAATAAAATTGGAGTGCATATGGCTGTATCGGGCACGGTGTATTGGACACGGTACATAAACCAAAACAACATTTTTTACAATTTTTGTCTGTCTGTCTGTCTGTTTGTTCCGGCGAATATCTGAAATGGCTGGGCCGATTTTGACGGGACTTTCACTGGCAGATAGCTGAAGTAACAAGTAGTAGTAACTTAGGCTACTTTTATTTTAGATAAATAATTAGGTTTCCGTGCAAAGAAAAAAAAACCCTTGCAATTGGTAACAAAATTCGATTCAAATAGGGAAGTGCTTATAATAAAGGGGATTTTTTAGCATACAGACAAACAGTGTCCGTCTGTTTGTTCCGGCGAATATCTGAAATGGCTTGGCCGATTTTGACGGGACTTTCACTGGCAGATAGCTGAAGTAACAAGTAGTAGTAACTTAGGCTACTTTTATTTTAGATAAATAATTAGGTTTCCGTGCAAAGAAAAAAAAACCCTTGAAATTGGTAACAAAATTCGATTCAAATAGGGAAGTGCTTAATAATATGTTATTTTGATTCAAGGCAGACATTTATTCTGACAGCGTCTCTACATTAATATCCTACGGGCGTCTGCTGAAGCACGCGCGGGTGCTGGTTGTCAAAATATCCTTAGAAACTCGCCGCAAACGCCAGATCCTTTTAGAGCTGCTCACACTATTTTTCAATACAGAAACGCAGGCGTGCACACCCAAGTGTTTTACCGGACGCCCTAAATCTCTTCATTTTATACTGACCTGTAGTTAGCCTGTCCGAAGTTGCCGAAAATACCGGCGTTACTCGATGTCATGATTATGCGGCCATACTTCTGTTTTCTGAACGTTTCCCATGCGGCGTGGGTAGTTTTGAAAGCACCTTTCAGATGAACCAAGTGGATAAGATCCCAGTCCTGAACGAAAATAAAATGTTCATATGACAAATCTAAATGGCAATCATACAGGTATTTGTGGCAGATTGACCGAAGATTGCCACGGAGAAGTGGAACTTTGCCCAGCATTGGGAAAGTACAAGTTACAAAAAAAAAACAATCTAATAGTAGGTACTCCAATAACTGCATAGATACAGCAGCAGAAAAGTTATGCAATTTGCACACATTTATTATTTACTTATAAGAGTAGCAGGCAAATGACACCTTTATTGATACACTTTTATTGGCATTCCAAATATTGACAGTAAATAGCCGACAAAACCTTTCTGTTTCATGCACTGTGTGCGTATACAGAAGTACACAACACACACGCATATACAGAGTGTAACGAAAAGGGTATAGTAAGCCGATAGGGGATTTCAACTTTTGTTCTAAGAATGTCGAAAATTCGCGAAAAAAAAAAATTACTTCTCCATACAAACTTTGTTGGTCACGTGACTTTTTAGTATGGGGAATAGAATTTTTTTTTCACGAATTTCCAAAAGTTGTTGAACAGAAGTTGTTCAGAATGACAAGTTGTGTGACCCCCTTTCGGCTTATAATACCCTTTCCGTTACACGTTGTATATAGTAGAAAAGTAGCCTTATAGGTGATTTAGTTGCATCTTTTAATTTCTCAACAGTACATTATCGCAAAGCATACCTAGTTTGTACTGTACTCTACAAAGAAAGTATAGTTTAGTTCGTTTACCCAAAGAAATTGTACACATCGCCATAACAGTATTTGAATAGATTCACAAAGGTCAAATGTCAATAAGATAGCATTATCATAGATAGTGGATATTGAAGTATTATTATACAGGCAGCTGTAAATGAAACGTATCATGACAAACATCACGCTCGTATTTTCCAAAAGGGTAAGGCAGAGGTGTAAGTACCTATTGTACATCAAATTACGCCAGTTATTTTTAAGTCCCTAGTACCCCTAATTGAGAGCAGCGGTGGCTGTGAGCAGCGGTGTCTCAGTGGCCCCGACTTACGAGCAGTAAGTCGTGGGTTCAAAACCAGGCAGGACTTTGTGTAATTTATTTCATCACCACCGCTCTCAAAACGGTGAAGGAAAACATCATGAGGAAACCGGCATGTCCTAGAACCAAAAATTGGAAGACATGTGACATCTATCAACCCGCACTGAGTCCGCGTGGTGGATTATAGCCCATTCTCTATCATAGAGAGGAGGCCGTGTATCCCAGCAGTGGGAGCCTATTGTAACCAGGCACAAGTCTACATTCAGAGCTGCTGCTGAGAAATTCCTGATGGAAAAACCACAAACATTTTACCCGACCTGGGAATCGAACCAAGATCGCACGCAGAGCAGTAGCACATGCAACCTCCCAACAAGACTGTTAAAACTCCTAGTAACCTACAAATAACATAATCAGTAATATTTACCTGTTCGGACATTTTTGTAAAGCTCTTATCACGAAGAATGCCAGCATTGTTGATAAGGATATCAATCCTGCCAAAGTTATCTAAGGCGGTTTTAATAATCTTCTCTCCTTCGACGACATTGTTGTAATCAGCGACTGCGATACCACCTGCGATATAAAGAATTAATTAGCATAATGCATAAGTAGATATGTAAAGTGCGGGTTATTAACACATAAAGGGTTAAGAGAAATGGAAAGGTCAATACTGTCCGCATCGTCATTAGTAAAAGTGATCCATAAGAGGAGCTACTCGTTCTTCAATGAACCGTATTTTTATTAAAATAATTCCTGGACTTCTTTGCTTATGGCGGCAGAATAGGAATACTAAGATTGAAACTTCCAACCTACGCAGTTGGAATTAATATGAATATACAATATGATACTGGACAGAATTGTTCCTAAAGTTAAGTTTGAAAAGAGTAATCATTATGTGGTTCTGTGAGAAGACTGAGCAAAAGGATTACTTAATAAACCTAGGTCGAGCAGGTCGCTACCAAACATTCATTGAACATTATCACTAATGTTGAATATGTTGAATATATTTAAAATATTTTATTTATAGTTCATTTATAAGTACTAATTATACCATTATATGTTATGTTAATAGTACTACGGCGCCTAAATGTACACTTTTTGTTGTAAAACTTTCTTTAAATAAATTATTCTTATTCTTAATTTAGTACTAAATGTATGTGTATTTATAAATAGATTAACACCCGTATTCATGAACGTTACTATGTATGAGGTCCCACAGTGCGCGCAGACGCATAGTGTCCCAAAAATCTATTCATAAACAATACTTGAGGGACGAACGACACTATGCGCTCATTATAATGAACGCACAGATAAAGTAGCTCGCTTGCTACCTACTTTACGCAACGCATAGTGCGACAAATCAACACAAATGTCAAACTGGTATCGGGTATTAGGTTATGTTGTAGTGATTACAGCAGCTAAGATGATTTTGATGATTATATCCTTATAGGCAAGCAACTATTATTCATAATAAAAAGTTTATTTGAAATAATGTAAAACCTTTCAAACAGTCAACAAAACTTTTAAGGCGGTTGCGTCAGGGTAGCCCGCGAAATTGAAATTTTCTTACGTTTTTTGCAATTTGCAGGTCAGGTTGTACATTGATGAAAAATGAGTCGCGCCAGTAACGCGTATGTAGTTACAGAATTCTAATTGTGAAAATGATCAATACAACCCTCTAAGAATTTCGCGGGCTACCCTGACGCAACTACCTTAAAAGTCTTTGTTTTTAAATATCTTGGTTGAAGTTAATTCTGTCAGTCAGTCAACCTGAGTGAAGTCGCTTCACAATGTTAACCAATCACAGCGCCTCATTCAATGCTATGTGTCCACAGCAAAGAGTGCATTAAGTATTGTTTATGAAATGAATGACCTGCCATGACGAATGCAGTGAGAAATGCCTTACTTAGCATAGTGTTGCTGCCATACTTACGTATGTAGCGTTCTTGAATATCAGTGTTATTGTTGTTGATGTTCTGACCCCTCGTAAGTAAATTTATGGCAGTTTTGACATTTTTACTGTTTCCATATTTTAGCCAATTAGAAACAAGCAACATCTTTATCAAATTAGAAGTAGACACAAATTATAAAATGGTACTGCACCATTACGTCTAGGTATAATTATGCAGTTATTTCACTCTCCTGTAAAGTTGCTATTTTAGACTTATATGGTATTAGAACTTCTACAATGTTATATATGTGTTATAGTGTGTACTAGGGGTGAATTCCTTCAGTGAAACTGATTTATGATGTGATCAACTTTATTTAAATCATGTTTCAGAGCTGTCAATGTAATCATTGTTATAGAATATTGACAGAGACATATTAGAATGTAGCTTTGATGTTCTGATCACACTTAACTTTATTGGTAAACTTCTCCCTGAAAGAATTAACACTAATAACAAAAACATGTTCAATAAACATTACCTGTTCTACTAACGCATTTCTGCAAGACACATTTAAAATGCTTTGATGCATTTATGTTTCGCAACTTAAAAAAACTATTGGCTAACATTTATTTTTGTCTTGATATAAAATAAATTAAATCACAAAGATGTGTGTGTTGAGGTGTTTTGCGAGATTAGAGATAACTAAATATTTATTTTTAAAACATAGATAAATCATAAAAAGCATAACAATGGCAGAATTAACTTAAAAATATCATACAATATTATTGTATTGTGAGAGTTTGAAGTCCTAACATAAATTGAGTTTTTTACTGTAAAAACTAGTTCTTTCAATAGGGTAGTTGGGTCAAAGTCCCAAATAAATAATATCCAAAGTTCAATAGTCAGAGGTAACAACTGAGTCCAATACTATAGAAAAAACATATTCATAAATCAAAACATAAAGTATCAGTGTTAAACAGCAAGTGACAATCCACCAAGTTCGAAGACAGAAAGTAATTAATTGAATATGATTCTGAATTTCTAAGTACCTTTGTCCTTGATTTCCTTGACGACAGCGTCCGCAAAGTTTGTAGTTTTTCCTACGCCATCGCGTGCACCACCGAGGTCGTTAACCACGACTTTAGCACCTCTTGAGGCCAACAGCAGAGCGTAGGCCTTGCCAAGACCGCCACCGGCGCCAGTCACCACCGCAACGCGACCGTCAAAGCGTAGCTGATCCATCCTTCACGACAAACGCAATACAAATGAGAACGAAATCAACCGACGACTTGTTACCCGGCGTAATTATCAGTCTCAAAGTCCAACTTAACGTTCACTTTCGATAAACAAGTTTATGCGTTCCACTTACAAGATAAAGTTTGATAATATTGATCTTTGGCTCGGGTTATTGTTGTAATTTAACACGGATTACATACCTTCAATCACAAATTGCGATGTAACGGAGACGTAAGCAAATTTCAAAGAATATTTTCGAGCTGAATGTAGAAATTCTTGAATAAAGTTCACTGAACAACAAACGAAAACAAGTTTTTATTCGGATTCGCTACGCTACTCAGTTCAGAGTTCAGATAGACGTCATTGACAATGACATAAGACATTTTGATTGAATTTTGATTGGCTTTAAGACTGACAGTAACACAGCAGCAGTCGACAGCGGAAACGTCAGCGTCCGATTTTTTACTTTGACAGCCAGTTCATAAAAAAAACTGAAAAGTAAAAAACAAGCACATTTTAAATTAAACAAAAGTTGGAAACAGGCGGGGCCCATTCTCGCGCTAGTAAAAAAATAACAACATTGATATGTTGTTATTTTTTACTAGCGCTATCTCACAACTCGACTAAGGCCACCCTCTATTCCTCCTGCCGTCGCCTGCACAATGAGGTATTTTCTAGGCTAGTTTCCACAAAAAAAAACGATAGATGGCGCTGTTCATGACTCAGCGTAAAAATGTTAACAAAATATCGTTGTCCGGTCGTAGCCAAATCAAGTTTTTACGTGCAACAGATATCAGTGTTCAAATATTCGGTGCCAAGCCGTATTTATTGAAAATTATATCCAAAATGAAAAGTAAGTTGTAAAAACACAACAAAAAAAGCAAATCGAATGAAGAAAGTCGAGCGCACACAAACTAGAAAGGCCAGCTCCATACAGCTAAACATTTTTTTTCATTGAATCAAGTACAGCGCCATCTATCATTTTTTTAGTGGAAGCTGGCCTAGAAAAAACCTCAAGTGTGATACTTCACACCGATTCTCAAGGAAGTCATGTTGTTATAAATTTAAACTAACCACTCAAAAGATTAAGAAATGTTAAAAATAAATTTCGGTAAAATTTATGAAAGCGCAAGGAAAACCCTAGAAAAACCATTCCATCCAGGATATATTAGGTATCTGTTTCTCAACGACATAAACAGAAATGTCTATTCATCTTGGATTCAAGAACGAGCGCACCGAAATCTGTAGTAAGCACAGTATTATAACTATGTGGGTACTTAGACGTACATCTACAGTACAAGTAATACGGTTGATTCCCATGTTATATAATTTTATTTTATTATGTTTTTTCTTTTCTCATTTCTCGAAATTCGTTTTAGAATTCCCCCCGTATTCCGAGGACTGAGTTTAATTTTGGACGTATGGCAACCCTAGGTTACTTTGAAGATCGACATCGACCCACGCGGACGATCGATTTGACGATCCGGCTCCTATTCGGGTCCGTAACTTAACTTCGAGAGTCATATGTTCGATTAATGGAAAGTCGACTGAACGATTGTTCGAATGGAATTTATTGCGAAACAACCTTTTATCGCCAAACGCTACTTCGACTGAACGATTCATCGAATATTTATTAACCGATGGACTGCTATTTCGAATGAGTTTAAGTTATATATTATTTCATACATAATCGAGGAAATCAAACACTTGAAAGATATCGTACGTTCTTCCCGTAGATTTAGAAACATAAAATTTAATGAAAAGGAAGATAATAAGGTATAAATGAAGGGAAAATTGTTTATTATAAAAAAAAAAACCATTTACGTTACGATTTTCGCATAAAAGTAAGGTAAGTAAGCAAAAACCTTTTCAGTAGATTAGGGTTCTTTAACGCCTGAAAACTCCACTAATAATATAATCCAAACATTTAAAAAATAATCACTAAGTATAATCATCAAACTTAAACGTTTTATTTTTTAAAGTAGTTGTTTATTTTTTAATGGTAGACCGAAAACTCATCTACCCGTTTTGAGTACCTAGTACGTGGAACCCATGAGTGCTTATATTAATCTATGCATGAGTGGAACTGAGAAAAATCAAAGGTCAGACAGTACAACATTTACTTACTCTATGGGACAGTAGTCTATGACACTTCTATGAACAGAAGTCAAAAACAAACTACACAATACGTCAAAAAGTAACCGTTTGCTTTGAAAGATCAACAAATGGTTTGACCTAATGTGCCAAATAGATTAAAATATCAATATAATAGAGAATAAAAGATAGATAATATGTCCTTATATCGGCCAGGACCTGCTTGGCGGCAGGAAAATAATTCGATTAACAGAACTGTAGTCACAGGTGACCCATTATCTGGTAAGAACAGTTTGTGGTTTTGGATCAATGACTTGCTTACAAAACATTTCGAATTTCTTTTGCTATAAATTCATATTATTTCGCAGCAATTTTCAATGAAGGGACGTGGCGGCTGAGTAAAGTGTCTCCGTTATACAATTTACAATATGATACAGTGAAATTAAAGCAGTATGCGTCTAAAATTCGACAAGCTCTTGTGAGTGAAGTAGCAGCTAATTCGTCAATAAAATATGTCGTTCAAATCGAGGAACGAGCTAACTTAAAATATTGTGAGGATGATGCCAGTGCTTTGTTCGTAAGTAGCCTTTTCTACATGTAACTTGTTTATAAACAAGGTGATCAATTTAATTTTTTAGAACTATACTATGTTCGGTATTTATACTAACCTAGCCAAGTGCTTATTCCTAGCTAGCTGCTGGCATGGGAACAATCTTACATTTACCTGATACCAGAATAAATCACCTATTAGCTGCTCTTCCTTTCAGATTTTTAAATTGTTTGTGTACATTAAATCTTCTATCCATTATCTATAACAATTTTCAGATAAGTGTATTATCCTCGACCCAAGAGAAGAATAGTACAAGCAAGGTATCATACACAGCCATACTCCTGTCATGGGGCATCAGTATCACGTTGGACAAAGCTACTCATTTGCCATATATGTTGGAACGTGGTGAACAAAAGATTGGCACCCCTGTCAAGACAACTTTACAGACTATATTTGACTGTCAGATAATACCATTTAGTTTTACACAGGTATTTATAGTATGTTAACTAATATAAAGCCTAAGTTGAAGTAAATGAAGATTAATCATCAATGAAGTTAGGGTGCAGTGTCAATAGACCCTGATGAGGCCCTGGGTTTGATTCCTAGGTTGAGCATGGTGATATTGGGTTTTTCCATCAGAAATTTGTCAGTAGCAGTCACATAGTCTGGAACTCTGGATTTGCACCCAGTTAATGACAGTAGGTTCGCCCCCAATTACATGGGATTTAAACATAAGTGGCAAATTCTGGGTTTAGTATGAGGCTTTCTGACTTCTGCCAAACCCTTTGGAGATGTGGATTACAGATGTGATGTTATGTATATCCATCACTCACTAGACCTGCTACTGCCTTGTTACTTGGCTTAGGTGTATCTTTAGTATGGTATGGATTATTTGAAACAGTAATCCAGGCCGTAATCCTGGAACACAAAGGTCAAGAAAGGAACATGGATGGGTTTTAGTCAGTTCAAGTCTGACACTCCCTTCCGCTCTGCCCAGAGCGAGTGAAAGTCATTTGATGATTTCCCATCCAAAAAAAAAATGGCAGTTTTCTGTCATCTTCATCTTCCTGCCCTTATCCCATGTTATTTGGGGTCGGCGCAACACTTTTTTTTTTTGTATCTTCATCCATCTTTTCTTTGGTCTTCCTCTCTCTCTCGATCCATCAACATTTATATTCATAACTCTTAGTCATATTCATTTCATCCCTCCTCATCACATGCCCATAACGCGTTTTCTGTAATAGGTATATATAAAAAAAGGAAATCAAAGAGATCCAATCGTCACTGGGCCTTTGAGGTGCATAATGGCTCGCTCCTTTACATTGAGAGAAGGCCTTTGGCCCAGCAGTGGAAATATTATAGGCTGACTATTCCCTAACTCAGAGCCTTCAGTAGTTAACTCATCCGACTGTGAGTTAATGAGCATCAAAACAATTCTACATTATCTTTTTTGTTTACCTTCCAGCAACAACTATTTTACTTTGGTTTCAACTTTGTGGACAATGACTCATCCCGCAACACGGATCCTTTTACACTCATTTATAGAAAAGTTGATCACAAAGAAAAGTTGAAACTATCCTTCGAAGTTGGAGATATTCAGATAATATGGAATGGGTAAGTGTAATTTAAAATGTATAACTTTATTAATACTGTAAGTAATAGATAGAGCAGATTAGTTTTTGAAACAGTAGTGTCCCCCCACTGTTGGGAACTTGTTAGGCCTCCAGACTTTCAGACTTTTCATTTTCTATGTCGCCTTTTCTTATACAGGAGGCATGGTTACTTTAAGTTTTCACCAAAATCATGCCTGAGACTCCTATGAGTATTTTTCGTAGTTTTGGATTACCCCACTTGAAAAATTTTCCCCGTGTACTGTTTATAGTTCTTTCATCTGTATCACGTGAGCTTTAGTTTCGATTTTGACGCTCTTTCGGCCTGCTGTATTTTAAATTGGGGTGTAGGGACATTTGTAGTTCTTTTTTGTACTTCAATTCCTTACAGTTTACACTTTAGAAATCCGTATCGTCGCTAGTATAGTTGATGTGTACAAAAAGCAGATAGGTCCCAACCTAAAACTTTTCACATTGGGCCGTAGCCAGGAATTTGGTTGGGTTGGGACGGAGGAGTGTCAATTTGACATGTGTGATTTTTGAAATTTGGGGGGTCCCCCTAGGACCGCGCCTGACATGGAGTCCAACCTAAGTTGCAAATGAAACCGCGAACCGCTGGGTATTCTTCTTCTTAGCCTGTCAATGGCAAATTTCTATTAAATATGTTTGGACCAAAATTCAGCTACGCGAACTCCGCTCGCTGATGCAGTCATGAGATCGTCAAATGCGCAGGGCTAGTACTGGGTATTAAAATGTTTCCGTTTCCATTTCAGAATCAAAGATGAAATCGAACCTGAGAAATCAGATATGGTTAATATGGTGAAGTTAGCATACCAAATGCTACAAAACCAAATATTTCATACAATATTGTTAGATATAACTGTGTTAAATTTGAGTGAAGTGACTCTGCCTAGAGCAGAAGTAAAGAGCAGCGGTGTGGTGAAAATGAAGACTCCAGAGATTGTCAATTGTGTGTTTACAGTGCTCAATGAAATTAACCATAATAATATTTACTCTGACCAAGATTCGAGCGATAGTGCCGGGAATATACGACGATTTTTAGGTTGACGTTGCATTAATATATAACAGCGATTTTTTTCATTTATCGTGTCGAATACAGGCAGGAAGGAGAGTGTGTATACATATGCATTGTCTTAAAATTACTGATAACTGAAAACGACACGACTGATCCAGAATCAGTGGTTACACAAAGGACAAATTATTAGGAGGCAAAACATTGAAAAAAAAACTAAGGAAACAACAGGAAATATTTATTGCATTGGCAATAATAGTTTTAATTAGTGTCATACTAGGGTATGTTGCTGGTATGAATTAAAAGTAATAATTTATTAAATAATTTTAATTACCAATAATTGTTTTACCAGTTTTTACATACTGTAATAAAAAAATCTGTTTGCTATTTTGCTTCAATTTCATTCTATTGTTTTTTTTTAACTTTACGCTTTTGATTTTTTTTTAATATTGATAGCGATTCTAGAAAATAATCGCTGTTATTTTGAAATGGAATAATTTCCCACAATGCAACAGATAAGTTACTAATTGGTATGAGTTAACAAGATAATGATAGATTTATTATTAAATGTTATTTTGTGTCCAGATCATGTTTTCATTTCCTCATTAATATTTCCAACTCGAGTATTCATTATTTTTTGGAGTATTTATTTTTTTATTGTGGTATAAAAAACGCTTCGCTGTCACTAGTACCATTTACAGTTCCATGATGGAACTACTGATTGTTTTTTTTTTATCACTAGTTCCATTTTATAAGAATCTGAAAATAATGGAACTAGTGTTGAATTTGTTATCACTAGTTCCATTTTTAAAAGAATATGAAATTAATGTAACTAATGTTGAATTTGATATCACTAGTTCCACATTATTATTTTAGGCACTTGTGACATTTTTAAGGGTGGTAAAAACACGAGTTAAAATGTTCATGCCCAGAACCCGACTAGCAAGTCCATAGCTACGGAACGGTTGTGCGAACGAACGAATTATTGTTCGACCCATATGCTGGTTGCTGGGCACTGAATGGGTGAAGCATGGATAAAACAATTAAAAGTATGTAGTAAAGCGGTATAAATAAAAAACGACAATATTGTTTTTCAACATTTACTCTCATGAATTACACCTTACAAATGTGTCTGCATATTGTAACCTTACAAAATATTATATCATTACAATGTGCTAAACTTAAAAATAACCTATTTTGTAATCATGTCTTTCAGTACCTTGCAAGCAGTCCTTTTTTTAAGAAATACAATTTCAACACTTCTTAACCATTCCAAAATTGGTATCTTGTGCATAACTATTTATAATAGGCCACCCCACCACCTAAAAGCATACTTGGTATTTTGATCTAACAAATTGGTCTCCGTTCTTCGATGCAAGGTATAGAAGGTACCAGAAATCAATGAATTTAAAAACTATACAATGAGTACACCTCGATTCACTAACAGGATTACATTTTCCAATTTGTACAGATGAATCTTCATAAATAAAATCGTTGACATAAATAATAAAAAATATTTTCCATTTCACTAATATTCCAATATATTATGTAAACCTAGATATATATAATGTATGTACCTGTTAGACATTGTAGCTTAGGCTACAAAATACATATAATACAAGTAAATGTTTCGACGCATACTTTGACGAACACCCAGTCGCATCTTAATGAAGATAAGACATAATATCCACACTCCTCAGACAATTTCCTATATTGATGCAGAATTTCATACACCGAATAGCACAACATACTCGTCCGATACATAAAAATCATTAGAAAGAGTGCCAATATAGATGATTGTATACAAGAGGCAGCATTATACATAGATGCCTCATCTAAATACCACATTCTGTCAACAAAACGACCATGAGAATGAAGATATACAACATATAACACGATCTTGAAATAAATGCCAGATAACTTGATAATTGTGAAACTTTTTGCAAATAAAATGTACACAGTTACATACACACAAAATTACATAGAAGCTTAATTAAGTATGACATGAAGGATCTATTTAATTATTATGTATTACATAACGACTATTTAATTTCTCACATGTGGTCCATTCAGCGTAACCATTATCTGCCATCTGTACTCGCGTCGAATAAAACTTATGTTTACGGTATTATAGATGCCTATTATTTATGAGATTAGATTTTCAATTGCCACCAAATCTAGGGGACTTAAGGTGGTTGCGTCAGGGTAGCCCGCGAAATTCAAATTTTCTTACGTTTTTTGTCTCTCATTCTATTAAATGACTTTCATGAAATATTCATTGAATAGGACTACATGAACTGGTTGTATTGATGATTTTCACGATTGTAATTCTGTAACTACATACGCGTTACTGGCGCGACTCATTTTTCATACAACTTGACACTGACCTGCAAATTGCAAAAAGCGTAAGAAAATTTGAATTTCGCGGGCTACCCTGACGCAACCGCCTACACAGTTATAGCAAAATGGAATGAGGGTTGAATTGAATGCTAAAATTTGATCTGTCTGCAATGTTGTTCATTTACATCAAAGATCTGATTTTGTCTAATGAGGGCATTATTTTAAGGTAATTGAATATTTCTACTAAGTATAGATGTGCCTTAGCGGCTTATTATATTATAGGGTGAGTCAGACGCAAGCTATTTTGTAGCGTACATAAAATAATTCTATGAATCCGGCATGCAATAAGTTCCGTACCAATGTTCGTTGCACACAGCTGCACCTCCTCCTGAAGAAATACAAATAGCAACGTAAAAGACTTTACCCTCCTTTTGGATTTCGGCACAGTTGATCAAATATATGTAATAAAAAAAAAGTGTGTGTGTACTTATTACGCACGTAAAAAGTTATAAAACTAAAATGTTGACTAGCTAACTTCAGGGTGTATGTTAACTAGCTAACTTCATGTTGTCGGTTTTTCGTGGTGTGCGCGCGCATCGTAAAAATTTAACCTCATAATTTTTCCCTAACGCGCCAAAAGAAGTATAACTTCTAAAACACAATAAGTTTTAATTCGACTCGCATGTTCCCTGCCTACCCTTAATGCCTAAGGAATTTAGTCCACATTTTGAGTTTTTTAAGTTGAAATAATAAATCAAGTCCCTTTTGAACTAAACTATGCTCTTATACATGCATTTATGTTTTTTTCAGTACAGATAGTCCTGATTACATTTTTGCTTGTCCCACTCGACAGAAATCTGAATGACCCTTATCACGTAATATAACACTATATTAATAACATTGATAATGATTTATATATCACCTTTATCTCTAGTCCATACCCCGACGTTATGTTCATGTCCTATTAGACCGAAATCCGTGTGAAAGGATTCGTGCAGGTCGCTTATTGTAATGAATGCCATTATCGTAGTGTTGTAATTAGCGCATGTTGTGTGACTTATTCATAACAACATAAGGTTTACATTGAAACGATCGGAAGAGGTTGACCAGTTGACCCATATAAAAAAAAACTGGTATTCAGGTACATCCAGTATTCCAGTTAGACTGGGAACTGACCCCGAATATTTAAGAAAAGGCTAGGTATATGATAAAGATGATTTTAACTGAACAGAACACTAAAATCTACGTTGTTTCTTTTACAAAAGGCCATTTCAAACTAGTCCTCAAAGGACTTGTACAATTCTGACACTCCCTTCCGCTCTGCCCAGAGCGGGAGAAGTCATTTGATGATTTCCCATCCCAAAAAAAAAGGCTATGGTTACTTTTAAAGTGTTACCTCTTCAGCCCGATCTAAAAGGCAGCGATCCCTCCTCAGTGTGTGCAGTGCAGAACCTAACAACATCCTCCGCCTGCGGCGCCGCCCGCTCCCGCGCCTCCCGCGCCGCTGGCACCCCCCGCCGTCGAGTGCTGGGGTCCGATCTTGATGCCGTTCGCCTGTATGATGAACAAGAAAGGGAGTGTCCATTAATTAGGTGAGGCAATTTTGGCAATTTTTCGACTCCCCCTCCCCCCTTTGTGAGATGTCGTGAGATTTGACTTGACCCCCTCTCCCCCTCCTAATCTAACGTGAGATTTATCAAAATGCGTAGTTTAGTATAAATCAATAATTTGTGCTTGATTGCGTTGAATTCATTTAAAAAACTTAAGTATGTTTAATTATTTTCATTGACAATTTATGATTGACGTAAAGAAACATGTTAACTTAATGTAAATTTTACACTGTTTCTTGCAGGAAAAAAATACGTGATATCTGCCAAGACCCTCCCACTCTCTCTCGTGAGATTGGGTGAGATTCGTCTCGACCCCTTCCCCCCCCCTAAACGCCTCACGTAATTTATGGACGCCCCCAAAGTAAATATATCATCCTAATTATTAAGATGATTTCTTTCCAATGATGCATTCATTATTAATATTTTAACTAGTAGTACCTAACTGCAGCAAAATGTGTGTAGGTACAGTCAATTCAACTTATTCATGACCAGCATTATGTGATCTTCATCCATCATTATTCTTCTTTGTAAGAGGGCAAAGTAATGCAGGTCACTGACTATACTATGTATACATCATTGGCTTACCCTTTGGGGAAAAAGTGGGCAATGTTATTTGAAATAGTCCCAATCTTTTATACAACATTAATTTGTTGATCCGTAATAAGTCAGGTTGTTGTTTTTAAACCCATAAAAGAAGCGATTTAGAAATGAACTCCCCTATTTCGGATAAGAGGGAGCCCGTATAAAACTGCGCTCATGAATTTCAATTAGAAGATTATTTCTATGTATATCCGTGAAAACAGAAGCCTGGCTAGTACTTATGTTAAAAACGTTAATGATTGTGTTGCTAAGCAGATCACATGTTGTGAAGCATAGAAGACTGAAGGACAGGTTGTTGATTTGTTCCAATCTAATACATTTAGCGGTAAACTCCAGTCAATATTTTGAAGACAACAGTAGACAAAATGAGGTTTTAAATATGTTTAATTAAGTAAGTTGTGATGCAATCGGGCCTTATTGTTTGATTATAAAAACATGCTTTTTATATATAAACAAAATCTATTATAAATCAAATCAATTGTTTCCAGGAGTTCTAAGAAATCTGCTAACAGTACAAATAACCGCCGACTACCGATGCCCCTATGTAATTCAAGTCAAGCCTACAACGTCAAATTATAGTCAACGACTATCGATTAGAAGATAAGGCCGCACAACTCACCTCGTTGTTGATATCAAATACGCCTTCCTGTATTTTCTCATAGATCTCTTTGGCAGTGTTGATGAACGCCTCCTCAACGTTGGCTGCAGTTTTGGCGGATGTCTCCATGAAGACCAGGCCGTGTTCGCGGGCGAAGGCTTCACCCTCCTCTTTCTTTACTTCACGTCGGGATTCCAAGTCACTGGAATTTTGTGATTGTCCGATGTTATACAGGGGCATTACTAGGCTTAGTTAGATCATAGCTTATGATATGACTTGTAACTTGATGATAAAATAGAAGACCTTTTTAATAAGCAATCATTCTGATAATAGGAAATATCTTTTATCTCCGAGAGGTTTGAGAGGCGGACATCTTGTAATCAAGTCACACAAAATAAAGAAAACCGAATTATTTTATTACTGCAGTGGAGAGAAGTATGGGTACAGTCTAGTACGAAAACTTACACTAAAAGAGAAAGTAAATAATTACCCTTTTCTAGTGGCATAAGTGAAAGCGTTGCAACCAAATTAAGGGCGACCAAAGAAAAATGGTAACTACAAAAAACAATGAAGTGCGTTTTCCGTTGGAAAAAGTAGTGAAACCGTTCAACTAACGGTGATCTAATGTTGCGAATACATTAGCTTAGTCACAAAAGATAACGGGAATAAGAATACAATGCACTTTTTTCACACAGTGATCTTTCTTTCGTTATTTTTAAGATTTCAGGATGATTGCAATACCTGTATTTGTTATGATGAGTACAATGCTTTAAATATAATTGTTTTGTGAATTTCGATCATGTACTATAAATTATAACTGGAGTCAGCAGTTGGTGTGATATCTGTATTGAAACTTCATGAAATTAATCATCAGACGAGTCACATTTTATTTATAGCGTGTACTCTGACGTATTTTGATGATGTTTGAATGGGATAGTCACGCTCTCTGCATTCTAGAATTATTGAGGATCCACGGATCCACCGCACTATAGACAGCTTTGGGTAATCTACTAGATGATCTAACTGTTCAAAGTGTCCAAAATCATTGATAGAAGAAATGCAGTAATATTCAATCAAAAGCGTTAGAAAAATCACATAGCTCAAAATCAGCAAACTTATGGAAGATATGACCCACCTCTTGTTACCAATTAACATGATAACCATGTTGGAGTTAGAGTGCTGACGCGCATCTTCAAGCCAAGTGGTGAGGTGGTTGAATGTGTCTCGTCGCGTGATGTCGTACACTAGCAGTGCGCCTGCCGCGCCCCTGTAGTATGACCGCGTGATTGATCTGCAAGAAGAAGCATTTTGTTGAATTATGACTGGTTGATCACATCCGAAAAGTTCTGGAGTGGCGACCGCGAACCGGAAGACGTTGCGTTGGAAAGCCTCCCATTAAGTGGACCGACGACGTAGTGAGGGTTGCGGGGATCCGCTGGATGCGAGTCGCGCGGGACCGGTCAATGTGGCGACACTTGGGAGAGGCCTATGTTCAGCAGTGGACGTCTTTCATCTAAAGATGGTATAGGCATAATTCCTGGCAACTTTCCGAATGTTCATTCTTTCATGGAAACCCTTATCAACTCCGCACCGTGCATCTCTATGTTTTGACGTTTCTTAAGAGTGACAAAATATTTTGATTTTGAAATAAACTGGGATGACAGCAGGAGGAGGATAATAAATCTTCACCCACATCAACACAACATCGAAAAGGCGGTAGTCATCATCATCGCCATTATTCTCATGCCCGTATCCAAATTTATTTGGGGGTTTAATTTTGTTTTGTCGATACTTTTCATACCATTGAACACGAGAAAAGGCTGGAAATCCAATCAGTATTATTTGTTTAGGTACTATACAATAATATAAGTATTTGTAACTTGTACGAAGTCCGAATACATAAATTAAAATCAAGGTCAACAGAAAAAAAAAATTGGACTATAAGTTACCGGCTGATAATAAACTGATATGTGTTTCGGCAGTTAGATTATGGACTAGTCCAAATTGTAACTAAGTGAATTATTTAATACCTATTTATATTCTACTGCATTGTCTGAATTACCAATTGTGGAAATAAATAAAGGTATTTTCGGAAAGATACGTTTTTATTTCCAGAGACATCCCAGCAGCGTGTGCTAACATAATTAGCTATCTGTTGTCCGCGACCTTCGTCCGCGTTCAACTATTACAAAAATATTACTTCCCTTTTTTGTTAACGATTTCAAGGGTTTTCATTTTAAAGTCCCGTTAAAATCGGTCCAGCCGTTTCGGAGATTAGCCAGCCATTTTCATATGCATTCGGTAAAAAGCTGTTATTTTGATAGGTATTACAAACAGACACTTCAATTTTTTTTATTTGTGTAGATTAGAAAAATATAAGTAATTAAAATTCTATTTTATATACTTTTTGTTGTGTAATGTCATAATGTGAGCCCTGTCTTAATGATTAGCAGTGAAATCTATAAATTCAATGATTGTATTAATCGCATACAGTTAGTTTAAGTCACAGTACTTTATCAAACTTTCAATCTAGAATTTTAAAAAGGCAAACACCTTATTTTATGCCCAACTTAGCATGAAATTCGTTATAATTACATTTATAACATTCTCGATTACAAACAATGAAATTAACTAGCATAAAATCTAGGTTAACAGTACAATAGATTGAAGTTTAAGTTATTCCTGTTTCTTGTTTTCATTGGTCAATGATTTGTTAAGTGAGGCTTGTGACTTTGTATGTATTTGTGGCTGAATACTCGTCTGATTCATTAGTTATCAGTATTGTACCTTACCCAAACTGACTAATCTCATAAAGCTTATGTAAGTTTGAATTTGTTTTAGTCATTTGAACTATGATCCTCCATTATATTTTGTTTTAACTAGGTAACATAACAAAACCTCATGCCTGTAATCCTCGAAGGGATAGGCAAAGTGTACCTAATAGTACACGCACATTTTGCCAGTTATGTTTAAGTCCCATGTAACAGGAGGCAAGCCGGTTTCCATAATCCAGGTTCCATGGCTGTTTCTGAGAATTTCTTGATGGAAAAACCCGATAACACTTTGCCCGACTCGGGAATTGAATCCAGATCCTCATGCACAGTAGTCGGGCTTGCAACCACTCGACCAATGATGCAGTCAACTTAATTTATGTATATTTATTATATTTTATTTGACACTAGCTTCTGCCCGCGACTTCGTACGCGGATCCTGTTGCTTATGCCAGCGACATCGGGGTCGTTAAAATCGAAGATCTGAAACGTCTGATGTAGAATTCGAAGGCCCGTGGACGGGAAAACAACGGGATGAGCGAGACGATTGGAGACGTTCCAGATCTTTCATTTTTGTAAGACCACAGGAAATGTCCATCAGACGAAACAAACATTTTTATATCTCTTATACTTTAGCTGGTCTGTTGTGGTTCTGCATCAGGTGTTCCATTTTCCAAAATAAATTATAGCTTAAATGATGCCCAGACTTAATACCTATACAACAAAAAACTTTTCTTCCCGTTATTCCGCAGCGGATCCCAAGGGTACACTGAATTAACTATTGCAAATAACTTTTAAAAAATTACTTTATAAACTATATTTTGGGGTTTTTCCTTCAGGGGCTAATATATAAAGACCGGAAGCGTTGCTGACCCTTGAAAAAGCAACATAAAGTTGGCCATGAGAAAACAGCCGGTTGTCAGGTCAAAACCAGCGGCTTTAAGTTTATTGTCATGGCAAAGCATGTAGTCACAGGGAACTGTGTGCGCTTAAATTGAAAGGGGAAATTGTTGGGGATGAGTGGTATGCGCGGTATGAACACGTTAAGTATTAATTAACACTTTGTTAAGTATTTTACTATTTTCTTTTATTTTTATTTTTTTATTATTGTGACATTTAATGATTTTTTATGTTTTTTTATTGACATTTATTTTGTAAAGTATTATTAATTTATTTTATTTAATTTTTGTGAATGTGAGGACCATGTGGGTAATATTTTAATTTTATTTTTAATCTTCCCACGATTGTCTGGCAGTTTGAGCACTACAAGCGACCTACCCAAATGTCCTTTCTTTGGTATTGTACGTCGTGTCGTTGAGCTCCTTGAGTTATAAATCGAGCTCACGATAACTGACAAATGCTTGCACTGACTGGACAGGTCCGCTCAAATCTGTGTGGTTCTTTCTTCTAAAGGCCATCTCAGACACTAATCTAGTCCTCATGTGAGTAAACCAAGATTATGTCTGGACTTTAAAAGAGACTATACCCTCTGAGTGTAAAAGTGTTTGTAAAAACCTATTTGCAAAATAAACATCATTTATCATTAACACAGTCTCACCGGCACCACACCCAGTGAAATTAGTGATAGCTTTGATTTCCATATCAGGTGTTTCAGATCTTCAATTTTTATACGTCAACAGAGAGTGCTCATCAGGCTGAACAACTTTTGCTAAGACGTCATTACTATATATATTATAGTGTAACTGGGCTCTTGGAGTTCCACAACAGGTGTTCCAGATCTTCAATGTTTATACGTCAACAGAGTGCTTATCAGTCTGAACAACTCTTGCTAAGACGTCATTCCTATAGATGTTATAGTGTAGCTGGGCTCTTGGAGTTCCACATCAGCTCTTCCAGATCTTCAAATTTATTCTCTTAGCAGAAAATGCTCATTACGTGGAACAATTTTTGCTATAGTACCATTTTTGTATCTCTTATAGTTTAGCTGGTATGTTGCGGTTCTGCATCAGGTGTTCAAGTTTCCAAGATAAATTATAGCCTATATGATGCCCAGACTTAATACCTATACCACAAAAAATCCGTCGAGTAGTTCCGAAGATTAGCGTGTACAGACAAACAGACACACAGATAGACAGATTTTTTTTTGGATTCGTGCTCTATTTCTGTTTCTAAACCCACCAATTTTTTTTTTTTTATATATTCAATGTACAGACACAGTTTTTTTACTGTTTTATTATATGTATATAGATATAGATTATAAAAATCCCTAGGTGAAACCAAACAAGGTTGGTTGGTGATTAATTGATTATACTGAATATGATATTTACAGGTAATCCTGTTAAAACAAACTGTACTTGTAATTACAGAACCAAAACATAACAATCAGGTGACACAGCTAAAACATAAACATTTTCAGGGCTCAGTTGTTTAATGAATGGTGAATTGTTGATGAATTATAATTGAAACTGAATGCAGTAATGCAATTATGAGTGGTATTATGATAAATACATTTTGGAAAACCTACTTAAAGACGATTATCCCATCTTTAGGGGTTCAGCTGTTCCTGGCCCGATGATATTTTTAATTCATATGAGTTCGTGTGAAATTAAAATATTGAGATATTTATTTTTATTTTTCATCACCTACAGATAGAATATCCTCAACCTGGACAGCATTCAATAAGCTACCAAATTTAAGAATCGATCCCAGTGGGGAAAAGTTTTTTAATTTCCAATGAAAAATTTCTATGTGGTCCCTGTATACCCAATAAGATTCTTACCTGAAAGCTTCCTGTCCAGCAGTATCCCATATCTGCAGTTTGATCTGCTTGCCGTCAATGGTGATCATGCGAGCACCAAACTCTACGCCAATTGTGAGATCGTGAACAGGCTGGAATCTTTTGTCGGTGAACTGGAGTAGTAAGCATGACTTGCCTACACCTGTGAACAAGTAACAAACCATAGATATCTAGAACGGGAAGCATAAACCATAGATGCATAGATGTTTTGATAAAAGCCTTATTTGCATGTTATTGTTATAGGTACATCCATATCAAATCACATTGTTTTTTTTACACCAGATGTTGGATTTTTGTTTCTTTTCCTATGTTTTAGCTAAAATATCAAGTTACTGTGATCACAAACCAGTTCTGTTGAAAATAAAGTACGTATCTATTATAATCTATTATAAATGGATTAATAAAGTGAAATCAGACAAAGGAAAACAGGTGATGTCTACATAAACAAATCAATAACGAGACTAACAGGAGCTTTGAACTCTTATCACTACCATTAATCAGTCTGTCAGTCAATATTCAGACAACAATGTTCTACAAAATAATGAGTTAGAAACTTATCATCTAATATGAATAATTTTGAGAAGATTTAGTAATATTAGATAAGTTTTTTTAAATGAAATCTGTATTACAAACAAACAAAGAGAGTCCTTGAAATAGCCTCAAAACACTATACATACATACATGTTGGTATTACTTTATTGATCCATAATAACTTATTTATTTACAGTAACAAGAACATGAACTGCACAATTTCTAATGATATGCGCAATAGAGTCCTAACTTGACGTAGTTACGAGACGGCGTAGGCGGAAAAATAGATTAACACCAAATATTATTCTACACAACAACGAAATATCGATCGATCTTACACAGATGAATGAATTCAACTTAAGTTTCAGCATCCTTACCACAAAAATAGTATGATTACACTGCACAGTAACAGAAAAGTCCAAATAAAATATCAGGAAATAAAATCAATACCTGTGTCGCCGATGATGATGTATTTGAACAAATAGGCGTATGCCATCTTATCTGCAGGTCTTTGTAACTATTGGAAATTACAATCGGCAACGATGGTAAACAAAGGTTTAGGGGCGAATTTATAATGTTACAAATAAGACGCAATTTTTAGAAAACTCACAGCTGGTTGAATCAATTTGTCATTGTGAATTAGATGAAAGAAAATTTGACAAACCTATTCTGTAAGGGTTGTTATACACACTTAACTGTCATGCATTACCTTAGTGATTTTATTTGAAAATCTTCTATTGTATTGTACAACCTTGTGGCCATTTCATCTTTAAAATTGTATTGCGTGACTTATTCAATTATTTTAGTAAACAATACTAATTTATCAATATACGCAAATAAAATGTCTGAAATCATGTATTTATAGCTTTATATCCATAAACAAATTAGTGGTGATAAGGTCGTAGACAAACGTAGAGTTTCTAGTGTTACCATACTTTCATTATTTTTACGAAAACTCGAAAATCGACTGGATTCTCGATTGTCAACATCAGCTAATAATTGCTTCAGTGCTTTTCTCCGTTCCGTTCTCGAACTTCTCGATTCTTGTTGAACTAACTGTCAATTCTGTCAAATGTCAAATTAGGATTTTGATCTGAATATTGCGAATTGGTTTGTTATTATTTCCTTTTACAGATTTGTCCCAATAAATCCAGTGTTTTATCGTTTCCCCTTTTTATTTGTTCACATTGCGATTAAACTTTAGTTTAGTGCCTTCTTTATAGCCTCTATTCGAATCAACAAGCCGTTGGTAACCTTAAAAAATTAAGTGAACAATGCCGACTTCTACGATGTATTTGTAATCATGGATTCTTCTAAAGATTCTTCGTCTATGAGGAATTCTGTAAAACTCGATGGCGAAGGTGAAAAAAATAGGAACTACAAGAGTACTCCTAGTCAATCAGGGCAAAGAGATAACGCAGAAAATCTATTTACATCGACCTCGAATCCAAGCTCGAGCTTAGTTCCCTTGAATGGACCTCGGGCAAATCACATGAATTCATTACCTAGCAATGAATCAGCCCCTCAAACTAGCCGGTGTAGCGAAAATAATCCAGAAACTAATAAAAACCTAAATAATTCTACCCAATCACAAAAGAGTGGCAACAAAGTGACTAACTCAAATGCTGAACAAGCGGATCTTCCGGTTGCGGGTAGTAGCAGGGCTCCCTCTACCGTATATGACAATGGCACAGAGTCCAATCAGGAGAAGCAGACATGTCAGAGACACAAAGTGTGCCTGGACAAGGCGGGAAACAGCAGCCTTCCCTCAACGAGTGGCACTAGCAGAACTAGTGAGAACCCAGAGACCAGCTCTTTCAGGGAGAACAGGAAGAGGCCTTCAAGTCTAAAGCTAAACAGGCCTAATTTAGAAGATGATAGCTCCAGTGATACTGGCAATGATGACTATTCATTGGGGTCAGAAGATGGATGTATCTACACATACAGGGGTGGTGAACATTTGGCTGACTTACCAAGTTCATTCTTCAGCCTTGACATGGGTTTGCCTTTAGACAAGCATCTCCCCTTGCACAACTATGTGGGGCCTCAGCAGCCTGGTGCTGCAGGTAGGGAGCAAGCTTCAAGGGCATCTAGTCCTGACATGGATTTTTTGGAAATGGACTTTGATCCTGGACCTTCTTGTGAAGTGGATACTGGGGACGAATCATCTCCTGATGCTGATTTGGAAGCTGCAAATAACATGCCTGAGGAGGTTGAGCCTGTATTAGTGAGGGGGACGACTCCGGAGTATGTTCCTCCTCCTGTTAGGTATGTCCCTGTGAGTGTACCTGTTGCACCTACTGCTTCCGGGTCTGGAGCGCATGGAGATTCTGACTTGTACTCATACAGTGTGCCATCAACAAGCCGAGGGGTTCCTACTGGTCATGGTGATGTTGCAGAGGGTGCTAGCAGTAGTGCCACCAACTATGTAGACCAGAACTTTAGCTATGGTCCATACATCACCCATGTGAACTCAAGGGGAGAGCAGCTGGTCGTCAGAAGAACAATGTCACATGGACCCATCCTCTGTCCCAGCAGTCTGCATTTGTCCAGTGGAGACTTGGCGACATCAACTGAGATATTGATTTGTAAGTTTGTTTTTCTTTTGTTGTATTCATGGATAGGTTTTTTTACTATCTATACAGATAAATTAAATTAAAATGTCTGTTTGTAAATTAAAACAACAGCTTTTTTCCGAATGCATATGAATGTATTGTATGGTACATAAATAACAAAAACAACAAAAAACAGTTTTTAAAATTTTTCCGGCTCATGTTAAGATTTTTATTTTAGAAAATTACTAGGTTTCCGTGTAAATTGAACAAAACCCTTAAAATATTTCACAGTCCAATTCAAATAGGGTAATATTTTTAAAATATATTCAGGCGGAGGAAGGTGGCACGCGTACATATACTATTAAATATACTTACAGCAGTGGTTTCTGGCATCACTTTTGATTGTTGTCAAATAATTGCATGCATTGAAAGTATTTGTGGGGTTTGATTTGGTTTAAAAGATTTGAATCATTACAAAATAAAGTTTACTCTATACACTAAACTGACTCGTTAGTATCCTCTAGTTTACAATTTTTGTATCATTCATTTAGTTTTCATTTAATTTCTTGTGTGTAATTAAAATGTTAGTCCAATTAGAAGGGACCAGCTACAAATAGGTGCTGTGTGTTTGCACACATAAAAGGCGGAACTCATTTCCTGGCTTCACGTAATAGAAGAGATACAAATTTTTATTTTGTCTGTTTTTTATTTTTAAACTAGCTGTTGCCCGCGACCTTCGTTCGCGTGATATATTATTATAAAAAAATATTACTTACCCTTAAGAATCGGTTTTTGTCACCAATTTCAACGGTTTTAATTTTTATTGCACGGAACCCTAATTATTTTTGTAATATATGGGTAGCCTGAGGTTACTCCTTATAACATCCGCTATCTACTAGTTAAAGTCCCGTCAAAATGGGTCCAGCCGTTTCTGAGATTAGCAGGAACAAACAGATAGAAGGATAGACACACAAAAATTAAGAAAAAAGTGTTTTTGTTATAGGTGCCGTAATTATTTTGCAATTAGTAAAGAGCTGTTATTTTATATTACAAACAGACACTACAATTTAATTTATTTATATAGATTTATGTGTTGTGTGAGGACAAAGTCTGACAACCAGTCTTACCAAAGGGTATAGTATTACCCAGTACTAACTGGGTTGTGGAAGTCAGACAGGCAGTCGCTCCATGTAAAATACTAGTATTCAGCTACACCCGGTTAGACTGGAAGCAGACCCCAACATAGTTGGAAAATGCTAGGCAGATGATGATGATGTGTTGTGTGAGGAGTGATATGAAAGAAAAAGAAGCAAATGATAGTGTGACAGTTGAAAGTAGAGAATCAAAGATAAAAACGTGCTGTGCAGTATATCTATGCAGTTTTTTTTTACTAGACTTCTCTGTTCACTCTTTTCACCTCTCGCGAACCCGCGCGTCCTCCTTCCAGTTCGGACGGAACTTATCCAATTCGTCCCACCATCTATGCAGTTAGATAATATTTATTTATTCAGACAACTTAAGGTCCACATATTATTATGTGTTAGTAGTGTTTAAAAACCATCCATCTATATTAGTCCATCAATCAATCAGATGTTTATTTGCAGATGACGATGAACACATAGAAGCATTTGCTCATCAGATCAACCAACCTACAACTGATACAGCTGCTCTGTCATCAGCGTTGTATCATGTCAAAATGGCCAAAAAGTTGATAGCTGAGAAGGCTAGATTGGATGCTGAAAACCAGGCCACTGCTAAGGTATAGTTTTATGATGTAGGATTTGTATAGTTTGCTAGGATTGGGGGACTGATATAAATAATCAAAGGTTCCTGTTTCCTATTAATGTTTTCATCATCAGTAAGCTTTTAACGAACTTGCATTGAGCCAGCATGGACAATTATGGCCCACTTCCACTAAAGGAGAAGAAGCCTGTATTCCAGCAGTGAAAATGTTACAGGTTTACTTTTACTAAGCTCTTTCAACTACATATTTTTCATTTGAATTAGAATACTTATATTGAAACAATTATTTTCAGCATGGGGCCGTTAATATGGCACATAAAATTTTAAAAATACTTCGCAATAGAAGACGATCTTCTAAGACAAACTCTGAGGTACTATCTTAGCACAGGCCTGAGTGACTGAGACTACCATCTCTCTGTCTCAGTCACTCATTCCCTAGTCTTTTTGTAAATCTTGATGTGCCATATAAACGCCCAATAGGGGTACATCTTGAGCAACATATATTCCACATCTAGATAGATGATCACTCTTACCACATTTAAAAATATATCTTCACAAGCATTATATTAAGTTCTGCTCATTATATTAAGTTAGAAATTTTGAAAAGCTTATAACTTGGCAAATTTGTTTTGCAGCAAATTTTCCCATTTTACACTACTTTTTGTACAGTCGTCAGCGCACAAAGTTCTTACAAACTGTCATATTTTCTCATTTGATTTTAAACTTAAACTTAAACATTTTAGGGTTTAAAATCATTTGAAGAAATTTGAAAGTTTGTGGTAATTTGATGTGCTGGCGACTGTAGGTACCTATTGTCAAGTCGTTACCAGAACTTAAAAAAAATGACAATGGTCTATTATCACGTAATTGTATCCCTAGGCTAGTGAAGCAGCAGCAAGCACCAGTTCAAGCACTGCGGCATGCGTGGAACCTCCCCGGTGCATGATCTGGTCGGAGAGCGAGGCCTGTGAGCGACAAGTCACACAGATCAGCATCTCCGCCTGCGGGGTGACAGCTGTCGTCAATGTTTTTGTTAGTATAATACAAAAAAAAACAAGATATTTAAGGGGCTAAAATAATAATCAAAAGAAACTGGTGAAGAATACTGATTTATTTCTTTTAATTGAGAGACAATCAATCTTATTCTTTATTGCACACAAAAAAAGAGAAATACACACAAAATTACAACATATAGCTTAACCCAGAATCGGGTTTTCTTACAGCAAACTTTACTATCAATACAATCTTGTCAATGCTTCGCAATCTTGTGGATATTGCAGACAGACGTGTCAGGTTACGAATTTTCAAGAAAAAATAACAAAGAATATGGTTAGTACCACTGTTTGATTTATTCAGAAATTTTGGTTGAGTCATGCGTCTTATGAAGTACAAAGGGCAGAACAATGATAATTACAAAAACTGGGCTACATTGTGATAACGAATTCTAAGAACTACACAGTAGAACATAAAACCTAAACAATACTCTTTTAAATTGGTTACAATATTTAGGTCACAAGCATTGATATACAGGGTGTAAACAGACTCTTCACGAAGCTGTCAACCAAGCATTCTGTACATCAAACTAATTAACTTTACGCAAAAATTATTGCTGGGAAACGACATTTTTGGGTGAAAAATCACGTTTTACGGTAGGACTCAATGTAACGCATTCAAAACATTGGGCTGATGGATGTATTGAATAGTACGCGGATCGTGAAGGTGTCTTAAGTGAAAAAAAAATACAACTAAAAACATTAAAAAAAACTTGTGAAAAAGTGCAATCTTGACCCCCAATATCTCCGTAACTAGAAGGTTCCCAGGTATGGTCTAGAACAAAAAAATGAATGAAGAACAAGTGCCTTTCGGCTTCGTTAAGAGTCTTTTTACACCCTTTATTAAAAAACTTAATATATCAATGGTCACAAGTAACAGAAGTTCCTTTAATTTTAATTTCAGAATGCATTGGGTGTGCCTGTGAATTTGGAGAAAATAAGCACAGCTGTTGGTACACGACAAAGAGCTAATAAAGCTCAATTACCCAGGTAACCATTCAACGCTAATGACTTTGCGACTCATTTGTTGTTCCAATTTAATCCAGGTGGATAGTGGGTCCAGAGTGGATTTTGCCTGTGCTCTTAGAGCGTAATCACACAATTGCTAGCGTATTTCCAGCTAGGCGATTAGTGAACGAGCTGTCTTTGTGTGAGTAACCACGACTACGCGACGAATTTTCCGCGATTTATACACTCTCGTCTTGCTCTCTCTGTCTTGTATTATAACGATAGTCGCTCTAGTCACGAAACGCGGCAAAAACGTTGCACACACGTGGCGTATACGTTAAGTAACCGCATCCCTCGAAACACCCTTGCAAATCGCCAGTGTGAGAATATCCGCACAGTTCAAAAATTCGATGAGTATTATACCAAAAAGTCTTACTTTAATTATTCTAACATTCTCCTTCCAGATACTTACTCTCTCGCGCCGTAGCTGGGTGCACAGCTGCAGATTTGGTCTCTGGCATCCACCGGGCTTCAGATGGACTGGTCACTGCCAGGTTCTTCCCCACCTACCCCGAACGAGTTGTGTCGCTGTCACACTGGCTGGCTGACTGGATTACTGTTGGTAAGAAAATGTAGCATACATGGTATCTTCCTATAATGATCAAAATACTAGTAAAGGATAACTTAAGAATCAGGCGTTACTTTGCGGAAATCCATGACATTAAATGCTATGCGAATTGTCATGACCAATTTCGGTATTCCTTCATGCAGGCGCGGATCTAGCCCTCGAAGTAGGTTGTGGTCACGGCGCTCTAAAATCGGCAAAAAGCCATCGAAACAAAACAAGGGAAAAATCTTCGTGGAGTGACTACCACTCCACGAAGATTTTTTTTTAGTTTAATGATGAATTTAACAAGAAGAAATTAATAATTATGCTCAATTTTTTTTGCACCCGCCTCTGATATGTTAGATTTTCAGAATAATCAACAGACTTAAGAATTCAGGAGCGGGCGCAGTGAGTTCGCAAATTTTAGCAGCTCTCCTCCAATTTGTAACACTATTTGCGTAGAACATCAGACTATCGACCTCAATTAGGGTTGTGGGCATGCCCATCGTGCCCACAACGGTGGATCCGCGCCTGCCTGCATGTGCATATTTTTGCGGGCGGGAGGGCGCGGCATCCTGCATCCAAGCCTGGTTCTTTTTCGTGGAATTTACCTTAAATATTTTAGTACAGCCTCGTAACTAGTGACATTAATCGCACAAGTATTTTATGACGGTTTTAAGTTTTATTTAATATTATAAGTTGATTTGTAACAATGAGGGTAACATAATCTGTCTAGATTAAAACCGTCTGTAAATAAATTTAAAAAACCCTAGACATTTTTCTTAACATTTAAATTTAATGTGCAGTTTAATACTTTACTAGTATTAAATGATTGAATACTATTGTAGTAAAGTATTAAACTGCGCTGCTTTTGAAGAAATGAAACGTGCCCAAACTAAGGTCACGTTGATTTTTGGAAGCTTTAAAGTCTGTCAACTAAAGTAGACACTATACACCGTTACTTTTTAGTCGTCTGACAACGTCAGCCCACTTCATGTATCCAATGACTACTATACATTCAGACCAAAAAAAATGGTATTTATTTTTTTATATAAAATTCATTATTATTATGCATAACGTAGTTGAAACATTCTGTTGCGAACGAAGGTCTATCTACACGACTCGTGCGATGGTTAGGTATGTTCTTCTGTTTGATACGTAAACATTATTAACAGGATGTTTCATAATTCTAATGAATTATTTATTTTTCTTTGTACCTATTATCTTAATTAATGGTTAAAAAAACACGCCTAGAGGTATTTTATGTCGGATAAATTGAGTGGACCACCTTTGTCAGACGACTAAAAAATCACGGTGTGTATAAACTATATAGATACTTGTTTGTGGTCTTAGTTGTTGGCCAACAACTGGAGGCAAGCATAAAGTTATCTTATGTAAGATATAGATAAATTACTACTATTGAAATCGAATCGAATTTGCACATACTTGCTTACATTCTGTAAATGACATAAAACAAGAAACTAAGGTTTTAGTTATTAGTACAAGTAATTAACACAACTGGGTAACAACTTATAAAAGATATAGTTTAATGATGATGCTAATTTTCTTCATTTTATTGTAATTTCATTGTGTTTATTCTAATTCTTACTAATAAAAATTTGTTTACTTTTATTCTTACATATACCATATTGTTTACTTCCTAATATTATTACTATTTTTATTTTATTCAAATTTTACTAGTTTTACGTATTTTACTTGATGTTTATGTTCAACCAATAACTTTTATGTGTGGTGTAAACTGTAAGTTTATGTTGGTTATAAATAAACAAATATATAAACAATTTTCACACCAACCTGGCAAATTGATCAATAGTCGAGAATTAATCTAAAATACGGGACCTTAAGTAGTTGAAATACTAAAAACAAAATAATCGCATGTCACTCAATATAAATAATAATAATAATTCAGTCAGCCTTAGAGTCAGCGTCGCTTCCCGAGTTCCTGACGACTGGAATAACCCACCTGCTCCATAAATCAGGTAGTACTGCGGAACCCAAAAATTATAGACCGATTACGTGTCTCCCGACGGTCTATAAAGTTCTTACCTCCATTTTGAGAGCTAAAATCACTAAACATATTGACGAAAATTCTGTTATGTCTGCTTCTCAAAATGGATGTAGGAACGGGTCCCGCGGTACTAAGGAGCTACTCCTCATTGATATGGCCATTAGTCAACAGGTTCGCCGTTCACGAAAGGATCTGTCGACATGTTGGATAGACTATAAGAAGGCCTATGACTCGGTGCCACATACATGGCTCATGAGATAAAGATAAAGATAAAGATAAAAGATAACTTTATTTTGCAAATATGGGTAACCTCAAAAGATGACAAAAAACATATAAAAGTACAGCCATATTTTACCACGTAGGCATGCAAAAGATTTAAAAAATAACAACTTAACACTAAAAACAATTATAAAATTATTACACATTAAATTCAATTTTAAAATACAGAATTATTAATTATACAGAATTATGCACTAGCTTAATAAATTCTTTTCAATTAGGAACTCCTTAATATTATAATATGCTTTCGCCACTAAAAAGCTTCGGAGTCTCTTTTTAAATAATGTAAGCGGAAGCTCTTTCCATGTCTTCGGCAATTTGTTAAAAATGACTGGTGCCATGCAGTAGACACTTTTGCGCATAAGTGCAGTCTTGGCTCTCTCCAGACATAGCACACTATTATCGCGTCTATTGCGGGGTGCTACATCTGATAGTCGTCTAAATCGACTCGGATTTGTCTTTACAAACACAGCGACTTCAAATAAGTACAGACACGGCAATGTTAATATTTTATAGTTTCTAAAGTATGGTACACAACTGTCAGTTTGTTTAAGTTTAAACATCGCTCTAACACATCTTTTTTGTGACTTGAAAGCGGTCTCTCTTTCAGTAGAATTTCCCCAAAATATGATTCCATACCGTAAATGTGATTCTGCTATCCCATAATAGGCAGTCAGAAGAGCATCCGTGTTCAATATAGGGGATAGTGAGAGTAGAGCGTATGCAGCCTTACTCATTTTCTTGCATAAAATATCAACATGTGATTTCCAATTTAGTTTTTTATCTATTTCGAGACCCAGGAATTTTGTATTTTCAACTTCTTCTATGGTATCATTATTATAGTGTATATTTAAGTTAATACTAGAGGTCTGTTGTCTAAAATGGATATGAGGGTGCTAGAGTTGTATAAAGTTGATGCAACTCTGCGCACCTTCCTGATATCATGTATGGGGCAATGGCGGACAGTTCTTCGCTATCCAGGATGTCGGCAAATCCAGAGGAATAGCGAACCGATAAATATAGAGCGAGGAATATTTCAGGGCGATAGTTTGAGTCCGCTTTGGTTCTGCTTGGCCTTGAATCCTCTAAGCACACTGCTGGAGGATTCAGGGCTAGGCTATCGGTTGAAGAGAGGTGGTCAAGTTATATCTCACCTCCTTTACCAAGCACACGGATTCCATAAATCTTAGATCCCTCTCAGCAACCGAAACCTATAAGTATTTGGGTATGTCAGAAGCGCTGGGCATCAATGTTGCTGACATGAAGCAATCGTTGAAGGAGCGCTTCTTTGGCCGCCTGAAAAAAGTATTTAATAGTCTTTTGTCAGGCGGAAATAAGGTGCGTGCCTTCAACGGTTGGGTCATGCCGGTTTTGATGTACTCTTTTGGCATACTCAAATGGACTCAAACAGAACTAGACGCCTTGGATGTGAAGGTCCGCAAATTGCTGACGGCATTTCGAATGCATCACCCACGTTCTTCGGTTATGAGACTGTATATCCCGCGGAAGTGTGGGGGTCGAGGCTTTTTAAATGCTAAGACTCTTAACAATCGCGAGATATGCAGTCTCAGGGAATATTTCCTAGAAGCCGACGTGGGGATGCATCGAGATGTGGTCGCGGTGGACAAGGGCCTCACCCCGCTCTCCTTGGCTAAAGAGAACTGGCGCAAACCTGTAGTACTTGACACTAACGACCGCAGGGAAGTATGGCAGAGTAAGGAGCTTCACGGACGCTTTTTCCGGGCCCTGCATGGGCCCGATGTAGACCTATCAGCGTCCGTAGCCTGGCTACGTTCCGGGGACCTCTTTGGAGAAACCGAAGGTTTTGTCTGTGCAATTATGGATGAAGTTATGATGACGAATAACTACCGGAGATTTATTGTGAAGGACGGCACGGTTGACATATGTCGGGCATGCCACCGTCCAGGCGAATCAATCCGTCACATTATCTCCGGGTGTTCTCGTCTGGCTAACGGAGAGTACTTGCATAGACACAACCTTGTAACCAGGATTATCCATCAGCAACTTGCTCTAAAATACAGCCTTGTGGAATCGGAAGTGCCGTACTATAGGTATGTGCCCGATCCAGTTCTCGATAATGGCAATATCACACTGTACTGGGATCGATCCATCATCACTGACAGGACTATTGTAGCCAATAAGCCTGATATAGTGGTGGTGGATCGATCAGAGCGGCGCGCAATGATTGTTGACATTATGGTCCCGCATGACGAGAACCTCGTGAAAGCCGAGAAAGATAAACAAATCAAGTATCTTGACTTAGCTCGCGAGGTTGTCGACATGTGGGATGTGGACTCAGCGATCATTGTGCCGGTAGTCGTATCAGCCCATGGCTTAATTGCCAAGAGCCTCGACCAACACCTGAGGAGGCTCTCGTTAGGCAGCTGGATCAAGGGCTTGATTCAGAAAGCGGTACTCCTGGACACGGCTCGTATTGTTAGGAGGTTCCTCTCTCTGGAGCCCTGACCGCCTTGGACCCTATTCCCGATACCGGTGGGCTACTATTTTTTATATTTTTAAATGTTTTTTTATGTCGTTTTATATTTAAATATTTGAAAATGTAAAAAATATGTATAAAAATAAATAAAGGAAATAATAATAATATCTTGGGACAACCAACACACCGCCATCTGTTCCCAAACTAGGCAGAGCCTGTACTATGGCAACCGGACAACTGATAAACTGTAAATAATGTAATCAATTTGTTGACATTGGCAAGCCAAGTAATGCTAATGGCCAAGGCATTTACTTACATTAAGTGAATGTGCATGCTTGAACGTATTAGCTCGATAGTTATTGTGTAAATTATGGACTTATGTACTTGGTAGGTAAATGGTGACGAAAGTAAGGTATGTATATAAAGTTTAGTAGGCAGTAATTTGAGTAAAAATTATTTATTTAATTAATTTTTAGGAAAACTTACAGCTAAACATACAGTGAGTAATAGTTTAAACACAATATGGCCAATTACAAGTTTCCACATGTGGTATGTAAGTTATATAAATAGAAAACCCTTGATAGACTAAATAACACCCCACAGGAAAAATGCTATATACGCTCGAGGAAGCTATTAGATAAAATTTTCTTCAATGTTGTATGTTGTCTTATTACTGTTATGTAACTAAGAAAAAGAGAAGCTCGTGGCTAAATAATAACAGCCGCAAAGGTCGATCTTTAGGTTAAACCGTGCTTACCTAGGTTGCTCAGTGGATGAGTGGCCACCTATTACATACCGAGTTTCCTCCGTACCTCGGAAAGCACGTTAAGTAGTTGGTATCGGCTGTCATTTGTAGATCTTTGACAGTCGTTAAAGGTAGTCAGTGGCCCGAAAGTCTGACGACCAGTCTTACCAAGAAGTATTGTATTACCTAGTACTAACTGGGTTGTGGAGGTCTGATAGGTCCTTCATGTAAAATACTGGTATTCGGCTCAGCTGTATCCGGTAAGACTAGAAGCCGACCCCAACATAGTTGGGAAAATAGATGATGTAACGAAGAAGAACAATGTACCCCACATTTTTACTTTAAGTCTGAAATAGCCAATTTGCCTTGAACAGGCGTGGTGATCAATGCTCATGCCTTTTCCTTTGCCTCACTCTCACGAATAGTTTGGTTGTCGTATTGTAATGTAACGACATGTTGACATGACCTGTACGTTTCTTGTTAACGAGCCAAATCATTTAGCCGTAAATGGAGAGTTTTATACCCTCTTTGTACGTTCAGGAAGCTGTGAGATTTTAAGTAGCAACGCTTACTCAGATTTATGATGCGAGAATTGAAGTTGAGCTAATGCTGCATTGGCATAAAAGGCGCCTTTTATGCCAATGCAGCATTAGCTCAACTACCTACCATGACGCCTACCATGACGTCTTAAAGTAGTTCTCATTCCAGTGTGGGAAAGAGATGGCGCTATACGACCGGCATAGCTCTGTCTCTTTCCCACACTGGAATTACAGCTGCTTTAAGACGTCATAGTAAACCCCAGGTAAACTTAATAGGCTGTCAGAGTTTGTGTAAAGGTAATCGTCTTTTAGGCATTGCACAAAAAGCTATCGTAAACCAAGCCAAGTGGAAATTCTAAGTTGTAAGAACATACAATAATATCACACCTGTAATCCGAGAAGGGGTTAAGCAGAGGTGTACCAGATAGTACACTCCTGCTAGTTATGTTTAAGTCTTAGGTTTTAGGAATTGGGGTGTAATTTACAAAAAAAAAAGTGTGTGTTTGTACTTATTACGCACGTAAGAAGTTATACTTCTTTGGCGTATAAAACTAAAATGTTGACGAGCTAACTTCAGGGTGTATGTTGACTAGCTAACTTCAGGGTGTCGATTTTTCGTGACGGTGTGCGCGCGCATCGTAAAAATTTACTCTCAGAATTTTTCTACAAAACTTCAAAAATTCCATGCTCACAAGTTTCAGAAACCGGACTAAAACATTCAACCATACCATTCACAGGTGCAGTACCCATCTTGACCCTCAACCTTCAGGCAGGCCACGAACACGACATCCCCGACGCTTGGCACCATCAGATGGTCTTCGGCGTGTCTCCGCGAGGGGTGTACCTCTGTAACCCAGTAGAGTGCCTCCGAGAAGCGACGCTGTGGCACTATCTCACGTCTCCGTCGATACTTCTCGTGAAATCCCGGGATGTACTGTCGAGGTTCGACATGGAGACTGATCTCACATCGCTGATGTTTGTGCCTGATCGACGCTTCCATACGTTCAATGTTCTTGGTGAGTTGACATATCCTACTTCCTACTATATGTATATATAAATTAATATTATAAATGCGAATGTTTGTGGATGGATGAATGGATAGATGTTTGTTACTCTTTCACGTAAAAACTACTGAACGGATTTGAATGAAATTTGGCACACAGATAGGTTGTAACCTAGATTAACATATAGGATACTTTTTATCCCGGCATACGATCCCGTGGGACAATTACCGAAATCCACGCGGGCGAAACCGCGGGCGTAAGCTAGTTTAATTATAAATTAAGCTGGATTGATAGTGTTGCAATATCAATATCTATATATATTTAATATTATAAAGAGGAAAGATTTGTATTTTTGTATGTAACGAATAAACTTAAAAACTACTGGACCGATTTGAAAAATTCTTTCAGCATTGGATAGCTACACTATCAGCGAGTAACATAGGCTATATTTTATGCCCAAAGTCCCACGGTAACGGGAACTACGTGAGTGAAACCGCGTGACGTCCGCTAGTGGTTTATAAATATAGCAGGGATGGGGTTCATAAAGAGTACAAAGTATCTAAATAACGAGGAATCAATCAACTGCTTCTTTTGTAGTCTACCGCAATACATAGACATGGTGTCAAGAACCTATTTCTTGTTGTCTTTGATGTCGCTTTTTATCTGGAAAACCCGTATATAAAACACCGTGCACACAGTCTCTACTTGCGTTGTAATAATGAATTATAATGCAGAAATAAGCATGTTTGTTTGTTTACTCTTTACCGAACGGATTTTTTCACAGATAGTTTATAACCTGGATTAACACATAGGAATGTTTTATCCCGTTAGTACGATGCCGTGGAACAATTTACCGAACTCGCGTTGGCGAAGTCGCGGGCATGGGATTGTATAACATAAATCGTTAATTTATCGATACGATCCTTTACGTAGTTTCGCTGAACAGTCCTCCCTCCTGATTGCTTTCTTAAGAACTTAAACAATTTGTTCTAGGTCAAGTGGTAAATCTAATACGCGAATGCCGAGCTATGGGCTGGGGTGACACACGGTCCCGTCATGTGCGGATCCCGGCTTCCTACCAAGCGGGCATCACCGTGGCCGCTCTCACCGGATCCGAAGCACATCGGCGACTCATGCTGACTCCACAGCTCCCGATACTCACGCAAACGGACCCCGAATGAGGAAAATGTTTGTATTACACTTTTGAACTCGATTTAACACATGTGTCGATATTGGCTGAATACACAAGCTGTGCAAAACCACAAAAAAAAACATGTGGAGAGTTCGAAGTTTAAAATTGTCGATCGGTTGACAGGTAAGCGGTTGAGTATTTTGCCGCGCATTTTAAGTGTTCACTTAAGGAAAAGGGTTGTTGGTCCGCCTTGTCGGATAAAGAAAAAAAAAGAAAGAAGTTGTTTATTCTTACGGAATGTTTCGATAGATTCGTGTACGGGTTTCCAACTTTAACTGGTATTAAAGGGTGATTTTTGTGTGTTCTAAAATTGGTAATAGGTTTGGCCAAAATGGCTTTCATTTCGCGCGACGATTTATTCAGCTAAAAACTTTTAAGTTTCACTTCGAAGATCGGCAAAATCTATAATGTATGATTATCTTGACTGAATTGGTAAAACTACCTTAAAAGACGTTGTATTTTCTCTCTGACCATATCGTGGTTATGACGACAGAAAATTATATTCCGCTCATGACTGAATTGTCTCTGTTTGGTATTAAAAATGCCAATTTGTGCACGCCAAATAGATGTAGATATTCTAATATGGATGTAGTAAATAGTATTGTACAGGTACGTTATTTAGCTATGGCACCACAGGCGTGAATGGTATGGAAGAGTGAGATAGCGCTATGGAATACTTTAGCGCGAAAGAGAGAATGCCATCGCTAAAAAAAACTACCTTCATTTGTTTATTTTACTCTATATCGTGTACAATGCATAATTGCATGAGGATAATATTTATAATAGAATGTTTTAAAACTTATGTCGAATAATTATTAATACTTTTAATTGTTCTGGGGAACAGAAATTGTAGTACTATTGTCGTAAGGATCAAAATGCAGTAACACGTCTTTGCGTATATCGGAACACAGTTAGTTTACGAGGACCACCGAATTTAACAATTTAGAAATAACTTGATCTGATCACAATATTAATGTCAGAGTAAGATAATATATATCGCATGTTTATTGGCCAAACTTCATCTTGGCGTATTTGGTTCCAATATTTGCGTAATTCCGCAAATCTAAATTGAACTTTACTGCATTAGAATTGAAGTACGCTTTGTAATGGCCAAATAACGTGAATATTTGGACAAATATGCCATGTTAATTGCCACTGTAAGAGCTTATTCAAGTTTTATAACTTGACATTTGCAAGCTTTGTATTTTTATGTAAATACTTTAACTTTATCTATTATTTTCATTTCAAATGATTTATTTGCATGTTTTTGAATGTTGCTGTAAGAGGCAAGTTTTTTTATTGAAAAAGATCATATGATTTGTAACTAATAATTTAGGTATCTGGAAAAAACACAATTCTTTTCATTTTACGCTTTCGTTCATGATACAGTTGAATTTGAAACTTATTTATGTTGTGTAACATTAATTTTTCGTCGAAAAGCACATCTTCAGAGTATGATGGAGAAGCCAACTTCAGAATTAGTTCTGATCTTTGATTGATACCTGATTTTATTTTTTTGCCCAGCAATATTGAAAAACGTATATGTATAACCGTACAAAATAACTAACATACTATAATCATACCGTAGTTATGAATATGCACAAAATAACGTATTTTATTCTTTATGTTAAAGCTTGTTTACGTTTTTAGGGCAACACTCCAACGTCGCTCAAACTTTAATTTGATATTTTTTCTCTGTATAAAAATAGTTATCTATTTAGTAACCGAACGTTTTCGTATGAAGCTGTGTGATTGGCTAAATTTTATTAGCCAAATAAGATTGTACATAGATTTTGTAAGGGATAAATATTGTTAAAATAGTTAATTGGTGCTTACTAGTCAAAATTATATTAGCACGTACTATAGTTTGCTGTTTAAGTGGGAAACACAAAATTTAATTTGTTTTTTGAAATCGAATTTGGAATATTAGAGCTTTATGTGCGAAGTTTGGATATAACGTGAAAGTGCCTATTTCGTTGAAGGGATTTAAGGTGAACGCACAGCGCGCCACAAGAGCAGGAGAATATTAAGAGAAAGACAGTTCTGCCCCGATTTTTTTGTCTTATCGCGGATTGGTTGCTTTACATTTAATATGAGTGAGTGCGCGGGTGCGGGCAGCGGGCGCGGCCTTACAGAGCTGTCTCCTAATCGCACAGCGGGGCGGGCTGGTCTTTGCTCACTAGATAAGCGTGTAAATCAAACTGGCGAGCGACAGGACACTTACTTGTTGCCGCTCGGCCCCCGCTCTTGATTAGGACGTGTCCGCGCGTCTTCTTTGTAATTTCTTACAAGTCTCAAGCGTTTGTTTCACGTGGTGACCACTCGACTGTCACACCCACACCCAGCTGGGCCGCCCACTGACGAGTGCCAAACACTCAGTGTGCGCTCGCGGCGAGAATCCCAATTACCCTCATTCATTATTATGAAAGTGTATGTAACCTTTAAAGATGCGCACGTTTCGATGTGCGTTCACCTTTACTGTCCCATATATTTGGGTCTCAATGAAGAATGTATCAATTGGTCGATATTTACGATAATTTAAATTTGTCTTCAGATTTAATTCGCAATTAGTCTTAAATGTTTAATAGCACTCACTTCCATTGTTCAGTTCTTGATTCCATTGCAGAATGACGTATAAATAAATAGATCTTAAAAATATTCTGTTGATTGTCTATGGGATTTGAAATAATTGTCTAAATAATAGGAGAATAAGTTTTGTGTTTCATATTTGTATAGCAGACGCATTGTAGTCATTTCGACACAACAAATACACCTACTTTTGTAAACGTTATCCCACTCGATGCTAACGCTTAACTCTGTACTCTATATTCGGTATATTTACTGTTAATATGTTACGTTATGAGGGGTTTTACAAGGTGATGCTAAAATGTTTCCCGAATAACCTGATTTTTTTCTCAATAATTCCGTATCTTTCCTGCATAATTCCGAATGTTTCACAATAATCCAATATTATGTTGTTGTTATAGTAACTTATTGACTGTGTATTTTATGTTATTTATTATCCGATAGTATTAAATAATAATATATTAATAACCTACGTTTTCTTTTTAAGTTACTTTAAATACGCTCTTCTCGAGAAAATGCCCGTTTTTACATCGAATTGTATTTACGCGGTAGATGTAGTTTTCCTGTGTTTTCTTTTGTCTTAAGTTATTCAAAGCGTTAAGCTTATTCAAGTAGTCCTGGGAAATGTTTTGTACCCAGATTGGTCCATAAATAACAGCAAACCACTTGATACTTACCACGCTATATTTGCTTATTGACTTACCCATCTTACTTTTTGGCTAACCTATCCCGCTTCTGATGAAATCCCTGTATTTTTTTGTCTTAATCCCGGGCTTGCTCCTTGCAGGTTATATAAGTATATCCAATTCAGTTCTCCATCTCCTTGGTCGTCAGCAACCCCGCTTTTTTATTTTAGGGCACCAGTTTTGTTCTATTTGAACCCACAACTTTTTCAGTGAGTGGTACACACGGCGATCAATCAGGCTATACAAAACCAATAAATAGTGAGGTCACGTTATACTAGAAATGTATAGCTTGATGTGTCACCATATATACATACCAATGTCCCGCCAGTCCAATTTAAGCCTTTTATTAAGCAAAAAATCATCTTAGCACCACCTCGTCCCAAGCAACTCAAATTATAGTGTATTATATTTTGCAAAAGTGGTTAAGTTAAAATTTTGCATTTTACTTTAAGTACTGCTGTTTATGACGGGTCAGTAACACTACCCCTTATATGCTCGATTATATAAAGCAATGTCATGTATAACATTATATTTTTGGAATATACTATGATAGAACCCATATATGTTTTTGAGTTTGATTTTACCACGTTCACATTAAACTGGCAACACAGGGCACACCTCTTTTAATATCTTACACTTTAACCAACTTATCTGTACAGGCGGGAAAACACAGAACTAAAATAAATGTATCAAGTTTGACATATCGATGCTCTTAACTAGCAACACCACCTTGAACTGCACACCTCAAATGGTCATACTATGTGGCTTCCGGCCACCGTAGACGCGGACCTGTAAACGGTGAGTAATGGGCTAGCTCGCCGTCCGTCCGTCTTTTGACGACAGGCCGTGTTGACGGCGCGTTCGTGTTCCACGCGCGCCTCAATGAGATGTCAGCAAACAGAGAGGGGCCTGCAAGGGTCAATGCCTGCCAGGGCTGCGGGACTGTTCGAAAGAGATACCGCGGCCCTGGAACACAAAGGGCAAGGAAGGAACATGGATGGGTTTTAGTCAGTACAAGTCTGACACTCCCTTCCGCTGCGCCCAGAGCGGGAGAAGTCATTTGATGATTTCCCATCCGAAAAAAATAAGAAAGTGGTCATACGTCATTTTACGTGCCTAGGTCAACATAAAAAAAAACATGAAAGAAATAAGTGCGTCAGTCAATTAATAAGCCCGCGAAATTCCATTTTTCTTACGTTTTGTTGCAATTTGCAAGTCATTGTCAGGATGTATGTTGATTAAAATATGATTTGCGACCGTAACAAATATGGCTTTACTAAGTTATAGTCATTAAAATCGTCAATACTTCCTTCCAAGTTCATTTAATCCCATTAAATGACTTTTTTATGAAATAGTCATTCAATGGATTAAATGAAGTTTATCATAAAACCTGATACCTACTTACCGCCAAATTGCAAAAAACGTTAGAAAACTTGAATTTCGCAAACTACCCAGGCGCTTCCACCTTAAATTAATATCTAAGTAAGGTTGCAAAATCGTCATTAATTTTACGTGCCTAGGTTAACATAAAAAAGTGATGAAAGAAATAATTGCTCAAACAATTAAAAAAAATGAATGAAAAATATAGCCATTAGTTATTAGATTTAAATATAAATGCTATACAAATATATAATATGCTTTGACCTTCAAGATGATTATACACAATCAATTTTATAAATTGTTCTTCAGAAAGGTCAGGTACATAGTACTAGTACTTGCAACCTGCGAGCGTGTCTGACCAGATTTATGAACAAACGTGGACGACTGGACGAAGCAAAAGGTGTATGTAAAGATCGTAACAGGTGGCGTTCTTTAGTTTCTAAAGCGTGTAAACAGACTCTTAACGAAGCCGAAAAGCACTTGTTCTCCTCGTCATTGCGATCATTTTTTGTTCTAGACCATACCTGGGAACCTAGTTACGGAGTTGGGGGTCAAAGTTCCAACTTTTTCAATAGTTTTTTTTTTAAATAAATGTTTTTAATGTAAGATTTTTACTTTAAACACCTCCAGGACCCCCTAACTATTAAATCCATCCACCAGCACAATGTTTTAATTGCGTTACAAATAGTCCTACTGTAAAAAGTGATTTTTCAACCCAAAAAAAAAGTCGTTTCCCAGCACTAATTTTTGCGTAAAGTTACTTAGTTTCATGTACAGTCAACAAAACAGATAGGTATGCAGGGTCGAAAGATATAATTGTTTTTTTCTTAAAAACCGATCGATGTTTTCGAATGAAATTAAAATTAAATGAAGAAAAATAATCAATTGGTTAAATTAATTCAAATTTCATTTGAAGATGTGCAACAGTTTCTAAAAAAACTAAAACTATGTCTTTCGACCCTGCATACCTATCTGTTTTGTTGACTGTACATATTGCTTCGTTGACGGCTTCGTGAAGAGTCTGTTTACACCATGTATTTATAACATATAACATTCAAAATCAAAGCATTTATTTCAAGTAAGACAACAATGCGAGAAATAATTTTCTGACTGACTATGAAGCCAGGTGGATAGTGGAAATGTTCAGTGGTTAGTAATGAACCCCTCGAGTTTGAGTTATATATGATTCGTTTTAACGAGTCTAATAAATAAATAAATAATAGATTGCACTTGGTGTCGAGTTTCTATTGATGTCTGATGGAGGCAGGTGCGGTCTTAGGGGTCATGACCCTCCCCAAAATCAAAAACCATACACGCCAAATTGACACTCCTCCGTCTCTACCAAATTCTTGGCTACGGCCCTGTGTGATCCCCCCAAAGTCTTAGGTTGCGACTGCGCCTGGATGGCGAGATGATGGAGCCAGGAGTTGGATAGTGGCACTTTTAATAGCTACTAGTAAACCCCTCGACCTTGTGATCCATCGTAGGACTCGTTTTGATGAGTCCAATAGCTTGCACTTGGTGTTGAGAGTCTGATGTTGGAGCCAGGAGGTGGGTAGTGGATCCCTTCAGTGGCTACTAGTAAATCGCTCCTAATGTGACGAATGGTCATCATTACCGTTTGTTGGACTGGTTTTAGTGCTGTGGAGCACGAAATATCCCAAATTGAGGTTAGAAACGTACGCAGTTTAAGACAAAAAATATTTATTTATATTAGTACATGGATGACTTACATTACATAAAAACAAACAAAAAAGGAAACCATAGTCAATATATAATTTTTGTGCGTGATAAACGCGTGTTTTTATTTTTTTTATAACTACTTGTACTTGAAACGTAAGTACATAAAACAAAAAGTAATAATATATTTTACATAGGTATTATATTTATATTTACAGAAAGATCGCGTGACCAGCTGCATAACTTCTCTGTTCACGCAGTACGTTTGTGGAACTCACTTCCGCCCAACATTCGACATTCTAAAACTATATTTGTCTTTAAAAAGCAAGTCAAAGAGCATAATCTCCCTCTACATTGTAATATTCACCGGATAATATACACCGTGACTTTTTAGTCGTCTGTCAACATCAGCCCACTTCATGTATCCAATGATTACTACACATTCATAACAAAAAATAAATGGTATTTAAGAGATAAAAAAAAAGTAGTTGAAACATTCTATTGCGAGCAAAGATCTATCAACTCTACTCGTGCGATGGTTAGTTATGTTCTACTGTTTGATACGTAAACATTATTAACAGGATGTTTCATAAATCTAATTATTATTATAGCTAGCCCATATTGTCCCACTGCTGGGCAAAGGCCTCCCTCCATTCCTTCCAACGCGCGGTCGCGATTCTGTGCTACTTCTTTCCAATTCTCAAGGAAGACATCCAGTTCGTCCCGCCATCGAAATCTAATGTTTTATTTATTTTTCTTTGTACCTATTATCTTAAATAATGGTAAAAAAACACGCCTAGAGGTATTTTATGTCGGATATATTGAGTGGACCACTTTTGTCAGACGACTAAAAATCACGGTGTATATACAGTCTTGGCCAAAAGTATTGAGCACCTTACAAATTTCGCTCGTTCACGGTAAGTATGGGAGAAAACCAAATCTCCTGTTGAAGTATTCTTTTGTCAGTCATCTACAAACATTTAAAAACAATGACCCACACCGCAGCTTTTTTTTTCCAGAACTCAATATTTTTCTTTTTATTACAGATTTTTGGAACACCTAGTGTGACCTTTGTGCGTCGCCGGGTGGGCGAAGAATTTAAGCCAGAGTGTGTGATCCCAACCGTAAAACACGGCGGCGGCAGCATAATGGTCTGGGGCTGCATGACCGATTCTGGAGTTGGCGAATTGTTCGTGTGTGAGGGCCGCATGGACTCTACTAAGTACATAAATGTACTAGAAACTGCGTTGCTGCCTTCATTCACGAAACTTTTCGGCGACACGAACATGGATGGTGTTAAATTCCAGCAGGATAACGCGCCATGCCTCAAATCTGCCCGCACTATGACATGGTTTCGGGAAAATAACACAGAGCTTCTTGACTGGCCTGCCCAGTCGCCAGATCTGAACCCCATAGAACATTTATGGGGTTTATTAAAGCGTAGAGTTAGGCGCCACACAATTAACAACAGAGAAGATTTGAAACGCTAGCTACGCCTAGAATGGAACGCGATTACTGCTGAAGACTGTAAAAAATTTGTTAGCTCTTTACCAAAAAGAATTTCTGCCGTAATTAAGGCAAAGGGTGGACCCACAAAATATTAATTTTCTATTAATAAATAGTAAAATAAACCTATATAAAACGTTGTGTTTTGTTTCTATTTGATACTCCGCATAAAACTGAAAGATGTCATGGGTGCTCAATACTTTTGGCCAGGGCTGTATATAGGTATATATTTATAATACTAGTATTTATTTTGTATATGTGTATGTTTATTTAATATAAGTAGCAAAATTTTTGTTTTAAGTTCTTATTGAAATTTTCCTGTTTTATCTTTTCTACACACTGTCTACATTTCTAATCCAACTTTCCTCTCGCAGGTCTGCTGGAAGAAATTTCTAATGAAATAAGCAGTACCTTTGTGTTCTTCTATGTTAATGTAATTGTCCTGTTAAGTATTTTGTGTCTACATAAATAAATAAATAACATAACACAACGCAAAATTACTTAGTAATTTTGCGTTGTGTTATGTTATTTATTTATTTCTAAACCAATTGCTTCATATGTTTGATAAATGAATCTGCTGAAGAACGTGAATAACGCAATAAATATTCTCAAATTGTCAAAATGCAAAGGCATTGCCATCTATACTCTATACAGATAAATAAAATTGGAGTGTCTGTTTGTAATTTTAAAATAACCGCTTTTTACTAAGTGCATATGGATGTATACACGGTACATACATATACCAAAACAACATTTTTGACAATTTTTGTCTGTTTGTCTGTTTTTTCCGGCTAATCTCTAAAATGACTGGACCGATTTTGAAGGGACTTTCACTGGCAGATAGCTGATGTAAAAAAGACTAACTTGGCTACTTTTATTTTACAAAAAAACTAAATATAAACAATAATTAAACAAAAAATGCAAAAGCTAAATGGAAAAATATGTACAAAAACTAAAACATCGATTCATAAAGTTTAATAATTTCATTAAAATTAGCATAAGTATTTCTTTACGCGAAATACAGAATTCATAAGTCATCGTAAAATACCACGCGGACGAAGTGGCGGGTAACAGCTAGTTGTAAATAAATGTGTTAAGCTTATACCATGCAGCAACAGTAATTGCCTTCCTCAACCAAGACTTTTAGCCACAAATAATTCTAATTTTATTTAAAAGATTTGCTTTCGGCAGGCTTCCATAATTTCTAAGGAAAACTCCGTTTCTCCTTTAGTCGGCAGCGCACGTATTCGACGCTCTAAGTTTGCATAAACAGAAGCTGTAAACTTTTGATAAACCTTATCAATTTGCAATTCATCATAAAGCTGCTTGATGCGCTTCACATGTTCAGGGTCTTTACTGCCGTAATATTCTTTGAAGATGGCTCGTTGGGCTTCATTGCAGAGCTCCAGCGCTCTTACAGAAATCCAGGATAGTTTTCCTTCCTGAATGTCTGTTCCTGCCTTTCCCGAGGCGGCTTCTTCCCAGTAGATGTCTTTGTAGTCGTTCTGTTAAAAAAAGTTTAAGTTAAGTAAGTAGGTACTATGTAGGTTATCTAAATTCATTGCTATATTGTATACTTGATCGGAGTATTGTACCCGTACATAGTCCTTTGTTTTAGAATAAAATACGCGCAACAGTGGAGGTGATTAGGTTTTTGGCTGCCTGAGTGCACTGATCTATCAATGGCTTCGTCTAATTTCATAAAAGTGAACGAGGTTGTGCGGGATGGGCAGGAATGGAGGTCGGATCAATAATACAGTAGGTACATCTAGATACATAGGTTTTGTAGGTAATTGAATGGTCGACCCAAAAGAGGAACTGAGGATCGGTAATCTGTTTGTATAGTAGTGCTTACTTGAAATTGTAGTATTTTACCAAACTCCAGGCAGATATTCGTTAATTCTGTGGTGTCTCTTTCCTTCCCATTCTTAACTAAAAGCAGTCCTGCAAGCATCGGTTGCCTGAACGAATACCAGCCGGTTTTTTGTACGGCGATAGCGCTGAATCGTTCCATTGTGAAACCATCTAGATTGTTCTTTTGTTTGGAGTATTCTGAAGAATGATCTAAGTATTGGCCTATCGTTGTGTGCATGACTGACTGAAAAAAACAAAATAATTAGAAAAAAACTGCTTTAAGCTTTCACGGTTAAAACTAACAGATACTGTCACATACGGGTTATCTTCCGTGATTATTGATTATTAAGTTAATAATTGGAAAAACTCTAGTCAGATGATGATGATTATTATTTCCTTTATTCATTTTTCATACCTTATTATTTACATTTTATTTAAAAAAAATTTATAAAAAAACGTTTAAAAATATAAAAAAATGGTGCCCCCGGTATCGGGAAGGGGTCCAAGCTACCGGCGATCAAGGCTCCAGAGAGAGGAACCTCCTATGAATACGAGCCGTGTCCGGGAGTACCGCTTTCTGAATCAAGCCCTTGATCCAGCTGCCTAACGAGAGCCTCCTCAGGTGTTGGTCGAGGCTCTTGGCAATTAAGCCATGGGCTGATACGACTACCGGCACAATGATAGCTGAGTCCACATCCCACATGTCGACAACCTCGCGAGCTAAGCAAATCAGGTATCTTGTATTTGATTTGTTTATCTTTCACGGCTTTCACGAGGTTCTCGTCATGCGGGACCGTAATGTCAACAATCATTACGCGCCGCTCTCATCGATCCACCACCACTATATCAGGCTTATTGGCTGATGATTATTATTAGGTCTCACATGAGGAATATCTGTCGCATACCTACTAGGATTCCCACAGCTGGATATATTTTTACAGTTAAAAATCTAATTAAATAAGTAGCGTTAAAAATAAAAGAATATTAGCTAAGCTGACTCTATATGAACTTACCTCATTAATAAGTTTGACTAAGTCAGTGTACAAAGGTTCCTTCCCGAATTTGATTTCAAGGAGTTCCATAACGCAGTGGTATATGAGTATGCAGTCATTGATCGCAGAGGTGCCTACGTTTGGTTTGAGGTACCAGCACGGTTTGCCGCGACGGGTAGTTGAAATGTCTATGATATCGTCGGCAGCCAGTAAGTATCCTTGCAGCTGTTGGGAAATATTTATTTGAATTAGAAGGAATTATAAGTAACTGTAGCTGCTGGCTGGGTTACATTTTCAGACTTAGATAGCTCAGGTGTTAGACCAGTCAGTTACTACGGTGTGTAACGTTTGAAATAATAACAAAAGTCCTAATGATCAGATGAACTATTTTCCTTTAATATACTTTTTTAATATAATGATGAAATGATATTATAAGTAATGAATTATTGATATAATTTCATTTTACCTAATTTTATATGGTTTAATGAAAATTTTCTATAATGCAAATTTGAACTAATATTGAATAGTATAATATTCAGCTAGTTTTTAATATTAAAAATCTATAAAACTTTTAATATAATTTAGAAACGTCTACTTTGCTATGTAAATTTTTCCAAAAACTGATTTGATTTTAAACGCCTGCTATTTAATTGAATCATCTGGGTTAGTTTAGGTTAGAACAGTAACCATTAGCGCGCAAAGGCGAGCGAGCGAAGCGAGCATGCCGCGGTAGCGGTTGCTGAGCGCCAGATCCCCTCTATTGTTGGTGAATCATTTGGATCAGTTATACTGGATGTTATTAGGGCAAAAGAAGGTTATATGAAATATAACATTAGATCACATGAAATTAGGTTATTTGTTTTTATAGCATATAAAAATTATATCATGTGAACGTTATTTCAAGAAATATTATACTATCTGTCATTATGCCATATATTACACAACCCAGTTACTTTATTACGACACACTCGGGTCGAGTCCGACAAAATACATCATCGACGCATAAACGGTGACCGCGTATACTATTCAGTACGTCATTCACATATAAATTTTTCATTGGTTTATTTTTGTAAAAATCAGCTGTTCCAGAAATCTGTTAAACCCATAAAGTTACATTACAAACCGCTGATTACTCGATATGAGTTCTAAGGAGCCTTCGGTGAGAAGTTTCCATAGGATCATGACACACTACCTTTTCCTGATACCGATTTTGACTAAAGTGAGGAAGAGTGGGCTTAGGGATTTTAAGTAGTAGTCGAAGATGGGCTTTCCGCCACAGAGAAGGGAAAACATCGAAGTCAAGGGCGAATTAAACTATGTGGGAAATTGCAGGAAGGTGCTGATTAAGAGCTGTCACGATCATGTGTCGACTGGTGTTATCACAGCCAATGACTTTTCGGGATTTAATGGATAGGATAATCTTTTTGATCTCTCCCGGATCGACTGGGGTGAAGGCAAAGAGAGTAATATCGGGTCGCGTCAGATCAGCAAGGTAAGTCAAGGGTTTTTACATTTTGCCGTCACCTCCTTCTGTGAAGCAGTCATGCTAGCGAAGGAGGTGGCGGAGCGTGAGAGAGGGAGAACCTCTCGTCCCAGCCGCCGCGGGAGACGCCTCGGGCGTCGGGGGTCACGTGGTGGCTTCCGGTCACCGTAGACGCGGACGTTAGTTAGAAGGAATTTCCAGATTTCAGCAGTAGAGGCAGGAGTGATATTATCATTATCAAATGTAGCCAGCGTTTCGCGTTGCGTATCATCTGATTACACGATAGTGACCAGTTTTGAAGAAGGTCCAATTAATTATCATCCGACCGATCCTTTTTAAACTTCCGAAACGCGCGGTCCCTTCGTCGCATCGCCATCCGATCTCCCCGATTCATCCATGGCGCGGGTTGGCAGAGCGTGTGGTACAATTTAACTACAACATTATTAAAAAAAGTAACTTTAACGTCAACGTGTCTTCCTCCAGGGGTGTTCAATCAATATTAGAAGCGTCTTGTGAAAGCTTTTCAATATTTATCCACGCAAAGGTACGCCTGTACTGGAACGTAGGTTTGGGTTCCCTCTCGGACTAGCTTCCGTTTTTTGGAACACTTTTTGTGCGTTGCCTGTCAGTGAGGATTTAAGATTTTAAAATGTGGATCTCTTACCATTTCTAAGCTCCATCCTAAAAATCGAGCTGTGTGTAGTTTTTCTTCTGTGAAGTATTTAGAGTCTTCCATCTTTTGATACGCGAAGGGCACAACCAGTCCTCTGCCCCTCTTCCCTCCTTCCATTGTGTAACTTAACATCTGTAAGTAAACAGAATTTTTTATTGCCTTGGTATTGCTTTCTGGAGGAAATATGTTGTTTTTGAAATGTGTATCATGTTTGTTTTTGTTGTATCATAATTATATCTCTCTCGTTACGTTTTTTTGGTATGAGTGCTCAGTTCAGTTTGTATAATATGTCCATTTCCAATGTCCATGCTTCATTCTCTTTGTCTTTTTGTGTATCTATGGAGAACGTTGTTGGTTGAACATTTGTATAAATAAATAAAAGACAATAAAGAATGGACGCCTTAGTAATCGCAACTGTTGAGCATGTATGGACAATATAATTATGTGAACGTAGCAAACAAAGTCAAAGTCAATTTGATCAATGTCCTAATCTTAAGCATGGATCATGTTCTGTAGTTTCTGCCAACACCACCATGAGTTTATGCAAATAAGAAACGGGTATTATGAGAACTTTTTATTTAATATCCGCATGAAATATAGATCTGCATCCTACAACAGACACAACAGACTCCACAGAGTCAACTTCCAATCTTACCATATATGATGGTAAGATTGGAAGCTGACTCTCAAAATAGATGGAAAAAATATGGGAGAATAGATGAAAATTAAAGTAGGTGAGAGCAGAGAAAGTGGGACTCACCGGTTTTACCCAATTTCCAACTTCAGGCAATTGTTGTGTGAACTTAGAGCTCGTCATCAAGCAGTCTATTACTTCAGGCAGAACTGCATCAAACTTCTCCTTATTTTTGCAGTTGTTAAATGTGACTGGTATACTGAATGTTACAGCACTTCTATGCAATGTCCTCAACTGGTAGCAATATAATGTTTTACGGAGTAATAACTTCGCCATTTTAACAGAACTGATGATAAGTGATACTGTAGGTAGAAAAACAAATAAAAAATATAATGACTGCCAATCATGGTGAAAATGCGAGCGTCTAACGCAGCCAGCAGTCTCCGTAATTTCCAGAATTCCTTTAAATGAAATACCTATTTATTATTTACATATTCCTGATTAATTATTAATTAAATTTGGTTTTACCGGCGACACTGGTTGCATAAAATTCAATTTAGAAGGCCTTTTTAAAGGAGATAATTTTTTGTTTGGGGAATAGGCTCACCACATAAAGTGTAGCTTATAATAATGAAACGTGGGGCGGTAGCGTTAGCGGGCAGAGAAATGATGCAAACGGGTTGTAAATAATGGTATATATGTATACATCGGGCTCACGACACACAATAAGTACCTACAGTACCTATATCTTAATACTACCCAAACCGGTATGGGGCTCGCGTACAAGTTTAGGTATTTATGGTGTCGCACAGTTGAGCGTGCGCACTCTCTCGCAAAGAGGTAAGCCGACTGACGATAAATTACAATGCTTGATAAAGGCTGCTAAGTCATAAGAATAATACTAATATAACATAACACCACATTGTATACTTAGTTTTGCGAACTTAAACGTTTTGACTTTGACGACGCGGGCGGCGCGCGGCAGCGGGGAGCGAGACGCTTATCTTTGCTCGAGCGGGCTATGGACGGTGTAAGATTGGAACAGCGGTGCGCGTGCGCGATATTATGTTGTTTTCGTCGATCAATAATATATTTTATAATTTTTGATCGATGTTTGTTACACACTCTAGTACGAACATAGCGCCCTCGCCTTCGGACTAGCAATCGTATCTACGGGGACAACCACGTCTGCGCTTTTCCCTAATCGGAACCTCAACATTACCGATGAACGGTGTCAGATGAGAGACATGGTAACGTCCAATGTGCTCACCTTTGACGGTTCCCTCTACCAGATAAGTAGTGGGACTTCCGACTTTTTGTATTTGGTACGGGCCATCCCTACGAGGTATCAATTACGCAGACTGTCCGGGGCCAACATCGTTCAGCCCTTGTGTCCTCAACAAAACAAGGTCATGGTCGTCATACTTCTTCTGTACCAACTGAGCACGATCGTGGACATCTCTAAAAGGTAAAAACCAGTACTCTACCCAGCTATAACTGCAGAATTCATCGCAAACTTTATTGCTCCGAGATGAGTATCCCAGGAAATGTGGTCTATTAGTGTACCTAGTTGAGGCTTTAGGTCCTAGTTCTTTCGCTCCATAGGGTTCGCTTCGGGATGATTCAGCGGCGTCAAAGACTGTTTGATACCCATCACATGACACGCCTGCTGCATCACCTCGGCAATGAATCCGTTGTCGCTAATCATCCTGCGCGGGACTCCGAACCTCAATAACACCTCGGAAATCAAAAGCTCAGCGCACTCCACGCTGGTGGTGTTCTCTAACACAAATAGCTCAACCCAATAGGAAATGAAGAAGAATAAAAAATTAAAATCCAACGATTGCCTTTCGAAGTTCTTGGTAGGGGACCGAATAAATCGATAGACACCACTTCGAACCGTCGGGTCGGTGCAGTGCGGTTTGCAGCAGTCCTGCGGGCTTCCGGCTGCGATTTTATATCGCTAGCAAGCATTGCAGCGTTTGATATAGTCAGTAATGAAGGATCTCATACCTGGCCAGAAGTATCGGGCTCTGAAGCGTTGCAGGGTTCGTTCTGCACCGAAATGTCCTGTTGTGGGAGCGCAGTAGGTACCACCAGGCGTAAACAGCGTCATCAGAGTTAAGCGCGCACCTGAACAACACACCATCCTATATCAAGTATTCTCTCTCTGACCAGCCTCTCCCCCTAAAGGGATCGTCGGTCGCCTCTAAATCCTCTATTATGTTCTCCAGCTCAGGGTCTTTGAGCTAGTCAGTCCGCAAAAGCTTGTCGCGTACAGTTTGTTTTTGCCTTTACCGTTTACGCGACAAGCTTTTGTGAAAATTATTCTTTTTCGTTTTCATTTAGTTACTCCAAGATTTATTTTCTTCGTTTAAGTGCATTTTTATAAAAGCTTGTTTTAAAAAGGTTTTTTCATTTTCTTTTAGTTTTTTCATTTCTGTGATGGTAAATATGCCTATATTTACCGATTATGTGATGCAAAAGTATCGGTTTTCACTTTTCACCCTAAAATTACATGATAATTTATTCTATAGGTTCCTTCAATTTATGTTGATTCTTTATTCTGCCTTATGCTTGTAAACACTTTCAAAGGCTTAGTCAAATCACATCCTCAATAAAACTCTTATATGTATTTAAATCTTATAAGTATTTATTTAATTATCATTATTTATGATGCGTGGACTGTGGACATAATAATTCAGTCATTATGTCTGAATTGTCAGTAATTTGTAAATATGACGCACTGTACTGACGTTAATAAGATTAAGTAAGTAAAGTTAACCGTTTGACCATGAACTTCGAAACCACCCTTACAGTTACAAAATAGAGACGCTGTCAATGTCGCCTCTCAAGCCCAGTTCCCACCAAAGCGGACGAGTGGAGCGGTGCGGAGATGTGCAAGAATCGACCAATAACACTAGTTTACAATTTTTTACTTGTTTTTTTATTTTTTGTTTACTTTTTTTGTATACCCGGCAAGATTTTTTTATAAACGTCTTAAACTAACTTCCTTAAGCCTAAAGTATTAATAGAAATATTCTATCACGTCACATTTTTTTTTGTACTGTCTAATCATATTTTTCTGCTACCCTGATTGGGGGTTGTAGTTTTATGTTCATTTATTCGACAGAAACGATTAATAACTTGTTTCAAATTTTATTATAATGTATAGCAGAAAGTGTTTACTAAATTCTGATCTCTTTCCCCGCATTGGCGGACAGTTTATAATATCAAAAAAATAGGAAGATCCATTAGAAATCCGTTGAAAACTGCATATCTACGTTTATTCAGGATTCTCGCATTTCCTGTTGCAAACCAATAAAAAAACTGAGTTCCTAAGTGTTTTGTAAAAGTTTTAGAAACGTTTTACTGCATTGGCCATCAAAAGTTAGCCGTTTTTTTTCTGAAAACTTAGGAAGTATGAGTAGCTACCAGGGGCCGTTTTTAGATAACATCTTAAGACTTTTGAAGATCACTTATCTAGGATTTTGCCATAAAATAATGTTAGAGGCTGACTATTGGCCCATTATAAAAGAAAACAATCCACAATACTAAAAAAAGTTGACGAAAATTTGTTATTCTTATTTTTGTTTACTAAGACTTCGTCGTTTGCATGTATACAAATATTTCCAAAACCAGACGTGACGGATTTTTTTCATATTTTTTTCTGGATAATTCTTTCCATAATAAACAATAATCAATAACTTTCAGCTCGGGTATAAAAATCGTGTAAACTAGTGTAATTTAGGAGGAAATACGGTAGGTATTTGAAAAACTATTGCTGTCGCTCTGCGAGCGCGTTTTCGACATTGGTGCGATAAGGACAACTACAGTCAAAAGTCATAATTCGGGGTTTGGTTCTCGACTATTTCCTTCTCCAATATTCGACCAATTTAAAATATATTTCATAAACTGAATAAGAAGGATATTGTGCTTCTATGTTCTTCATTAATAGTTCTCAAATTTATACACTAGGCCTCTGTTGACAGGCGATCTAAATGGGCAATTTTGAGCATTTTGTAAACGTTCTAGTGCTTATAGAGATTATGTATCACCAAAAAGGAAAACATACGGACATAGAAGAGGTTAATATTTATTTTCTCAACGATTTAATAAAGCCGTTTGTAGTACAAATCTAAAAGCCTTAAGAAAAAAATGGTCTCCCCTTCAGTTGGTAAAGCGCGGATTCGAATCTCTAAATCTTTATACACAGATCGCTCATACTGCTTATACTCTTCAGACATGTGCAATTCGTCATAAAGCTGCTTGACTCGCTTCACATCCTCTGGGTCTTTGCTGCCGTAGTATTCTTCGAAGACAGAACGTTGGGTGTCGTTACAGCGCTGCAGCGCAGTTACGCACATCCAGGTACATTTTCCTTCTTGAATGTCGGTCCCATCTTTTCCTGTCGTGGTTTTGGCGCCGTAAGCGTCGAAGTAATCGTCCTATTAAATAAAAAGATTTTTGATTCTTCGTTAGGCAATGCCGTGATTGATATTGTGTTACTTGTATTATGGGAACAAACTTTTACCATGGATTCAGCTCATGATTTTAGAGCTGATGCTGGACGTCGACCGGGACATTTGTAATATAAGTAGAGTAGTGAGAAGTAGTAAATCATGGATGATGATGTAGGCACGATATATTTACGATGGCTTCTGGGTTTATGAAGAGACTTTCGTAGCGTAGTAATGTTTTTGAAAATAGATTTTTCGACGCAGTCAATTTTAATGTCTACTTAGCAGGCCGTAGCATTTATATTTGGGGGAGGAGGGTATAATCTGTACCAACCAGCCTGGGGCTAGTTGGTTAGCCGAACAGCCATTTTTTTTGGGGTAAAAGCGGTTAAGCCTTTTCTCGAGACACATACGGAATCAGCTCACATTACGCGAGCGCAACGAGCGTGAAATTCCACGATTCCATTCTGATAAGCCAGCCAACAGAACCGGGATAACTGACTTATTTACCGGGACACAACGTTCCAAACTGGGACATTCCCCGGTATACCGTCCTATTGGGACATATCTTTTCGGGAATTCTTCGGAAAAGTTTATCACAGTGTGCTATTTCATGGTTTCGGGATCTCACCTGAATTTGTAGAAGTCTCCCAAGTTCCAAACAGATATAGTCTATCTCTTTGGTTGCCCTTTCTTTTCCATTCTTCACTAACAGCAAAGCTACATGTACGGGCAAATTAAATGAGTAGTAAGCTGTCTTGTGAGTTGCAATAGTATTGTAATTTTCTAACGTGAATATAGCAAGATTGTTCTTAAGCTTATTGTAACCTGACATTAAATCCAAGTATTGCCCCATTACCGATCTGTATAGTGCCTTAAAAAGAAAATAAAATATTGTGTAAATAATTGCATTTAGTGATTCAAAAGGGAATAACATAAACATTTTTTTTATACTGAAAAGTAAGTAAAATCAATAGATCCTAGTCTAGGATCTTGTTTGAAATGCCTTTCCCAGTTGGGAACCCTGTCGAAATATCAAAAATGTCAACTTTGGCCCTCTTAAACTTGTATTCGCTATCCTTCTTTGGATATGCGATCCCAAAACAGGGCTCGTCGTCCCAAAATTTGGATTCGCGGTCCTAAAGTAGGTATAACTGTCCCAAAAGAAATTAAAGCTTGTCGTCTCAAAGTAGGGTTCTCTGTTAAAAAGACGAACGTTCTTTCCCAAGCTATACTGCAGCGTCCCAAACAAGGTGAAAATGGGTAAGTAAGTAAAACATTACCAATAAACCCACCGCATTAAAAAGTTTTATCAAGTCAGCATAAAACGGCGTTTTTCCGAAGTGCATTTCCAGAACTTGCATTATAGATTGATAAATAAGAGTGCAGTCGTTTATCGCAGTCAAACCGATGTTAGGCTTTTGGTGCCAGCACAGCTTGCCACGCCGCATTGTCGCACCATCCATCATGTCATCCATCAATAAAACATATGTCTGTAGCTGTTGTAAAAATACTTATTCATAAGTGAGATGGGTCGTTAAGCCGTTGGTCACGGCTGTCATTTGAACATCATCTTTGACAGTCGTTAGGTAGTCAGTGGCCCAAAAAAGTCTGACAACCAGTCTAGCCAAGGGGTATCGTATTACCCAGTACTAACAGAGTGGGTGTGGAGGTCAGATAGGCAGTCGCTCCATATAAAATACTGGTATTCAGCTGCATCCGGTTAGTCTGGAAGCCGACCCCAACATAGTTGGGAAAAGGCTAGGCAGATGATGAAGTGAGATGGGTCTTATTATTAATATAAAAAGAAGAGAATGTACTTTCAGGCCTGCTGATTTGCTGAGGTGGTCCCAGCACCAAGGTAGCCCGCGAAATTCAGATTTTCTTACATTTTTTGCAATTGCTATTTGCTATTTCATGAAGAAGTCATTCAATAGGTTAAATAAACTTAGAGGGTTGTATTGATGGTTTTAATGATTTATAACTCAGTAAAACCATATTCGTTACGGTTGTGAATCATATTTTAATAAACATACAACCTGAATATTTAAATTTCGCGGGCTACTCTGACGCTTTCCCATTAAGTAATAGCGTGGTGTGGGAGAGGTGTGGTGTCGTGTCATGAGACCTCTATCATTTGCCTGCTGACGGGTGTCGACACTCCTGCGGCACGTATTTTAGCAACTTTAGGCACCGTCTCAGTTAAACGGCAGGCCTGTAATCAGGGTTTTAAAAGTAAAACTGTCTGAAATAAATGAGCCTTGCTTGAATTGGGTAGGACTCCTGTTACTTACTGAGTGTGGTGTTTCAAAGAACTGAGGGGCTTTTGAACCTACACTTGTACAGCTAACCACTTATTTTTTCGGTCATTGGCATCTTGCAGATCAACCTATGAAGCTGGCTTCTGCTTAACCGGACTATCCTGTGGGTGCCTTGAGTGTAAGGCCTCCAGCGATAGCCATAAAACTTATGAACTAAGCTACAGCGCGCTTAGGGCACCCCCTGGGGGATACGAGCCTCGGTTTAGGGCGTCGCTGCGGAGGGCAGTAAAGGGACAGGTTGGGTCTGAGTGAAATTATTTAGGGGCTGATTTAAAACTACTGGCTTAGAATCGCGGGCTGGCATCGAGCAAGGGTCGGGGAGGGGCGGAGGCACGGGAGTGCTATGAAAATTCAAATGACGTTATTGCGACTCACGCTATTTCCAAAAATTTTACGAGTCGTACGCTGGCGTTTGAAAACTCATTAAGTCGAAAATCGCTATATCGAATGACGTTGTCGCGAACACGGTGATTCGAAAAACTGTTAGAATGGTACGCTCGCGCTAGTACGGAAACCTTGGTATCGAAATCCACTGTTTGGAATAGCGTATTCCAATCTGAATTTGTCTGGGGATCGAACTCGCGTCCCAAGAACTAGCTACGATGATAAAACTGACACTGAGCTAGTTGTCTATACCACTTAGTATAAATGTTTAATATTAACAACGTCATTCGAATTTACATATCACTCCCGGGAGGCACAGCTAGAAAGTCTTATATATGAAGTGTATATTAAACTAGAGAATATTAAATGAAATTTTACCATTTCCACAGTCCAGCCCAGAACACGTGCCGAATGTTGTGCTTCTTCAGAGAAATACGTCGGGTGTTCAAACATCCTATATCCAATGGAAACTTTTAACCCTCTCAGTAACTTCCCGCCATATATTGTGTAATCCAAAAGCTGTAATGCATGATTAAATACGTAATCACCCACATTTTTGTTTATGCCGTAACGTTTGTAATGTCTTTGTTAATTGTTTGGATTTTGAAATATTGCGTGATTTATCAATAAAATAATGCTTGTTTTGAACAAGAAACACCCATCGAAGGTTAGTAGAAAAATGAGAAACTTAAATCATCTATGTTAGTCACAACTTACAATTATTTATTTAGCCACAAGTTGATCGCTCTGAACATACGATGATCTCTCTACGAAATATGTGTCACGAAAGTTCCTGGAAAAGAACAAATGCAGATGTCCTTTATAAAATGGATTTGCCTAAATGAACTCTAAAGATGGAGTAGTCACCTTAAATGAGCACAGTGAAATCAGCTCTGTGAAAGCATTGCGCTTTTATTTAGGCATTAGCACGCATTAGTTTAAATAGCAAGTAGTGTTAGTGAAACCAGGCGATAAATAGAAGTTAGTTCTCCTACTAACCTGTTTAACCCAGCTTGAAACTTCAGGCACCTGTGAAAATTTAGGACCAGTAACTACGGAGTCTATGACTTCAGGCAAGACGTCTAGAAACGTTTTTCTTTCCACATCGATGTTAAAACTCGGTACATTGAATGCAACTTCACTTTTATGTAATCCTCTCAACTGATTGCATGAAAGAAGTAGTGCATTTTGGGTACGGCGAAATAACAAAACCATTATCACGGGTAAAGGTTCTGTTGAGGCAAATGCTTGTGATTGTGACTATTTCTACAAAGCAAATGAAAAATTACAATGTTGGGAATTCTATATAAAGGCAGCTGTTTATTTAAATGTCAAAACAATTGCTTATAAGACGTTTATTTACTCAATTTATTAAAAGCCTGTTCTAACATTGATTCAGAAGTCTATTAAATCACCTTAAAGCTTTTGTGACCACTCCCACATCTTATTATTCTGTCGACCTTAACCTACCATTAAGTAGGTACTTTATTGCCTGCGTAAGAAGATTGAATGCAAATAACTATTGGTAAATCGATTTACTCTAACTATGAAAACAGTAGAAATTATTGTTTAAAAAAAACATGGTAAATTAGTTAACTGTATTTATTAACAAGTGCGTGAGTTACATAAAAAATATACTCATTTTCATCCAGATATTAACTGTATTGGCGATTTTAATAAACCCACTTGTAGTTCGCATTTAAAACTTCCAAGAGAAAAACCTTGGCTGCTTCGTTTGGTAACTAATCTATTTGGCGCATTAAATTGTCGTAAATCGTCCGTTCACACTGTGATGAAGCAGACTTATGGAGGTTTGTACTTATTTTTCTTGAACGCAAGTGTAATGAATACTCGGGTTTGACCCTGTCGCCCTTGAACCACCAGATTATGAGAAAAATCGACACGGACATAAGTTTTTTTTATTAGGTACCTATCGCCTACACTCTTACCCGCATCAGTCTTCCTAAGTCCTTACAGATATTATTTAAATTTCCAGTATTAGTGTACCGGCTTTTATTTTATTAATACATTAGTTTCCAAACGAAGCAGCCAAGGCGAACTACAAGCGGGTTTATTAAAATTGCCAGTACAGTTATTGTCTGGATGAAAATAAATATATTTTTTATTTAACTCACGCACTTGTTAATAAATACAGTTACCTAATTTACCCTGTTTTTTTTTTAAACAATAAATTCTACTGTTTTCATAATCAGAGTAAATCGATTTGCCAATAGTTATTTGCATTAAATCTTCTTACGCAGGCATTAAGTACCTACTTAATGGTAGGTTAAGGTCGAAAGAATAATAAGATGTGGGAGTGGTCACAAAAGCTTTAGTGTGATTTAATAGACTTCTGACTCAATGTTAGAACAGGCTTTAAATAAATTGAGTAAATAAACGTCTTATAAGCAATTGTTTTGACATTTAAATAAACAGCTGCCTTTATATAGAATTCCCAACATTGTAATTTTGCATTTGCTTTGTAGATATAGTCACAATCACAAGCATTTGTCTCAACAGAACCTGTGCTATTGGGTGTCGTGATAATGGTTTTGTTATTTCGCCGAACCCAAAGTGCACTACTTCTATTATGCAATCAGTTGAGAGGATTGCATAAAACTGCAGCTGCATTCAATGTACCAAATGTTAACATCGATGTGGAAAGAAAAATATTTCTAGATGTCTTGCCTGAAGTCATAGACTCCGTAGTTACTGGTCCTAAGTTTTCACAGGTGCCTGAAGTTTCAAGCTGGGTTAAACAGGTTAGTAGGAGAACTAATTTCCATTTAACGCTCGGTTTCACTAACACTAGTTGCTATTTAAACTAATGCCTAAATAAAAGCGCAATGCTGACACAGAGCTGATTTCACTGTGCTCATTTAAGGTGACTCCTCCATCTTTAGAATTCATTTAGGTAAATTCATTTTATTAAGGACATCTGCATTTGTTCTTTTCCAGGAACTTTCGGGCACATATTTCGTAGAGAGATCATCGTATGTTCAGAGCGATCAACTTGTGGCTAAATAAATAATTGTAAGTTGTGACTAACATAGATGATAAGTTTCTCATTTTTCTACTAACCTTGTTGTTGGATGTTGCTTGTTCGAAACAAACATTATTTTATTGTTAAATCACGCAATATTTCAAAATCCAAACAATTAACAAAGAAATTACAAAGTTTAGGGCATTAACAAAAATGTGGGTGATTACGTATTTATTAATGCATTACAGCTTTTGGATTACACAATATGTGGCGGGAAGTTACTGAGAGGGTTAAAAGTTTCCATTGGATATAGGATGTTTGAACTCCCGACGTATTTCTCTGAAGAAGCACAACATTCGGCACGTGTTCTGGGCTGGACTGTGGAAATGGTAAAATTTCATATATTATTTATTCTCTAGTTTAATATACACTTCATATACAAGACTTACTAGCTGTGACTCCCGGAAGTGATATGAAAATTCGAATGACGTTGTTAATATTAAACATAAGTCATAAGTAACATAAGTCTAATAAGTAACTAAAGTGCGTGGTGCCTGAGTGAAGACACCCGTCAGCAGGCGAACGATAGAGGTCTCATGACACGTCACCACACCTCCTCCCACAACGCGTAATAACTTAATGGGGAAGCGTCAGAGTAGCCCGCGAAATTTAAATATTCAGGTTGTATGTTGATTAAAATATGATTCTCAACCGAAACAAATATGGCTTTACTGAGTTAATAAGTTCATTTAACCTATTGAATGACTTCTTCATGAAATAGCAAATAGCAATGGCAAAAAATGTATGAAAATTTGGATTTCGCGCGACCACCTCAGCAAATCAGTAGGTCAGAAAAAAAAAACTTTTTATATTAATAATAAGGGTCTTATATATATCTCTCATCTCATTTATGAATAAGTATTTTTACAACAGCTACAGACATATTGTGTATTGATGGATGACATGATGGATGGTGCGACAATGCGGCGTGGCAAGCTGTGCTGGCACCAAAAGCCTAACATCGGTTTGACTGCGATCAACGACTCCACTCTTATTTATCAATCTATGATGCAAGTACTGGAAATGCACTTCGGAAAAACGACCTTTTATGCTGACTTGATAAAACTTTTTAATGAGGTAGGTTTATAGGCAATGTTTTACTTACTTAACCATTTAAGGTGTAAATGGTTTGGGACGCTGTATTATAGCTTGGGAAATAACGTTCGTCTTTGGAACAGCGAATCCTACTTTGGGGCTTTAATTTGGGCCGGCGAACCCTTCTTTTTGGAAACTTTAGGACCACGAATCCAAGTTGTGGGACGACGAGCCCTATTTTGGGATTGCATATCCAAAGAAGTATAGCGAATACTAGTTTGCGACGGCCAATGTTGTCTTTTAAGGGATCCTTTTTTTACTTAAAAGTACTCTTGTCCGTCTGGGTGTCCGTGTGTCACAACTGATTTTCTCATGAACGGGTGCACACTTTGCCCATACCTTTGTATAGTGTTGACTCAGGATCTTGATTTTTATATACCTTGACTATAGACCTCAGTATCTGGTATAAATTTCAGCTTGCTAGGATCACCCGTCCCTGAGAAAATCGGTGGTGACACACGGACAGACAATCGGACAGATGGACAAGAGATTGATCTTATAAGGGTTCTTTTTTTACCTTTTGAGGTACGGAACCCTAAAAATGTTTACGATATTTCCTTTTGAATTAAAAAATAAAATTATTTACACAATATTTTATTTTCTTTTTAAGGCACTATGCAGAGCGGTAATGGGACAATACCTGGATTTAACGTCAGATTACAACAAGCTTAAGAACAATCTTGATGTATTCACGTTAGAACATTACAATACCATTGTAACTCACAAGACATCCTACCACTCATTTAATTTGCCCGTACATGTAGCTTTGCTGTTAGTGAAGAATGGAAAAGAAAAGGCAACCAAAGAGATAGACTATATCTGTTTGGAACTTGGCAGACTTCTACAAATTCAGGTGAGATCCCGAAACCATGAAATAGCACACTGTGATAAACTTTTCCCAAGAATTCCCGGACATGTCCCAATAGGACGGTATACCAGGGAATGGCCCAGTTTGGAACGTTGTGTCCCGGTAAATAAGTCAGTTGTCCCGGTTCTGTTGGCTGGCTTATCAGAATAAAATCGTGGAATTTCTCTCGCGTAATTTGCGCTGATTCCGTATGTGTCTCGAGAAATGGCTCAACAGCTTTTACCAAAAAAAAATGGCTGTTCTGCTAACTAACTAGCCCCAGGCTGGCACAGATTTGACCCTCCTCGTCCTCCCCAAATAGAAATGCTACGGCCCTGCTAAGTAGACATTAAAATTGACTGCGTCGAAAAATTGGCGATCATAAATCTATTTTTTTCAAAAACATGACGGCCGCTACGAAAAAGTCTTTTCATAAACCCAGAAGCCGTCGTAAATATATCGTGCCTACATCATCATCCATGAGTTACTACTTCCTACTACTCTACTTCTATTACAAATGTACCGGTCGACGTCCAGCATCAGCTCTAAAATCATGAGCTGAATCCATGGCAGAAGTTTGTCCCCATAATACAAGTAACACAGTAACAATCACGGCAGAACCTAAAGAAGAATCAAAAAACTTTTTTTTTAATAGGACGATTACTTCGACGTTTACGGCGCCAAAACCACGACAGGAAAAGATGGGACAGACATTCAAGAAGGAAAATGTACCTGGATGTGCGTAACTGCGCTGCAGCGCTGTAACGACACCCAACGTTCTGTCTTGGAAGAATACTACGGCAGCAAAGACCCAGAGGATCTGAAGCGAATCAAGCAGCTTTATGACGAATTGCACATGTCTGAAGAGTATAAGCAGTATGAGCGTTCTGTGTATAAAGATTTAGAGATTCGAATCCGCGCTTTACCAACTGAAGGGGCGACCAAGTTTTTCTTAAAGCTTTTAAATTTGTACTATAAACGACTTTATTAAATCGTTGAGAAAATCTTCTGAGGCCCGATTTTCACTTTAAAGCTATGATTTTTACAGTAAAATAAATATGAACCTCTATGTATGTCGTATGTTTTCTTTTTTGATGATACATAATCTCTATAAGCACTAGAACCTTTACAAAATGCTCAAAATTGCCTATTTAGATCGCCTGTCAACAGAGGCCTAGTGTCCAAAAGACATTGCTCAAGTTTTTAAAATAGGAATTATCCGTTTTAGATCTATCTGTAAATAACACGCCGTGATCATATCAAACAAATAAGTTATTTAACTTATTATCAATATAAGTTTTAGTTTCAGGCGAAGTTTAGGGTTGCTATTATGTGTTCAATGTAATTTCAATTCATATTTTGAATCGATCGATCGATTAAATCTAATCGATTACGGATTAATCTAATCGATTAATAGGATTTATTATGAAAATCAACATGTGTGCTCAGTGGTGTGCAATCGAAGGACGAGACTAATATCCAGCAGTGGAGTAATTATATAGGTGGATGATGATGAACCAGTGTAGTATGAGTGTAGGTACACTTCAGTCCTATTTCATGTATACTTTACACTTTCATCTTATTTAGCTTTGACTTGGCTGAGAAAGTATATAGAATGAAATAAAATATAATATGGACACACTTTATTAGGTTAAACTAACTATATACATTGATAATTAAAAACTATTAAACTAAAATAGATAAACTAACAACAAACTATAAAAGGGCATCGAAAAACTCCTCCTCAACGCTGTCAGATGGTAATGTGCCCAAGAGACTGGCGGCGTTGCCACGTTGTATGGCAACACTTAGCCTCTGGCCAAAGTAAAAGCCAGCCCTTGGGTCACGGGAAGCGTCAACTAGGCGTTTCGAAATTTCCTTAAATAGGCTATGAGCACTCGGACCCCACGGCCCTAGAGTTTCAACCCCAAACGGCTCGAAAATATAGTTACCACACAGGTTTCTATATTTACGCCGCTTGAGGTTCTCTGCAGCCGCAGCGGCAGCACCAGCACAGCACGATGAGCTTGGAAGATGGGATGGCGCAAGAGTATCGACGCATGTTGCGTCCCACACTAAAGGCCTACCCATCTTCCAAGGAAACAAAGACATGCCGTCCGGTCTCCTGCCATCGTCGCGTGCCAAGCCATTGGGTTCTAAAACAGCTGGGACGCCGACGGTGACAAGAGCTCGTCGGATAATGTCGTTTATATTTGCGTGCCGTGCAAAACGGCCCGTACTTCGGCTGCATGACAGGCCGTGGTGACCGAGGTTGTTGACAGCTTCACCGCAGTGACAGCGATGAGGAGAACAGCAAGCGGCACCAAGTCGTAAAGAAACAGCGAGGCGGAAGGTTGTGTCGTCGAACAATGTGCCTATGCTCGACGACGGTAGTGCGTGAAGCCAAAGACCCGACTCCCACTCACCCACAGCCCGCAGGCGCGCACGCTCAGCAGTAGTAGCAGATGTGTTCAGCAGATTGCTCTGAACTACTCTGCAGAGCGGCTCGTCCCACCGTCTCTGGGAAAATGGATGGTCGGGTTCTTCAGTATTCGGACAAGCGAGTTTCCAAGCATCGATAGCCTCGGGCATGCACGGCACATCAAAATCAATCAGTGTGGAAGACAGGATATTCCTGATTAATTTCTTAGTGCCGTGGACCGAGGATATAAAAGCCGGTAAACTAATACTGGAAATTTTGCGGACGCCGAGTCCTCCCATGCGAATAGGAAGAGTAGCTTGTGCCCAAGCTCGGTCGTCCAAAGCCACATTTAAAATTGACGTTAGAGTATGTCTGATAATTTCATCCATTTTGTCCAAAAGGGGAGTGTGCTTCCATAAAAGGGAAGCACGAAGGAAATACGTTAATTTTGGACTGAAACAGCAGTAACGAATTATTGTGATGGCCGAATGTATGTTAATTTCGAGCAATCTTTCCGAAACATCATTGAAATTTTGAATTTTTTCCTCGATAAAATCGGGAAAAGAATTTTCAAAGATGGGAGACCCAAGGAGACGAAGAGAGCTTTTTTCTGTAATTTTGATGCCGGGGGCTATGGCGTTAAATTTTGATAGAGTCTGTTGTCTGTCGGTACTGTCCGCTACATAAATTTCACATTTTGAAAGGTTGAGGTCGAGGCCAATGGAATGAAGTTCATTTTTTAGGAAATTTAGATCTTTTAAAACAGAATCTACATCGCCCCCCAATGTTCCATCATCTAGATACCAAACGTTAAATTTGGAATTTAGCTGTCGAACAATTGGGTGAAAAGCTAAACTAAAAATCACTGGCCCGAGGGGGTCACCTTGTTGACAGCCAACAGCAGATTCCAAAAGGTTGTTCCGACAGTAATTTAGATGGGTATCTGTAACATTGCCAAAGAAAACTATAAATTTGGGGTAATTCTTTTTTAGTTTCTGTTAACAAGGTGTCCCTATTCACTGAATTGAAGGCGTTCTTTATGTCAACCTTCAGGATGACCTCACCTTTGCCAGAATTTAGGTAGGTCGAATATAAAATATAATATTGGTGTAAAATAAATAAAAAACTAAATACCGTAAGCGCAAAAAAAAAAACTTGTCAGCTATGTAAGTACTAGCATCTTTGACTTTGGGATGCGCTTATAATATTGCTCAATACGTTAGTGTGGTTTCAGATTTTTAAACCGATTTTAAATATTTCTATGGTTATAATGAAAAGTTTTTCTTATAATATCACGACCATTTTAGTTTCTTCGAACGAAACCTACTCGACCTTAAGACGAAACCACACATATATAAACATATGAATGGTAAAATCACTGTATTGTTTATGGCTTGGCCGTAGTTAGATAAAAATTAAATTGATCAAGAACAACAATCGATTGAAATTTTACCATTTCCACAGTCCAGCCCAGAACACGTGCCGAATGTTGTGCTTCTTCAGAGAAATACGTCGGGTGTTCCAACATCCTATATCCAATGGAAACTTTTAACCCTCTCAGTAACTTCCCGCCACATATTGTGTAATCCAAAAGCTGTAATGCATTATTAAATACGTAATCACCCACATTTTTGTTTATGCCGTAACGTTTGTAATGTCTTTGTTAATTGTTTGGATTTAAAATATTGCGTGATTTAACAATAAAATAATGCTTGTTTTGACCAAGAAACACCCATAGAAGGTTAGTAGAAAAATGAGAAACTTAAATCATCTATGTTAGTCACAACTTACAATAATTTATTTAACCACAATTTGATCGCTCTGAACATACGATGATCTCTCTACGAAATATGTGCCCGAAAGTTCCTGGAAAAGAACAAATGCAGATGTCCTTTATAAAATGGATTTGCCTAAATGAACTCTAAAGATGGAGTAGTCACCTTAAATGAGCACAGTGAAATCAGCTCTGTGAAAGCATTGCGTTTTATTTAGGCATTAGCACGCATTAGTTTAAATAGCAAGTAGTGTTAGTGAAACCAGGCGATAAATAGAAGTTAGTTCTCCTACTAACCTGTTTAACCCAGCTTGAAACTTCAGGCACCTGTGAAAACTTAGGACCAGTAACTACGGAGTTTATGACTTCAGGCAAGACATCTAGAAACGTTTTTCTTTCCACATCGATGTTAACACTTGGTACATTGAATGCAACTGCACTTTTATGTAATCCTCTCAACTGGTTGCATAATGGAAGTACTGCACTTCGCGTTTGCCGAAATAATAAAACCATTTTATTTGTAAATTGTCACTGGCACAGGTTCTGTTGAGTCAAATGCTTGCTATATCTACAAAGCAAATGAAAAATTACAATGTTGGGAATTCTATATAAAGGCAGCTGTTTATTTAAATGTCAAAACAATCGCTTGTAAGACGTTTATTTACTCAATTTATTAAAAACCTGTTGTAACATTGAGTCAGAAGTCTATTAAATCACCCTAAAGCTTTTGTGACCACTCCCACATCTTATTATTCTGTCGACCTTAACCTACCATTAAGTAGGTACTTTATTGCCTGCGTAAGAAGATTTAATGCAAATAACTATTGGCAAATCGATTGACTCTAATATAATTATGAAAACAGTAGAATTTATTGTTTAAAAAAAACATGGTAAATTAGGAAATTATATTTTCAACACATTTGCTCATAAAATGGCTCTAATTTCACCGCAATTAGGCACATAATGGCACCTGTAATCAAGCTGTGACTTTTTCATTGCTATTATTCACAAGTGGGTTATAGGGTTTTTTTATTTCATTGGTTGAGCTTTGTTCTTAAAGAAGTTTCGCTACAAAAAAGATCTTGTTCAATAGTACAAATAAATTAATGTACCTATTCCTTGCTCATTTCATGCAACTTCGTATTTAAATAGACAATTTCAACTTGTACGTTTTTAATAAATAAAACTTTCACTGAAATGTAACTTTTAAAATGGCCGATGGGGCCGAAAAGTTCTGGATTGGCGACCACGAATCGGAAGACATTCCGTTGGAAGGCCTCCTACTAGGTGGACCGATGACCTGGTGAATATTGCGGGGATCCGCTAGATGCGAGTCGCACGGGACCGGTCAATGTGGCGACACTTGGGGGAGGCCTATGTCCAGCAGTGGACGTCTTTCGGCTGAAATGATGATGATGATGATCAACAAGTGGGTGGTTTAAATAAAAATATATTTATTTTCATCCAGATATTGACTGTATTGGCGATTTTAATAAACCCGCTTGTAGTTCGCATTTAAAACTTCCAAGAGAAAAACCCTGGCTGCTTCGATTGGTAACAAATGTATTTGGCGCATTAAATTGTCGTAAATCGTCCGTTCACACTGTTCATACAGTTGAGGTATGTGTAATTCGTCATAAAGCTGCTTGATTCGCGTCACATGTTCGGGGTCTTTGCTGCCGTAGTATTCTGTGAAGACAGCACGTTGTGCATCATTGCAGTGCTGCAGCGCTGTTACGGCCACCCAGGAGCATTTACCTTCTTGGATATCACTGCCGATCTTTCCAGTGACGGTCTCGTCGCCATAAGCGTCCATGTAATCATCCTTCAAACAGAAAGAATGTATGCTTTATGATGAAGCAAACTTATGGGGGTTGGTACTTATTTTTTCAACACACTTGCTCATAAAATGGCTCTAATAACACTGCAATTAGGCACATAATGACACCTGTAATCAAACTGTGACTTTTTCAATGCTATTATTCACAAGTGAGTTATAGGGTTTTTTATTTTATTTTATTGGTTGAGTTGCTTTGTTCTTAAAAAAGTTTCGATACAAAAAAGATCGTGTTCAATAGTACAAATAAATTAATGTACCTATTGCTTGCTCATTTCATGCAACTTCGTATTTAAATAGATTAAGTAAATACTTAATCTATTAAGTAAATACTTATTCAACTTGTACGTTTTTAATATATAAAACTTTCACTCAAATTTTGAATTCCCCATTTTGTACGTGGATAAAACGCTATTCATGAAATGCCAAAAAAAGAAACATTCTTTTAGTCTATGGTCGATCGCCATGGTTAGATGCGCGCGCATAGGAAAACTGATTAATTTTTCCCGCCATTGCGAAACTTTTTTCACAACTCGTTTTCACTATTGAAATTATAGTTATTTATTAATTAAAATGTCTACAAGTACTAGTTATGAAGAAAATGATTTATGTTGTACACCGCCCGTTATAAGATGTGAAGCCCTTAATGTTATGGAAAGTTTACTACCTGAAAAATCCAAGGACAAATATGTATTTGTTGTTATCTAAAGAGACTATCCGATGGATTTAGAAGCAAGAAATCAAATGTTTTATCGTCTCCAGATAACCAATATCTGGCTACTAAGGTTAGTTAAATTAATTTGAAATATCTATGCGACTTCAGCCTGTGTTGTGTGTTGTTGTTTCTTTTTTCAGGTTGCTTTAATATTTGGTGTAACTGGTGCATTTAAGATAAAAAAACTAATAACAAATATAACTGTAAAATACAAAGAACCATGGCGATCAAAAACAGTTAATTATAATTTTACTAACTGCACATTTACTAATTGTTCCTCTAAATAAACTTTTTATCTATTAGATAAAATGATTTTTTATTTTCTTACACATTACATTTATTATTTTCTTCACAAGTGTGTTGAAAAACGTCGTATGATACACGTGTGTATTGATGATTACCGTCCTCGGCTCTCTTAAGACCCTCACCTAACGGCTCGGGTCTCAATGGCGCCTCAGCGGTAATCACCAACATTACACACTTGTACCATAATGTACTATTCTTGAATGCAAGTGTAATGAATACTTGGGTTTGGCCCCTTCACCCTTGAACCACCGGATTATAAGTAAAAATCGACGCGGACATACGTTTTTTTTTTTAATTAGGTACCTAGCGCCTGAACTCTTACCTGACACTGCATCAGTCTTCCTAAGTTCATACAGATATTATTTAATTCTTTAGTAGCTTTCATTTTTCCATCCTTTACTAATTGCAGAGGTAAAAATATCGGCAATTTGAAGCTATAATATGGGCACTTGACATCAGCAATAGCTTTATAGATTCGGTCTGTGTTAAATAAATGAATATTGTTCTTTTCTTTGTTATAGTTTGACCATAAATCTAAATGTTGAGCCACGGTTATCTTGGTAACTGCCTGTAAAAAAGTAAATTGACATTAGGTAAACAACACACCGCGCACCGGTATAAAAATGTACGTCTGTACGAAGTTCAAAAAGAAAGTACATAAATTCAACACCCGCTCAGTTTAATTACAGTGGAATACCTTTAGGTAACTGTACCGCCACAAGAACGACTTTTCGTTCTAAAGTGGGAATCTTTGTTCCAAAGTCGGAATTTTTGTCTCAAAGTAGAATTATTTATCCCAAAATAGGTTTCTTTGTCCCAAAATAGGATTTTTTGTCTCAAATTAGAAATATTTGACCTAGAATAAGATTTTTTGTCCCAAAGTAAGATTCGCTATTTTTTTTGTTCTTTTTTTCGGATGGGAAATCATCAAATGACTTCTCCCGCTCTGGGCAGAGCGGAAAGGAGTGTCAGACTTGTACTGACTAAAACCCATCCATGTTCCTTCCTTGCCCTTTGTGTTCCAGGGCCGCGGTTTCTCTTTCGAACAGTCCCGCAGCCAAAGTAAGATTTCCTCACTTCCGATTTTTTATGGTATTAGCACTAATATTTAATACTTAAAAGTACTTAAAAATTATATTGATATGTACAGACACCAGCACATTAAGCTACTACAATCTGTCAAATTTCTTCAATAGATTTTCTACTATATTTTTAAAGCATAGGGTTCAAGGTTGATATGGAAAATTTGACAGTTTCGAGTAGCTTGTTGTGCTGGCGTGGCGTCTGTACATAGAATAGAAAAATATTATTTACAACTACGGCAAAAATAGGTCACTTAGGCGTAAAAGTACTCGTAATCCTCCGCAGATGACTTGCAGAATTCCGACGTTCAATGACAATGCTAATTCTTTGGCAAAAGAAGTAGCCAGTCAACCTGCCTTGTCTTCACGCGAAGTGACTACCATCAGTCGGCGTGAATTCTCCTTTAAAAAGAGACGTGCACTAGGGCCCCATGACCCGAACGTTTCGACAGAAACGGCTGAAAACTGCAGCTAATAAGATACATTTGCGCCGCTTGGAGGTCTCAGCAGCCGTAGCAGTAAAGCCAGCACATGACAGCCCGCCGTGCTTGCATTAAGTCGACCAGTCGTAATTTCAAATATAATTTTATCTTAGTAAAATGCAATAATTACAATTTACCTCATTAAATTGTCTTAACAAATCGGTGAATATAGGGGTTTTCCCGAAGTAGATATCCAGTACTTCCACCATAGATTGGCGTACAAGTAGAGCGTCGTTGATACCAGACAGACCGACATTTGGTTGGAGGTGCCAGCACGGCTTTCCACGACGCACGGTTCCACCATCTAATATGTCATCTAGTATCAGGAATTGTGACTGGAACTGAAAGAAGATTTTAGGTACTCAACTGGCGGAAGATAAACCACTAAGGGATTTATTCATAAACACTGACTGCAGTTGAGAAACGATTAAACATTGAAAATGTATTATCATATCAGCCCAGAGTCACCCACTGCTGGGTATAGGCCTCCCCTTTTTTCTGCCACACTTCCCGGTTCTTAACTTTAAATAGTGTTTTTGAATAAACCCTAAATGTTTATATTCAGATTAATGGAGAATTCAACAAAGACAGTAAGACGAACGATTGAAGTCGTAAAAGTAAGAACCTAAAGGAACCATGGATGACAGTACTAAGAGTTGGGCTTCGTAGCTATGAAGGCAGAAATAAGAGCCTCCTACAGTGGAGTTCTGTCAATTCTTGTATGATTTCGCTCCAATAAATTCGCGGTTGTGGTTAGTACCTCCATTACGGGGACTCCGGTGCAGGGCCACGGCCATAAATTGATGATAATTTACCATTTCTGTACACCAGCCGAGAACGCGGGCAGCATGTTGTGTTTCTTCCGAGTAGTTATCTGGTTCTTCAAACATTCTGTATCCAATGGAAACCATTAATCCTCTGCCTAGTTTTCCTCCAGGTAATGTATATTCTAAGAGCTGAAACATAAAAAGTCACCGAACTCATTTTCAATTTTTAAACAATAGCAGATGTAACAACCGAGATTTAAAATTAAAAATGCAAATAGAGTCTATATAAGTATGTAGAATTTTAAGTGTGGTAAAACAGTATTTAGTTTATTACATTTTTTTTTTCGGAAAAAGGCGGATTATACCATTTTACGCGTAACGCTACCAAGTTGCCCCATAAATGAAATTAATAAAACATTTAATGTTAGTTTTCCCACTACACGATTTTGATGGAAAAAAAAATTATAGGGTTGAAAGTGTTGGATTCCAAAAAAAGGAACAGCGAATTAGGAAAATAACTGTCGGAATTTATGAAAAGTCAGTTTGTATTTGTAAAACTGTCATAATTTTCTTAAATGTTGATGTTTCTCGTAATAAATCGAATACTGGGACAAAGTTACAGAAAATCTTAAGGTGGAAGCGTCAGGGTAGCCCACGAAATTCTATTTTCTTTTTTGCAATTTGCTAGTCATTGTCAGGTTGTATTTTGATGAAAAATGAGTCGAGCCAGTAACACGTATGAAGTTACAGAATCACAAACATGAAAATCATCAATATAACCCTGACCTGCTAATTACAAAAAACGTATATAAGAAAATACCAATTTCGCGGGCTACCTTAAACATTCTACAACTAGCGGAACAACTCGGTGGAGCAGAGTGGAGTGATCCGAAAAAGGTAGAAGGTACCTCAACTCAACTCAAAGCATTTATTTCAATTAGACCATAACACTTTTGAATGTCAGAAAAACAAAGAAGGCGAAGCTACAGTCACAGACACAAGGCATAATAACTTGTGAAAGTACTTAGTTGCCCATTCTAAAGCGTAGATCTCTATGGAAAACTATGGGCATATACCTTTATTCTAAATTCGTTAAATTTAACTTTCTAACCTTTTTAATCCAGCTTCGAACTTCTGGCATTTCTGATATCTTAGGACTGGTCACTGCGGAGTTTATGACTTCAGGCAGGACATCGAGAAATGCCTTCTTCTCCGTGTCCATGTTAAAACTTGGTACACTAGATCCATTTGTTCCTTTATGTAATTGTCTCAACTGGTAGTAGAAAAACGTATTACGGCGGAATAACTTGGATACAGCCATTCTTTAGACTTGACGGCACAAGTAACAATAAAAATGTGATTCAAAACTTTGCCATGTTTTTTAATATATACCGTACCGGAGTAGACCTAGACAGTTATTTATTATCTACTAGTAAAAAAGTGTAGATTATTCTTATGTGATTATGTTGCCTTGAGATTGACAAGTCATTCTATTTAATAAGCAAATAAAGATGTCTAATATTTTTTCAATCACTATAAAATCTTTTTAGTTAACTAATTAAGCAACAGTTTATGACCAAGTGTTTGGATAGATGCATATTCAATCTTTTAGTATTATATAATTGCATAGCACATGTGTGAGTACTATGTACTGTAAAGCTACCATTTACATTTAGTTATCTTTCATTGACTTGATATTACCCTGGTGACTGAGAGAATGTCATGCTCACTCAAATGTCTCGCTGATAGTGGCGGGCGTGTCGGGTTATTTAGCTCCCTTCAATATGGTTGAGCTGAATGGGTTCCATGCGTCATGTTCGTGGACGGGCGCTGTCAGTTGGGACTGGTCATCTCTAGGCTGCCACGGTTTATTTTAACTACTTACTTTGTGTTTAAATTGTTGATATAATCTTTTACTCTGGACGCTCTTAACGTGCACGTATTTCTACATCGTTCTCACATGTGTATAATTTTTTTATTTTTTTTATTTATCACAAACACTACTAACATTACAGGTAATTCCTAATGCGTTAGCGCGGTCCTTAATTAATCTCAACATGAATGATGTAACCAAGATTTTGTAACAAATATTTTATTGAAAAGAGTGTCCATGGAGTTTCTTGCCCATTCTTCTCCATAGAGATCTACGCTTTAGTAACATAGTATTCTGTAACTCAATTTTTTATGAAAAACATAATATCTCCAAATTACAATCGTTATTAAATTTAGGAAAGTGTTTACATAATATAACTTGGTACTTCTGACTGTGCACTAGGTAACTACTTATTAGTCCCTATTTACGTACCTACCTTACTATCTATATATTTAGGTAGTGTAAGTGATGAAAAATTTAAACAAAATAATATAAATTTTATTTCCGTTAAACTTAGCCTATGTTTACAATTTTACAACAACATGTATATTTATAACGCGAAAAAAAGAACAATTTTGCAATTGATGATGTAATTATGGTATTTTATAAGCTACTGATCCGATTCCAAAAATCTTTCACTAACGGGAAGCTGCATCATCCTCAAGTGTCATAAGGCTTCATTTGAAACGTTCCCATGGGTTAGTTTCCGTACATAACGGGAGCGAAGCGGCGAGCAAAAGCTAGTTGTTTTTTTTTAAGGTTATCTATACTATTATTATTATTTATTTATTATAATATTATAAAGCTGAAGAGTTCGTTTGTTTGGTTGAACGCTAAGATCTCAGGAAATTCTGGTTCGAATTGAAACATTCTTTTAGTGTTGGATAGCCTATTTATTGAGGAAGGCTATAGGCTATATATCATCACGCTACAACCAAAAGGAGCGGAGCATTAATGAAAAATGTTGCAAAAACGGGCAAATTTTTTTCTTTTTCAGAGCTTCCGTTGCGTGCGCTGCGTAAACGGTTAAAGTTACATGAAAATAATGTAGGAGGGAATTAAATCTCTTAAAAAGTTCTAAAAACAAGTCAGCGACAGCATATGCCTATCTTTTCAAGTTGACAAACAAGAACCAGTTTTATGATTTTAAAATTAGGTTAAAAATAATGCTTTATTTGTGGAGGTGTTTTTACCGACATAGTATTAATCCTTATCAAAATACATATCTTGGTCATCTTTAGCGTTCAATTATGACCAAAATTGCCCCTTTCATCATTTAATTTAGATATCATAGAATGCAAATAACTCGGGCAACAAAATAATATCATAAGGACGACGAGGGTCCATTAGAAGTCCATAATTTAAATAGGGCGAATCACAAGCAAGATCATCATTATTTGTCTGCAATTTGCCAACTAAGTGGGGGTCGGCTTTATGTCGCATGCAGTGAATGCCAGAATTTTCATCGAGCGTATCTGACCTCCTCAACTCAGTTACTGGGAAATACGATACGCCTAACGGTTTGATAATGGATGTCAGGCTTTCGGGCTTCTATCCGTATTGACTGTCAAAGATCTTCAAACGACTGTTGAGACCAACATCGTAACATACTTTCCGAGACACGGAGAGACCTCGATATGAAATGTATGGCCACCCATCCGCGGACTGCCCCTCAGAAATCGTTGCTTATGTTCGAAGTTCAATCTGAGCGGCTATTATTATTTAGCCACGAGTCCTAACCTACGATGCTGCGGTGACGCAGAAAAAGACTTCCTAGAAGGAATTAGGGGAGGTTTTTGCTCAGAAATGGGAAAACATTGGCTAAACAAAGAAAAGGGGAGTTTAAGCAAGACATGGAAAATTAAATCTCACAAGTAACTTTGTTTCGTTTCCAAATACATTGGATATCAGAACACATAGACGAAATCACATAATTGGTCCAGGAGACGCCTTTTATCGCAAACAAATGATCAAGTAGATCGCGTTTTTTATTGCATCACAATGAACTATCACTTATTTATAATTAAATCACGATTACCAATAATACCTACGGACTTGCCTTTTCAGCTAAATGACTCCAGAAACATGGCCAGACATTGAACGTCGCCTGGATTGCCCTAACTGTTTAATATTTTTCACCAATAATTGAACGTTTTTGGCACGATTAATATAAAAAACTTAATAGTTAGGTTCTTCTTTAGTTCATATCCTAAAGAAGTCAGTAATGTAGCATATCAAGAAACTAGCTGTGCTACTTGCACAGGCACTTTGTTACGGGTCTATTAGAAACAAATGCTTTAAATTTGAATCAAGTCTATAACCTGCCCAATCAACAAACACCAAAAAAAGGTGTAATTGTCACACTTACGAACAGATAAAGTCATGTTGTGTTTTACAATAACAGGCTGAGAAAGATCTAAGGCCACGCGGACGAAGTCGCGGGCACAGCTAGTGTATTATAAATAAAAGATCAACAACAAATATATTTTAATTATATGTGGCAATCCTGATATATTCGTTGTCCAAGAAACCTGGTTTGACAAACGTCAAACCAAAGACATAACAGCCCTCGGTCGTCATTCCAGTTACTGCACTTGGGGTGCCACCAACAGCTGGTCAAGATGGCGGCGCCAAACATTGCCGTCATCTGCAAGTACCTCATAGTGTAAATATCCCAGGTGAGTTTTAATAGTAGTCAGTTTGTCGACTAGATCACCTCTCTTGAATTATATTTGACAGTCCTGATATATTCGTTGTCCAGGAAACTTCTAGCTTAATCCACAACGAAGTTACAGTGGGGTCAAAAAGGTCCTGAATGGCTTCGAGAAAAGGATAGTACTACGTGTATGCATTTGTTTGTTTGTTTTGCCCGACTTGGCGGGCTTTAAATTCTATTAAATATCGATTATGGTCTTCAAACGCTGTGTTTTTTATTTCAATAAAATTCATTGCCAAATTGTAGTTCTTGTTACTATAACTTAAGCACCTACACCTTGCGCATGTGAATGTACCTAGCTATTTATCTTTCTTATCTTACGCCAGGATAATCCCAATATTTACGCAAGTAGATCTAGCACTCCATATTTGTTTTAGCACTGTAAAGTGAATGTCACCTTTGCTGGTGTTATGGCGACCACAGACTAACTTTGACTTTGCTAAGTTCGTGCAAATATGAATTATATAGTTTTGCGAATAATGTTAATATTCGTATGAAACGCTTACTTTACTCGACTTATTATTATATTCTGTTCACACACATCACATATTGCGAAGGTTATATAACTTAGTAAGGTATAAAAATCCAAACTAATAAATTGCTATTCACATGAAACAATATAGATTCTCTATAAAAAAAGTTTAATTTCTAATTTGTCGATAAAAAACAGTACCAAATAAAATTGCATCATTGTCATACCGTGAGCCTATAAAAAAGCGGTTAACAAAATGTTGCCGGTTATAGACAGTAACAGCACGGGTTTTACAGTACTTATTTTCCTAGCTCTCCAAAAATCAAAGCGAAAAAAAAATTCATGGTTGTAGTTTTCAGGGAAATCTCCACAAATTAGGGACCCTGCTCGTCATTCTTAAATCTAGCTAGCCAATCACAACAGGCAGTGACCAGCTCCGCTCTAAGGAGTTACGCCCATAATCTACACGTGTGCCGGTCATACACACGAAAATATGCACCAGTGTGCGTACATTTATGAATGGAAAGTAGGCCGTTTGTCTTCTTTTAGAGTTTAGAATTAGCTAGTGAACTGTTAATAATAGAATTTAAATGATTGTGTTAGGTTGTTAGTTATGTATGGTAATAAAGAAGTTTTTTCTTTTTCTTTTCTTGCCTATCCTTTCTTGCCTGTCTGCCCGGAGAAGTACTTACAGTATAGTGTGAGTTACGTCACACGGGCGCAACAAGTTGCTAAGAAGGCTACAAGAATTAATAGAAAATGAAAGTTTGCCGACTCATTATTAGTCGAATTTATTTTAATTACTAGACGATTATGAATGTTATTGCTGCTATACAAATAATGTTCATATTTGTTATGTGAATGTGAATAAATACAAACCTTAGCAATAATTATGTATAAATGTTGCCGTAATTCTCTTCTTTAAACCACAACTCGTATTATTGATAGTCTGGAGAAGTGATGTTATTGATAAGCGGTTAGAAGTTGTCATAATTTCTTACTATCTAACATTCATTTCACTTCTAATTTTACTTTGATTTAATTTATATATACGTACCATCAAAAAACTATGTCTTTGTCAAAAAAAATTGGTAAACAACAGTGTTTTACTCATTCGAATATGCCTATGAATGTTTAAAACCAGTTTGCATTAAATGATCGTGTGGGCCACACTGGTTCTTTTTTTGCTAAGATACACACCAAATTGAACCATAAAATAACTATTGTAAGGAAGGAATATATTGGAAGAAACGAGACGGATCATTTGCTAATGACCCAAGCGATAAGCTCGTTTAATCCAACCAATACCAATATTTATCAAACCAAAAAAAAACAAATTATTTTATTGGTTTTATTTGATTACCTTTCTACTTTTTTGCTTGAGTGATTTTATTGGTCACAAAAATAATTTAATAAAAAAAAAGTTTAAAACAGCAAAACAAAATTCCTCAACTAGGATCGAACTCACGCTATCGATCTTAGATCAGTAGATATCGCAGGGGCTTACACCAATGAGCTATGGTTACCCGTTTATTTTACCCGTGTATGTAGAATACGTATAGGTACTGTGTGCCTATATTGAGAAATTTGAGCTGAAAAAAGTAGTGTTTTCTGTTTTCAGACCGCGATACTGATAGGGACGTCAACTAATTGTTATTAAGAAACCCATGTTTAAAGCTAGCTTTTAAAATATATAAAAGATAAATCCTAGCCCCTTCGTGCGGTATTTCGAGTATTTGCCTCATCAAATCTGCATACATCGTACGTTCGCGCTGTTCATACAGTTGAGGTAGATGTAAATCATCATAAAGCTGCTTGATTCGCTTCACATGCTCTGGATCTTTGCTGCCGTAGTATTCTGTGAAGATACCACGTTGTGCATCATTGCAGTGCTGCAGCGCTGTTACGGCCAGCCACGAACATTTACCTTCTTGGATATCTCTGCCGATCTTTCCAGTGACGGTCTCGTCGCCATAGACGTCCATGTAATCGTCCTTTAAACAGAAATATTGTATACTTTATGATGAAGCAGGTTTATGGGGTTTGTACTTATAGTTCCTTTCTCCTCTCACTTCCTGCCTCATTGGTGTAGTGTTGGCAAGCGCCACTGCTGAGTATTAGGTCTTTGGTTCGATTCCAGACCGAGCAAAGTGTTATTGAGTTTAGGACTTTATCAGTAGCTGCCACAAAGCCTGGAATCATGCTCGGATTATGGCAGAAGGCCGCCATATTACACGGGACTTAAAAAATATGAAGATCTTTGACAGTCGTTAAAGTAGTCAGTGGCCTAAAAAGTCTGAAAACCAGTCTTACCAAGGGGTATCGTATTTCCCAGTAGTAACTGGGTTGTGGAGGTCAGATAGGCAGTCGCTCCATGTAAAATACTGGTATTCAGCTGCTTCCGGTTAGACTGGAAGCCGACCCCAACATAGTTGGGAAAAGGCTAGGCAGATGATGATGATTGCCTATAAAATAAATCTTACCTCACAATGCAGTAGCCTGCCTAAGTCCATGCAGATATTATTTAATTCTTTAGTAGCTTTATTTTTTCTATCCTTTACTAAAAGCAAAGGTAAAAATATCGGCAATTTGAAGCTATAGTATGGGCATTTGTTATCTGCAATAGCTGTATAGATTCGGTTCGTATTGAATAAATCAATATTGTTCTTTTCTTTGTTGTAGCTTGACCATAAATCTAAATGTACAGCCACGGCTATCTTGTCAACAGCCTATAAAATAAATCGCATTTGATAAAATACAAATCAAAAAAAAAAACTCGGAAGCGTTTATTTCAATTAGACCATTATAGGCACTTTTGAATGTCAGAAAAACAATGAAGGCTAAGCTACAGTCACAGACACAAGGCATAATAACTTGTGAAAGTACTGTAGGTGCCCATTCCAAAGCGTAGATCTCTATGGAGAAGAATGGGCAAGAAACTCCATGGACACTCTTATCAATATTTATTGTTACAAAATCATGGTTACATGATTCATGTTGAGACAACAATGTAAAAATAAACTTCCAGTACCCAGTGAAGTAGTCGATACGAACTTGGAAGAACATACAATTCAGTACACGCTTAGTTTAATTACTGTAGGATATTCAAATCCTAAACTAGAACGCTTGTCCTAAAGTACCTACTATTCTTTTGCCCTAAAGCTCGATGCTTTATTTCAAATCGGAATTTTATCCCAACGCCGTTGTCTCGAAATAGGACCCATTCTCCCAAAATAGGATTCGTTGTCCCTAAAAATATTATTTGTCCAAATTTGGATTCTTTATCCCGAAGTAGTATTTCTTTCGTTCCCACTCCTGATGTTTCATAAGTATTTTTAATTTCGTTGTTTGTGATGTTATTTTGTAATTTCCAATACAATTTTATTATTGTTCTAAATACATTATATTAACTTACCTCATTAAACTGTCTTAATATGTCGGTGTAAATGGGAGTTTTCCCGAAGTACACATCAAGTACTGTCTTTGTTGATTGGTTTAAGATTAGAGCGTCATTGACAGCGTACAGACCGACATTTGGTTGGAGGTGCCAGCATGGCTTGCCACGTCGAATGGTTCCACCATCATATATATCATCCACTATCAGGAATTGTGACTGAAACTGTTAAAAGATTTAGGAACTTAAAGGATTTAGGAGGTTCACTGGTCGAAGATAAATCACTCAGTTTTTTCAGTGGCTTCTATGCTTGCTTACCTTTGGTAAGTAGAAGACTATAGCAAGACACTAACACGAAAGACATTTTGTGTGTTTTTTTTACAGTGTAGGTACTAGAACCATAAATTAATAATAATTTACCATTTCTACGCACCAGCCTAGAACTCGAGCAAAATGCTGTGTTTCTTCCGAGTAGTATCCAGGTTCTTCAAACATTCTATATCCTATGGAAACCATTAAACCTCTTCCGTATTTTCCTCCAGTCATTGTATACTCTAATAGCTGCAACATAAAAAGTATATCTATCATCATCATCATCATCATCAGCCTATAAATGTTCCCACTGCTGGGACACAGGCCTCCTCTCTTTGAGATATTAATATCTATATTTCCTTTATTTATTTATATACATATTTTTTACATTTTCAAATATTTAAATATAAAACTACATAAAAAACATTTAAAAATATCTATATTATTATTTATTTATTTATTTCACAATTTCTTGTTTTTTTATTTATTTACAATCTATACAATACACAATACATAATATTAAAATCAATTTATGCATCATCAGCAACATTATAAAATTAAAATAAAATCATTTGATATAAAACCAAAATAGTGTTAGTATTCAACTTAGTTAGTTTGAGAAAAAAAGTTATGATGATAAAAAATCATATTTCAGAGTTTTTCAAGCGTGGTAAAACCGCTCATAATTTCACAATAAAATATTTCCATGAAAATGTAGGGAATGTAGAATAGTCCGTAAATTAGACTCGCTAACCTTTTTAATCCAGTTTCGAACTTCTGGTACTTCTGTTATTTTAGGGCTGGCCACTACGGAGTTTATGACTTCAGGCAGGACATCGAGGAACGCTTTCTTTTCCGTGTCCATGTTAAAACTTGGTACACTAGATCCATTTGTACTTCTATGTAAGTGTCTAATCTGGTAGTAAAAAAACTTATTACGGCGGAATAACGTGGATACAGTCATTCTTTAGACTTGACAGCACAAGTCACAATAAAAATGTGATTAAAAAATTAGTCATGCTTTTAATAAATACTGCACCGGAGTAAAATATTAGCGATTGCCAAGTCACAAGTCACTCTATTTATTAAACAAACAGAGATGTCTAATATTGACACGGTCACTTTAAAATGTTGTTATGGCCTAAGATTCCAGGGCCGCCAGATCTTGCTTATTTTCTGATAAAAAAAATATACAAAATGTCGATCGAATGTTAATCGAGTAGTATGTCCGTTGAACGCATGCATATCTGCTAGCTTGGACCTACGTCCAATTTTTAAGTATCAGATGCTAAACTAACAATATAAAAATATTACTCACTTTTTAAAAGTCTGAGGGCTGATGTGTGTTGATAGATGATTATAAGTTTAAAAAATAATAATCAACGCTGCCAAACACTTTCCGCTGGCGGAAATTTCTGCCAGACGCTTGGACCTGAAAAAATGTGATTTCACTGCAGTCTGATTCTTATTTTTTATATTTGATACTCAGGAATCATTGCAAAACTTATTTTAAGCAGCTAGTATTTTTTATTAGCTTATGGTCACTAAAAATTCAGCCTACTAGCATTATCCACAACGAAGTAAGGGGAGTCGAAAATGTCCTGAATGGCTTCGGTATGGTCTTAGGTATGTTGCGTCATCATTATTTTTGTTCTTCAAACAATGCGATTTAGGTGTTCGCTTTCAATTAAGTATAGGTAATACCACATTGCCTTTCTTGTTTACTTTTACATCTTACGAATGTGAATGTACCCAGTTATTTATCTTTCGTATCAGGATAATCAAGTAGATGTAGCACTCCATAGTAAGTTTTAATTAGGTGTCGGTACCTCGATAACTTGTGCATTCGCTTCATGTGAATACGATTTTTATAGTTTTGCGAATAATATTAATATTAGATATGAAACACCTAATAGACTTTGGAAAAGTAAAGGCCAAGTCCATTCTATGAATTTTGCCCTAAACTTTAACCAAGTATTACACTGGTCGAAAACGTGCCTTCAGGACTCTCTAAAAAAAATTAAGCAGAATAGTAAAAAACAAAATTAACATTTATTTGTAAACTAGCTTTTGCCCGCGGCTTCGCCCGCGTGTAGTTCGGGAATTGCCCTCGGGATCTTACTTCTGGGATAATAAGTAATCTATGTGCTATACCATACCATAATCTATCTCTGCGCCAAAATGTATCCTGATCGTTTGAGCCGTTCTGGCGTGATTGAGTAACAAACGTCCATCTATCGAAACTTTATAATAGTTTATTATGTAAGATAACGGGGTGGAAAAGACACCGACGCGAAAATGTTTACCACGTGTTCAGTATATCATTTGGAGCCCATACACATAGAACTTTTTCATCGGTAATTAAAAAAATCACGCCCCGCACGCCCTACGCAACATGCGCGCCAAAACTGTGATACACGTGTCTCATAATTTTAATTGAAGAGTGTACACCAATTTTTGAATCATACGACCAAGAGAAAACTACGTTTCACAGAAAATTCACCCCCCATTTTAACCTCTTAGGGGTAGAATTTCGAAAAACCCTTTCTTAGTGGACACCTACTCTTCACAAAAAATACACCCTTCAAATTTCATATCTTTAGGACCAACGGCTTGGGCTGTGCGTTGTTATATCAGTCAGGGGATGATTTTGGAAAAACTGTGATACTCGTTTCTCATAATTTTAATAGATGAGTTTGTACACTAATTTTCAAATCAATCAACCCCTAGAATAAAATGTTTCACAGAAAATGTAATACCTCATTTCACCCTCTTTGGGGTGGTATTTCGAAAAACCCTTTCTTAGTGGATACAAAGAATACAGCAGTTTTCAGTTTTCTACTTTTGGGCACAATGGCGTTTTAATTGCACAGTAAATATTATAATCTATTTAGTTCCTACCTTGGTACTAAAATCATGTAACTTGTTTTTTAATTTTTTTGTTCACTTTTTTAATTCATTTTTTGACATGGCAGGCGTGTTTTTTTATTATTACATAATCATAATTTTATATAGACCATTATTATGAAGTTTAGTAAAATTTCAGTCAATGCTGAACAGAGAAAGAATAGATAGTTTAACCAATGTTCGACTTGAGTCTTTAAATTGGCATAACTTTTTTATTTATGAACCGATTGACATAAAACAAACACTAAATGTTAAGTGAAGCTTACCACAATATATAAGCGAACCACATTCAAATCGGATAAGCCGTTTCTGCGATTAGCGTGCACAAACGCACAGACAAACAGATAAGCAGACAAACAGACAAAAATTCTAACAATCATTCTTTTGGGTGCTATTTGTGTTGATAAAGGTCCCAATAATATTTTTTCTCATATATCTTCCATGTACAGACAGCGATCCGTTACATTTTTATTATATGCATTGAAATATGTATTGAAATTCACATATTTTTAGCTCACACGCAAATAAATAAACATTTCTTTGATTATCAGTTGTCACCTAATTATGTAACACAATTGTATTCCGGGATCCCATGCTCAAATGACTAACCTATGAAACAACTTTCATATTTCACTTTTATATTGGGTAGGTCCTAAGTTTCTAACACCTGAGCAAGTTGTCTTATTGCATTATGCAAAAAATATTGCTTTATTAACTGTTCCTGTGCTTAAGTCATCAATTCATCATACTGCTTTACGAATTGGTTTAGTTAGTTACATGGCAAGTTAGGGATAGTCAACCTCGTATAGAGTTTCCAGATCCATTAATAAGTTTTCCGGAGATTTGAAGACAATTCTTTTTTCGTTCCAATGTGCAGCATAATTTTATTCTGCATTTTTTACAAAGTACAAATAGAGAAAGGGTTGTTGCATTCCGGACACTGAGCTGAAATTCCGGATATTTCCAGAAAATTCCGGACGTATGCCAACCCTATTATAACCTAGTTCACTTCAACCATCTTATCTGTGCAGACAGGAAAGTACAGAACTAAAGTAAATATACTAAGTTTGACATTCGATGCATCTTTGCTTGACACGCAGCGCCATCGCCACCTTAAGGCGTACGCACACTTACCCAAGCCGAACGAGTCGAACAAAATAAATTTTAGAATTCTTTACATGAAATCTTATGAAACCTCGCACATCTGTCCGCTTCGAATCGTCCGAATCCGGAAGAACTCCAGAAATCCTAGACAATTCGGATGACATCATCAGATTAGGCGCGGCTGATGCGGTCGACTCGACTGATGCGCTCGCATTCTATCAGTAGCGTACGACAGAGCAACGCGCGAGTAATACTTCTACGAGACGATTGTTCGGCGCGGTCGATTCTTTCGGTGCAGATATGTGTGCGAGGCCTCCTTGACTTCGATTCGTTCGACGCGTTCGGCTTGAATAAGTGTGCGTTCACCTTTAAACTGCACACTGGTAGTCATACTATACAGCTTTATCGCCTTAACGTAGTGTCACTTTGCACACTTGCACGTCATACGATGATAAGGTGTATATGGTACTTATGTATATGTGACGGTAGTTTCGAATATTGTGTAAGTTTCAATTTAGCGCCATTTTGTAAAAAGGTGTAAAGCGTATAAAAATGTCGACTATAGTTTAGTATTTTTCCCAACATCCTAGAACGTACAATAATTTAAAAAAAAATTATATGATGTTAAGAAACTCGTTTATAGTTACCATTTAAAACATATAAAAGAAAAATCCTAGTCCCTTCATGCGGTATCTCGAGTATTTGCCGCATTAAATTTACATACATCGTACGTTCACACTGTTCATAAAGTTGCGGTAGATGTACTGCGTCATAAAGCTGCTTGATTCGCTTCACATGCTCTGGGTCTTTACTGCCGTAGTATTCTTTGAAGGCAGCACGTTGTGCATCGTTGCAGTGCTGCAGCGCTGTTACGGCCACCCACGAGCATTTACCTTCTTGGATATCTCTGCCGGTCTTTCCTGTGACGGTCTCGTCGCCATAGACGTCCATGTAATCTTCCTTTAAACGTAAATAATGTATATGATATGATGAAGCAGGTATAAGTTTGTGGGTTTGTGGCAATTGCGGCAAATGAATAAACACATCACGGTTGTGATGGAGTTAATTAGAACTAAATATGGTAACTTTTGATTATACACATTTGAATGGCGAGCCGATGCGTACGTGTAATGGACTATCAAGAAAGGGCTAGAGGGCAAGAATTTGTGTAAAAGATACAAATAATAAGCGTTAGATACTAAACACTTATGATTCCTTTAGCGGAAGTGTTTAATGAATACTTATATTTGACCGGTTTGACCCACTACCCTTGAACCACCGGGTCGTAAGTGTGTTTAAATAAATCTGCAGGGAAATTAGTTTTTAATTAGGTATTACCTATAAATCGTACCTGACACTGCATCAGTCTTCCAAAGTCCATACAGATATTATTTAATTCGTTAGTGGCTTTATTTTTTCCATCCTTTACTAAGAGCAGAGGTAAAAATATCGGCAATTTGAAGCTATAATATGGGCATTTGTTATCAGCAATAGCTGCATAGATTCTATCCGTGTTCAGTATATCAATATTGTTCTTTTCTTTGTTGTAGCTTGACCATAAATCTAAATGCACACCCACGGCTATCTTGTTAACTGTCTGTAAAATAATAATTTTCACATTAGTCTCATCATTATTATCTTCGATCCACTAGAAAAACATAAAATTCGGTACACGCTCGTTTTAATTACAGCAGAATACCTTTCTACCAATCCTATTCCTACCGATGATGTAGAATTCATTGTCAAGCAGTAGGATTTCTCGAAAATACGGTCACAATTTGAATAAAAAATAGGTTTCCAGTCTTAAAAAAGGACTCCTCTCCTAAAGTACGTTTCAAAGCTCGATGCGTTGATCCAAAGTAAGAATTTTGCTCTAAAGTAGGTAGGTAGTTCTTTATTCCAAAACTCCCAAAGTAGAGTTATTTGTACAAAATAAGATTCGTTGTCCCAAAGCAAAATTTCTGACCTATTTGTTATTTAGTTTTTTTGATGTTACGTTATGTTAATGTCTTGTATTGTAATTTATTACCTCATTAAATTGTCTTAACAAGTCGGTGAAAATGGGAGTTTTCCCGAAGTACAGATCAAGTACTGTCATTGTTGATTGGTTTAAGATTAGAGCGTCATTGACAGCGGACAGACCGACATTTGGTTGGAGGTGCCAGCACGGCTTGCCACGTCGAATGGTTCCGCCATTATAGATATCATCCAGTATCTGGAATTGTGACTGAAACTGATAGAAGATTTAGGTCAGCTGGGTTTAGGATATGGCATGAGTAAAAGTAAACGAAAGCAAGACACTAACGCGAAAGATTTTTTTGCATAATTCGGGTAATACCACACGGTACAACCTCAACGACGCAAAAAGTTACATAATATAATGTAACTTTTTGCGTCGTTGATATATTTCTATTTTTTACCATGAATACAGGAATAAGAGCCTTACAGAGTGAAGTACTGTCAACTAAGTGTGTTTTCGCACAAATGCTTTCGTGAAACAGTGTACGAGGACCATACATTGATAATGATTTACCATTTCTACACACCAGCCTAGAACTCGAGCAGAATGCTGTGTTTCATCTGAGTAGTTTCCGGGCTCTTCAAACATTCTGTATCCGATGGAAACCATTAACCCTCTGCCTATTTTTCCACCAGTCACTGTATACTCTAATAGCTGCAACATAAAAATACATTTAAGGATACAAACCATTGCGTCGCACGGGGCCAGTCAATGTGGCGGCACTTGGGGGAGGCCTATATCCAGCAGTGGACGTCTTTCGGCTGAAATGATGATGAACACACAAACCTTCTCCTTCCTCTTCCTTAAATCTTTTCTTGGGTCTTTCTCGCCCAGTTATGTACACAACAGTGTCGGTACAACACAGTAGAGTAGTCTTACCTTTTTGATCCAGTTTCGGACTTCTGGTATTTCTGTAAAATTAGGACTAGTCACTACGGAGTTTATGACTTCAGGCAGGACATCTAGAAATGCTTTCTTTTCCGTGTCCATGTTAAAACTTGGTACACTAGATCCATGTAAGTGTCTCAACTGGTAGTAGAAAAACTTATTACGGCGGAATAATGTAGTCAATGTAGCCATTGTTTGCACTTGATGGCACAAGTCACGTACACAAAATAATGAAAAAATAGTAATGTTTATTTTAATTTATACTAAAATTTTCGTAGCGTGTTTTAAGTAAGCATACCTAATTTATTACTTGTCGGATTCATAACGGTGTATTTTATTGTGGCCTTAATCGAAGTCATTAGTCAAAGACGAGGAAAAAATAAAAATGTAAAATCGGATAATGGGTGTAAAAAGACCTATAACGAAGCCGAAAGTCACTTGTTCTCCTCGTCATTGCGGCATTTTTTTGTTCTGAACCGTACCTTGAAACTTTCTAACCTAGTTACGGAGATATTGGAGGTCAAAGTTCCAACTTTTTTTTTTAATAATAGTTTTATTGTTATATCTTTACTTAAAATACCTTCATGACTACTATTCAAACTATCCACGTAATACAATCAATGCACCAGCACAATGTTTGAGACCGTTACATTGAGTCCTACTGCACAACGTGTTTTATGTCCCCAATAAAAAAAAAATAAAAAAAAAGTAAAAACGTGATTCAACCCAAAAAAAAATGTCGTATCCCCAGCAATATTTTCTGCCTAATTTTCCTCCAGTCACTGTATACTCTAATAACTGCAACATAAAAATACATTTAAGTGTACAAATCATTTAGATCTGCAAGAGTCCTATTAATTTAAACGAGTAACACTATGGCAGTTATGGCAACATCATCATCTTCCTGCGTATGCCTCATGTTAGTTGGAAGGGGCACAACACGTTTTTTTCATTCTCTCCTGTCTTTGCCCTGGCTTTTTTCTTTCATACTTATAATTTCTCACACAAACTTCCGCCTTCCTCCTCCTTAAATCTTTTCTTTAGTGTTCCTCGCCCAGTTATGTACTCAACAGTTATAGAAAAAAATCATCTTTAGAGTTTTTCAAGAGTGGTAAACAAACATTTTTGCATGAAAATAAGGGGTCGCCCAGTTTCGCCAGCACATCAAGCTACTACAATCTGTCAAATTTCCATGATAGATTTTCGGCTTAAGTCTGAAGCTTACGCTTTGCAGCACTCACAACTACAGTACTTTCACAAGTTATTATGCCTTGTGACTGTGACTGTAGCTTAGCCTTCTTTGTTTTTCCGACATTCAAAAGTGCCTGTAAAGGTCTAATTGAAATAAATGCTTTTGAGTTTGAGTTTGAAGTATTAGGTTCAAGGTTGGTTGGGAAAATCTGACAGTTTCAGTTATGTTGACGTGCTGGCGTCTGTACACATGTATTGTGTGGACTCGAGATTCCGATTTGAGATTTGCCGTGTACGGCAAATCTCAAATCGGAAAAAGTTAACTAAATGACGTCAATTTCAGTAAAAAAGACGTCGATTATTTACAAATAATCGACGTCTTTTTTACTGAAATTGACGTTATTTAGTTAACTATTAAAAAAATCTTTTCAAACATTTTCTTTGAACTAATTTAATTAATTTCTCTATTTTATAGATACAGGTCAGACTTCAGGTTGGAAAAAATCGTAGATCCGGGACCGACGACATGCGTACGATCATCTCACACTCATGACATATAGAAAAGACCGTAAATTCGAACGTTTTTTCATTTAGTGTTTGTTTTATGTCAATCGGTTCATAAAAAAAAAGTTAAGCCAATTTAAAGACTCACGTCAAACATTTCTTAAACCTATCTATTCTTTCTCTGTTCAGTAGCATTGACTGAAACTTTACTAAACTTCATAATAATGGTCAATATAAAATTATGATTATATAATAATAAAAATACACGCCGGCCATATCAAAAAATGAATTTAAAAGTAAACTAAAAAATTAAAAACAAGTTACATGATTTTAGTATCAAGGTAGGAACTAAATAGATTATAATTGTTACTGTGCAATTAAAACGCCATTGTGTCCAAAAGTAGAAAACTGAAAACTGCTGTATTCTTTGTAAAGAGTAGGTATCCACTAAGAAATGGTTTTTCGAAATACCACCCCAAAGAGGGTGAAATAGGGTGTTGAACGCAGAGCCTAAACCGCTGGTCCTAAAGACGTGAGGAGGGTGTATTCTTTGTGAAGAGTCCACTAAGAAAGGGTTTTACGAAATTCCACCCCTAAGAAGGTGAAATGAGGTGTTACATTTTCTTTGAAACATTTTATCCTCGGGATTGACTTGAAAATTAGTGTACAAAGTCATCTATAAAAATTATGAAAAACGTGTATCACAGTGTAAATTTTCTGCGAAACGTATAGTATTCTGTTGGTCGTTTGACACAAAAATTGGTGTACACACTCTTCAATTAAAATTATGAGACACGTGTATCACAGTTTTGGCGCGCATGTTGCGTGGGGCGAGCGGGGCGTGTTTTTTTTTAAATTACCGATGAAAAAAGTTCTATGTGGGGGCTCCAACTGATATAACATGGTAACCATTTTCGCGTCGGTGTCCTTTCCACCCCGTTATCTTACATAATAAACTATTATAAATTCGAAAGTTTGGATAGATGGGTGTTTGTTACTCAATCACGCCAGAACGGCTCAAAAGATCGGGATAAAATTTGGCATAGAGATAGATTATGGTATGGTATAGCACATAGATTACTTATTTTCCCAGAGGTAAGATCCCGCGGGCGATTCGCGAACTCCACGCGGGCGGAGCCGCGGGCAAAAGCTAGTTATAAATAAGGAACGCGAAATATCAATGATTCCTAAAATAATATTAAACCAGATGATTAGAAAATATTGATGTTGATTATTTTTAAATGTGCTATGCTACATACTTAGGATATTGTTTGACTAATGATTGTTCATTCTGTTAAAACTATTATATGACTAAGTTCCTACAAAATGTAAGAATGTTATTTTTTAATTATAAGAAAACATTACACCAAATGATTACCATATTTGTTTTTATTAAGAGGCAAATTAAAATATTTTTAAAGCGATTTTGTTTAATTGACATATTTTTTTATATTAAAATAGCGGTTGCAAACCAATTCCAAGCATTTTCACTTTTTCAGCATTTTATAAATATTTTTGTATAAATGTATTTTATTTTATGTTTTTCGTATCAAAACTAGATCATATTTGGGATAAATTCACATTAACATATACTATTTTGCATGTAGTCAACATTGTTTTTCCTCGTCTTATAAGGGCAAGGGCAACACAGCTAACTGGTCGCTAACCGGCGCAATGACCCTATCTTCGCAAAAGTCATAAAAGATTACACATCACTTTATTTCTTAATATCTTGTTGTAGTTTTGTTTTGGTAAAACCTGTCATTAGTCCAACCGGATCTACCTTATTGTGCATTCTGTATTCATTTTTATCTTTCAATCTCGTGCAGAGAACCACAAATCCTAGTAAATTACAATCATTGCTACATTGTCTCTTGAGGTTAAGTAAAAGAAAACATAATTACTACTAGTACATGGATGACCGAGCATTGCTCGGTTTCTTTTTGACGTTTTCTAAAAATGAAACCTAGCTATATCGATTTATCGCCCCCGAAACCCCTGCATACTAAATTACATGAAAATCGTTGGAGCCGTTTCCGAGATTCAGATTATATACACGAATTGCTCGTTTAAAGGTATTAGATTTACACATTAATTTACTGAGAGTTTTCAGAACTACAATGGGTGATCATTTTCAGTTAGAACTTTTACGGAAGAGTTTGAGGGAGCGCAGCTTTATAATTAGTTACCGAAAGAAATAAGAGATTTATCATGAAAAAAAAAAAGATATGATGATGTGTGTGTGTGTGTGTGTGATGTCATGATGTGTGAACATCTTTAAAAAATAGGTTAAGGTTGTATTAGCCAATCTACAATAGTAAATCACTACCCACTGTATATACCTCCTCGATAGATCGAACGACAACTACATAGATTATTACTTAAGATATTTGTTAAGTTTCTCATATTTAAGTGAAATGTACATTCTTTTTTAGGAATAAATTTCTTAAAAGATTTTTTTTACTTATTTAAACAAAATGAGCGACAGAAATGTATTTAGTCGTTTTCCGATCGAGAAACTAGCAATTGACTCCTAAAAAAACCTTAGAAAACAGTATATATTTCAGAAACATTCACTGTGTTCTCATTGTTTTTATGTGACTTAACCTGTGCAGTCAGTGCAATGGCTGTGTTATTCCGTCGTAATGCAATGCTTTGCATTCAGTTGAGGCAGTTCCATAGAAGTGCAGGTGCTAGTGTACCAACTTTTGACATGATCACGGAAAGAAAAGCGTTCCTAAATGTTCTGCCTGAGGTCATCAACACCGTAGTGACGGGTCCTAAGTTAATAGGTATACCAGAAGTTCAAGGTTGGATAAAAAAGGTTAGTAAATCTAAAATATATTGAATGGGTGGAAAAGGAGCAAAATTTATTGCAGGCACGATTCTGTAATTTTTCCAATTCGGTTTTAATGATTCCGAGTTTCCGACCCTAGTTGGAAAAATGGAACATTTATAATCTCACTTTTTTGTCGTGACGACGCCATTTTTTTTTATTAGATTTTTTTTAATGTTTAACCGTAGAGTGGAAGGCTATAGGGAAGACCTTTGCCCAGTAGTGGGACAATATTGTATAATTAAAAAAAAAAACTAAATAATTATATTTGACTAAGTTATAAATTACTTTAAGGAAGCTTCTTAAGGGGTCCTAAAAATAACCTTCTTTAAATGTTTGCGGCCTTGAAGTTATCAATTAATTTAAATTGGAAACTTTAATTGGATTTTTTTTTTAATTTTAGAAACCTAGAGGTTTCTTAAGCTAAGATTTTGAAATGGCAAATTATACCGGTTTGCGACAATGTTCTACTTAGTTGTTTGATCTATGTAGAGTTGGTATGGAGTATGATCAATGTGTCAATCATAAAAATAGTAAGGTAAATTGTACAGCGTGGTTTTTTTTTAACTTTATTGATGGGATGTTCCTATATCTGTTACAGCTATTAGAATATATGTTAGGCACTGGTAAACTAGGCAGAGGATTAATGGTTTCCATTGGATACAGAATGTTTGAAGAACCAGATAACTACTCAGAAGAAACACAACATTCTGCTCACATTCTGGGATGGTGTACAGAAATGGTAAGTAATAGGTTCGGTTCTCAAGTAGGGCTAGTAGTCGCAAGCGCACTATGAGGTCCTGGGGTCGATTTCCCGGTGGGGCAGTGTAATTGGTATATTCTATCTGGAACTGACCAGTAGCAGCTCGATTTATGAAATTATTTCCGGTTGATGGCAATAGGCTCGCCCCCTATTAAATGAACGTTAAATATGACTGTTGGAATGTGGGTGTAAGTACCATAGGTAAGTATACACCTCTGCCTGAACTTTTGAGGAAAAAGGTGTAAAGTTATGTAGGTACCTACCTATTTGCGGAAACATAGAAAACAGACTTGGCTTTCTTAACCTTAGCAAAAAAGTTTCAATGTATTTTCATTATAGTGTCGACAGTAAAAGACCTCGGTGTACTGTTTGATAGCAAACTGACCTTTCATACACACATTATAAGCTTGGCTAAAGAATCTTTCAGACGCTTAGGTTTTGTTTTACGAAACTGCCAAGGTTTTAAGAACCAGGCAGTTATCAGGCTCTTGTTCAACGCTTTAGTTCGGTGCAAGCTCGAAACCAGCGCTTGTGTGTGGAATCCTCACGAGGTTACCTATACACTCATGCTGGAAAAAGTGCAAAAAGCTTTTCTCAGATACCTGTACAAACATTTGTTTGGATATTATCCATATATGTATCCTACTAAGTTTATCTTAGGATATTTAAATTTTAACTCGCTCAAGGTAAGGCGTTCTGTAGACCAAATAACTACAGCGTATAAAATTATACATGGTTATACCGACGCCTCGGATTTACATGCGGAGCTGTGTCAATTCTTTGTTCCAAATAATTATAATCGCTCTAGAAAGCATAAATTGTTTAATGTCCCATTTTGTCGCACTGTAGCTCGATCCGCCTCCCCTATACCGCGTATGCTTACGATGCTCAACGCGCTCGTGGAGACCAATCCAGGATTGGACTTGTTTGCTGATGAATGGAAGACGATAATGTTAGAATGTTTGAGGTTTTGTGAGAAGACCGAGTAAAAGGATTATTTAATTTAGTGTTAATGGCTTATGCTGTACTAAATCTAATAAATAAATAAATAAATTATTAGACATAAGTTTAAACCAATAGCTAAGTTCTTCGGCTTTGATGTTAGACTGGGTAGTCTAGACTGATGTGGATGCCGCCAAAGAACTGTGAAGATACTGATTGCAATAAATCGCGATGGATAAATTACCTTCTTTTTTATCCGACTGCCAAGGAAGGGTTATGTTTTTAGCGCGTATCTTGTATGTATGTAGGTATGCATGTAATATTCTTTATAACCTCATATCTTCCAAACCGCTGCACGGATTTATTTAATTAACATATCGTTGGATTTGTCTTGATAAACAAGTGTTCTTAGATAGATGACATGAAAAAAAAACCAACATGACGACTGTGAGACGCTATAGTTTAAAGTACAAACATTTTTATTTTTTAGATACTGCTATATGGGTATCAAATTAAAGGGCTCATCATGAGGATTTTAAAATGGTATATCATGACCATGTAACTAAAAGATGTAAAATAAAAATAATAAATTTAAAAAATAAAAATATCCGACTGCGTAAAAAATAACTAATAATTAAATAAAAACTGAAAAGAGAAAAACAAGTTCAGTCCAGAAGGGTTGAAAGCAATTTAATTTAAACTGCAACAGTCGGGACCCATTAAATAATCCAGACCGAAATCATTCTATCCAATATGGGTCCCGACTGTCGGGTATTTTTATTTTTTTAATTTTTTAAGTCAATTTGTCAATAATTTGACACACAGTTCTGTAGTTGTAGATTATTTTGTATTGATTTGTTATGATGTCGTTAAAAATATAACTACATAATATTTATAACATCACGCCTGTAATCCCCGTTGGGTTAGGCAGATTTGTATCTAATGGTACACCCACATTTCGCCAGTTATGTTAAAGTCCTATGTTATAAGCCACATATGCCATATGTTGCGAGCCTATTGCCATCAACCGGGTGCAAATCCAGACTCCGTGGCTGCTACTGAGAAATTCCTGATGGAAAACCCCAATAACACTTTGCCCGACCTGGGAATCGAACCCAGAACCTCATGCTCAGCAGTCGTGCTTCTGACCACTGGACCAACGAGGCAGTCAAATTTAACTATTTTGTTAAATATTTTTTAACAGTTGCAGTCAACATTTCTGATATTGGACGATATAGCAGACAATGCCACCGTTCGACGTGGCAAGCCGTGCTGGCATTTACAACGAAGTCTTGGTCTCCACGGTGTCAATGACTCTTTAATCCTGTACCAATCTATGTTGGAAGTGCTGGACATTTACTTCGGGAAAACGCCAATTTATCCTGATTTATTAAAATGTTTTAATGAGGTAAATTATACTTATTTTCTTTGTACAGACGCCAGCACATCAAGCTACTACAATCTGTCAAAATTCTATAATAGATTTTTAACTTTATCTCTGAAGCATTAGGTTCAAGGTTGGTTGGGTAAATCTAACAGTTTCTGGTAGCTTGACCTGCTGGCGTCTAAATTATTCCTCGAAGCGCAACCATTTGAACAATTGGACTTTGTGAGCGCAACTAATGGTTGCGCTTCGAGGAGTAACTTAGTTGCACTTAGTTGGTTGCGCTCAAAAATAGTTGCGCTTTGAGGAATACCCCGTTATTAGGTATATTGTTTGGTGTTACGGAACTCTCTGTGTCGACTCGCACTTGACCGTTTTTTAAATTAAAGCATAATTTTAGAACAACCGGTACTCAGTTAGTGCTGTCCTACCTATTGCATTTAATTGTTTAACTCGTTTGAATCTCTATAATATCAGAGAGGTAGGTACTAAATTACAATAATTGCTGGATCGTGTCTCGAGGTGAAGTTGGAAAAAGACATAATTACCTACTAATTAACATCATTACTTTGCAGTCAGTTTACAGAGCTACACTGGGTGAACATTTAGATCTATGGTCAAGCTTTAAACAAGAAAACAACAATCTAGATGTATTCAACATGGACCTAATCAATGCTATTTTTATAAACAAGACAGCATACTATAGTTGCAAATTACCGATATTTGTGCCTCTGCTTTTAGTAAAGAATGGCAAACAGATAGCTACTGAAGAATTAAGCAATATTTGTATCGAATTTGGAAAACTACTGCAATTACAGGTAAAAATAGAACACTTATACTTTCACTATGACCCATATTTTTAGGATTCCGTACCTCAGTCGGCAAAAACGGAACCCTTATAGAATCATTTTGTTGTCCGTCTGTCAAGACCCTTTTTCTCAGGAACACGTGGAGGTATCAAGCCGAAATTAATATCAAATACTCGTGTTTACGGTTTCATTCCGCTGTGAAAACATCAAACTTGTAAATCAATGAGATGAAAAGATATTACATATATAAAGTTTATATCGCATATTTTGCTGATTTCACAAGGGACAAAACCTATAGGGAGTACCCTAACTTAATGATTTTAGGTCAACGGGAAGTATCCTGTTGACCTAGAACCATGAAATTTGGCAAGAAGCAGTTTCTTACAGCACGGGTAAACGGGTAAATGGGTAAAATCTAAAAACCGTAATTAAATAGTTTAATAGCAAAATACATACCTACAAGTTTATACGGAACCCTCGGTGCGCAAGTCCAATTTCCACTAAGGACTAAGATTTTTATGCGAGAGATGCAACCTTAAATAATAGGTATCTAGATCTGGGTGACTACATTAAACGAGTCAAACAATGGAAATATTACATAAGGCCAAATTACTACAACTTTTTTGTAGCCTACAGGCATTTGTGCCTAAGTATGAGGGTTTACCGCTTAGAAGAAATACTTAAAATGTTTCGATAAATACTTTGTTTTTGTTAAAAGGATGATTATATGGACGCCTATGGCGACCTCAACGTCACGGGAAAGAACGGCAGAGACATCCAAGAAGGAAAATGCACATGGGTTGCTGTAACAGCGCTGCAGCACTGCAGCGATGCACAACGCGCTATCTTCACAGAATACTACGGCAGCAAAGACCCCGAACATGTGAAGCGAATCAAGCAGCTTTATGACGAATTGCACCTACCTCAACTGTATGAACAGTGTGAACGTACGATGTATGAAGATATAATGAGGCGAATACATGCTTTACCACATAAGGGGTCTAGGATTTTTCTTTTACATGTTTTAAATGCTAGCTATAAACGGGACTCTTAATATGTTCGCATCATTTAGTTTTAAAATACATAGATACCTACTGGATTGTGATGGCGATGGCGTGTGTGTGCGTCAAACGGGGAAGGGTTCTGCGGTGCAACGTCGGAACGGCAACACAGAGCATCGTGTGTTGTGTCGCTCGTTGCTGTGGCAAACGGTGTGTTGAAATTATTGCGTTCCGACTACACAACGCACGCCCACGTGGCTTAACTTTAAATACTTACGATGTTTGACGTCGTAATTAGATTCCCATTTTAGACAACCTTTTCCGAACTCGTTCTCTTTATTAGGGTTCCGTACCCAAAGGGTAAAAACGGGATCCTATTTTTAAGACTCCGCTGTCCGTCTGTCTGCCTTTCAGCCTGTCTGATACCAGGCTGTATCTTATGAATCGTGATAGCTACAGTTGAAATTTTCACAAATGATGTATTTCTGTTGCCGCTATAAAACAAATACTAAAAATATAAATCATTTAATCATTTAAGAGGGCTCAAGCTCAAAAAACGTGTTTTTTTCGGTTTATGTGGTACGGAACCCTTCGTGCCGGAGTCCGACTCGCACTTGGCCAGTTTTTTTTATTCGTAGGTACAAGAATTATTTATTTAGTAGTAGTTTTGTAAGTTGTAATATAAAAGTAGGTTCTAATGTAGGTAGGTGCACCTTCACTAAGATCCAGTAATTTAAAATAATCCGTCCATAGGATGTGTGACCCAAAAGTGAGTGAATGAGATTGAGATGATTGATTGATTGTGATTTACAAAAGAATTGTTCATTTATTTGCGTATGAGTTAAATTGTGAGAATTGTTAATATTTATTTATAACACATTTGCTCGTAAAGGGGCTCTTATTTCACCAATTTCAATATCGTATGCGGTACCTCATTACGTACTTGTGCGGTAATGTAAAGTAAAATGCACGGCTTCAAGATGCTCCGTCAAAAACGAACGGTACTTTTTTTAATCTTAGCAAAGAGTTTATATGTCGGAAAAGTGGTAAACATTTTATGAATAAAATTAACTTTGGGAGATAAAATAAACAGTAATTCTTTAATTTAATCAATTTTGACAATAGATTACAACCATTTATCTGTAACAAAAACATTAATTTACTATATTAGTAATACTGGCTGTTTTTGTGCCTTTGCCTTAAAAAAAAGCGCTAATGCGCGCGCCTCACTAATTTGTGAACAAGTAAAAATTATTCTGCGCGCTTTTTCTTTTCGCTGTATTGTTTGTATTGAAAAATGTCGTCAAGTAATAATGAATTTATTAATTCGACACCGCCTGAAGTCTCAGAGGTAGCGGCTACTCTAAGCCTCTTGTCTGAAAAATCGACCGATAGATACTTACAAACGTATCAAAATTTCGTTTAAGAAAGTCCGAGTTTTATTTATTTCCTCGCAAATATGTTATAAAACGTCGTATGACATACGTGCGCTTTGATAATTACAGCCTCTGCTTTCTTGTAGCCCTCGCCTACGGCTCGGGTACGGCTCGGGCTAGCAATTTCGCCTCGGCTGTAATTTTCAACTTACCGCACTTATATCATAATGTACTATTATGATACTAGTGTAAGTTATAAGTAAGTTGGTTTTTAGTCGAGGGCTTACCATAGTCACGAGTTTGTAAATACCAATTCCTGCACGTGTGTCATACAATGTTTTTCAACACATTTGCGAGAAAACAGTACAATATGCAATAAAACAAACTTTTTTATTATACTATGTTTAATAGCAAATAAGAAATTATACAGATATGTCACTACTCTTGCAAATAAATAGTAAAATTTGAACAATTATTGAAGTTCAGTGAAATTTGCTGCTCTGCAAGCTTAACTGACTGACATTATTAATTTCACAAGTATTATGTTGGACGGGAGATTGTGGCGTAAACGTCGGCAACGACTGCGTTGACATCGGTGGCGGCGGAGCTTGCAGTAGTTTTTAACATTGAATTAACCACATTGAGGACGGCTTATACTTCACACGTAATTCATTGAAATAAACCATCAAAACATTTTCAGAGAATGATTGAGTATTTCTTCGAGCATGCTATAAAATTATTGTACTTAAATCATTAAATAGCGCTCTCACGATTTTGGCGGCAATAGACCGTTTTCCGCAATTTGCGCCTCATTCAAAATATCAGGTGGAGTAGATTCCATATTAATATCAGATTCCTCGCTTGAACTCAAAGTATTATTTTGTTTGTAAAATCATTCGGAAAGTCGCCACAATCTTTGACGTTTCTAATATGAAAATGGCACAAATTTGCAAATGGCGCCACATGCACATGGTAAAAATTAGAACTACATATTTCGTCTCGTTTACTCTTTAGTATTAAAGTGAGACAAACGTATTGAGAAAAAGCGCTTCCAAGGAGGTCCGATCAGACAGCTTACTTATTCTCGTAATGTGAAACTCCTTGCTGGAATTTTTGAAATATTTTTTATAGAAATAAAAAAAAAAAACCGTAAAGAATACGCACGCTGCTATACAACGGGGCGTGCGGTAAAATAGGTACTTAGGTGAAAGTACCTATTTTACTGCACGTTCCGTTGCATGGTGCGTAATTTTTAACTTTCGAACAATGTATACAGGCGCCGTAAATGCGCTTTTTGAGCAAATGTGTTGAAAAATAAATTTATTAAAAAAAAAGCTTTTTACTGATCTATAAATTTGTTTAGAGACTCCCGAAGGTATGTGTTCGGTTTATACCTTCTCCCAGCCTCTGATTGGAAAAGTCCGGCTGAAAAGTAAAGTAGGTACATTTTCAGGCGTTTCATACATAAACAAGATGACATAATAAACGCAGACCAGTGTAAACTAGAATAGAATTACGCAAAAAAAAAAATCGTCTTAGTATAGGAACTGACGCTATCAACATGGTAAAATATAAAAAATGTTATGATTTTTTTAACAAAAGTTGTTTAGTTTCAAAGTTCGCACGCATAGCATGACCACTGACCACCGTGGAAACGGGTTTTGTAGACGGAAGAATCGACAAAATGACAGACAATCTGTCATTTTTGTCGATAAGCATGGCAATGTTAAAAATGTAGAAAAGAAACGTTTCTATTCTTCAGTCGACAAAAGTCTAGTCAAGCATGACTACAATTTTTTGTCTACTAATGACACTTGGTGGTAGAAACATTTCTTCTTAACAAATGGCAAATAGACTACATCGCATCGGACCTGGATAAGGTTCTTTTATTACTTACTATTCTTTGTGTACATTGGCCTATATTGATTTTTAAGACACGGTAGTGTTGCCGTCTTCTCAGTTTTTAGGCCGAGAAGAATTAAAGTAACTCCGAAAGGAATGCTGTCCGGGGCTCTTGATCTCCTTTGCGGCAAAGATTCTATCAGACAATGCCTAATGCCACCAACACTAAGTGACACCTAACTAAATGCCTAATGCCCGTTTTCACCATACAAACCTAAAACTCTTCATGATGTTACGGTTTCTGAACAGTCTGCTTGCCTTATGAGCTTGCCGTTCTGTTGGCCCCTAGGCCCGCCACTGATCCCTAGCACCTTCAAGGCACGTATCTTTAGCAGAGCAGGTCAAATGGACTTCGATAGTCGCACCACACAAGATTCAAAATCGTTTAGCATTTCATAGTTATTAGTTACCTTAGTTAGTTACCCTTATAAAATGCCGATTATGTTTTTTCACGAACATATAGCATACATGCACACAAATTGCGACAAAAAGTTTATTTAATGTTGAAACGAAATAAAAAACAATATATATATAATAAAATTATTTATTTATATTATAATTATAATAAACGCAAATAATGTACTTCTCTGTACATAAATAACTTCATGGTTCATAATTCTGAAGATAATTGTCTGCCTGTCAACAAAATGGTTTTCGACCGTTTTTCAATCTTTACTGACTCTGTGGGCGCACAACCGTAAAGCAATTTGACTTTGATAGCGCCTTTATTTCGTAGCGGCAAAGGCGATTTTCGTAGATTTAATATTGTTGTGCGGTTGATCGTAGAGACACCTAGTTTATATTGTCAAGAACTAAAAGGGCAACAAAAAAAAAAATTGTTGTGTAAAATATTTTAAAGTACTAAACTTATACGGTCACTTATGGGGATTGTTCATAATTTTAAGCTTCCGATACTTTGACGCTGTTGCAAGCGCCATTATCGCGGGTTGGATTATGAACAATCAGGGATCTCGTAAGAGACAGTATAATTTTAGTTTTAAACCGTGCAAGCTTAAAACAGTGTTTGAAAATACTACTTGTATAACTATATATTTAAGGTTTAATTAGCTCTAGAACATTATTGGTTATTTCACTAAAATACGCATTAGGTATTTATTGATGTAAAATTATATTTACATGCTCTAAAAAGGCAAAATATGGTTTGTGCCTTAACCACCATTTGTATATCTGGTAACACTTATATTTTAAGCAAATAAATGATTCTTGATTCTTAGTCTTGTAATTTTTTTTGGTTCGTGTCACAATAAATTTAGAAAATGTCGTAATATTATGAAGCCATACCACCTCACGTATGCCGAATAATTATGATACTTAGGCTGTTACAAAATTTTGACGTAAATCAAAAGCGGATTTCCATCTCATAAAAACTTCTTACCCAACACCATAAATTATGTATGAACAATGAAGTTATTTATACAAAAGCTGCCACTCTGGACAAAAATTACATAACTTTCAATATATTACTATTTTATATTTTACAAAATTAGTGTGAACACTACCATAATAAAAAGGCGCTAAAAAATTTTTATTGGGGGAAGATTTTTTTACAGGCCCATGTATAATCAATATACGTACTTAACTAGAAAATTAAAAAAAAAAACCTTTTATTTTAAGATCTTTTTATATTTAAAATAAATACGTCTATAAATCCCCTATTATTATAATAATATTTCTTGTTAGTTGCTAGATGGATAGCACCATAGGTAATTGGCCTAATTAAAAACATTTGAATAGACGAGAAATCCTAATAAACTTAGTAGCTAAGATATAAACCGACTCAATTTAGATTGCCGTCGATACGTCGAAGAATTCGAAACAAATATGAACTTCAGCCTTTTGTCATTAAGGTTAATTTCAAACTTATTGAGTTTTGGCCACGACTAGCTAACTGACTTTTATGATACCTTATTAAGATGGAAGCGCCAGGGTACCCCGCGAAATTCAAATTTTCTTACGGTTTTTTGCAATTTGCAGGTCAGTGTCAGGGTTATGTTGTTGAAAATATGATTCGCGCAAGTAACACGTATGTAGTTACAGACTTATAATTATTATTATTTTTTTTTTAATGCATTTTTTATATTTTTGCATATTTCTTAAAAAATATAAAAAAAAAACATTTAAAAAATAAAAAAATATAGTATTATTAAAATCATCAATACAACCCTCTAAGTTAATTCAACCCCATTGAATAACTTTTTCATGAAATAGTGGGCCTGGAGCTTTCACCTTAAACCGACTCTTATTATATATTCTATATGCGTTCGTTTTGTGGCCCTCGGGTTAATATATTGCAGTTGGCACAGTACCGTTTGGAAGAGTTACAAATCTGATGAAATTGTTTTTTAACTTACATACAAATTACATGTAAACATATTTACCCGACAGACCATACATATTGATTATTAGAAGACATTTTAAGCTCTATGGGTATTTTGTTGCGCAAATAAGCAACTTTATAATGGAACCAACATCGTACAAATTAAAAAAAAATAACATTGCTCTCCAATTTGGACGAATGGGAATTAAATTCCTATGGGAGAGCTGTTATTATTTCCTTTTTTTACACATATTATTTATATTTTTAAATACTCAAATATAAAACAATATAATAAAACACAACAACATTTAAAAATATAAAAAAATAGTAGCCCACCTGCATTCGGAACAGGGTCCGAGCTACCGGTGGTCAGGGCTGGGAGAGAGGAACCTCCTGACAATACGCGCTGTGTCCAGAAGTACTGCTTTTTGAATCAAGCCCTTGATCCAGCTGCCAAGCGAGAGCCTCCTTAGATGTTGGTCGAGGCTACTGGCTATTAAGCCATTAGCTGTCACGACTATCGGCACAATGACTGCTGTACTCATATCCCACATGTCGACAACCTCGCGAGCCAGATCTAGATACTTGAACTGCTTATCTTTTTGGTAGAGCTGTTTATTGTTTTCGATATTATTACGCTCTATAATGGTACGTACGCACGGCAATCAATCAAGCTTTACAAATCCAGTTTATGCGGATCTCGCGCGTACGGGAAATTTAAACAAAGCGAGGCCATGTTATATTGGAAATGTATAGCTTGATGTGTCGCCGTGTGTACTTATCGTTGAAAGAAAATCCTACATAATAGAAACGGTAACAATATACTGAGTTATTATGACAGTCAATATGGTACAAAAAATAAACATAAACTTACAATCTTCCCCAACTTAAAATAAACTACATAGACGTGGTTGACTGGTTGACTAAATAAAAAAACCCCAACTGTGTGTTGGCTAAGACCTGACGAAACGCAGTAGGTATGTACAGCGCGTTTTTAAATAAATATCAACGTTGTGAGGGTTGAAATATAGTTGAAAATTAAATCGCATGCCTGTGCCCGTTTCGTTGCTCTCGACAATTTACTGTTCGCCAGGTCTGAAGCCAAGATCCAAATCTATAAAATTTACTAAGCACGTACTGTTCCTAGGCGTTATTTCTGTCACAGTCGTAAAAGTACAACAGCCGTTTGTTGCACTTATAGATATCGAGCTGAGCGTGTTCTAGGTAATCTAAATCATGCATAAGTGCAACACACATCCGCAAATGCGTATCGAATACTTTTACACTAGTATTATAGCGTACGCGTAATAATTCAGAATATTCGACGGACGTGACCTTAAAAAATACTCATGAACAGGTACGGAACTCAATAGATTATGTGACTTAACTTAATTAGAATTAACAACATATTGCAATACACACACATTGCACAATCTCTTGGGCAATGCCCTGACTTACCACTGGTAATCGGTTAAAATTATAGAACACCTTTTATTATTTTCATGATAAAAACCCGAAATAATAAATAATAAAAGTATTAATCCTCATGTCTTAATTAATCTTATTTTTTCCAAAGAAAAATATAAATCGAATCGATATATTTTCGGAATCAAGCTTCGATCGAGTTCGAATGGAAGGTTTCTCAAAAAACAAGCTTGTTCTCAAGAGCTTTTATAACATTTAATAACAAGAAAATATTTGCCGAAGAGGTCAGTGAGAATTACGATCAAGAGTTTATTATGGGCGAATTTCACCAATAAAATAAATAAATCTTTAGAGATGACCGAATAATAATTTCGCCGGATACCGGATATTCGGCCAGCTTCGAGGCCGGATATTGAGTCCTTTATCGCGTTACATGTTGTGACGAGTTTAATTTGAGTTAACGCTGCCGCACAAGTGCAGTATTTACGAAACCAAGCGGAGTTTCTTTTTACCATCAAATACTGACAATCAATTCAATACTGACAGTCAATTTAGTATTTATTCACCATAATTTTCCACTTGTTAATTTTGAGTACCAAATTACTTATATAAAATGTTGCATTTTTTAATATAAACGATGTTGATAAGCTACTGCCGCATGATCTATCTTGTGTTCATGAGAAATTATTGACTTCTTTCATATTCGGTATCCGTCCGGATAGTTAAAATTGGCCAGATATAATATATAACGGATAGTTACTGGATATCCCTTTAATCTCTATAAATCTTCATTCAGACCTTAAAATGGGGTAAAATACAAAATTAATCTTAATTAAACAATGTAAGTCTTACAGTGTTAGATGCCTGTACTATATCGCTATTGAAACTGACAGCTCTTGAACGCAGCTTAGATTTGCTTTGATCGCGTTCAGTTTCACTGGCGAAATTCACCCTTAATCTTAGCGATTGCTTAGACAAAAATATACACTGTATTTCACCCAATCATAATATACGTCTCAATCAATGCTTCCTCTTATAAATCTTATCAATGAGTTTGAAGAAGAACGTCGGAGCGGTTTCCGAAGGCAACTCACGAACCTTCTCAACAATATCAGCATAAATATCTGTTTCCTTCTGCCTATACACTTCTGGCAATCGCAGATCATTATAAAGCCGCTTTATAATTTCGACGTGTATTTCTTCCTTGCTGCCGTAGTATTGATGGAAGAGAGCCTTCTGTGATTCATTGCAGCGCTGTAAAGCGGTGACAGCCAACCAGGAGCATTTACCTTCCTGGATGTCTGTTCCTGCTTTACCTGTTACTGATTCGTCGCCGTAACAGTCTATGTAATCATCCTGGAAAAAAACAAAAGAATTTTATCTTCAGAAATTCCTACTAAAACCCATATATATAAACCATCAGGCGGGATCGAGGTCAAGAGAGAGCCCATCTTGTAATAAAAAATAAAAAAACAATTCACACGTGGTAGAAGTGAAACCTTCAAAAATGTTGGCTTAAAGATAAACACCGTATAATGCTTCCTATCTCATTTTCTCCCACGTTAAACGCTTTTTCGTTTCATCGACTTTCAAATCACAACGATGCTAAAGAAGTTTTCACTACAAAAACCAGTCAAGGTGGTATTGGTTGAAGTTAGAACTGTCAAAAGTTAGAATTATTAGCTTTGCTTTCTTTGAAGGTTTTTACTTCGTTTAAATTCTTGTTTATTGTTAAAAATATTTGCATAAGTAATTACTTAAGCTCAAGTTATTACTTAAACTTGACTAAAGATACGAGTGTCCGACTTGAGCATGACCGGCCGCTATCTTGAACAAAACTGGTCGGACGCCCGAAATGCGACCAATCATTCTTCCTAGTGGCCTACCATGACATCTTAAAGCAGTTGTCATTCCAGTGTGGGAAAGAGATGGCGTTAGAAGACCTGTATAGCTCTGTCTCTTTCCCACACTCTGCTTTAAGACGTCATGGTCATGGTAACCCCCTGGTCTAATCTTCTGCGTCCCAAAGTCGTGGCTGTGGAGTGCGCGAGGTCCTGTACTGTCATTTGTTTTTTTTTGGCGCCAAATCTATAAGCCTGGTTTTGACCCGGATCTCGACTAATAGAAAACTATGAAACTAAACCAATAACAACTACGAATGAGACCTGAACTATGAATGAGGTCAAAAATAGAACGAGTGTGCCCAAAAGATGCCTATTCACTTTTGCTTTGAACGCTGACTGGATGAATGAATCGGTTTGTTTGAAAGTAAGCTGTAAGTGTCAAGAATGATTTCTATTATTATGAGCCATCTGTGTCCCACTGCAGGGCAATAGGTAGCCTCCCTACCCCCCTTCTACTTTTCTATATCCAACGTTGTCGTTGATCGTGGCCAAACTTTTAGATAAGGGTCGAGTTCGTCCCACCAGCTCCGCTTAGGTCTGCCGCGTTGCCATTTGCTGCTGATTGGTACCCATTGTGTGTTTATTTATTTAGCACTTAAGGCATGCGACTTATGTCCAGTCACGTTCTATTTTAGATTGGCAGCCGTGTGACCTACATCAGCAATTTGTGTTTTGGAACGCAATATCGAATTTATTGTAAGCGCTTTAAATTGGCTAACGACAATTTTTATTGTAGATTAGGTCACATTGTTAGTGTTACGTCAATTTTTATTCTGTTCTTAAGAGGGCTATCACAAAATTAAAGAATTCAGTTTAGGTAAATTAGATGGCATGCGGCAGTGGATTCGCAAGTGTGCGTATAGCGACGTATACTACGCACACATGCAAACAGCTATGCCTCGGATTCCAGGAACAAACCAAAATGACCAAAAAAGCTAAGGATCGCCAGTTCCGAGATTTATATTAATTTTTAGCATTGCATAAAACAATTGTTTTCAAGTAGTATTTTACTTTTAAATGGTCTAATTATTTTTTTTCAAGCAAGGTAAGATAGTAACCTTACTTATTAAATATTTTTTCTTTGAATTTGGATTATATCTTCATAGATAAAAAAATATCATTTCGGACGAAAAAAGGTCAGTATCTTTCTGTTTTGCGGAATTTTTTTTGGTGTATTTCTGTATGAAACATAAAAAATTGATTAAAGCATTCCAAAGTACACCACTCAATTGTACCATGGACATTTTTATATAATATAATATTATTATATATTTTATGTAACAAAGCATCAAAGATGCCCAAAAGTAGAATCTTATGAAACATCCTTTGCAGAGACAAGGTTTTTACTCATGTACGTAAACAAATTGAAATTTTTGTTTAAAACATTCCTGAGAAAAATAATCAAACTTTCTCGTGCATATTTTTTTTTTAATTTTGTGACCATATATAAACCATAATCACACATCAAAACTCAAGTAAAACGCTCAAATACAAGAAAAAATGTGATAATAACATAACGTAACAGCATGCTTCTAATCAACGAAAGGTTAGGCAGACGTACCTAATAGTACACCCACATGTATTCAGTTATGTTTTAGGTCTCATGAAATAGGGGTGAGCCTATTCCCATCATCTTGGCACAAATCCAGACTCCGTGGCTGTTATTGAGAAATTCCTGATGGAAAAAACCGATATCACTTTGCCCGACCTGGTAATCGTATCCAGGACCTCATGCTCAGCAGCCGCGGTGTGCAAACACTAGACTAACGAGTCTTATCTTTGTCATTTATCGATATTTTATAGAAAAATTGGTTTAGTTACGCTATTTCAATGGCGAATGGGCTCTTTATATACGCTTCAAACCACTTCAATCAACGTTTTACGTAACTCGAAGAAATTACTTATCAACGGAAACTAAATTCACAAATGATGATTTTGATTTTTCAAAGTTTGCCTAAGAATAAAATTTTCCACCAACGACTTTGGCGAATGGGCAGAACACGGCCAGAAAAACATGAAAAATAAAACTTAAAAACCACCTTACCTGCATTTGAAACAGATATCCCAACTTCATACAAATATCATTAACATGTCCGTATATGCCTTCATCCACATCTTTGACCAGAGTCAATCCTAGAAGGACAGGCAACCTGAAGGTATAGCAGCTAGTCTTGTATCTCACAATAGACTCATACCGGTCTACTGTGAATAGACTGTAGTCTTTGAGCCGCTGTGCCGTGGTGAAGTCTAAGTGCTGGCCCATTGAGGTGTAGAGTAACGCCTGGAAATTGAGGGTAAATGGGTAAGTACCAGTAGCGAAGGGTCAGTTTTTGTAAGAGGTAAGCCGGAGTATATTATTATCTTTAAAGTGATTATATAATTTGTCTATAGAATACTGACTGTGCCATTTTTCAAAGAGAAGGCGGTGGGAATCGAGTTCTTTGGAACCTTCGCCACTGGCGAGTACTTGAATGAAAGGTCATTGTGATGACGTAGGATCCTCATCTACCTACCTAGCCTTTTCCCAACTATATTGGGGTCGGCTTCCAGCCTCACCGTATGCTGCTGAACACCAGTACTTTACATGGAGCGTCTGCCTATCTGACCTCCACAACCCAGTTAGGACTGGGTAATACGATATCCCTTGGTAAGACTTCTTGTAAGACTTTCGGGCTACTGACTACCTGTAACGACTGTCAAAGATCTACAAATAACAGTAGGGACCAACGGCTTAACGTGCTTTCCGAGGCACGGAGGAAACTCGGTATGTAATGGGTTACCCATCCACGGACCAACCTAGGCAAGCGCGGCTTAACCTGAAGATTGACCCGAGCGGCTGCCATTATTTAGCCACGAGTTCCTCAGGCGAAGTCAAATTCAAATATATTTCACTGAAATAAAAGTGTTATCTAGCCAGTGTTCTTTCACTGAAAAGCAAAGGTTTCTTAGCTTTTTTTTACCGATTTTTTTGTCTCTTTCACATTTCATTTCGATGGTTGGTACGTCTTATTAAATAAATTTTCATTTGTTTTGAGACCATTGAGTCAGAAGAGTCTTAAATCGATAAAATTATATTGCTGTTACGAGTTTTCGAACCTAAGATAGACCCAGGTTAAACAATCCTGTCGCAGACGCACAAGTGATCCTGACCGCTCAATAAGTTGGGAGTACATGATATGATTGAATACCTGTCCGAACCTACAACCTGTGAGTCTAAAATGTTGGCCAGGCCCAAATATTAAATCAGTCGCCATCAAAACAGTAGCTAACCACATAGTACTCGATTAACACTCAAACAATCACCATTCAATTGTCAAACCGAACGTGAAGATAATACCCACAATAACGACACAAATATGGAGGGACACCTCATTGAAAAGCCGAAAACATCAACATCGTGTTGTGTTTTGCCGAAGTTGCTCCCCAATGTTTCACAGCAATGATTCCTTACCGTCAAACACATCGAATAAGCATTTAATAACATACACACCTCATTGAAAAGCCGAACAACATCAACATAGTGCTGCGTTTTGCCGAAGTACGTCTCCAACGTTTCCATAATTGCGCAGTGGATGAGTATAGAGTCATTGATGGCGCCAAGGCCGACGTCTGGCATCCGGTACCAGCACGGCACGCCGCGACGAGTCGTCGACCCATCCATTATGTCGTCCACCACTATGAAGTATGCTTGAAGCTGTTGGTTATAATGAGAAACAGTTTAATCATCAATGATTCAATATTTTTGGGGAGACCCAGAAGACATAAATTTGTCGCATGAGACTCTCGAGTTGCGCTTCCGAACCTAATAAGACGAATGACGCCTTTTTCGCTTTTATTACTTGGCAGAAAGCACTTGGTCTTATTGACTGCTAAATATGCATAAAGGCAATGGATATAGGTTCACCCCTAATTACATGGGTGAAACGCGACTGGCAAAATGTGGATGTACACCTTACGACTCTGCTAAAGCGTTCGGATGAGATTTATTTGTTTAAACAGATACTTTCTGCACTTACAGTTTGCAACAAAGCGTGCAGCAAAGCATACACTAAAAAATTGTATGCAATATAATTAAGCATAGCTTTACTGCTACTTATAAATATAGCGTAATAAAATTATGTTAGATAGTACCAAAGTACATAAATATAGAACAGTTTTCATACCGAGTACTATAACCACGGATTCGGCCAGACAAGGACCCATTGTCTTCAAAGAGAAGAATAATGAAGATGACCGTTCCACATTAAATAAGATTGATTAAGTATTAAATCAAATAAATCATTCATTAAATATTTTTATCATGATTCATTAGATAACATATTTAACCGACTCGATTTAAATGCAATTACGAAATGATATTATATTAATTTAATACTACATACTTACTATACAATTTCGTATTCAAGTCGGTAAACAATTGAGTCACGAAGACACTCCAAATGTGTTGATTAGCATAATAATATCAGTGCATGTCTATTGCAATGGGATACATCCTGATATGTTTGAATAAAATATTGCAATAAAACTACTGCCTGCATTATGACTAAGCGGAGAGGAAGGCGGTAATAATATGGTGCTCCTAGGACGTAACACGCACGCAGCAGATTGTATCATTTTTTTTATTTCTATCCATCTGCTTGAATATCTTCTTTCAGTCAACGAATAACCCAAACCACTGAGTCATAAAGATTAAATTTTGCAGGACAGTTCTTTATAAAGTATCATACAGAGTTGAAAGGACACCGATGCACTAACGCTTACCACGTACGTATTCAGTAGATCCTTTTGAACACCCCCACACAGGTTTTGTATAAGACCTGACGTACTGTATGGATCAGAATATTGGGCTGTGAAAAAGATGGATGAAAAACGATTGCATGTAGCGGAGATGAGAATGTTGAGATGGATGTGAGGAGTGACAAGAATGGATAAAATAAGGAATGAGTATATTAGAGGAAGTTTGAAAGTGGCGCCTGTTACAGAAAAACTGAAAGAAAGTCGATTGTCTTGGTATGGACATGTAATGAGGAGGGATGAAACGCATGTGACTAAAAGAGTGATGGACATGAATGTTGATGGATGGAGAGGGAGAGGAATGATATGCAAGAGATAGGAGTAAATGATGCCGTGACGTTTAACAGGGAGAAAAGAAAAGAAAACGTGAACGTCGCGAACGGGCGCTGTCAGTTGGGTTGGGACTGGTCATCTCTTAGCTGCCACGGTTTACTTCAATTACTTTATTTTTAAATTGTTGATTGACTTACTCTTTTACTCTGGACGCTCGCTCTTAATTTGCATGCCTTTTTACACCGTTCTCACATATATTTATAATCTCAACATGAATGATTTAATCAAAATTTTGTGACAATAATTTGATCCAAAAGAGTGTCCATGGAGTTTCTTGCCCATTCTTCTCTACAGAGATCTACGCTTTGGAATGTGCAACTACAGTACTTTCTCAAGTTATTATATCTTGTGACTGTGACTGTAGCTTCGCTTTTTTGTTTTTTTGACATTCAAAAGCGCGTGAAATGGTGTAATTGAAATAAATGCTTTGAGTTTGAGTTTGAAAACGTGTTGCGCCGACCCCAAATATAATGGGACGAGGGTAGGAAGATGATGATATGCGTAAGTGTCCCTTCCACCCTGTATATAGTACTAAGGACATAGGTATATGAAGTGCATCAGTTTTGCCAATGGGAAATCGCATCAGACAGGCACATCATCATCATCATCATCATCAGCCTATAATGGTCCCACTGCTTGGACACAGGCCTTCTCTCTATGTGAGGGAATGGGCTATAATCCACCACGCGGGCCCAGTGTAGATTGGTAGATGTCACATGTCTTCGAATTTTTGGTTCTAGGACATGCCGGTTTCCTCACGATGTTTTCCTTCACCGTTTTTTGAGAGCAGTGGCGATGAAATAAATTACACAAAGTAATGCGCCTGCCTTGGTTCGAACACACGACTTACTGTTCGTAAGTCGGGGTCGCTACTACTGGGCCACCGCTGCTCTCAAGACAGGCACATATCTTGTGTCAATATATTAAGGAAACTATCTTGATATTGACGTGACAACGTCTAATACATCGATGAACGCCGGCTGCATGCACGAAAAGGTGTCCCGTTACGCGAATTGTTCCGTTACGCTTATTGTACGCTTGCGCCGCATCTATTTCTCTTCCACTCGATTTCATGACGTTGTCACGTTGAACTATCGTCCGTAAACCAACTTTACAGAAAACCATTTTTTTTTAATGTACGTACCCACGGCGCTACATCTCGCTATACATTTCCAGTATAACATAGCCTCATTTTGAATAGATTTCTTTTACAATGAGAGCCCCACATAAACTGGTTTACGTCAGTGCGCGCGGCGTATGACATAGCTCACAATTATGCATGAATAAATGGAAAAGCATGCGTGTATAACCAGATTAAAAGAGGTATGAATTCAACGAGGTATGCTGTTCTTCTGCATACCCCTATGACAAAAAGGCGGGAGAATATGTATGTATGTAAATATAAAACCGTACAGGAAGTTAGGCAAGAAGTTCATACAAAATTCATAAGGAAAAATCGTGTGAAAACTGTTTAGACATTCTCCAGTGCAAGTATTAGTTTATCAGTATAATTATAGACTTACAAATGGTAGTTATAAATAAGCGAAATATTTGTTTTGACGTCAGCTGTAGTTTTCCTTTCTGCGGTGAGCTGCTAAATTATCAAGATATAAGAAACATTTCGCGGTTTTATTCGCAGAAAGTTTTTTATTTTATCCTTTTTAGTTGCAGTCTAGAGGGTGTAAAAAGACTCTTAACGAAGCCGAAAGGCACTAGTTCGCCCCGTCATTGCGATAATTTTTTTATTCTAGACCATACCTGGGAACCTACCTGGGAGATATTGGGGGTCAAAGTTCCAACATTTTCACAAGTTTTTTTTAAATACATGTTTTTAATGTATTTTTTTTTACTTAAGACACCTTCACGACCTACTATTCAATCCATCCATCAGCACAATGTTTTGAATGCATTACATTGAGTTCTACCGTAAAACGTGATTTTTCACCCCAAAAAAAAAGTCGTTTCGCAGCAATAATTTTTGCGTAAAGTTACTTAGTTCGATGTACATACGCCAGCACATCAAGCTACCCGAAACTGTCAAATTTTCAATCAACCTTGAACCTAATGCTTAAGCGTTAAAATTGAAAATCTATTTATGAAATCTGACAGATTGTAGTAGCTTGATGTGCTGGCGTCTCTACATATGCTTGGTTGACGGCTTCGAGAAGAGCCCGTTTAAACCCTGTATATATACCACATAAATTCATGTCATAAATTATTTTTTAGATTGTTATGGCTTGTTTAATTGTAAGGCACCATCACGCGACGTCGCGCGAACGGCCATGGCATAACAGGTACTAACGCGACGTCGTGTGACATGGCAATTAACGTAAGGAAAAAAACAAATAACTAAACCGATTTTCATGAAATTTATATGGGACCACCTCTGAAGCATGATCTACCAAACAAAAAAGGAATCAAATTTCTCCATTTCCATTCTTATTTGGCGGAATGATTGCGTAACATACATACAAAAGAAAAAAAAGGCGAATTGAGAACCTCCTCTAAGTCGGTTAAAAATATGGAAAGATTTTGTTTTAATTTACTTACCTATTTAGAAGCTACAGAGATTTTTTTTAATCAATAAAATACCTACATACTCTCACACGCAGCCGGCGTGCATGTATGACTAGATGTCAATGTAGACGAAGCAAAACGAGTATGTTAAGATTGCAGGCAGTCGTTCTGTAGTTTCTGCCATGGAAAAAGGCGGGAATTTGCGCTCTGCCTACCTATATTCCCTGAAGCGGTAGGCAGAGCGATAATTGTAAAGATCTTTATTTAAGTCCATATATAATGTATTTTTTTTTAATTTTATTTATACTAATATTATTAAGAGGTATGTAAATTTGGATATAGGGAGTAATCATCGGAAATAATGATCTGATTTCGAAAATTCTTCCACCAAAGGGGACTGTTGTAGCTTACATTAGCCCCGAGTGTTGAGTTTCCGACCGTAACATGAGCGAAGCTGCGGTCAAAAGTTAGTCAGAGACAAAATCATAATTACCATTTCTACACACCATCCCAAAACTCTCGATAGTTTTAGTTTGTCGTCGGTTATATTTTCAGATTTCTCGAGCATTTCGTATGATAACATTGTGATTAATCCTCTTGAATGTTTGCCACCGCTCAGATTGTGTTCTAGTACCTGCAAACATTTAAAAAAAAACTGACAACCAGTCTTGCTAAGGAGTATTATGTTACCCATTGATTGTGTTCTGGAGGTCCGGATGGGACGTTGCTCCATATGAAATACTGGTATTTAGCTGCATTTCGTAAGGCTTGAAGTCGATCCTAACCTAATGGAAAAAGGTTGGGCAGATATATGTAGATTCAAATAGCTGTCGGTCAAAAGCAAAATGGCGGGAGGTGTGGACCACTAAGGGGGAGACCTTTGCCATACTATAGGTGCTATTATACTATACTAGGTCTAAGGAAGGGACACAGACGCTAAAACGGTTACGAAGTATTCAGTCCACCATTCTGAACAACATAGAAATTTTTGACGTTATAACGTCTTATAAATCGATGAACGCCGGCTGCACGCACGAAAAAGTGTCACGTTCCGCCTGAGCCGAGTGTGCAAGCGAGAGTGCGGAACAAGCGATAGAGAAGCACGATCGGCCTAAGCGTTCGGCTTGTGACGCATCTATGTATGTATTATACAAAATAATGATAATTCAGTGATAGTAATTCAATTCATGAAAGTATGCAATTTTTCATCAATGTTTTGTTAATTATCATCCATTTTTATGAGTAATTTAGAAAGAAACGACGAACAATTTCTGTGGGGGTCCAGAATGATGTACCAATATGTGGTAACCGTTTCAGCATCAGTGTCCCTTCCGCCCTGTATTTGACGCCCAAAATTGTATTTTGTTGATTGTTATGTTACCTCTAGATATAGAATTTATTTATCAGTCATAACTAATAAGTACTGAGGAGCTTACAACTTCATTTGTCTTTTCATACTTTATTTAAGGATTTGTGAGTTGATGATGTAACTAAGAGGTTTATTTCTTTCCGTATTATAAATCAACACAGTACATTTTGACACATGAACTATGATAAGAATTCCTTTTTTTTATATTAGAGTAACTATATATTATGTACTTATGACATAGGTGTAATCATAGAAAATAAATAAGATAGATGACTGTTTATGTAATATTTTGGTCAAGGCTGATATTATCTTTTGTATGGAATACCTTAAAATTATATCACAAGGTCAATTTGATTGCACATTATTCTATCTTTATTTTTAAGATAAGTAATATGTTACCAAATTCCATGGTATTCTATTATGTAATTCAAGGGCAGAGTTTTGGGCATAAAAACTATCAAACTACTGGTTTCCTTGACCAAAATGTTTAGAATCTTTTGCAACAGGATGTTATTAAGGATACAAAGAGAGTATTTGAAGGCCTACTGGCCGGCAAATGTGGTAAAACTTGTAGTGAAAGTTTTAAGAATGAATGTGGATGGCTATATATAGCGGTAGCAGAAGACTGTAGAAACAAAGGTCGGACTCTCAACCAAGATATGGCTAGAAAGGAATCACCGCCTTACTGAGATAATAAATACGTAAGAAGATATACTCAGACACAAAGCATAAGAGAGGGAATAAGCATGTAAGAAAACATGCTGCATTGCACCAACCAATGGGTATATGGGCAGGATATTATTGAAAGCATGATACAAGGAACTGATGATAATTTGGCAAATTGAGGGATTTCTTACGTAGCTAGGGACTAATTTCAGGCTTAATGCTTTACAATTTACATGATAGATTTTGCCACACAGATAAATTGACCTGACTGTTTTTAAAACAAAAATGTGACAAACCTTTCTGACCCAGCTCCCCAGTTCAGGTAGTTGCAATATCTTGGAACTGGCCACCAGGTTGTCTATGATTGCAGGCAGTACATCATGGAACACTTCCTTTTCCTTCATTATTTGAGATATAGACACACTGGTTTGCATGGCTCTCTTCAACGACTGCTGTAGAAAACTGTAAATATAAAAATGTAAATACTTTGATTTATTGGAGTAACCAAATGCTGTTGCTCAATTCAGTCGAAAATATTATTTTACTTGACCCTAGTTTGACTCTAAAATAGGCTTAGTGACCTTTCAAATTTTGGGGTCAGTTGTCATACTATTATCAACTTTCTAATTTTGAACTAATTGGTGATAAAGAACTACTAGCAACAGTGCCTTGTTTATAGTTTTGTGATAGTGACACAGATAACTGTATGCAGTCAACTCCTAATGACTTGAGTGCTATATGATAAAACACTGTAAATATAAGTGCTAATTTCTATAAGAAGCGCACACTTTCTTTTCTTAAAAATAAAGTTTGTTTACCTATGATCTTAGCAGGAATGAAAGATACTTTGTCACTTAATAAAATTTATAGTATTCTAAATCTTTTAATGATACTATACCAGGTCAACTTACCCCGGATGTTTGACAAAGCCGCCGCATAATGTTCGTGTTCTACCCACGAGATGAAGGAATTTTATATTATTCATCTTTAATTAAATAATAGGTACGTGCCCACTTTCTCTGACCGAATTCCTCAAGAATAAACTTGAATGCACAATTTAGGGCGATTCTTAAATGTCCTCGTAAATTACTAGAATGTTTCTGTTATAATATACGTTCTTATGGTTTATTTATTAAACTAAAACTGAAAATAAACGCACACGATATTTATAAAACTAGACTTGACAGCCGCAACGTCCTCTAAAGTTGGCGAGTCTTTGACACTGACAATCAAGCTGAAGTTGCTGTCACGGTGAAATGACAGCTGGTTGACAATGACACTGATGGGTTTTTGTTGTGTGACAATTGCGGAATGGATACTAGTATTTTGAGACCACTTGAAAATACATGACATCGAGCGAGCCTGACAGAGATGCTAAATAAAACAACATCTTGTTGCTATAGTTATTGTTTATTACATCTAACCCTTCTTTTTGCTAAATTAATACAGAATTTTGCTCTATGATAAGAATTTTAAAAAGTTTTAAATCGTCCAACTAATGTTTTCTGCCATACTGGCCACCCAAAACTTGTAGGTACAATTCACGTTCGGCACTTGATGATATGGCTTTTATTCTCTGAGCAATATTGTTGGAAATTTCATTTTCTTCGTCCTTATAAAGCTGTGGAATCTTGAGCTGTTTGTAAAGCACCTTGATGCGCTCTATATGCGCCGGTTCCTTACTGCCGTAACAAACTGTAAATACAGCATGATCGTTGGGTTTGCACTGTTGCAGCGCTTTCACAGCTAACCACGAACATTTACCTTCCTGAATATCAGTGCCCATTTTCCCGGTCATATTTTCGTCTCCAAAACAGTCGATATAGTCGTCCTGTCATATAAATAAAAGCAATATTATAAAATAATCAATATTAGATACAAACTATAGACGAAGAAGATTGAAATATAAAAATATTGATGTTTATTTCGATATCATCTGGCTCACCTGCATTTGAAACAGTCTTCCCAATTGCATGGAAAGATCATCAGCATTCTTATGCGTTTCTTCGTTAAATTGGTTTGCCAACATTAATCCAAGAGTTATGGGCAGTTTGAAAGTGTAATATGCAGATTTGTGCTTCACTATAGCATTATAGTGGTCTATTGTATATAAACTATAGTTCTTCTTTTTCATTCCAGTCATGACATCCAGATATTGTCCAAGGCATGTATAGAAGAGCGTCTGTAACGTTACAACAGTAAAACATAAGTTATATGTAGACCGTAGTGCATCCAGTTCTGCATGCAGGCTAGCAACGCCATGAGTACTTTGCTTCAGTATTTCCGACTTTTTTTGGTGTGATACCTCTAACAACCTAGTTACGTGACAATATCTGGTATCATTACCATACCATACATAGAATTGCACGAATTGTGTCGTCGCGCCTATCCTTCTATTAGGGCCACATGTGATAACTTGTCAACAGGTACCTTCTAATACATACCTCGTTAAAGTTATGGAACATATCCACGTAGTTGTGCGATTTCTCGAAGTTAGCTCTTAGTATCTGCAGCAGAGCATAGTGGATCAGAGTAGCATCATTGATTGCGTTTGCGACGCCAACATCTTCGCGAAGGTACCAGCAAGGCATGCCTCTTCGGGTGATGGATCCGTCGGCTATATCATCCAGCACTAAGCAATATGCTTGTAACTGTAATAACATATTTTAGGTACTACAGGTAAATGAATGAAGATTCTTTTACATGCAGGCAATGATTTCAAGTAATATATAGGTAAGTCAATGCCTGGTTGTTGATCCCTTGGAGCTTCAAAGCAAAAGTTCTGCATCTTTTGCTTTGAAGCTCCAAGGGATCAACAACCAGTCTTTGTTAATTTTCTTGGATTTCTTCAACCGGGACACCAGGTTACCGAAGTGTTTAAAAAATATATGTCCTTACAATTTCAGCACACCACCCCAAAGTTCTCGCCTGTCGCAAAGTTTCTTCTGTGATGTTCTCTGGCTTTTCAATCATTTTGTACGTCATTACCGTTGTCAGTCCTCTCATGTTCTTACCGCCGATGATATTGCCATTTAATACCTAGAATTAAACATCATGAATATCATCGGAGCTATCGATCACAACTTCAACAATAGGTCATAGAACCTATTTTCGAAGTTCATAAAGGTTGCTAGTTGCTAGGTCCAAGTATCCGTATTTATTTACCAAGAACCATGGGCCTTTTTCTATGAAGTCTGGGCATAAGACCAACATAATTAAATATATCTCAAATAGTAGCTAGTACAATTAAGACTTTACTTCATTCTAAAACAACAAGTAACTAAATCGCCGGAGACCAGAGTTACGACCAATTGAAAATGTTGCAATTTCCTGTACCTATTATAACATTAAGAATTTCTCAGTGGCAGCCACGGAGTCTAGATTTGTTAAGTTTGTGGCACTGGGCTCTTATCGCAATAGTAAGAATCGGAGAACTTATTGTGAGCTATGATTTGAGATGCATTTCAATCCTGTTGGACTTACGCCCATTTTAACCAAGACACTTGTGTGTAATGGACCAACGCCAGTGCCTACCATGATCTTTGCTGAATTGACATTATAAAAGCGTCTTTAATGCATGATCATAACGCAAATTCAGTAAGCCGATTAGTACTGTCACAGATTGCCCGGATGAACGGATGGCGCAATTGCTTGGGGGTCTGGCTATCTCGTCAGATAACAATACACATCTACGCAAATCACATACCTACTAAAATTACAAAATTATACTTCGTGACGTTCGTGACAATTAGAATATCATCTAAAGAGTGCGGGTGTGTCAAGTGTTAATTTTTCATGAGCGAAAATTTATCATAACTGAAGAAATTATCGCATCACACAAAAGTTTTCCTAACCATTTTTGGCATATCCTATTTACTAGGGGGTCGTGTATTTATGTAATGTATTATTTATTAGCATATATATGATATAATAAATATTATCTAAGTCGGTGTTATTATTATTATTACACAGCCGCCAGATTTACCTAAAGCATCTGAATTCCTGTCTCTAGGGTCAGTAAATAAAAAAACCATGTGAATCTAAAAACCAGCTTTTTGACGTCAGGATCAGATTGATCTAAAGAACTCATATGGCATACAGGAACTGTGACCTGCAGTGTTTTTTGTGACTGTAACGCAGTCAGGAATCATATAAATGTTTAATATTCTTTTTTCTATATGTTCATACTCACGTTTCTCATCCATTTGTCTGCTGCCGGAATTTCATGAAACTTCTCATGCTTAGCAAGGACATCGATGACTCCTGGCAGAGCATTATGGAATTCCTCCCTTTCCTTCTTAAAGTCGAACTTATTTGGGCTAGTTGAGTGGGATCTGCAAAACCTTTGAATAGTGCTGGAAGGATAAACAGATACTTAAATTATTCAGCGCCTGCAAAATATAAATAACTTGTTCATCATGATTTTTTTTTTTATAACTAGGCTCCGCTGTACCATACTTGTTACAATTTCAAGTTTAATGACTCCAGCAAAGTTTGCTCAGAATCAGTCAAATGGGTGGGATTTCTTAAAAGCAATGTAGTGGAACATGCCGTCTTTCGTCACCTCCTTATTAATTCATTTTCAGCCTGTGTTGTCCCATATCAGGGTAAAGGTCTCCCTTTCCCTTAAGCTAGTGTGGAAGGCTGCCTGTAGGATCACCTCTTTGTCTAATTGAAGGCAAGCCAAATGTGGATCCAAATCTCACGAATATTGGCACTCAATTTCTACCTTTCAAGCAACTCCCTTGTTGTCACAGTCGCTATACTTTTGCTAACTAATAAACTATGGAACACAACCATTTTCTTCCAAAGACTCATCACTAAAAAGTTTCACTAGTTAACTCAACAAGGATTGTCAAAGGAATGCTCCTGGCAGCTAACAAAACTGTTTATAATAAACGGATGTAAAATTTTATCTGATTGTAACTGGCTTTGTTGTCTTGGAGAAAATAGTCACCATGGCTTTGATATTGTAATGCAGTTTTGCATGACAAAGTACCTACTTTAAGCCTGGTGAACAACGTCAATCTTCCTTTGTGTAGACAATAATAGGGTTAGAATTTCGGATGGGTAAAAAGATAGATAGGTGTTCTTATAATAGCGTATAACTGCGGCTCCGCCTCCGTGGAGGACGGTATTCCATGGGAACGCTATATTCAAAATATTTTATTTCTCACAAACCTACATAGGCACATAAAGCGTCAATCAAAACATAGGTGCACGGTTCGGGGTGGTCGTTACCTATGGAGTAGAACCGGCAGGAATCTTCATGGCTATCAGGTTACTATTACCAATTTTGGTTCTAACAATGTGTTAGAGTTTAGGTTCCTACTTAGGTACATGAGAGGACAGCTTGACAAAAAGTAAGTATACTTACCATGACTTGAACCCAGCTCATGGTCTACCTGGGTGTTAAATTTTATCGAAATTAAAGGCAACAGACAGACGAGAGTTACTTTCGCATCTACTCAAAATGCTAGTATAAATTCAGTCCCAGATAATGCACAATGATCTCTGACGATGTTATTGTAAATGGATGCTCTAAACGACTAGTGTGGTGGTCCAGATCGCGACTGGTAAGAATCAGGTGCTGGGTTTGATTCCTAGATTGAGTAAATTGCTAGTGTCAGTACGAAACTGGTTAGAAGAAAATAGTGGTTGTACGTTGTAGTACCCAGAGGTTTAACCATTGGTTGGCTTCTCCAGAACTTTTAGCAAGAAATAGGAGTACCCACTTACCACAAGTACTACTGCAATCATATATAGTGACCTAAGTACTTGTGATATGTTTAGAAATTCCTAAGCTTAAGCTTAATCAGCCCAAAATGCAGCAGCCGGCAGTGAAAGCCTTGTAGTGTGACCGTCGGACTGCCTTGTCATAGGTCTTAAGTTCAAACCCAAGACTCGGACCTCTGATTTTTCAGATTCAACTGCATATTGTACTTATAAGTATCCCTTACTTCGGTGAAGGAAAACATCGTGAGGAAACCAGCATGCTTGAGAGATATTTCTCGATGGCTTGTTAAGCCAAGTCAGAGGCCCATGGGTGGCATAGAAACTGACACCAGGTTAGGCACTCACCACACGATAAAGAAGAAGCCCATTGTTCCCACAGCTGGGACTCAGGCCACTCAGGCTTCCCTATGGGAAGGAATAGGCAAGGAATGAATACATCAAGCGGGCCCAGTGTGGATATGACATGTCTTCGAATACTGGTTCTAGGTCCTAGAATCTAGGACAACCCTGTTTCCTCACGATTTTTCCTTCCAGATTCTTAACAAAAAAAATACTCGTCTAGCATTTTTGACAGGTTGGTTGCAGAAGCGGATCTATTTATTTTCTATTTTATCTTTTTTCGTCCCGAGCCATGCTGGCCATGACCTTGTTTTATTCGTGGCAATAAATTCTCGACTCCGCAAGCGACTTTTTATTTATTTGAATTTCCATATAAATTAAAGGACTAGTTTCATTAAATCAAGTCTTGCCAATTCAGAATTCATCGTCATAGCATTTCCACAAGAATTTTAGACCGTTAAACTGTAGAAGTGTATAGTTAAAATTAAAGTAATTTATTTAGAAAGGATCTACTGGCTACAGCAATCCGCATCGTTAGTAGGTAGTCTTGACTTGTACCCAATCCCTAGTATCAAATCCATATTGCAATTAAAATAGATGATACGAACAGAGTTGCGAAAAATAAGGGAATAAAATAAAAATCTAAAAAAATGCAATCAACATTTTATTATCATCATCGAGAGAAATACATGCTTAATTAAGCTTTCAGTAAAAATCTTATGAAAAACATTATTTATAGTATAATTAATTAGCTCATCATTAGGAAAAAAGTATATCAAAGTTTAAATATAGGTTCTACAGTCCATGCGTACGGTCTACCTTAGATCTTAGATAGCTTATCGTTATTGTATCAAAGTTCATCAAGTAGATTTTAAGTCACCAAGTTTATGGTTACTAGTAATCCCAAAACCTGCGACATAAATTACATCCTAACCTCACGTTCTCCCGATGTTTATCTTCCGACTCTTCAAATATTAAGGGGCCTCAGTTCTGACAAGTTTCATAGCCCCTTGCGTTAATAATAAATTCATAATTACAGTGCATTCACACCCAGCGCTCAACATAAAATTCGACAGCACCTTAGATAACTTTATTCTTCATATTGTGTGCCTATTTTATCGAGGACTTCAGTATACCTTACTCAAATATACATCTACTAGGTTTTTGCACCTTTCTAAAGTCACTAATTTAACCAAAGTTTATAAGTTAAAGTTTAAACGCTTCGTCTGAAGATATTATCTAAGATTTTGAAAAACAGTTCGTGGGGTAAGCCCCTGGTGACTTGCTGGATTTGTGTCCTAAGGAGATCATAGGTGGCGTCTTCAAAGACTGAGTAAGTGTGAGGGAGTTGAAGCTCTTCGTACAATTGCTTGATTTTGGTGACTGCTTCTGGGTCAGAGCTGCCATAGTTTTCTTCCATGAACTGCTTCTGTTTCAGTGATGCCCTCTGCAAGGCGACGACTGCGAGCCAGGTGCATTTTCCATCTTGAATGTCAGTTCCGTTCTTGCCCGTGACGGCTGGGTCACCGAAGCAATCTAAGAAGTCATCCTGAAAGAAAAAAATAATTGTAAGATTTCATCCAACCGCAACGTTCTTAATCTTGATGACAGATTTGTTTTTATATTAATTGCGAAAGAGAAAGATAAGTGAAACTCGTAATCGTGACGTTTTCAAGGCAATCGATTTCAAAGTCGTGTGACTTTCTTGTTATTTAAACTTTAGTTTTTATCTAAACCAATTAAAACATTAATTATTTGCTTTGCAATAAAGGAAAACCCAGATAAAATTATATTTTTAGAGCACATAAAAGTGCTTCGACGGTTAATAAAGTAATTAAAGCAAGATTCTAGAATCTCATTAGGTAATTACACTATCGCACATCATAAGGACTTAGGTAACTACCACTGTATACTTATATGATAACAGTAATGACTGACGTCAAATGAGTACTTTCGAGTACAAACAAAGAGTTTACTCACTTGAATTTGGAAGAACTCTCCCATCTTTAGCAGGATAGTCTTGGCTTGTCTATGGGTTTCTGGATCCTCTACCCCTGCCATGAGCAGAGCCAGTGTGGTTGGCATCTGGAACGTGTGGTATGAAGTCTTGTACTTTGTGATGGCTTCGTACTTCTCCATGGTGAACAGGGTAAGGTCTGGTTTATCCGTCTTAGCCAGCTGATTCTCCAGGAAATGGCCGATCGAGCACTTTAACAGCATCTGTAAAAAAGGTTTTCTGTTAGAGATCACTGTTTTTGGCAGGAAAAAATATTGATGGCCAATGATACCATTAAAAAGAAAACTTTGACAGTTCATCTAAAATTGGCGGGTTTGACGAACATTTTTAGGCAGTCTACTTTTTAAATGTAAGCAGTTTATAAATAAAATAATAAGTGGACGCTTGGAGTAAAAGAAGTTCATGAGGACAACCGGTTTCGCTTCAGCTTTTATTGCATGCATTTGAACAAGTATGAAATATAGCCTACAGATTTCAATTATCGTTTTATTGAACAACGTCAATGGAAAATATACAATCTCTATGTACCTACTCTGTTATTAGTAGATGGGTAGGTAATTACTTTACCACCAACGTAGTTATTTACCTATGGACTCGAAAACTAGATAAGATAATACTTAATTATTTTCGTAAATACATGGCTTAATTATGATAACAGGTTTGGCAATTAAGATATTTGCGTGTGCAATGTGGACGTGTGATAATGATAACGACTTATTAGAAATGTTTCATAAACGGATAGGTAACGTCCTACAGTTTTACAAAAACATAACTCTTTTCTTGCAGTCGGGTATCTTATAGTCAATCATTCTACATTCACAAAAGTACTTCCTGTCCTATTGATTTGAATACAATCAATCAATATAGTTATATAGACAGTAACAGTAGATATAACAATTATGAATACGATACCTACCTAGATCTACTCAGTTATTTTGTCTCGAAAACAATAAGCAATAGTTCCAATATCAACGTTATGTGTTAATCATGTCACGTTTATGACCATGCGAACCATGAATGAAGTCATAAAGTTACATAAATAAGGTCCCATTAAAATAGATGGACAAACTTTTAGAAATCATTCAGACAACCAAAGTAAGGACAATGGTAAACAAAATAATAAAAAAAAAAACACATTAGATAACTTACAAGAAAAAAAATCAGCTATACAATAAAAATGTCGGCAACTTATTATTTTAGGTCAAAATAAAATCACTTTAATCAGTGCTTTTTTGCTTGGCTATCTTTGGTTAACCGTACTGAACGCTATAATTAATAATAATTCAATTATTTATTCAAGTAACAAAACTCATGTGTTAGTAACAATCTGACTTATTCCTATGCTAGTAAACTAAATTAAAACATAGATAAAGACAAGATAAAGAAAGGAAAGTAACATACAATATACAAGACAGCGATATTAACCTGCAGGTCCAGCAGAAATTTTGCAGCATCGGTTAACGATCGCACAATCCAGCCGGCCCGCGATCATGTTTAGGATGCTGTTGGTGCTGCCCCGTACCCTGCGTACCAGGGATGCGCATCTCTTACGCATTACTGTATAAAAGCAATCCACGCGGGCTTCTGCAAACATCCCTGAAGCACTACAGAAACGCGGCAACCCCATCAGCACCCTAAACGCGTTGTTGTATTGGACTCGAAGGGCGCTGTACGCCTTTAGTGTAAAATGAGCCCACAGGCTACACGTGTAGAATGAAGTACAATATGCACGGAACAACACGACTTTGACTTCACTCGAACAGCGTGCGAACCTGCGAGCTATCATGTTAGCACGTACAGACAGCGCCCTTCGCTCCCGTTCGATGTCATTATCATCCCTAAGGTCAGCAGTCAGAATGTGTCCTAGATATTTAAATTTGTTTACTCTCTGTAGAGGAACATCGTTCAGTTTGATGATAGGCATCTCAATAGGCACACAACTGCTGCCGGCCTCAAAGACCATAACTTCACTCTTTTTCACATTGTACACAAGTCCATGTTGTAATGCATACCTTTCACAAATCCCCAACAACTTGCTGAGACCACAGGGTGACGCACTCAGCAACACCATGTCGTCCGCATAGCTAATATTATTTAAGCACACCCCATCTACATAGCAGCCCACCCTGGTGCTGCTGAGCTCCTCAATCAGCTCCTTCACATACAGGTTGAAGAGCGTGGGTGATGTCAACCCTCCTTGTCTCACCCCGCACTCCAACCCATAAGCGTCAGATACGACCCCTGCCCATCTGACACTATTGACCTGGCTTCCATACCAGAACTTAACGATATTTATAAGCTCTTTTGGTAATTTAGCATCATCAAGCTTTTTCCATAGCATTTCATATGAAACCAGGTCAAAAGCTTTCGAGAGCTATGTTAAAATTTATCCATCTACTATTTTAATGGGACCTTATATTAAGTAGTGTTTTGTTTTTGTACCATTCACGCGGTAAACTATATTCAACTCATTGATGAATAACTAACACATACCGCAATTATTTATAATTGTTACGGTTGTTGGTGATTATATTTGTTTCGTGCACAATTACTCGTAGATAGCTTGAGCAGTTAAGCACTTGTTTGTGTCATGTTGAGAACAAAAATAGATTTTCTTATCTATTTTCTAGTACGTACCTACTGTTTCTTATGAAGTAACATGTGTGGCTAATATAAAAATAATTAAGTAAGACTAATCTCTAATTTAAAATACGTGCTCGTTTAGATCGTTATCGTTATTCGACTTCCTATACAACGTAACAACTAAAGTCTCTCTTATATGGTTGAGCAATTGAGAAATAAATATTAGCCAAAGTCTGGACATTAGCACACAGGAAGACAGACAGCCAAATTCAGTTCGTAATCTAAACTTAAGAAGTTAGAGACTCGAGTCGTAAAAACCTCAAAAACCGGAAAATCATAAACCACCGATTAAAAAATCAACATACCTCATTGAACGTTTCAATAACGTTTTTGTAGTAAAGTTTGTTATTGAAGTGACGTTTGAGTGTCGAAAACATGGCCGCCTGGATTAGAGCAGCGTCGTTGATTCCTGTGAGGCCGACTTCTGGGTGTTTATACCAACAGGGAGCCCCGCGACGCATCTCCGTGCCCTCCATGATGTCATTGAGCAATAATTGGTGGGTGTGGAACTGTGGACAGTGATGTTATTACAGACAATTGGTTAAGTATAAGTTTCACATAGTCTGACGTTTCAGGGGTAGGCTGTAGGCAGTGGTGTGAGTGTGCGACCTATTTAGTATATATGGTAGTAATGATGTCACATTGTACACCTACGTCGATTGTTTACGTCTAATGTGAGAGACAATGGTGCCGATTCCCTTGTTCACAAACTAAACTAAATTTAAGTTGAGTGCATCTTTTTCTTTCTATTTCATTATGAAAAGGACAGAAGATAAATAGTAGTTTAGTTATGTATCGTTTACCTAATAGGCCGTTAAGATAGGTTAAAGGTGACGCTTCGAAATTCGAAAATGGAAATTAGTGAAAATCACCTTGATGTTATGTCATGGCTTTACGTTTGTTACAAGTAGGTTTCACAAGTCCATAGGTCGGTCGGTATTCGGAATAGTAACAAGGATTTATGAATCATTTGAAATTGAAATAGCTTTCTCCTTTATAGGCCATGAAGCCTAGGTTCTAATAAAGTACAATGATAAATGTTTTCAGTGAAGTTTATGGTTTTATTTTTAGATAAATCTATTGCTAACATTTTACCGAATTAGGTAAATAGCGCCTAGGTAAAATAGATTACACTACCAAGTACAATTTACACGCTTTACTGCCGTCAGGTCATAACAGATCATAAACTAGATTCTAGTGTATTATATGGCTTGGCGTTTCTCGACTAAGAACCTATTTACCTAGCTACTGAGGTAGGTGTTGCAACTGGATAGGTAATATTACAGGTTTTCTAAATATAGAACATTGCGCGTAGATTATAACATTTTCTGTCTGTAGGTACTTTGAAGGAATTTTGCTATTTTAGTGCGACATTATTTTAGAGGCCATGGTCTTAGTGTATAACAAAAAATTAAGTCAGTACATAGTCTGTTATGAGAACTTGAATACCGAAGACATAATAACTATCCAAATAAAACAAGCACGTCGGATGTTTCGATGAACAAACAAAGTTAATAATAATTTTGTCTGTTGAATATTATTATCTTTTGAAAGTGGTGTGATGAATACCAAATAAACGAATGTAAATAATCCACACGAATGTCTGGACACGTGAATTGACATAATCATACATCGATGAAAAAAATACCTAATGCCAAATTGTCCATGGTATGATAAGACTGGCTGTTTATATGCTTCTTTCATTATCAGTGAGTCTGACTGCTGTATAAGTGCGAAAATATAATCCCAAGGCCACGCCCATACCAACTTAATAAACTTGTATTATTTTTCTATAGAATAATATTTATGTAACGCCATCGGCACGGGCATGGATTATAATTTTTATCACAAAGTTCTAATAGCAAATAACGAAAAGTGGACTTTGATATATATTTTTTTAATTTATTGACAGACTTTATCTGTATTTATCGCGATAGGAGTTGGTACTAGGTGGGTTTATATGGATTTACCACCTAAGTTCACTGATCCAAATTCTTTGGAGATTATTTTTCTACCTATCGGAAAACTGTCAAAGATTGCTTAATGATACTGAAACAAGACTCGAACCGGCACTGTATTAAGGCAATCTACTTAAGAGACTTTTACTTACTAGGCGTACATACTTAATGCCTTATTTCATGGAATTAAGTGCGCCTTAAGTTAAGTGGATTATGATTAACCGAAAAAAAAAATAGTTAAATATTTATGCTGTATTGGCTTCCGCACGTTTTTTCACAGGTGACCACTGAAAACCAGTGCTGTGCTGTGGGTCTCCCATAGCACAGCATCATGCTGACTGGCAACCTATATGTCGCACCCACGACGTGCAAGCTGACAAGTTTTAATTTCTTTTTGTTGTTATTGTTCAGTTCTGTTGAACTCGAAATGTTTTGTTATGCGATGTATGTTTACTGTGTATTTTTCTTAATTTTGTATGCACGTCATGTTTCTGCGACAAATAAATATTTTTTCTTTCTTTCTTTCTACAGGGGTTACCTGCCTACGTAGGCTACGTATTAAGTAATGTTTTAAGAATTTCATATCGAGTGGGCTGCCCATATCGCATGAATGCATTCGGAGAGATGGGTAAAGAACGTCATTCACTGGACGCCTGAGGCAGGACATCGCCGTCGAGGTCGACTGCGGCGAAGGTGAAGGTGGTGTGACAATCTTATCGTAAAGCGTGGTTTGGAAGAAGAAAGGGAAGGCTTTGCCCAGCAGGGGGAAAAGACGAAGGCAGGTGGAAAAAAAATACTTTTCAAACTTACCATTTCGACGCTCCATCCCATCATATTCGCTAGATGAATGTTCTCAGGCGTCAAATTGTCTTTCTTTTCCAACATTTTGTAAGCCAGCACCGTCGCTAGACCTCGATTCTTTTTACCGTTGGGGACATTGTATTGCAACAGCTGCAACAAAACAATACATTTTAATGACACAAACAAATACGTTGAAGCTGCGTAGTTGTTTGTTTTTAAAACCCCTGTTTAAATATTTTGAATAGCATGATATCATCGACTTCGATCTAGGTAATAAGAACTCTGAATATTATTAATATTTCAATATTTTATAAGGTACACACGACCTGTGTCGAATTTAGCTAGGTAAGTCAGCCTTGGAAATTACAGCGCAGTTTGTTATAATACCTATATTTTTTACTACAACGGACAAGGATTAAAAAAATGTTGATCAATGTCGATACGGTGCCATATACCATGACCAAATATGTTTGATACTTTTGTTAGATTTTTCTGTTCTAGTTCTAATTCATGAAAAGACTAATCTTAAATTGAAATGGAAGCAATTATGTCCTTTTTGCAATTTCGTCAGAGTAAACTACATGTTGTGTGCATGTGATTAAATTGTTACTTAATGTGCAGATTAAGAGCACCTAAACAGAGCTTCGTGCTACAGTTAGATGTCAAAAGTTACTTTTGTTTCAGTTTGCAAAATAAGACATGACAATAATCATCTAATCAGCATCCCTGTAATTAACGTATTGATTTAGATGGGAAGTTTAAATTTAGATTAACAACAATCAAAACTAAAAACATTGACAAATTCCAGAAAGATGTGGACAAAAACTAGCTGCTATAAAAACTCCTAGTGCGGCGCAAATTAAATAGACAAACTCATTTCGTTAAGCACAGCAATTTATGGCTAGGTCTAAAGTCCATCCAGACATGGTGGACTGACAAGTTTCTAGTCAGTTTTTATAACAGGTTTGAACAACGCACTTCACTTACGACTGACCGCAGCGACATGTAACGTACCTTAGCCAACCACTTGCTGGCTTCTGGCACATCAATGTGCTTGCCAGTCTCAGTGAGGTCCCTCACGATGTCCGGGAAGCAAGCCATGAACTCCCGGGACTGGTCCTTCGACACGGCCAGTCCTCGGGTAGCCATCGGCATTTCCTGGGTTGTCAGGGTCGACAGGTATCTACACATCAGAAATATACGGATGATTTATAATTTTCATCGACTGACTTACTATAGAAATTGGAAAGTGGAGAAATTTCATTCATGAGTGATTAATTAGGTCCAATTGATTAAGTTATCTGTGATGTAATGAATAATGCCCATTGTGCTTCGATTATCAATAACTAGGTGAAGAGATAAGTATTCTTTGTGGTTACTGTACTTTTGTATTTAGATCAACGTGTCAGGTACAAAGAGATCAATTGAATTCAGTGCACGTATAACGATCTGTTCAAAACACCTTTGTTCTACTGTTAATTTTAATTTCTAGGTAGGTGAGTAAGTGGAAGCCATATCACGCTCTTTTCGCATGTTACTTATCAACGGATCAAATTCGCTATTTTAATCGTAATAATTTCATGCACTTACTTTGTTTGTGTTATTTTTAGCTTGTGTACCCACATTAATGATGTAAACTCAATGCATGATACGGCTTCGACGGTTACGCAAAGTTTGTGTCGTAGAGTTCAAATGAGTTCACTGACCTGTGGTATTTTTGCAACTTCAGAAGCTTCTTGGGTCCAGCCTCGTCGTTTTGAGGTAACTTGGATGCTGCCTGGTCTAGCCTCGGGACCATGGCATCAGAGTTGGTGACACTGGTCGTCTTGCTGATTTGCCGACGAATCTCCTTCTTGTAGATCTGCAGGATCCTATCCAAACTTTTCTTCGACGAAAACATCTTGAAATCTCGTAGTATTCTCTTCTTTCAAATAAATTTATAACTTAAAAAACTTTTCTTTATACTTTGCAAGTGATTAATTCAAGCAAATATTTTTCTTTCTGATTAATAGTTGTAGCGTCTGTTCGCGTTGGGTTTGTAAAACCGACTGATTCTTTGTTGTGTTTTGCCTCCTTACGACTACGAGCTCCAGTGATATGCTAGCGACGTCCGTAATGTTTACATTACTTCTATCGATATCGACGTTCTAATCATAACAGCTTTATGAGCACGTGATGACAACATGATACTTATTTTACTCCAACATAGTACTATTATTTACTCTTTGATGTTGCCTATTTACCTGATATTTTAATTAAGATTTTAGCCTTATAATTTTATCTATGCACAATCTACCTATATCTACCAGTTTCAAATTCAAATACCACTACGAGTCAAGAGTACAATATTTTAAACTATCGAAAATTTACTAAAAATCTTCGACAAAAACAATGTCGGCAAAAAAAAACCATAATAAAGTCCCAACACTACGATGCGCACGCAACAAAACAAACGGGCCAGCTCCCCTCGCCCCAAACCTCGCCACGCGGTCCATGTCACGTAGGCACCCGGCAACCGGAGCGCAGAACCAACCAAACAACAAGAACCGAAGGCCTACTTCCAACAACAAGCGATAAGAAGCTCACACAAAACTAGTTGATAAGATTGAAGAAAAACTGTAACTGTACCTCGACGTAGCACATTTGCAGTATTTTACACCAAATGTTTTGCTATTTACGCTTCTTCAGCAAGTTGTTCCGTGTTATTATGAATAGAGCTTCTGAAGCTGTTTACTTCACGGCTAAGTGCCGCTCTTCACCACCCATCGTACCGACCGTGACCCAAAATATGCACGACAACTTCTAGAACGGCTTTCAGATCACGTACACTCGAGACACTCGGTGAGAAGTTGATCAGCGCGCGTCGAAAATAATTCCGATAAATGCACTTTTCTACATTGCTATTGGTCGACCAATGCAACTTTATAAGGCAATCCATCAACACTTCGAAAGAATGTAGTCATGATCTCGGTCCATGGCATAAGAATAATATTACTGGTTTAAACACCAATTGGATTGATTTGCAAATTATTTTTATTAGTCATGGTTGGTTTCGGGTGAAAAAAGGGTAATTCATAAATAAATTAACATGAACATAAGTCACCTGTTGAGTAATCTTTGACACCATTAGCAGGTATAAAAGAGTATTGGTCATCGAAGATATCAATTACTCCACTGTTTGGTTTATTAATAGGTATCGCAGTTACCATGCCAATTGTAGATAACGTTAGATCTAAATTATAAGCTATTGATGAGAACGAATTCCGATTAGATAATTAATATGATTTTTTGATTTATTCAAGCTGGCAGATAATTTTTTTTTTATCCTTTATTAAAAAGAACCCCGTTCTTAATAATTAATTACAATCTAGTCTATAAGACTAATAAGCAATTTAAATCTAACTTAATTTTATACATGATGATAACTTAAAACTTAGAATAGTGTCCTTTGTACTTTACACAAGTCCGTTCCACTTTCTTTGAGTCTGAATTGATGATTAAACACTTTGTTCATGTGTTGTTATGTGTGTCACTGTCACTACTATTTCTACACTTTTACACTACCTACACTAACTCAAAAGGTTTTGTTCGTTTTAGTCTACGCACTATATTTGTTTGGTCTAACAGCTGAATCGCCTCGATGTTCACATGTTGATGGAGTCGTTGTTCATGGGCCTCAGCATATTTTTGTATAATCTTGGTGACGGGTTCCATGTTCAGGTCACGATGGAGGTCGTCATTTCTTATATACCAGGGAGCATTGACTATACTCCTGAGTACCTTGTTCTGGAATGTTTGTATGATTTTGATATTGGTCGGTTTAGTACAGCCCCACAGTTGGATGCCGTATGTCCATATTGGCATAAGAATATGCTTATACAATAAAGTTTTGTTGTGTATTGATAAACAGGATTCCCGTCCAATCAGCCAATACATGTTTTTAAAGCGCATATCTAGTTCCTGTCTTTTCTTTTTGACGTGCGCTTTCCAGCGCAGTTTCGCGTCAAGCGTTATGCCAAGGTATTTGGCGGTATTTGCGTATGGCACTTGTTGGCCATTTATGAAGACTGGGTGGTAGTCACAATTCCTGTTGGTGAAATCAATGTGAAGCGACTTTGATTCGTTCAATTTGATTCTCCATTTTTGTGCCCAATCATGAACTTTATTTAGAGCGATTTGTACCTTTTCGATTGCTTCCGTATGGCATGACCCTGTAGCCATAATGGCAGTGTCGTCCGCAAAGGTTGCAATTGTATTATTTTCTAGCTCTGGTATATCATACGTGTACAACAGATAGAGCACTGGTCCCAGTACACTACCTTGGGGCACACCAGCTTTAATTACTTTTAGCTCGGAAAAAGCATCCTCGTGCCTTACTCTAAACATTCTATTCGTAATGTATGATTGCAAGATATCGGCAAAATCATTAGGCAGCAATAGTCTAAGCTTGTACATCAAACCCTCATGCCAAACTCTATCAAAAGCTTGTGCCACGTCTAAGAATACGGTGGAGCAGACTTTTTTATCTTCAAGTGTTCTCTCGATGATGTTGGTAATTCTATGTACTTGGTCTATTGTCGAATGTTTCTCTCTGAAACCAAATTGGTGGTCCGGGATCAGGTTTTTCTCGTTTATAGTAGGTTTTAGGCGTTTCAAAAACATTTTTTCAAACAGCTTCGATAGTATCGGCAACAGGGATATGGGCCTGTATGATGATGCTTCGTGAGGTGGTTTACCGGGCTTTGCAATCATAATCACTTCAGCAACTTTCCATGGCTCGGGAACATGCTTTAGCAGGAATGCAGCATTGATGAGCCTGGTAAGCTTAACGATGGCTTTACGAGGGAGATGTTTAAGAACTTCACCCGTTATGAGATCATACCCTGGGGATTTCTTTTTTATGCTTATGATTTGGATTTCCTTTGCAACTTCTTTTGGGGTCACAAGCTTAATTCTCTGATCTTGCAGAACATTGGGAAACTGCAGGTTGTCTACAGACCCGTCATTTGGCTGAAAGGTTTTTTCTAAATGATGTGCAAATCTTTGGGCTTTTTGCTCGATTTTTGGCAGATAATGTAGCATCTGTTTTGACAATGGACCTCCATTCATTATATTTTTTGCATGTTATATTAATTCTGTAATAGGTACTAATACTAAAAACTAACGAACCCAAATAAAATTATCAATTACCTTGATATGAAAATTAGGACAAGGGCTGATTAAATTTCTTTTCAGCAATTAAAAAAGGAAAACTATAAAATTATTGATTTCACAACAAAATGTTTTTCAATGGTTGATCGGATGGTGTTGCAACCGGTTTCGGTGGCGTTTTCGCAACTTCTCTGCAACAGAACAACTCGATCAAGTGAAACACCAATCAATAACAGGTATTATAGTGTCTATTTCACTAGAGGCTTTCGATTGTTCGCTTCCAATCTGGAGTGAAAGATATGGTTATTTTCTGCAAACGATCGGACCTTTACGTTAACAAATGGATGAGAAACTAATGGATGCTAACGCTACCGACAATGCTAAGCACTTAGTCGTAGCTAAGTTTTGGCAATTTTATATTGCCAACGACTAAAAAAGAACACGATGGAAGTGCCATTGATTATGGTTTCACCATGAAAATAATCAACTCATTACCTATCTTTGATTATATAGGTACATACGAATTAGGCATTTAAATATAAGTAATTATAATATAATCATACAAATGGTTTGCCTATTGGTATTGCTGTTTCACGCAGTTTTATTTTGATTATGATACCCATAAAATTAATGTAATCCAATCTGCGCAGAACCATACAAATGTATATTTCGTATTCTTGGAAAAAAAATAACGGCCCACGATAAAACAGCGAGCTAACATTCTACAAGGTCAAGTTCATGATTCAAGACCGAACTAGGATCAAGATTGTTAACTGATGCTATAATAGCCAGCCTTGTGAACAGTAGCGATTATGGCATTTACGGAATACATTGCTCTGTTTACAAGCAATTCATACGATGGTTTACTGATCCGAAGCGCGATGGGTTACTACAAACTTATTTATTGACACCGGTTTTGCGAACACGTGAACCTCGGTTAATAATTAGATGATTGTCCACAGGTACCCACAGGAACAGGTAACAGGAACGTTTAAACTCATGCATGGTATGGTTACATAATGACATGGCTATGGCGGTGTTTTGCAATGTTTAAATAATGATTTAACTGCCACGGTTGATGAGGAAATCTTTATAAAATAATAATTGTTAATGTGTTTACATGACAGTTAGTACATAGGCATTATGCTTTGTTCTTATGATAGTTATCAGCGGTATGCTAATTTGAGTTGGGTCAGAACAATGATGAAACACCGTTGTCACCTTTGTGTGGTTGCAATAGACAATAACATTCAAAGACTATTTTGATACACTAACAGAATGGCTTGCCATAACGTTTTTATTTGTTGTTTTTATGGGTTATTGTTGGTCGCCTAATTTAGATAATAACTATTTGACGGCACGGTTGGCGCAGTGGCTGAGCGATTGACTGCTGCGCTGCGAGTCGCGGGTTTGATTCCCGCACGGAACAAATATTTGTATGGCCTACAGGTAGTTGTTCCGGGTCTGGCTGTTTGTGTATGTGAGTTTAAATGTTTGTGAACGCACCCACGATACAGGAGAAATTGCTAGTGTGGAGCAACATTTAAAAAAAAAAGACAATAAATCTCCGACGCTACTGACTCTGACTGCCTCGCTGGTCGACTGGATGCCTCGTCCTGGATCCGATTCCCGGGTCGGGCAAAATGTCATTGGGTTTTTCCATCAGGAATTCCTCTGTAGCAGCCACGGAGTCTGGATTTGTGCCCGGTTGATGGCAATAGGCTCGCCCGCCCTTTTATTAAGGACTCAAACATAACTGGCGAAATGTGGGTGTATGGTGTGCCTATAAGGTATAGGTCTGCCTAAGCCTTCGGGGATTGCAGAGGTGATGTTATGCTATGTAAAATAACAATAACTCAGTTGTTTTATTTTTGGCCACAAGTACCTAAGAACTTATCTTTCTCCCATACCCAACCTCTGGTAATATGAGAACAAATCCCGCGATGTTCCTAGTGTTACCATTCATGCGTCACTCATCTACCCTAAAAATGAAAAAAAGTAACCATGACTAAGTCAAACTGCAATATCATTACAACACAGACAATAACGATTTAGTTCAAGCAATAACAGGTTTGTAACTAACCTTAAACTATTTTCGAAGCTTCTAGAATATTGCTCTATTCAAGAAACTTTCAACAGGTACCTGAGTAATACTGGCAGCCAAAAAGTAACAATAGAGCGTAACAAAGAAATAAAAAATGGTTAACACAAGAAGTAGTACAACAGAGAAATATAATGTTGTAGATAGTAAAAACACTAACAATACATTGGTAAGGTATAAGCATAATCAACCTATAATGTTCCCACTGCTAGGACACAGGCCTCTTCTCTATGAGACGGAATGGGCTATAATCCACCACGAGGGCCCAGTGCGGATTGGTAGAGGTCAAATGTCTTCGATTTTTTGGTTCTATTTCTCGGGTAAGGTGTATACCTCCTGGGCTGCGGGACTGTTCGAAAGAGATACCGCGGCCGTTCCGCGGCCCTGGAACGCAAAGGGCAAGGAAGGAACATGGATGGGTACAAATCTGACACTCCCTTCCGCTCTGCCCGGAGCGGGAGAGGTCGTTTGATGATTTCCCAACTGAAAAAAAAAAAATGGAAAATGTACCTCCTTTTTTTAAATTTCATTTCAATCAATAAACACAAAAAAAAACTATCTTTACTTTAAGTACTTCAAAAGCACGTATTGGTGCTCGCTCTCATTAGAACACATACTATGCAGATAATTTTGAATGTTAACATACACAATATCACGACTGTAATCCCCGAAAGTTAAGCAGAGGAGCAATTGAATTGGAAATTGTAAAATTTTTAATTACATATGAATTTATTTAAAAACAACTCAATACTATGTACATTATATACAGACTACAAATAGAACAAAAATAATGCTAAAAAAAGAAGATTTTTAAAATGTCCAAAAAAAGTGTAAAGCTAAAATAACTTTACTCCATGGCGGAATTTAGGAATAATTAAAGCTTGCGTAAGAAAAATCCGAAATTCAAGCAGAAACCACTTACCTTTTTTCCAAAAGGCCATTTAATTTGTATGACGTCATGAAACTAGGAAGGGCAAACATCTAGTCCATGACTAATGTATACCTCGATGTATTATGTAAAACAAAGGATAAAAATGTTGACATTCCTTTCAAGGTGTGCTCATAAAGTGACGGAATATCATTTCCTATTGGAATGAAATTAAAAGAGAAACATATGTGTTCGTCTCCTGAGACATGTAGACGCTGTGGATCAGTTACATCCCCACACGACTTGGAAAAATCTTCGAATGCTGCTTTTCTGAACTCAAAGTTAGTTCCTCGATTTAAACAGCATAGTAAATATCAAAAGCAAGTGTGTGTGTGTTACAAGAGTAATGAATAATAATAAAAAATCTTTTTTTGAAAAACACGCTTTAGTGTGGCATCATTTTATTTCACTTATTCTTCCCAGTAAACCCTTTTGATTATATTTATATCATGATAGATTAGATATCAAGAAAATTCATAAAAAAACAACGAGTCATCCATCTTTGGGAGTCCACCATATTGGATTTAAAATTATGTCAGCTAACTAATGCCTTGTCATCCAAACTGAACATGCTTGCTCAAGGAGATGCCCAAAAATTGTATGAGCCTGTTCCCCAGAATGTACAGATATAAAGTTTATAAGAAGGTTACGGTAAGTTACGAATATTTTACAATTTGGGCTCGGTATGGGTTTAGTTTTCCCTGTTCTGTTCTTTTTAAACGAAAATTTCTTCAAAAAGGAGGAGGTTCTCAATTCGGTTGTGTTTTTTTTTTTGTGTTTGTTACCTCATAACTCCATCATTTCGAAACCGATTTGGAAAATTCTTCTTTTATGTGAAAGGATATACTTCCCGCTTGGTCCCATAGAAATTTCATCAATATCGGTTCAGTAATTTGGTTCCTTTTCACGTTAATTGGTACATCACGCGACGTCTCATGAAGTCTTGCATGTTACATTTGACGTACTTCCCGATTTCCAATCGAATTGAAATTTTGCACACTTGTGTATATCGCGTGATAGTGTAATATATAGATGACATGGAGCTGATCTGATGATGGAGCTGGAAGGTGGCCTTAGGAACTCCGTTATGAAACGACATAACCCCATCGAGTTTGGGCTCGTATGATTTGTCTTGACGAGTACTTTGTCTCTAGATGGTATCCAGGGTCTGACAATGGAGTTGGAAGGTGGCCATAGGATCTCCGTGATAAAACGACGTAACCGCATCGAGTTTGGGCTCGTTTGATTCGTCTTAATGAGTACTTTGTCACTAGATGGTAACCTGGGTTTGATGATGAAGCTGGAAGGTGGCCATAGGATCTCCGTGATAATACGACGTAACCGCATCGAGTTTAGGCCTGTTTGATTCATCTTAATGAGTAGTTTGTCTTTAGACGGTATCCAGGGTCTAATGACGGAGCTGTAAGGTGGCCATAGAAACTCCGTTATAAAACAACATAACCCCATTGAGTTTGGGCTCGTATGATTTGTCTTGACGAGTGCTTTGTCTCTAGGTGCTATCCAGGGTCTGACAATGGAGCTGGAAGGTGGCCATAGGATCTCCGTGATAAAACGACGTAACCGAATCGAGTTTGGGCTCGTTTGAATCATCTTAATGAGTAGTTCGTCTTTAGACGGTATCCAGGGTCCGATGATAGAGCTGTAAGGTGGTCATAGGAACTCCGTTATAAAACGACATAACCCCATCGAGTTTGGATTCGTTTGATTTGTCTTGACGAGTACTTTGTTTCTAAATGCTATCCAGGGTCTGACAATGGAGCTGTAAGGTGGCCATAGGATCTCCGTGATATAACCACGTAACCGCATCGAGTTTGGGCTCGTTTGATTAGTCTTAATGAGTAGTTTGTATTTAGACGGTATCCAGGGTCTGATGATGGAACTGGGAGGTAGTAGAGTCTATGATCTTGATGGGAGTGGGTGTCATATGGGCATTCAACATGACCTTGGTTTTGTCCATGCTAATTTTTTAGTACATTTTATATATTTTTTAACGGGGGAATTTTTTTTTTGTTAAAGATATGCTGTTAACAAGGATTTGTGTTAGATACCACAACTAAAAAGGATAAAATAAAAGCTTTTTTGCAAAAAAAAACCGACTTTAAAAAAAAAACACATAATAGAAACTTTTTGGAAAAAAAAATAACCGACTGCCAAAAAAAAACGTAATAATAAAATTACAAAAAAAAAGTGGAAAATAACTTAACTTTCGGAAGTCGGTGGCAAAAAAATCAATGAAACAAACAAAGCCACCGACTTCCGAAAGTTAAGTTATTTTGCACTTTTCATTTTTTCCAAAAAGTTTTTATTGTGTTTTTTTTTAAGGTCGGTTTTTTTTTCTAACTTTGTTTGGCATAATTAAGGGTACTTTCGACTTTTCGAGTGAAATTATGAGTTCTTTTAAATATCTGGCATGGTACGTTAAACAGTTTCCAAAATTCTTGATTTTTTTATTATAATAATTTGTAATACTTTTATTATTGTACACTTGGGGCAGGTTTTGTCCATCTCGTGACAAATCAATCGGAAAGCGGAACCTGGGTAAAATTTAATTTCAAAGATTTTTTAACTTAGTTACAGGTGAAGCGAAACAAAGCGTGTTAATGAAATAGATGGAGAAGGAGATGAGAGCCAAAGAAAATACGGGTGGATTGTGTGAATAATAATATGAAAGCAAAAGTAATAAACGATACGGTGACGGCTGCCAGGAAGAACAGCAGGAAAAAACGTGTTGCGCAGACCCCAAGTAACACGAGACAAGGACAGGATGATTACAAGAAGATAAACAATATTCACTAAGTGGCCTTTCTAAAGAATCGAGGAAGTAAGCCAATCAATCAACTAGTTTTAATTTATATACTATTGTTTATTTAATTTGCGAAGTCTTTAAGGTCGTAGGAAAGAGATACCGCGGCCCTGGAACACAAGGGGCAAGGAAGGAACATGGATGGGTTTTAGTCAGTACAAGACTGACACTCCCTTCCGCTCCGCCCAGAGCGGAAGAATTCATTTGATGATTTCCCATCCGGAAAAAAAAAGGACCGCCAATTATCATTATTATTGATTATTATTTATAGGATTACCTTGAATTAATGTAGTTATTTGCAAAAACAACATTAATTCAAGGCTTTTGTGTTAAGTTCTTTGATAGGAAAGAAACATCACGACATCTAGTATTCGAAATTTCCTCCAATTCGATTAAAAGTTGAACGGGAAAGTAGAAAGATATAAGTAAATATTATATAACATTACCGACTGCAGTCACAATATTTGAATCTAGATATTTATATTTTATATCTTAAAACATAACTGAATTAAAGTATTATGTTGTTTTGTAATAAGACAATGAATTTCCCCTTTTGTTGTTCAAATATATGTATAACTCGTAAATGTTTAACTTCTTATCGTTTGCGTGACAATTAAAGCTCTTTTGTAGTTAGTATATTTAGATAGTCTATTTTTAAATACTTTAAACGTATTATGTTTATTGGTGCATATCCAATTAATTTTTTTATAAAGCAACGTTATGTAATCTAGTTTTCATAGTTTATCGGTTGCACAAAAAAGGTTTCTCTCTGTGGCCATTAAGTTCAGTACCTATTTTGTGGTCCAGGCATGAAAATGTTGCTGGCTGAAAATAATCCATAAATGTATCGAAATTATTTCGATTTTCCGTGTTCCATGGCGCTTTTACCCACCTCTTAAGTTCCAAATAATACCTTTTATTTTCATTTACTGAAAGACTGATAATAATAAACTGGTAGCCGACCCCAACATAGCAGAGAAAAAGCAGGGATTGATGAAAATAAAAAAAAAATACAAGCTTACGTCATTCAGTTATTTACAAAAAATGCAACGTGTTCTTGTACAGATTAACTAAGATAACATATTCCCAGGATTGACATTGTTTGATAATGTTAAAACACGGAGGTGAATCCGCCCACCATTATCGTGGCCATTTTGTAAATCCTGTGAACCATCATGGCGACCGGTAATCACCATTTTGGATCAGCGATGATGAGTGATGACCGTGCGTCCGCATTCAAGGTCATGGTGTAAAACAATATTGTAATTAATTCGCTTTGACTAGTGAGAGACCGTGGTTTTGTTCGCTTTTGTTTGCGTTGTATAATGGAGAGACCGCTTTTGGTTGTTAACAGAAGGTTAGGTGGTTAACAGTTGGTAGAAACTCCTATTCTTTAATCTGCAGCAATTTAAAACTTAAATATAGTAGTGTATAAACTCAAACTAAAATGTAGATTGGGGTTCATAGAAATTCGGTTTAACTGTATTTGACACATGGTAACAACGGTATCGACACCAACGAACCAGTATAGATTAATCTAAAACCATTTCGAAATACCGTTATGGACATTGTGAAGAACCGCATCAAAAAAGTATAGGAATGCTTTATGAACCTTGTAAGTAAGGTACATTGAAAATTAAAAAGACAAACAATAAAATGGACCGTTACACAGCTTAAAGAAACATTTGAACTCAATCAGCCATGTGAATCTGATCTTTTCTTGCGGCTTGCCTTGCTTGTATATAATATTAAGTAGCTTTATATAATATTTTCTTTTTACAAATATTTATAGTAAACACAGACATACATTCCTTAAATTATTTGTTATAGATTACAATCTAAATGGAGGGCATGCGATGGCTGACGCGTAATGGCGGATGGCGCGAACTGTCGCCGCCATATTGGATAGCATCGCCCGCGCAGCCGCGCCGACGACTCATGCCATTGTACGTGGCTTCCGGAAAAGCGCACTCTTTGGGGTCACTGAATGTAAGCTTGTTAAGTTTAATGAGATCTCAAACTATCATAAAATTCACAAAATTAACCCTTTGGGTGGTTACGAACTGCTACGAGTTTATGCTACGCGTCTACGAAAGGAAAGACGTTGGTGAGTTCAAAAGATTTTTGGTGAGCATTTCGAGAATAGAGTTACATTCATCGCAGTTGGCGCATATTATGTGCCTGAAATAGGTATTAGTGCAATATTGGTGGTTATATGAACACACCTTCGTGCATAGCTATAAGTTATAATGACCACACAGGTCGCCCGCACTGAATTTGTTAGTGTAACAATGGTCCACGCACGTCCACAAAGTATAATGATATTTGTTCGGCCACCAGCACCAGTAAACACGGATCTTTATGGAAAATTAGCGATGCGTAGCGATGGTGTGATTCGCTCACATCGATGCTCTCCCATTGTCGTCCCCCCCTTAATGTGATTTAACTGAATTATGGAGTAGAAATGGCCACATTTGGTTTTGGCTGTCCAGTGGTTAGCCCGTGCTTGTGATCCCGGTGTGTTGGGAACACTTAGCGACCGTGTGTAGCGTGATTGCTTGGACATTGTGCGTGAAGACTGAAGTGCTACGGCTACGACGCGGAGCTACGTCTCGTAGAGGACGCCTTGACGGAAAAGCTCTAGTAAGTTTCCCACCTTGGCGTAGCGCGTAGCTTGTAACCGTAAGCAATTTTTTTTTTTGTGAAGTAGATGTTTTTCAGAGAATTGATATCGTTTTGTATCGTCATTTACTTTGTAATTCTACTGGATCGAATCGTTGTAGGTACTGTGTGTACAGAAAGCAAAGTAAACTTTGCACATTTTCAAGTTTAAACAACTCGGATTATTGTATATATCTTACCTACTCAGTTGGTATTTGGTACATGAATCTCATGGTAAGTTTGACTATTCCATAGTTAACTTTAATAAACGTGTTGTTTACTAACGATTTTCTTCTAGTAAGACGTATGCTGAAATGTAAGGTTACTTATTTAAACATAAATGTATAACTTATACTGAATACTCACCATTCACCATCTGAATGGCCCCCAAAATTTTTAGGTTTTAACGCTAGCTGAAAATTGTCTCGATGAATTTTAGATACTAATCTTCTGCCCATCAATATTATTAAAGCCCCTCACAAACAATATCAATAACATTCAATAAAACCCGTAGCTTCGCAAAATAAACGAATAATAACAAAACATGTGTGCTTAGGGCGGCGCCGGCGCAGCGATGTGTGACGCATTATGCAACGCAATGCGTGTCCCGCACGTGCATTGAAAGGAACAATCGTTGTAAATATACAACTTTATAATATAGTGGTTTATTCCAGACAAAACATACTTGTGAAAGTAGACTGTTACAGAATAAAAATAAGGTATTGTCCATGACAGAATACGGAGGGTAAGGAACGACATGACACTATTTATTGCGCAACTCCGTGAATAACTTATTAATCACTAGCTTATGCCCGCGGCTTCGTCCGCGTGAAGGTCGGTAACTGTCCCACGGGATACTACCGGGATAAAAAGTATTAAATATGTCAATCCAGGTTGTAAACTATATATGTGCCAAATTTTATCTAAATCCGTTCAGTAGTTTTCGCGTGAAAGAGTAACAGACATATTTACGGACGTCAGAACATCAAACTACCCGAAACTGTAAAATTTTGCCATTCCACCTTGAACCTTTTGGTTTAGCGATAAAGTTAAAAATCGATTAACATGAGTACATCCATCTATCCTTACAAACTTTCGCATTTATAATATTAAGTTATTGATCATTGCAATGGGTTCGATTTTTTTTGTCCTTATTCAATTTTTGACTGATTTGCACAAATTAAACTTTGTACACGCCGAACTTTTTGCAGGGCAACATTTTGCAATAGGAATCAGAACACTGAGTAACTTTCTATATTAACTACGTTTGTTATAACTTTCATTGTTGCCCACTAGCACAGGTAAACCTTGCTCCCCAAACTGTAACGTCGGACCTTCTACATTTAGGAATTAGAAGTCTCTGCATGTTAAATTGGATCTATAACAAGGGAAACGTCAACTGAACTTGGTACAGCCAATTGCATAATGTGTCATAATATACACAAAAAAAACCATTTCTCAAAAGCTTAATTCCAAAACTTATTTAAAGATCACTTCTTTAAATAAGTTTTGGAATTAAGCTTTACTTATTGCAAAAATCCAAATGCGGAAATTATTTATTCTGCAAAAAATTTCAACTGTCTACCTCTTACGGATCATCAAATCAAATCAAATCAATCTTTATTTGCGAACACAGGTATTACAATAAAGGTCTTATACATTTTAGTAGAGCTCTAGGTCCTACCAATGAAATTGGTGTATCATGAGATATCGCCCGCTAACAGACAGACAGACGGACGGACAGAGGCTTAGTAATAGGGTCCAGTGGGCAGTTACCCTTCGGGTACGCAACCCTAAAAAAACGAGATTTCGCACTTTACATACGTTTTTACAGTAGTGTCTAGGTTAAATTTCCTAATAAGAGGAGACAAAGCAGTTTTTGTCATCTAAAATAAGTTATTGTTGCAAATCATCGCTTAAATGATTAAGTAATATTTTTGAAAAATTGTTCCTCGATTAATCAATCCACGTGGAAAGTAAAGAAAGATAAGCATTTAGTTCCAATAGACAGTTCCCTTGACGATTTTTGTTATGATATCTTCAATTCTAGATATAATCGGATATTCAGCGTTATCTCAAGTACTTACTTACTACAAATCGTTACGGGTAGTGTGACAGTATGATGCTATCAGTCCGTGATGTGAATGATACACACGTGATCATCACTAATGACGTGGGCTTATGATATTCTGCAGTGGCAAGATAAAGGAGTCACGAGGAAATTTGTAGTATTCTGTAGGCGTGCTCCATCGTCATAGACAGATGGACAGCAGTGGCGAAGGTTCCATACAACTCGATTTCTGCCGGCTTCCTTTTGAAAAATGGCACAATCAGTATTCTATAGAAAAATAATGGAATCACATGAAAGACACGTACTCCGCCTTACCTCTTACAAAAATTGACCCTTTGCTACTGATGGACAGGATGGTTGCCTGTTCTATTGAGTCCTAAAACATAACATTTTACCCGTAGGTTTAGGCAGAGGCTACCTTTAGTAGATACTTACTAGATAGGTAGGTACACCAACATTACGTCAGTTATGTGTAAGCCTCATGTATTAGGAGGCGATGGACACTACTGAAAGTGTCAAACACGTTGCCAATTTTGGGCAAACTCAATTTGAATTGTCATCGACACGCTAAGAAGAAGAAGGAGCCGTGCCCGCAGCCAAGCTCACATCCATACTCCGGGCTTGCTATAACCCTAAAACATTTCAATAGAAAGGTGGAAAAATATTCATACAGAATCAGGTATCTAGAACAGAAAAGAATTTGCCACGTTGTGTATGAGCTGAAAATGGTTAAATCTTGTTCCATGCTATTAATCTAGATACTGTTTATCGAATAACCTAAAGTAACTTACTTAACAATAAACAAAAAAAAATAGCGTCAAATATTCAAATTTCAGGTGGTGATAGTTTGATAGAAACTATAACTATATACCTATAGATGCAATATACTTCAATTTATGATCCCTACCGGGCAATCCTTCAACATTCAATGCAGTGAATCGATTTTATGTCAACCCTTTCCAAAATGACTTGGTTAAGGTAAACCTCTTTTAACCCGATTATGGTTAACCTGTAAGTGGGTCACCGCAATCACGGGGATGGGAAAGGAATGAAAAACTTTATATTGATCGCCAGAAGCAGGAATATCGCTTTATGTTGAATTGAAAGAATAAGTTCAAATGTCTCGCTGACAAGCAGTAAGCACTTATTGCATAAAAATCCTTGTAAAACAAAATTAAATGTCAGACAAATTGTGGACGCGGCAGTCAGATACTCCGGATTACTTCAATATTTGACAGTGTCTGCAACCGGTCCCCGAATTGGTTTACCTCAACTGATCGTATACCTAGTTCACTGGGTCGAAATCCATGATGAGCCTGTGTTGGCAACAAGGCTTACTTACCCACTTCATCATCATCAGTCTTCTGGCCTTATCCCAATTCATTTGGGGTTGGCGGTGGCGCATCATGTCTTCTTTCTTTTATACTTCTCTATTACTCGGCAGACACCTCCTTTCAGTAGACACCTCCTTTCTTGCCATATCATCCTTTATATAGTCCATCCATCGTTTCTTTCGTCTTTTTCTTACCTACCCACGTGTCTAGTATTTTGCCTGTTGTTATGTTGATTACGTAATAAATAGTGGAAAAATATGAGTAGATAATAAGTTACGTTGTTAGTGCATTCGTTACAAGCTCGAGGCTAAGGATTTATATAATCTTTGTTTAGTTCAGAAAGTATTTAGCTCGTTGCTTCTCAATTATAAATCTTGTTGTTATAATAATAACACTCCGGTTAATTAAACAGTATTATAATAAACGTAGAAAGTATAAAAAGGAGTCATTTTTATTTTACACTAATTTGGAATTGTTGAATATAGGTGAATCATACAGTTTTTAATTTAATGTTCATCATCATCATCAACCTATAATGTTCCCACTGCTGGGACACAGGCCTCCTCTCTATGAGAGGGAATGGGCTATAATCCACCACGCGGGCCCAGTGCGGATTGCTAGATGTCCCATGTCTTCGAACTTTTGGTTCTAGGACATGCCGGTTTTCTGACGATGTTTTCTTCACCGTTTTTGAGAGCAGTAGTGATGAAATAAATTACACAAAGTAATGCGCATGCCTGGGTTCGAACCCACGACTTATTGTTCGTAAGTCGGGGTCGCTACCACTGGGCCACCGCTGCTTTCATTTAATGTTCATAAAAATCCAAATAATGTTTCCGCAAAATAAGTTCCCCAAAATAATAAAGCACCTAATGATTAAAATGTTGATAATGATGATAAGGGCGAATTCCACCAATGAGGCTGAACGCATTCTAATTGGGCACATTTAAACTGTGTTCAAGAGCTGTAAGTGACACTGGTGGCCCTTGAACGCGGTTTAGCTCTGCTGATCGCGTTCTATTTCAATGATGGAATTCGTTTTAAGTTTTATTTTATTCTGTTACCATCCAAACTCGAGTCTCTACTTGCCCATACAAACATACCGCCACATTATAAGCAAAGACCAGTTTTTTTCCGTCTAATTAAGTGATGTGTATGCGGACTTATATCACTTAACTTTTAATGTCAAGGCGTGGTGGGACACGTGAGGCAAATATGCCATAGATATAAATACTTATAGAGACTAAATATAGAAGCAATCTAGACATTTAGTCAGGTCAACAACTGCATACATGGACGACTAGCTTAGACCGATGACGTAATAGCAACTAGGTACTGATTAATTTGCATAAATGTCTTGTTATTTCGGTATCCAGAGAGTAATATTCAGAAATTTTACCTTTAAAAGTCTTTAATGGATTACCTGTGGTCACTGTTTTACCTTTATCCAAATGAATTTAGCAGCTACATACTTTAGAAAAATTAAAAATATCCGGAATTCTGTCAAGATTTAACTTATTGATGTCTGTCGAGACACTCGTCTGTCGAAAACCACTAGAATTGCATCAATGTGTTTATCGTCCGCCAATGGCTGAGCATAAGATCTTACACGTAAACCTTTGCCTAGATAGACGTCTTAGTATATTTTAGTGATTATAAAAAAAAAAAACAAAAGTCCTAATGTTACACCATAAAAAAGCTTTCATGCTTTTTGTAAAAGTCAACCTAACTACGTCACTGACAGAAGATAGCCAAAGTAATAAAGCAAACAAACTGATACTAGTATAAACTAATCAGAAAGCCAAAAAAATAAGTCTACTCGAAATTCAGGCCGATATTAGTTATTGCACAATACATACAAACAAAATACTTAAAAATAAACATACTCGCACAGCTGAAATACAGGAAAATAGCCAACAAAGTAATGCGGCAGTCATTCTTTTTTTTTTGTTAAAAATGTTTTAATGTCATTCTTTTCAGCCTTGAAAGTAGACAAAGAATGGAATTTTTCCCACGAAAAAATGTCAAATAGATTCAGTTGTTGATTTACTCCATATATTTACACAAGTTTTGATAGATAGCGAGTATCCTATTCCGAAATTTGGATTTTATGATCCAGAGAATTGTCTCTATGAGTCCATGTTGCAAGCCCTTGCACCATAATTTCCCACGAGCCCATCCTAACCCAGCCCAGCCCAAGCCAGGCCCTTCAATGGTAGCTCGAACATTTTTCACACCATTTCGTTGCGCGTGATTGGTTTCCGTGAAAAGTGTACTATTTGATCAGTGATCGTCCCTCATTGTACGCTTTGAATTTGAGGAATCGTTTACGAACAAAGGATTGGACTTTCACTAAAATAGGTTAACTGCTTATCTATTATATTTTTTCATAGGCACTACTTGTGTTGGTTTAACAATGTTTTGGGACCTTTCTCAGACTTTCGATCCAGTAAATCTTTGCAATTTTGATAGATCAAATTCCTCGCAGTGTCTACTCCTTTCTATAGTTTAAACTAGCATCAAAGGGTATAGTTAATACTTTTGCTTGTTCACGTATCATTAAATAGAGTACCCCAGGGATTCGACTATGCCCATACCACATACATCAGTATAATCAGTATTCCCATACATCAGTGAAATTCGCAAATTTTCATCTCTTTGTCTGTGTTTGTACCTACCTAAAAACTCTAGAAGCCTTTGTCTGATTCACAAATATACAAGAACTTATCGGTAAAACTACAAAATTATGCCTCATAACACGAACAAAAGGTGAACCTATTCAAAATCCATCGATCCCATTCTGCAAACAGCCAGACAGTGATTTCATGGTAAAGATAACTGTATCAAAATTTGGATGCTTCGTCATTTGGCCAATTGGCCCGACGAGGACATTGGTCGGAGCACAATGGACCGGACGCCAGCATCCGCTTTCTATCGGCACATTTTTTTTGGAAACACCAAAATTTTCATAGTCCAAACCTTCGGCCTGGCATTGTCATGTAGATTTGAGGTTCATTATGTTGCTAGTACTAACTGGTAGTGGTAGATAGTACCTTAACTACCTACATTTTGATACTTGCGAATTTAGAGCTACTGTGGGCTTGTACAGCGTAGATGTGAGAGAAAGCGTGAAGTGACCGATAAGCGGTTTACTACACGATTTGCGTCTCTTTTTTTGAGAGCAATAAACTTCCGCATTCTTCTTCCATTGGCGTCGAATTGAACTCCTAAACTCCTTCGACATGGATATGGTAGGGCCTAATTGCAGTAGATTTCGACCTCTCTTGGACCTGAGAGAAATATCGGTGATATGGTTGTACAAGTTGAACTGCGCAGTTAAAACTCCTTCCTTATATTATTTTTGCTTAATTATTGGATATGGTATTGTTATCATTGTTTTCATGCGCATACCATATACAATTCGTACCTATTCATTAATTACCTTTGGAACAGGAAGGAAAACTGTAGGGAACTGTTATAATAGGCATGTACCAATTAAATACAAGCAACACAATTGATAATAATGTTATGTGTTAGTCTAGACAATTATGTACTTAATTTGTTTATACACGTTGTTTCATAATATTATGATTTTCTATTAATAACTGCAACGAGTGAAGATAAATATTCAACTTAATTACTTTTATCAAATAGTTCTTCTTCACTTCCGAGAAAATGTACCTCGTACTTAAGACTTACAACAAGCTCCCAATTCTTGCATTCGTGCACCAAATAATTACCAATAATATGTTCTCCGAATTGGTTTTTGGTGCCAATTTGAACATAAACTTTTGGAAACAATACGTGGAAAAACAAATATAACGACATGCAAGAATCTGAGAATGATGAAAGATATTCTTGCGATAGAATTGATAAACGATAGAGGGGTCTATTTTACCGATACTGACATTAACCCAAAACGAGGACAAAAGCCACCTAAACAGGTCAACCATAAAATTCCCAGTTAAAAAGTTATTCCCAATTGAAATATTTCGCAACATTTTATATGAATACAATTAATTGCATCTATTTCACGGGTCTGCGCAAAATAACGGTGTCGATGTCAGTATCCATTACAAAATGGTTGCCATCGATAAAGCTAACAGTACTGTTGTAGTACAAAGAGTTAGGAGTAGTGATGCATGGGTTTTGTGTATGACCAGTTATAGCCCAACACTTTGTGCTCCGATAGTTGCGAATGTTATAAATAAGCCTGTATTGTTCGGAAACAGTATTAGGTTTATACTTGTTAGGGCTGTTGATGACTAGTGCCTGTCAGGTGGGCAATATCACTGAGGGTTTATGACTTGTCGTTGTTTGCAAATTCTGTTACGTCATATGAGATAATGGGATACGTGTGTTTACATCCAAGCCCTTTTTTTTTCGGATGGGAAATCATCAAATGACTTCTCCCGCTTTGGGCAGAGCGGAAGGGAGTGTCAGACTTGTACTGACTAAAATTCATCCATGTTCCTTCCTTGCCCTTTGTGTTCCAGGGCCGCGGTATCTCTTTCGAACAGTCCCGCAGCCCTGGCATACATCCAAGCCCTTAAGAAGAGTTTACGACTGACGGTATTTCATACAAACTTTCAAATCGCTTTTCTTCGAAATTATTGACTGACACTTCATTCGCATAAGCAGGATACATAGGTCTAAAAAGTTGACAGACGAATTTTCGAAAAGATTAAAAAATGAAGATTAGGAAATTTCTGTTTCCATGGAAAAATTAAAATTGGTCTAATTTAGCTATAACATAATTTTTCGAAAATATGTCAACTTTTTGAACCTATGTAAACTGCTTATGCGTATGAAGTTTCTTTAAAATCGGTTCAATCGTTTCGAAGAAAAACCATTTGTATGAAATGCCGTCAGTCGTTAATGCTCATAAACAATAGCAAGAAAATATACATAAAATGTTTTTCCTATAGGTTTCTATTGGCTATCACAAAACCTCATCTTTGAGGAAATCTACGTATTTTTATTACACAAATATTCTGATTCCTATTTGATGAAGATCTAAATTCCAAAATATGGATTGAAAATTGAAACTTTGTTGCCATTCATCAATGTGTACTAGATCCGTTAGGAATTCATGTCAGATCAATATAAACTGATAAATATGGATGCATGCAGAATCATCTAAAGGCGGCCATTGAAATTGCGGTCAGAATCATAGATGACGGATGACTTGATAACGTACGTTGAAAATATGTTGTTGTGTTGTAAAATATTAGTTCAGTTGAGCTATTGAGCAAATGTTTTGTCTTTGTGTCTACAAATAACATCATTGTTATCCTATGATTTTGTCTAGTTCTCAAATAAACAAGTCTTTGTTGTCTTTCTTTACATGATTTAATACTCAACAACGGTATTTGAGGTTAATGTAACATACGAGGTGACTATTTTTAGGGTACCCCTATGAATGCGACTACTGATAAGAATATACCTAAACGTTATTACAATGATAGTGGATGACAGCTTTTGGGGTAAATGTATCGTAAAAGGTGGCTATGAAAAAGGCATCTAGCAATGTACCTACTGTAGTACTGTTAATAACATCAACATTACAACAGTCGAAGAAGTTACCCAAACACGTGTTGATATTAGGGATAAATAAATTAATGAAAAATCGAATTTGAGCCAAAACAACTCTGGACCCAACAGTCCTGTAACAAGACACTTCACAAACACGATAATCAATCGAACTCCAATCAACATTCACATAAAATCGGCGCCAGTCTATACTTAGCGACATAGATACAAACACACAGGTTAATTACGTGCAGAAACATCATAATTTAGATCTATATAGACTGCAATCATCATACGCACGGCCCCATGTAGATGACCACCATAATTTTCTATATGAAGGCCGTGATTATGTAGTAAATGAACCTTTTGCTCTCGACATCATATTTGTTTTATCCAACCTTGTTCTCGATGTCATATGTCAAGCGATGATCGGGTTGCAAAACCATGATCGGTTTCCAAAAGGGTAACTAAGTGGTAATGTTAAACGCATTAGCGAGTAGTTTTGACTCAAGATAGTGCTATTAACTTACGGTTAGCTGCTTACATAATCATTATCTCGGTAGTAAGGAAAAAAGTATAACTTTTTTCCTGAATGCTTATTTCCATAGAATTATCTTTCGTCAAAACAATGTTGAGGAGCGTCCATTGTTCTTTATCATGGCCTAGGGATATGGAATTACGAGTATAAGTTGTATGGAATTTGCACTTATTGTAGGATACTGAGGTTACCCAATTGCAGTAGGAAGTAACGCAAAAATGTATCCGCATAAAGCACAACAAAACAGTGGCTTAGTGGACATTGGACTTATTCGCGAAATGACCTGTAGTCCAGTAGTCGTTTATGGACCCATTACTTACTTGCGAGAGAGGATGAAATATTGTTTTTTGTGTTGAAGATTATGTTTAAATTACACCCGGTTTCTCGGTTTGCCGGTTTCCGCTATTTGTTTCCGATTAATTTCGTTGCGGAATCCAAGACAGTTAAATTGTTTCACTGGGACTTCGTCAAACTCTCGGCGGTTTTCTTCCGGTCGCCACTGTTGATTCTGGCTTTCAGGAGTTGTAGTGGTTATCATAACTTAGAGTGATTCCTTTGAAATTATACATTCTTACGCAAAACTAAAAGTGACTTTCGCAGCCTACATTGAATGATTTAAATAATGCTAAATTAGGGTTTGGCAAATTCTCAAATCAGACACCGAGTTTAAATTAGAAGTGTCGAGACTTACTTCATAAATAATTTAAAGTCTTTCAGCGCCCAGAACCCAGCATATGAGTCGAACAATAATTCGTTTGTTCGCACAACCCGTATCCGTAGCTATGATTTCGCTAGTCGGGTTCTGGGCATGAATACAAGTCATCTATAGTTAATTATAACGACGACTCGGATACGGGTTGTGGGCACGCGAAAGAAATTCGCGAAGTACTGGGCAGTGAATGGGTTAAACACTAATGTTATTGCTGCAGGTGACCATATGTTTGGTCGGTGACGCGGTGGGACCACAACGATAGAAGATGAAGCCCCGGGGGGCGAGTGTCATGCACGCCTTCACTGCGCTTACTATGCTCACCATGGCTAATGGTAAGATCTGGCACATTTACAGCTACCTACATAAACTCGCGCATTTTTTTTCCATTACACTCTCATGTGGATAAGGCGTGAGTTTCACAGTGGTAGCTGGTGGCGTTCTGTGGTTTCAACTTAGAAACACCAGTTGCTATGACCCTTACACACTGCTTTTGTGTCACCCGTTTCCATCTGATCAAACTCAACGCTCCGGGCTTTTCTGGAGAATATCATCAATAGGGTCAGTGAATGTCCAACTCGGTGTTTCCACTCACATACCCCATTCCATCATCCCTGAAAATACTTTTTGTTAGTCGCCTTTTATTCATCCTATTAACCCGACCAAACCACTTTTTATTTTCCTCTCATTTTCTCTTTTTACTTTTGTTTTCAATTTATGAACAAAATATAACGAGGAAATCAATGATTTCCTCATCCGTATCGATGTATCTGTTATCAGATTCTTGAAAGACTCCTGAACAATAACAATAAACATTTAATACGGAAGAATTAATCGATACTTGCGTGGAAACCATGAATGAAATAATCCATACATTGATTGAAACATCTCTTTATATTGTCATAAAAATGATTCAATTACCATATGAGATTTTAAGTTCAGTAAGTCCAGACCGTTTCAAATAGTTATGAAATCAATCTGCATATCGCAATGTGAATCAAGATAAGTATCCGGCTATTTGAAGCCAAGTAGTTACCTAACATTACATAACATTAACTCCCTGTTTATAAACTCAGACGCATGATGTTGAAGCGTGCTCTAAAAATAAACCACATTGTCCCCAGCTCAAACGACTTGCAACCAAGGAATGGGACGAGTAATGTATGAAAGGCTACCGAATCAACAGCTACATGGATTCGATGATGACGTCGTAAGTATAAAAGAAAAGAACTGCGACAAATCTGGTTAGGACTTTGAATTCGATTATTTCCTTTAAATTCCTCAAGGCTATTCAATCATACGATGGAACGCAACATCAAATAAGTTTATGTTGAATGTTGATAAACAAATCGTGGCACGATTAAAACAGTCAAAACATCATTAAATTTGCATTATTCATTCCTCATTAACAAAGGTACGTGAAACGGCGCCACCTTTTCGTGTCTTGGAGAAATGCCAGGATCTATGCCTGCGTGATCGCTCTGGAAACAGCCTCGTTCGGACTTGCAACTCTATAGACTTCCAACCAGGAGCTCGCATTGCTGCCTTTAGCCCTGAACCGGAATACGAGGAATCTACGTGTTATTTGACGCGGGAACAGGCCGCGCCTGAAGGCATCGGAACTCTCATGATTGTACCGAACAGCGTTCACTTCAATGAGATCTGTCTAACATGTGAGTATCTAAAAAATCGACACTTATCAATATCGTTGTGATATCGTTAGTTGTTCCGGTCTACACAATGGTTAATGTCATTATCATTGTTCTAGCAAATCGTCCGGAGCGTGAATGTCCATCCCGTCGGTATGTTTTCGAACGCCATGCTCGTAAAAGACTCAAACTTCCACCTTCGGATCTCAAGGAAATTATGGTAGCAAACCGGACGGAATGCGAAGACAAATGCCTGGGAGAGTTCAGTTTTGTTTGCCGTTCTGCCACATATGACTCTGCTTTGAGGACTTGTTCGCTGAGTAGATTTACTAGGAGGACACATCCAGAGTTGTTAGAAGATGACCATAATGCTGACTATTTGGAAAATACTTGTTTAAATGGTAAGCATATTTTCATAGTTTTAACGAATCCACCCTGGCCCGTCTCTAACAATTCTATAACATTTTTGTAGCTGAGCGTCGCTGCGATGGGCTAGCTGTTTTCATAAAAGAAGAAAACAAGCGTCTCGGTGGACCGTTCGAAGCTGATGTTTTCTCGAACATGACTCTCGATGAATGCCAGGCAATGTGTGTTCGGGCAGAAAAGTAAGTTACAGTTTTAAGTATATAACTTTCTCGTTGTGCAACGTGGACTGTCTCACATGTAAATTGTATTTTTTCTAGATATTTCTGTCGCTCGATCGAGCATGACGCTATGACTCGCCAGTGCGTTCTCTCTGAAGAAGACTCGGTTTCACAAAAAGACGATGTTACTGTCAGCGCATCTCCCACCCATCACTTCTACGACCTTGTTTGTCTGGACAATCGTGAGTATTATCGTGATCGTATGTTTGCCTATGATAACCGCTGTATATAGTATCTTTATTTAACTACGCTTTTTTTTTCAAGCGTTTGATGCTTGGCAATTAACATTTTCCTGAATTAACGATGCATGAAACCACATTAAGGTTTTTCTCACGATTATGATCAGTCTCTCATCGGGTGACAGCTCGCGGCACGGAGTATCCGGACAACAGTGTGACGTCACACCTATTTTCGCCCGGACGCCGGCCGGACACGGCTTTCCAGAGGTACCGGAACAGCCGGATCACCGGGGAGTTCCACTCGGAGATCACCGGCCGCTCGCTCAGCGAGTGTTTGGATGAATGTTTGAGGCAGACCAGCTTCCAGTGCAGGTAATGTACCGAATCATGTCACTGTGCCGTTTGACCACGATTTCGAAATGCGCATGTCATCTCTTTTCAATTGACGCCCATATATTTACATAACTTCTCGACCGTAAAAGGCCGTTTTGTAACTCCAACCGATATTGTCTCCAACATTCCAAATGTTTACTGTAAAGATAAGCAGCACTTTACTTTCGAGAATGCTTTTGTTATCTATCCTAAAAACATCAATAACGACAGCTATATCGGCAATAACCTCCCACATAGCTCAGATACTAATCATAACAAAATCTCTGACCTATAAAAACAAAAACATATTTTGGTCTTCGGAACCTAAAAACAGTCCATTTATCTGGTTAGCTTTATAGGTCACAAGTACATGTTGAGATAAGGTGTAACAAGTTCGTTGTACGATTGCGTGCGTGTGGGCAATTCAACAACGTTCAGCAACGTTATAGCATTGTTGATTGTCGCAGGTCGGCGGTGTACAGCGACCGAGCCAGGACATGCCGACTGAGCAGATACAATCAGAAGGATGGCATGCGACTGCTTTACGATCCCGATTTCGATTATTATGAAAATTTAATGCGTGAGTATCGTTTGGGTTCGCATTGTAAATGGTTTGTTGTTTGATTTTACGAAATAACGATTCCGAATGAATTGCGATTGGTTGGAGCAATTTTAATGAAATAATTTCAGTTCAAACGGTACTTTTTGTAGCTTTTTGGGTCACGTTAAGTTTATGCACAAAAAACAGTAAATGTCGTCAAAATGCATTCATTCATTTTCATGGAAGTAGGAGAACTTTCAATGACAATAATCTTTCAAAATGTTGTTTCAAAATGTTTCAAACAACATTAAAGCAATGCAAAGTGCTGCTAAACTAGCAGTCGCGTATGCGTCGTAAACCTAGTCAATCTAGGTCATGCACAATTGCACATGACATGAGAATGTTCAGACAACACATGACGTATTGCACTCGTAAAAGAGTGGAAGGAAGAAACTAATCAACGTATCAATACAAATTGGGTTTAATAGAACTGAGCACAGCGTACTATGGTATGTGTGATTACAGGAGTTATAAGGGTTACCAGTGTGCTTTTCATACTTTTAGATAGTCAAACTATAATTTTTAATCTGTCTAATTTCTTAAGGAATTCAATCGTCAGACAAGACTCAACAGATGTTTATGTATTGCTGAACTTTCATATATGTACATGTATTCAGCCTTCAGAGGTCGTTGTTTTATAGCTCTGTTAGAGACATGAAGTTTATATCTGAGATGCTAATTTTACAGATCTTTTCTTCATAACAATGTGCATTATTTTTTTCATCCAGTTTTTACGTTTGACACCCTTTAATAGCCAGTCAATTGCCTCAACAACGCAGTTGAAGATCACCCGACATTGACCCTCCTGTGTCCACAAATAGATTTCCTTTATCTGCTTTATTAGTGTAGATTTCAGGCCAGATATAAAGTTTCTGTAAATAGGTATATGAGTTGCTACCGCGGGTCTTGTGCAGGCTGAAGTACAAGAAGAAATTTCAAAGGATACGAACGATAAAATGGTGACAAGAGTGACCGATGCGGAGGTCAAAATTTGTTTTTTTTTTTCAATTTTCGTAAACTTATAAGGGATAACAATTACAAACAAGTAAACCTGTTAAGTTTATATCCAATGCTAATCATGATTATGTTCCGACAACATCAACAATTATCAGACTGGCACTTGGCATCTCAGAGTTGCCAAGAATCGAGCTAAGTGTCCAGTGTTGTTAGTTGTCCAGTGTTGGACTACTGTAGGTTGATGATGATGATGAGTTAGCTTCTCTTGAGACTATAAAAATAATCCACGAAAAAAAGTGTTCCACAAACATGTTCAAATTCTTGTAAGCACTCCGTAAGAATAACAACTCCTTGGAAGAACAAAATATTGACGTCTATGATTTCGGCATTCAGATCAGCTAGTCGCGGGTGAGGCCGAAGCTGGGACTCCTGGGACGGGTTCTCAGGGCAATTGGGGGGGACGGCCCGCCACTTCCACAGGTTCGATGCATGATAGAGAGGACGGGGGTTGAGTTGATAAACCAGTGATTGATGATTGTTACAATTTTTGCGTTTCTGCATACGAGTTACAATTTGAAAGACATCGATTGATACAGGACTCTGACCCTCATTTGAAGAGGTCTTCGTAGAACTAGAATGGTGTAAGACTATGAATATTTACATAAACGTAACATCACACCGGTTTTCCGGTATGGTTTAGGCAGAGGTGTACCTATACCCTATTGTAAATACGAGTATACCTGAAATTCGGCAGTTTGTCACTTATTTATTTTCTGGGATCGATATTTATTTTGGGCTCTCGATATTTCGCCGCTGTCGTAAGCGCCATGATCGCGGGTTGACTGGGGAATGCGGTTAATAACTATCACAGAAATAATTAATAAATTATTACATAAATTGTCACTTTCGGGATATCGAAAGTGATAATTTATGTTTAGTTGTAAACCGTGATAGTTTAAAACATAAAAAAACCGCCGTGCGAATAGAAAAGGTTCCTTTCTCACGGGCGGCGGTGGTTTGTTGTGGAGTAAAATCTGAAATGTAAATAATCTCTCATCACTAAACTTAAGTATAATTAGTTTACAAAATATTACGTTGTGATAACTTTCAACAATCACTGGGAAAATCAAATATGTATATGTAGTAGAAATTGTGTTCGGGCTCATGTCTTATGAAGGGAGACCGGTAGATATGCTGTAGTTTCCGTAGATTTTTTGTAGTTTTTAGACAATTATAATGATATCGTAAGGTGAGTATTAGTAGAGCGTTAGAAGTAGATATGTTATAAATTTTGTAAGTGAGTAAACTACTATGTAGATGTTGTTTTGTTATTTCTAGGATAGATTTATTACCAGCATGCTGAACTTGTAAGGTAATCGTAGTTAGTTATTTACAAACATTAGTTAGCAAGTAGTTAGCAGTAGTATAGAGGTTTGTTCGCATGCAAATTGCAACCTATACCAATATTACAAACAAACCCTTACTAATCTCAGCTTTTCATTTCAAGGTGGTAGTAATGGAGGCGACCGGGACCGCTACCCGCCAGGCGTAGACCGCTACCCGGATGACGACCGGTACCCCGACGATGACCGGTATAGCGACCGTCGACCGGACCGGTACCCCGACGACCGGTACCCGGGCGGCTCCGACGACCGCTACCCCGACGACCGGTACCCATCCGGCGTCGGATCAGACCGCTACCCGTCTGACAGATATCCTCCCGGCGTTGCAGACCGATACCCCTCTGATAGGTATCCTCCCGGCATAGATCGCTACCCACCCGGTATTGATCGGTACCCGTCTGGTCCCGACCGATATCCAGTTGGTCCGGAGCGTTATCCAGCTGTCCCTGATCGCTACCCAGCTGCTGGAGACCGATACCCGGCTGCCGCAGACCGGTACCCAGTCGGTGTGGACCGCTATCCCGCTGGCCCTGACAGATACCCGCAGCCAGTAGATCGCTACCCTCCTGGTGTTGGTCCAGGACTTGCTCCTGCAGTTGACAGATACCCCTCAGGCAGTGGAAGATATCCTATCCCCAGTGGCGATCGCTACCCAGTTGATGGCGGCCGATACCCACTCTACGATTATCCAACTACTAACGACATCGGAAGGTATCCAGTTGACAGATATCCTATTAGCCGATACCCCATCGACGTTTACCCCGAAAGATATCCGCAAGATAGATACCCAGAAAGAGTCCCGGTTCGAAGCAGTGGGGGGCGATACCCGTCCAGACCGGGGTGGATCCCTAGCCGCTATCCTGAACGATTCGATCAGGACCGATACCCTGGGACTAACGATTGGGGACGGTACCCGTTCAGTAGGTACCCGGTTGGTGTGAACCGAGACCCGGTACCGCTGGGCGGGGACCGGTACCCTGATATGTATAACAAATATCCGCCGACCGGATCATCATATCCCGGTGAGCACATAACCATATTGTATACGCGTTTAGTTAGAAGACAGCGAATATTGTTCATGATGACATGAGTGAGGGGTTTTTACAGCAGGCTACGGACGTGGTGGCTATTATGGAGGACCAGATTACGTCGGACCTGAGCGCTTCCCGGACAGAGGAATTCGACCTGGCACAGACAGGTGAACACAAAAATTTATGTATTTTCTTACGGTTGGTATTTAGAAATACACACATATTAACTTCTTTATATCAATTGAACAGATATCCGGTGGAGCCCAGACCGACTTTTGGAGTAAGAAGACCTATTGAAAGGCCTAATGGATACCGAGGAACATATCCTCCACCTGGACCAGTAGAAAGACCTATAAGTAAGAAATATTTTTAGATTAAAGTTCTTTTATAGATTTTCGAATGAAATCTTACAATCTCTTGTTTTGGTGTTAGATGGACCCGTATATGGTGGCGGTGGACCTGCCTATGGCGGTGGAGCTGTATATGAACCTGATGGTTCAATAGGACCAGTAGGACCACCAATCAACGGTCTCGGCGGTCCTGTTGGCGGTCCCATTGGTGGCCCTATCAGGGGTCCTATAGGCGATCCAATCGCTGGCAACGGAATAGGTGGGCCTCTAGGCAGGCCTCCAGTAGGACAAAGACCGTGGCAAGGATCGAGATGTGAAGAGGACAGCTTCAGACAAGTAGGCAGACAACGAATGCAAAGGCGATATGTTCGCCGATTCACTACTGCGCAATCCTTGGCGCATTGCCAACGCGAGTGTATAGAGGCAAGAGACTTCATCTGCCGGTCGTTCAACTATCGGTAAGTAAACTTTTCGTGATGTAACCATGCTAGATATAGCACCAGTATTACTGACCCGTATTTGGTTAACAGGGGCGTGGACGGCGCGTACGTTGGGGAACCTCGCGATAATTGCGAGCTGAGCGATCGAGACACTCGGGAGTTGGACGCCGCAAATCCTGCGCATTTTGATAATACGGCTAACGAATATGATTTCTATGAACGAGCTCTTGGAAGGATGGCTGATGATTGCTTGGATGGTAAGAGAACCTAAAAAGTTATGTATGAAAGAACGTTATTTTGGTGTCCACCAGCTACCAACGATTAACACGTCAGTTATATGTACATTGTTTTAGTTAAATACTAAAACTAAAAAAAGGTAAGTAAGCATCTATAATTTCCTTGCTTCTTGCAGTATCCCAAGTATGTAACGAAGATGGCATGGAATTCACTCTTCGACTTCCTGAAGGGTTCTACGGTCGCATGTATACATATGGCTTCTATGATCGTTGCTTCTTCCGCGGAAATGGCGGAGTAGTCAATGTATTGCGTATCACTGGAGCACATGGATATCCTGAATGTGGAACACAGCGGGTTTGTATATTTTTTAATATTGGTGAATATCAGCCATCTTTTTCTTTTTCGTTGCATATTTTCTAAGAATCCGGGAAATTCGACTTGGCTCTGCAATGAGTAATACTCCAAATATTTTCCTCATGAATACGTGTAATATAATATCTCGTAAGCTTTTCAACACCTTATGCTTGATGGCAAAACCCCCCTTTGGCGGAGGCCTATATCCAGCAGTAGACGACTTTAAGATGAAATGACGATGATGATGATGATGAAGCTTTTCAAGTCTGTATTTGAAGATTATGATTTATAAGTTCGGAACGTGATAAAAGTGATATTTTACATGCAAATATCACTCCCGAGTCTTAAAATATACATTAACGGATGTTTTTTTTCAGTACGGAGATACAATGACAAACATCGTAGTGGTCCAATTTAGCGACAACGTTCAAACTTCACGAGACAAACGTTTCAACCTGACCTGCCTGTTCAGGGGCCCGGCAGAGGCTGTAGTCACGTCTAATTACATCGGCGCCGGGTGAGAATTGTGTTATCGAAAACCAATTTGTGTCTATTTGATGATAGAGGATATTGATTGTAACAAATAGATAACAAAACCGCGGAAAAAAAATGGTTAGCATCATTAGAGCTTACTGAATTGCCTTAACTATTTTTGGGATTGTTTTTATCAAATAGACACAAATCTTTAAAATTAACATTGTAACAGATTTTTGCGTGTTTTCATGAGTTCGCTTCTGAGTATCAGTTTAAGTGATTATTTATTTCAGAGGTTTTTCCTAAACATCTATATCTCTTTTCGCTGAAACATTTTGTTTTTATTGGTGGTGTATTTTGGGAGCGTTGTAGAATCATTATTAGTTTCTGGGTTTTCGAAGCGATGTGTTTTTGTTTGTGCCAGATTTTCCTTTATATGTTGCATTTACTGGAATTACTGGAATGTAGACATTAACACTGTGGTTTATTTAGTTAGTTGAATGTTGGTTTTGAGTGCTGTTATCACTAACAGCTACTAACGGTCGACTTTGAACGAATCTGTCTACATATTCATCTCTAAAAGTTGGTTTTTCGTTAAGTTTATCTATAAATTCATTCAAAGTCAGTAATAATAGCCCAGAAAGTGTGTCTTCGAATCTAACCGTAGTCTCGGGTATGATTTGTTTGACAGGTCTGGCAGTCCTATACCCATCGAATATCTGCCTGAAGAGAGCTCCTTGAACTCCAAGGTTCGTCTGATGATTCTGTACCAGGGCAGACCGACCACAACCATAGCTGTAGGAGACCCACTAACGTTCAGATTGGAAGCTCAAGACGGATACAATTATGCAACGGACATATTTGCTACGAATGTGATCGCTAGGGATCCTTATTCGGGAAGATCGGTGCAGTTGATTGATCGAGTTGGGTAAGTGGACTACCTTTTATGATTTTAACTTCCATTTTCTGGTCTACCGCCAAAAAACAAAAGCTCGCCAGTCTTGTAACTGGCAGTCATGCGATGAATCCGCGAATTACTTTCATTCTGTAATCTAATCAATTTTATATCAATTTTTTTCCAGATGCCCAGTGGATCCCGATGTGTTCCCTGAATTGGACAAAGGTCGTAACGGAGATTCTCTGGAGGCAAGATTTAATGCTTTCAAGATACCGGAGTCCAACTTCTTAGTATTTGAGGCTACTGTTCGTACGTGCCGCGATGGATGCCAGCCGGTAACTACTTAATTTTTTATTTTCTTATTAATTGGATACTAAGAATTGAGAAGACAGTCCACCTGATAGTGAAGAGGCATCGCTGTCTGTGGACGTTTGTAGAACTGAAGTGCTTCATATATGCCTTTGGTTTGGCGTTTTACCCCAAAACAACAAAAATAATTGTTGTAGTATGTTAAACCGACACGGTATAGGGACCTCATATACCGACCCTGGATGATACCTATACAGTTAGTTTTACAAAGGTGTGATCATAGAAGAATAGAATTATGTAGGTACTAAATCCATGGGACAAGTTCATGTCACGATGTTTTTACACAGTGTATCACGTGTCTCAACAAAGAGTTTTGCCACTAATCTAACATAACCATAGTCAACGATACCACAGTGAACGGTCCTAGCTAAGTAGATAACGTATGACGTAGGTGTAATTCGTTAAAATCGTCATCGTTTAAGAGTTTGCCGATAATAGTCTCAATAGGACATGGGGCGAAGTAACAACTCTTTATTAGAACAATTTGTTCCAATAAAGGGCTATAGGTAGATATCGACTGAACACACACACTCTCGTATCTGCTTAGTATGTAGAACGTGCCTATTTTGGGACAAGAAATGATTCCTCATCCTTGTACAAATTGTCTGAATTATCAGATAGTTTGTACAAAGATGATAAGGATGAGTCATGAGATGCCGAGGACGACTAATAGAGAACTAGGAAGGAGACTTGCTGCGCCGATCCCAAATAAATTGGGATAAGGACAGGAGCATGAAGATGACGATGCAGATGATCTAGCTATAATTGTATGGACAGTTTTACAAAACCGCCATCAGGTTCTGTTTTCTACTTACCTTTGTGTGTGCTAGTAGTTTTGTCAAGCAGTCTGTATCTCTCTTCATTGAAAATCATACAAAAGTTGGGTTGGTAACTAAAACAGTGTAGGTAAGCAAATCTGCGTGACACATGTTTTTAACATCATTATCAAAATGAACCTATTACTGTCTGTACACACGATTTGAATTACGTCAATCCATATAAAAATATACTTTATCGGGCTCCATCCCGTTACCGGGTTATCGCGTCTTAAGATAACTGTATGTTAAGATGTGGTTCATGTAGAAAATAGAAGCTGTTTATGCAATTTAACTGTTTCGTCTATACGATCTTCTGACCTTGCTTATCTAGTAGTATCACGTGAATAACAAATGGCATTATGCATTCGTTTTTCAATAGATAGGATGTTAGCTGTTATCCAAGCTATGTAATGGTGAGAGATTACCGACTAGGGGTTAAGCCGATTTGATGTGGAGAAGCAAGGGAAATCCAATGCAAGGTTTCTGGTTAAGAGAGGACTATCTATTACTTAAAATGAAAAAGTACCTATTTATGTACTACACGATGTTACTCACGTATAATAGTTTAGGTAGGTAATTATAGGTAGGCGCCTATTAGGTTATCTGCTTTGTGTGAATGTTATGAATTATGTGAGAAATGGATATAATGGTATTAGATAATCATTCTAGAAGGAGGTTTCATAAATGTTAGTTACTTACACTAGAAATCTAAGGTAGGCACTACTACTATGGGTACTTTTAAATATTCAATTCAGCCAACCCACTTCGATACACCGTGAGGGAGACGTTAGGCACTATTTTCTAGTCTTGATTTAGTCATAAGTAAAATCGAGACACCACAACACAACATCGCACCTAGCTCTGGCCGGGTGTGAATTACAAACAAACACTTCATAAGCGTAAACATTAGACGTATCACCCTATAATGTTCCCACTGCGATCAAAATCTAAAATCCACCAACCGGGCCCAGAGCCGGTTTACAGATGTCACATTTCTTTAGTTTTTATCAGTTCACAATCTTTTTTTATTTATTTCCAGGCCTACTGCCCAAGCCACACAGGGCGATCCGAGCCATCCTTCGGCAGACGCCGAAGGGACGTGAACTCCACATTCGGAGCAGAAGGCAATGACACAGCCGTAGCTAAATCTGACGAAGGCAATGACACTAAGACAGAGAAACCTGACGAGAGGAACGCGGGAACCGTGTACAAAGTGTCGTATGAGGAAGCGAAGGTGGACAAATATCTGAAGGATGCGGTCGAGACCCCTAGTCATGTGCGGAAGATGATTGAGGTAAGGATATTTGTAGAAACATTGGTTTAACTCAGTTAGCCAATTTTTAGGGCTACGAGTTCGCCAGTTCCGACCCAATAGGAACATGGAACCTTTTAAGATCACCTTGTTGTTTGTTTTATTTTGTCTTTTATCAGAAATTTCGTGAACTTCATGCGTGGGACGAGAAAAATAATTTCAAGGTGGTTCATTGTATGAGCCTCAGTAAGTCCCAAATTGGAGACTGCTTTTTATTAGGTATTTGACTGGTACTTTTGGCTTTATCTAATAGTATTGACTTAATATCTCCGTAATATTGATCCAACTGTGAAAACGTACCCACTTAGCTTTACCCAAAACAACACTCGCATATCTACTAATTAGAATTAAGCCATTATCAGAGCTTTATCTTTTGTTCCAAAAACTAATAGTAACATTTTATCAATACTTGTTAATACACAAGATACAAGCCTTTTACTGGGGGCTTGTTTAATTACTAAACAACCAAGCTTAGCAACCCGCTTGAATTAGCAACAGCATGGCAACATAAGTTTGTAGGCAGGTAATAGATATCTTTTGTGCCTATTTCAAGAGCACCTAGAAACGAAAACCTCGTAACAAAAAATTATGCTGTTACAATAAACAATGGAATCATTGTGTGAAGAAATAATTCAAACATTGTTAGGCACGTCCTGCCTTAAGCGCTTGAGGTGACATTTAAAACAAAGGTTTTAGGTATCCTAGTACACCGTATGTAGGTATGTATTCTTTAAAACGTCGGGAGTCTTCTGTGTTTTGCTATTCCGAGACAGAAGAGGGGAGGGCAGGGGCGGGGCGAATTGGAGACCCTTGGTTCTTAAGAAACTGACGATAGGAAAGTGCCAACATGTCTATGAACGCATAATATTTATTTAATAATGCAACAGTACCTAAACTACTAAAATAAATTAGGACATCGCACGTACTTCCAAGATGCTCCTGATTCTGCTTGAGAAGTCTTCAACAGTTAATAACAAAGAATTAAATAAAACTAACAAAGCATCCGTTTTCTCCAGGTATTTGACAACCGCAACGAGTTGCTCGAAGAGAACGGCGAGAGCGACTCTTCGCCAGTGGTCTCCGCTGCCGGCATCTGCATACCTCCGTACCACTACAGGGCTCTGCTGGTTGCCCTCTGTGTCCTATTGTCATTGTTACTGGCTATGCTGACTGCTGCCTTGTATATCTATAGGTGAGTAAGTTCTGGGGTTTGGCTCGAACAGGCGAATCCACCTTGTTATATTCGATCTCAGTTCGCGAGTTGTAAGGGTTTCCCCTCGCTGAAAAAAATGCCCTACATTTTGTGCGCATATAGCATAGCACTAGGGAATGTAGTCTTGAGTCGAGATCTCGATCTACTAATCGAGATTGGCCATTTGAGATGTCACCCAGTTATCTGGCGAGGCCGAGATATTTCCAACTTTATAAAATTATGGGGGTAGGCAGAAACCACAGCTATGGTTTCTGTGGTTCCTGCCTACCCCATGGGGAAAGGGCGTGAGTTTATGTATGTCATAAAATTATATTTCGAGATCGAGATTGCTTTCTCTACTCAGCACTAGCACTGGGAGGCTGAAGAGTGCAATCGGGAGTTGGTCACACAGATGCCACCAACCCATCGTGGGTTGGTGGAACTAGACTTTATAGCCAATTAGCCACTTCATCAATCGTGCGATCACCTGAATGATGATGTATCGAAGAGCGACCTTGATCCTAATTTATTTGTGCCTAATGAAAACAATGATCTAGAACTAGATCATAATGATAAGGATCTGTATGCACCTACTTATCAAATCAAGATAATTGAAGCATACATTGATATTATTTTATTAAGTTAGCATAATCAACAACATCGTTACCCTGACATTTAGGTCACATCACATTATGAACCTCTTCCGTTTACTTCAACAAGATTTTCTCGACTGATTCACCTATAGTATGACCACTATAAGTTTGCAGCTCGAGATAGCGCTGTTTGTCAACAAAAAAAATATCGATATGCTAAACTTGATACATTTATTTTAGTTCCTCCTTCTGTGTTTTCCCGTCTACACAGATGAGTTGGTTGAAGTGTACCTAACTAAATGCAATGTGACGCATAACATAATACGGCGTCTATTTATAAATGCGTGTATTTGAAACGTTCACATGCAGTCCACGCAGGAGACACGTGCTCTAGCCGTGTGGATTTATTGTTAATTTTAATTAATATGAGTAATTCAACCGAGTTTTTCAATGGGTGTTTCAACTGTTTAGCTTTGTAAAACACAGTCAGTGGGTTATAAATTAGAGCAAGGTAGTTTGATTAATTTCACGAATAAATCGTCAATACGTATCTACCTAACCTATAACCACTCAAAGTTTTTAAGTTCGTATAGTAGATCACTCATCTCTCCCTAACAGTTACTCTTGTATTTTAAAAAATAACAAGCCATCCTTGTTATTTCGCAACCAAATGCCTACATTAAACTTTTCCTTATCCAGGCGTTATTGGCGGGTACTGCGCAAGAACATTCAGGCATCATCGCCTGCGCCGGCGCTGCGGCCAGTGACCCCGGGACCTAGGCCTACGAGACCATCGCTTTTCTCCGCCTCACATCTGCATAAACCCTTCTCTTTGAGGTACAAAGACGACCAGAAAAAATGGACCAAGCCAACCTCAACTAAAACATCACAAAGAATGTCGGAACGGGCGTCATAAGGAAATTACAATGATCTTTATTTGTTTAGGCAGTTCATGAATTGTATTGCCTAGCAATGCGCTTTATTTCTCAGTCAGTATCTGCATACTGTAGGTCAGGTAGCCCAGGTCATTTTATACATCATGCAAATTTTGAACCACACTGATCAATCAGTTATTGTATTCAATCTTAATAAGAAAAGATATGCATAAGCTGAGTACAAGTTCACTAACATTGCTACACCAGGCTTGGGCCAAGCAAAAACGAATCACTAACTACCCTTCTACCTTTTGGATGCCGTGTTTGAGAGTTTTTGAATTTTTATTTTCTGAATATTATTAAATAAATAAGAATTGACCAGACAGGTGGTTATCTTTTAGCCAAAGGTCAAAAGATACATGTAATTGCGTCAATCGAGAATAAACTGTTATAAAAAGTGTAAATACGACTAAAGTCCGATAAGGGCAATAATTTATGTTGCGAGTTGACGGAAAAAGTCGTCGATCACAATGATTCACTCATTGAAAATACAACAAGGAATTGCGAATTCCTGGGATGCCAAGTTCATTGAACTAACTCTGTCCAAACTATCTGTTTCAGCGGATTAGGAAGAACATTTGCCGAAGTGGGCGAAGAAGCGGGTTCCTCAGGAAGACTAGCAAATGCCTTCGACGACGGTAGCGAGCCAATCTACACGGATCCTTCTCTGTTCGAGCGCTCTCGGTCTCTTCGCTCTCTGCACTCTTTGGACATGAAACCCGACAGACGTGACCACCGCGCGTAACTTCGACAAGTCAACGTTTATTAACGCATTGTTTTATAAATAAAATATCTAACTCGAAAATTAATATAAATCAATTTTAAGTGAACCCCAATTTGCAACAGTCACGCAATGTAATAATTTTTATACTTTATCTTAATGCCATAAATGCTCAGTCTTATTCCGTCCAATTTGATCTGTGAACATTATAGTACAATCATTTTGTATTAACATTTTTTATATGTATTAATTTGAAACTTACTGTAAGTTGCTACTAATAAATATTTTACAGTGCATGATTGTTTGGTTTAATCCCTTACTCAGCAAAAGAAAATATTATGCAAAGTTGATAGTCTGTTTTATTTACTGTTCATAGTACTCAATAAAGTCAATGTTTACATATGATAGGGTGCTGGTGTTGGTACACTCATGAGTGGAGAGTCCAAATATTCCATTTCACTAGTACTCTGCACTGGCTCTGCCTGAATAGTCATCTTTTGTTGTAAGGTCTCATACAACTTATGCACTGATTCATTGTGCTGTGTGCCAGGCTGAAGAGCTTTCATGAGAGTCTGTATTCTTGTCTCTGGCAGTTTAGGGTGGATGTACCACAACAATTTGAGTAAATGTCTTGTGACATTGTCCTTAGATAGCCCAGCAAAAAAGAATTCATCAAACAATACAGTACTGAAGTCTTCTCCTTGGAATTCGTCAGGAAGCTGTACTAATAAGGCCACAAGTGCATGTAAGAATGGGTCTTCATAGGCTCTTCCATCTTTGCAACTACCTAGGATGCTAAGGATACGTAGCAGTGCTCCTCTATCCTTTAATTTAGCTGCATGTAGTGTGTAGTACATGGCTAGGACACCACACACAGTACTTTCTCTCATGTACGCTTCACAAGCATCAGGTGGTGGGCCTGAATGTTCAATAGTAGTAATAGCAGATTCTCTCTCATCTGGAGGTAACTTATTATGCAAAGCTCTGACTTGGTCATCAACCATCAGTGACATTAGTGCTGGTAAATATTTAGTAACAACTTGACTATCAAGCTTGGGCTCTTTAAACTCCTGAGAATCAATCATTACCCAGGCACTCAAGCCTAATGCTAACATTCTCAATAACAGTATCAATATTGTATTATCACGTGGAAGTGCTTCAGTGTTTATTAAATGTTGTAAAATTTTAGTAGCAGATGTTGCTAAGAAATTGATAGCATAGGGGTCACATAGTGTCATAGACAGATCTCCCAGAACTTGTTCCTGTCCTCTTTTAATACTGTCCAAAAACCCTTGTAGTTCTCTTGATCTCTTTATATCAACATTTCTCTCTCTGATACATGCATCTAAGCACCATGTGAACTTATGACAAGGGTCGACAGATATAATATCCTGAATTTCCAAGTCATGCAATGCCATCAGTAGCTCAGCTCGTAATGTACAGTAGTGAACATTTCTTGTTCTTAGGAACAATGTCCGTAGAAATTGTAGGACCATGTCATACAACTTAACACTATTGCCAATCATATGGGCAAGTTTCTGTACAACGGCCCCTTGCCTCCTAACTTTAGGAGATGGGGAAAAGAATAAACTAGTCAGGTTCTCGTGATCAAATAATACATTTTCCTTTTCTCTGATATATTGACTGAGCAGCGGTGACACTTCATCACCAAATAGAGATTGGTTGTCCTGCCATATTTGTCTCTTTACTTCTGTGTCAGTATCATTATATAACTCCCGATCTCTAACCAAAACTCTTAGGAATTTGTCATCAATATGAGGGGTGTTTTTCAGTATACTCATTATGACTGGCCTAAGGGCCTTTACTCTGACGACGGGAAAGCTCTTAGCAAGCAGTTCCTTTAGCTTCTTGTCGTGCTCTTTACCATCTTTTGAACCAAGCTCATTGATATGGACAATCAGTTTATCTCTCAGTTCTTCCAATACTGAAGTATGAAAATCAAGCCGGCGCACTCCATGAAGGTCGAGCAGAGGCAGCATTGGTCTCAGGGAGGGTAATAGTATACCATTTTCCAGTTGAAACTCTTCAATGGCTTTCAATGGATCTGTGCAACTAGTGAGTGCATCACGAAGAAAAGATTGCCCTGGAACCCCGACCTCTTCCAAGCCCGTGCCGGGCAGTTTACTAGATGAAGCCATACTCTAAATTCACGATCTTATCCACAAAAACCACTAAAATTACAAATTGTTCAATAATTTCACATTGTTTGATAAACAGTTAGCGCGGCGAATACATTTTTTTATCTGTGGAGCATTTTTTTTTAATTTAAGCTTTGGACTCATGTCTTTTTACTTAGGGAAACACTCGTTTCATGATCCTGCTATTTAGCTGTTTATGAGCTATAAAAAGCGAAAGTGTGCCTTTTTCTTTCAGTCGTATTAAAATAATTGCAAAATTGTGACTGTCAAATCGGCCCAGAACTCGGATTCTTGTAGTATGTATACATACTCGTACGTACATAGCATGGCAGATATAACCCTTTGGTATGCCTAACCATAACTTTCTTGCTAGCCATTATTTTATATGGTATAAAATATTATAGTTAAAACCCCTGATGATCATTACCTGCTTCAGTTGCAAATGCCATGCTGAGATTGCTGTTTCGCCAAATCTGCTTAAAGAACTATTGGCATAATAGATGTCTACAATTCAATCCACATCAAGACAGAATTATTGATTTTATTACTAAACTTGTGTGATCGAACAATGATGCTTGATGGGTTCGGGAATGGATCTACTAACTTTGAAAAATCTACTAATTTTGTTGAAATTGTGTGCAGAATTTATTTAAAGTGTCAATGTCAGTACATACATACCTGCTCACTCATTCACTGCTGTCATCTTTACTCACAAAAACACAGAATTGATGAAACACAACCTCAAATAACAATTAAAATAGATTATCCAAGATGGATAAACAAAAAACGTTAGTAATTCTGTGAATTTCCCTATTACATTAGACGTAGCGCTCTTTAAAGAAAACTTGTTAAACATAAAATGACATCCTTTCGGTCAACTGTTGAAACCGAAACCGAAAATACCGCTATTTAGTTCCAAATAATTAATAGACCCCTATTTCCTCTCCAGCATTCTACCAGTATCTCACCATCTTCTTAACTTTTATTACAGGTTAATATGCGGAGATGTAAATGGAAATTTCAAAGCCTTGTTTTCTCGCGTTGAAACAATAGTGAAGAAATCTGGACCTTTCGATGTCCTTCTATGCGCGGGAAACTTTTTTGGAGATGAAAATTCTGAACTGGATGCGTATAAAATGGGCACACGAAAAGGTAGGCTACCACATGTAGATTATTTTACACATTTATCTAGCATCAAGTGTACATGTTTTTGATCAATTATTTTGTTGCAGTACCAGTTACTACATACGTTTTCGGGCCCTCTAAAAGTGAACATGTGGCGTTATATTGTGAAGAAGGATCTGAGATTGTTCCAAATGTTATTTACATGGGTAAACTTTTTTCATATACTTGTTCACTGTGTGTGAGAGACATTAGCATGTCATCAATTCTTTTTTGTTTCACAGGAAAAAGAGGAATATTTACAACCAGTGCTGATGTCAAAATAGCATACCTGACTGGTCTATCAAGAAGAGAGCTTGGCAAAGAGATTCCTATGTGTACATTTGAGCCAAGTGACTGCAGTGCAGTGAGAGATGCTTGTTTAAGAGGTCAGAGCGAGTACAGAGGGGTAGATGTGTTGATAACGACTCTTTGGCCTGCTGGGATACAGCAGGATGAAATAACGAAGGTATGTGCTCAAGAATTCTGTATGTTTCTAGTAAACATTTTCTCACCATACTATGCTCTAACTTACACCTTGTTCATACCATATTGGTCTAAATTATGTATATGAATACTGGCCCATCATCATCATTCTCTTGCCCTTATCCCAATTCATTTGGGGTTGGCGCAGCATGTCTTCTTCTTCGATACTTCTTTATTACTCATCTTATCACACACCTCCTTTCTTGCCATACTACATGAATACTGTGCCCAATGTTAAATTCTGTCAGGTGGAATCTAGGACAGGAGTAGTTTTTTATCATGTTAAAAAAAAAAGTTATAACTTGCTCAATAATTGCTTTAACAATATAATATAAATACCAGCCTATTACTGTCCCACTGCTGGGCAAAGGCCTCATCTCATAAAGAGAAGGCACAAGCATTGATCGTCACTCTTGCTCAAGACGGGTTGCCATTTTCGTACTTAAATTAATTATATTTTCAGGTATCTTCATTATGTTTTCCTTCCGATGTCTGTGATGTCTAAGATAAACTTAGAAAACTTTCTTTCTAACAATATATAATAATGGAATTCTAAAATATCTTTTTCAGGTAGATATAGAACAGGAGAACTTATCAAACTTATTATCATGGCTGGCCATACACATTAAACCTAGATATCATGTTGTACCGTCACCAGAAAAACATTATGAAAGACAACCTTACAGGTGCCCTATTTGTTGTTCTTTATTCCTGGCTTGTGTGCATCACTTATAATAAGTTTTCATATAGAATATTTTTTTTTTTATAAATTCTGTTCAAGTTCTATTGTATTGCCTAATCAGATGAAGCGTTACACACAGTTAAAGTCATTTAAATAACTAACCAATTTTATTGCAGGAACCTCTCCACACACCAAGATTACCGAGAAGGAGCAACCAGATTCATAGCATTAGCTCCAGTTGGCAATAAAGCGAAAGAGAAATGGATTTACGCATGCTCCCTGCAACCAATCTCTAAGATGAGAGTCACAGACCTATTGCAAGGGACAACTGATGAGACAGTGTGTCCGTATGATCCGGAGCTGTTGAAACAACATCAACCTGGGAAAGTTGTCAAGGTAAGTTATAAAACCTCATTATTATTCTCATAGTCAATTATTTTTTTGTTCAGATTAAACACATCCCTTCACCTTCCTTGTCAGTTTATTGTTTGTAACACTGTTAAGTATGTAAACAAATTCACAAATAATGAGATTTTTGTGATTGCAAATTGCTTGCGCTTCATGCGGTTCTCATTGTGTTGATTCGTTGTCACTTATCTTATTTATTAGGATGGCTCTGCGGACCACTTGGGATGCTTTCAGGGACCTCCCGTGATCCGCGGACCACCGGTTAAGAACCAATGTTCTAGATCAAGCAGATTAGGAGGGCCTTTACTGTCAGTGAATGAATTTTAGATTTTTGTAAGTAGATGCTGAGCTAGTTTTTTTTGTATATATTATAGTTCACTGGTAATGGACAGTTCTTCTTCAACATGGATGAACCTGAAGATGATCAAGGGAGGAGAAAAAGAAAAGGCAGAGATGATAACCCCCAGAGGAAGAAGAAAGAATTTGACAAAGGTAATGTAGCCTAAGTTATGAAAATAAATACATAAATAATTTCAATTAACTTAGAGCACCGAAAACTATGAGTTGTATGGAAGTAGTAATTTCATGGAACCATTTCTTCCATCCTGCGGTAATCTAGAGTGTTATGGGGACAATGCAAAGGGGTTAACCGAAACAACTTTGAATTATTTTATTTAAGTCCTGCTGTTGCCTGGGGACACAGGTAGTGGGGAGAGCGGGAATATACCTAGCCACCACATTTGTTGTTCTGTATCAATAAGACTACAGATGCGTAGAGGGGTCTAAGTATGTAATGGTTGGTCATCCATGAATGGACTGGCCCTGGTTAGCGTTGCTTAACCTGTAAGATCGACCTGAGGTTGTTAACCAACAGCCACTCTATTGCGTGTGTCATGTTGATTTTATCATCAAATGAACATGTATATTAATGATTTAAGTTTTTATATTTCATTTATATTGTTTTTATTTCAGATTCCTGCTGGTTCTGTCTGTCGTCTCCATCAGTGGAGAAGCATCTAGTAATAAGTGTCGGTACCCACTGCTACCTAGCGTTAGCTAAGGGACCACTGACTCCGTACCATGTTCTTATTTTACCCATCACACATCATCAGTCCACCACAAGAGTAAGTGAAATAAAATATTAGTTTGTTATAGGTACAGTTTTGCCCCGTGGGTTTCGCGGTGACAACGGCGACTGCTGAACGTGGGGTCATGGGTTCGATTCCCGGGTTGGGCATTGTAATATTGGATTTTGTTGGCCAAAACCGGTCACGGGACTATTATTGTATAGTTATTAGTCATAGATTAAAAAGATTTCTTACTTCATAGCCTTATTTACACTGGATTCTGTTTTTATTTTCTTGCTTGTATCATAAGAACAAAGACAAACATAGAGCAGAGTACTTTAACATCAACGTTTTTAAGTGCAAATAAGGCCGTGTCTACACACTCGGGAGCAAACGTACAATTTGTTGTAAATATCGATGTGCGTACGTCATTGCACTTTAACATACTGACGAATAGTGTTTATTTTTCAATGACTTCTTTACTATGTGGTCCCCTAGACCTGAGCTTGCATTTAAATCACTTCTTGCTTATCTTCTTTTAGTTACCTGAAGAAATACTAGACGAGATAAAGAAATTCAAGGAGGCGTTGAAGAGGTTCTATGGAACGATGGGGATGTACGTCGTGTTCTTTGAGCGTAACTACAGGACGTCACACATGCAGATACAGAGTGTGCCTGTGCCACGGTCTTGTGAGCCGCAGATATTAGAGGTTTTTCAGGTATGACTAGTATATTCTGTTACGTAACATGACGTCTGTAATCCCCTAAGGGTTAGGTAGAGGTGTACACTCACTGTAGTACTCTTAGTTCAGAGTCTAGTTTTGTTAGTCTCATGTTTAAGGGGCTTGACGAGCCTATTTTCATCAACCATTTTGTTTAAGTGTTGCGGTCAATTGTGGAACATAAGTGTTACAAACATATACTGCTAAAATCATAACTTTCTTTTGGCTTTGCCATAGACGGGTAAAATTAATATTTGTTTGTGTTTTAATATGTGCTACTGTACCGTTCATCCGATTGCGATAAAACTTTGCTAACTTATTGCTAGCCTTTTTACAGACTACAAGCAAAAAAATACGGGCGAAGCCGCGTGCGGAAGTTAGCTAGAAATAAAATAAAAGATAAGGTATAGAGATTTTTTGTTTCCTCAGGATGAAGCCGGTATAAACAGTATCCAGATGGAGGTCCTGCCACCTTACGCGGACATGCGCCAGGTGGCGTTACCGGGCGCGCCGTACTTCCACGCAGAACTGCCCTCCGGCGACCAGATATACGCCAAGACTAAGCAACACTTCCCGCTACATTTTGGAAGGTAATGACAGTATAATTGTTACAAAAACGTTATATAATTGGGTCATCCCAATTGTCAATATAGCACAATTTAAATAATATCCATCACAGCCAAAGATCACAATGGTAATTAAATGGAATGTTGTAAGATTCGTTTTTTTTTTAAAAGTACATGAAAAGTACAGTTTTTGTAGAAAAAGTACATGTCATTCACATTATTGTAGATAAAGGCTTTGCTTGTTTTTGGTATTTTTAGTTACTGGACTGATTTCTTCCAAAATCGATTTATGAAAATCCTTATTCTACAAACCTATGAATTGAGAAAATTGACCGCCACTTTGTACTAGACTGAATCCTTCCCTTCAGGCGACTGACCACGAATTCCTTTTTTTCAGGGACGTATTATCATGTCCACCGATCCTGAATTGCGAGGACAAAGCCGATTGGAAGCAGTGCCAGCTAACCCGCGAAGAAGAAGAGGAACACGTGAAGAACTTCCGCGAAAAGTTCCGACCATACGACTTCACCGCCGACGCGGACAGCGACAGTGAATGACGTAGACTTGGAGAGTGGACCTCGTACCACGCGCACCGACCGCGCCTGCAGAGGTACGGGCGCGGCGGGTGGGTGCGGGGCAGTCAGTGTGCGCGCAGGCTGGGCAGCGAGGGTAGGCGCAGGTCGGGTACATGGAGCCGGTTTATGTAAATATTTTCATACATAGGCCCACTTTAACACTGCAGCGATGTGTATTAGGCCTGTACAATAGGCCCAGTTTCCATCCATCCTGAGACGTATGGAGTGGAGGGGAGACGTGTATCGGCCAATCACTCGTCGGCTCTCGTCTCTTCTGTGACTCTCATACTTCGTTACAGTTTAATCGGCGCTATATGATACTCTGAGCGTGTGGAAGAGACTTACGTTTTACCATAGACTGAATTTTTTTTTAGATAAATTACAATTTTGTTTTAAATATTTTAACCAATATTTGATGTGTTGACAACACATCAATATATCATTATTAATATACAATATTTTAATGTTCTAAGCAATATGTATAATAATAAGTATAGCTAAATGTTTTAAGAATAATTGCAAAAATTACTCTATATGATCCCCATAACTACAGTAGTTACTTCCACTGGTTATTATGCCTTTTGACTGGGACTTTAGCTTCATCCTTTTGTTTTTGACATTCAAAAGTGCCTGTCATGGTCTATAAATGCACACATCAAAAGTGTCTAGGGGTATTTTGTTATTTACGTATTTAAACAAACTATAAAGAATTTCTTAAAGCATCCTTATATAAAAGTGTGCAGAATTTTATACTCTTACAGAATATATCAAAAAAAATCTGAACATTTTTATTTTACGAGGGTTTTTTTAGATAAAAATGAAAAAGTTAAAATTTTGCTAAAATTAGACTTACTGTTTTTGGTAATTAAAGCAGGAAATAAAATTAAATGTAATAATAAATTTTGTATAAAATAAAAATTAATAAACTGTAAGAGCACTTCGAACGGTTATAACACGTCTGCAAAGGTTTTTCAAGCTCAAAACAATGTTGTCAAGTTCGCCTTGTGGTGTAAAGTACCAGCTCCGACGAAAATGCACGAAAAGTGGACTGTTCAGCAGCAGATTCTCGGGAAAATTCGTAGAGACCATCGTTGCAGTATATTCCAGGCGTGCTTAACAGGATTTAAATCTGGGGATTGCGTGTGCCTGTCCAGAGCCTCTTCATTATGTTGCTGTAGCCGCTGAGTTACCGCTGGAGTCGCAGTTGGGCGGGCCTCATCATGCATTAGCCTAAAATCTAGTCCCATTTCCATCCGGTGTGGTTGGAATATAAGTACCAGTACCTTGTCACGGTGTTTTGTAGCCGTTAAATTGCATTTTATCTAAACACGGTCAGTTCTCCCGCCTAGACGTAGTCTCGCCCATACCATGATTCTTTCACTTTGATATGGATAGACTTTCTGAGGATTTTCCAAGCTGGTCTCACGTCCAGGTGTTCGCCAAACACGTAATCTTCGTGTATCTGGAAGGATACCGAACCGGGATTCACCTGAGAGTAACATTTAGACCATTGGCGATCATTCCAAGCCAAATGTTCGTATGCCTATTCTAAACTTTGCCCGCGATTGCTTCGTCGTAGTAAGCAAAAATGGTGTACTAGCATGAAGGTTGACTGCTTGTGATTTCTTCCTGCCAGTTTGGTAACTAACGAAGATCAGGTGTTCTGACTGTACCTTTAAAACCAATTGCCAAGTCGTAGCGTACGGTTGTCTTCTCACCGTAATTTGTAAAAATCGGACTTGTCTGGTGGTGGCTTACAGAATATCCCAAGTGTGCCGCTCAGCCGACTCACCAGTATCCCGATAGCAAGAACACAAACTGGATATGACACTTTAGCTGTTGCCAATGATATCAGCAATCTTGCACTGGCGCGTGCCTGGTTCCGGCAAGCCTATTGCTCTCAACATCTCTTACCTAGTAAAATGTTGATGTCCCATGGTTTAGATAAACTCAGCAGTATTGATTTAATTCAAAACGGCAAGAAAAAAATCTTTGTTTTTAAAAAAAAAATACTAAAATCTTTAACACACTTAAAGTAAGAAAATTTTGATTGTTATGAAGTATAATGAATTTTGCCACATGTTTTTTTTTTTTTTTTAAATATGAAAGGTTAATGTACCAGGAACAAATTCGCGTTTAAATCTTTTTGAAATGTCCAATACTTTTAAAGTTATGCTAATAAATGTGTATGACCCCTAGACACTTTTGATGTGTGTATATAAAATGCTTTAGGCTGCCTGCCCACCGGAGCGGAGCGAGTCTGCGGAGCGGAGAAACGCAGAAATATTAACCAATAGGATTGCACGAATTCTCCGCTGCTCTTCAGTGGATAATCCTATTGGTGCCTCGTCCCGCTCCGGTGGACAGGCAGCCTTAAGCTTGAGTTTAATTTATAACATGTTCGCAAACAAAATTCTAACGTGAAATATGAGTAGCAAAGTGTGATAACAAAGCTATCCGTTTCAACGGGCGAACCTCATACGACACCATGTTTGAGCCAATCTGCCGGCTGTCAAATGGACTGAATGTCAAACTAGGAATCATTTAAATTTTTCGTAAACATCTCAAAAACGGCCCGGGTCAAATGAGACCTCTCGGGATATTTGTCTACTCATGGATAATTGACCTTGACTGTGGCCTTTTAAAAATAAAATCGTATTCAAAATGAAATTTTCATCTACCGCTCGGCATAATAGTTTTCCCATTCTGAATAACCTCGACCTTGGTCAGAAATGACAGCCTAATTTTTAATTGGATGGAAATTGGAATACTAGATGTACTTGTTCAAACATAATAAAATATATGTCTCCCCCTTGGGTCACACTGCCTGGTATATTTGTCTGCTGAGTAATTGTTGACCTTGACCGTCACCTATGTCGAAAATCATAATCAATTTGGATTTACACTATAGTTAACCTTTAGACCAGCGAGTGACAATGTTTGACTGGTCCTTTGATCCGTAGACGAACATTGTACATATTGTATAATGTACGTTTTGTTCTACGAAGTTCGCTGAGTGAAATGTGGTTGCACTTGGTTTGAAGTCTCGTTTGTTGGCGTATTTGTGTCGCAAGCGGCGACTCCGCTCATTTTAATCATTCTTAACGTAAGGAGGTAAATAAAACAGTTTAATTTCAAGTAAATGAATTTTTATTTTCGTTCACATCATACTGTCCTAATAACTCATTTGTTTGCATTATAAAAACATATCTGTAACAACATGATTAACTAACCCTTATAATATACTCGTGTATTCATTTATATTAACAAAATGTTTAAAAATGATATGGTACATTGACTAGAATTCAGAATGATTTAAGAGTAAAGTTTTGATAACGATTTTTTGCTCCTAAACTTGAGATAATAATAGAAGTAAATATAATAAATTATAAATACATACATATTTGGACATAATGTAGATTTCCAAGAGCCTTTTGCGTCTATAAGTTCCGTTTTTTGTGAATTGTTGACCAAAAGTATATTATTTATATGTTTCATATATCTAAGTTTTGTATTTTGTTGACCATTCATTATGAATTGTCACCATTCCCAAATGTTTGAAATTCAAAATCTTTATGCAAAACAAAGAAGACCATAAATGATTGAAACATTAACATTGTTAAAATCATTACTTTATGATTACTAAAAAAATCTACATTGTATTATTGACTAGCGTTAGGTAATTGTGTCTAGATTATATAAAATAGATCTCAATTAAATATAGGGCAGTCTTCGTTGGAATTACTAAAGAGTGTCAACATAAACAATTGTAAATCATTATAAATCCACACAACTCACTGGAAAACATTGTGTTAGTCGAATACAAACGCAATTTGTGTGTCAACACTCGTAAACTATCGCTACAACATGATACAATAATAATGTACATACAAATTGTAACTTTCTGCCGTATTCACCAAACTAAAGGTAAGTGTATTGTCATGTGTTACTGAGGATTGTATATTACTAACGTTTCATTAATATACATCGATTATAATGCACGAATTGATGAGTAACGACCGCTTTGAACGCGCACAACTTTTGGCCAATGCGATTCCAATGCGGTCCTGGTGGCCTACCATGACGTTTTAAAGCAGCTGTCATTCCAGTGTAGGAAAGAGATGGCGCTAGACGAAGTGTATAGCTCGGTTTCTTTCCCACACTGGATTTACAACTGCTTTAAGACGTCATAGTAAGCCCCCTGTATATTATAGTACAATAGGTATATTAAGGTAGGATTCACATCATTGTCAACAGTACAAGAAGCAAGTTTGCTCGAATCAAAAAGGACAGGAAAACAAAATATAATTTATCGTTATCCAAGCAGTCTCTGAAAAGTGATTGTTTTAAAGTCCGGTTCAATTTAGTCAATAATTTCGTCGTACAGTGTCTGTGTAACGTTGGCAAAGTTGTGTAAATGGTGTACTGTATACAGTATATAAGTATATTCTTGTATACTTAACAGATTATGCGGTGATTAACTGTTGGCACTTCAACAAATGCTTATCATAATCCTAAGATATAAATAGTTACTTGAAAATTCATTTACACACTCCAAAACCTTAATGTTATAGACAATGATAAGATTTGCCAATGAAAACATTATTGTTTTCATAAACTTTACAACAATCAAACAATTCGTATTTAATTAAATATGGGATATAATTACACAATTACATCCGTAACTAGTTTTAAGACTTTTGGTCAATAAGGCATTAAGTTTAAAATATATATTTTTATTTTAATTATTGTTCTCCTTATTTTTTATATTCGATAGTCATTAATGTGTACTTAGCATTAATTACATTAATATTTACACAACGTCCAGTGGTTTTAGAACCTATAACTTTAACAGCGTTTAAAGCCGTTTGTTTTAAAATACTCAGTTTCGGAGTACAAAAAGGATTAATGAGTTTCTCTATTTTATACGTGGCACTAAAGAATAAATATAATTATATTGGCTAAACCTATCTATCTACATTTTATTTACATGGCTAGCAATATGGAAGTATATGGAGTTTGGCAACCGTTTTGTAAAAATATTACATGGGCAATGTCAACCAATATACAGTCGCAACATTAGAAAATGGAAGATGCATTGATTAAAATTTGTGCTATTGAAAGTTTCAGAGCAGTCGAGGCGGCGTTTGTAAAATTCACAACTTGAGTCTGTAGTTATTCATTATTATTGAACTAAATGTGTCCATGGCAGTGTTGTGTAGTACCGTTTTATAATTAAAGTATTACATTACAATCACGAATTTAACCCGGCTATTTCAGATCATTAGTGCAGATTTGTTTAATAAATTAACCCGATTGACCATGCCTTATTACCTACTCTCATAGAGTAACAAAACCTACATCCCAAAAAGTATCTACATAGATACAAGAGTTTATGACTTGAGAATACGACTCACAATCATTCATCTTAAGTCTTTTCAGTACATTTGGCTGTCACTGATGGCGCCACTACGCCGTACGTTCAGCCTCATTGGTCAAAACGTGTGACAGTTTCGCTGCTGTCAGTTTAACGCGTTCTGATTGGTTGGAGGTACGGCGGCCATCTTTAATAATGCCGTTCCATGTGTTCGTTACTTTCAAACGTTGATCTGGAAGGCTTCCCGGGTGACCTTGGGGTTGGGGTCGTGTGCAGCGTGAGAGGGGTGCGGGTGTGGCGCCCGCTTCCGTCGGTGATGTCCCTCGCACTCCGTGTCGTCGGAGAACCGAGACGGTGGATGAATGTGCTCGTTGAAAGATGGGTAGTTTGATATACTGCGAAGAGAATAGTTATATAGGGCAACACTAGAATTAACGACTTCTAAGTAAAATAATTATAATTTTTAACGGAGTAAAATAAAGAGGCTATTCTGCGAGTCATTTTTAGTTTACAATAAGCACTTTTAGTTTATTGATTTTTCTGTTTTGGTATAAAATCTTAATGTAAGAATGTGAATACTCTTAATAATATATGAATTACGTGTCACGTTGTTTGTCCGCGATGGACTCCTGAGCTACTTAACCGATTTTAACCAAATTTGCACACCGTGTGTAGTTTGATCCAACTTGAAAGATTGGATAGCTTACATCTCAATTTATAGTCGCAATATTATTTAATTGCTTTATGTGACGCAGACGAAGTTGCGCGGGTCAGCTAGTAATTATAGTAAATTATAATTTAATGTGTTTTAATGAACACTCCAATTTTTAGATTTGTTGATTTTATTTGTCCGAGGAGATCAACACGGCATCAAAAATAAATACATGAGTTTTCAAATATAAAGAGAAGTATGTGACCAGTATTGCTTTTAAATATTTGTATGCTTTATTAAAAATCTCAGAGAAAGGTAGGTAATGCAAACTAGCTGTCCAATTAACCCAAGCGTGTTACGCCTGTATCACATGAACGTCACTCAATATTCAAGCATTGCTTAAAACTAGATTCAAGCCATTTGATTATTCAAACAAATTTTAGTTTTAGTCTTGAATACGGGACTTAATTTCATCCAGGGCTGCGGGACTGTTCGAAAGAGATACAGCGGCCCTGGAACACAAACGGCAAGGAAGAACATGGATGGGTTTTAGTCAGTACAAGTCTGACACTCCCTTCCGCTCTGCCCAGAGCGGGAGAAGTCATTTGATGATTTCCCATCCGAAAAAAAAGGGACTTAATTTAATTTTGGGCCATTAACTATCGATTTTGATGAAGCCAGTATCTTTTACCCATAACATTGCATTACCGACTTTCCTCTGGCACTAAAACTAAAAAGAAAAGTAAGTAAACATCATCTACTGCTCACAGTGTCTACAGGTACCTGAAGGTGGTCTCGTCGTTATGGCTGCTGTAGCCCGAGGACGAGCGCACGTGCCGCTTGCCGAGCGCGCCGGCCTTGCCCTTGCGCGACGGGAACGCCTTGCGGACCACGCCGCCTACTGAGTTCTCTGATGATGACGAGGACTCTTCGCGCTCTACGCTTGGATCTGAGATGAAGGTATGATATAAACATTACTTGTCTTGTAATCAAATGGTAAATATAATGCCAAATGTATCAATAGTTAGCTCAATCTTGCACAGGTTGGTATATGGATGGGTAAACCCGTGTCAAAACCGCCTTTACTGCTTAATTCAAAACACACACATGGTAAATGTATTAGGTTTACAAAGAAGTAATTGCCATAAAGAAAAAAATGAGTTTTTGAAGTTAGGGTTTGAGCCAGCAAAAATGACTGCGGATTTTTTTTTATTCCGTACAGTCAAGCTTGCCATATGGGCCCGCTCTACCTCATACTTCAGGCGTTGATATGGTATCGATGAAACTCGATCATGCAGTCATAATTGGGGGGCATGTTAAAGTTACTAGACGATAACTGCATAGACTGTTTGTAAGTGTCATCATCCTATTCCTCTAATTGTAAAGTCTAACAAAGCAGGCATAATGAGAAGAAGTATCCTCTTCATCACTGCACGACAGTGACACACTTGTTATAATTATTTTTAGGAGAGTCCTGATAATTATTTTTGGGAGACTTATATTATCAGCAGTCCCTTATGCTCTTTGTACACAAACTAACATGCAGTGGGATGTGTGGGTCTGAGTCGCGCTTGCGGCTCGCTGTCGGAGTGCGGCGCGCTGGCGTCGTCACTCGCATCGTCTTCGTACTCTGTAATGGGCAGGTGCAGCGTTAGTATCTTCTTCACCTCCGAGTCCGTCGAGCCCAAGTTGTCCGACTCTGCAAAACGAACATACAAGTCAGATGGTTGGAGGGGCAATAAGGAAGCAGTGAACACGCCACGAAGGGTTCTACGAAAGTGCGGATGAAGAGTTTTTCAGCTGATGACAAAATAATATCCAGCATGATATGGTGAAACTTTCGTAGTTACCCAGAATTTGGTGGTTGATATTTCTTTTTTGTTGGTCTTTCGTGGCGATGTTCACAGCAAAGCACATGATATGACAAAAAACATGACTGATATGTTAAATGGTCACAATGGAACTGCGTAACAAACACTAAGGACAGGGCGCCAACACTTAGAAGCGGGAACGTTCACACTAAGTCATGACAATGAGTGGACTACACACAAACTGAACCAAAAGGTATGTCACAATACATACTGTGTGCATGCTTACCTTTATAAATTACAACACCATTTACGCTCCCAAAGGTTGCATAAAAGGCGATCATTATGTCAAATTACAATTCAATTACTTAAACTTAAATGGGACAAAGTAAACTTAATTAATAGAGGTGCAATCTACGTAAAATAAAATGTAGCTAACTACTTCATAGATACTCTGTAAGCTGTTAGGTATACTGTTTAGGGGGTTCGTGGAGGGAGGTTCGTACCTTGGCTCTCTGAGTGCGGGTCTCGGAGTCTGTTGCCTTTTCTTCTTACTTTCGTGTATTCTGGCTCTTTACCCTGTGAAATGATGGACTGGTAAGTGGCGTTTAAAAAGTAAATAGGATTCGGCTTTGTTTGAAGTTGTCAAAATAGGCGAAGGGGTGACATAACAAAGTCTTAAAACTTTCAGAAATAATTTTGAACCATTCGAGTCTGTGGGTTGAAAATGAAAAAGACTTGGTGGAGGCCTAGGGACCTGTCGGATACAACTTTTCTGCCTTCATTATGGGGTCACAAGTCTTTTTAAACTTAGATAAAGAGTAGGGTACCTAGCTGTACCTTATACTTGTCGTTCTGCTTTAGGTCATGGTACACGAAGGAGCCCCTGACGGAATGGTAAGGGCCGCTGTACACGTTGCCGCTGTAGCTGCTCTCGCTGTAGGCCGTCGGCTTCGTCAGCTGGAACGTCGCGTACGGACAGATGTCTTCTATATACTCTGAGAAAAATATACAACAAGGTAAGTGTTTGAAATTATTGAGAAAAATCGAATGTAATGGAAAATGTCGAAAATAGACTGACACGTAGAAAGAAAAATTTGCTTCGCCAAGCAACAATTTACAATATGGGTAAAAAAATTAACCGCTTTTCATTATGTATCCACGACACGATTCACAGACAAAAGTAAGTGACTGGCTATCTGCGTCGCGGTTGACAAGTCGGCAGACAGCGAAAAAAATCGAAGAAATATCCTTTTCTTAAACTTACGCAGCAAGTAAGTTTACTCTGTGGTTTTTTGCACAAACTTTGGGTTTTCTTATAACGGAAGTCTTGATAACAAAATATTAGTCATGCAACAAGTTGGGCTGATTTCTTCGAGTCTGTGTGGTCGTTATTCGTTAATGTGCTGTTATATAATACAAGGAGTCTTACAACACTAAACTTTTCTGGATACTTACCATTAGAAGCATGTTTGTAGTGATGCTGCGGCGGCGGGTGCTGCGCCCGCGCAGCTAAGTACTGCTGGTCGCGGTTCACTTTGTTCTGCAGCTGCGCTACTGATGGAGACTCGCCTACTCCGCCCTCCGTCGCCACTGTCTCAGTTGCGCCAGCTTCTATGGGCAATTGGATGTCGTGAACATTTTAGTGCTATATTCTGTGGCTTTAGTGAGGAATACAGATTATAATGAATAACGAAAATATTTTCTATTGGGCCCTATGGTCATCCTTCCGGACATCCAGATCTTAATCAGTAGACCTTAACAAAGTGACATTTTATCAGCGTTGACGAAGAAGCAAAAGTAAAAAAAATGTTTTGAGCTGGTATCAGTAAGCTTATGTCGGATGTTGCTGTAGAAAGAAATACTATCGTGGCCTGGCTTCGTGTTTTTTTTTTTATTTTATTTTTTTATTATTCTCATTATTTTTTTATTTTTATTTACGGATGGGAAATCATCAAATGACTTCTCCCGCTCTGGACAGAGCGGAAGGGAGTGTCAGACTTGTACTGACTAAAACCCATCCATGTTCCTTCCTTGCCCTTTGTGTTCCAGGGCCGCGGTATCTCTTTCGAACAGTCCCGCAGCCCTGACCACACAACGCCCTAGTAATGATAATGATAATGATGATATTGATAATGATAACGCGCTAGTAATGATGAGTTTTTTAAGAAAATTAATAATTCGTAGGCCATCTGTATTTGGGATCGAGGATACCCCATTTTTCTACATCGGGCAACCTGGGCCCGCAATCTATTAAGAAATTTCCACATTGGCTATTGCAATTAATAACCAGGTGGCACATGTTCTGCCGGGTTGATGGAGTGTGGAGGGGTGAGATGTCTGTTCCTCCACAGTACGTATCTCTCGTCTGACAAAATTTGTAGTTGACTCTCAAAGAAGATGAAAAAGAAGGACGTCTATAAGGGAAACTACCACAGCGGATGTACTGACTGTTCCGGCGCACGAGCAGCACGATGGCCAGCAGCGCGCCCAGCACCAGCAGCGACAGCGCCGCCGGCAGCAGCACGCGCGCGCCGCCCAGCGAGCGCGGCCCGCCCGGCACCGCGCCCGACACCTCGCCCTCCACCACTGTGGGACACAACATACTGATCAATATGGTGAAATCAGGTCAGAAGGGCTAATGAGAACTGGGTTAAGGTGCTATTAAGCTCCATTAAAATGATGACGAGTGACAATTTATGAAAGCGTTTACGTGTAGATGTGTCGATGCGGTCTGTCAATGCGATGGGGGAAATGGGCAGCTTCACCACTGCGGTTTACGGTTTTGATCGCTTTTGGAAGAGCAGTTTTGTGCCAGGCATACAAGAAGTATCCTAGTGTTAGACACCTACGAGTCAAACTTCAATGACGTGCTGCTCTCACCAAACACAATTTGCTAACATGATACAAACAGACATTCACAACTTGCCAACAATACTGAGATTGTGTTTGCTCTAGCCATCATTACCAAGTGGTTGTTCTTTTTGTTTAATTGAAAGAGAATGATTGCATTACTTACTGCCACTGAGTGAATGCGTGGTGAAGTTATAGAGTGCGACGGCATGTCCCGCGTTGTTGTGTGCGGTGATGCGAAGCTGGTACTGCGTCGCCGGTGTTAAAGCTGGGACGCTAAAGACTCGCTCTGTTGCTTGCACGCTGTTGGACACCAGTCGCCACTACAGGAGGAAAGAAAAGCTGTTTAACCGCTTGGCCACAGTTCATATGTAGCGGATAGCGCTTAGCGCTTTACGCCAGATGCTTGGGTTGAGGCCATAACCAAGGGATAAGATAAGGTGAAGACAAAATTATTCCTCCACATTTTGCCATATTCATGAGGTTTATATCGAATTACTTAACAGTAGTTGATTCGGTAATCAGACATGACATGGTTAATTTAAAATGCATATACGTTAAAATGAGTGAAAGCTAGGTAGATGACGAATTACAATTTGCAACTTTTATAGCGAGTTTCTTTTTTTTGCCCAGGGGATCGCTTTCGGTCCTATAATAAGGATTCTTAAAAAGTACCTGTGATTGACTAATTTCTCGATACTCGATAACGAAGTATAGAATCCCGCAGCCGCCGTCGCCCCAAGAGTCCAGCCAGACTGTCACCGTCGTTGTGTTCAGAGTTATCATCTGGGAGTGCTTTGGTTTTACTGGAACTGAAATCGTTATAACAGATCATCAAAATTCAATCCAAAAAGAATGTTGGGGCTCTAGTAGGTACCTACAACTCCGATATTACCAGTGCCTATCACCAAATCTTCAAATCGAAAAATCTTCTGGCAAGGGCTCAGTTTAGTTTGATGTTAGGTTAATTTTGCAGTATTTTTTTTGTTTATTGGACGAGATCTTTAATTAAGCTTGGAGTTCTAGAAAAGATACCAAAATTTCTAACATAATTGTTGGTACACATAGCGACACACTTTGATTGGTCGTCGTGCGTGCAGTACTTACCAGTGCCCTTGGTATATGCGTGCACAATATCACACGGTAGTCCAGTGCCGATCCGGTTGAAAGCAGTGATGTACAGTTGGTAGCGCGTCCCGCACCACAGGTTTGGCAGCACGTGTTCTGATGTGCCTGCTTCTACTTGCAACTCTTCCCAGTCACCGTGCTCTCGCTTGTAGTTGATCACGTAACCTAGAAGATGGTGGAAGTTTTTGTAAATAGATCAACTGTCTTCATTAAAGAGACAGTTAGTAGATGTATTAACACAGTTATGGCGAATTTCTAATGGACGACGCGGTGTTCTAAAGTTGTCAATTTCGATATTTCATGGTAACTACAAGGACACTGATAGGTCTTGGACGTGGAATAGATGTAGGTATACACAGTCCACAACTAGTCAATTACTTGGACTGTTATTGCTTGAAATAGGGCGCGTTCACTTCAACCCTGAAATCTTATCGCTAGCCTAAGGAGTACGTTACCTAGTATTGGGCTGCCACCATCACCCTGGTCGCTCCACTGCAGATGCAGAGAATCCGCATAGGAATCCACGACCGCAAGTACGGGGGGTTGCGGAGGCACCTTCACTTCAACGCTGTAGGTGACCTCGTCTCTGCCGTGAACGTTCTCAACTGAGCAGGTGTAGTTCCCACTGTCGAGGTACTGCGTCATGCTGTGTCAATGGTGTGAAGGGATACGGTGAAAATTAAGTACAAAATGAGGGAAGAATCAATAGTGAGATATGAATGCACTATGAATACCATCGTGAGAAGATTCGCAATAAGTAAGATAAGATTTCAAGATCTTATGGTATTTATACACAGATTGAACGTGAGACATTTAAAGTAGTCCTTTACAGAGCTAAAGCCAGCTGAAATAGTTACCTAATAATTAAAGTCCCGTCGTTAGTAACGTTTTTTCTCAGCGTCGATTCCAAAATAGCCCCGTTCATACTCCACGTGGTAGACGGATTGGGTACTCCGACCTTGTTGCACGGCAACGATATGTTTTCCTTCCAAGGAGTTACGATGCTGCGGCTGAAAGACGTGATCCGAGCTGGCACTGTCAAGAAACGGGCTTTTTTTGAATAGAAGAAAATGAACACCAGTAACCTAATCTGGCGTAGAAGAAACAGTTCCTAGAAAAGGAATAATTATAGTAAGTAGTTAAGTTTCAGAGGCTTTAGGGTACGAAAATAGGAATCAATTTGGAGAACCATAGAAAATGTAATGCAAAAGAATATGCCTAGAATATATGACAGATTATAGACTAACCTGATTCAGAAGGTAGCACTGTGACGACTCGAGTTGCTTCTCCCTCCCCAAGCCTGGTCGAAGCTGATACCCAGAACTGGTGAGTGGCTCGCGGTGGTGATCGCGACGTCTCGTGAGATAATGTGCTAGGCGACAGCATGCGTTTGTGGGTACCCTCCTAAAGAAATATAGAAATGATAATGAGCAACCTGTCAAATTCCCACATTGGAGCCATCTAGATCTATCTAGAATACGAGTATGTTATCGGGCACGAGGGACGATATGTAAAGAGGAACGAAAGATACGAAATAAAATGCAGGCATTACGAAATTGTGCGAACTGGAAAATATTGATAGTTCGGTTTTCATTGGTGGTTGAAAATATGCTGATGAAAAGAAAACTGACTTTGAATTGACAGTGCTGCATGCGATTCTGGGAATTCTATTAAAATATATAGGAAACGTATATGCTTTAGCCTCGGTACTTTTTGTTGTGTCTCAATTTAGGCGTGTACCTTGTGTAGGAGTGAACGATGGGCAAAACAGCTTTTTAAGTGGAAACAAGTATGGTGTCGAAATGGTGGTTTCATAAGTCTGTGAGGTACAACTCTAACAGATTTGAAAAGAGTGAAAAGAGATTTAAATTATAATGTTTGTGTGAAAAAAGTGGAGTGACAAAGAGAAAAGTGTGCTGAAATGTTTGGTCATGTGGACAGGTCAAATACAGGACGATTACCAAAAGGAATTTACTGGGCAAATGTGACTAATGCACTTTCAGGGCACACTAACCTTATTAACGGTGTCCTTAAAAAAGTTCAGGTGCGTAGAACTCGCAACCGGTTTGCATGTATGAAAAGATGAATGAATGTGGAAGAAGCAAAAGGGGTCGTAGCGTGATGAGTTCTGCCGTTTTTGCCTAATTCCATGATAGAATAGCATGTAGTAGGTATGTAGGTAAATGTATCAGATCAAAATGATGAGCAGCAAGTATTTATTTACAGAAAATCCTATGTTATTAATTATCCTATGTATTAATCCTATGGGTGGCAATCTCGAAACATGACGGTTTTTAAAAGCTTTAGAAACTTACCAAGGTTCATAAATTGTCTACTGTTTATTGAGATGTGACTCCTCACTGAGTGCAACTGTGTAGACGAGCTTTTGATTTGGCCAAGTTTTCTTTTAGAACACATATTAGATCTATTTCATCACAGATAACAAGGAAACAAACCTCTCTTCCATCTTCTATGACGCTCATGTAGAGAGTGTACCCCACTAAGACGCCATTTGGTGCAGCTGGTGGGAGCCATGATACTAAGATCTTGTTGCGAGATGATACAACTGCTTTGATGTCGGCAGGCGCAGAAGGCACTGTGAGAAGATAAGTGATCAGTTTTCTCGCAATGATTCTCCAAACTCTAAAAGAATGTTTCGATAACGATCGTATCATACATGAATATATGTTTATGGATTGAATCATTATGCAATAAGGCAGAATTTTGCGTACCATCTTCTTCCGTATGGCAATATACTGGAGCAGCCCTAACTCCATCACCCGCCGCGGTAAATGCACACACCGTTACGGAATAGTTGGTGTATCTTCGAAGTCCCGACAAAGTTGTGTGAAGCCCGGATATTTGCTTTGTTACCGCTTCTTCATTCCCTGAAATCGAAGTTACTTCAGGATTCCGAAGTAAAGAAAACTGAACTGATGTAGATGAATTGGAAAGAACAAGAAATGTAGAAGCAAATAAGTTTGATGATAATAACGCAACTCTGAATTTTGGAGACTTAACTAAGATTGCCGAAAGAATATGATTATATAGGCAAGTTTATCCAGGAGTTGAGATCCCAGAGAGCAAAACAGGATGGTACCCGACTTCTAGAGCGTCCTAGTTCCCAAATTCTGAGTTGTTTAATACGCCAATAGTTTTAATGGAAGAAGTAAATGTGATGCTTACCATACCAATCCGTGACGGGTGCGTAAGTGACTCTGTATCCTTGCAAGACTCCGTTACGTCCTCTAAGAGGTGGTGGTTCCCATGATACGCGGACTGATTGAGAACTTAGTGCTGTGCATTGCAAAGCTCCTGGTGGCAAGCTTGGAACTGTAATGGAAGATGAATCTCGTCTTTAATTAAGAGTAATTTGCTAAATCAATCTACTTAAGGTTATCTATAATGTCGTCATCATATTACGTTATTACTGTCATCGGCATCATCCGGCTTCACTCGGAATGAGTTGCTTTACTCTGATAAATTCACCATCGGACTATATCTGTATCTGCAAGGGTCAGTTACTGTGGTCAGTTTTCACTGATAGTAAAGTAGTTACACGTTTCCACCAAAGTGGAAACGGGTAAGATTCGACCAATCTCTAGAGAAACGAGAGACGCGGTGTCCTCCTCTCTGCTCTTCATTTTTCTGCCATTTACTTTAAAAACAACATGTACAGATACTTATTCTCCAACTCACCATCTTCCATAGTAGTAGCTGTGGTAGGAGGGGAGGCAGGCCCCGCTCCCCTGCTGTTATAAGCCTGTACCACCACAGCATACGCCGCGTGTTTCTGCAAGCCTGACAGCGTGGTCCTCGCTCTCGCTGTACCAGCCCCTTCTACTGTGCGCACGGTGTAGGAAGCACCGCCTGGACCGCTCGCGCTTAGAACTGTGCTATTGCTGTTTAGCTGGAAATGAGTTAAAAGTTTCAAGGTTGTTCTGATTTTATGGAAAAATTTCAGGTAAAAGGTAGACCTATGGAGAGAGGAGACTAAGAGCCCCCGCACATTGAGCCACTAGTGGCGACCACATTAGAACGACTAGTAGCAGCCACAAGTTGCGTTTGAGTGGCCGCGTCCGAGCCACAAGCTGCGGGAGTCGACCGCGCTCGCTACTTGTGGCCGCGTTTTGTCGTTCGACTCGCGCGTACATACGGCCACAGTCGTCGTCCGCCTCTGTCGAGTACCACTTGAACAACTGTCGCAAGTGGCAGCCTCTGAAGGCCGCATCGAGCCACCAGTGGCTGCCACTGGTGGCGGCGTATAGTGGTCTGACTGAACCACTAGTGGTCGCGTTTAGTAGCGGCGACTAGTGGCTCAATGTGCGGTGGCTCTTAGAGACCTAACTTTTCGACGCTGAATTGTCTTTAGCCGATAACATGTCATGCTCATATTGCCTCCGCCTGGACTGAGTTTCTTGGAAGAGCAGAAATTCCAAGACGAAAATACACCGAATAAGGAATGTCTGAAAAATAGGAAGTCTGTAAACTTACCTCTTGAAATCCCACGTAGTAACCCAGTATGTTTCCATTCCATAGATCTCTTTGCGGTGGTTCCCAACTTACAATGAGTTCTGTGGAACTTTTCGCTTCTACCCTCACGTCCAGGGGTGGTCCACTTGGAACTATAAAAATGTAAACAAATCACATTTGAAGTATCTTTTTCGGCGAAACTTTTCAATATTGTGTCATCGTAATAGAAAAACTTGCAATGATGGATATAAACCGGAACGGACTGATTGTGAAATAGTTGATGATACCGAACACTGACAGATAATCCAAACAAACATTATTTTTTAGAGTCCAACCAGTTTGAACCGAACTTTTATAAGATTTTTATCACATCTCAGTTCGTGAGTCAACGGTTTCCTCTCCTTCAATCGTTGCTTACCTTCTTCAGTAGTAGTGACTTGTATTAGCTGACTCGGTTCGCTCTGGCCCAGTCTGTTCTCTGCGATGATCCTGAGGTGGTACGACGTTGCTGGTTGAAGGTTCTGAACGCTTGCAGAGGTCACACTGCCGGGTACTATCACTTTTTGAGGTGTTGTTGGCCACGAATCTGTTTAAAATAAATAATTATATAAATAAAAAAAAAAACAATTCAAGGCCGGATATAATGGAGCACTAACTGCACTAACTTTAAATGTATCAGTTGGAAGTTAATCCTGGTTCTTGGAACCAAAGCTAAACACTTAAAAGACTAAAGCGAAAATAGGTAGGTGTTAAGAAAGAAAAGCTGTTTACGATTTACGATCCTAAAGCTGGCAAAAGAAAAAATATTCACCTGGAGCTTCCTTATATTGTACAATGTAGTTGATGATAGGGCTGTTGCCAGCATACGGTTGTGTCCACGATATTTGTATCGCGCGAGACTGCTGGTCTATTATCCGAATGTTTTTGGGCATTTCGGGTACCTGAAATACGATACGAGTGCTAAATTAGCTAGTCAAATTCCGTAGATGAGATGGGCATCTTTTAGGTATAATATCAGATGAGTATAAAACAATAACGATTCCATGATTTGTTTTGGGGATTACTACCACTACTGTCATTTGATATCCAACACATATGCAGAATTTTGCTAGCAAATTGAATTTGATTCGCCTTTGATCACATGACAATATTTGAATCGAGATTTTTAATGCACAAGTTCATCCTTCTTTTGAAATACAGGACGTTCTCACCTCCTGTACAACCAGATGTATGAGCATTTCATCTTGTCCATACGCGTTGGACGCTCGACATGTCAAAGCCCCGGTGTCCTGTCGATACGTCTGCAGGATGCTCAATTCAGAAACCAAGCCGTCGTCCAACACTTGTTCTCGAATTGTATATCTGGAAAATATGTCTTAGTTGAAACCTTACATAACATGTTTGTTGATTTGACAAAGTTTTTAGTCATATTCTTCGCATTCAGCACATCTTGGCTGTCCTACCGTAATGGAATATACCGTGGGTAGATCACGATGTAGTTTTTATTCCATTATGAAATCGTCCAAAATTCCGAATCAAAGGATCTTCATTCAATCGGCTCCTCTTATTAGAATTGGTTGATGCACTTTTATTAACATCTCCATCTCAAAGCAAAGATTGAACCAAGTTTTGAATTTTGACCTTCCAGCTGTTCGCAAATCTGGACATTAGATCAAATTCCAGTTTCAGTTCTGGACACCCCAATTTGGCAACTAAAATCGCACATCAAAGTCCTGACTGCAGATGTTACCTCTGATCTCCGCCAGCTGATCTTCAAAGGCCCGTTTCATGAACCTGCACTGACTTACTCTTCATCGGGATCCTCGCAGTTGCTAGGTAGATCTAAGTAAGTAAGTCTCGATTGCAGATGTTACCTCTGATCCAAGTGGTGTGCAATAGTATGATGATGAGGACTCCGCCAGCTGACCTCCAGAGGAGCGTCTCCTGACGCCGCACACTGCAGGTGCGCAGCCTCCCCTGCCGTTACCTGCACTGTCTTACTCTTCATCGGGAACCTAGCAGGTGCTATTCGAGGAGAGCAAATGTTATGATCAGTTTACATTTTTAGTTATGTTCTTTTTGGTTTTAATATAATGTTATATTGTAAATGATTAGTAATGAAATTTACGCATAAGCAGCATATAATGATTTTACTGTTGGGACACAGGCCTCCTTTCTATGGAAGGGGCAGGGGGGCAAATCCGCCACGCAATATAAAATTAGCTGTTCCAATACATTTTGAACGTGTAGATATTGCACTGTTGTAGGAAACAGCTCTGTTTTTTTTTGAATTGCCGATGAAAATTTACTACGTTGGGGGTTCAAATGATGTACTGAATACATGGTAACCATTTATGCGTCGGTGTCCTTTCCACCTGTATAAGGAGGCCACGTTACGCTCATTTTGCATTACAATATACCAAGACAAAGGTCCCTTTCCTTGCACCCCCTTTTACGTACTAAATCAAAAGCCTTGTGCGTTTGTGTACACACCTAACTACGAGAAAAGGAAATATGTCGCAAAATGTCTCATTAACTTTTAAATAATTCTTCAGTCCAAGTTCAGGACTAAATATAGCCTCCAAATAAAGATTTTAGGAACACAAGGCAGGTACACAATCAACTAACCTAATCGGCCGCGTTCGTGCTGTGTTTCGGTTACTAAAATACTGAGAAAATGAGAAATTGGCACATAAATGCCTACCTGCCTACCGGCCTTCCTCTAGGTAGCCAATAGATCATGTTTTACTTACCGTATGATCGTTCTACCCAAAAATGTGAAGTTGAGTCCATAACAGTTATAGGGGATATTTCAGTAAAAAATCTGATTGAATATTATATAAAATATCACAAGCCCAATAGCGTAGAGACTTCACCGTTTGTTTTTGTTAGGAACGTCTATATTGTTTCGTTTTTCATATTGGCAAGAAATCAAGAGTTGCGGCAGGGCACACAGATTGCCTAACCCCACTCTACTCGATATGCCCTTTGAGTGCGGTAGAAGTGAGGAAAAAATATTTCCATAAAGGAAGGCTCGTTATATCGTGCTTGTGTAGGTCCAATGTTATTTATTGGAGAGTACCTTGTTTACGAAACCCTCATATTTTTAAGATTTCCTGCTTGTTTTAAATATTACTGACCCATTTGCGACGTAATGCAGAAAATCTGTTAAATTTTTTTCGGCGCACGGACTAGAAACCGTTTTAAATCTATTTGTTTAGGTTCAAGTGAACGTCGGCAAACTTTGTTCATGTGTAAATCCTGGTGAACCTTGTGTCAAACCGAAATAAACAAGCGGGAAATACGATTACGGCTAGAAGCGAAACTGTTTACAAACTGTTCGCGGACGTGACGGCTTTAGGAGCTGCCGTCCGCCACAATCGAACAAAGTTTTACTGGTGTTTGTACAATCTACGATGTTAACGGTAACATAAATACCCGTCTTCTTTGGGTCAGGGTGCTGTGTTTTCACCTGGAAAAAGTTTGATTTAAACAATCATAAATAAAGGTGGCTTCGCAGGCTTCACGGCGGACGATATTTCATGATATTTGCTTCTCAACAAAAGCATTGGCTTTTGTTGAAAAGCAAATATCGCCGCATACAAACACGTACACCGCGGACTTATTCTAGTGGAAGCCAACTGTCTCGTTTTCCAATAAAGAGGAGACGTATTGCGACGTACGGTCATTGAGTTTTCTGCTCAGACGCGCTCGCCCCGCGCTGCCGGCCGCCGACAATCGAATAAACTACAAATACATCGTTGCCTTTATTGTGTCCACACCACGGACAAGTTGACCCTCTTTAATTGTTCCCTACAAGACAGAAGCAGGTGGGAAAGAAAGCTTTGATTGAATATGACCATAACACAAGCAATTGCTTTACATAAATAGCGAATCTAAAGTGTTCCTATTTCAATTTACCAATTTGGAACTACTGCAGTCCTGCTAATTGAGAAAGTAACTTTGTCTCCACTTATAGTTTTCATAAAAGTTAGCAATAGAAGTCCAACTACCGAACGATCTAAATTAAGTTAAGAAGTACTGACAGTAGTGTCAGGGACTTAGCAAAGTGGTAAGAAAATGGACTTCCTTTAATTTTATATAATAAAATCATAGATAGGTACAATAATACTGGCAGCTCAGCTTGAGCGAGTTATCGGGCGGGTCGCCTCGCGGAATTCTATAGAATTAAATAAAGTGACGAAGGTATGGTTGGAAGCGATATTTATTGGAGTGCTCAATATTTGATTGTTTTCTCGCGCTTTCTCAAAGCATTTACTTCCTTTTAAGTGGCACCCTTTGATCTACGTTGGCTTGGAAACGTGTATCAACTAAAACCTGCTTTTAGGTACGGTTTCTTTTATTTGAACCTCCTCTCGTACCGACTAATACCCTATTACTGAAATTGACAGTAGTATTTTGCTTGCTCCTTGCCATTCCATTTTATTCCATATTGCAAAAGCGGTAGGATTTTATAAAAAGAAGTTCCAAACCCATTATTTCCAGTTAGGAGACAATGCGTTCTTAACATTTATTTTACTAAGGACAGCTCCATTTCTCCGCAACAAAACAATAATGACGCAAAAGAATTTTCATTTGAGTACGGCCCGGCTTGTCCCGGCGAAACTCATCGTGACGGATCCTCCATCAAGACATTCCACAACTTTTCACAGACCTTCGACAAAAAGATGGTTCCTTTCTTTTATGCACTGTACATATAGCTAGGGATATGATCCTCGCGGTAAAAATTCTATTTCCTTCGCTAAATTGACTGACCGAATTTGAAAAAGATTGGAATCACGGTGTTTTGTCGATCACACTTATCGGTGTGGAAATCTTTAATAAGTAAACGTCAGAGTATTATTGAAGTCCGATATTAAGTTTTCTCGATGAAGTGACAACGGTTTTTTCTTACTTAGAAACGAGATACAGTCGTTTGGTTTGTACTTACCGTTAACTTTTAAGAAGATGAGCTTGCTTAATCCGGCGCCTATGTCATTTCTTGCTTCACAGAGATAATGTCCCTCGCTGTCTTTGGCCACTCGCTCAAACACGAGCGAGCCATTCTCCAGGACCCTTGAGCTCCCTTCAAACATGAAGTCTTTGTATTCGCCAGGAGTGTTACCTGTTTGAAATTTGACCCAGTTGTAATGTCAATGTTTCGTGAATGATAAAACTGGAGATTGCAGCAAATGTGTTTAGACAGTTTTCAGAGAGTTCGGAAACTTTTGGGTTCGAAAAGGAAAAACAAAGTATTTTTGGATACAATCCCAAACTCGATAACGAAAAATAAACCAGTATTCACCTTTCTGACAAGATTCACGAACTAATTGCGGACTTTACAACTTACCCACAGCTTTCTTCCACGTAATGGTTGGTTTTGGGTAACCATCAGCTTGGCACTGCAAGGTCACATCCTGACCTGCTGCTACCGCCACATCGTTGGGTTCCAATCTCCATCGAGGTGGAACTAAAATTTCACTAGTTGTAATGTCATCCGAAATATTTATGAAAGCATAAAGAAAAGTTTAATTACCATTGACTGTTAGAGGTATGGTGTAATGTTCAGATCCGGCAACATTGGAAGCAATGCACGTATAATTCCCGCTGTGAAGCGATGTAACCTGCTCTATAACCAACGACGCGCTGTATTCGTCCAATCTTCGTGTTATTATGCCACTAGGGGCGTAAGGTGATGATGTCACTGGCTGCCCGTTCTTCTCCCACCGAAACGCAACAGGCAAGTCGCCCTCTAAGATCTGGCAAGATATTGCTGCTCTCATACCTTCTCGTAATAAATTCGTTAGCGCCGGTATGGGCAAGATCTTTGGCTGAACTGCAAAAAAGAAATAACTTGTTTATTTTTTTGTAGATGTACAAGAATAATATTCTGGGAACTCAGCTTGTTTTGTACTGAAGTTTTACAGGAGAACACTACAGAACGGAAAAACAAAACTCTAACGAAGAACATTCACGAAGAAAATAAAATGTAGCCAACAAAAAAATTCATTGAACACTTGAAACTTTTTGAAACAGAAATTGCTAAAACCTAACTCGGTCAATCGAGACAACCCAACCTACCAACCCTGCGAATTAGGCTCAACATTATTCACCCAAAGTTATGAAGGTTTCAATTTTAACGCTCAATTTGGCCACGTAGACACTTAATTTCGTCATTTATTTTTTACGTAGGTTAACTGTTAATTAAAATGAAAATCTTAAAGCCACGTTTATGCCTTGATTTCGTGGACCTCATTTCGGAGGATTGCTTGTGAAGTTTCCCTTCACATTTTTAATATTTTTTATTTTATTGCCCTATTAACCAGGGGAAGCTGGAAGTTTACGCCCCGTGGATGCCGCGGTAATGGTAAACGTGCTAACTTTAATGAATTACGGATGAGTAACTCCACCCCTCTTGAATTCGTGATTTTATAGCGCATTAAATCTTAGTAAAGAAAATGAGAAAGTTTATGGTCTGATTTTTGTTCTAAGGAGTGATAGGTCCGATGAAAATATAAGTTTATGATTAACATCCGTTTAAACTTGTTCCGCTTAAACTTGTTGTAAGAACAATCGACGAAGCTGTTGTTTGACGTTTACCTCAACTCACAGCCATAGGTTAATATTGTTAGTAACCATTATGGATCATTGTTATCTGACATAAAATTAAATATTTTTTTCTAAGTTTCACGTCATTTTTAATGAATTCTGCATAACTTTTCCAGTGACTTAAAATGGCGGCGCCACACAATTAAGCCATTTTGTATTCCCTAGTTCCAGATATCGACAGTTCTCTAACTTAATATTAGCACTTGGGCGTCTGCCGGTGCCGTGGTATTGACTGTAATGGCTGCGTGACACTTAAATATGTGCTAGCATCCTCTATATCAAGATCGATACATTCATTAAAATTTCTGTTAGCTGGTTGTGATAAAATGGACTTGGGCTAATATCGGGTTTGCGTTTCGTTATCTGACGTGTCTTCGTGTCCTGGCTTTGTTTTACTTTATTTACAGGATCTCCAACAAATGTTATATTTAAGTCATGATATATTAATAATGGGCAACATCAGGTATACATTGTCAGGGCAGTCGCAAGTGTACAATTTCAATAACAGCACGGAGTGGGTCAATCTGTTAAAGCAATATTTACTTTTTGGCTAGGGGAAAATCATGGCTGCTAATTTTTTTGACGCTAGGATGATGCTTAGAGTGGTTTTTGCGGGAAAGCATTTGTACGTTCGACCACATGACAGTGGTAACAGTATAAGCTGGGTTTTTATTCTATTGCAACTGACGTTTAGTTGACTGTAGGTACCCTCAAAAAGTGTAGACTTTCAACCTCTTCTTTATTTTCCTCTTACCAATATTCCTTTGACTTTAGTTTAACCAAGCTGTCCTTCGAGGTAAAAAGTCATGAAATGCTTGACACTCACCTAATATTTGCACTTCAACATCTCTCCTCGCGGCATGTCGTTGTCTGTTGGCTGCCTGACAGGTGTAAGTGCCAGCGTCCTCGCCTCTTTGTGTCTGTTCTACTATGAGGGTGCCGTTGGGAAACACCTTCTGTCTTCTGTTAAGGGGAAGGTTCTGGCCATCTGTCGGAAAAAATGATTAGCAATATTTTATTTTGTAAATTGGTTAACAAGAATTCTTACACGTCAATTTTTTTAATTTAAAGTCGGTTATAAAGCCAAAGCAGACTATCTCTGAGAAAAACATAGAAACCAACTCGAGAGCTCAAAGTTTCCTAACAATTATATTGTAATGTACAGAATATCTTATATATTAAAATCTCGTATCACGGTGCTTGTGGTTGCACTCCTCCGAAACGGCTCGACCGATTTTTATGTTTTTTATGTATATTTGGTAAGGTACCAAATATACATTAAAAAAATCATAAAAATCCTATAGGAAAATAAAATCCAATCCTAAATCTCATAGGTCTCATACCTATGAGATTTAAGATTGGATTTTTTCTCCTATAAGATTTTTTATCTAATAGGTCGTAAAGTATATTTCACACCGCTAGGTTGTCAAATTCTAATTTAACGCGAGCAAAGCCGCGGGCAAAAGCTAGTAATGTTATATGATTTAATATAATGGAACACTAGACATTTATGAGGATGTTTTTTTTTTTGACTGAACAGATTGACTGTTCAGACAATGCATGATAAAAACTACTTTGTCTAAAATCGTGTAACATTAAATTCTATTTTCCTATCTATTTGTTTTGTTTATAGTAACTAAGATAGAAGGTTTTCCACTTGACACAATTTCAGCGAAAATGTGAAACCTATGTTTCTTTGTCATTTAACAACATACAGAATGGTAAATAGTTTACGTTCAGACATTCTGAGATTTCCTGTAGATTCTTATTTACAGAAGAAAAATAGAAACCGCGTGTGTCTCCTTTTCAGAAGACATTTACATGTACACAAACTAAGAAACAAGTTAACTTGCCAGAATTCATTATGGTTTGTTTTGCGAAACAAGACATACCTCGGCCTCGGGCGATTGGATTTGCGTCAATTGACATACACGTTCATCACTTATGAACATCGCGCGAGTGCCGTCGGGGTCACTCCGTATGTCGCGTCGGGCGACCTGTGGCATGCTCAAAATAACTTATTTCATTTGTTTTCTCTACAGGATCGCTGCCGCACGATACATGTATTTAGTGGCCAAAGGAGGTGGCGGAGCGTGAGAGGGAGAGAACCTCTCGTCCCAGCCGCCGCGGGAGACGCCTCGGGCGTCGGGGGTCACTGGCTTCCGGCCACCGTAGACGCGGACCTGTGGACGGTGAGTAATGGGCTAGCTCGCCGTCCGTCCGTCTATTGACGACAGGCCGTGTTGACGGCGCGTTCGTGTTACACGCGCGCCTCAAAGAGATGTCAGCAAATAGGGAGGGACCCGCAAGGGCCGATGCCTGCCAGGGCTGCGGGCTGTTCGAAAGAGATACCGCGGCCCTGGAACACAAAGGGCAAGGAAGGAACATGGATGGGTTTTAGTCAGTACAAGTCTGACACTCCCTTCCACTCTGCCCAGAGCGGGAGAAGTCATTTGATGATTTCCCATCCGTAAAAAAAAAAGCGGTTAGTGCCCATGTGAGACACATCCACAAGCGATATCAAAGCATATCATTATGCTTTGCCGTTCCTGATGTACAATATTTATGTTAGCTATATACCAGGTACACATGGTTTCCTTACCCCTTGCAGAAACAACTTCCGTTTTCCGTCATTACCTACTCTGAAGTTCGTTAAAGTAATTTAAATTTATAATACTTTCAAAAGTTTCACAAATGAGTTGACCAGCTTCAGAGCAATGTAAAGCTTTCTGTCGGCACTTAAATACGTTTCCCTTGTACCTGTTATTAGTAATCGATATTTAAGTAAAGGAATTAGAAGGTGGCTATGAATAATCGACCCCAATCCATCTTGTTGGCATTGTTAGCCAAGAGTTTGGGGTTACATTAGGTGGTTTTTAAGTGGATTATAATATTTGTTCAAGGATCAAGCGTCTCTTTTGAGAAACCTTGGCATTCTAGGAATATACGGTCTATTGTATTACGCCATACTATTCTAGGAGATAGAGTTAATAGTCGACCTGGTTATTACATCATCAGTTTCGACAACAATTCTCACTAAATTGAAACGTTTCTAAGGTTGAAACTATGTACCTGTCACATAGACAAATATACCTTGTCGGTATAAGACGTGCAATTAAAGAGGATAAGCAACGATACGAGGTCGACTATACTTGAAGTTGTCGCTGATGGATTTAATAATGCAATAATATAAATTGGCAATTCAAATGTGCAATACCTACCCGGTTCACATTTATGGAACACCCAATGAAACAGTTTACAAGTCACACCGTGTGTAAGAAAAGATAATATGATAGTTCAAAAGAAGACGCTAAAGTGACTTTATTTTATATCTCTTAATCTCCTATTCGATATCATACCAATAACTTAAAAAATAACTAGTATGCAATCTTTATGAGTCCGCCATATTGGATTTATAATGGCGTCACTTACCTAAGCATACATTATCATCCAAACTGAACATGTATGGAAAATTTCAGCTCAATCGAAAACCAGGAAGTGGGTCTTTAGCTTCTAAGTTTTTTTACATAATTAGTTACAGCACGCGTGGCATGACCGCCGTGGAAACGGGTTTTGTCGACGGAAGAATCGACAAAATGACAGATTGTAGAAATATTTCTAGACTAAGTGACACCTAACCGAATGCATAATGGCCGTTTTCACAAACACTAAGTGGCACCTAACTGCCTTATGCCCGTTTTCAGCAATAGCCCCTAAACAGTAACCTAAGTAAGGTTCCCTTATCTAAGGGAACCCTTCAAATCATCTCCTTACCTAAATTCTGTTTCACCATCCTAAGTGCCATGCCATGTCCGTTTTCACCAACATTAAGACACACTTAACTCAATGCCTAATGCCCGTTTTCACCAACACTAAGTGCTACGACGATCGAGATTCGAAGAATATCTACTACTATCTACTACTTACCCGTTGCTATGGAAATCATTTCTGTCTTTGTAGAAACTCGAGTCTACGGGTCGACCCATGCTCGGGCAGAAGACATGTCGTGTTGTCTATTCTACGTAGAATAGAGGTGGAATTTGTTGACACGCGTGCAAGTGAAGCTAACAAAAGCGTGTAAAAAATATGAATCGCTCTACGTATCGAATGAACTTGTACCATTTAAGTTTTATCGTCAAATATCACTAGGCCACTAGATGCCTTAATAAATCTAATACCTTAATTAGAATGATGTATATCAGACTCTCAAAAGTAGGTACTCATTAAAAAACCGTCGACATTTTTGCACTTAACTATTTTCCCTAATTCTAACTACGAAATCAGAGTCCGCAACTCCGCAGTAAAATTTTCTAATTTAAAATAGTCAGGTCACAACCACGTCTGGTTCAGCGAACTCAGCCGAAAGTTGGACGGTGACGGCACCAAATAAAATTTCAACAGTTGCTAGTGCAGAGGCAAGTTTAGTGAAATGTGCACTGCCTTCGGATATGCCCAATTCTAAATTTAAATATCGGAATGCAGAACTGGGCCAACGTTTAGCGTACCTATTAAAAATTTTAGTGCATGCCTTTGAAATACATTATTTTGTGGTACTGGATTCAGAATGGAAGACTTTGAAAGGACGATAGATTAAGATACACAAGGGGTATTTAAAGAGGTAAATAGATTGTCTGCTCACGCAATTTGTAAGCTTTTATTATCCTGCTTCTATATACCCTCGTGTAATGGACAGGGGATCTTATTAAATACTAACTATTGCCCGCGACCTTAATTCGCGTGAAGTTATTATTAAAAAATCCCCATTATTATAAGCACTTTCCTGCTTGAATCGAATTTTGTTACAATTTCAAGGGCTTTTTTTTTTTGCACAGAACCTTATTATTTATCTAAAATAAAAGTAGCCTAAGTTACTCCTTGTTACATCAGTTATCTGCCAGTGAAAGTCCCGTCAAAATCGGTCCAGCCATTTCAGAGATTAACCGGAACAAACAGACAGACAGACAAAGTTGTAAAAAATGTTGTTTTGGTATATGTACCGTGTATACATCCATATGGACTTAGAAGTAAAAAGCGGTTATTTTAATATTACAAACATACACTCAAATTTTATTTATCTGTATAGATATAGATAGATGTATAGATGTGTAAGAAGGTAGTAAGTACATAATTTGCAGACAGTGATTCTTGGGTAGTATTACAAGGTGATCCAATCTTTTGCTACACGAAGAACATCCTATCGATGGAGGTATCAAACATCGCAGGTCAGCTTAATGAGAGTGCCCACTCTATGAAAAGATAAGACCCGTTGTTGACAAGGGTCTGGAAAAGGGAAAATTACGAGGGAGTGACCGAAGAGTCTTAATTTGATCTTTTCTAGTATATACTGGTAAACGAGAGGCGGGTTTACGGGCTTAACAATTTTATTTCAAGTGAAATTCATCGGGATCCATGCGAGAACCTGACCTACCTACTCAAATATGTTAGTCTGAGTACACCCAATTTATTTGGTGTGTTCGTGTGTGAGAACCAATATAGGTTCTCAGACTAATATTATTTTTGTCCTGTACCCTTTGGTAAAAAAGTAGGCGTTATTTATATTTGAGATAAAAGTAAAGTAAACACCTAGTTTCTGGTTCATCTCAGCCCTAAATTGTAGTGATCCTGAAATAATTCTACATAATATATTAAGTAAATTTATAATAATTATTATGTAACTGTACAGTCTTCAAAGATTTTACTTTTTGGCCAAGCTTTCCTTGTAATAAAACGGCTTCAAAAGATTATATTCCGCGTTTATTATTTTAATTTTACTTTCCCAGCATTCAGAGCCCTTTATTTCCCATAGACGGTACTATAAAGAATGAAAGAACCTTTTTATAGCATCCTTCTTGAAACTTGGACGGGAAATTAAAATAAGAAATATAAAATTATCAAGAAAAAGCTTTTTTAAATCTGTCTAAAAGCGGAAATTACAATGGAACAGCAGCAATACCTAAACCAACACAAAGTTAGAGATAGATAATTAACTAATTATTTGATTACAATTGATTCGATTACACAAGGTTCTATTCTAATTACATAGTTTTCGCATTTCCTTTGTTTCATTTCCCGCTCCAACATATTCGATGCTATTGTTAGCCGTAGCTAAGGAAAAAACAAGAGCAGAATAACTTAGATTCGTCCTTAATTGGACGTTACGAAGGTGTCCAGTCTATTAGATTGTGAGACGCAATTTTCTCTGCGACGGGTAGAGATATAACGAATACATTTCCAAGTCGACGTTTTATACAGAGTTTACCAGTAAACAACGAAAATATATTGGACGCGGCGTATTTTTACATTTTGGCTGGCTGGGTCTGTATCCGCGGCGATGGAGCGATGAACAAGGATTTAATGAGTGGGAAATTAAAAGTAGATAGTGTTGCTGTTGAATGTTTCATAACTTGTGTATTAATATTGTTCAAGTTATGAATATTCGTTCCACAAAGAATGGAATTTTGTTCCACAAACGATGGGATTTTCCTGAGCGCTGTTGTCTGTACAGTACAGGAACTGATGGATCCTGAAGGTTTGAAAGAATGTATGCAAGAATGTGCCCATAAGGGCCGCCTTAATTTGCCATCGTCACTTTAAGCAGATGAAGAGAGATTTGATTTATAAATGAATGCTGTATGTAATGATAGCAGCTACCTAGCTAATATTTTAAATGCAATTTTGATAGTCATAGCCGCTGGATGTGAGTCGCACCGGACCGGTCAATGTGGCGACACTTGGGGGAGGCCTATATCCAGCAGTGGACGTCTTTCGGCTGAAATAATGAATGATTGATAATCATCTCAAAACTCACCACCTAAGTTAACATTTTAGAGTAACAACAATAAATGTATCGAGTACTGTGTTTACTCTCCACAGATTATAATCTCATCATTCTTCTATCCTAATTTATTTGGGGTCAGTGCAGCATGTCGTCTTCTTCCATATTTCTCCATTTCTCGTCATCTCATCAGACACATTTCTTGACATATCATCTTTCACACAGTCCATCCATCGTTTCTTTGGTTTCCCTCTACCTATCCACATTCAAACTGAAAACCTTCCTCACGACGTGTCATTCCTTTACAGATCATAAACTAACAGAATAAATGAGAATATCCACACTTTTCACGTAGCGGTCCTCGCGAGATAATCTAATACTTATAGTTATTTCGTTTCACCTTCGACCCCTATCTTAGAACCTGTTGCTAAAAGACATAAGAACATAGATATAGAACCGTAGTCTCCCCGGGGCCTTAATTTGATACTGTTTGACTAAAGTGTCGTTTGTTTCGTCGTAAATGTCCTGTTTTATTTAAGAGACATTGAGAACCTATTTTTGTTCGAAGATCAGGACGATAAATAATGAAATTCTGAGCTTTTGTCTGTAACTTGGATTTGGGATAAGTGTGTTTATGATATGAATTGTTTTAGATTTTGTCGCTTTTGGTTTTTGAAATTTGCAGATAATAAAAGTCGAAGAGCCAGCAGGTAGCATTTTGGTTCCACGAAAAATATTTCGTGGAACCAAAATGCTACCTGGAAAAAAAAAAAAAATGGATAAAATGGATTCCTCTCAAAATATTGAGAGGAATCCATTTTAGTGCCTACAAGATAGGATATCAGCTAAAAAGGAGGTATGTAGAGGAGAGAGGTTTTTTAGTGCCTAAAAGTAGGTAAGTACGTGTTTTAGACTTTTTTTAGTCAAAATTCTAAATTGAGCACGTTTATACCTAAAACTTTTTAAGTAAAAACGTTGACAATTTTGCGAAATAATTTTCATCGAGGCCCAGATTTTTTTCTGAAAAGATTCTTCATTTCAATTTTTGAATATTTCGTGTTACATTAATATTTCTATGAAAAATAAGAACGTTTTTTAATAAAATCCACGAAGCCTTTTTCATTTTTATCAAAATAATATCTACAATTTATAGACATCTACCTACAAACTTCTAATAAAATCAGTTTAATATCTCATATAGCTCCCTAACTTTGACGTAGAATATTACATGCTAATAATAAAAACTACAGAATGAGAATAAATCAAATGAAATAAACTTATTTCACAAACTTACATTACCTAAATTCAATACGGCAAGCCTTATATGAGATTTTCTGAATAGACCACAAATAGAAAATTGTTTTGAGTGCTACTTACTTTCTAGTCACTATAAAAAATCTAAGTACTTATCTGACATTAAACTGTACAGATGTTTCGTTAATAAATATATATTATATCGTGAAAAACAGTAAGAGAAAAAAATAAAAATCATTTTTACAGAAGTCTCGGGCGACAATTCAATTTTTGTACGTGAGCCTCCGACGAAAATTATGTCAATTTTGTATCATTAGCGTTGTCAGGGTTGCCATCCGTTGATGCAGACACTTAAACACACATGTTTTGACACGACGTAAAGGTTCCGGACTACACAAAAACAGGACATATTATTGTTTAAAGAAAAAACAATTAAAAAAAAAACATTAATTAAAGACAAAACAAAAAACATTTTTACGGAGGCTAGAGGAAAAGGCTGATGATGATGATGTGTCAAAATTTTAGTTACATGTTCTGATTAACCATTATAGAAACATTTTTTTGTTATATTCTAGGTAAACGGCCACTGTATTCCAGATAAAACTATTCATAGAAAGTCTTATCTTCATAACATGTTATTACATAAAGAACGCTAAAAATGCGACAACCCTAACAGATATTGAATCATTAAGACGCTGGAAAACAAGACTTTTATAAGTTCAATGTCTTTTTAGTACTTTTTATTTTCTATATTTACTGTTCTCCAGGGAAATATTATATCTCGTAAATAATTATTATGTGCTTACTACTATAGGTAGGTACTTCTATCTTATTATTTTCAATTATTTTTCTGTCCTTTTAATAAAATTTGGTAAAGCTATGAAAATTGTTTTTTTGAGAACATCAGAAGACTTGTTGATAAGACCTGACTACCTATTAAACCGGGTTTGCCCAAGTATTCACCTCTATAGTATCACAAGTATCGGGCTGATAGTAAAACTAAGATTGAAATAGTTGACGATCGCTCTTGTATCAGCATTTTCTTTTTGTCAGCATAATAAACATAAACCATTCGATAGTAAAGAAAAACGTCCCTCGTAAAACGCATTGAGATAAATGGCAGACCGTATCAAATAAGGAAATAGTAGCTGTTCAGTAAATAAAGCGCATCATCATCAAAACGCGGTGTCTTCGGAATGAGATCGGGAGTGCTGCCAGAATACGCCTTAAATCAGCGGCTTTTGGCAAAGAGTTGACGCAAAGCATGTTATACTCAGCTTGAATAACCTAATAAATGCTCCTTTCATATCTGTTGGGTATATTTACTGCTATTTTGGTGGAGTTATGGGTTAATAATATTCGAATGTCGTAGATTGTCGAAATACGGTAAGTCAACGAACAAAAGTACCAATTTTATACTTTACCGGCTCATACCCGCGGCTTCGTCCGTGTGGAGTTCGATAATTGTCCCACGGGATCATACTACCGGTATAAAAACTATCCTATGTGTTGATCCAAGTTATAAACTATATGTGTGCTAAATTTCATCCAAATCCGTTCAGTAGTTTTTGCGTGAAAGAGTAATAAACATCCATTCATCCTCATAAGTAACAATAACTTTCGCTTTTATAATATTATACTAGCGGACGTCACGCGGCCCACGACCCACGTAGTTCCCGTTAGGAGTATGGGGATAAAATATAGCCTATGTTACTCGCTGATAATGTAGCTATCCATTGCTGTCATTTTCAAATCCGTTTAGTAGTTTTTAAGTTTATTCGTTACATACAAAAATACAAATCTTTCCTCTTTACAATATTAAGTATAGATAAGTAGGATGATAAATGTTAATCACCTGATACTTTTCTACGGTAACAGACCATTTATCTTTTAGAAAATAAATAAAGATTTTCTCAGAGAAGTGAAACTACAAAGTGAACCACCTGTTCATAAAATTAGCGAGCAAGAAAAGAAGTGACCGGAAAGGTAAAATGTTTGTAGGAAAAAAGTAAAGTAGGGTTCTCAAAGTTAAGCGCTGCACGTACAAACTTACACCATAGACTTACTCTAGTAAAAAACTGAGAAGTTCAAACTTGCAAGCGAAGTTAACAATCTTGGAGTCTGGGAAATGGTTTCATAACCTCACCTTGTTCAGTAAACGAGCGGTGAGTGAGAAAAGGTTGAGAAGCTTACCTCTTTCCCAGGTGATTGACTCAATAGGGTAGCCGGCGACCGGGCACTTGATATTCAGGTCGCTGCCGGCCACTGCTGTAACTTTCGGCATCTCTCGTATGTACGGAAGCCCATACACGTTGACTCTGGCAGCATGGAGCGCTTTCCCAGCTGTGTTTGAAGCGACGCAAGCATATTCTCCGCCATCTTGTTCCGTGACCCGGCTGATGTTCAAATGGCTGACCACGTCGTCTTGCAGGGTCACGTGCTGTCCGACTACGAACCTAAATGCGAGATTATGTTGGTGTCTGAATATAGGAAAGAGAAAATTTGCAAGTGCTGTTAAAATTGAGCGGCAGAAAAATAATATAGGTACAAAAATTTGATGAAATACAATTAACATGTAATTCCCGAAGGGTTAGGCACAGGTGTGCCTAAGAGTACACCCACATTTCGCCAAGTCCCAATGTAATAAGGGGTGAGCCTATTGCCATCAACCGGGCACAAATCCAGACTCCGTGGCTGCTACTGAGAAATTCCTAATGGAAAAACCCAATAACACATTGCCCGACCTGGGAATCGAACCCAGGACCTCTTGCTCAGCAGTCGCGCTTGCTACCACTAGACCAAGAGGGGCAGCCATTTGATGAAATAAAGGTAAAAAGTTCTGCTTTCATAAAATGGTGACCCTCTTTGTTTTTACAGCTCATTAAACAGTCTGTTTTAGAGATAAACGTCCACTGAAAATCCGATCAAAACACGTTAAAAAGTTTTATGATAGGATTGTCAACAACACGTGTAGGTAGCTAATACCGAGGAGGGTGACAAAAGTTTGTCAGTAAATAGAACTTTTATTGCTACATCATGTTTTGATTGCTTTTGATATCGCGCCAAATTGATGAGTAAAAGTTTGTTAATTTTAAAACCTTGTTGTACTGCTTCACTTTTCGTACAAGACAAATCCTAATACATGAAATTTATGATGGTGATTCTGGTCTTTTTAACGTGAATTATATTAATATTTATTTGACATCAAATAAAGTATTAATTCTTAGTTACATTCTCAACATTGCTTAGTTCACAATAGCGGCGCCGGTGTGCGCTTTTCACTACGCTTCGAGCTAGGGTTTAGCGCATTGCTACGAGCTACGGCGTAGCACTGTGCTACCATCGCGTGGTTGCTACGTTTTCACGCTTCTGAACTATTTCGTTTGTGTGATGAATTCAAGACTATTAATTAAATTACATTAAAAGGTTTCGTGCACTTCAAAAATATATAAACTAACCATTATCGATATACATTTTTTTGAATACCGCAAATTAGGTTTCTTATATATAATTAGGTATCTACTTACCTTGAGTTAGTTGGAATAGGAAAACCATCTAGCAACCAAGTGAACTGCGGTGGAGGATGGCCCATAGCCACACACTTTAGGGACACACTGGGCCCTGGCTGCAGCGTTTGTTCCGAAAACCAATATACCAGCTCTGGCTTAGATTCTGTAACAAATAAGATAAATATATCTTCTCTTCGTGAATTGTTTAATCTGTTGGTAGAACTCAAGATTTCTCTGAAACTGTATTTCAAGCTAACTGGGTTATTCTTATAAAATACTGAGAAGTTATCGAGGCGTTTGGCCATATTTTGTTGTGATATGATATTTTCTCAACAAGTTTTGAAGAAACTAAAAGTATTTTTCATACGGTTGTGGTGTATCTTTTCTCTAGCGCTTTTCTGCTGCAGCAAGAGTAAAATTAAAAACACGATCAAAAAAAAAACAAAATCCTCGAGTATCCAAATACCTTTATCAAAGGGGACTTCATTTAGAATTTGTCAGAAATTTTCCTTTTTTCTCTCATACAAACAACTCCATTAACTGGTGAGTATTAAAAACAAAGGCTAAGCTTATTATCTCGAGGAGAAAGGGGAAAGAATAATAACCCCCTCTGTCTACGTCAGAATAAACAGTGCAGTGCAGTTGCACCTACTGCACTGCACTGTTTATTCCGTCTGATTAATATTCAGCTCTTTAGACGTTCATGGAACTCTCGACTTTATGTTATCTAATGTTTGTATAGAAAACGAACGTATTTTTTCTTCTTTTCCAATCTATTTTTACGTGCGCTTTGTTCGTCGCAGTCACGAGACTTTTTATCGCTTTCAATCGCAGTAATTAATTTGCTTGTAGTTGAAAGTGATCTTGTTTCTTTGTGTCTCAATTTGTTGCTGATGTTCTTTAGAAAGGTCAGGTCATCAGGTGTGTAGTACTCGCAATCAGAGTGCGTCTATGGTCAGATATAGCGCCGCTGACGCGCGCACTGCGTACACTGAATATGGTTTCATAACAGATTGACTGCTTCAATTGTACACTGAGTGATTCACACGGGCCGCATTTTGCAAAATCACTCTTGGTTGTCAAAATAATTAATGATAGTCTTGATAAACTATTGTAACTTTAAATATAACTACACTATTGTATTAGGTACCTAAACCTGTGATAATAGCTGTATGTGTGGTTTAAATAAATAAATACGTGGACAAAAAAAAAGGAATGTAGGGATCGGGTGAGGTGCTTCCTATATTTTCTGCCTACCCCATGGGAAAAAGGTTTGAGTTTATGTGTAAATTTATCTCTTATCTGCATAAATTTATTATTTACATTTGTTTGCTGTGAAATGAGAACAATCAGAGCCTCATTCTACATAAAGTATACAGAAGCTAGTTTCCATATCAAGTAAGCTGTATAAGTAGTTAAGGTCGGTATTACCGAGACAGACGGACGGGCGGACGGGTAAATCCGTCCGGCCGACTGTACGGCACGCTCACTCCGCTTGGGTGTAATTTTTCCACCTCGAATGATAAAGCAGGCTTCGCTCAGTTGCTTTATATAAAACTTTTACGATTGGATTAGATTAAAGAAACTCAGATCCGTTTGTTAGGCTTAAAACTTTGTTTTGGAAACGGTTTGTTAAACAATATTGGTACATTGTTCTGAGTTTGTAATAATTTATTTGTTATTGTTCTGTAACAGTAAAACTGAGATTTTTATTGGTTATGTTTTTTTAAAGGATCTATTCATCAATTAGGAGCCTAATGTTTGACATAGGTCAATAGGAATAATGGTAAACCTCGAAAAACTATTACTGTACATACATGGATAGGTATACTCCATCCATTGAAGATGAATGTTACGAAAATAACTTTGCCTTTCTAATTAAAATTCACACAAAAAAAAAACAAAGAAAGGATCAGAAAAGTTGACGTCTAACAAAAAGGAGAATATCCCAAATGAATTGGACGTTTCGTGGCGTATCCTCCGGATTACTCTTTGACCTTTATTTAAAAAATTCACGCTCACAAACACATGTCTCGTTAAGTCTTTTGATTGTGCTTCATAATTAAAGGGAGAACCGAAATTCTTTAATCCATCCATCGCTTTTGAAAAGAAAAGGAGAATGCGCGCTAAGCTTGCTCCTTGTAATCTCGCCATTATCATAGTTCTTATTATACGCGCTTAGATTAAACAATCTACATAATTTATATGCATAACATTTCTTTGCATAATTCAGAACTGTAGAAAGGAAAGAGGGTCCATTAGTATTCTAATACTGTGCAATAAGTGTCTACTTAGTTCCGGAATTTAAACTGGCTATTCAGTGGCTCCAAACTTAATGGTTTCGTATTTTATTTTGCTGGTTTTTAGAATCGGACAGTGTTTGTTTTTTGGTATTCGGTTTGTAGTTCCATTTGGGACGTGCATCCTTGTCTGTGGTCTTAATGTTCTCATTTGTAAATACGTAGCTATGTAAAATGTACAGACGCCTGTAACTCGTTTCGTACTTACATAATTATACATAGTTACTCTGAACGCATTATGACGATTTCGAAAAAAGTGACTACTTAAACGTTGTTGGTAATGAAAGAATGTTGCTTTGCTGATACTTTGTTTACTAAAACATACACTAGCTTCTGTCCGCGACATCTCCTGCATCAGAGAAACATAATTATCCTTTGACACTAGGAAATAGTGTAGGTTTCCATCAGTGAAACAATTTTAAAATTGGATGAGTTTCGAAGATTACGACCTACATTCAAACCTACAAATTTCCTGAGCAGCACACGTTAGTGAAACTTTAAACTATCTGTTTTCACAGACCATTGCACAAATTCATAATTAGACAAATAGCTAAACTGATATTGTTCTTCTGCAAACTCGCATTGTGTTACCACAGCGTTGGTACCCTTATAAATGGCCCAATAAACTGAGGATTAAAATTATTGTCTAGTTCGCGATACCTCTGGGTTCCGCATAAAACGTAATAATGCAGAAGGGTTCCGTCCCTTCATTAGAGGCCACATTAAATTGCGACATTTATTCGGTTACTGTTAGATCCCCGTTTCGGGTCCAGCCTTAATGGTTAGTTTTAATACCACTTCGATTTTGTACACGTAAACTATGTTGAACTTGTTATTTATGGGGTTTTGGTATATCTGTAGCTACATTAGGGTCTTAATTACATATTTTAATATACAGAACCCGGAAATGAAACGGACGTATAATTTAAAACCGTCATTAGTTACTTTGGGTGTCCGATCATTGTGAGATATAGGATAATAGGAGCGACCATAATTCTCCTCAAACCGTACCTGCGTGGAAGCTAACAGCTACAACTTTTCTACGTTAAAGTTTTTAATGGTTCGGTTTACCCTATGTCCAAGAATTGTAGCAATATCATCCTTATCGACGCCATTTTCTCGAAACATAAAGTAAACAAACCAATTATAGCGAAGTCTCTAACAATTCGCATAAATTCTATTAGTCTGTGATGCACAAAGCGCCAGACGCGACACGTAGGCATGATTGTTGGCGTACAATAGTTTACCTGCCGTTAGACGCGTCTGTGAACTTGCCCGACGCTATCAATAGATTCGAGATACAAGGCTGCTTTGAATCTAGTACCACGAGTGGTAATGAGTAAATCGAGTTTATTATGTATTCGTGGTGGAGTAAGATTAGACATTATATAATATACTGTGCGAAGTTCAAAGAGTTGTTGGCCAAAATACCCTCTATTTGGAGCCCTGACATAGCCAGAAGGCATTGCGGCAGACCTCGTCGATGATAGCGGGACGAGCTGAACAACGACAAAGGGTCCACATCAGTGGGCTGCGGGACTGTTCGAAAGAGATACCGCGGCCCTGGAACACAAAGGGCAAGGAAGGAACATGGATGGGTTTTAGTCAGTACAAGTCTGACACTCCCTTCCGCTCCGCCCAGAGTAGGAGAAGTCATTTGATGATTTCCCATCCGAAAAAAAAAGGGTCCACATTAGCCGTGGTTCAAAAGAACTAGTAGTAACGGGAAGAGGCCTTTGCTAAACAGTGCATGCTAACAGTAATATGAGAAGAACATAATATTATAGTATTTCAAAAGAGGAGTCAGTGCAATCCTTCCGTACAAACCTAGATGATAATAAGCATACCGCTACTTCTGAGTTTAATAAATTAGAAAACGTATCGTATGCTATCATTCACAGTCAGAAACAAGTTACGTTTCATCTAAGTCTTTCCAACGCGCAATGAAAAAGAAACAAACAAAAGCAGACAGTTATTTACATTAGAAACATTGTTTAGAAATAAAGTACATATAATGGTTTGCCTGATTCTCGTAGGTCTTAGATATTTCTAGGAACTTGCAGGCTCAAATAATAGTAATATTATAAAAGGTTCTATGAATTTTCTACCACGAATTTCTACTAGTGATGTTCTAGTGGTAGGTAAATGCCTTTACTTGAGATGTTCAGTGGCTTTAGCAAAAACGGAATAGGCGTAAACTTTCCCAAGAATCTGAACCTTGTTGACAACTTCACCAAGTTTGTTCAAAGGCTCTAAAGAGGCTCTAGGGATGCTAAAACGTTGTCTACCTATGTGGTAAAGACAGACAAACTTGATATAGGTTTAAAACTTTAACTTTTCTAACAAATAACACAGATCCATTCGTTGTGCATAGTACACCTTATGTCTTGTACTACATTTGGTCCGCGGCTTCGAATTGCAATTTAGAATTTGACAATCAATTCGGGTTGTACTCTGCTTGTAATAATATAATTCAATCATGATTCGAAAGACACCTAGCGTCATCTGTTATCGTATGAACGTTACTGTTGTTTTCCTCGGGAGCAGTACTTTTGTTCGGGATAAAAGATATCTTATGTCCGTTTCTGTACACCCGACAACGTATATGCTAAATTTCAGGATAATCGTATTAGTGGTTTAGGCGTGAAAAGGTAACAAACAAACAATCTTACTGCTTGCTGCTGTGAATGAACTCAACGAAGATTATTCAAAAACATTTATTTCTCAAAACTACCACTACGCCTAGCTAGCAATAATTCATAGACTGAATGTATAGTAGATGCAGTTTTTCAATCACAAAAAGGCCAATACACTCGGATGCTCCGATGTTTCGACTTACAGACCATTCTAAAATGCAGCGTTTTATCAATGGTAGTGGTTCAGAGTCATTCCTCCCTGTCTGTTCGGGTTTACTTCGCGCTGTAATAAATGAGGCTTGTTAACAGAAGGTCAGCTACTTGGATAATTTATAGGAACCCAGTCCCACACACTTGTGGGTACATCAACTTTAAATCTTGTGATTTTTGCTTGAATTTCCTTTTTACCAAGCACTTCTGTTTCTGAGTTAAGGCTTCTAATATTATTGAAGGAAAAGGCCGTCTTATCCAAATTCTTAAGGGTCTTTTGGAAGGAATTTATTTATTTCTAAGTTTGTTAAATGGGATCAAAGAGCTAAGTTTTGAAAGATGCCATTTTTGTCTGAGTACGGTCAGGGAAAATTTTGTTTGGGATTTATTTTCTGCCGTTTGTTTTTTGAACTTTGATGGTTATTTATGGAATGAAAACTGCTGTCTATTTTTTCCCACTTGATCTTCACGAGGCATGGAGGCACTTAGGTACTTACATTATGTGTAGTACTTCTATATATATTTTGTAAAGAACCTACTTTTCACGTTCGTCTTCGCCAACAAATGCCTACATTAATCAAAACTTACCTAATAATGAGTCTACGTCATTAATTCAAGCCATACGTGCCGGGTTCCCAAATCCATTAAGTTCTTGAAAAAGAGATTTTCCTATACAAGGAAAACAAAATAATGAAAAAAAATCGGCATAGAAATAAGTGGTTGGGTGTAACGTCACGGCCCTACTTATTCAGAACCCCTGAAGAGCAGCGACACCAAATAGCGGGGAACGAATTAATAATGAAACAAAGCGGCTTATATTTCGCAGTGGGGGCGGGGAAAACCGACCTTATGAGCTGCAAGATACGATCTTAATTGGTAATACCGTGGTTAGTATTTAGTGCGGCGGTTGGATGCGCCCGCGGCAGCTGCCTGCGTCACTGAAGCTCTTTGTTTGAGCTGAAGAGCTGACTCTAATAGCTTGCACCGGATCCGCGCTTAAAAATGGACTTTTAAATATTTTATGAAGAAGTCGGGCGGACGGGTAAAAAGTTTAAAATTTACATATCTAACGTATGCAGTCGTGTACGTAACTTTCTATAGTTACGTGGATACTCAACGTAAATATAGAACTATCTTTCTGTTTTTATTTATACGTTTATTCTATGGCGCTGGGATTTCGACAAGAGGAAACTTCCTTAACTGAAAAAGGTGTCTCCCTCATAAAAACTCCTGTAGAAAACTTTGGAATTTGGTTTGAATTTACGTAAATATCATTGAATTGTACGAAGGAAAACATTTCAGAAATAAATGAGTATCATAACAACTTACTTCGAACATAGGGTCGCATTTTTAGGGGAAACCTTTTTTGAGTTCAGGGCAACCCAGTAATATTTAAGTCTCTAAACAACAACGAACAGTGGGAAATAAAATAAATACCGTGAGATTGCATGAGAAAAAACTTCTAGCATTGTATTAATCACTCTCGGGTAAACAAATTAAAAGGATCTGCAAGCGAAGGTTAATTTATAAAGCCGTTTAATCAATTTAATCAGACCTGCTACGGCAGCAGGCACACTCAGGAATTGTGGACTGTATTGAAAATATGTAGAGAAGTACTATTAAGTTAGTCTAATTTTTTTTTTTTATAATAATTGCGTTATATACATATTTATGGCCCAGTTTCAACCTCCAAAACATTTAACCTGGCCAATTGGGACTGCCACAAACTTTCCCAGTAAATATTTATTTTGTGTTCCTTCCAAGATTATAAATGCGTGGCGTCCAAACGTTTTGTAAAAACGAGCTTTAGTATCGGGGCCACGTCAAAACTTTCGACTTTGTTACCTTCTGTTTATGATAAAGTTGGAGCCTGACACCGGCAGTAAGTGGAAAAGTTATATAGAACCCTTGTTTATTTCAGATAGTTGTAGAGGCACACTAGATAATTTGTTGAGTAAATTACCACGCCACCGGCTCGCTGGGTTAATAAAATACGAATAGTAACTCAGCGAAGTTTTTAAATTAATTGTTGTGGTGCCAAGTGGGAAATATCAACAACATTTATTATGTAACAACTGAAAAATACGACGCTGTGAGGTAGCTTTTCCTTAAGTTGAATTTATTTCACCGTTGACGACTTGGTAGAGAAATCTTAGCCAAGGAAAATCTGGTATCAAATTATTTAGTTACATGAAATGTTTCAGATGGTTTTCATACCTTGCGTAAGGGTTTAGAAGTGGGTCGTATGTTAGTGACGTAAACTCGCAAGTTATGTATTTTGTAGGTAAATACATAATACATTAAGTAACTACAGAACCGTCAAGTCCAAGATTATGATTACAATCAGGATACGTGTTATTATTTTACGCTTATTGCGAACAAAGTTTTAATAGGACCTTCTTATGATATAGATGCTCTAATTGCAGCAATGACTGATGACCTCATATACACATTCATACAACGCCGTCGTCCAAGGTACTTGACCTTTTACCTGCATGATTATTTAAGTAGCTGGAAACACGTTGCAATTGAACATCACTTATTACTTTGTTGCACTACCTACGGCTGCATACATTAAAATTCTAAGGCCCATTTGCACCACAATGAATAACTAAAACGTTAAACGAATTTAAAACATCGCTCTGCTTCTGTCTGGACCAAAAATATGATTCTGTCAGTCATTTTAAATTACTAGTGTCGTCGCAAGCGCTACTGCTGAGGTTCTGGGCTCGATTCCCAGGTCGGGTAAAGTGTTATTGAGTTTTACCATCAGAGATCCCTCAGTAACAGCCACAACTGCTGGCAAAATCTTGGTGTAAGTACTATTTGGTAAACCTCTGCCTAGGCTTTGTGTGTGTTTTTGTGTTACAATTTTGGTATACAATAAAATCTATTCCATCTATCGTCGTTGAGGTCCTAACACCACGTAAGTCAAAAATTGCAACTTTACAGCAGAGTGAAGGAACTACATAATTATACCTAGGTACCACGCCATTTTATCATTTGTGTTCACTTCAATTTAGAGACGTTGCTTATTTCTGATTGGCTGAAACAACGCGTCTTCCGATTCTCTAGCAAACCACATCAAAAATCAAAATGTCAATACCGCCAATAAAATTACGTACTGTTAAAACTTCAACGGCGCTATGTATCCGAGCGTGATGTGATGTACTCACTTAAATTATACACACAAACATTTATTAGGTTAAACTAACTATATACATAGTTAATACAATAATAAACACCTTGACATTTTGTAAACTATATACATTAATAATTAAAAATTATTAAACTAAAATAAAGAAACTAACAACAAACTATAAAAGGGCATCGAAAAACTCCTCCTCAACGCTGTCAGCTGGTAATGTGAATTTAAATATCTAGCAAAGTTCATGATAGTACGTACCTCTAGTGCCCGTGAAGTTCCAGTCAGCATCATGTGTGTGCGTACTTCGAGCATACGGCGTCCGCCGCGAGCGGTTGCCTGGAGATCGCGTCCGGCCTTCTGACACTGCAAACATACAACCCTTTTACTGAAGGAAACTTCGTTGTTCTTAGAACAAAAGTTGAAAAGTCATGGATACTTTTTGGGAAATACCTAAGTTTGCGTGTCGATCTATTGTTAGTATACTGTTGTATAGATTCTTTTGCTTTATCTTTTTTGGTATCTATAGGCAAAGCAAGCATTATAATATACTAGCTTATGCCCGCGGTGCCGCCCGCGTGGAGATCGATAATTGTCCCACAGGGACATACTATTGGGATAGAAAGTATCCAGGTTATAAAGATAAAGATATTTCAAATTTGTTTTTCTTTTTTTACAATTACACAGATTATTTATATATCTTTCATATTTCAGCCATTGTTGGACTAAAAAATAAATTAAATTAAATTACTAAACTACTAATTTGGGCATTTCGTTAAATAACATCATCCAAATACAATTATAAAAATAAATACAAATTGTCCAATTGTCATAAAAGTAGCATTACAATACAAGGTAAAATAAAGAAAGTTATAAACTGTCTGTGTTCCAAATTTCATCCAAATCCTTTCAGTAGTTTTTGCGTGAAAGAGTAACAAACATCCATCAATAATATAAGTTAACTTAAGAAAGGATAATTTGTTAAAATCACGTAATTTGACCTTTCTATGTTTTTCAACCAAACCGTTAGATCTGCCAACCACATTGCTCCTACACAGGCTTGAATGCTTCGATCCACATTAGAATTCTTGATCAAAGCCTGGATGTGTAAAAGCAGGAGATGAAAGGATTCAGAGGTTATGATAAAGTTATAACAGATAACTTTACAGGATAAATAAATAACCAGTGAATAGATAACAGTCCATTAAATGTTCAAACTTTTCTTTTTCTTTCAATTAAAGCGCGCCCTTTAGAAACTTTTCTGCTAAAACAATGAAAAAGTTCAAGGTATTTTTACAAGAGGAAAGTTATCCAATCAATTTTTTAATTACAAGTCTTTAAACTTGTAGAAATCGGGTTATGAAAATGAGCGGATTCTAATCCTATTGGAACGTTATAAAATGATTGATAGATTGAGAGAACAGCTGAGACCCAATTACAGTTGAAGTACGAAAGTACTTTTATAGAACAACTAGCTTTTGCCCACGGCTTCGTTCGCGTTAATTTAGAATTTGACAACTAATTCAAGTTGTACTCTGCTTGTAATAATATAATTCATTCATGATTCGAAAGACACGTGCCGCCATTTATTATCATATGAACATTGTTGTGGTTTTCCTCGGGAACAGTACATTTTTTCGGGATGAAAAGTACCTACCCTATGTCTGTTTCTGTACACGTGACAACGTATATACAATTTTTTTAGGATGATTGGTTCAGTGGTTTAGGCGTGAAAAGATAACAAACAACCAAATCTTACTTTCGCATTTATAATATTTTAGTTAGGATTTCTATCTTACCATCTATTAAATATTCAGAAACTCCATAAGCCTGATCCTTTGTATTACTGACAAAACACTGATAGACTCCTTGGTCCTCCTTCTGAGAACTCTTGATATGTAGTCTTAGGCCGTCTTCAGAAATCTTGAGTCTTTCATTCGGCTTCACAACTTTCGCGTCATGCACCCAGTAGACAAGCTCGATTGGATGCCCCGACACTTTGCATTCAAATGTGACGTCGGCATTGGTTTTCGTTCGTACCACTTCGGGTTTTATTCGGACGGAGATGGGTTCTGGAAAAAAAGAATTTGTTAGAATAAGTAATATGTTATTTGTGTGTAATACAATTTTACGATTAGTCCAATTAGGGCGGTACTACGGAAGGAATCGTGCTCAGGAAAAGGAAACTGTTTACATAAATTAAGGAGATGTGTTTCTCACGTATTCTGGCCGGGGAGAGACTCGAAATACGGTGTGTTTGTTGCGTATTTTTTCCTCCTTTGGTAAAATTGGTACAAAATACGCAAGCATTTGTTTTCTGGTTCAACAATAAAAGTTAGATTTGTATTAAATATTCTTCATAATGTGGAAATAAAGAAACATTGTCAAAAAGGTGAACAAAAAAGTCAGCAAGACATTTACGAAACAACAACAATACTAGAAGATATCAAATTGTAAAAAAAAAAAAATGAATAATATAAATCAAGTGTAAAGTTATAATACACTTCTTTTTAATTGTATATCTAAATAGGTAAATCAAGTTTTATATAGTGTATATAGGTGTAAAACACGGGATAAGACAGGGAGACGTTGAAATTACAGATTTCATAACCAGCTATTGTACGTTTATGTCTATGGTTATAGATATTGAAATAGAGACAATGTCGAACTCTAAACCGTTGAGTACCGTTGTAACTGAAATATACTCCAATTGTACGAATAATAACACTAACTGGAAATTCTGAATTGATATCATGGCCTCCGCATGTACAGTCAGCTTCTTTGGGTACCCCCCTTGAAAGCACCTACATACCCAAGTGGAGTACCCAATTGATGCAGCCCACCGTACTTGTAGATACGAATTTAGGTATGAGTAATCCAGTATTTCTACGAAATATTGACAACGAGGAAGTGGCTTTGAGCTTTCATATTGAGCAATATTATAACGCAATCTATTTGGCAATTGTACGTATCTTTAGTTACAATATAAAAATGGTTGCAATCTTCATGATTACAGTAAGTATTAAAGCGGCCAACTGAGGGTGTAACACAAATCTCGAGAAAACTAGTACTATGAACTATCCTTATTTATGCATTCAATTCTTATTCTTATTCTTTATTGCACACAAAAAAGAGACACACAAAATTATGATAAATAGCTTATGTACAAAGGCGAGCTTAACCCAGAATTGGGTTCAATCATAAATTAAAGTCGTTTGTCTGTTTGTGTGACCGTTATTTTTGTTATAAACTACGCTGTGGATTTTTACGCTGTTTTTACATTCGGTTATCGAATTTATTCCGGAAAGTTTATGCGTATAATAACTACGTAATGAAGAAACTTTATGTTTTATCTAGTCCTAAAATCTATGCGAAACAGGGGCGGATCGCTTGTATCTCAGATATAAGAAAACCTTTTGGAATCCATCCAGAACACTGACCTGTGACAATAAACGTGAAATGCACGGACTCTCCCCCAACGGTGTTGTTGAGCCAGCAAACAAAACGGCCGGCATCTTCACGCCGTACCGCTTGAAGGCTCAGCAGACCGCTGCCTAGTAGCCGTGCTCTCGGCCATAGAGATGTCTTTTCTATGGCGATTAACTCCTCGTGGTGCTCGCGAAACCACCTGTGAAAAGAGGGAGAAGAATGAAAAAGAAGAAGAGTGCAGAAAGAGAATAAACACAAGACCACAATAATAATATTAATTTACTGAAATCAAAGTAAAGTCAAATCATTTGATTTGATAACACCATATAAGTAAAAATACCATTAAAAGAGAGCCGGGGATAGTTACACAAGTTTGAGTTTTATATAATTTTTTTTCTTAGCCCAATCTAAGCCTGGGGGTCTTAAAACAGGGACCAAAAATAAAACAGCTCATAAAACAAAAGTTCAGTAGAGCTTATATACCCAAATAGTCTCTAAAAAGGTACATAAGTAAACATTCTTAAATGTTACAGAACAATGAAACCTTGCGTAGCTATTTCTTAGTATTACTTAATGTTGTGTTCTCTTTGAAAAGGGAAAAGGGTACCTACATTGAACATGCTGTAGATGTCAATAGTGAACAAGTTGTGACAAATAGCTTATTGTCACGACAAACATGACATATCTCGCACGGCCTTTCAAAGTTATATCGGTGTATCGCCCCATACAAATTGTTGCTAGCGTTTCTTTTCCACCTCGACAAACATATTGTTACATTACTCGGCAATTCCAATATTATCTTTAACTTGTAAAGTGTCACAAAAACGTGTTTTTCGCAGTATCGTAGTTCTCGATTTTCTCAAAGGGAAATGTAATCATAAAAACTTTTGTGCGTAAATATGAGTGAAGTTGAATACTTCCAAAGTTTATTTTTTATTTTTTAGAAAAGGCTTAAGTAAGAACCTACTTAATCGAATATATTTTACAGGTAATACCAACCCAAAGTGTTTCAGTGCCAAAGTTACGTTAGCTCATAATTACAGCAGCAAAACAGCAGCATTACAGTTAGTTTAATAGGAATTAAAGGATATTGCATCGTTTATCGCATAAATTATAGCAAAAGCCCCTTGAAGATTGGATAGTTTTATTATGCTTATAAGTAAATATGTTAGTCAAAGAACAGAGCAACCACATTATTATCTAAAGTACCTTATGATTATGATGTTAATGATTTACTTTCTAGATATAATATGATTAAAACATATAATTTTATGATCAACTCGTGTACTGCGAATGAAAGTAATGGAATATTCAATATAAAATAATCCGATGAAGCAATATCTATTAAATGCCGGAAGTCCTTTATGAGATGCTCAGACATTTTTATCGGACGAAGTAATGGAAGTATTCGTAATGCCGTTTCAAGTATTTAATAACCCTTGACATAGTTGATGTGGAGGGAAATTTGTTTGGGATTGAATTACACACCCTGGGGCTGATGTGAACCAACTTATTCCGGATGTGTCCGGATAATGCTACGCGAATGAGACCGTCGCATAGTTTTAGCTTTCAACTCGTTCCAGAACACTATTACACGACTGCAAAAGCTTTGTGAATACGGTCTAATATTCTATGGGCAAATTCACGGAAATGAAATGGCTATATGGCGCGAAATCTTCAATGTTCTCCAAGTTAGGTTCCCTTTTAGAAATAGTTTTGAAAGGAGTTGAAATGCACCGAGACATTTGCATTCTAAAAGGTTCCACGAACTATGGCTGGATATGAAAGTTTATGGCGTATTCAGCTCGCCACGGTAATTCTTTGAAAACATAAAAATATGTTATCAGTTCACTGAAGTAGTTTGTGAACTTTTATGTAGTCTATAACTCGCAGGCGTTTTGAAATCACCTGAGATTTTATTATGGTTCCGTTCTTCATTTTCCCAGATTGCAAGTTCCTTTTGTAATAACCCCTTTTGTATCAGATTTTTGAAGTATCTCGAACTATTAGCAACCTTTATAATGATCTAGTTTAATAAGAGTAAACTTTTCGTTTGTACAGGCACTAGTTGCAACCACGTTTAAAAGACAAATAGCAAGTAAACGCCGAAGTTCTGCCATCGACCCATGAGCTCGGTTTGCGCGGTTATTTGACTAAACAAGTTTGGCCGCTGAAACTTGGCAACATTTTCTTGTGTGTATTTTACTCAATTTTCAGGTAAGTACGTAGCTGAAGTCCGAGCTGATATAATATAGGTAGCTATAAATTTATATGGTTTTGGCATTATATATTAAAAGGTCTGTGGTGAAATACCAACTAAATTATGTGTTGTGTATGACTAAGATACCGACTTAAAGCCGCTTTAAATTCGGTGACCTTTTCTTATAGGTCTCTCAAGCCCTGAGGTCTGAACGGCAACGTAACAGCAGCGGTCTGAACGATAACATTATGAAAATCTATTTAAATTACACCCCATTTTGCTATCCAGAGACTGGCTAAGTACAACAGCTACATAGATAGAGCTACATTTCCAAGGGTATAATGCAATTTACCCGGTTTTGCTGGCTAAATTGCTCCTTGGCAGTTAAAACGAATCACGTCGCATGGGGATTATAAAATTGCGGTTAAATCTCAACGCGAGATCAAAACGCGTTCACGACGAAATAAAACGGTCAGTTTGACCGTCGTGTGTATCGGCAGATTTAAGGGATTTCAAATGTGAATTTTAACACGTTGTTTGCCGTCCAAACGCCTGTAGTCTACGTGGAAGTTATAAAATGTCAGCTTCATTTTAAAACGATGAAATGCTACTGAATTTCAGTAACAATGTGGATATGTTACAGAATACATTTATTGAAATAGTTTCGGCCTTTGTATTGATAAATTGGAGCGACCAGCACTTTTCCAGGAAATGGCAGAAATATTAAATTTCATTTCAATGGAGTGCACGAGGTGAATTTTGCGGATTCCGAAAATGTTGAATTTAAACCTCACGAATATGAGATGCAATCATGAATTATATAGGTACCATTTGATTTTACCAATTTAAATGTCATGTTACAAACCACAACTCATTTCAACAAACGTTAAATATTGTTGATTTTCAAACATTCAAATTAGGAGGTATGTATTAAATAGGAAACGACAAAGTGCCATAAAACTTTATTGCGCTTTGGTGTCGTTGTCAAATTGATTATTTATTCTCGGCAAATTCCTGACAAATAAACGTAATGTAAACAGTTAGCAGTCAGTAAAGCTTAGGATAATGGTACAGAAAAGTCTTTATTCCTGAAACCTTTTAAACGAATCAGCAGCCGATGGCCATTACGCGCTCACAAGACCTATTTCTGAGGTAAAAAGTAGGTCTTTAGCCTCTTTGCGCCGTGATGCCAGCCTCCACGAGTCCGTTGTTTGCTTACTGAAGCGATACCTTTTAGCTAGAGGATACAACCTCAGAAAATTTCGCTGTGTTTTTTTCTATATACTGGTTGCTTTTTTGAATAATAACTGTTTTAAAGTGGTACGTTTTTAGTAAGATAGTTTAGACATAATATATGTGAGTTCAAAATTTAGTTTACCTACGCGAATAGTATTAAAATCATGGATTGAAAATCTTTTAATTCAGACAAGTCAACAATGTGCATTGTGCAGGTAGTTTATATGTTTTGAAAAGCACTCTATTGTCACCGGAGTCGATACTGAAATAATATTTGTTTCTTTACAAAAGTGTGTAACGTCCTGTTAAAATGTGAAACGATCAGTATAAGCTACATAACATGAATAATTGAATCGATTTCCCAGTACATGCAACGTAACATGATTATCTACGTAGGTATTTTGTGCTCACACACGCTATATATTGTAAACCTATTTTTCAGAAATGTGAAATGTATCTTACCTAAAACAATGGAAAAATAAATTGCGTACCATTTTTATCCTAGTTTATTTTGTGACCATTAGTAGAAGATTTGTTGTTATATACCTACATTGTACCTAAGTTTCAGCCGTCAGTGCGGTATATAAAAAAACAGTACCTAAAGCTATTTTCAAAATTACTTGTTTCGAAAATACACAGACAGACATTTAAGCACAAAATAAATCATTTATGAGAACTCAAAATATAATATTTTGACAGGTGAAAATATCTGTAGCTGTGCGGTTCATATAACAGGTTTGTCAGCTACGTATTCTTGTGTCGCTCTACAAAGCATTCCATGGCTCTTGTCTTCCACTGAAGCCCACAACGAATGCGTGGTTGGTAAACAAAAAATCGCGCAGCCAACGTAGCAATCCTACGTCACAATGGATGTGTAGACTTTATGGCGTACCTACTCACCGAAATTAAAATTATTTATCATCGGACACTAAAATTCTTACAGGTCTTCACTCACCTGTAGCTAGGCACAGGCCACGCATGCGCAGCGCACGGTAGCCGGACGTCCTGCCCAGCCTGTATGCGGCGCGTGCGCGGCTCTATCGCCATCCGCGGCCGCACGCCTCCTTTTGGTTCTGTCACGATTATGTGACCTGGTGGAAAAAAAAATTAGGACATGTAACATTTAATTTGTGGTAAACTGAAAAGAAGAGTATGTAAACACAATGGAAATAACTAATGTCATTATAAGATAGTTCTTCTTATCGACCATTGTATTTAGAACAAATCGAGCAACATAATCTAAAAAATCTTTTTTGCAAAAATAACCATCTTCCAATACAGAAAAAAAGTCTAAAATAACTTTACTTTCGGAAGTCGGTAGCAAAAAACACAATGAAACAAACAAACTCACCGACTTCCGAAAGTAAAGTTATTTTAGACATTTTTACTGTTTTTTTGGATGTTGGCTATTTTTGCAAAAAAGTTTTTTTAGATAATGATGCTCGATTTCGACGACAGTAAAAAAAATACAACTGAATTGAGAACCTCCTCCTTTTTTTGAAGTCGGTTAAAAATTAAGTCCGCTATTTAGTTTAGTTGACAGAGTCATACTTTACACCTATATAAATTACAGTATCCACTTAGATACCTATGCTAAAATTGGCTTAGTTCAGTTGAGGAACCTCATTAGTGCAGATACTCTGTGCATTACTACCTCCAATGGAAAGGGGGTTTAAAATCATGAGCCAATGTCGGATCTGTCACTAGAACCATATTAAATTGTATGAAAGAATCCAGGACGTTGGGGCTCAGACTAATAATACAAAACAATTATTTGCGTACCTAGGTCTTTAACCGTTATAATATAGCAGTGATAGTCTAGTGGTGGACTTCCACGTCATAGTCGAGTTCGAAACCAAAACCTCTGATTTTTCGGATTCATGTGCATATATCTAATTATCACTTGCTTCAAAAGAAAAACATCGTGAGGAAACCAGCATGTCTGAAAGATATTTCTCGACGACAAGAAAATCTAAGTCAGAGGCCCAAGGACGGCATAAAAACTCTGAAACCAGGTTAGGCACTAACCACACGATAAAGAAGAAATACCGCTTTAATAAACAACGAAACTTACCAAAATATTGACTAGTGTACAAGGTCCCAGTGATCCGGTCCCGTACGCGGCACCGGAATGCGTTGTGCCGGTCTCGCGGGCTCACTCCGCTTATGTACAGCGAGCCGTCGTCTAGCCGCTGGTACTTAGACCCTACAGCAAACAGGACGTTGATGTGATGTTACACATTAGGTACCAACACAAAATATTGACTAGAACAAACAGGATAGGTACACGCAAAGAATTCGCATACTTGTACCAAGTGAGCAGTCTAGTTATCAGTCTTAGCAAGGGGTATCATAAAAGGTGTACGAAGACTCTTAACGAAGCTGAAAGGCACTTGTTCTCCCCGTCATTGCGATCATTTTTTGTTCTAGACCATACCTGGGAAACTTCTAGTTACGGAGATATTGGGGGTCAAAGTTCCAACTTTAACACAAGTATTTTTTTTAAATACAAGTGGTTAATGTAAGATTTTTACTTTAAATACCTCCACAACCCCCTTAATATTCAATCCATCCACCAGCACAATGTTTTAAGTGCGTTACATTGAGTCCTTTAACGTCCATAAAACGTGATTTTTCAGCCAAAAAAAAAAGTCGTTTCTTAATTTTTGCGTAAAGTTACTTAGTTTGATGTACGTAATGCTTGGTTGACGGCTTCGTGGAGAGTCTGTTTACACCCTGTATTACCCAGTAATAACTGGGTTGTGGTGTTCAGATGGCAGCCGACCCCAGCATAGTTGTGAAAAGGCTAGGCAGATGATGACTTGTATCAAGTGAGCGAGTTTGGAGGTGTCTTTTAGAAATGCGTCTGCCCTTCAGTACGACCTAAATAAAAATGCTATTTGTCTTTGGCATGGATAATGGATATGTCAAAGAACGCTTTGTTTTTGAGCAGCAATTATACTAAACTAGCTTTTGCCCGCTGCTTCGCTCACGTTAATTTAGAATTTGACAATCAATTCGGGTTTTACACTGCTTGTAGTAAGATAATTCAATAATTATTCGAAAGACATGTGGCACCATCTATTATCATAAGAATAACGTTCTTATGATAATAGATGGTGCCACATGTCTGTCTGTCTATTACAAACAATCAGACAATTTTGACCTGGAATATGATAGCATTGTGGTTTGAAACACAACAAGCAAGTCACAACTACTCTCTCAGAATCTCGATGACGAACATTCTGAAGGTAGTAATTCGTTATAGCAAGCTTTCGGAGTTTTGTAAATCTCGATGATGAACATTCTGAAGGAAGTAATTCGTCATAGCAAGCTTTCGGAGTTTTGTAAATCTCGATGATGAACATTCTGAAGGAAGTAATTCGTCATAGCAAGCTTTCGGAGTTTTGTAAATCTCGATGATGAACATTCTGGATGAAGTAATTCGTCATAGCGAACTTTTGGAGTACCGTACATCGCGATAATGAACATTCTGAATGCCGTAATTCGTCATAGTGTACCTTCTGACTCACGTACGTCGTAGTTTCAAACTTTATGTATACGGTGCACCGGTATTTTAAACTTCGAAGATCAGTAATACAGTCGACAAAATCATACAATTAGCACATTTATGATGAAAACAAGTATTTACAATTCAAAAACATACGAGTTTACAACAATCGGAAATTACATGTATACTGGAAATTAACAAGATTTTTTTTGGGCCCAGCGTATTATACTCACCACTCAATGTATCCGACATAAAATACCTCTAGGCGTGTTTTTCTTTACCATTAATTAAGATAATAGGTACAAAAAAAATGAAACATCCAGGTAATAATGTTTACGTATCAAACAGTAGATCATACCTAACCATCGCACGAGTTGAGTAGATCGATCTTCGCTCGCAACAAAATGTTTCAATTACGTTATGCATCATAATAATGAATAATATTTAAATGAATAAACGATTTTTTTTTTCTCTTAAATACCATTTTTTTTTTGTTATGAATGTATAGTAGTCATTGGATACATGAAGTGGGCTGCCGTTGTCAGACGACTAAAAAGTCACGGTGTATTTTTGTTTTGCAAAACCCAGTTATTCATTTGGGTCGCGTTAAAATATCATATCCATAAATTAAATTTACTATACTAATTGAAACACGGGTGTGACGGAAACACATTTTCACAGCACCGTCCGATGTCCACATTGAAATAAATTAAATTAATTATTACTCTGTAACACTCAGATTTATTATGATACTTAACTTTAAGGTTGCAATATTTACCCACTTTTCACTAAAATCCTACTTATACATATTCAGAAGTTGGATTTGTTCATTTTAAAATAGGTACCTACTTTTTTATGTGACGAATGCTAAAACTAACTTTTTTTTGCACAAATGTTTTTTCCGAAACAATTTTTCAATTTCGAACCGACTGAAGTTTCTGTATATGAGACGTTCAACTTCCATTTTAACACCTCAATTTATTCTTGGTGAAAATAAGATTCCGGATGAAAATGTAATTGCGTGTGTCGTCGGCTGACAAGTGCTTTGATGAGAAAAGCAAACAATTTCCTTTTTGGTGCGAAATTCTTAGACCATATGAAAAAAAAAGCATTTGGCGCGTAGACTGAGATTGTCCCTCCATCTTGTATAAATGGACTTAATATTAGCCCATAGAGATGTGACTATCACTATATTATTCGCTCAATCGACTATATCAAATAATTTATCTTATGAATATCACGTATTTAATGTAAATCATAACTGGATATCTAGAATAGTTATGTTATGGAGACATGTAAATCAAATTGACGACCACAAAATCTCATTTTATTATGCCCATTTAACTGATTAATGCGGGGTCATTGTATATTATAGCATTTTCAAATACGATTGGGTCGGCTATAGTCGATTTATGCAATGGGTAGGATTATTGCATGGATGTGAATGGAATTATGGATCAAGTGAAAATTCAATAAGTAAACGTAAACGGTACAGAAATGTTATTTTTATGAGAATTTTAATTAGTCGGAGGGGTGTGGGGTGTGCTATGCACTGCCGACGGCATTACATTTTTTTTTGATAAACTTTTTAGTATTTGTCACACAAATCACGAAAATTTTATTCAAGTCTCGGTCTCAGTGTAAACAATAAGTTTTACCTAAATGATGCGGCACGTTGATCTGGTCGTCAGTGAACTAGTCGGTGCTGCTGACCGGGTGCTGCAAGTCAGTGCTCTGGACCGCAGTGTGGAGGGACCACACACCGGAGCACCACTCCGTTTCTCTCCATAACATAACATACTAGATAGATCTCCCATTGTATAGTACAATATAAAGAAGTGTTACCTAAATGATGCGGCACGTTGATCTGGTCGTCAGTGAACCAGTCGGTGCTGCTGACCCGGTCGGCACAGTGTGGGGGGACCACACACCGGAGCACCACCGCGTTTCCCGCCATGACGTACTCGTCTGGTACGTGGATTTCCCATGGTATGTTTAGTGCTGTGAAGAAAATTTTTGTGAAAATTCTTTTTCTCGAGGCGATTTTTTATTACATCAAACGGCTGCCATGATGATACTGGAAGTCATCGGAAAAACCTTAAATTGTTTGAGGCTTTTCCGCCACGTAGCGGAACTGTTTGCCAGTTTCCCTCTAACACTAATTGGGCCGGAGGTCTCGTTCTATAGTCACGTTCTACTGTCTATAACCAAAACACACTGACATCACGTTTGTATCGGCTTTTATTGGTTCCGAAAGCATACATTTTTCCATAAGTAAAATACGATCTTGCTTGATTATGATTTATTAATCTGTATGGTGTAGGCAACTCGTAATTTGTATAAAAATAATAAGTATACAACCGAGGACCGGTGAATGAATGCAGACATTAATTTCATTTTGGAATGAAAAACAACATTTTTGGATTTTTATTTCGAATAGGTCATATGTATCACAATTTATTATAATAGGATTTGTTTTTGAAGAAAAATCAAATTCTTAATTGGAATACAAAATAAAAAGGCAAGATACAGAGTTGAATTAAACCTGAAATAAATAGGTTCTAAGACGTAGACTGAATTCTGTTTAGCAAAACATTTTCGTTTCTCAAAGGTAAAACTATCTAACCTATTGGTAATTTAGTACCCTGGTAGCAACGTTTAAAGAAAAGAAGGTTAATGAAAGTGTCACAGAGTCTCAGATAAATCGACTACTAGCTTGATACCTCATCTTGTTGAAGAAAAAACTAATCCACTACTCTAGACAACTTGTCAACAGTTTTCTCCAATTTTCTCAATTCAATTTTGTGGAAGCAAAGACAGCTTTTTTTTTCGCTTATTTTTAGGAAACGAATCTAGAAATGTTAAAGCCAGGGAAATTATTGTAAAGCAACTTATAAATAGTCCGTCCCTACATTCAAATTACAAATGTCATTCTTTGACAGTTGTATAAATATGAAAAGGTGACACGGCAAATTGATGTGTCAATTTTCGTTATCTTACTATGATATTAACTTTTATTGTAGTCAAGCAAAAATGCATCGATATGTCAAACTTGGTACAGACGCCAGCACGTCAAGCTACTACAATCTGTCAAATTTCTTTAATAGATTTTCAACTTCATCTCTATAGCATTAGGTTCAAGGTTGGTTGGGAAAATTTGTCAGTTTCGGGTAGCTTGACTTGCTGGCGTCTGTACATTTATTTTAGTTCTATGTTTTCCCGCCCACTTAGATAAAGTGGTTGAAGTGTATAACTGTTTTCCCAGTCAGTATCGACTTACTTTAATTACTCAAGCTTAACATTACAACAATCGGATTCACAAACCATTTCAGTCCGTAATTATTATAGGTCAGTACTCGACGGAGTAGGGCACTAATTAAAGACTGCTGACTACGTTTTATCTCTCTAATCCCTTTTAACACAAAACGGCAAATTTCTTCGCAGAGCCCTAATTGCGGATTTCAAATCGCTTTCATCTACGCTTCATTTAGTTTATTTTCCATGAATTGTTTCCCGGTGCACAGTACGTTTTATCTACAATTCTACAGGACCCTCAAATCACTTTTTGGGGTATCTAAAACTAGGCATTACTTTGGTAGTTTTTAAGTGACTAATAATTGCAATTAGTTTTAATCGGAAAGTAGAGAAATAAGTAGTACTCACCCAATTTTATTTTAACAAGAGAAATATTTTAGTTCGACATGACAAAAAATTAAATTAAAACTAACAAAACAAATGAATTCAAACTTACATTCCATTTATTCTGTTTTTTTTATTGTAGATCCTGAACTTCTTGCGTGCCAGTCATTTTTTTTTTTGGTATTGAATCTTTTTAAATTGAATGCAAAATCTAAACATGAACAATCATGATTAATTAATTATCTCCAAAATTATGCATTCTAATTTCTAAATTAATTTTAGTTCATAATTAATGATTCGCTATATGACTCGCAGCCTATTTCTATAGCAATATTGATACAAGCAATATAAATTACTATGCGAATTAATTAATTAACGCTGGCAACATTCAGTTAATGTCATAATGTTAGGGTATTTTATGAGCTAACAGCACTGCATTCCCTCAATTAATTAGTCTATGCTTCCAAGATGTGTTTGGAAATGCCTTGCTGAGATTAGGATTTCGACTCGAGCTGTGGTTTACCGAGACGCAAAACAAGTATTTAGCTTTACTCTAGTTTGTTACACTACGCTGGATCTCATACAGAAAATAGTAGCGAACAGTGCAGTGCTGTTATTTGGTGAAGTAAACTTGAGACTTATTGAACTGCAGCTTCGAGTTTCGTCGAGCCAATTTTCTGGTCAAGTGCGAGATGAACTTGCGAGTGTACTGAGTTCATACAATTTATTTCTGTTACATTTTGTTTTTCACGGAATTCGAGATTAATATTTCGGATTTTTGCGTAGTTAAGTTAGCACTTTAGACTTTAACTGCCGTTTTTGTTCACTGAGCGGTAGTTACTAGATTTAAGTTTAAATTTGTGACGATGAACTTTAGCAAAATATGGCGTGACAACTTTAGTTCTGCATGCAAAATAATACACGTACTTACTAACCTAACCCCTAACCCTTCTTCCAAAAAACAAGGAATGAAAAGAACCTTTTTGTTAGAAAACTTTGAAAAAAAGAAACATTTCTCACTTACCAGCATGTACATGAATGTTCTTGGACAGCACTGCGAACCCACTGCTGAGCCGCAGTCGGCACCTGTACGTGGTGGCGTGCACATCTCTCCTGAAGTGCTCCGGGGGAAAGGGGGGCAGCTCCAGGGAACCGTTGGCCAGCACCCGGCGGAGACCCGCCAGGGAACTGGCCACTGTGTTGTCTGGGAGCAGCCAGTCCAGCTGAGAGAATAAATCGCTTTTTTAGACTAGTTGTGATATAAATAAGTAAGTATGAATGGGAATAGTAGTAGCGGCAAGGTAGATGGTAAACGACCAAGAATTCGCAGCCCTTTGCTATATATGGTCCGACCAGATAAGCTCTTCTCTTGATACGAAATTTCATGATGCGCTTCACTTGAATAAGGATAGACAGAGATGGCATCGTCAAGGGAAAAAAAAATTTCAAGGGATGATCACGATTCTCCACCGTCAGTAATGAGGACGCTTGAGGAGGAGGAGGCGTAGTAGCTGTTTTGAAGACTTGTTGATGGCTTGATGATTTATTTATAAAAATCCCTTATATATTCGTAATGGTCTCATTTGGAGTAGTTTTTTGTAGCCTGTTTTCTAAAAGTAAACGTAGTACGAAGCGTAGTAGTAGTTATGTATGTTAGTCCGTAAGGCATATATCTAGGGTCAAAGTTGCCTGAAACTAAAGTAATGTTATGGTATGTTTGTTAAACTTGTGGATATCGTTTAATTCTCTATTTAGTTAAATTTAAGGTTTATTACTAAGAACTGATATTTGACGATAAATAAAGTGACACTTTGTCTTTAGTTTAAGTTGATGTTTCGTGTGTTCTGAAAGGCACCGCATTATTTGCTTTCCACGTAACAAGGTCATAAAATATATCTGATATAGATACGTAAAGGAATAAATGAAGCCAATAAAAACATTCACTTCCTCAGGCAATAATAACAAGCGGTAACTTTAGAAGATGCCATGATATTACCCTTTACATGAAAACGTAAGGTAATGTCAAATAAATCGGCAAATAAGACTTACACTCGTTTATGTTACGGTTACATGTATTGGGGAGATACGGAGATTAAATGTCTCATGTCTTCTCATGTTTGAGGCCAACATGGGGATTACGTTCATTTGAAAATTAATGTCTTTTTTTTTAATTTTGCGAGGGATTTTTCCAACGTCAGAGATCTTTTAAACGTGGTATAACGTTGAAGTTTGACAGTATTTGAATGGAAAACTGTCACAACAAAAACTGCCTCGTGGGTTTCAAGCTAGACTGCTGAGTATGAGTTCTTGGGTCGATACCCAGGCCGGGCCAAAGTGTTGTTGGGTTTTTCCATTAGGAATTTCGTAGTAGCAGCCATAGAGTCTGGATTTGTTCGGTTCATGGCCATAGGCTCGGCTTCTAGTACATGGGACCTAAATATAACTGGCGTAATGTGGGTGTACTGAGTGGGGTTAGTATGTGGGTGTGCTAATGTCTGCCCAACCCTTTGGGGATTACAGGCGTAATGCTATGTATGTTATATATGATGTCAAAAGTTCAAAATTATTTATGTGCAAGAGATTATCTGGCGTTGGAAACCAGCCCTAAACGTCAGATGATATCAGTTTTCATTTTAACACATCTTTATGAGAATCTTATTCCAGGTGGATTTAAGACAATGGTTAATGGATTACCTTTATAGCTGGTTTTAATTAAGAGAGCAAAAAGTTAAGTGACGTCTTTTTAAAACTTAGTGAACATTAAAGACGTTTAAGTGATCTTAACCAGCTATATTATATTATTTTATTTATTTTATTATATCATCTAGGTTGATTAATATGTCTCTTTGAACTTTACTATGTCTAAAGATGCTTTAGTCCTGATTGAGGTTAGGTTGGTAGGTTCTTCTTGGAGTAGTGCTGGATTTGAACCTAGGCAGGTGCATAACCTACTCTGTGCAATTAATTTACAAACATACGTATGAATCCGGTATGTCCTAGAACCATAACTTCGAAGATAGGTGATATCTACCAACTCGCACTGGGTCTGCCGCGAGGTGGATTATAGCCCATTCCCTCACATAGAGTAGAGGCCTGTGAGAGGACCTCGTGGCTAAATATTACAGCCGCTCGGGTCGATCTTTAGGTTAAGCCGTGCGTCCCTAAGTTGGTCTGTGGATGGGTGACCACCCATTACATACCGAGTTTCCTCCGTGCCTCGGAAAGCACCCGGCTTGGGTCCGGCTGTCATGTGTAGATCTTGACAGTCGTTAGGTAGTCAGTGGCTCAAAAAGTCTGACAACCAGTCTTACCAAGGGGTATCGTATTATCCAGTACTAAATGGGTTGTGGAGGTCAGACAGTATTCATCTGCACTCAGTATTCGGTATTCAGCTACATCCGGTTAGACTGGAAGCCGACTCCAACATAGTTGGGAAAAGGCTAGGCAGATGATGATGAGAGGTCATATTATGCTAGGTAGGTTTTTTTACCGGTCCTGTACTATAGTAGAGGACCGGTAATTTATAATTTTTCAGTAATTCTGTATCTACACGAAGCAGCTACCACCCAATGTGTTCAAAATCTATAAAACTTTTGGGTCAAAGGCACAAATAGCCATAGCAACTTCCTGTTAGAAAGTAACACACCGCGCTGAAATTCAAAACCCTCACGTATAAAAAACGAAAGTTAAGACATAGCGGTTTTCGTGACAGTTAATACGATATAACGTGATATTTATACCTCTCCGGGGCATGTTTGGGATAGCTATACGCTATGAATTCCCATCCCTCGAGTGTCTTTCTCGTATCGCACAGTTTTTGCATGCCAGCCGGGTTTTTTAAGTAAATATGTGTATGTGAAATGTGTATATGTGACTGCCTCGTTGGTTTAGTGGTCGTAAGCGCGACTGCTGAGCTTGAGGTCCTGGGTTCGATTCCCAGGTCGGGCCAAGTGTTATTGGGTTTTTCCTTCAGGAATTTCTCAGTAGCAGCCACGGAGTCTGGATTTGTGCCCGGTTGATGGCAATAGGCTCGCCCCCTATTACATGGGACTTAAAACATAACTGGCGAAATGTGGGTGTACTATTAGGTACACCTCTGCCTAACCCTACGGGGATTACAGGCGTGATGTTATGTATGTTTATGTTATGTGATCCCTTGATGTTGTTGAGTTCATACAGTGAATGTTTTTTTTTTTTAATATGTTTAGTTTTGGCATCAGAATTCCTTTTACATATGACACAAAGCTATGTATGCGTTCTGTTGATTCATTGTAAATGAGAGAATGCTGTATATCGGAACATGATATTGGTTTTCAGATTTACGTATTTCCTATACCATTGGTTGACCTTTTTTTATGGGAACAAGTGATGAATGTAGTTACACTTATTTATTTCTCTATAATTATGTGTACCTATACTAAGTGCATTTCTCTTAGGTTTCATTTAAAAATCGAATAACACAAGGTAAAATATTCCTACAGCAAAAATAACAGCCTAGTTTTCAAAGCATAAAGTTGTTGAACGTTCTTAAACAATCTCAACGGTCTAATCTACCGACGGGTGAAGGTATAAAATATGTACCGCGATAGTTTGCGGTGCGTTTCAGGCAAATTTACATTTTTCCGAGCTATTAAACACGGCCCACCGAAGAACCCGACGAGCGCCGACCGGCCCGCGGCCCGACGACGAACACTTCGTTGTTTAATTTACTGGTATTTCAATATCATTCACTGATTTTATGCTGACATGGACAGTACTGATTGAAAACATGTAAGATTGGTTGACTCGTGTATGTGTGTGTTTAATTAAAATTGTTACCTACCATTGTTTTTGTTTGAGTTGAAGGTACATTTTATGGCAGTGAGCCAACAGTTCAGCTGAGATCATTAAATGTAAGTAGTAGGTAATAACTACATTGTGTTTGTAAAAAAAAGACTTGCATACCAAAATATTGAACTGTAATAAATTGAAAATACTGGAATGTTATGTTGGATTTGCAACATGCATTTACATTGCATTTTTACGTTTTTTTTCGTTTGTTTGCTTCTTTAGCCTTAAATCAAATGTGTCATTTAATTAGGGGAGGGCACTGGTTCCTGCAACACACTTTCAATCATCCCAAGAGTCAGAGAATCTCACATACCATATGTATGATGTTTTTATGTCAAGAAATATATGTATATAGGTTTTTTTTATTGCACGTTACCTTATTTTTCACAAAAACTTAATAATCATCAAAAAACATTGTACTACTTTTCTTTACTGTAACTCTTTATAAGGGACAGGGACTGATATTCCATAATACAGGTTATTCTATAACCTAGCTAGAAAAGCAGAACTTCACCCACCAGATTGTGATCGACATGGTACAAACTTATATGTACCTTATGTATGCCTCATGTACTACAATCTCATTTTTATGAAATAAAAAAATAAACAAAGCTTTCATCTGTACGAAACCAGGAACTACAAAGATGTTGCGTTTCGCTAGATGTTCATAATTCCCAGGTCTTGTATTCTACTAAAAACGAGCTTCAAAGCTGTTATCTTAGCTTCAAAAATCGCTATAGTGTTGTCGGGTTTCTAGCTCGATATCTCCGGCAAAGCCTTTACAAGCACCGTAGTTACCCCACGTGGGTATCTAGGTACCCATTACCAACCACCAGGAAGATAATTGCCAATAGTCTGATGTTTCGCTGACATTTATAACACGGAAATTTTCCTATCTTCCATGCGGTGGCGCCGCGGTTGTAAAAATAATACAGCGTAGCGCAAGTTGTCGGAAAATGCAGGTAAAAAGTAAGTACGGTACAGGGTTGTTAGAGGGAAATACTGAAAATCTTGTGGGGCTAGATTAGACGTGTTATTAAAAACATAAAGGTGCTTTTTAAAGAGACAAGAAACTTTGATAAAAATAAATTGAAGTAGGTATTTCATTTAGTCGATTTAGGCAACATAATTTGACTTTTCAGTCTCAAAATGCAAGAAAAACCGTTTTTTTTCCAAAACAAACAAATCAAATGAAACACTCCACAATCTGTTTACTTAGAACATTAGATTCTTTCTCAGAAAAAGAAAGTTTAAATTAAACCTCATTTAATTAAAGCAAAGCTTTTATTCAAAGCACGTTTCATTACGTAAAAGACAAATTCTTCTTAATTAATTAAATAATTTCTAGAGCGGGCTTTATTTTTACGTTTTTCTCTCCTAATGATGTTTTGTGTCGTTGGCGAGGTCGCCGTCGAAGCAGAGGCGGGCCCTGAATATTTTAAGAGGCTCAACATTTGCTAACTGACACGTGAAAACCCCTACTAGTATATTTTGTTTAGTATTCTAATACTGGATTTGGGTATTTAGTGAACGTTGGTAATGATATAGGTCTGTATAAATTATGTATAAAAGCAACTCTTAGCAGAATTAAGTTTTGGACTAATCTTGTGGTGGTTAGTAATCTTTACAGCTTAAAGTTTTAATAAACTGAGATGTACTGGGACCAATCCGCACTGGGCCCGCGTGGTGGATTATAGCTCAATTCCTCTCATAGAGAGAAGGCCTGTGTCCCAGCAGTGGGAACATTATAGGCTGATGATGATGATGATGATGATGTACTGGTACAAGAAAAAATACTAGGCTTTGTTCGTGGTTTTTTTGTGTCCAGTTTACACTATTTCTCCGAATCACATGGATGTCCTTAGTAAATAAGAACCTCAAAGAAGCCCAAGTCAACACGACCGAGACGACCCAGAACTGAGCTGCCTGGAGACGCATGTTACGGAGGGCCGACCCCAAATAAAATGGGAAAGGGCCAGGCAAAGAAGAAGAGTTAAAACTATTTCTCATTGTTTTAGTTTTAACCCTGCATTTAAAATCAAACTTTTCCAGCTATCCGGCTCACTAACCTATTGTTGTCTCACGGTAAAAATAAAAGAATACCCGTAAACAAAAGGTTGGGTAGATTTAATCAGTGTCAAAATAAACCCATATTCCTTGTTTTTGTTTATAAAAGTATCGCGGCAGGTTTTATACAGACCGTTTGATATGTTGACGTCGAATTTTTATCTTTGACAACTTTATTACGAAATGAAAAACGTTTTTTTTTTATGAATTTCGAAACCAATTCTACGTTCTTTTCTCAAATTTTCTTGCCTCTTTATTTTGTGACATTCATTAAACAGATGAAATACTGAGATTTGGATGAAAAAGTAAAAGAAAAGTTTTATTTTATAGTCTCGTCTCTATTTTCATTTTTCATCATAATTACCCTAGATAGCTTCTAAAAGTTTTGAAATTAATTACTGTCACTACTGTCATTGTTTTATTTTTTGTAATGAAGAAAAAGCGAATGACAGCGACCAGTTTAACCTTGTAAGTAATGCGAATAGTAACGAAATTTCTGAGTACTCACAAGAAATTTCTAAACGGCTGGCTTTTACCTTGGCCAGAAGCGTTGTCATATAAAGTGGCAGAGCCGTCAGTCTCTTGGGCACATTACCAGCTGACAGCGTTGAGGAGTTTTTGATACCCTTTTATATTTTGTTGTTAGTTTAGTTTATTTAACGTTATCAATTATTGTAATCACGATACCTATAGTTACTTAGTTACTAATATATAAAGTTTGTTTGGTTGAACGCGCTAATCTCAGGAACGACTAGTTCGAATTGAAAAATTATTTTAGTGTTGGGTAGTCCGTTTATCGAGGAAGGCTATAGGCTATATACATCACGCTTCGACCAATATGAGTAGAGCATAAATGAAAAATATTGCAAAAACGGGGGAAATAGTATTTTTATAATAATTTCACGTGTACGAAAGTCGCGGGCGACAGCTAGTACTAATGTACGGGTTGTAGTTGTTAACTCCGTACACTGATTTCTCGTGAAGGTTTGTAAGTTTAGTTAGTAAGAGACACGGTCTACTATAGATGCACTAAATAGTTAAGTTCATTTAAGTTAAGAGTAAATTACAGTACTAGAGTGGAAGGCGATTATTTCTCTCAGTTGTTGATAGGTACCCAGTTATAAGTCCACTACATTTAAATTCGTTAATCATGTTGTTTTATTATGCTAAATTATGACGCGCATCGTTGGCCTAAACTAGGTTGCCGAGTAAGCAGTAAAATGTACGGCGCGCTGAGACCGTACAACTCAATAAACTTATCACTGTTTTCTTTTAAGACCTTTATATATGCATAATGCATAAATATACACGGTGACTTTTTAGTCGTCTTACAAAAGGGACCCACTCAATGTATCCGACATAAAATACCTATAGGCGCGATTATTTCTATTTTACCATTAATTCAAATAATAGGTACAAATAATAAATAAATAATACATTAGAATTATGAAAAATCCTGTTAATAATGTTTACGTGTCAAACGGTAGAACATACCTACGCAGCCACGAGCCGAGTAGATCATCGCTCGCAACAGGGTGTTTCAACTACGTCATGCGGCATAATAATGAATAATACTTTATTTTCAAATTATTCTAAATTCATAAAAAAAAGGTTTCTATAAGATACCTACTTTTTTATGAATGTTTAGTAGTCATTGGATACATGAAGTGGGTAACTGTTGTAAGACGAAAAAACACGGTGTATTGTTAAGAAAACGACCTCATTACTTTCGGCTCTCCTCGATTCCAATGGTACCACGATCTTTCTCCACACATCACTTACTGCGAATCCTTTTTCAATTTGTCTAAGAGGCGATACTCTGCTAAGAGTGGCCTCACACGTGTGCTCTGTTCCGCACGAATAATCTAAGCGTACTTAACAAAAGATTTTTAGAAATATATGTGAGAATTGCCCATGTCCCTAAAGCGAAAACTAATGGACATGTGTATTCTCCCCATCTTGACCTATGGTGCACAGACTTGGTCTTTGACTAACATCCAAAAGTCCAAACTCAAGGTTTGCCAACGTGCTATGGAGCGTAGTATCTTAGGTGTAAAATTAACAGACCACGTTCGAAACACCACACTGCGCTCCAAAACGCAAATCGTTGATGTGGCTCAAAAAGCTGCCCAACTTAAATGGGACTGGGCGGGACATGTCTGTCGCATGCCGAACGAACTGTGGGCCCGTAAAGCTCAGGATTGGTGCCCTGAAACAGTGACACGGGGTCGCGGCAGACCACGTAGGAGATGGCGGGACGAACTGGATGTCTTCCTTGAGAATTGGAAAGAAGTAGCACAGAATCGCGACCGTTGGAAGGAATGGAGGGAGGCCTTTGCCCAGCAGTGGGACAATATGGGCTAGCTATATTAAAAATGTGAGAATTGTAAGGCATTCATCGGAATGTCGCAGAGATGTTATTGAGCCATTGAGTTTTAATTTTGGAAAAATGTAGGTATACACACTTGCACTTTTTTGTCGGCTGTCGAAGCTGTGATCAGAGAGCCTTAAATGACCTCTTCAGCAGAATCATAAAAGGAAAATAATATAAATTACGTTATAATTCGTAAAATGGTCACAACGTAACAATTCAAAACATTAATTGCGTCTCCGACCATTTTAAGAATTTTAACGTTATTCTGCTAAAACAGCCATTATAGGCCCCCTGTACTCTACAATATTCAATCATATCTAGAATAGAATAGAATAGAATATACATTTATTCGTTAATGGACAGCAGCAACACAAAAGAGCAGCACATACATAAACAAATAACAACACACAGCTTAACAATTAATTAAACAGCTCAACTGCGCTGAGCATGCCCATAACGAAAGGGTAACCAACTCAGCATATGCTGGGTGTAAAACACACAGCGCTGGTTTTCAGTAGGCCCCCCGCAGTGACACACGGATGAGGGTAGTAGGTAGTAAATAAATAATGTTGTTCTATTAAATGAGCATTTATATGTGTGTGATAAATAAATAATATACAATAAATATTTTTCTCACAAGGGATAACATAATTATATCTAAGTAGGTACACTAGCTTTTCCCGCGGCTTCGACCACGCGGAAGTCGGAAATTATCCCTTGGGGTACCTTGCTGACCCAACTTATGGCCTACCTGTGACAAATCAAGGTTTGAAAAGGTAACAGATAGATTGACAAGAGTTATGTATCAGTGGCGAGGGTTCCATACAACTCGATTCCTACCGGATTCCCTTTAGAAAATGGCACAGTCATTATTCTATAGACAAATATTATAATCACATTAAAGATCCGACTTACCTCTTACAAAAATTGACGCTTCGCTACTGTTATGTATGATAAACTAAATATGTCTATGCGATCCGAGAGTCTTTTGTTTGTCAACTTAACCTACCATAAAATAAAAACATAACCCTTCCTTGGCAGTCGGGTAAAAATGAATTGTATAGTTTGTTCATTTGATGATACTTTAGCATCGATGACGAATCGTTACTATAAAAACAAAAATTGTTGAAACAGTTGTGAATCGTGATCTTTTGTTTTTTGATGACGAACCGGGCATAAGTCATTCTAATAATAAAAAGTTGATTCGCTTTTGTTTAATACCTATAAAATCAAATGACACTCGATTTCAAAATGCCAACCATTGCCATTGATATGCATGAATAAGTTTAGATATCTATTTAAAACTAACCTTTAGGCAATTTAGTCATGATTGCAATATTCTATTTAACGATATAGTTTTGGTGTATTTTCACTCTATTTGACTATTGAAATCGGTTGAATGCATACTGTGAATGTCAGTGAAACTGAATACGGGTAATCTGTGCTTCGTTTCAATCTAATTAGCAAAAATAAATCGCTACGTCATCGTACGTAAAATTTGTTTGTAAGTTTGTATACAGGGGGTAATCTCGGGAACTAATGATCTAATTAAAAAAAAAAATACACTGATTTAAAGATGCATTATCCGTGGGTGCTATAGGCTATAAGCTGTATGTATATCGTGTATATTTGCCGACCTATCAAAATTTTTTGCAGACGACGTCGCGGTCGAAATGCTAGTCAATTATAATACTCTAAAGCAACCAATTTTCAAGCTACTGAAATAATAGGGTCATTTTCAGCAGCGCCCCGAGGTCTGTGTCCAGTTAATGGCAAAAGACACGCCCCTTGGCCCGTATTATATAGGACTTGTAACATAACTGGCGACATGTGGGTGTACACTACTCCTTTGAGATAGATAGGTAAGATTAGGAAAAAGAGAAGTAAATGTCGTCAGAACTATTCGTGTTTACAATGCCTTTTTATGAACTAGTACAGTATGTAGCTGAAAGGTGTAATCATATTTGAGGGTGTGGTTACAGATTAAACACAGAAATTGAACAAGTTTCTACATGGAACCAACATTATGATTGCGAAAAATTATTAACTGCCAAACATTTGGGTCGATTAGATTGAAGTCATGCAGTTAATTTTTTTTTTCACTTTTTGTGTTTTTTTTGGAAATCGGTCTTCTTTTTGTATTTATATTTAAAATATTTTTTTATTTCACCCTTTTGAGTTGAGATATCCTACACTTTCATGTCATAGTATACATTTTACTTTGTAATGAAAAGTTATTGAAGTGAAACTTCTTTATCGACGTATGGGAGAAAATTTTTTGACGTATCGTCACGTTTTTCGGTTACGCGCCATGTTGCTTTTTTATCAAAGTTTAGTATAGTGACGTAAAGAATATAATGTATCATTATTGATGAAATACAACAATAGCAATGATATTATAATAAGAACAATGATAAAATAAATTACTCATTAATTGTATGCATGTCTATAATAATAAAATAGCTTTAATTTAATACGGAAAAAATTGTTTTTCTTAAGGCTTAAGCCTTATCTACCCCATTTTCGTGAAGTTGCAAATAGTAGAAAAATGATATGTCGTAAAGAAGTTTCACTTCTTACCTGTGTACTCTGGTACACACACATATTTTTTTTTATTATATTGTCATCATATCAACAACGTAGATGAAGAAGAAAAATAAGTTTTAAAGAATATAACTTTTAAACTAACTAAGTAGGTAAGTTTAATAAAATTGATATGTAACCACCGTGTGATCGTCCTCTACAAAATGGAAAAAAAGAAATACATAACCTCCTCCTTTTTTAGAAATCGGTTAAAATACGTTAAGTCTAATCTTTTAAGCAACGCAATATTTTATTTAACCAACAATCTCAACGCATTTCCTAGGAGCCTCGCACAGACAAGTTTCAGTGAATAATTGGCTCCGTGAGTGTACAGGTAAGGGGCGGGCACGAACTTCTTGTGGCGTGTCTCTTCATGATTACGATCTGTTCGACGTGGTCGGGATTTAACTATCCTTAGTGACTTCATATCATAGCAGATATCATGCATTCATATCATCATTCCTGTTTCCCCAAAGGGCTAGGCAGAGGTGTGGTTCTTGTTCAATTACGTTTTGCCAATTTTGTTTAAGCGAGATCGGTCACAAATCCAAACTGGCGCTGAGAAAATCCAGCTAGAAAACCCAAAAATATTTTGGTCAACCTAGGACCTTATGCTTAGCAGTAGTGCTGTCAACGCTGGAACAACTAGGCATTAAGTATCTATTATCCAGGAGTAGACTATAAGTGAAAAGCTTATCCAAGAAAGTACCAACTATCGCCATACCTATTTCATGTCACGTGTGGGTAATTTCAAGGTTTGCTTCTTGGATATTGTAAATTGTGCAGATAAAATAGGTGACGGTGACTACCTACTTACAATCAGCCAAGCAGGGGCTCGTTTGCCACAAAATTATGATGGGAAAAAAAATAACTTAACTTAACTTTCAGAATAGTTTTACGTTGGTCTCTATTTTTCCTTATGGTTCAGGTCAAGATTGAACTACCTTCATAGACTTTCAGAATAATAATTTTACGTAGAAACCGTGTTTTCTATCTTTTCATAATGGAATAACAAGATGAAAAGGAGGAAGAAAAACAAAGAGATTGTCTTGGAACGTTCCCAAACGAGAGGTGATGTAAGATCGGTGACGAGATATCCTTTGGATTTAATTCATTTTCGGTATTGGATTTAGGAGTTATAGTAATGCACTTTGCCCAGGTATAAAAGCATTTAACTATTCTTTTTGAAAACATTTATTTAAGCGAATAGAGCTGTGATATTTTGAAATTAAACTGATATGCTCTTTACTGCTGATAAAACAAATGAAATAAATAGCACTCACACAAAAAACCAAGTTCATAGTAAAAACACACTACTGTGTCGTGTCGCCTGAAAAGCAATTGGAATTCAAACAGTTTGTATGGTTATAAATATATTATTTTCAGCGCGAATGTGTTTCTAACCATCATCATCATCATCATCATATCAGCCCGTTGCTGTCCACTGCTGAACATAGGCCTCCCCAATAGATTTCCAACGTGTCCGGTCCAATACCACCTGCATCCAGCGACTCCCTGCAATTTTTACAATGTCGTCGGTCCATCTGGCAGGTGGCCGTCCCACGCTGCGCTTTCCAATGCGTGGTCTCCACTCCAGTATCTGTTTGCCCCATCGGCCGTCCGATCTTCGCGCTATGTGGCCTGCCCATTGCCACTTCAGCTTGCTTATCCGCTGGGCTATGTTGATGACCTTGGTTCGTCTACGGATTTCCTCGTTTCTGATTCTATCACGTAGAGAAACGCCGAGCATAGCCATAATAAATGTATAAAACCGATATGCTTCTCACGCGACAAAACACAACACGACGCAATTGTGTGTCGCATCGCATCGCGGGTGTAATTGTTTTGTTCGGATCAAGTGAGTTTGTCAAACAAATCACATAAATACTTCCAGCAAGTAGGCTCACATTCTAGCACACCCTCGATCAACATTCATCATCTAACATGACAGTACAAAGCCGAGATCCCTTTAATAAGATTTGTTTCTTTTAAGGCATCCAACACAATTCATCATGGGTATTCCATTCTGTAACAAAAAAAAGAAAACATAAAGGGATGATCCCTTTGCAACTTACAAGTTTTATATTTTTCTTTGTACTTCCAGCTTTGATGGAAGTTTGGCTTTGTTTGGAGGGATTGGCCGGCCGTAAAGAGTTCAAGAAACCCGCCCTCGGCATTAGCCGGGGGAGGTTTTCTTGCCTTCTATGGACGTCGCTAAATAACAAAACAAGAAATGACTTGCTGAATGGAGTTGTGATATCAATGGAGTGGGAACTTATTACTGGCTGAATGTGATGCTCGAGTTTGCATAGGGATGAGGGTGAGTGATTTATGGGGCTTTGTTGAGAAATGAATGATAAGTGTAAGATTTAAGATACAATTTCAGTAGGACAAATTTATACAATGAAAGTAAGAAGTTTATGTTGGTTTGATTATTCAAACAAAATAAGTGTTTTATATGGTATATTGCACACCTATTGGTTACCCATTTACTTTTGAGCTTAACATATAACAAGAAACGATTTGACATAAATAAATCTGAGAATCTTTATTTTTAGAAACATTGACTAAACAGTCAGTCAATCTGGATACCTACTTATTTATTTTTAAAGTCTATTTGCTTACTTATTTTTAGTTCATAAGAAAGATTTTTTTAAGATTATTTAAATTGAAAGCCAGAAAAAAGACTTATCAGTGATATTTTCCTCCCTTACATCTCCTTCGACTTTTGTATCTACCCAGCAGACGATCTCAAAGGTCGCTCTCGGGCAACTGCGGAGGCAGTACTGCCATTAGTATCACCTTTGGCATGGGTGATCGTATTACGGTGGTATTAGAACTCCGACGCAAACTGCCCACTTCAAAGAAATAAGTGTATTATCCTTTTTACGATTCCGTACATATATTCTGTGCTAAACAATGGTTTAGTGAAAAATGCTCCGGTTCTCCTCATATCTACGTACGTGTTACCGAAATATGAAAAAAAAACAATGAAACCGTGTGGGTATTCTTACATCCCATAACTAAAATGTTTCTTAGATAATAATTTAAACCAATAGCTGGTAAGATATGCGCTTCTAAAGTCGCAAAAAAATATGTCCGCCTCCGTTAACTTTTCTATTATTCTGTGAAAAATCCTGAAAAATGAAATGATTCAAACAAAAACACAGTATTTATTATAAAACCTTATACATATATTTTTCAAAAATATTAAATATGTGACAAAATTTTAATTTTAGATTCAAAATTATTTTCAACTAAATGTTTTACACTATCACAGTTTATCTTGTACTTAGATAAAAAAAAAACTATCAACTATTACTCAAGAAGTCGTATGTTAGACATAAGGCAATTTCTCAGTCATTCAAAATAAGACTATTTATTTTTTTATTTATTTTCCTATAATGGCCAACCAACAATTGTTTACACTGTAAATATTTTGAGTAATTATCTACCATTATATAAATTTAGCGTAACAATTTCTTACAGGTTAGCACCGCATGCCCCATAAACATATTAGATGTGCCACAAGCACTGTACTATAAAATTGGTTTCTAATTAACTAAAATTAACAACTTTAAATTAACATTATGTGAATGAGTATAAAGCTAATATTAACAGTAAAAATAAAATTCAAAAGTAAAAGTAAAAATTCAATAGAACAAAACAAACATAGACACAACAAAACAGAAAAAGAATGAAATTGAAATCATATTAAAATTACAATTAAAATCACATTCATAATCAAAATTCAAGCAACCTAAAATCAAAAATAATATAAGGGTCCAAAAACACTTAAAACAAAATTAAGACCGAAATTAAAATCGAAACCAAATTACAATTAAAATCACAATCAAGATTACAATAAAAGCCAATTAAAATCAATGTCAACAAAAAAAATTAAGTAATAACAAAATTGAAATCATAATAAAATCAGAATAAAAATGAAATTATAATTAAAATCAAATTACATTTAAACCGACTGACAGACTTTTGTATATGAATTCAAAGTCAAAAATCGTGAAACACAACATACATGCATTTTGACACAATGAAGATTACATGCCAAACTACGCACACAGCTAAAAAAAAAAAAACAAAAAGTTTACATACGATTTTTTTAAATGAAAGCGACGACATATTTCATAAGATCAACCAAAGAAATGGACCTCGTATTATTACGTAGAAATTCTCGGACAATTTGTCGAAGAAAAATTTAAATAAGTTCTCTATTTGCATTAGGGGATTGGGACGAGTACCCTCTGCAAATATAAGGAGTCGAGAAAACTACTCGTCCGATGATGTTCTCTGAAAGCGACCTCTTTTACATCGATCTGTATATTGCCTGATGGAACGAATATTGCCTCACTACTCAATACTTCAGAATGGTTTTCATGTCGATTTACCTGTACCAATGTAAACTAAGTGTTTACATTGGTAGCCAAAGAGCTGTTTGAAGAACTCTTAGCTTGATAACTTAAAACCTCATTTAACTGGGTACTTATGTACGTACCTAAGTAGTTTCTAATCCACCTAAGTAGTTTGATGAGGAATAACTAAATTTATAAGATTTGGTTTATAATACGATTTCTTTATAGTTACAAGTACGTTTAGTAAATATTGTTTTTTTTTAAATAACATAAAATCCCCGAAGACTTAGGTGGAGGTGCATTTCGCCAGTTACGTTTAAGTCCAATGTAATAGGGGGCGAGCCTATTGCCATCAACCGGGCACAAATCCAGACTTCGTGACTGTTACTGAACAAATACTGATGGAAAAACCTAATAACACTATGCCCGACCAGGGAAACGAACCCAGGATCTAATGCTCAGCAGTCGCGCTTACGACCGCTAGATCAACGAGGCAGTCGGTATTTTAAAAATAGATTCTAATTCTTCTTTTAAAAGGTAGTGTATTGTTCTTCAGTTTATGATCTTGATTGATTGATTGTAATTCGCTACTTATCACGAACACGGCAAGAAATCCCTTCCCTTCAGAAATCTCTTGCGTGATTTGTTAAGAAATCAAAAAGCTTTTACGTAGTTGAAATTCAAAGTTTTCTTCTTATTAAAACAAAGTAGCAAGTTTTACGCTACGGTTCTTATTGTACAACTGAATTTAAAATTAAAACAGGAACTGTTAAACGTGCCTTGTGTTTTAAGACAAGGTTTGGGATGAAAATTAATGAAACAGAACATAATACTCAGGGGTTGGTTTTAAAAGAAGTAGTAGCATTTTGTTGCATTTGGTAATACTGGAGTTAAGATTCTTGAAAAATCATGATGACAAGGCGCCATTATTGATGACAAGAGCTCTCGAATACATTAGAAAGAGAAAGAGGATATAAAATAAAATGGCGCAGGATTTATATCAGCGGTCCTTGAGTTTGAGTGCAATGTTGCAGTTTTTAACGCAGTACGCTACAGACGCACGTGACTCCGAGCCGTAACGACCTGCTTCAGAATCGGCTGCAGCTCTATATTTCTCGTAAAAGTAAAGTGTACACAGCCAATTTCGAGAAAAATACTGAACAGTCGGAAGGAATAATAGGTGGATAAATAGATTGCTTCGCCGAAGAAGACGCTAATTTCAATAAAATACCTGGAACTGTAATCAGAGCACAATAGGCTATGTTTTGCAGTGGGTTGTTTGTTGTTTTCATTGCAAGGTTGTCAATGGAGATAATGATCTTTATTGGACAATACCAAACCGGAAAATATGGCACAAAATGTCTCCTACATTTTGTTGCCCCTGCCTATAGTCCCTCTATTTTTTAGGATGGGTTATGATCAAATGACTCCTCCCGGTCTGGGCGGAGCGGAAGGGAGTGTCAGACTTGTACTGACTAAAACCCATCCATGTTCCTTCCTTGCCCTTTGTGTTCCATGGCCGCCGTATCTCTTTCGAACAGTCCCGCAGCCCTGGAGGCCTAGAGTCCCTGAAGCGGCTGTTGATCATTATTAAAATACATAATTATGTTTAAAATAGCATTTGTCTTAAATTATTACATTACGTTATCACAGTGCGCTTATGCTAGCGCCTCAGATCAGTCAGTCGAAATTCATTTTCTAACGAACAACAACTCATTGCTTGCAGGGCATCTACCGCAGTCCGAAACATAGAGATAGATGTGAAGCATTCTCTGAAATCACTAGGAAATCTAAAGCGTATTCAAAAACCTTTTCAGAGTACATTTTATTTTGTTTACAGATGACAAGAGCCCCCGAAAACGTTAGAGAGAGAGAGGGGACAAAATAAAATAAAATAAAATTTGTTTATAAACTTGTTCAATGTATCAAATTCATGTTTCCATTCAACGCCACTTTGACGTCAATCGAACCACTCAGAAGTCACAGAAAAGAGAAAATATAATTTAAATTACGCATATGGTTGCCTTCAGCACAAATTGTACGGAAACAAAATTGATAGGATCAATTTAAGGAGAAATACGACGTGCTTCCAAAACTTTTGCAATTACACTCGTCGCGCGTCGTTTTAGTTAAACAATAAAGTTTAATGCAACATTGAGAACTCCTCAGAAGTCTTTATCAACGGAACGAAATGCTACCAAGAAGTGTTTTTTTTATAATTTAAGACTAACTTTTTCCCGCGGCTTCGCTATCGTTAATTTAGAATTTGACCATGAAATTCAGGTTGTACTTTGCTTGTAATAATATAATTTAATCATGATTATAAAGACACGTGGCGTTATATATCATCATAAGAACGTTATTGTTGTTTTCCTCGGGAACAGTGCTTTTTTTCGGGATGAAAGGTAATTTCCATTTCTGTACACCTGACAACGTATATACAAAATTCCAGGATGATCAGTTCAGTGGTTTAGTCGTGAAATGGTAACAAACAAACTTACTTTCGTATTTATAATATTAGAAATAATAAATGATGTTTAGTTTGCAAATAGGTTTTTACAAACACTTTTACACGTCATGTTTTTTTTTTAAACTACACACACCGGCAAAATTAGAGGAACGCAAAAAAAAGGTGCCTCTTTTTTTAAACCTATAGGTATTTCGACAAGTGGTCCGGTATATTGGAATGATTACCCTTTTTCAACATAGCATAATGGGCCATTTTGACATTTTTCAACCCTCTTACAAAAATTGTACCCTCTTAAGTGTTTGTTTACAATTAACGCTTCTATGTGTTTTTGATAAGGAAGATGGTTTAAGCAGTCAATGGTGGCCCTAGCTCATTTTATTTGTTTTGCTTGGAGAGTTAACATTGTATCGCATACAGAATGAGTGATTTGCCAGCAACTGAAGTCGCCAGGGCTGTAACAATGATTGAGGAAGGTCACACCTACCGTTCAGTCAGTCGAACGTTGGGTGTATCAGTATCCGTGATCCACCGTAATGTGCAACGATACAGACAGACAGGATCTTACGTGCGCAGGCGAGGGCAAGGCAGAAATCGTGCAACCAGTGCCGTAGACGACCGTTTTATAAGGGTGCAAACTTTAAGAAATCGTCGTCAAACGGCTGTTCAGACCCGAAATGTCTTGGAAGAAGTGCGTAACGTACGTGTTAGTGAACGAACAGTGAGGAGAAGGTTGAATGAAGTTGGTTTGAAGTTATACGTGCCAGCAAAAGCGCCAAAACTTGAAGTGAGCCATCGAGTTGCCAGATTAGCATTCGCCCGTCAATATCAAAATTGGTCCGATGAGTGGAGTCAAGTTTTATTCTCCGACGAAAGCCGCTACTGTGTAAATTACATTGACGGAAGGGAGAGGATGTGGAGATATCGAGGAGAACGTTACCATCAAGCAAATTTTTCCGAAACAACGGCTTAAGGTGGAGGGTCGGTAATGGTGTGGGGTGGTATAAGTTTAACGGCACGCACCGCTCTAGTCATCATTGATGGCGGTTCTCTGACTGCACACAGGTACATAACGGAGATCCTAGAACCTCATGTTATCCCTTTTGCTCCATTCATAGGCTCAAATTTTATGTTTATGCACGATAATGCACGCCCCCACACAGCGCGCATAGTGCAGGATTACCTTAATGAGACCGGTATAACGCAGATAGACTGGCCAGCACGATCTCCAGACATGAATCCAATAGAACATGTCTGGGACATGATAGGACGCAGGGTCCGAGAAAGAAATCCACCCCTAGGAATGTCGAAGAACTGAAATTGGCGCTGGTTGAAGAATGGGACATTTTGCCTCAGGAAATGATTGGAGGTGTCATCAGGAGCATGGGTAGACGTATTGAAGCGCTAAGAAGAGCACGTGGAGGTAACACACGCTATTAATTCTGAGTTTTTACTTTTTTTTGTTGTAAATTTAGGACTTCAATATTTTTCAGTTACGACCATTTTTATTATTTCTCAATAAATCAATTCTAACTACCCCACATTTTGTTGTTTTCTTTCATAAAATAAACAAACACACTCAAATAAACCGAAAACAATAAATAAAATGCATTAAATCCCAAAAAATAATTCATTTTTTTTATGTTCCTCTAATTTTGCCGGTGTGTGTAGATGAGGCCGGTGTTTCGTACCTGACTACTCTGAGAAGAAACAGCCAAAACAAACTCAGAGGTCATAGTCTCTTTTAAAGTCCAGACATAAACTTGGTTAACTCACATGAGGACTATGCAGATTAGTGTCTGAGATGGCCTTTGGAAGAAAGAACCACACAGATTTGAGTGGACCTGTCCAGTCAGTGCAAGCATTTGTCAGTTATCGTGAGGTCGACTTATAACTCAAGGAGCTCAATGTATAGTATGGATATGGATTCCAATTACATGTCGTGTATTAGCAGCCTTAATTAATAGTATTTGCACTGAGAGGATCGCGAAACAAGTTGCTGAACAAATAAGTAAGTTGTAAGATACGACTTACAGGAAACGTTCGCTGAAAACACTATCTCAAAACACTGTCTCAAGTGTAAACATAAACTCAAGCAGTGTATTCGACGAAGTAGAGAATAAGTTGGTAACTAAGATGTTGTACGGCTGTTTCAAGTTGTGATATCATCTGTTGTATAAGAAGTTTGGCTTATTGTGTATTGTACTTGAAAGAGTTGAGTTCAAATCTTCTCATTCATAGATTTTTTGTTAGTTTCGTCATAATAGAACTTTCTGCTGTACATATTATTTGAGACATGTTGTGCTTAGTACCTTACTCAATCCACCACTTTTATCACACAAAACTCACAGTATATGGTAGTATAGTATTGAAATAGCAAATGTTGTATTGTTAGTAGTTATTGTAATAAAATTAACGCGTAACATTCCAGCGACAATTTTTTTTTTAAATCAACACACTATACAGACACACACACAGACTATACAGACATTTTGCATGCTATCTAACAATCATTTATCAACTTTTACTCGCGGCTTCACCCGGGATGATGTTGGAAATGATTCCATTGGAACAAGCTACCGGGATTTAGAGTATTCTATGACCTAACCCCGTCCTCGTCTACCTGTACCTTTAGCGGCATTACAGCAACATAGTACAAAAAGTACTACAGCGCCATCTATGCCACAAATGAAGAACTAATACCGACATCCTAAATGGTGATACGACATAAGACCATAGAATATATAGAAAATCCCGACAGCAACTGTCGGGCAGTAGCCCACCAGACACAACACCCGTCTGGAGGATCCTCCCTTTTCTTTGGGGGATGAAGAACTTTACACTCTGTTTTTCGTACCCATATATACCTATGCTAAATATCATCGAAATAAATTCAGTCGTTAAAACGTGCAAAAGTAACAAACAGACAGACGAAGTTACGTTAGCATTTATTTATTTAATTAATATTGGTCTGGTTTTCATCCATACAAAATTATCTACTTACCAGATACCTACAAATGCACATGCAATGTTAAGCATATGACACAAGTCGTGTATTCGTGAAATATTCTCTGCATACGTCGGGTTCGTTGAGAATGTCATTTGCGTAATGAAGCTAAGGAAACATGAAAAGCGTCTGGAGCTTTGTACCAATTTCAATTACAAAGGATTTGCAGAGCAATGTGGGGTTATATATAACAGTGAAGTATTTTTATTTTTGGTTTGTGATATCATTTGTTTGTTGGATGGAGAAGGAGAGGTAGGCCAAAGACAGAAGGATTGATTGTGTGAAGAATGATATGAAAGAGAAAGGAGTAAAGGATGATGTGACGTTTGAAAGGGGAGAATGGAAGAAGAAAACGTGTTGCGCCGACCCCAAATAGAATGGGATAAGGGCAGGAAGATGATGATTTAATTTGTTTGTGCAAACTGAATATCATAAAAGTAGGAGATACAAAGTATTTGCGTATTGATACTTAACATAATATAACGCTTGTAATTCCCGCAGGGTTAGACAGTACCCCAGTAACCCACATTTCGCCAGTTATATTTAAGTCCCATAAAATAGGGGCGAGCGTCATCAACCTGGAAAGTCTAGACTCCGTGGCTATTACTGAGAAAGTCCTGATGGAAATACCCAATAACACTGTTCCCGACCAGGGAAACGATCCCAGGCCCTCATGCTTAGCAGAGGCAGTAGATATACTAACTAATAATATTATAATGCAATGATTGTTGACATTACGGTCCCGCATGACGAGAACCTCGTGAAAGCCGAGAAAGATAAACAAATCAAGTATCTTGACTTAGCTCGCGAGGTTGTCGATATGTGGGATGTGAACTCAGCGATCATTGTGCCGGTAGTCGTATCAGCCCATGGCTTAATTGCCAAGAGCCTCGACTAACACCTGAGGAGGCTCTCGTTAGGCAGCTGGATCAAGGGCTTGATTCAGAAAGCGGTACTCCTGGACACGGCTCGTATTGTTAGGAGGTTCCTCTCGTTGGAGCCCTGACCACCGGTAGCTTGGACCCTATTCCCGATACCGGTGGGCTACTATTTTTTATATTTTTAAATGTTTTTTTATGTCATTTTATATTTAAATATTTGAAAATGTAAAAAATATGTATATAAATAAATAAAGGAAATTATAAATGTGGAAATGAGTCTGTTTGTATCGCTATCGCGCCTTTACGGCTGAACGGAATTGGATACAATTTGGTACACAGGTAAACCATGACCTGGGTAGACATAATTCTATTAGTAGAACATTCTCGTAGGAAAGCAGACATCTACGCGAGCCCAGTCGTGGGCCTATTAGTAGAGATACTGAAATGTACGTAGAGTACACCACGGGCAATCAGTTACGCTACCGTCTTGCTGATGATCTAATTTTATACCTTTAAACGAGCAATTCTTGTGTATATGTACCTATATATATATTTTCTGAATCTCGGAAACGGCTTCAACGATTTTCATGAAATTTTAGTATGCAGGGGGTTTCGAGGGCGATAAATCGATCTAGCTAGGTTTTCAAAGCTCGGTCATCCAGGTACTATATTTAAAAAGACAGCGAAGAGCTATTTTTTTAATAAGAAATAGCATCTAGAAAAGACTATTATTTCGCTCGGATGATATCTCAAAATGTATAGCCATGAAATATTGCCCCACGTACGCGAGGAAACTTGCAATGCATTTGGAGATTACGAATCGATTGCGCCGTACAATGACTAAAATATCGGCATTTGCCTTTGTTTCCCAGCAATCGGGTATTATTTGAAACAGTTCGAGTATTTCAATGTTAACGGTTCAATTTCTTAAAAGCTTCGTGGTTCTTCATTAGTTTTCCCCCGACATCTGCGACCCGCATTCAAGATTGTTTGGCCCGTGAGTCTTCATGCATTGCCACGCTTTTACACCCCCTCATTAACAAAATATTACGTCTACCATTTCGTACATTGTTTTTAAATTTCTTTGTTTTAGAATATAAAACTGAAATGAATGTAGCTGTAGAAAGTAAATATATTTGGAGATAACGTAGGTCTCTGTTTTTATTCGCGAATTTTACGATGTGATCCTAACGTGAAAAAGATTTTTATGACGCATTATTGAATTGATATTCCATAGTGAAAAGACTCTGTATAGTGTCTATTTCAATTCGAATGCCGTCTTTTAGAGGCTGTTAAAAATTATGAAGGTCGACGAGGTCTATAACAACCTATTTTCAGTATAGTAAAAACTAAAAGGGACCCACTTATATTAGAGCATTCGACTCATTTACTGTTTAGCTTTCCAACATTAGCGAAATGGCACTCAAATATTATTTACAATGAAAAGTTAGGGAATTAATTGTAGAATCCTGGCAGGCTCCACATTGAACAGGTAGCGAGCATCCCGAGGGAGCGTTCGCAGCCAAATTCCGACTAACTCCACCAAACTCCGGCTGAATGTGAAAACTTTGCGGGAAATTCTCGCAACCGACGAGTTTTTGCTTTAATTCGTATACCTAAAGACCCGTAAAGATTCTTTGATTAAGAAGAATTGATAACAATTCTTGTAGTTTTAATGAAATTTCTGCAAACTTGACCGTCTATTTCTTAGTTTTGAACTACAAAGCGAAACAGTGGTTGTGCTAAGATTATGTAATTATGTCCAAAGTAGGCACTTAGTTCAACTTAGTTGCCATGTTTTCCTCTTTTAGGGGGCGATCAATGTCAACACCTGATACCCCCTAAAGCTACAGTGTCGTGCCGTAACAATAGCCTGTTATGTTTAATGCTTGCCATGGAGAATAATGGTGGTGACAATGATAATCATATCGAAGTCTGAACCCATATTTATAGGTATTTTTTTGAAATTACACGTGGACTTGGGTGCAAAAAAATAAATGTTTTGTTACTTATTATTAATTTATTTTCTCCGTCTTAAGGCTATCATTACAGGGTTACCTAATGCGACAGTGTACACAATATACTTACTAATTAATTCCACTACCTCGTTGGTCTAGTGATTGCAATCGCAAATGCTGAGCATGAGTTCCTGGGTTCGATTCCCGGACTCGGAAAAATTGTTATTGGGTTTGCCCATCAGGAATTCAGTAGCAGCCACGGATTCTGTATTTGTGCTCGGTTGAGGGCGATAGGCTCGCTCCCTATTACATTTAAACATAACTGGCGAAATGTGGGTGTGCTATTAGGTACACCTCTGCCTAACCCTTCGGGGATTATAGACATGTTATGTTATGTTACTTCATCATCATCATCAGCCTATTAATGTTCCCACTGCTGGGACACAGGCCTCCTCTCTTTGAGAGGGAATGGGCTATAATCCACCACGCGGGCCCTGTGCGGATTGGTAGATGTCACATGTCTTCGAATTTTTGGTCCTAGGACATGCCGGTTTCCTCACGATGTTTTCCTTCACCGTTTTTGAGAGCAGTGGTGATGAAATAAATTACACAAAGTAATGCGCCTGCCTGGGTTCGAACCCACGACATACTGTTCGTAAGTCGGGGTCGCTACCACTGGGCCACCGCTGCTATCTATGTTATGTTACTTATTGTATATGAATATTTGTTATATACAAAGCAGCATCTGCAAACCGCTCAGTGAACACAACTCATTAACGTAATGTGCAAAGATGAGTTAACTAGTCGCGAACCAACCAGAACAAAAGGTTCACCCATTACGTATATCTTTATTTCCCTGCTGGGTATGTGACCGTAAACTTCTGAAGTCTGTCGAATGGAAAAACTTTATTTATATTTGCGTTGGGGAAGCTGGTTTGTGAATACTAAATCAGGTTGGTACAGGATTCGGAGCAGAGCGTTATATTTTATCCTATGATATGCTATTCTTGGCAAAACCTGCGTGGAAATAAAATAACTGATATTGGGGATTACGTTTTTGGTTACATGTTCGTGGAATGAACATCGGGAATGAAAAGTTCGTTTTTTAGGGTTCTGTATCCGAAGGGTAACCAACGGGACCCTATTACTAAGCCTCCGCTGTCCGTCCTTCCGTCCGTCTGTCTGTGTCAGCGGGCTGATTTTTTTACAGAATGTCTATTTCTGTTGCCGCTATAACAACAAATAATAAATAATTAATAAAAGGTTTATTTTCTCATCACAAACAAAAAATAAAGTAAAAATTAATTATAAAAAAGTCATAAAAAATATATTGAAAATTAAAGGGGGCTCTACTGTTCCTGAGCAAGTCCGACTCGCACTTGGCCGGTTTTTTTTAGATTTTTGGGTATTAATTTTTTCTTCTTTCTCTTTCTTTCAGACTTGATTGAAAAGCTGATCTGCTGTAAAGGAGCTATGTAAAAAAATTGTAAGTATAAAAAGTCAAGATCAATTTTTTTTTCACAGTTTAAAAAACTTTACAGCTATTAAATTAAACTGTGTTTTTTACACGCGTCTCTTAAATATATTGCAGTACGTGTTTTATTGAGACCATCCATCCCAAACAAAAGCTATCCTGTCCAAAAACCGGAGTTTTCACTGTATAGATACAAATAAACAGACAAGAATATGCACAGAAATAAACATAAAGATCATTAAGCCATGTAGAGCAACCGTTGTGTATAAAATTCCGGTGTTTGTAATTCTTTTTCTAAACGGCTTGACCGTTTTTGAAGTTTTTTTTAGTACTTGATGCGTCTACCCTGTGTCTGAGTTATATTTGGACCGGTTAGATGGCACTGTTGTCGACATCCCCGATTGGGACAGAGCAACTTCTGTCGGGTGAACTAGTATAAATATTTACAAAACAAAGTCGATAATGTTTCTTTCTGTGTGTCTCCCTTGATGTCCTGATCTGCTCAGTAGATTTTGATACGGTTCGTATTACAATTTAGATTATTTATTCTGGAAAGTTTATATGCAATTCAAACACAAACCACCAGGAGCACCTAGGGACTATCTAGGGACTTTCAAATAATACAGAAATTTCAAGGTTTTTTCAAGGCACAAACCCACTGCGAAGCAGGAGCGGATCGCAAGTATAAGCCATATAAATCAATATATATATAATGATATATAAAAGTAAACAACGAGTAAATGGGTCAAGTTGACACGAATATCTCACGACAAGATAGAATATTCGGCCGAAAGGGATTTTGTTTATTCTTTGCGAAAGAATTACGGAAGGGGAAATGAATTGGGAAATATTCCGTTTAGCCTCCCACTGTTTCCAATTTGTTATAGCGTATCTCTCCATTAGTTACACGCTCCTCGTTTGATTCCTACGGTGGAGAGGAACGGTTTTATGCAATATGAAGTTAATGAAGTCTTAATAAAACGTAATACGAAAACTTCATAGGAGGAAGTCAGAAAATGGCGGCCGTGACTAAGAAGTTGTGTGGTAATCGGTTATCATGGTATAGACTTGTGGTGCGGATGTAAGACTTGAGGTGAGTGCGGACTTGTGGTGTAGAGGAAGACCAAAGAAACGATGGATGGACTGTGTGAAGGATGAAAGGAGGTGACTGGTGAGATGACGAGTAATACAGAAGTATGGAAAAAGAAGACATGCTGCGCCGACTCCAAATAAATTGGGACTAGAGCAGGACAGTGATGATATTGATGATGACGAACAATTCTGATATTATTCTTTGAACCAAAAGATTTTTATCGTTAGATGAGCTCTTACCGCAGGTCGTGGTCACGCGAAGTCTTAATATGGCATCGGCATAGAACGATGGATATGATTTTCAGTAGCGATTTTAAGCGAGATATCATCATTAGAAGGAGCGAGACACATCATCTGCCTAGCCTTTTCCCGACAATGTTGGAGTTTGCTTCCAGTCTAAGCGAATGCAGCTGAATATCAGTAGTATAAATGGAGCGACTGCCTTCTTGACCTCCTCAACCCACTTTGGTAAGACTAGTTGTCAGACTTTCTGACTATCTGTAACGACTGCCAAAGATCTACGAGTGACAGCGGGAGCAACGGCTTTACCTACTTTCCGGGGCATGAGGGAAACTCGGTATATTATGGATGGTCAGTTATTAATTTGCCACGAGCTCATCTGAGATAATATTATTTAAATGAGTCAATGAAACATAAACGTCCTATCTAATAATAATTTATTATAGACGTGGTAGGCGTATCTATGGATTTCAATCTTTGGTTTGAACCAGTAATTTTTATGACGATGGTTTTTTTTATAGCCAGTTGGTGAGTTTTCCTTTGTTCAACACGAAACAATTACATGGTAGGTACATCGTTTATCATTATCGGTAAAAGCTAGGGATGACTAATGGGCATACCTGACGATACGTGATTACGGTCCCGCGGTGGAAAAGATAATGTTTTTCTACCTTAACTTCTAAACTCTTTGTAATTTTTATTTTATTAGTCGGAAAAATATAATTGGTTTAGTTATGCGGTTAAATGCCATTCTCTCTTGCTTTTCAAAGAGTTGAGTTAAATCGATTTAAGATTGTTGTTTATACAGGCAATTTTGTTCGTTTTCATTTTCGTAATATTATTAAGTTTAAAATAACAACGGCGTCGTCTGCCGAAGTTGGAATCCCTTTATTATTTCTTGAATGAGTTTTATCAAAGTAAAACAGAAGTCTTTAGTTACAGACTTCTTACAACCCCCTTTGACCCCATTTTTAATATGTTTCAAAAACAAATTAAAAACCTAATAACTGAGTAAAACACATCAATGCTTAGCCAAACCGAGTGGACAGTGAAGATTAACAAATAATGTAAAGGGTGTAAATAGATTCTTAATGAAGCAAAGGCACTTGTTCTCCCCGTCATTGCGATCATTTTTTTTATAGACCATACCTGGGAACCTTCTATTTACACATACTGGGACAAACACAGACATATTGGAGGCAAAGGTCCAACTTTTACACAATGCTTTTTTAAAATACATTTTTACTTAAGACACCTTCACGATCCTCGTACTATTAAATTCATCCATCAGCACAATGTTTTGAAATAGTCCATGCCCAGCAATAATTCTTGCGTAAAGATACTTATTTTGATGTACATAATGCTTGGTTGACGGCTTTGTGAAGAGTTCAATGACGATCAACCACTTTTTAACCTTATTACTTAGGGCATAAGGTTGAAAAGTGGCCGGCCGTCAGTGAACTCGGTAGTACCTACTGAATTAATCTGTCAAAGTCTTTTGTCCGCAGCCAGTCCGCTCGGTTCAACCACACCTTAAAATCCCACCCATAGCTTTTGCTTAGCCAAAATACAAAGTAAACTAATTTATGTTTTCAGAATCACGGTTATCCAGTTTTCATATCAGTGAGGCAGGCAGTTAATCCTGTCGGCATCAGGCTGGATTGTTCAATGCCCTCACCTGATAGTCTCCCCTGGTAGCACAGCTGAGCAGAACCCCGGTGTCGTTGGTGAAGTCCACGTGATGAGGCGGCTCCAGGATGCTCGGGGCTCGCCGAGGCTCAGGGGACGCTCGCACTGCTGTAACAAGAGACAGGTAATGTTAGAACTGGGGACTATTGTAAGTTTAAGTAGAGAAATATCACTCAGAAATAATATAATTATGGTAGAGTGACAGTCAACAAAAAGATAATACTGTTGACTTGCTCGTGTGGGTGGTTGGTTAAGTGTTAATAAGGAAAACGTTCACGTTTATTGTCGTCACGAATATTTATTTTCTCTTTTTTCTTGTCATTTTATTTACATTTTGTTTTTTTTTTATATTATAAAAATGTAAAAATAGAATCAAAATTATTTTTTCTGGTTACTTTTTGGATAAACTCAGTCTTTTCTTTAAAACAGCTAGTAGGTAAACGTAGTTCTATCAGAAAAGAAATATATCAAAGACAAGATTTAGTGTAGTTGACAAAGTAAATAACGAATAGCTCTAAAGGCTAGGTGTCCTCCAATTCAAACGTTAAGATAAATAGTCCCGAGACATTGAAACTTTATGTAAAAGAAAAGTACCAACAGTAAACTTCGAATTACCGCAAAACCTTCACAATGCAAACCGAATCCTGTACAACACCCACCCATTTGTTTCTTTGAATAAACTACCCAAGTTTAACTAACCTAAGCTTAGTTAAGTACATTTGTAAAATGATAAAATCGCCTTAAACGACTCCCGCATTTGATAGCGTGAGTCAGCTTGCACTTAACTTATCGATTTTATCTATGCAAACTTAAACTAGTTCCTTGGCTGGGCACAATGGGGGCTTAAGGCGGTTTTGCACGCTGTCACGTACTATGCGGGAACGCCGCGCCGTGTCGGCCTTAATAGAATAAGGTCCCAAAGTTCACATTAAAGCGGTGGGTAGTCTCGTGCTTCACTCATTTGGGGATGTGAGAATTGTAATAGATCCCTCGAGCAGGATCTCGGTGAATGTGACGTGACGGGAGAGTTCTAACAACTTTTTTGTTGTGTGGATACTGAGGACACGTCCAGTCCAAACATCGTTCGGACGTTTCATTAGGTGCGCGGAATCCTGAATGCCAGACAGAAGTTTGGACATTTCATTATATAATACCGTCCCAAAATATCATACAGACAGGTTTGAGTGAGTTTCAGTTCAGTCGATTTACATAGTAAAACGAGAGTTGTTTCCGACTGAATTCAGTGCAAATTTAACACAGGGAACATACAGTATCCAGTAATTTGACAGCGATGTGAAATTATTAACAGACACTAAAGTCTAGCGTCGGATTAATTGGATATTTGCAAATATACCGATTGCAGGCTGGTAAGAGCAATTCAGTTTGTTCGTTTGTAATTTAGAGTACACTTGGAATTGAAATTGGAAAGCAACAGTGTTAGGCTTTGATTACAGCCTTTTTTGGACTTTTGTCAGTAATTAGCGTTTTCTTTCTAAAATAAAACAAAGTTTCAATTAAATGCTGATTACAGGTTCACTGCTTGGATATTCAATAGCATCTAGACTTTTTTATGTTATCTTTTTGATGTCAATTTTTTCTTTAAACTAAGAAAGGCTTTTTTGTCATGAAAATAGAGAAATTCACTTTTACAAAGGAGAAATAATATCTTTTATTGCCTTTCATTCCCATTGATCCAATCATTCTACTTCGATTTGCCCATAAATACTTAAACTGAAAAGTATTACCGGCCAGTCCGACTCATTTGCCATCAGCACACATTGAAATAAAACCTCTTTACCGATGAGCCTCGATACAGCAGACGGGTACACAATAGTACCTGTATACCCATAGCCCTGTATACAATGGCCCACTCAGAGGCGGTCACAAGCCACAGCGTTCGATTTCCGTTTAATTTCGCGAAAGCCGCTGCCTGTCTGTCTGTCTGTCGTCATATACGGCTAGGGGCGTTCTATTGGCGTCGTAGTTGACTAATCGTGTTATAATGAGTGAGTTGAAGCGAATAGAAACGTCAGGGGACGATTAGACGAGAATGTGCGCGGAAATTGATTTGTGTTATATGGTAAGTAGTGGAGGGAGGGTATCTTGACTTATTGATGATCTGTGTGGGACAGAATTGGACTTAGAAGTGTACTTTCGTCTGTAGTACACGGTCATTGACTTTTGATGATATTTTGGAAAGTAAACATTAAAATAACTGTAGAACTCGGAAATATGTAGGGACGTATTTCATTAGTAAAGTTACACAAAGCATCGAAATGGCCAAGATAGAAGGAAAGTGTTACCAACATAAAGCACTTACATTAGCAGTAATGCCAACAGAAACATATAAATGGTCGCGTTCTCATTTATTAACAACTTTAGTTATTTGTTGGAGTAATTAAATTTTGAAGAAAATAAAATAAGACCTGTGTTCAGCCGTGGGACCACTCGGGTTGAAGAAAAGGACTATACGTTTATAAATAAGATCTTTCAGATTGATCTAAATGCACACAACCATAACTTCATGCCTTTTCCCATGGGGGTAGTACGATTTTAACTTTTTCTTTGCTTCGCTTTCTTACAAGATTTAATTAATTAGATATAAAAGTATAGCTTTTGCAAAAACTGTTGACAAATCATTCCACGTTTGGAAATACCAGTCGGTAAATATAACGAACATTTAATTAAATGAAACGTAAATAGCTCAACACAATAAACAAGCCTGCAATAAACAGACTGCTGTTCAAACAGGCTTTACGTGAATAGACGGAAGCTGCACAGACAGCCCGTATCTGCATCCGAAGCTATTTCAACCCTCCCAGCATACTCCTGCATCCGACTGCACCGAACACTTTACAATAAGGATGTTGCTTCAATCACCTGTAACGCTATAAGGTTGATAGTCGAGCAGTGACTTGGCTTTATAGAATTTCTATTCAAACCTGAAGTATTCACGGTATTCGGTATTGTTGGAAAAGAAGTGCTGTATTTTCTGAAATTTTGAAGGCGACTTATATGACCGGCTTTAGGGGGGGGGGGGGGTTTCGACCGGGGCGCCAGGTTCTATAGGGCGCCGCGCGCGCCAGCTCTACTATACCACTTAATTTGAATACCTATTTTTATCGATCTAAAGGAAAACTAGACTCAACGTATTAACTTTTATAGACTTATCTCGTAGGAGTGAGTATCAGTTTGTATGTCTAACAAATACGTCCTGTCATTTTGTAGAACGAAATATATGTACCAGGCCTAGAAATTACAACTCGTATTAGGCCCGCATTATACATATTTTTTTCTTTGCTTTTTACATACTCGTAAGTTCACAAGCATATAAAAAAAAACCTTTTAATAGAACCTGTACATTAGAAATAACTTGCCTACGAATTATTTATTTATTATTTGCGTGGTAGCTAAATTAAGATAATAGGTTTAGGACATTAGTACGCCCATTTAGTCTTGTTTAAAAAGGTGCATTGTTTAGAGAATTAATGGTTAAAATAATGTTATTGTTATTAAAAATAAATACATGTGGTGTTGAAGTTTTCTATTAATTCAATACAAATATATAGTAAACATCCTGAATAAGTTTTTTTAATTCTAATAAAATAAGTACCTATACCTAAAAGGGCGCCAAAGGCATGGCTCGCCCGGGGCGCCTAGATGGAGAGAAGAAAATATGAAGAGTATTTTTACTGAATGCACATTTTTTTATACCACAAAATCGTTATTTTTAAGACTGTTAAACTGTTATTTGGTAAAGTGTAACTAATACCAGAAATCATTCGTTTGTAAGGTCTTTCTCAGGTAAGGCCCGGACTCCACCAAAGCGGAGAAGAGCGGAGCGGAGAGGATATGCGCAAGATTCGTTCAATCACAAGAGGGACACAGACGCGATGTAGATTTTAACTAATTTAATTGGTCGGTTTTCACACGTATCTCTGCTCCGCTCGCGATTTGAATTTAAAAAAGTCTTTTTTTTTTACATTATCGTTGTGATAGTAAAAAAAAGGTATTGTTTAACAACCAGTCTATAAAAAAAGTTAGTTAATAAATTCTAGTTTTCTGGGAAAAATACCATGGGTATAGGTAGTTTCCTCTCTCCGTAGCCACAATGTCTAGTACTTTTTGCAACGTTAATTAATTGAAAGTGTTCCGTATTTAATTGCGGCATTTATAAAAAGGAGATCAGAGGGAAGGGAATGGAACGCATGTTGCAATGTTTTCTTTTAGATTTGTTTTGCTTGCTCGTAATGTAAGGTATACAAATACTGTATTTGGTTAGGAAACTACAGCTTAGAAAGTAATGTGTGTACTTTTAAATGAGAGTTTGTGTTTGTTTAAGATTGTAGATAGTATATATTTTTTTAGGATATTACAGATGGCTTTAATTCATTGTAATCTATCAGGCGGTAGTAGTCGAGAGTACTTAGTTGCTCAGGAACATTAATAACTGAATACTAACTTGGATTATTGCAACTTCTCTGAAGTATTAAAAATATGTTTCATACCCTGAAACAACAGTTTAAGTTCTGAGATTATCCCACACATGTATGACCAACTTACCCAAACTTAAAATAAACAATAATGTTTACAAAACTTAAATAAATATCAACTTCGTCTGGAACGGAGCCCCAACAAAATTCAGCCAAAAACACCGTCCAATTTCTTCGGTAATTTCGTTCGACAACCACATACAATGAGCAATCGGATTTGTAAGAGTTTCTCGCTCACCTTGTACAAAGGAACCGAATAATGTAAGCACACTGTAAAATGTCATCGTAAAATAGATAAAGTATAACTTATTAGGGTATGAATGAAGATTAAAATCATTGAACTGCTATCCATAGTGCTTTATCTTGAGATATTGAATATTGCCGAAGTACCTAGGTAGGTAAGTACAGCTATAAAATATAGTGTTTTTCTACGGAAAAGACGGCAAAGTAAACCTAAATACATACAAAGACCTCTGCAATTATGAAAAACTAGCAGTTTCACTCGCGTGGAACTTCGAAAGAGCTATTCTTGACTATTCTATATCCGAATCTAGGTTATGTCCTCCCTGTGTGCCAAATTTCATCGAAATCTATTCAGCTGAGAAGGTTATAGACAGACGGAGTTACTTTCGCATTTATAATATTAGTTTGGATGTGTAGCTAAGCTACAAATCTTTGTCACTTTCGAAAAAAATAGCTTTTAAAAATAAAATTTCACTTGCTATTACAAATGCGAAAATTTGTGTGGATTGATGGATATTTGTTACTTTTACACGCAAAAACTACTGAACGTATTTGGATGAAAGGCATACAGATTGGTTATAACCTGGAATAACACATAGGATACCTTTTATCCTGGTACTACGTCCCCGTGGCATAATTTTCGTCTCCACGCAGGTGAAGCTTCGGGCATAAGCTATATAGTAAGTAATATTTGCCAGCGCAAATACTACTATTTGTATGAACCTCACTCAGGGCCAGTCAATCCTGATGTCTGAATCGACTTTTATTTGTTCGGCAATATGAAAAGTCTTTGTACAATAACGAAAAATATAAAATATTCCAAAACCTTTGCATGAAGTTCTCGTTTTAATTATTTTAATTATGATTCAAAGGATAATTATTGTTGTTGACTGCCTCGTTGGTCAAGTGGTCGTAAGCGCCACTGCTGAGCATGAGGTCCTGGGTTCGATTCTCAGGTCGGGAAAATTGTTATGTTTTTCCATTAGGAACTTCTCAGTAATACACGGAGTCTGGATTTGTGCTCGGTTGATGGCAATAGACCCGCCCCCTAATAATTGACTTAAACATAGCTGGCGAAATGTGGGTGTACCTCTGCCTAACCCTTCTGGTATTACAGGCGTGATGTTATGATAATAATTGTACTTCAAGGCAATTCAAATTCTGCTAAAGTTACTCGGAATCATTATTATTCGAAGGTAATAGTTTAATTGCCCGACAGGTAGATATTATAAATTTACTCAGAAAGCGTTTAAATGGCTCCGGCAAAATTCTCAGTGAAACTTACTTCCATTATCTTTAAGTCTTAATAACTCTTGAAGGTTCAAGTTACTTACCTATTAAAATTAAATTTGGAACGTAAAGCAATTTCTTGAAGTAGGTATCTTGTGATATTAAATTGAATACCGTTTTAAACACTGTTTTGAGTTTTCACGGTTAATAACGAAACTTATTTTGTCACTTACGGAGTACTTTCCGTGTTTATCCATTATTCTGAGCTCCCGATATTTCGACGCTGCTGCAAGCGCCATGATCGCGGGATGACCTCCGCAATCATGAAAAACGTGAAAGTATTTTTGGTAACAAAATAAGTGTATCTGCCTACCATGTATTATTTTGTTTTTACTACCACCAGATTACTTCTGTGTTGTTGACCAATATGTCCCAAAAATATCTTTATTCATAGCCCGATGAAAGCGCTATTAATCACGCAGAAATAAGCATACAATTTGACGATAATTTACAGCTATCTATTACCCTGAAAACAATATACAATTATGATAATTGTATGCTTTGAGCCAATTTCAGTATAAATCATTCACATTAATGTGGAAAGCAAATGAATATGGAAATAAAACAAAGGACCCAATAACGTGGTTTTATATTAACTACCCTTATAATTAGAAGTTATTGAAAATATGTTCATTTGCTATTAAAACACCGCTTTATAAAGCGACAGTCGTTCAGCGATGAACCACTTTGATGGTGCAGTTACAGCTGAATAACTTCATTCAGTGCAGTCACAATGAGTAGGGGTAGGTAGACGGGGTAGACCGTCACTTTACTTGAAAAGTCGTAAAATACAGAAATGTGGAGGCTGCCGTTCGTCTTGCGATTATGGCTTTCGTCTCGGTTAGACTCAATGAATGGCAGGGAACAGTCTAGGCTTCGCCCGCGTGGAGTTCTGCAACTATCCCACGGGATCCTACTACCGGGATAAAAAGTATCCTATGGATTTATTCAGGATATAAATTATCTGTGTGCCAAATTTCATCAAAATTCGGTTGGTAGTTTTTGTGTGAAAGAGTAACAAATATCCAGACATCCAATCCACACATACTTTCGAATTTATAATATTAGCAGGATGTGACTAGCGAAGTACAGACAGTATATAGGAACGGTATGTGTTCGGGATTTAAAAGCACAGCTTTGGTAGAATAACTGTCAGTTTTAGAATCCAATTCGGATTTGTTCGCTACTTCGGGATGCTTATATACTACGAAAGTTTCATTCAATTAGCCTTCTGGGGGTCTAAAATGACTGATGATTCTGCTAAAGTGGCCATTTTAGACTCCCTGCACGTTTTCACTTCTGACTAAATCTAAGCGTCAAGTGTCAGTTAAAAAGGGCATTCATACTATAAGAATATACTTAGTTCAGTATCTGTTGCTTTACATTTTCAGGTTGCTGAAAACGCACAAGTTTAATGGACGTATTGCTGAATTACAGTCAAAGTTAGTCGTAATTTCTAGCATTCAGTATGTATGTGTGTAGGATTATTTAAGCTAGTTAATAGCTTCGTATATCTTAACTTACATGAGCACTTTGAATGCAGATAAACTGTAATTACTAGTTACTTAGTGCAGTGCTGCATAAAGCGGAATGTAGCGAAATGTCCAAATGCATGCATTATCTGTTGAACCCCTTAAGTTCAACAGATAATATATTTAGTTATTATGTTGATCATCTTTATTCAACGTCTGTTCAAAGCTTTGGTTTTTGGCAAATTAGTAAGATTTTTAGTTTTTAGTCTTTCTTTTTTTTTTCGGATGGGAAATCATCAAATGACTTCTCCCGCTCTGGGTAGAGCGGAAGGGAGTGTCTGACTTGTACTGACTAAAACCCACCCATGTTCCTTCCTTGCCCTTTGTATTCCAGGAACGCGGTATCTCTTTCGAACAGTGGGAGCAGCCAGATTTTTAAATCTCTTGTTAAGAATTTCGAATACTAGATAATTTCCAATTTAGAAGTCTCTATTATAATATTTACAATAACACACAGACGTTTTATTATTCTGAAGAAGAAACTGTGTTTATGCGGTTTACTTCAAAATTCGAGGATGTTCGTAAAGCTTAATTTGGATCTTTAATCCAAAACGTTTCTTTCAGAGAACAATATTTTTCCAACAATTATAGTTACTTACATAATTGTATTTTTCATTTTTACATCAAGAAAGTATTAATATAGCCTTTTAAGGGGGGACGCGCCAGGGTAGTCCACGAAATTCAATTTTGCAGGCTTTTGAATGAATTTTTCATGAATTAGTCACAGTAAGAAAATTTGAATTTCGCGGGCTACCCTAAATACCGTTCTGAAAAATGCTCCTAAAACGCCCCATGCTATTCAAAATACAAAATAGTGCATTGTAAATACAGCGCTGCATTAAGCTGTTGGAGTGCTGCATACTTCATCCCTTCAGCGGCAACTGGCAGGGCTGATTGCCTCCATTCAACATTTCAGCTTGTTGTGATTCTCGACATAAGCTCGCATAATCCTCGTATTTGATAGCAACGAAACATTTTTGGTTTTTCACGTTTAATCCTTTTTTTTTTTACTTGAATTTTCATGTAACTTTCCAGACAGGTTGATTTATACAAACATACAAAACTCACGTACTTTTTAAATGGGATTAGGGTGAAACTACATTATTTTATTTAAGTGTGTTACAATTAATGTTATAGATATTTAACCAGTTGACAGCGTTGAGGAAGGAGTTTTTTGACGCCATTTTTAGGGCGTATTCCGTACCCAAGGGTAAAACGGGAACCTTTTACTTAGACTCTGCTGTCCGTCCATCTGTCTATCTGTCCGTCTATCACCAGGCTGTTCAAAAACAAATACTAAAAAACAGAATAAAATAAATATTTAAAGGGGCTCCCATACAACAATGTGATTTTTTTGCCGTTTTTGTTTAATGTTGTATATAGATAATGGTACGGAACCGTTTCGCGCGAGTCCGACTCGCACTTGGCCAGTTTTTTTAAGTTTATGGTTAAGTTATGAAAACATGGCAGTATTGAAAATGTATTTCAATATAATATTTCAATTATATCTGGTTTTTGATAGTCACTACGGTTACATTTTAGCGCAAAAGTTACAATAAGTAGACTGTTAGTTATTTCTCTTTGCAAAGTTGTATTTAAGACGTAAATAGCACGTGAAGGATATTCGGTTCGGTTTAGTATTACTAATAATAATTTTCACACAAAGCAGCTCATCGAATTATTGTTTCTCCAAGAAACACATCGCTTGATTGAGGATAACGCTAAAGAGGAATTACGCGTCTCATAACATATCATATCACGTATCCGTTTCCTTTTAATAAATTACATTATATTTTGTTTATAGATTTATGATATCAATTTGCTGGGAACGCTCTCTTTGATATCTTTTAATGCGAAATGTGGGTTTTTCGATTTATTTTTCCCGAATTCGGTAACTGATTAATGTGTTTTCGTTTCAAAGAATATCGTGGGAATTTCACACGTTCTTTGAGTACGTACCTAACAACATATACATACTCGTATCATGATGTATTTATGCTGTTAGGTACGTTGAACTTGCCTAATGTATACATACTGCGTCACTCTTGCATCGATAATATGTGTACCAAGAATTGATCACAATGATTGATTTTTAATTAGGTTTAGGTTAATATCATTTCATTGTGTTTTCTATGAGTCGGTCGAATACCATTGTTACACCTTATTATTTGGTACTTGTGAGCTTGATTTAAGTAAAAATTGCCGATAGAAGTATTGTTATTTCTGTGAAGGTTGGTTCAAGATCAATTTTATTTTATCTGTAGTTTAAAAACACAATAACATTTCATATATTAAGCTCTATTTCGACAGATCCCACTCACAATATCGATATAAATGAAACCGACTACTCTCACATAAAACATCTATTCAAATTCGTCTATAAGTCTATTGAAAGGGGGGAGTTGCGTGAAGTGAGTCGCGGTGATTGCTCATTAGTGGCACAATAGATCGTGCTACAATACTCCTATAAGTACACTATAAGTATACATAAGTACAGCTCAGCTTATAAACGAACCCTTTTGGCCGGCGCCGGGTGAACGCTTTTCAACAACAATACAGACGAATTATTAGAAAGATCCTTACTAAAATGCAACAATAAGATGGAAATTAGAACTGGGATTTTGACTTCATTGTGTAAAGTAATTAGAAATGGAATCCCGTAGTCATCTTTCATGATTTGGGAGCTTCAGTTTACAGCTTTGAAATACTAATGATGAGGATAAAAGTTATAAATTTGTTGAAATTCGAGGAAAATAACTTGTCGGTACTTTTACGTAATTTCAAGAACATAATACAAAATGTTCTTGAAATTACGTAAAAGTAACGACAGGTTATTTTCGCAGGCTTCTACAAATTATACACCGTGACTTTTAAGTCGTCTGACAACGGCAGCCCACTTCATGTATCCAATGACTACTATACATTCATAACAAAAAAAAATGGTATTTAAGAGAAAAAAAAATATCATTCATTTTTATGATGCAGAACGTAGTTGACACATTCTGTTGCGAGCGAAGATCTATCTACTCGACTCGTGCAATGGTTAGGTATGTTCTACTGTTTGATAGGTAAACATTATTAACAGGATGATTCATAATTCTAATGTGTTATTTATTTTTCTTTGTACCTGTTATCTTAATTAATGGTAAAAAAACACGCCTATTTTATGTCGGATACATTGAGTGGACCACCTTTGTCAGACGACTAAAAAATCACGGTGTATATGTGTTCACCCCTCAAAGTCTTGCCTCTATAACTGGCATAAAGCAAACTTACAGCTCCGCCAGCATGCAATTATTTGGCTTGGCAAAATACAGACAGAAATATGCGGGGCCGACATACCAAGTTTCAATACTGCGGTTCCAAGAACAACTAGAAATCGGTTAACATGCAGCTAATTTAGACGATACTGTCAATGTTTCAGAGGACTAATTATATGAAGAGTATTGCGTATTGTCGAAGCCTGGCCTAATAGTTAGCTCTTTGTAAAATTATATGATTGGAGATGAAATAACTGGTTTTTGTCTCGATTATTGCATCGTAACTGCCTCTGATATTGCTGGTAGGCGCGGTGATCACAAACCTTCAGTTAGGTTGACTTTCTTCATCAATAATAAAAACAACAAAACCCGCCCTCGAACTTAGTAACACTACCAAGTCCATTACCAAGTCCAGTTTATCGAACAAAGAAAAATGTGATTTCCATCGCCATTTTTTTCTCGTTTCATCTCGATACCGCCGCGCGCCGGCAATAATAAGCCGAGAGACGTCTCCGGATTTGTAAGAAATAAGTCAACCCAAAACTATATTATGTTAATACAAAACGGGTAGGTAATATATTGTATTCAGTTATAAATAATGCCTTAGACCCAAATTCAAATAAATTGCCTGCCACATATCAAACGTGATTATGCTGAGCAGTTTAAGGCCATTTGTGGCAATATTCCTTGAACGTAATAGAATAATCTTTATCAACTTTTGTTCGGAATATTGTTATGTACGCAGCTTTGGTCACATAGAATGACGTGTTTCTTAGGAAATGGTGGCCTTTTTATTTTGTGGGGTGACCGAAAAATTAAGTGTGATGTCGTTAGAGATTATTTTAAGAAGCGGGAAGAAAAATTAAGGAGGAGAGAGCTCGCTCAAGTTGAGCTAAGCTTTCTTTTGTATTGTGTGGTTTAAAGAGGTTGTATCATTCATCCAATCCTTCGTACCGGTCTATTTTTACTTCAATACTTATAGGAGTTTAGGGGTATCGTAATACATAGTTTCATTGCTCGCAAATTGGCGAGAAGAAGCACACCATCGTGAGAAGTGGAAGGAATGGGGGGAGGCCTTTCCTCAGGAGTGGGACAGTATGGGCAAACTAAAAAAAAAAATACACAGTAGTCGGCTTGTGGAAGTCAGAACTGCCTAGGGGACAACAACACGGCAAGCTCATAAGGCAAACAGACTGTTCAAAAACCCTAACATCATACTGAGTAGTATGTTATAAGGGCCAAGCTTGTAGGTTTGTGAGAAACTACCGCCACTAATGTAAAATACTTGTATTTAGTTGCATCCTGGAAACTGACCCCAACAAAGAAAAAACAAAAAGACTTGGAAGGCTAAGCAGATGATATCTAAACTTTACTGCCTACACGACTACAGAATAATATGAATTCAGAATTACCCTCGAACATAAAAACAGAATATTTTTTCGTAGAATCCTAATGTTCATATTTCAGCTTGTAATGATCACCTGTTGCGTGGACTTTTATGTGTGATAGATGATCTTTTAAGAGACCTATTAGTCGTAACTTAGTTTTGGTTAATAAGCTAAGCGTTGAGCATTAATATTCATGTCGTAATCTTAATTTCTGAAGAAAAAGATACTACTAGAGTTTGATTGTTCTTTTCTTTGAGTATTATATACTTTGACAAATTGAAAGCTGATTTGCTGTACATTTTTTCTTTGGTCTAGTGGTTGCGACCGCTACGGCTGCTCGAGGGCTCTTGGGTTAGATTCCCACTTCGGGCAATGGATTGATCCTTCCATTAGGACTTTCTTAGTAGCAACCCGGAGTTGGAATTCATGCCCTTCTGATGCCAATAGGCTCACCTCCTATTACACGGGACTTAAACATTACTGATGTAATGTGTTAACCATTAGCTAACAGGTCGACATGGAACCCTAGAACCATGGAATTCTAACCTTCGGGTCAGCACACCTGTATCTCCCTTAGGCAAGTTAGTCTTTGGTTTATGTATAATTATTTAAGAACTACTGAGATCACTGACGGTCTGTGACTTTCACCCTTATGTCTTAAGTAATAAGGCTCAAAACTGTTCGACAGTCGATGAACTCGGTAGTAACTTAGTTAACTACCCACCTATATTACCTTTTAAACTCAACGCGTTTTTCAGGCTATCTACCTAAATAGGCTGAAAAACTTTGAAGTTAATTTCGCCACTAACTTTCAGTTTTAAACATTTAAGCCGAAGTTGGATCATGGCTTACGGGAGATTATTTTTTTTTATTAATTTTCAAACTTCTGTGAAAATAAGCAGGCCAGGATATCCTGTGGTAATAAATTATTTTAGCTTAGAAGGTCATGTGGTAAGGAAATTTTAGAAGAATTAAGTATTAAATCTGTTAATGGATTCATAGGGTCTGAGAACTAAAAACACAAGAATGTTTTCAATACTAAACTTGTTTAAAATAATGTCTCATTACAGAGTCAGGTTTTGCCCATTGCAATTAAAAATATTCTATGCTAGTTAAAATTTTCTGTTGAATGGTGGATATTGACTGGGATTGCATTACTGTCAACAAAACTACACAAGACAAAAGTCTTGGCTGTGAAAAATTTGCGAATGGACCAGAGTCACGTTCGTTGTTGACGAGCTGTTCCACTTTGCAAAGGACACGGAGAAATATTTGAAAGTGATTGCCAACCCTCCGATATTGCATAAACACCAAAAGAAGAAAAAGCTTATTGTTAGCCTATGAGGAGATTATTTGGCTGCCTCTTTGGTTCATTGCTCGCAAGCACGACTGCTGAGCATGAGGTCCTGGGTTCGATTCCCCAGGTCGGGCACAGTGCTATTGGGTTTTTCCATCAGGAATTTCTCAGTAGCAGCCACGGAGTCTGTATTTGTGCCCGGTTGATGGCAATAGGCTCGCCCCCTATTACATGGGACCTAAATGGAACTGGCGAAATGTGGGTGTACTATTAGGTACACCTCTGCCTTACAGGCGATTACATTACAGGCGTGATGTTATGTATGAGGAGATTATTTCTAAGTTGGTTCTTAATAACCATTATAATCTAGTGTTATCTGGAGAATGGTGATAAAAGCAATGGGGTCAGCAGGCAGGTGCCTGCGGAATGCCATCAGCACGATATTGCGTCGACGACGCGCCGTAAGGCGGCGCGAGCGTGCCTGTGCTCATCCCCACATATTTCTCCAATAATCTATTTTTTATATTCTTATTTTACATCACTATCGTCGTTTGATATGTGATTTTTATGTCTACTTGGATGTAGGTAAGTAACTTGGTTATCAACATTCTTTCTCTTTCTCGTGTGGTTAGTGCCTAATCTGGTGTCAGAGTTTTTATGCCGCCCTGGTCCTCTGATTTAGCTTAACATGTCATCAAGAAAATATCTCTCAGGCATGCTGTTTTCCTTACGATGTTTTCCTTCACCAAAGCAAGTGATAGTTATACACTACTAAATCACAATCTTCTATTATCGATTCAATACATAATTTAACTCAAAAACTTGATTTTTGACATTTGTAGCTACCGATAAAGCTCAAATTTAAATTCTACCCCAATTTAAATTCAACCTCTATTCCCAACGTTCATGTATTTCCCAAGCTATTTTAAACCTAACTAATTTTCCATCTGTAATTCTGTTACTCTTCCTCGTTTTAATTAATAAATAATTAGCAACAATATATAAAATAAACAGCCATTTGCATTTCTAAAAGGGTTGTGGAAACGCAAATAAATTCTCACATAAAAAAAACTCGACCTGAATTTGTTTAATTGGCGAAGTTAATTACCCCGTGGAGCCCCAGCCAACACTTGCCAAAGTGAAGTATAAAATCGCTTTAGAAGAAAAACAAAGAGACGTTCGATAGCTATAATTAAGAAGATTGTTTTTATAAGCAGTTTTGTGTAAACGAAATGCGTGAACAGATTTTTGTAAACTAGTTTACACATGCAAAAAAACTGTGTAGCTACCACACAATGATGAAGACTTTAACATCAAAAATTTACTTGGCTTTTTTTAAGTGTAAAGTTGCGGCTAGACCAGAGCTAGAACCAGCTTCAACGAGTTAGTATTACGATAGGGTTGTAGAACATACACTCAACTGATCTGCTGTGCGGTAGTTGGTCGATTCCCTTTTGCATGGAAATGGATTCATTGCTAATTTTCGTTAATTTTCCTGATCCCAAAACATTGGCAAGATCGTTCACAGTGGTTTTGGTGTTAAACAAGAGCTGTGTCTTGAAGAATACCTTGGATTTTCTTAGAGGGGAATAATGGAATAAGCCCTTCTCTAAAACAGGACTGACGTAGGTCAGTCCTGTTTTAGTCACTTTTAGTTTATTATTATTCTCATATACATTATCGTTCATATCATCCTTTTTCTGCCCTTATCCCAATTTTTCTGGGGTCGGCGCAGCATGTCTTCCTCTTCCATACTTCTCTATTTATTACTCATCATTTTGACAGTCACTTCCTTTCTAGACATATCATTCTTCACTCAGCCCATGTATCCTGTATCCATCGTTTCTTTGGTCTTCCTCTACTCTTATAGCCATCTACATTCATACTCAAGATTTTCCTCATTTTCCTACATGACATGTCCATACCAGGACAATCGATTACCACACAACTTTTCAGTCACCGGCGCCACTTCCAGACTTCCTCTTAAGTACTCTTTCCTTATTTTCTCATATCGTATCGTTGCATAGTTGGGATAAGACTAGGTACATAATTATGAGCATTGTATCTTGTGCACCGACACTGAAAAACATCTTCTAAAGATATTCTGCTACCTTATGCAACGTCTTTTTTGGAAAAACTTTCGAAACACAGATTTGTGTGTATAAAGTTACACAGTCGTTCGAGTCGTAACGGTTCGGTATTGATAAAGTGAAAGCTGCTATTTCAGGCTTATGACTGCCATTAGTTTGTTTTGTGAACCGCTGGTGAATGGCCTGAGCAGCCTGTACATGTGCCTATATATATATATTTATAACTACAGTACTTTCACAAGTTATTATGCCTTTTGTCAGTAACTGTAGCTTAGCCTTCTTTGTTTTTCTGACATTCAAAAGTGCCTGTAATGGTCTAATTGAAATAAATGCTTTTTAGTTTGAGTTTTTATAAAACAGTAATATCCAGAGACATAGATACAGTATTGAGCAAAAATAGTATATTTTATATCGAGGGACTAAACGAAGCCATAATATACCAGAGGCGGTTTGAGTCAATGAAACCGAGGGTATTTTAAGTTGGCGTTTAGTCTCGAGGTGCAAACTGTACTTTCCACTTTGAGTGCGAGAAAAATATTCAACTTAGTACAAAAACATTTATTAAGTAGTCTATTTATTACGAATTTTCTCTCTTTCGTCTTAGTACGAGGCAAATTTATAGCCTGTCGCGTGGTGTCACTTTCGACATCGGCTAGAGTAATATTCACCAGTTCTATTCCTCGGCATGCACCACTTATACCGAAAAGCAAGGGAACCTGTAAGTAAACAAAGTAAATGTGACAATCGCCATTTTATATAGATCTAAATAAAAAGCATGGTTATACAGGTAGGTACCTAAACATACCTTGGTCACCAAGTATTTTTCATTGGGAGCGTTCAAAAGATTATCTTTTATGTCTTTTACTCTTTGCTCGACGACAAACTATCACTGGACATACTTAATAAATTTATTTAAAACCGAACAAATTTACACTCGACAAAAATTCTGAAATTTTCGCGGTCAGTTTTTTTTCTAAACCAGTCACAGATTAACAATTAAAACACATAGCGCCACCTTCTATGCTGCGGAAAAAACATGGAACTAAAACTCTCAACATTTTCGCAATGAACATGGTCCACACTCAACAGATAATAGTATATTTACTGGTTTGTTTGAGTTTGTCTATGTCACATGAAGGAAATTAAAAAACTAATTACTTTTTACTCCCTAAGGACTAAAGTGGTCACTTAAGTCCCGCTTCGTAGGGCTATATTAGCGTACTTTTACAGCATAAGGAGTGAAAAAGAGATAATCTTGATCAGTAACCCAGAATCGAAAACAAATATTAACAAATACATATTATTATTACTAAGGAATTAAAACGAATATTTGTAACCGTAATTTACCTACTAGTTTGAAACTTGTGACTGGAATTTATATTCCAAGCCCTTTTCCTGCCTCGGAAAACACATTAAGCCGTTCGTCCTGATCTCACTCCGGTCGTGTTATTGCCGACCAATCGAATTATGAGAGTAAAGGAACAGAGAGTGCACGTGTGCCTGCGCACACACTTGTGCACTACACTATCTCCCGCGCCGATTGGCCGCTGAGACCAAAAATGGTCAGGAAGACTATATTAATTACCAAGCCATACACAATCGTTTATGATTATAAACTTCCATACAAACTTTCATCCCTTATTTAATTCCGACGGCGGATGAATTAAAAACAATATATCTAGACCCGCTGTGCGTTGTCTTTAAGTGATTTTAAGAAGAAAGCTAGCAATTATCACACGATGTAACATTGTAATAACAAGATTTTTTATACTGGAACTAAAAACCCTACTTCTGAAAAATCACGCTGTAATTAAAATCGGGGTTTATAAAGGTAAAATCAACTCCTCCTGACTTCTGTTAAAGTCGGTTAAAATGTACGCCTACTTTACCCGGTTCATAATAACAAATCGATTGATACCTTATTCATCAAAATCAGATGAATAGTTTAGGCGCTACGGAGGAACATACGTAAACTGCTAAAATCATAACCAAACAACTACGGCGAAGCCAAAAGGAATGAGAAATCATTCCTTTTGGCTTCGCCGTAGTCGGGTAAAAACCACAAGTTTTAACAGTTTACCTATATTTCCAGTTATTATTAATAGTACACAGAAACAAACACATAACAAGCTTCAGTAGAATCAATTGTTACGTATCATTAATTAGGGTTAGGTTGTATACCATATCTAAACTACGTACCTGTCCGTAGATACCTATGTATTATTATGTGCATTCATTAGACATGTATCATGTTCAATGTATATAATATATTAGTATGTTAATTATAATATATATTAATATTAGTATGCAATTCATTGGATACCTTCTACTAGATATAGTAGTCGCAATTGCCGACTGCTAATCGTATGCGCGTTCAGTACCCAAATCGAGTAGTGCCACTAAAAAGTTCCTGTAATTTATTGTAACATTTATATTGTACAATTCTTTGTTTTCCCTAAATAAATAAATCATAACATCACGCCTGTAATCCCCGAAGTGTTTGGCAGACGTGTACGTAAAGTCCCATGTAATAGTAGGACGAGCCCATTGCCAACAGCCGGGCATAAATCAAGACTCTGTGGCTGCTACTGTGGAATTCCTGATGGAAAAACCCAACCACACTTCCCAACCTGGGAATCGAACCCAGGAGCTTATGTTCAGCAGTTGCGCTTGCGACTACAAGGCCAACGAGTGTCTGAATTTGTGACTGGTTAATGGCAACAGGTTTGCTATTACTTAAAACTTAAACACGACTGAAATTGTATGTGAAGTTTGTGAACCATAAACCTCTGCCTACTATTTCCGTAAAAAAAGCGAGAGTTATGTAATTCATTCGCAATTTTATCGCCTACGAAACGTGCAACCTTCTTAAACACATATCTGTTCCCAGGCGGTGGTACTGAACCTCCGTTAAATCACGTTGCCAAGTGGTTACTAAGCAATAAATCTAAAAAGAAACGGATTTACTTCCTCAGTATATAACGTGAGCTTACTCTCTTCGCGTTCTAAGCGTATAATGTAATGAAATCCTCGCTTAGATATCAAGTCTGCCAAATATGTAAACAAATGGTGTTGTAAATCAATGCGTGTTTACATATTTGACAGTTTACATTCACATATATACATAGACTAGCTTATGCCTGCGGTTTCATCTGCGTGGAGTTCGGTAATGTCCCGGCATAAAAACGATCCTATGTATTAATCCAGGTTCTAAACTATCTGTGTGCCCAATTTCATTCTAATCCGGTCAGAAGTTTTTGCGTGAAAGAGAGATACATCCATCCATTTATCCTCACAAACTTTCGCATTTATAATATTAGTAGGAAAACACACGACGTTTCCAGAAGAGGATGGGTAGCAACTACATAATAGAACACCACCGGCATTTAGTAAAATCAATTTATCAATTCTTTTTTTTTTTTCACTTCATAATTAAATTTAATTTTAGTTAATCAATCTTTATATCTGATTTAAATATATGTACATTATTTACAAACTACCAATCTATAATACTAATAAAAATATGTACAAGTATCAAAAGGGTTTCAGGGCGTCAAAAATTCGTCCGCATCGCTGTCAATAGGAAAAGTGCCCAGAAGGCTGGCGGCATTGCCACCTTAGCCTATGTTCACGATTTTATCAATAGGATCAGATTATTAGAGTGGACTACCTAAGGAAGCTAGTGGACGACCTCTTTACAGATTATACAAAAGGCTGTCAAAAACACAGCATAATAAAAGCTTTAACAACTGCCATCTTATTTTAAAACCGTTGTAAAATAAACAAAGATGAGGTATTAAAAGTATGATTATAATAAAAATTCAAATACTTCTTTTTACGCTCCGTTAGATGCAATATCTTACTTCGCGCGCCATATATAAAAAAAAACTGTAAACGAGAGTTGCAATTTCTACAATACGAAAATCCAAGGTTTTTCATCAGGAATTTCTCAGTAGAAGCCATGGAGCCTTAGAATTCTGCCCGTTTGACGGCAATAGGCTCGCCCCCTATTTCATGGAACTAATAACATAATTAGGTGTACAGTTAGGTACACTTTGGAGTAATTCTTCGGGGGGTCCAGGCCTGATGCTGATTATGTTATCTGATGAATATAGTGCAAATTCATATTTGATATAACACATTCATGGAGGACGACATAATCACTAGATTCAATATACAGCGAGGAATTTCCGTGTGTTGGAATTAACAATCAGTGCAGTGACCGTGTAGGTCGCGCGTGATCGCCGAACCGCGAGTTGCCGCGTCGCGCCGCACCTACCGAAGCACTCAACCGCCAACCGGTAGCTTTCACTCGCCAAATTACTGCCGTCGCCGCTTTTTAGTCCTGAATTCCATAAAAATGCTTTCATGTCATCATTTTTCTACGTGATAAACCTAATAGATGACGTCGTTTGTGGAAAAATGTTATATCTCTGTTCGTTTTACGTTTGTTCACCCGATTGCGATGGAAAAACGATTTTTCGGAATAACTCAGTCCGGAGAGAAATCATAAAATTCAACGTAATACCGAGAAAACTGCAAAACAACATAGTAGAATTAACTAACCACTTAAAAAGTAAAGACATTCATTTACCGTAACTTTGAAAGTCAGTTTCAGGTGAATTAATGAGTCTTTGTCTCCATAACTTGGCGTCAATTTACGAGATTTAATTAGGTAGGTAGAACAGCTGTGTAGATGCGAAAATGACTAATAATGTTCTTTGCAAAATAATTTCAGTTTCTCAACTTACTGCAATAACTTCTTGAGAAGATGAGCTCACAGTTTCAACAACGGGTTAGTAAAATGTCGCTTACACAGCCACTCGTGTCTCAAATACATTCGATGGGTAATCCTACTCTTTATGAAAATATATTCAGGTCACAAAGTACAGTCACGCAAATGTAAATTTTCATATAGTGTAGAGGTGAATTTGCTACGTCGTAGCGCAGCTACGGCGTAGATGCTCTACGAACAATGTAGCTACACAGCTTCAACGAGTTAATAAGCGGTTACACAGGTATGTGACAGCTTTTCGTGTTTACTTTTCCATATTATTCTCTACATTTTCTCATTAAATACTGCTTGAAATCTTGGCGCAAGTCTATTAACCCTTCGGGGGTTACAGGTGTGATATAATGAAGTCAGTGCTGTTGTAATTATGGTCTTGTTGCTACCTTCTTTAGAAATGTATAAGGTGAGGAAATGTTCCTTACAATGTTTAAAAAAAACATAACCACGTGTCAAGCACTATTCGCATACTCGTACTAATTTCCTGATATTATGATCCCAGTTGTTACTGCCTTCATGTTTTTTTTTGTTATTCAACCCGTTACTTGGTACATCTTAAAACTAAACATAATTTAAAAATCATAGCACGTTGCTAAGTCAAAAGCGCCATTTTACACGTCACGGAGTCAGGGTCGCGGTTACAAAGTCGGCAATTCAGTGTCTCAACTCACGTACCTTAATCTTTACAACATTCCGGCCAAAATTAATCTGCTATGCTAAGACTGTAGATTACTCTGTCTTAAAGAATACAAGACAGGGACGTGACTGCCTGATAGTCTTGTCTTATCTTGGTCCTTGAATTTTGTGAGTTTCAAACAAATTAAATTTAAATCATCATCATTATCATTCACTTCATCATCATTATCATTCACTTCATCATCATTATCATTCACTTCATCATCATTATCATTCACTTTATCATCATTATCATTCACTTCATTATCACTTCATGATCATTTTAATAAAGTGTTCTGCAAGTATAGAACTGATTGAACTGAAATTCTGCACATACCTTTAGTTCTGGTGACAAAACATTTTTATGACAGATTTGACTAGATCCTGCAGCAAGGATGAAGAGGTCTCCTCACGAGAGAACTCTTCAACTGTTATTAGCACGGACTCGAAACTTGATATATGCGTTCAGTGTTGATAGATGAACCTAATGTTCTCTTTTCATTTCAATAAAAGCTTGTTTTTTTCCTGAAAAGTTTATTTTTTTATTATATAATAAAAGTACTACTATGAAAATTATTACCTACTATGAAAATTGTTCATTTCCGAATAAAAGCAAATATTTCAGAATGGCCGAAAATATTGATTGGTTGAAAATTAAATTCTTGAGTAAATTAAACTGGAGTAATGTTGTTCGGCTGAAAATCTCTTTGATTATATTTTAATTTGCACTACATTCATCGAGCTTAATGATAGGTATTCATTAAAATACCATTAAATAAATAAGGTTTATTTATTTCGCCGTGTTTATTGTTGGTATTGCCAGAAAAGAAAACAAACATGAAAATTTTAATAAAAGTTTACGGCTTCAACTGTGGATTGTTGGTGTTTTATTATTATTAAGAAAGCTTTTATCTTATATATAAAATTCTCGTGTCACAATGTTTGTTCCCGTACTCCTCCGAAACGGCTTGACCGATTCTCATGAAATTTTGTGAGCATATTGAGTAGGTCTGAGAATCGGCCAACATCTACTTTTCATACCAAAAAAAAAAAAACTTTAGGCGGTACAAAGTTCGCGGGCACAGCTATTATAGATCTGTCTTCTGTCGGCCACTGTTAAATTTATAGGTAAAAAACTAGCTTTTGGCCGCGGGTCTGTCATCCAAATCTGTGCAGCCAGTTATTTTTCAAAAGTGAGTTAGTATGTATTCCAAAGAAGAGTTTTTTGCCCATTCTTCTCCATAGAGATCTACACTTTGGAATGGGCAACTACAGTACTTTCATAAGGTATTATGCCTTGTGTCTGTGACTGTAGCTTCGCCTTTTTTTGTTTTTCTGACTTTCAAAAGTGCCTGTTATGGTCTAATTGAAATAAATGCATTGAGTTTGAGTTTGAGTTTGAAAGCTAGGGAATGTTTGGAAGCTAGGGTTTATTAGATTCCCAGCAATGAAAAAAACAATTGCTACGTAGTCATAGGGCAGTGGGCATTCCATTATTGAATGTTACGCGCAAAACAAAAGGCTATCACGAATCCATCTGCCAAACGTATTGAATACAAGAACCCCCCTGTCTACTATCCCTGTCGACCTTTCATACGAAGGCTTATTCAGCGTTTTCGGGCCAATACGAATTCTAATAAGACCCGCTTTTCACCTGACCTCATACGGTAATCCTCTCCAACTAAAGTCAGTTTTAAGGCGCATTAAGTTTGCGGAACATGCACTAACGACCTCCGTTGCCTAGCAACGTAAGCTGGCAACCTGTGGCTATTATGTTCCCCTAGTTACTGACATACTATGGTCATTAATTGTGGATTTACTTTCGTGAACTAACGTTTGTTATCTTGTTACTTATTAAGTACATAAAGTATCTTTGTCATGTTCTTTGTCTTCGATCGAAGCAATTGTTTCTATTTTGGTTGTCAAGTCGCGGTCATGATGGATACGATTGTCACCGTAAGTTAATAAGTAAATAACTGGTTTATTCTAATGCCAGCTCAGAAAATAAAGAGGCAAAGAACCTCACGTCCCAGCCACCGCGGGAGACGCCCCGAGCGTGTGGAGGTCGCGTGGGGGCTTCCGGCCACCGTAGACGCGGACCTGTGGACGGTGAGTAATGGGCTAGCTCGCTGTCCGTCCGTCTTTTGACGACAGGCCGTGTTGACGGCGCAATCGTGTTCCACGCGCGCCTCAAAGAGATGTCAGCAAACAGGGAGGGGCCCGCAAGAGCCGATGCCTGCCAGGGCTGCGGGACTGTTAGAAAGAGATACCGCGGCCCTGAAACACAAAAGGCAAGGAAGGAACATGGATGGGTTTTAGTCAGTACAAGTCTGACACTCCCTTCCACTCCGCCCAGAGCGGGAGGAGTCATTTGGTGATTTCCAATCCGAAAAAAAACGAAACCTCAGAAAATAAAAGACGTCAGATTTTAGTGATAAACTGTTTACAACTCCTTTCATTAAAAATCTGAAACCACTAAATAGTTAACTTTTATTTTAGTTCATCATCTGCCTAGCCTTTTCCCAACTATGATGGGGTCGGCTTCCAGTCAACCGGATGTCGCTGAATACCATTATTTTACATGGAGCGACTGCCTATCTGACATCCACATCCCAGTTTGCACTGGGTAGTACGAAACATCTTGTTTAGACTGGTTGTCAGACTTTCAGGCCACTGACTAGCTGTAACGACTGTCGAAGATATACAAATGACAGCCGGGACCAAAGAGTTAACGTGCTTTCCGAGGCACGGAGGAAACTCTATATGTAATGGTTGGTCCATTCATCCACGGACCAACCTTAGCAAGCGCAGGTTAACCTAAAAATCGACCCGAGTGGCTATTAAATTATTATTTGGCCACGAGCTCCTCAACTTTAATTTTACTTATTAACGAAAATTAAACAAATAATGCTCATTGTTAAATTCAACGTTCCGAGGACTCAAGTCAAAAGTTACGTGTAAGTGTTTTTCTTTTAAATTTCCAATTACTTACTTTTAATTTCCTGGTCTTGTTTGCTTCTTTGGTGAAATGACTGTCGTAAAATGTTTTTATGGCCATTTTTATAGGCTTAAAGTTTTAACTTTTTTGGACAACATTAAATTGAGAAGGTAAGAAAAATAAGAAGTTATTAATTCTGAAAAAGAAAAGGTCTCTATGGACAAACTGTCAACCGATGGATTTTTTTTACACGGAACCCTAAAAGTTTTTCGTGGGTCACTGTAAAAGTAAACCATAAAAGTTAAATAGGAAATTGTGTTGCTATTGATTGCTTGCTCTGCTACGTTTTATGTTCGCCGTTTACACTTTATTGTGTCAGGCTTTAGGGCATTGCCAATAAAAATCTTTTTGATCGACTGTAAAAGTTCTTGGGACATACAAAAGATAAGAATAAAACTTTTTTAATTGTCAAGAAAGAAATTATATTTAACTTAGAAGATAAATATGAAATGTCAGGAACTGGGAAAGTTTTTAGGGTTCGACGGTCAAAATCAAGAATACGACAGAAAAAAAAGATTGGAAAATTTTGTATTAAGCATGGCCTGCACTTCCGTCATTTATTATATTTAAAAAAAAAAAAGCGTAGCTGCGCATCAAACTTAAATTATTCAATAACTGGTAACATTCAAAAAAGTTTTGTATGCGACAAAATCTTCCAAAATGTCACGTTTTCAAGAAATAACTATCAAAGTTGTGCTGATGGCAAAGATTGTAATTTAGCCAGGCCAAACAATTCATCATAGGTAGGTGTTCTGGATTTTAGAATCACGATTTTTGACATAAACACAAACGCTAAATGCTAAAAAACTACTATACACCACAACATGTACATAGGTTTATACCGCCTAGAAAAGAACATTTTATAATTGACGATGGTAGGTATTTGTAACTTATTGGTTTTGTGACAAACAAATTAGATAACTACTCTCCTGAATAGTCATATTATGTCTGTGTCTTTACTATGCTACGCAGACAGAGCTTGCGTGGGTAGTGTTTAAATGCTTAGTTGTGTTATAAACTTACCCTTTTCTTGGTTTAAATTTCGATTGACTAATTTCATCTCCACTGTACGACCACTTGAAACAATTATCACTTTTTTCATATTTTTACATACATACATACATACATAAACTCACGCCCTTTTCCCATGGGGGTAGGCAGAAACTATCATATTTTTACCTTTCTTTTAAACTGTTTTATTTCTGATTCAGTTAATCCATCAAATTGAGTATCGAATAAATAGTAGTGGATATGTACATGGCAAAAATAAAATGTTTACAAAACCTGCGAACTCGTCTATTCATAACTGGGTGTATTTATAAAAGCATCAACTAAAGGTAAATTAAAATAAACTGCATTTTTTGTATTTTTTTGTGTGATTAATTTAAAAATGTCACTATTCTTTCAGCAATTGCGGAGGAGCTCGTAGCTAAATAATAACAGCCATACGGGTCGATCTTCCAGGTTAAGCAGTACTTGTCAAGGTTGGTATGTGGATGGGTGACCATCCCTTACATACAGAAGTTTCTCCGTGACTCGGAAAGTATGTTAAGCCGTTGTTCCCGGCTGTCATTTGTAAATCTTTGACAGTCGTTACAGGCAGTCAGTGGCCTGAAAATTTAACAACCAGTCTTACGAAGGCGTATCATATTATACAGTACTAACTGAGTTGTGGAGGTCAGATAAGCAGTCACTGCATGTAAAATACTGGTGTTCAGCTGCATCCGGTAAGACTGAAAACAGATCCATACAAAGTTGGGAAAAAGGCTAAATAGATGACTATTGGTCAGACAGAAAAACGCGTCAGTCTACAAGAATATCTTGAATTCTCTGACAAAGATCGAACAGCCTAAAATGCTTAGTCTAGAATTCTACACATTAAATTTTCACAAGATTTCCTAGGTTTATAACGTAGATGGGCAATAATGAAGGTATTTTTTAATGAATTCCAAAGGAATTTCATGCCCTAGGAATTTATTGGGGAATAATAGGGGATGAAAGTTTGTATTAAATTTCGTCAATTTTCCGATCGGAAATCCAATTACTTTCATCATCATCTGCCTAGCGTCTTCTCAACTACATACAGGATGTAAACAGACTCTTCACGAAGCCGTCAACCAAGCATTATGTACAACAAACTAAGTAACTTTACCCAAAAATTATTGTTGGGCAAAGACTTTATTTTAGGATGAAAAATTACGTTTTACGGTAGGACCCAATGTAACGCACTCAAAACATTGTGCTGATGGATGGACTTCATAGTACGTGGCTCGTGGAGGTGTCTTAAGTAAAAGAAATACATTAACTTTTAATAGAAAAAAAAACTTGCGAAAAAGTTGGAACTTTATACAATATCTCCGTAACTAGAAGGTTCCCAGGTATGGTCTAGAAAAAAAATATGATCGCATTACGTGGAGAACAAGTGCCTTTCGGCTTCGTTAAGAGTCTTTTTACACCCTTTATGTTGGGGTCGGCTTTCCAGTCTAACCGGATGCAGCTGAATACCAATTACTTTATTGATTCATTTTCTCTCTCTAAGAGAACTGTTTAAGGAAATTAACATCATGGCAGTACCTTGTCAATACATCTATAAAAACATCATGTACGTTAGGAAAAATCTGCATTTATTTAGTAAAAGAGGTGACAGGCACCACTATAGTACTAGAAACAAGGACCTACTAGTACAGCCAGAAAATATAAAATACCACTATAAAATACCTCCCCACATTCTACAACTAAACGAGACGAAATTTAAATTTTGTATAAAACGCACACTATGTAGGCAAGCATATTATAAGTTGAGGGATTACATTGATGATAAAAATGCTTGGCTGCTGGTCCTGCTCCACAAGCATAGGGGCAAACTAATATATTACCATGTGAAGTTATTGTGGAAGCTGCAGAAGATTGTAATAATATCTTTGCATTGTATAAATTCAATCTCTTAGTATTATGTAATTGCATAGCACATGTGTGAGTACTATGTACTGTAAAGCTACCATTTACATTTAGTTATCTTTCATTGACTTGAATTTGCCCTGGTGGCTGAGAGAATGTCATGCTCACTCAAATGTCTCGCTGATGGTGGCGGGTGTGTCGGGTCATTTAGCTCCCTTCAATATGGTTGAGCTGAATGGGGCTGATCCATGCGTCATGTTCGTGAACGGGCGCTGTCAGTTGGGACTGGTCATCTCTAGGCTGCCATGGTTTATTTTAACTACTTACTTTGTTTTAAATTGTTGATATAATGTTTTACTCTGAACGCTCTTAACGTGCACGTATTTCTACATCGTTCTCACATATGTATAATCTCAACATGAATGATGTAACCAAGATTTTGTACAATATTTTGTTTGAAAAGAGTGTCCATGGAGTTTCTTGCCCATTCTTCTCCATAGAGATCTACGCTTTGGAATGGGCAACTACAGTAGTTTCACAAGTTATTATGCCTTGTGTCTGTGACTGTAGATTAGCCTTATTTGTTTTTCTGATTTTTCCCAAACTTTGTTAGGGTCGACTTCCAGTCGACTTTACATAGATCAACTGCCTATCTGACCTCCACAACCCAGTACGTACTCGTACATATCTATTAAAAATGTTTATGGGTGTCGATTTAATATTCCTTAATACCGTTAAAACTTGACAAATTTCAGATATTTTATTTTAACTAGAATGCTTAAAAATAAGCCTCCCACAACTCCATTACTTGTCATATTTTTTATACTTTATTTCGATAAAAATTGCGTAAAAATAACCCGAACAAAACAACAGCTCTAATACTAGAGAAGCCAACAGTGAACACTGCCCTGTTTAACGAAACGAACATCATTAATCATCTTCTAAGGAGGCTTTTAGACATAATAACTTATAATAACGCCTGTAGTCAGTTTAAGCCTTCCGAATTTCTCCTCTGTATGTTCAAATGGATATCATTTGTCTGCCGTTTTCAGTTTGATCTCAGCTTTAGGACGCTGTATCAATTTGCTAGTCATCTTTCCATTCTTAGTTAACAATGTTTATTGTTTTGGATGTAAGGTATACCGACAATCTATCCCAGGCGAAGTGGAATGGAAAATATATAGTTTCTGGAACAGCACCACATTTACACACCAGAAAAAGACATTGATGCTTGAAGGGGAGGTATATCATACAAAATACCTATCCTCGAGGAAAGTCAGTCACACAGACTTTCGTGGTTCAGATAATTTTAATCCAAAGAGCAATTGTGGTCCTAGGGCTTGTAGTCTGAAGATGGAAGTCTATGGAGTTGTTGTTTTCCACGAAATAAATGTTCATGGGACTACTTCCACACTTTCCCGCACTGGGAGTCGCTTGATGTGTTACGAAGATAAATGACAAAACAGTCCCGATGTTGTCCGAAGTCACTTCTCCACTTAGTCTTCTGACCCACATGTCAGACAAATTGTATCATTATTATTAATGGACCAACTACAAGTCAACTGCTGTGTTGGTCTAGTGGTCGCAAGCGACATTGTAGAGGCCGAAGGTTCGATTCCCATGACGGACAAAGTGTTGGCGAAATGTGAGTGTCCCTTTTTTTTGAAGTTATACTTCTTTTGGCGCGTTTGGATGAGAGTGAATTCATGACCTGCGCGCGCACGATGTCCCAAAAAAACGACATGATGAAGTTGGCTGCAGAATAGAATTAATAATATATATTTCTTTAAATGACTAACTTAACTTATAAGTAAGGAAACTGAATATACAGTACTTACTGTATACCTATACTGTTTTGATTGATTTTAACATTTTTCTTCGATATTTACTGCATTTTTGTTTTTTAAAAATTTTCTTCAGACGCCAAAGAAGTATAACTTCTAACGCGTGTACATAACACACACACCTTTTTTTTTCGGGTGGGAAGTCATCAAATGACTTCTCCCGGTCGGGGCAGAGCGGATGGGAGTGTCAGACTTGTACTGACTAAAACCTATTCATGTTCCTTCTTTGCCCTTTGTGTTTCAGGGCCGCGGTATCTTTTTCGAACAGTCCCGCAGCCCTAGATGTGAGTGCCCTCAAGCAACACCTCTGTCTTAGCCTTCAGGGGAAATAGAACAGGCATAATTTTACGTATCTTTATAAATAGAAACATCATTATTCCCCTGACCAATTCATTTGGGGTCGGCACAGCATGTCTTCTTTTTCCATTACTCGTCCTCTCATCAGACACCTCCTTTCTGGCCATATCATCCTTCACACAGTCCATTCATCGTTTCTTTGGTCTTCTTCTCCTCTTATACCCATCCACATTCATACTCTAAACTTTCCTCACGAGATTTTCCTCATTCCTCCGCACTACATGCCAAACCAACCAATTACCACACAAATTTTCGGTCACTGGCGTCAGTTTCAGACTTCCTCTTATGTACTCATTTCTAATTTTACTCTTCGCATAACACCACAAACTAGAAACATTTTGAAAAATCGAAAGACATTCATACTGGAATTAAAATAAATTCTTCGAAAGCTTTCTAGTTACGAACTTATAGATTCACTGAATGAAATGCATTTCAAATTCCGTGAAATACCTTTATTTCCACGTTAAATTAATATCCAAAATCTATTTGGCAATTGATACTCAAATTCATCGAGAATGCTGATGCTGGCTTAAAACCAAACCAATTTCCAAGTATTATTTTAACAGACTTATTTGTAAATGTTGAAATGTCAATGTTTGATTTTATATCATGTTATAAATATGAGTATAGTTGTACAAGGATCTTATGATACGTAGCGACAATTGATTGACAACAACACTACTCGTACCATCTCATTGTATTTTTTTCAATAAAATATTTTGAATCACCATCCATCATCTATTTCTTTCAAGAGAGCATATTCATGCATTGTTCTAAATCTCCAGAATCAATAATTTTACACACGCTTTGACAGAAATCAAGAAAAATGTGACCACATTTATGAGACAGATACTTACCCACATCCGTAAGACAAAATAAACCCATTGGCCTGTAAACCTTGAACAACACGATTCCGAAAGCCATATTTCTTCGCCTTTCCCGATTTCCTGGACTATCTATCATCGGATACCAAAATAAACCGCCATGTGATGCCTTCAAGGGCCTTCATCCTGACCCACTTTGCTTTGGGATTTCGCGCACTATTGATTAACTCAGAAGGGATTTTTCATATGGAATCCCTTGCTTTACTGTAGTTATTTGCAGTAGACAGAGTACTTTTTTTTGTTTTTTTTTTTTTTTATTTACATGCTGCAAAGAAAAAGCGATTACGATTTACCTTTTCGAGATAATCAATGCCTTGAAAATGGGCAATACATATTTATAAAGTAAGCTAGTAAAGTTCCTAACAAAAACATCAATTTTTGATTTTGTTTTGTTTAGCTTCCGTCCCACAGCTGGGCAAAAACCTCCGCCATTACTTTCCAACTCTTTGGGTGTTTTGCCTTCTCTGGCCGATCAGTCAAGAAGATGTTAATAATACATAATTATACGTACACACTTTGATCATCAATTACATTGTCAAATGCGCAAAAAGAAATTAAAGTTGCAAATAAACTTTTTGTAATAATAATTACAAAAAGTTTATTTGCAACTTTAATTATGATCTTTTATGATCAAGATAAATATAAAAAAGTTGATTTGGTTCTTAGGATTGCAGGTATTATTATCATTTCTAAATAGGCCTATGCAGTATATGTTAAACATAACCACACAGGAACGGATCACTACATCCACTCTGAAACTTAATATTATGAAGGAAAAGTTTTAATTGAAGTTTATTTAAAAGTTTGCATGTACGTAACTACATATTACACCTACTCGTACGTAGTTAAAACTTTATAAACTTTACTTATGTTTGCTCCGCAGTCGAATCTTTCCTCTACAGAAATACACGGAATCTATTTCACTAATGGAAGGTTTATAGGTTTACGTTTAGAGGTTTAAGTTAACTGAATGGTGTAAGCTGTGACTAAGTTACCTTTAGCGACTTATTGCCAACTAAGTCGTCCGCCCGCACTTTGCAGATTTCCTAAGGGTTCCGTCAAATTGGAAAGGACGAAACACCGATGCGGCTCTGGACTTTAACAAATATCAAATAGAAGTATCCGTCAGCCTGCCAGGGATGCGGGACTATTTGAAAAAGATACCGCGGCCCTGGAACACAAAGGGCAAGGAACGAACATGGATGGGTTTTAGTCAGTACAAGTCTGACACTCCCTTCCGCTCTACATAGAGCGGGAGAAGTCATTTGATGATTTCACATCCGGAAAAAAAAAGTATCCGTCAGTGTCCGGTATCCACAGCCAGTCCGCAATTTGACCGCATTGACTTTACGAACTCATTTGCTTTCCTGCAAGCATTTGTTTAACTGTGTGTTGACCTCAGGTATACCAAACCGTACCTACACTCTTCATATCAGTTCAACAGATAAAACGTGACCTTCATGTGACTTTGAAGGTACAGACGTGAGGAACAGACCTCAAGCTACTACAATCTGTCAAATTTATTTAATAGATTTACAACTTTATCTCTGAAGCATTAGGTTCAAGGTTGGTTGGGTAAATCTAACAGTTTCGGGTAGCTTGACCTGCTGGCGTCTGTACCTACCACGTGCGTTTCAACTAAGTATTACTGTCAACTTGACATGCCCTGCACATCTACCTTCTAATGATTGTTGAGCTCCAATTTCACTTTTAGAAGAAGTAAAATCGTTAGTTCGTACTCTTATAAACCTAAGTTTTTATTCCGAATAAAAACACTATAGCTAAACCTAACCGTATCTTGACTTCCGTGCACAAAAGTCCTACGTTGTTTCTCTAAGGTGGCGCTTGCTCGGTGACCGCAAGGATTATACCGAGCCCTTCCTGCTAATTGAACTTTTTCTTAATTAAAAGTGCCTCTTAATACCCCAGCATAAAGTTTAAAACATATAACGATATTAAAAACGCGAGCATTTGTTTTTATTTTATTGCATTGACTTAATTTCCGTCATAAATACGTTCCATGAATTAAGATAATGAGTTTAACAGTTCATTCTTAAGTAGGAGTTTTTGTAGATTATGCAATAAAGTAACGGTTAAGTAGGGTAAGCTGGATGAGCTGTGGGTTAAGTTTACCGCGGAAATACTGGTGTGTTTTTGAGATAACCACAAAGTAGGGCCCTGAAACAGATATAGTAAGGTGTATTTTCAAATGTCGCAACACTATGTCATCAAAGTTCTTTTTTTAATATTTTGTTTTATTGTTTGTCCTGTATAACTCTCATAAATACTTTTTTCTGTATTTCTTTTAAATACGACAAAAGAATACTCCTAGAATATTGGCTATCCAAGCTCCGCTCTGAAATGTTTGGAAATCACAAGACCTTTGTCAAGCATTTGAACAAAGTCAAAGCATTTATTTCAATGAAACCATTTCATGGCACTTTTGATATTTAAATAAAATAGGACATCGAATTGGAAAGACTTCAATATTCTCACCACCATCACCGTTACCGTGCAAAAAGGCATAAGTACCTACAGCCAAATCAAACTTACAAATGTATCCTTCAATTTAGCCCGCGATATTCGCAATGCTTTTTTTTTGTTGGATTATTTCAAGTGCAAATCACCTGAAGTAATGCAACTATCAAGATCTCAACTTCAAATTCGCATTTCAGATATCGGGAGTATGGCGACGGCGACCACCTCGTTAGCCTATTAGTCGCCAGCGCGACTGTTGAGCATGAGGTTCTGGGATCGAGTCCCAGGTCGGACAAATTACCTATTATTGGGTTTTTCTATTAGGAATTTCCAGCCACAGAGCCTGGATGTGTGGGCTATTGGGACTCTTTTCGATAATTCTCAATTAACTCTTATTGGCGCTACGGCCATAAAATCTGCGTAAATAACTGTGCTTTTACGAGTCTATCTTCACTTTTATTGTTCTAACTTTGATGTTCCTACTGTTTATTTATCTTCCTACCAAAGCATCTTTGTAAAATCTGCAAATAAACAAAGTTGACTTGCAGACTGATACTTGACCTTCTAACATAACATAACATCACGCCTGTAATCCCCAAAGGGTTAGGCAAAGGTGTATCTAATAGTACACCCACATTTCGCCAGTTATAGTTAAGTCCCATGTAATATGGGGCGAGTCTATTTCCATCAACCGGGCGCAAATCCAGACTCCTAGGCTGCTACTGAGAAATTCCTGATGGACAAACCTACTAACACTTTGCCCGACTCGGGAATTGAACCTAGGACCTCAAGCTCAATGTCGTGCTTGTGAACGTACTAGACCAACGTGACTTTATTTTCTAAGTTTCTAAAGTTAAAGAAGATTAAAAAAAAACTCTCATAAACCTTCAGAACTTTATGATAAAAACTATCTTTAAAACAATCTAGGTATATAAAGAAGTCCACGCTAAACGAAAACAAAGTTGTTTAGTAGTAAATAAGAATGGCGGGCGGGTAGCGTGTAATGGCCCATTCATGTCGAACTGTACTTGTTTACCGCCAGTGTAGACGCAACTTTATTAAAGGTAGAAGCAGCTGGCTACAGCCACTGGTTACTATGGCCACCGGGTTTGTTTGTGAAGGCCAATTAAGTACGGCATCGGTTATATAAGGCTTATAATACTTGCCTCGATACCAATGTTTGAAATCAACAGTATTGTATGATGGGCATTAATACACATAACATAGGATACTCGAATGACAATGGATGTTTCCTGAGTAAAATAAATTTAATTCGATTTAGTCCGTCAGTTAAAAAAATAAAAGTCGAAAAATATTGATTTTTTATTTTATCAAATCAATAAAAAATAACGAAGATAAAACGCATCTAAGTTTATGAGTGGCTTGTGACGTTACTTTCCTATTGATTTTTATGGTCAACTATCCTATTCTCTCGTTTAAACAAGATTCCCAAACTGTAATTAACTCTTCCTAAAACTTTAAGTAAACATTTCCCAGCTGACATAATAAAGTCAATCTCTCCATCTTCCAATTTCCTTACAAGATAAATGCTTAACCCGCTAAAATAAAGAGCCAATCAAAATTCTAATATCCGCGACTCTCGTCCGTGTCATCCGCATCGCAGCGGATAAAAACCGTTCCAGTGCCGCGCTGTACAGCGCTGTAGCGGTCCAGATTGAAATAACCGAGAGCTCAGAAATGGGTCAACGATCTCTTAAGTAATTGTTCGATGGAGGCTATTGGTTTCAAGCTCACCGCACTCAAACGTACACGCAAACTGCGCTGAACCAGAAATATCACTGAAAAAAAAAGTAGTTGCCACAATCAAGATTTTGTTTAGATTGACTAAGTAACTTGTTTGCATATGAGCCTATCAAGGATCACAGCTACTAGTTTTATTTGATTGAGATTTGAAACGGGATCGTGTTTGGAGTTATCACAAAAACTATCTGCAGCAATCAAGTCAAAAGGAAGTTAGTTGTGTCAATCAAGCATTTTGATTACCTCAATAAAGATTGTCTCTTTTTTAACTCTTCTACAATGATATCATGTTAAGGGTATTCAAGAAACTTGTTTGAGCGTTAAATCACTTGAACTAGTATTGCTGCAATCATGTCGTGATGATCAACTTAACTAAGATTTTGATTAATCTAAACAAGACGTCGTCAATCAAGCTAAAAAGTCACTTGATTGGCGTGCATTTTTTTCAGTGATCATACGCTTTCACGACAAAAACATTTTACATTAAAAATACTTAGTGCCACCGCAGCAAGGTTTCATGTGTCTTTATCCCTCGCTAACTAAAGACTAAAGTTTTACAGCGAACAAAAGCTAAGATTTCTTGCTTATTCCACTCTTTGTAAAGCTTTGTCCAAACTTGCAGTTGGCGCAGTTTCCTTCAAAAACCTATACATTTGTCGTAAGCACGTGTTATTCTTATATATAAGCCGTCGCAAATTGGCGCCATTTCAAAGTTGAGACATGTGAGGACGTAATATATGGACGCGTCCACTTTCAGAGCCGGCTAAGACAATGGCGGAGATTGGAACATTTCCAGCCGATAACTCAAATGAGGTCAAACTCGTCTTAACTTTTACGTGTTTATACATTTCTACTGTCGACCTATTGAATTTTTTGTACTAGCAACCCTGGCATAATTTTATGAGATTTTGCTATCAAAGTTCAGCTTAGTGAAGGAGTGAGCTTGTAAAATGTGTTATCAAAACCCATCTTTCTTATCTGCATGCATAAGACTGTATGAAACCTACTTAACATACGTGAAATGGGGAAGGCAAGCAATATTCTTGCAAAGTTACTGAACTGTGCACCGGCGGGATTGCGCACTACGTCGTCATACAGTTTTCAAAAGCGATGCATCAGCGTTTCGCAATCTTGCATTGTTTTAAGTTTAGTATGAAGGATGAAGGAAACAAAAAGACGTCATTTTTAATAGTTAAGTTACTATTTTTGTTCGTTATTACCCTTATTTACATTAGTTAAGTACTAAGTTTAGTTGACGTAAGGATTAGTGATAGTTTTTCATTGTGAAATGTCATTATAAAGACGTCAAAGAACTTAACTAATGCACGACACTAGCACACGTCAAATAGCTAGTGAATAAAAAGTTAATGAACCTTTGAAGACATTAAGAAACTGAATCTTGAGGAGCTCGTGGCTAAATAATAACAGCCGCTCGGGTCGATCTTCCAGTTAAGCCGCGCTTGTCTGGGTTAATTCGTGGATGGGTGACCACCCGTTACATACCGAGTTTCTTCCGTACCTCAAAAAGTTATAAGCTGTTGTTCTCGGCTTTCAATTGGCGTTACAGGTAGTCAGTAGCCCGAAAGCCTGACGACCAGTCTTACCAAGGGGTATCGTACCGCTCTGAACTAACTGGGTCGTGAAGGTCAGATAGGCTGTCGCTCAATATGCAATACTGATAGTTAATTGCATCCGGTTAGACTTGAAGCCGACCCCAACATAGTTGTGAAAAAGCTAGGCAGATGATGATGACTTTGAACTGAATGTTTCAAGACCTTGGCAAAACAATTAAAGAGCTCTCAAATAAACCCAACATACAATAACAAAAATTAATACATCAGCCCAAGAGCTCCATTACCTGTGACGTTCACATATACGTTTGACCGCTCTAATTTGCGATACAAATGGCATACCTTTGTCACCGCTTCTGACCCTAGCTGCCACCTGCGATGAAAGGCCCGAAAAATTCATGTCACAATGTACCCGCTAAAGGTCTCGTGTAACAGGCTTTAATAGAATAATGGGCGTGAACCAGCCTGTTTTATTTGGGTACAATTCTGAATTATAATTCGGTTTCCAGTTGGGTTTTCGAGGTATGGTTAGTGCTTGTTTGGTTAGAGAGTGGTTGTGTTCTGAAGTTTTGGGTTATATGTTTTGGTTATAACTTTTGGTTTTGGAGTTAAGATGTCTAGACATCTTAACTGTAAAACCAAAAGTTATAACCGACATCTTAACTCCAAAACCAAAAGTTATAACCAAAACATATAACCCAAAACTTCAGAACACAACATCTAGATGTTGATTGATATTAGAGCTTGCTAATCTGTGCTCCTATTCTACGTCTTCTGTCTTCTTTATGATTTCTTATTCGTGTTTATGTAATTTATAATATTGAGTCTAAGCTATATCCCTGTAACCTGTGGAAACGTCGTGGATTGTACATTAGCCAACATCCAATACTTTGTATTATTTGTATACATACAAGGTACCATGGTTTGCTTTCCGTAAATAGATAAATAAATCTCTGTTTAGAGCCAGAGAGGGACAAGTCATTTTCGAACGGCTACTTGTATATGCGATTTTAAATGTTTGTAAACACACCCACGATACAGGAGAAATTCTAGGGCAATGTTTAAAAAAGAAAATATGTGCAATTCACACGTGGTAGAAGTGAAACCTTCAAAAATGTTGGCTTCAAGATAAACACTGTAAAATGTTTCCTATCTCATTTTCACCCACGTTTAATCTTATGAATTTATGTCTTTCGCATTTTCGTTTCATCGACTTTCAAATCACAACGATGCTAAAGAAGTTTTCACTTCAAAAATGTACCAAACCTCTTCCCAAAAAGGTTTTAGTTTTTGATATTACACGAAAGAGGTAAAACTTGCATCTAACCTCTACAACCCAATTAGTAAGAATAACTGTTATTTCAAAGTAAGATTAATTTATTAGAATTTCAGTCTCCTGGTTAACTGTAACGGCTATCGTAAAAACAACTGGAGAACTACAAGGGAAAAATACCTACTAAATCTGAATTCAGCGTCAAAAAGTCAAACACGACGTTTTGACGGCACGGTTGGCGCAGTGGCTTAGCGATTGACTGCTGCGCTGCGTGTCGCGGGTTCGATCCCCGCACGGAACAAATATTTGTATAGGCTACAGATAGTTGTTCTGGGTCTGGCTGTTTGTGTATGTGAGTATAAAGTTTTTCAACGCACCCACGATACAGAAAAAAATCCTAGTATGAGGCAACGTTTTATAAAAAAAAAAAACAAGTAAATACCACATTGTTTTTTTTCTTGCAGCTAACTTGGTTCCATAACTTTAAACTGAGGTCTACATCGTATCTTTGTTTTTCTCATAACACCCAACATATTTTAATATTCAACCTTAAAACACGTAAACACCCAAAAAAACAAACTTTGCCATATAATATAGCTACTTTTACAAGCCAGGGTTCCGTTTATAAGAAAAGTTTTGCCCCTTGAATATTATATAGGGCTCGGCATTATATATACAGAGCACAATTTAACTTGGGCATGAAACCACGCCACGATGAGAATAATTGTGCGTAATTAGAAACACAGAGTAAATTAGTACAGAGAGTTCAGATACCATCAAAGTTACGCGAGGTATGGTAACTAAGGCTGTATTAAAAAGATTTAGAGTAGGTAATTGAAAAAATATATTTTATCAGAAAACCTGATTCAAAACTATTTTAATAGGTTTTTTGTAAAACTATAAATCGTCATCTTTCCCTTTCACTCATCTTATTTTATTTGTCAGGTCCAATAGGTTTTATTTACCATACATTTTGTTAGTCATCACTCAGAATGAATTCTTTTCTTCCTAGTTACAGCATTTTGTTCAAAATCCATCTAACTTTCCTTTGGTAAATTCATACACGGTGTAAAAATCATGACACCATATTTAGAATGTCATTTTAAACCTAGTGGGTCTAGAATCAATTAAACTGTTAGTAGGTTAGCAAACAAAATTGTTCTGGAATCCTTGGTAAAAGTTTGCGCCACGAAGTACTTTACGCCGTGTATGATCCCTTCACATTCACACTTTTCGTAATGGGTACTCTGTTTCTTTGTACTCTATGTCAAAAAAGTCAAAACAAACTCATTGGTGACTCTAATTTGTGTTATTTAACTCTTTTCACATCATTTACTTTGAATATGTCAGTGATGTTGTTTTACAAACACAAGTACATATGTATGTAGTGGATGTTATACGAATATATATTGAGGTAATTAAGGATTGCCGTAATATTATATATCGCTTTATTAAGGTCGTTAGCAGTCCCATTTTCTGTTATGTTACAGATATTATAAGTTCGTATATTCTTAATGTGTTAATCTTACTTCGGGTGTAGTCAAGCCTTATATAGATGTAGATATTGACATATAAGCCTATTATCAATTGATGGATAAATGTGTTGCTGAGTTAAATTTATTTCTAATTATGTATGCATAGGTTATAGCCGCGTGGTGGATTATAGCCCATTCCCTCTCATAGAGAGGAGGCCTGTGTCCCAACAGTGGGAATATTATAGGCTGATGATGATGATGATGATGATGCATAGGTTCATATTTAAGTTTTATATTTAAATCGTAATTAGTGATTAAAATAATAGCGACGTTGTTTTTTTTTAATTTTATAAACTGTAGTAAACTCTTGAATTAACTGTTGTATTTCATTTCTAGAGCCACTCGTTTTAAATTATTTTTTTCTTATGTTATAGCTTAATTTTGTGAATGCTGGTTAACCTGTAATTGATGATTGTGTAAAACCTATAGTTAAGATATGCTGTACACAGGAGCTTTTGGTGAACCTATATTAAAAAAAAAAAAAAATACTGAAAGAGTTTTAATACCAGTAGCCTTTTTTACCATAAGCATAAAATCCAGTAAAATATGATTAAACCGAACCAAAACAAACCAGATATTGAAACAAAACCAATAGCTGATCATAAAATCCTCAATAAACACAACGCAGAGATAAAGGCAACATGGTAACATGACGGAAATACCAAAGAGTTCGGAATAAACGTTACATTTGTTAAAAGGAAGATATGTAACACGGAAAACAATGTCAGAAGGAAGAATACGACAGTATTATCATTCATCGATATACGGAGGAACTACGGAGTAAATTCTGTAGTTCGTCGAAACATCGGAAATGTTCGGGAAGGATCGGGATTGCGTGGCTTTGACGCCTGCCTGAGATAACAGGCTCCCAGACTTATCTCCGGTGTATATTCGTTCTGTGTCACATTTTATTGTTTGCTCGTGTTTTTTTGTGAAAAGGTGTTGTTGGTAAATATGTGTTTGGTGATATGGATAAGATTTGGAGCTTATAATAAGATTCCTACATTTTTTTTTTCTTTGAGGAATCTGATATGTAAACATTCAAAGGGGAAAAATAAAAGAATAGGATTCAAAGTTTGTGTTTCAAATAGATGAAACAACAGTATAGTAGCCGTATGTGACCAATAAGGAACTACCAATAATAGAATATATTTCAAATATAACCTAGAGAGATGGTTTTCGCAGCAATAAAATAAAAATATAAATACGTTTTTGCAATTCTCGAGTCCAGTGACACTTTTGTTGTGTTATTTAATTTCTTTATTTTTGTTAAAGGTTTTGCTAAAACAGAATTACTTTTATTAGGATAAACTAACTATATACCTTAATAATTAAAAACGATTAAACTAAAATAAATAAACTAACAACAAACTATAAAAGGGCATCGAAAAACTCCTCCTCAACGCTGTCAGCTGGTAATGTGCCCAAGAGACTGGCGGCGTTGCCACGTTGTATGGCTATAAGTCGTAATCCTGCAATGGATACGGCTCATATTGTTAGGAGGTATCTCTCTCTGGAAGTCTGGAGCAAGGACCGCCGGTAGTTAGTTTTTATTCCCGACACCAGTGGGCTACTTTTTTATATTTTTAAATGACTTTTTTATATTTTTTAAGAGATATGTAAAAATATAAAAAAATGAATGAAGCAAAACAAATAAACATTTTTTTTTTATTGTTATTAAAATTGTATCTTCGACAGAACGAAGATACAATTTTGATCGACACAAGTCTTATTCCGTGTCATACATCCAACTTCAATCCCAGCATTGTCGCAAGTTATTCCAAGTCGTAATTTCACCTGGTCCCGTCTCTGTCTCCAATGTAAATCTCCAATGTACAGTCGCGGACAGAACTGGAACACGTTGTTTTATTTTTGTACCCGACAGCGGAAGATCTATAGCCAGGCGTGGACATTAAAATTCAGAAGTTGGCACCGCGGTTCCTACCTTAATTGAATACAGACCAAGCAAAGACAATAAATTAACTTCATCGCGATGATGGAAATTTATAGACAGGTCGCATTTCACCAGACACATTTTCGTATCAATTATACTTGTTATTGAACATTTTTTTTCCTGAAATACGCTTCTTATTAATTTTATTCTGGTTGAGGGTCTTTTCTGGGTAAGCTTAATTAATTGGCTCGTTGGATATTTACACCGGAATTTAGAGCGGTTTAAAAATAAGCTCTCCCCGTTTAACATAAAAAAGAACGCTATTACGCTAAAATTAGATCACTCTGTATTCCCCGAAGGGCTAGGCAGACGTGTATCTAATAGTACACCCACATTTCGCCAATTATGTTTAAGTCCCATGTAATAGGGGGCTAGCCTATTGCCATCAACCGGGCGCAAATCCAGACTCCGTGGCTGCTACTGAGAAATTTCAAATGGAAAAACGCAATAACAGTTTGCCCAACCCGGGAATCGAACCCAGGACCTCATGCTCAGCAGTCACGCTTGCGACCACAAGACCAACGAGGCAGTCAGTAAAATTAGAGTGAGTTTTTAATGAGACAACACACTTAACAAAGTACCTACAATACGAATGTTTTGTTTAAACTATCGTCCTGAACCACACTAACAGTTAATACAAACAAACTTATAAACCCAACTTCTTTCTGACCCAACTTTAAGAAAGCTCATGTGACTTAAATTATTAATTTAAACAAACAAAGCACAGAAGTTGAAACAATCAGGACGTAAACTGAAGATAGAGTAGCGCTATCAGTTGTACGGAACAACTTCGAGAAGTTTCGTTTACGAGTCGCCAGCTAAACATTTCCCCTTCTTAATGAATTTAAGAAACTGCTTGTGGAACACAACGTCTTGTTTATTCCACTGAAAATTATAACTTGGATCGCACTCCTGTGTCTTGTTTTAAAATAACTGTTTCGTCCGGGATCTTAGTTCTGTACAAATGTTTGTAAACGATCTTTATGGCTTCTTTCAACACCTCTGGAGTTTTGGTAAAGTTATTTGGCAGATATTTTCGTTTCATAGACAAATTCTGTTCAAAAAAGAAGTTTATCAATTTGACCCATTTGTATGTATGTATGTACATACATACGTAATATTGTTGGAATTGCACAATATTCGTAAAATATGTTAGTCCATGTGCAATGGGCTTCTAAATACTTGCGCTAAATTTCACATGCATGATGTCTGTATATATAATGTATAGTTACGTATTTCTCGGAAATTAGTTGATTCAAGTGAAAAATAGTGAATTTCCTGGCGCTGAAAAACGTTCAGATATTTTCAAACAAATTCTGTACTGCTTTTTAATTTATCAGGAAAATAATGCATTTCCTGACTAAAACTGCCCTTTACGTCGGAAAATCGTTACGAAAACACAAAGGACTCTACCCCAAACTTAAACCAAATAGAAAAACAAACATAATGGCAAATTTATTAGGTTCAATTTGGTTTTATTGGCTAATTCATTGGCGGTGGATGGCTGTCCGGGCTCTTAGGGGCTTTGCAGAAATATTTGGCAAATCCCTGATGTACGGGACCACGGGGCCCGTAGTAAGTCTCACTTTGCTGTCCAAACGACATTTTATTACGTCGAGTTTTACATATAAATAGACTCCGGTGAGGAATTACACTTTTATTAGCCATAAAATGCCGCGGTGTTTGATAAGGAAAACTAACTTATCACTTATGTTAATAATGCCCGAGTGTGTGCGCAGTAAATATCATTCGTAGCAAGAAAACTACTTAATAGAAACTTGAAATGAAATCACCAATGCAGTAAAGCTCAGTTTTTTACATTTTTCTCTAAATAAATAAAAGGATTGTTCATTTTATTGTGTCAAGCTTTTTATAGCAGAATTAAGCCGTGTTAAAGAATCGTAAACTTTTCAGATGAAAGCAGCCGGTCATTGTTGCTTTAAAATCGTTTTGTATAAAGTGGATATAAAATGGATTAACTTTAATCTCTGAGGAAATTGGAGTCTTCACAGCATTGCTGATTACGTTTGGTAGTAGATACGGACACTTGGGACCTAAGCTCCTTATACATATTGTTTTGCTGTTAATAGGTACCTATGTATCTATGTATCTAGGCACACCCTTCCAATTAGTGTATTAGCATTTACAAAGTTTGAGGGGTCGCGACTAAATAATAACAGCCGATCGAAGATTAAGCTACGTTTTGAGGTCTATTGATGGGTGACCATCCATTTCATATCAAGATCCCTCCGTGCTTCGGAAAGTTACGTTAAGTCGTTGGTCCCAGCTGTCATTGGTAGATCTTTGACAGCCATTAGGGTAGTCACAAGCCTGAAAGAGTCACAAGCCTGAAAGTGTCACAACCAGTCTTAACAACGCGTGTCGCGATATAATAGTGGAGATCACAGAGGAAGTCACTTCATGTAAAATTATACAGGGTGTAAACAGAGTCTTCACGAATCCGTCAACCAAGCGTTATGTACATAAAACTAAGTAACTTTACGTAAAATAAAAGTTTTTTTTTGGGGTAAAAAATCACGCTTTGCGGTAGGACTCACTGTAACACATTCAGAAGATTGTGCTGATGGATGGATTGAATAGTAGGGAGGCCGTGAAGGTGTCTTAAGTAAAAAAAAAACATTAAAAACATGTACATATTACAAAATAACTTGTGAAGAAGTCGGAACTTTTGATAATTCTTTTGGTCCCAGGTAATAGAACAAAAAAAATATCGCAATGATGGGGAGAATAAGTTCCTTTCGGCTTCGTTAAGAGTCTTTTTACACCCTTTATTAGTATTCAGCTGCATTCCGATTGGCTGGAAGTCGACCCCAACAAAGATGGGAAAAGGTTATGCAGTTGATGATATTTGTTTACAAACACCACAGTATCCATATACGAGTACCTCTAATATATTGGGAACAAGGGCCCTATGTATCTCTAAATGGTATTACAAAATCTCCCCAAGTATTTCACTAATAAAATCCCACGAAAATACGTTGTAACCTATTCACACCTAAAACACGGAACAATCAAAATCCCCAAAAGGTATATTTACATTTACAACCTCCCAACACCTTTTCTAATCTAGGTAGCTGTTTAACAAAAGGGTTATAGTTAACCGTAATTCATAGCTCGTGTTCGCCAACAATCACCGTATTGTTTATACCACCGGCCTAATTAGTCTTGCCACACGCTTCCATTGTGATCTTGAAATAACAACGCGATCCGAATGGCGGATTTAATAGCTCGTTAGTTGATACACGGGAGTGTGTGAGAGGGATGGGAGATGGTGGTAGAAAGAGTGAGAGTATGGTTAATATTTATCTGCGGTTGTGGAATCAAATGATCGTAATTCTGTCACTGTTTGTTTAGGTGTGCAATGAACAAGGATCTGAATTGCGCAACCAAATCGTAATCACAACCGCTTCCATGATGTCAGTTTTAACATGCTTTGATTTGGTAATGAGTCAAGTAGCTACCTCCTATTTCTACTAGCAAATTAGAAATATTTGTCGGGAAATGCCTGGATTCATTCAGTTAGGCTCGAGCATTATGTGGGCAGACGATGGGTTTCATGCTTTGAAAACACATTTGGTACGATACACTGTTTCACGCAAAACTAACGAATTACTTAAGATTACAACTTAACCCAATAACTCGAGACACAATTAATCAAGTACAGTTTCAAGACGTCTCAACTCGACCGCGATTAGACACTGACTCTCGTCCTAGCGTCGAGCTGTAAACATCAAGAATCTGTAAGCACGCCTCGGTGGGAGTAAGTACGTCGTCTGACGTCACCACAGGCGTACTGCGAGTCATTCCAAGTCTATACCAATGACCCGCTCCGACATATAAATCTTTCTAGAATCATGAAATGTGGCAAGAAGCAATATCTTGCAGCACATGTAAAAGAAAAAATTAAAACCGTAAATAATTAGTTTTATAACAAAATATCTACAAGTTTATACGAAACCCTCGGTGCGTGAGTCCAACCAGCACTAAGCCGGTTTTGGTCGCTCAGAACATCGGCGATGCTGCCACGTACGATAGCGTTCCCGCTCAGCTTCTCACTCTACCAAATGACGATTTCGAGCAACAGAAAAGGGTAGTAGCATGAAAAAGAGATATTCTATGGAGCCAGATGAGGTTCAACCCTTAACAGACAAATTAGCCACTTCTTTCTTTAGTTAACACACTAGGAAGTGGCAAAGGGTGGATGTTTCAGACCATTGTCTTATGTCATTTTGTAGTTCAAAAGTGCTGATTTTAAAACAATGGATAGTTGTTGTATAGTATTAATTCAATTTTAGAAAGTATAAGTTTTAAAACTGATGTGGTCACTATAGTACTATCATTTAGTGTAGAGTGTGTATTAAGTGTGTGTGTGTGTGTGAGTGTGTGTGCACTCTTGGTGTCATTCAGTGTATATCATTCAGTTCTAGTTTTCAGTGTTAATGGTAATTAGGATGTTCTTCTTCTTAGCGTATCGATGTCAAAAAGTTAAAATTAGTTTAGCCCAAAACGCAGCCACGCGAACCCCGCTCACTGATGCAGTGAGTAGGTCATCAGTTGCGGTGCAAGATGGAAGATGGGCCATTGTCTGTGGGGAGAAGGCACGTATTCACTTTAGGTCTGAGCCGTCCATGAACCTTCATCTGCAGAGATTGTCTTATATAAATATTGGAAATACCAGCGTAAAGTCTATTGTTATTCTTGATTCCTTTGAAATCAAGTGAGTCGTTTCAACGAGATTGCTGAACACTTGAACAGATATCACATTTATAATATTACAGAGTTCGCTTCGGACAGCAATATTAATATTCACGTCTCGCTTCGACGATTACCTTTACTCTCACTTGTAAAATAGTTTTCATTAAATATTTATGAAATTCTATTTTATTTTTTAATATCTAGATAGGACTGTATTTAAGTCAAGACATGATATTGAATACTTATGAAATAATTTACTTCATCATCTACCTAACCTTTTCTCAACTACGTTGGGGTCGGCTTCCAGTCTAACCGGATGCAGCTCAATACCAGTATTTTACATGGAACGACTGCCTGTCTGACCTCTACAACCCAGTTAATACCGGGTAATACGGTACCCCTTGGTAAGACAGTTAAAAGATAGTTTACATAAAAGGTAAAATTCTTATTTGCGACTGTTTAACGACGCAGAAAATTGACTATTAGTGTAACTTAATACGTCTGGCGTATGGAAAACGCGTATGCGTAACAATAGATACAGAATGAAATAAGAAATTTCATTTTGCTCTTCGTTTTCTCACACACTATTATCTACATTTTTTTTTCATTTGTCCTTTTGCAGGTCTGCTGTAAACATAAAACGTCTTCTAAAAACTTTTGATGTAACTTAATACGTCTGACATATGAAAAACAAAACGCCCTTACGTAACAATAGATGCAGAATGAAATAACAAATTTTTCTCTTCGTTTTTTCACACACTATCGCACATTTTTTTTAATTGTCCTTTTGCAGGTCTGCTGGCAGAAATTTCTTAAGAAATAAGCAGTACATAAATACATACTGTGAGTAAATAAAAAGTAAAATAATATAAATAAGAAAAATACTGATTTACAGGTGATCTTTTCACTTTGTTCTGAAATACATTTTAATATCCGACACAATATTATTAGGATGTTTTCTTTTTTATTTTAATAAATAAAAGTTTTAATATCGAAACTTCTCCGGGTAAACAGCTCAAAACATACACATAGGAAACCGTCACGAGGCACCAGTAACGCGTATGAATAATATTCTTACAAATATTTCAGACGTGTACATTTTACCCTTTTACATGTTTACCACAGAATTATTTATATTCACGCGAAAAATACGTACTTTTTTTAATAAATGCGAACCTCGACCGCCACGTATCTAATTTTGGGCGAATAATGGAGTTCTTTTTACGTGCAAACGCTTTTTATGTACCTACACATGTACGTGTTACGCCCCCGATTACCCCGGCCAGGACGTGCGTTCATCACTTGTTTAAACTTTCAAATTGCACCCGTTTTTTGTTTATTTATTACCATATCCTCACGCCTGTAATCCCCAAAGGGTTAGGCCGGAGGGGGTCTAGGTGTACCTACATAATACACTCACATTTCGCCAGTTATGTTTAAGTCCCATGGTTATTGCCATCAACGGGGCGCCAATTCGGACACCGTGGCTGCTACTGAGAAATTACTGATGTAAAAACCCAATAACACTTTGTTCGACCTGGGAATCGAACCCATGACCTCATGCTCAGTAGTCGCGCTTGCGACCACTCGACCAACGAGGCAGTTATTTATTACCATTTTTAAATATTTAATTTAGGTTTCCTGCGAATCGTAAATTGACACTTTAGGTTGTATGTAGTGTCCCTGTTTAGTAATAGTGAAAAGTAATATTCTCCGAGAATAAACTTGTTTCAAAATATTATAGTTGTGGAAATACTTTATTATCAACACCACAACAATAGCTTTTAAGTTTTGCGTACATGTGGCGTGAGTATTAAATTCCTGAGTTGTGCGATATTTTTAAGAGAATTTTGCGGTATTAATACTTATATAAAACTGGATACCTATCTGCTTTTAGAATTATTTATAGATGCAATAGTTTTGCATACAAATGTTATTACGCATAAAAATAGCGAAATAAGTACTGAACTTTTTATTGACTAAAATGCATTTGAGATAAATGAGAAATACGATATTATTTTTTTGTTAATGAACAAAAAAAAAAACTAAACAAGGAGAAATAGACTTGCTTTTAATCTAATCGAATCAATTTGAGTTCGGTCACCTGTCGTGTCCTTCGTGACTCTTAGTAAATATAATTACAAATGTTCTTTTTTCTATTTTTTTAAGAAATGTTGAAAATTATATGTAAGAAGGATAAATAAAGAAAATAGTAATAAATATATATGAAATTACAACTAGTGTAGTTCTCATAATGTAACGGTTTGCTGTTCATTTTAATAAAATAGAAGTTTAGGTCGTTGTAACAACCTGTCGAAATTACACTGGGGTCTTGGACGAGATCGATGGTTTATAATAATGAGCGGGTGTAGATATACAGGACCTATAGAAAATTAAATAAGGCACCCGAACGCCGCTAAACCGCTTCACCAAAAAATATCTTAATAACAACACCCTAGCCTAATAGAAACAGTCTCACAATTTACCCGAATTGATTAACCGTATAAAACCCGATTTTTTTGTTATCATTAGGCAAAAAAAGTTTTAACGATCCTCGAGGCACGGTGAGGTCGGCTCTTTGATAAAAATGCTCGCCATTTTTAATTACGGATCGGCATCATTGTCGAGCTCCGACGCGCGACGTATTCTCGATGGAGCGTGATCGACAGCAGCCATACTGCGAGAAATTAGTAGCTGTGCGGCAAACTGATTGATTGTTGTATCTCGTAATACCGCCTTTTAATCTTTAATCGGGTTCTTTATGAAAAGCTGTTTAGACTGTCTGGTGGGTTGGGGTGGGGCTGAATTTGGTCTTCAGTGGTGTGGTGTCAAAATTTGTTATCACATAACATCCGTCTGTATTAGTGTAGTCTCCGAAGAGTTAAGTAGAGGTGTACCTAATAGTACACCCACATTTCGCCAGTTATTTTTAAGTCTCATGTAATAGAGGGCGAGCTTATTGCCATCAACCGGGCGCACATCTAGACTCCGTGGGCGCTACTGAGAACTTACTGATGAAAAAACTCAGGTTTGATATAAAAATAGTTTTTAAGATTCGCTAAAGCTTTTAGTAAAGATATGTACAATCACGTAGTTCCAATACTTTCAATATCTAAATGGTTTCAACAAAAACCAATATTCTTAGAAGAAACGTTTAAGTATTCATTCGAATTCATTAAGAATAAGTACCTAATGCTTGTACTAAACTACCAATAGAACAAATAGAGGGCAATTTATTTGTATTCGTTCAAGAAGATTACTATCGATTATTTTGTGACAATTAAGGAAAACCGAAGAACACAACCACTTCGTCTTCAAGGACCCACCAAGCAGGCCCACCGGTGGATCTCTGAATACTTATATGTCTCCTAAGCCCTACTAGTAGGTCCTCTGAGATTTTATTGTCTTCGAAGACCCACTAATACAACATCGTTACAACCTACTTAAATTCACTTTTAGTACTGGCTGGTTGACATTAATTAACAGTACCTATTCTTTTCTGCTTTTCATTGTCATATTTGGGTCTAACCATATAATATTTTTATTTTAAAACGTAAGATATACAATATAGTGTATTAAAATGTAAAATGCTATGTTGCAATTTAAATGAGAGTTTGTCTTCGCAATCACCCGATTCCCTTCAGACCACGCTACGCTTTAAACAGAGGGGGTGGCAGAGTACTTTTACATACCAAAACCATAAAAAAATATGCCAATGGATCCAGTATATGGCTGTTTTATGTGTATGTCCGGATTGCTCGGAGAAGGCAAAAGATAAAGAAAACTGGAAAGCCATGGGGGAGGATTTTTTCCCAGTAGTGGGCCTGAACAGGCTGACATTAAAAAACAGCATACAATAAATGGCATTGCCCAAAGAATGGCCAAACTTTAGTGCCAGTAGGCAGGGTACATTGTGCTCATCAATATGGAGGGTCCATGTCTTGGATCTCAAACCGACAGACTTAAAAATTTAGCCTGTAAATCTACTATTTGGTAAGCAATAATTTCGCTTGCAGAACCGGCTGCGGGGCTGTTCGAAAGAGATACCGCGGCCCTGGAATACAAAGGGCAAGGAAGGAACATGGATGGGTTTTAGTCAGTACAAGTCAGAAATCATTTGATGATTTCCCATCCGTAAAAAAAAGGTTCTGATAACCCGGTGAGAAAATAAAGGAAAGCCGCAAAAAACACTGGAACGATCAACTTGGTGACTCTTGTGGACTTAAGAGATGGTATGATAATGGTGAAAGTTATAAAACACGTTCTAACGTCTAGACATGTATGGTTAATCATAATTATGTTAATTATTTATTAACCATACAGGAGGACTTACTTTTTAAGTGAGGAATGAGGTTATACGGAAACGTTGCGGCTTAAAAGAAGACGTAGTGACAAAAATTGAAAAACAGTATGCTTAGATGGTTTGGTCATGTGGAGAGGATGAGTGAAAGGCGACTAACAAAAGGTATTTACAAGGCAGATGTGAGTGGCAATGGCGGGAGGGGACGCCTCAGAAGAACATACGCTGACCTCATTGGTGAGGTTCTTCAAAAAGGTCAGGTGTGTAGTACTCGCAACCGGCGTGCGTGTATGACCAGATGTATGAAAGTGGACGAGGCAAAAGGAGTATGTAAAGATCGTAGCAGGTGGCGTTCTGTGGTTTCTGCCTACCCCCATGGGCGTGAGTTTATGTAAGTATGTAATTATTTATTTATCTGTATACAAATTGAATACATTTTTAAACATAAAACAACATTTAAAAAAAAAATTTAAAAATATAAAAAATAGTAGCCCACCAGAATTGGGAACAAGGTCCGAGCTGCCGGTGGTCAGGGCTCTGGAGAGTGGAACCTCCTAATTATTTAATTATTTATTATTAGTAGCCTATTTAACACCAGAGCTAAGCCACAATTTCACCAACCATTTTGTAACGCCAAACGACACAAATATGTGAATATTTGTGTCGTTTGGCGTACAGGGCAGGCGATTGCTTGTCACGTATATGTGACAATGGCAATCAAAAGGTTATACGAGGTTTAAACAGCAAATATTTTATATCATTAAAGCTACAAAATATATTCGGAATTTATATTAAAATATGGAAATTATAATTTCACTGAGTCGGATACGATTGTCAAAATTACTCTAACGAATGGGTTCTGTTATACCCATTGCTTTCCGTATTTTCATGGTAAGTAAAATTTATGATATTTTGCGTGAAGATACCTAAATACACACTGTTAAAATATATACGGGGTAGAAGGGACACTGGCGCGAAAAAGATTACCACATATTCAGTACATTTTTCTGAGCATATAAAAAAAAATCGGTTATTAAAAAAAAACCAGCTGTTTCCTACAATAGTGCAATACTTCCACGGACAAAATGTATGGAACAGCTGTTTCTTTTTTAAAATACCGATTACAATTTCTATGTTGGGGAGCTCAGAATACTACTGATAAAATGAATTTGACAGTTTAAAAAAACACCTAAGTCTTTAAGGTGCCAAGCATACAGGCTTTTAAATTTAAAACTGCAATACGTGGTTACCGGTTTAACTTCCACCCTGTATATACATACATAGATACATAAGAGCGAGCTGCGTAATTTAAATTAGAATAATTTTGGCCTGCTCCCAAAGCCTTGCTTAGAATTACCAGGAACAATTACATCTTAAAATTGCCGGAACATTTTTTAGAACAATGTAGGTTAATTTTGAAATATAAGGGTAATCTTCCGGTCTTGTTAGTGAAGGGTTTAACTTAATCCACGGTTTTTATTCCTTCATTTTAGTACAAATATTTCGAAAGCCGTTGTTGCTATTGTGTCCAGTTTTGTAACAAAAAATCGGTGGAAAATATCATTGTAGCTATTTCATATCAACTTTTACATTTGTTTTTAATTCCAGGAATTGGAGAACACAGTGGGCATAGTTTTTAATTAAAGTTATTAGGGTTTAAAATTCGTACTGCATATAGTTATTTTCAAATAGGTATCTTATTTACATAACATCACGCCTGTAATCCCCGTAGGGTTTGGCAGAGGTGTACCTAATAGTACACCCACATTTCGCCAGTTATGTTTTAAGTCCCATGTAATAGGGGGCGAGCCTATTGCCATCAACCGGGTACAAATCCAGACTCCGTGGCTGCTACTGAGGAATTCCTGATGGAAAAACCTAATAACACTTTGCCCGACCTGGGAATCGAACCCAGGACCTCATGCTCCTGCAGTCGCGTTTGCGACCACTCGACCAACGAGGCAGTCAGGTATCTTATTTTTTGTTTTAAAAACGTTACCCTATACTAGAAATTTCTGCTGTATCGTGGGTGCGTTTAGACCCGGAACAACTACCTGTAGGTCATACAAATATTTGTTCCGTACGGGGATTCAAACCCACGCGCCAACCGTACCGTCACACAATACCTCTACATTAATACTAAGGCTAACATTAGTATATAATTGTTATTTAGCACGTCTTTAGGCTAAGTGGTATTCCTAGCACTTTCGCTCAACTGTCAGCCTACAAGAGCAAGACAGACGAAAACATTTAGTCAAAGCACTTGAGAAGTATTGTTCCTACTAACCTACCTACTTTTTTTTGCTGGATGAGAGCGTCACTTTAAGATCAATACATACACAGGTCGGCGCCGACAATATACCAAAAAATTAAACTGCATATACCTCATGATGTTCCCAGTCTGCATACAAAAAGTCTTTCGAATATAGAGTGACTAGGTATCATGTGTTTAGGTATCTGTCACTAATTACCAGTCACCTTATATATCCAGTAGTTTAGTCACAGGAGATTGTTTATTATTTTCAGGTTTTTCTACATGATGCAGATTAATAGGCTGGCAAGGACAGGTTAACGACCCCCGCATCGGTATTAACACTAAACACATGTTACCAACTCGCTACCTCGAAAACCTTTAACAAATTCTTTCCATATTTTTTTTTTAGATTCGAATTAGTGCATATTATATATCTAAGGTTAGTACACCAATAATTATAACACGTGTTTTATTTTGTTAAAAGATATATACTATTTAGTTTGATTGTTTTTTTTTCTGGTTAGGATTTATTTGATAATCTAAAAATATTCCTATGAACTACTATTACCAGGGTTTTCATTTACTGTCGACGCCGCCTTATATATTTTTCTCTTTCTTTCTATATTGAAACTCAATAACAATACACTTAAGATGCATCTCTCCTACGTCAACACTTTGCTATTCAATCACATTAAGCTCCATTCCCTATTCACCCCACACCGCGTCACACTTGTACGTCCTTTCTCATTACCGACACTTTAAATAACAAGGAAACTCCAATACACGACTAATAATAGGGATGTAAAAGGAATATAAATGATCCTTAAAGCAGATATTTGTTCGAGATAGGCCGGTCGGCGCCAGGCTTGGGTAGATAGGGCACGTAGCTCCACTCAAGCCACCTACCTCTTGAAGTGAGGAGGAACTCCTACACAGGAATAAGTTTTGGATAATTCGCACAAAGGAATTTTTGCAAGTTCTTGCTTGTGGTGCACGGAAAAAATGGACGGCAAGCAGTTTAACGCAGGGTTAATTTCGTGCTGAATCTAGCAATAAGTCAAGCAAAGTAGGACAGACACACACACATCAAGCTACTACAATCTGTCTTTCTTTAATACATTTTCAGCTTTCAATCTAAAGTATTGGGTTTAAAGTTGATTGGGAAAATTTGACAGTTTCGGTTAGCTTACTGTGCTGGGCATCTGTAATATATTGTTTCCAAAAATATTTATACTCGGTGGCGTTAGCGAGTTGGCGATATTTTTATTTTTATTTTTTTTCTCAGATTACAAATTAATGGACGATGGTAAATTATTGTACGCCTACTCTTTACAAAACTAATTAAGTATTCCTGTTTCATTAATTAAATGACATTTTGAACTCGGACCGACTTGGGTTGTTTGAAATATTCCTAACATAAACTACTTAGAGAGCAGCGGTGGCCCAGTGGTAGTGACTCCGACTTACGAACAGTAAGTCGTGTAATTTATTTCATCACCACTACTCTCAAAAACGGTGAAGGAAAACATCGTGAGGAAACCAGCATGTCCTAGAACCAAAAATTCGAAGTCATGTGACATCTACCAATCCGCACTCGGCCCGCGTGGTGGATTATAGCCCATTCCCTCTCAAAGAGAGGAGGATTGTGTCCCAGCAGTGGGAACATTTATAGGCTGATGATGAAACTATAGAATCTTGAAGCTGTACCATATTATGTACTTTGCTTAGCTAAAATAGGACGCTCCTTATCAGACAATGGCGAGTGCGCTCTGAGGACATACTCCGGTTATAACAAAGAAGACCCAATGCTTCAACGTTGGATAATAGTTTTCTTGACCTTTTAAAATAATTAGCTCATCAAAGGTTGAATAGAATAGAACTGAAGAGGAATGTACAATTAAAAGGTATTCATTATTTTGACAGAACAAGAAAACATTTACCATATTTCTATTTAGGTATTCCAGACATCCATTACAAGACTATAATGATACAACAAAAGAGATTTAATGAACACGTTTTATTCAGTATTTTTTTTCATTATTTCTTTAATTGTTGTCAACAAATATGTACCTACATGACGTGAACGTACGATATAAATGTAGTAATTAAACAGAGTATTGTCCCCATACTGATGTATGGTGCAGAGACTTGATCTTTAACTAACAACCAGAAGTCCAAACTCAAGGTTTTCCAACGGGCAATGGAGCGCAGCATACTTAAACTTACCGATGGAATAGAGAAAACCACACTGCGCTCCAGAACTCAAATTGCTAACGTAGCTCAAAAAGCTGCCAAACTAAAATGGGACTGAGCAAGCCATGTCTGAAATGTTGTGGGCTCGCAACTCACAAAAGTGGAGCCCTGAGACAGCTAGACAGGGTCGCGGCAGACCGAGGAGATAATGGCTGGACGTTTTGGCTGGCTTTCTCGTTAATTGGCGACAAGAAGCGCATCATTGATAAAAGTGGAAGGAGTTGGGGGAGGCCTTTGCCCAGGAGTGGGTCATTTTAGGATAACAAAATAAAGAACAGAATAGAAAATAAACAGAATAAAATCTTCCACATTCAAAGTACCTAATGTGGTCAGTGTTTGTTATCTCCAAAAACTAAAAGTGCCCTAGCTTAAAAGAGTCACATACATAACTAATGTGGTCCATTATTCAGCATCAGAGCACTTAGTGCTAATCACAAGCAAGGTTCTCTAAATTACCCACACATTACAGCTTCTTGCTGCCTTTATCTTAGCGTATATTTATAACAAAAGCTACTATTTAGTTTAGACAGTCCAGCTTCCTGAAAGCATGGCAACACTGCATATCGTGGCTGTTAATTAACTCGGACGAAACAAGCTGGGAAACGAGGAAATCTAACCACTTTAATTATACATGTAGAGGTGCAAAATTCAATGTTTTAATCTTTTATGATGAGAATACAAAATTAAAAAATATTATGTGTTTGTTTTAATTTGTTGTTCGTGCCATAATTGATTAAAAAAAACTAGCATCTCTAAATTATCTATGCATCGGCTGTTATTTTCCACCGCTTTCAAAACGGAAAAAGAAATCATTCAGAGGAAACCTATGTAATGTAATGTCTTGGACTTGAATCAAGAAATCGAAGACATGGTGGCATCCAACAACATTTACGGTACTTGGTTGGCTTGGTTTATTACGGCCCACCTCCTCTTCTTCCAAAGAGGAGGCATATGCCCCAGTATTGGGAACTTATTAGGCTGATTGTGCAATCGTAGGCCAGTACCCACACGACCTACGACCTACGACCCACCACCACCACCACCACCACCTACGGCCTAGGCCTACGACTTCACCACAAACAAAATATGTCTTTTTTTTTTTTACGGATTGGAAATCATCCAATGACTTCTCCCGCTCTGGGCAGAGCGGAAGGGCAGAGCGGAAGGGAGTATCAGACTTGTACTGACTTAAACCCATCCATGTTCCTTCCTTGCCCTTTGTGTTCCAGAGCCGCGGTATCTCTTTCGAACAGCCCGCAGCCCTGGCAGGCAAAATATGTATGTCTGGCTTCTTATCAGCAACTTTATCAGCAACCTTTATACTTGCATCTTGTGTATATTAATTAGAAAAATAAATTTTCTTTGAAATATTTATTTACATTTTAAATGTTCTTATGGTTAAATTCAGTGTCATTTCAGTAACTAGTTCAGCTGTTTCCGACAATTAATTCCCTGAAACTTCAACGTTTTGCAGCAGCTGTAGCTTATATCAGGCTAATGAGGCAATATGCCTAATATGACAAATGCAAAAGTTTGTGAGAATGAGTTTGGATGTCTGAACATTTTTTACTCTTTCACGCAATAACTACTGACCGGATGAAATTTGTCATACTGATAGTTTATAACCTGGATTAACACATAGGATACTTTTTATCCCAGTAGTACGATCCCGTGGGACATTACCAAACTCTACGTGGGCGAAGCCGCAGGCATAAGCTAGTCCTATATAGTATAGATGGATGTAATTCTTTTCCGTGTAGTCATAAACGGAAAATAAAATTACATCGAAAAAGTAATCAGTCAAGTGGAATGTTTTATGTCAATATAAATTACATTTCAATATTTAATACAAAATAATTCCCAGTTCACTCTGTGTCTTTATCAACAATATTAATAATTTCTGACAGCTATCACAACAATTGTTACAATAATTCGGGTCACAAACGATTAATCGTTGGTATAACAGTTAAATTGAATGTCATTAGTTACTAACAGTCGTTTGTGGGAAGCCTTACGTGTTCCCAACACGTGGCATAAGCTGCAACGCCTACAGCTCAGGTGAGGTCGTGCCATGTTTGGCCTCTAGCTGCGTATTGTGCGACCCAGTTTCGGTTTGGAGATGAATTCGAACAAACAAACGCCTTGACTGAGTGTATTGGACGGATACTGTGATGTTTGAGATGAATCTTGACAACATTTTCTTATTATTCCTAGCTGGAGATCTGAGTAATCTGCTCACTATTGTTAGTTTTAGTTGAAATGCCCAATTTTAAATATACTTAATTACTTATAGATAGATAGAACTAGAACTTTTTATCTTGTATTACATTTTTTGTGTAATACGTTGCGACTTATTGTCTGTCAGGCCTACGCTGTTCCCCCATACTTAAGTACTAATGCTGTAACATGATAATATTGTAATATCTACCTACCATATGATTTGAAAAAAGTAACCATGGAGTTTCTTGCCGGTTCTTCTCCATAGGAAACTACCGTGCATCTTTTTACCCGACTGCGGCGAAGCCCAAAAGGAGGGTTATGTGTTTGTTGTCGACGTTTTAGAAGTGCCCATCTGGGCCTATGTGAAATAAAATATTTTGATTTTTAGAATAATCATGATCACCATTCTCCTGCCGTTATGTCAATTTATTTGGGGTCGGCGCAGCATGTCTTCTTCTTCCATAATTCTCTATTATTCTCTTATTAAGTAATAGAGTTCTCCTTTAATATGTTCACCATGCTGCATCAAAGAAAACACGTATGGCGACACAATGTGAAATGTTACTTATAGTTCCATCAATAAAAGGTTTATCTTATTTAAGTTTCTATTTAGATTTAAGATTGGAAACACGATATTGCTGGCATCATATTACAACAAAACGGTTGAGTACCTATAGTTTTGTGTACAGCCACAGAGTTTTCACTCGACCTCTCAATATCGGTTTTCTATCTGAAACCTTTAACCGAAGCGGCGCTATTAATACCTCATTCCGACGTGGAGGATTTACCCTTATAACCCACCAATTTAATACCTATTCACTGCTAATACCGCCGACATTTCATTAGTTAAGTTCCAACTATCCTTCGTGGGTGAAATTCAACAAGTCGCTACGTAGCGTCGACGTCACGTCGCTTCGCTGCCACGTTGCTGCGACGCGACGTCGCTGCGTCCACGCCACGTCTCCTGGTCGTTTGTTACACAACACTTATTGAATTTCACGCCCCTGTCTACCCGAGGTCCCTCGTGCTCAGAATTAATATTAGGTTTTTAAACGATCATTCCTCAAACATAATTGGTCGTCGAAGGCGGTACTTTGTGTAAAATGTATACAGATTTTGTTTCAATTTTCTTTGCCGTTTTGTTTGTTAGGTAGAAATTGAAAAATAATAAACAGTGGGGGGTGTTTGTGGTAGGATTGTGGTTAGAGAAAGATGCTGCAAGAATATTTTGGCTGTCGAACAGTAAAAATATATGAAACTGTTTTGTGAAATAACATAACTTCACGCCTGTTATTACTAAGGGTTAATCAAAGGTGTACCTAATAGTACAACCACCCAGTTACGTTTAAGTCTCACGTAATAGAGGTCGAGCCTATTGGCCATCAACGATGCACAAATCCAGACTCCGTGGCTACTACTGAGAGTTTTCTGTTGGAAAAATCTAATAACATTTTGCTCGACCCGGGATTCGAACCTAGAATCTCATGCTCAGCTGCTGCGCTTGTGACCACTAGACCAATAAAAAAAGATGACGGTATTCGTTTCGATTTTGACGACGCGCCAAAAGATTGTTGTACAGCAACGTATGTGAGGACCTCCAAAGCCATTTTCCTGTTCACACAAACATGGAGGTCCGTTTTGTGTCTGCCGTAAGAGACAAAAGCAAAGGCTACAATATCGAGACAGTGGCTATTCCGATTTCTGGCTAGCTCTGTCAATGCTTCAACAGGAAACTCGTCTAAATCATGTCGTATGGAGGCAATAAGCCGAATATTCGATATCATGTATTGTACTATTGTGTGGGACTATTCTAATACTGTTAGGTACTAGTTGTACCAGTCAGTAAAAAACCCAACCACACCGGGAGTACCGACAGAAGTGAAATCTTTTTTTTTCAAGTTTCTGAATTATTTTTTGGAAAATATTTTTGCATAAGTCATTAATAATATTTGACTTTACACTGTATTCTTAAAGGATTTTAATACGTAGCAATACGGCTAACTCTGCAACGAAAAAGGGGTCCTTTGGTGTGTTACGGTGTCGCGAGTTCAATTGTTTTTCCCCATCTCAAAAATGCCTAACGCGCCTAAAGAAGTTTTCTCTTCAAAACTAAACCTCCTTGTCGAATTGAGAACCTCCCCCCTTTTTGTACGGTAAAATATAGGAACAAAACAAAAACAGTTTTATTTTTATGAAAAAGGCGAAACTGATCTTCCTACACACAAAATCTCAAATTTATAAGGAAAAAGTTGTAACTAACAATTGTTCATCAAATTATTATTTACGCGCCGCAAGTTATGTTCGTAAAACAATATTAAATTAGCAACAATTAAGGGAACAAAAGGTCGGCCAGTCCGCTTTAAACGAATCTATGTTAAATTACTGAAGGATAAAACAAATAGAGAAGTTACTGAGCGAAAATATTTGCCTGTCAAAAGTTCCAGAGAATACCGGTAACAGAATAAAATGAAAATTTAAATCTGCCCCTTTAAACTCGGATTTAGTTTGTTAAAACCATTTACAGTCGCAGAACTTTTGTTTTGTTTATTTAAATATTTAGTCAACAATGTAAATAACTCTTTAAGTTCTCAGTTCATGGAATTGTGGGTCTAAAATTAACTGTTTTAGGCACTTGCCTAAATCGTGACCCCACTTGAAAATGATCGGGTTTCTTTCATTTTCCAATCTTCTCCATAGAGATTCTCCATTGAGATCATTCCATTCTTCTACGCTTCGGAATGGGCAACTACAGTACTTTCACAAGTTATTATGTGCCTTGTGACTGAGACCGCAGCTTCGTTTTTTTTTTGACATTCAAAAATGCCTAATTGAAAAATTAAATGCTTTGGGTTACATTAAAGTTAGGAATATTTCTGCAAAATCTGGTGACTGTTTGTACACAAAAATATTGAATTTTGATGCTAGAAGTGTTGTTACTTCATGCAAATTAACTCCCCCAGCAGAGTTTTAGCTAAACCGCTCGCTCGTATTTGCATTTTATTTTTCGATAACATTTTAGTGATTCTATCCATTTCATGGAGATTGGCTTCATTTTATTCGTTTATTTTCATACTGGCATGAAATATCGGTATTCGGTTGGCAGAATTTACATTTTCCGTCCATTAAAACCATTAATTACTATGGGCAACGAAGAAAATAAATACCGTATTGTGCGAAAATGAAAAATGTCCTGGACTATATTACTTTCCGTGGAACTGTCTCTAGTAACTTACCACAATAAAGCGGCTCACTGCAACGTTATATAACATTGCGGCAATTTTAACTGTAGTCATGAGAATTATACTCGGATAAACTTTGTAAAAACCATTCGTAAAATACAGAAGAACTGATATGAATCCTCGTCTTTCCATCACATAAATAATTCTAGCAGGAACATTTTTACACTCTGAGATTGCGTGCGGGCCTTAACTCTCTTAAAAACGACTTTTACCTCGTAAAAGGTGAGTAACGACCGACGCGAAACCTTCCTAAGTATAAAATAAATTATTCCGCCAATAATTTGATTGCACTTTTAAAGCTGACAGCGCAGTTTTACTACAAACCCACTTAGAGATTCATGTCCTATGAACCTCTTGGAAATGCTAATTGATTTTCATCTTGATATTTTTCGCTTTAAACTTAATTAAAACGTGGTTCTTGGCAGCTCCTTGAGACACGCCAAGTGTATTGCAGATATTAGACGCTTTGTTAGGATTGCTTGTCAGTTGGGACTGGTCATCTCTAGGCTGCCACGGTTTATTGTAACTATGTACTTTGTTTTTAAATTGTTGATATAATCTTTTACTCTGGACGCTCTTAACGTGCACATATTTCTACATCGTTCTCACATATGTATAATCTCAACATGAATGATGTAACCAAGATTATGTAACAAATATTTGATTGAAAAGAGTGTCCATGGAGTTTCTTGCCCATTCTTCTCCATAGAGATCTACGCTTTGGAATGGGCAACTACAGTACTTTCACAAGTTATTATGCCTTGTGTCTGTGACTGTAGCTTAGCCTTCTTTGTTTTTCTGACATTCAAAAGTGCCTGTAATGGTCTAATTGAAATAAATGCTTTTGAGTTTGAGTTTGCTTTTTTCGTTGATAATCTTATTGAAAGAAGTTTATCTATACATACAAATTCATAAAATGGAAGTGACTGTTTGTTATTTCAAAAGGTTTTTACTGAATGAAAGCATACACGGTGTTTAATTTTTGTCTGTTTGTCTGTTTTGTGCATGCAATAGCTAGTTAAGATAATGGTGACGTAATGCCGAACTCAGTTTACAAGTCAAAAAGCTAATCTGTATTGCGGACAATTTACGTCACATGCTAACAAAGTCTGACATTTTGTCTATTTCGAGCAAAACACTCGCAAAATGACCAGATAAAGGACACAAAAGACTAGCGTCATTCCTAATGTGTTTGTTTTAAAGGGACGTGTGTCAATATGTTTAGCGGCAACGTGACGCTGTCACGAGGTCATCGACCTGTGACGTAGCCGCGTAGACCCCTAATAATCAGTTAAACGGATAAAGGGATAAAGCAAGCCTTTGTCAATAGGCTATCGATATTTTCCAATTACCGTCACTTTTAGTGTGTTGGTTTTAGGGGGTGGAGTGATCAGGACACATGATCCGGCCTTTAAAGGTATCCCAGGGGTATAATAAAACCTTCCTCTGGTAATGTATATAGCCTTTGTAAACAAAAATACTATAATTTTTTTGACGTTTGGAGCAAACATTTAAAAGTTCGTTCCTCATCAGCCTATAGCGTTTTCCCAACTATGCTTGGATCGGCTTCCAGTCTTACCGGTTTTTAGCTGGATATTAGTATTTTACATGTTAACCCAGTTAGTACTGGGTAATACGATACCCCTTGGTAAGACAGGTTATCAGACTTTCGGGCCAATGACTACCTGTAACGACTGTCAAAGATCTATAAATGACAGTCGGGACCAACGGTTGAACGTGCTTTCCGATGCACGGAGGAAATTCAATATCTAATTGGTGGTCACCCATCCACGAACCAACCTAGGCAAGAACGGCTTAACCTGAAAATCGACCCGATCGGCTGTTGTAATTTAGCCAAAATTCATTCGAACTATTTTATTTAGCAAACAATTTTTTATGAGTCGTATCATAGATATATGTCTGACAGGTACGCCTACCTACTAATTTGCTATAAATCTAAATAATACGTTACACCTTGAATGTTGCAAAATATGTCACAGGCTGTTCGGAGAATTCTTGAACTTTTTATCCAAAGCGATTTTTCTTTTTGATCTGAAGTATTTTGTTTACTAGCCAAGGTTCAATTGTGACGACCTATGTCTTAAATTCGGATATCTACAAAAGTATGACACACACATTACAACCACAAAGAAAAACACATACTTACCATTTTCTTCCGCATATTAGAAAAAATAACAATATCTACCCTCATACTAGAAGATATATATACTACCGCACAAATCACTTGAAGTTAGCGAAAACACTTCCCCACACACTCTATCTAAAAATCTAACAGGTCACAGCATAATAAAGCTATATAACAAAACAGGCAGTGCGTCAGTAGACGGGCGTAAGTGCAAAATATAAAAATACTCCTATTTGCATCGCGGAACGTTTCCGCAACCTATATCAGTGGTGGTGCTGGCACAGTATAAAGATAACCAGTTAACCAACAAAGCTTTTTTTTTTAAAATAAAACGCGGGTGTTAGGTTTTCCAAATAAACTCTTTGTTATACACCGTGATTTTTTAGCCGTCGTAATCGTAACCAATTGTCTGGATACGAAAGCCCCGACTTACTTTCCAAGTGGCCTGAAACATGCTTAAAGTTCATGTAAACGCTTTGAATATGTGAGTGAACCCCAATCCCGACCATGCATTGGCTTCTAGATGACCAGATGTACATATGGACGTGGCAGAGGTAAAAGGAGTATATAAGGATCGTAGCTGCAGCAGGCGGCGGGTGAACTGTAGTTTTTGCCTAGGAAAAAGTCGTAAGTTTATTTGTATGTTCCTAGTTGAAATACTTTACTTATATGTGTACTGTGGTTATACTCGTAATGTATTCCAAAAGTCGCTGCTCTGTGGCGCATAAAATATGTCGTCTTCTATTATCTCGGCCGTTTTATATTTTGCTGAGAATAAATTAATGAGGTTCGTTTTCCTGTAGATAATTGGGATTTGTCGAGTATTACCAGTTTGCTGGTTTTATTTTGGCGTTAATGTTTATTAGATTTTTAGAACATTCGTTTTTAAAGATTTTTATACGAATTTTCCTTTATTCATCTTTGACAGCGAAGACTGTACTTGTGATACTAGTGTTAAGCAAATTCTGTTGAGTAAAAAGCTTAATTACATGACATAATATCATGCCTGATATCCCCGAAGGGTTTGGCAGAGATGTACGTAATATAGTAATACCCACGTTTCGCCAGTTATGTTAAGATCCCATGTAACAGGGAGTGACCCTATTGCCACCAACCGTGCTCAAGCGGCTACTACTGAGGAATTTCTGAAAAACGAATCGAACCCAGGACCGCGTGCTCAGTACGTTCGCGACCAGTAGACCAACGAGTTAGTCTTTAAATTATATTATATGAAACAAAATACAAACTTAAATAGATAAGTCATTAATGTTTGCGTCTGATATAACTTAAATAGATAAGTCATTAATGTTTGCGTCTGTTTGCGTCGTATGTTTGTCTCTGATAGAAAACTTTCATTTTCAATTATACTTATTGTACTGACAGTCAAAGAGATATTAATTCCAATTTAAGACGAATTCCAAGGAACGTACGTACATTTATGTACAGTTAGCGTCAGAGAAAAGGAACCCCCCAAGTCTTTAAAGAAGATATTCTTTAAAGACTTGGGGGAATTTGGAAGATATTCTTTAAAGACTTGGCGCCGCCGCACCTATCTCTGCCCGAGCATCCGCCGAGTCGATTCAAATATTATTTTCATGTTTTTAATAATTATAATTATGGTATTTTCGGATTCTGGCCGAACCAAGATAACTTACAAAAAGTATACACTCCCCACTATACGTGGGGTTAAAGATGCGAACCCGCATCACTAGGCGCCAGTGGATTATTTAGACCGTGCCTTATACCACTAGGCTATTGGCTCAATTAGAAATCTCAACGAAAATTCGAATAGCATTACTCCTTTTATCGAACAAGATTGATAGCGGTCTAATCTCCTAAATATTAAGGTTTAAATTTCAACTTCCAACACTTGTGATAATATTAGCACCTTACCGTCTTGCTTTACAAAATGCAATACGTAAGTCCTCAGTTAACTAAAAGATAAGATTGAAATTAGCATAGATTTCTTATTTGATTGAATAGAATGTGTTCGATTCCGATTGTTGTACTACCGTAATTTTACTTCAGAAACTTAACTGCTTTATGAACTGCAAGTTAAGGTTGAATTTAAAATACTTCTTTGCCTTATTTACTAAACTGTGATTGAGAGTATTTATAATCGGGCTGCGGGCTGTTCGAAAGAGATTACCGCAGCCCTGGAACTCAAAGGGCAAGGAAGGAACATGGATGGGTATTAGTCAGTACAAGTCTGACACTCCCTTACGCTCTGCCCAGAGCGGGAGAAGCCATTTGATGATTTCACATCCGTAAAAAAAAAGGTATTTATAATTAGAGAAATAAATGAATATTGTTTATGTAACATGCCTAGCTTTTCTTACAAATCTCAAACCTACTTTAACATTTGATTTCTTAAATAATAATTAACGAAAATCACCTAATCATTTAAAAAAAAACTAAAAAAAAAGAAAAAAAATCTTCCTCGGATTTGAACTCGTGACCATTGCATTGCTGAGCAGTAGTCTTAACCACTAAACCAACACGCCATTTACGTTAGATTACCAAAACATAAAATGTTTTTTTCTTTGTTTTTCAAAGAGTTTCTAGCTCAGTTCAAACTTGAACAACTTATTCGACGTTAATATCAATAATTTGTATTACATAACTCTTATTGGAGTTTCGCTACGATCTCAGATTAAATATTTGTAGCTAATTCATTGTTTGTAGCAAATAATTTAAGACTGGATTATTTAATTTCCGAAATTAACGTAATGGTCTTTTGAGCGTGTCGATGACAATCTAAATTGAGTCAACTCAAAACTATGGTATAAAGGGTGTAAACAGACTCTTAACGAAGCCGAAAGGCACTTGTTCTCCCTGTCATTGCGATATTTTTTTTGTTCTAGATCATACCTGGGAACCTTCAAGTTACGGAGATATTGGGGGTCAAAGTTCCTACTTTTGCACAAGTTTTTTTTTTTTAATACATGTTTTTAACGTAAGATCTTTACTTTAAACACCTCCAGGACCCCCTTACTATTCAATTCATCCATCAGCACAATGTTTTGAGTGCGTTACAATGAGTCCTAATGTAAAACGTTATTTTTCAGCCCAAAAAAATGCCGTTTCCCAGCACTAATTTTTGCGTAATGTTACTTAGTTTGATGTACATAATGCTTGGTTGACGGCTACGTGAAGAGTCTGTTTACACCCTGTATTTTGATTTCAAGTACATCTTCTGAAACTATTAAATTTTCTGGTAATAAATAAATATACTATGGTTCTACCTATAGGCAGGGACAACAAAGCCACCGAAGTCCATAGCTCCTTGGCCCTGACTCCCAAGTATTGGGGACCGTAAGTTGAAGCGCTCTGGTTGAATGGTGAGAGCCCGTAATTGTACCAATTAACTCCGGTAACTGGCCATTGTGTAATGGCTTTGTCCAGTGCTCATTATTTGAAAGAGTGCTCCTACTTTTCTAGCAGGGACTTGGTTGTTGAGTGGCCTATCCTATGTCTGGGGATCCTTTAGGTTTGGTCACCAAGAAATTTGATCAAAAGTTTAGTAAGTAGTCTTCTTAGTACGTCGATGGCAAAATTTATAATGAGTCGCCTCAAAACTTAGTTACGTCAGCTAGTGTCTATGTCACTGTACAGTGCAGGGATCAGTGAACGCAGGAAATGATATCATATTTTTCTCATGGTTAGTGATCCAACGCAAAAAAAAAACAAACAAGCCATCTGCATCGGTGCCATACATAAAGAATGTAGGTGATATATTTCTCTGCAAAAAGAATTTTTTCGCATATCACTAAATAACGATTTCTGCGAGAACAGCACTATCATTAGGGATGTTCTGTTCATTCATTTATTTTTCCAATTCCACTCGCTAGCAAAGCTAGTTTTCCAATAATTCTCTGGAGACCGCGTTAGATGATGATTTTCTCTATTCATGTTCGCTTTGTATACCTTTTAGATTTCCATTATAAGCACTAGTGAGATATTAGTTTGTTACCACAATATTTTTTAGACTTCTTTTCGTTTTCAGTGAAAACCCGTCAAAAATGGCCGCTATGGTCGTGTGATGTGATTTCTTCCATTGCAGCTGTTTTTTCGTACAATTGTTGAAGGTATAAAAATACTTTTTTTTTTCTAGTGCTTATTTAAGTGTTTTTTGTGCAATTGTGAAGGTAATAAAATACTTTTTTTTTTTTTGCTTAGTAGCGTAATGTTTGACTATTTTATAATACTCAATATAATACTCGTATCTACTTTATTGTGGTATCGAGTAGTAAGTTTTTGTTACCTAATTCTTCTTCTTAGCGTGTCGATGGCAATCTATATTGTGTCGGCCCAGAACTGAGCTACTAGTTTGGCGCTTTCGGTAGCATCCATCAGTTCCTGTAGTGAACCTAATTATAAATAAGACTTTAACAAAACATTTCATGCCTTTTAACAAAACTTTTCTTCCTCATAAAAAAAACCAACTACCCAAACTACCTACCTCTTACATAAAATCAATTTGTTTTAGTCCCCAAAACTTTAATCCATTGGACAACAGAATGTCGACAGATGACATAACTTTATACACCACACGAGCTGCTGTAGCCAATGTAGGTACTAGCCCGGAAACCAGCGCGAATGGAAACAGGCTAATGAAATGTCAGTCAAAACAGTCGAGCTGAAATTTTAATTGAAAATTGCTTTTTGAACCCTTCACACTTCGTGCTATTTAAGTTAGCTGGCGAGATTGGTCCTATTCTGCGAATTAATTTGGTACAACATACAGAGTAAGTTATTGTGTTTTATTGGTCCGTTTTGCAGCTGACGGTTAAACAAAGAACAGTTCAAGTTTTGTTCTGAAAGTCTTTGAATAAAAGGGTCTTGTTATGATCCTTAAGATCTACCTTACAAGTATTCAAATGTAAAATATTATCGTACCTTAATACCAGCCGTTTTGTCGATTAGTACCTACCTACATGAAAATGACTTCAATTCCAAATCGTTTTATGCTCGTTTGATATTCCCAATTGAATATTTCGGACTTTTATTAAAATACTTTCTGGGAAAGGCGATAACAGCGCCTCTAGCATATTGAATCAATAAAAACTTTCTAAATATGGCTGTGTGGAATCCCAAATACGAAAATTACGAACCGTTCAAAGTCGATTACCGACCCTTTAGACGTATTTACGCACTTAATTCGAAAAATATTGCCTAAACTTAGGAAGAGAACGCCGGTAATGGCCTTCCTGCCTTTAATAAGTTACTACCATAAGTTATTCCGCCCGTATTAATGATGCAAACAGAACAGCGATAAAAACCAAGATTTTAATGAAAGGCCAAAAAGTAAAACCAAAGACAAAAGAAGAATAACCTTAAAGGAAATGAAAATTTTCTCCCTGATGAGAAAACTTAGGGAGTGCAGACAAGAAACGGTGAAAAACCACTAGGAATCCAGCTAATGGAGTTATCTGGCGAGCTCAGGCGTATTAAGGAAAGAGCAAATTAAAGAGGAGGAACCAAATGAATAATTGTCTGCTTGTTAAAATATTTTCCACCGTTTCCTTTCCATTGAAAACGCTAGTTAGGGTGAATGAATTCTAAGAAAATGTTTATTGAAATCTCATACACTTTATTTTTTTATCTACGTAAAGGCTCGTATTTTTACTGTATACGCAAAACAAATAAATCTTTCATTCCATGAATCATTAGCTACGGATATTGGAAGATACTTTTCACAAACAAAAACCTTTCTCTAAATATAAATACGCTGAACGATGAGTGTTATTTCGGGAACATCGATACGGGCTGAGCTGGTGGTTCTCTACTCTACTGTGTACTAAGTCGGTTTGTGGACTGGCAACGTGGGAACATTCGAGTGCCGTGTTCAAACGATGGGAGACGCGTGACTAAGGACCGCTGCTCACCCCACACCGGATCGAGTTACTGGCTGTTTTTATATTTTTTTGTTCATATAACACACTTTTTTGTTGTGCCTATAGAGGGGTCTTTAACCTTTTTGGTAAAATATTGTGCTGTTTGTATGCTTTCAGCATCCGTGAAGTGTTTTATTTTCGGGTAGATGTTTATTTATTTATTTATTTAACACTTCAAGCACAAAGTACAGAGGCGGACTTAATGCCTGGCATTAAGTCCGCCAGTCCGCGTTAGTTTACTATTTGCCAAAGACATTCAAATATTATCGCTCATGAATATTTGAATGCCTTAAACAGGACAATATACTTAGTAACAAATCCTTGTTCCCCGCTTGACAGGTAGCATTCGTATGTCAAAATCGAAAATGTTCGGGATCAAAATTTTTGTATGAAAATATTTGCAATGTCCGTAAGTCTTTTAAATCTCTTTAATTGTTCTTGTCTAGAAACAAAATGGCTTGTAGGTTTTTTATCAGACTCAATTCAGGAGACCCAATTTGGTTTTACGATCCTTACCTATACATTTTGGCAAAAATGCTGATTCTACGAAATACTTTAGTACTTTGTTTGATCCCAACCTAAGTCCTAAGCATCCACGCATCGAACATCGAAATAACACTAAAGCTTATTATAGACATTTAAATCTGTGCAGGTAGTTCGTTGATTTGTGAAGTCTTAGTCTCAGTGCTAGTACATAGCGGTTGAAATACCTTTGTGCGGTGTAGCGCTCAGGGGCAATGACCCTGCAAGCTTGAAAGTAAATAAGTGGCAACATGCTTGATCTCGATGCTCGAGTTGCTGATATTTTATCGCAAAAACTACATTTTGACACGCCAATTTAAGTTATTTTCTGTTGCTCTTTTTGGGAGCGGAGATTTATTATTATTTCTTTCGAAGTAAGTTGGTGTTAGGTTATGAACATTAACTTCAGAAAATGGAAAATAAACAGTTATTCAAAATAAATCAAATCACTACAAAGATTTATTTGTTTCATTACATTTACATGAAGTTTTACATCATTATCAATCTTGATGGTGATGTAAAACTTCATACAAATGTAATGTAATGTTTAGTTGGTTAGGCAGATACTTAGTCTTTTCCCAACTTCTATGTTTCGGCTTCCAGTCTAACGGTATGCAGCTGAATAAGTACTTGTATTTTACATGGAATGCCTATGTGTCTTCCACAGGTCAGTAACTGGATATCAGGAGTTAGGAAGCCCCTAATCTAGACTGCTTTTTAGACCTCCGGGCTTCTGACTATCCGTAACGAATGCCAAGGATCTTCGAATGACAACCAACTAACCTGCTTTCTAAGTATGTCATGAATAATCAGCTTTTTACGAATCAACCTCGACAAACGTTGCTTTACCTTAGAAATCGACCCTCATGCATGTTTTATCATGTTCGCTTTAACTTGAATGTTTTTTATAGACGTTTATTTATATCCCTTGTGAGAGTTCCACTCGGTGACGTGACAGCGACTGACGTTGACGAACACGCTGCGGTGTGACAAAAGTGGCTAATTATAGCGACTAGACACTTATGTTACGCAATAGACGAGATAACAGAAGTCGATAGTTCTATTTCTGTACACGACTCGTAAATCAGTAAAGGTACAATTCTGAACATGACCGCAACTGCTGTGTCGCTTGACACGTGACGGTGGTTTTTCCGGCTATGGAGCTACAGTTAGGTAGTTGCTGTCTGCGGAATTTTACCTTTAGAACAAATTATAATTAAACCAGATGTTGTTCGTGACCTTCGTCCACGTGAAATTATTTTAAAATATGTATTAGTTCTATTATTTGAATCGGATTTTGTTAACAATTTCAAGGGTTTAAATTTTTTTTCAATCATTAAAAGTAACGCCTTATAACAACAGCTATCTGCCAGTAAGAGTCCCGTCAAAAGCAGTCCAGCCGTTTCATTAGCCGGAACCAACAAACAGACAGACAAAAATTAAAAATAATGTTTTTTTGTTATAAGCACCGTATAAAAAGCTATTATTTTGAAATTACAAACAGACACTTCATTTTTATGTATTTGTGTAGATTTCAGCTCTAAGACAACTACAGTGACAAATGAAAACCACAATGCGAGTTTCAATAGTAACTACGTACGCAATGGTGACGTGACAGAGACTGACTTTGATGAACACGCTGCGGCGTGCCAAGGGGGCCTAATTACACCCGGCGCTACGCCCCGCAATGTTTTCAAGACCGATGCTACACCGCTTATTTATTTGTACTTCACTTTCATGTGTACTCGGTGTAGGTATGTATCGCTTTAATGTGGGGGGCTTGGAATTACACTGGTTGGTATGTTTATGTTTGTGTCTGTATTGAACGAAATAAGTTATTTAGCATAAGCCACGCGCACCTCAAAGAGATGTCAGCAAACAAAGAGGGGCCCGCATGGGTCGATGCCTGCTAGGGCTGCGAGACTGTTCGAAAGACATACCGCGGCCCTAGAACACAAAGAGCAAGGAAGGAACATGGATGGGTTTTAGTCAGTACAAGTCTGACACTCCCTTCCTTGTGTTAGATGAGCTTTGAGGACTCTGTCACGTCAGCAGCGTTATCAGTGACTTCTGGCATATCTCTCAGTATGCTGGTGGAGTTGCACAAAGTGCAGGACAGTAGGTGGTAAATCGTTTGAGAGGGAGACACACTTTGCTTCCTTTTTTTATTTTCGGATGGGAAATTATCAAATGACTTCTCCCGCTATGGGCAGAGTGGAAGGGATTGGCAGACTTGTACTGACTAAAATCTATGTTCCTTCCTTGCCCTTTGTGTCCCATGGCCGCGCTATCTTGCTTCCTCGGAATATGTTATACCTGCTGTCCACCTGGTTTTGTAGTTGGTTGGCTATATTAATTAATCACTATATCATTTATACAATATCGTCTTTGTAATTTCAGACTTAAATACTGGTTAGTAATTTCGTTACCTGTAGGAGACTCGTTAACATCAGAAGAACTTACCTGAAACCAAACATTGAAAGTTAGATAAAAAAACAAATTACAAGAGAAAAAGAAGATACTATTAAATAATTATGAAACCTTTTAGTTTTTAAGATAAAGTGATGAATAATTAATCACCAGTCAGAAATTTTTAATAAATTAAACTAACTTCTTACAACATAGTCGCCCTCATTGAGAGGGATCGTCCCATAATCTACAACCCATAATAACACAAACAGTCTACAATATATGTTTGTAGTATGTTGGGAACATTGTAGACTGTTTGTGTTATTATGGCCGCTTAGAGAAAGGCCTTTTCTCTGTTCGGGGCTTAATGCACCACGCGGACCTAGTTCAGGTTGATGTATGTCACGTTTCTTGGAATCATTGTTTCTAAGACATGACGGTTTCCATGTCGGTTGTGTATAATTACACAATAGGCACAAAAATCAGAGGTGCGTGTCTTGGGTTCGAACTCGAAACTAGGCAGACCTTCGGCCCCACCACTAGGCTGTTACTGACTTGCAAAAAACGGTGAAGCAAAAAATACAGACTGATGAAGTTCTGGTATAATGCCAGGGTTCGCCATCAATTGGATGAGACAAAACGACTTCCTTTCATATTAATATTTTCCTTTCTAGTTATCTGTTAACTCCGATCCATCTAAGATATCTCCAAGATATAAAGCAGTAGATTTCAAACTTAATTTATTGTTAATGAAGTTTGCAAGAAGGTTTAAGGTAGGAATGTCAAACAATCACAGAATTCGTACCTAAATGAGACCGTCTAAGATTACATAGTCTGCACCAAAACACAGACATTCAAGGAAATAATAGAGCAGCAGCGAAATGTACACAGTACACCGTAAACTCGCAGTTCCGACATTTCAATGCATGCATTTCAAATGTGTTTATCCTTCCACTATTCAAATAACAATGCATTAAAATGGATAATGCTTGTTGCGTAAGCGTAGTTGTTTCATACTTGTACAGTGTACTGTCGGCGGTTTGATTGGCAGCGGAAAAGTGGTTGGCTTGTCGCTCAAAGTGATTCTATTCATGCATGAAAAATACCTATACTTGTATGGCCTAAAGAGGTCGGTTGCATGTAAAAAAGTTTTGGTATAATATGGTTTTGGTTAAGGTAGTAATAACGGTTGAAAGATTGTGTGTTTGAAAGGAGTTTGCCCTAGTGGGCAAACTCCTTTTTTTTTTCAAAATTAAATTCTGGTACAGGGTAGTCCCTGTACCATACAAAGGCTATGTATATAAGCGTATCAGGCATGGAGAGAAACATGACACGGACTGCAACTATAAACGTTTCAACAGCGTACTGTACCCGTTTATAACGGTCATCATACGCGGGTATAATAACCTTATATGCTTTGTATTGAAAAATATGAGCGTACCGGCACCGGCAAAATATTCTCGACGACTATTATTGTTGACGCTCAGTGCATGTCACGCGACGGGTTGGTCGGTGACGGAACGGTCTAGTAGTCGGTATAGTCTCATACTTTTCAATACAAAGAATATTTGTTTGTCTCATACGTTCATAGCGCGGTCATGGTATGGTACGGTGTAGTGGGCAGGCTCCTTCAAGCTATATGAGAAGCAGAAGGTTATGACTAATAGAGATGTATAAGGAAGGACACACGCTGCCCGACCTCAAACCTATTGAGGGCAATGTTTGCTTTGGCTTCCAGTCTAACCGGATGCAGCTAAAACCAGTATTTTACATGGAGCGACTGCCTATCAGACCTCCACAACCCAGTAATCACCGGGTAATATGATACCCTTTGGTTAGACTGGTTATCAGAATTTCGGGCCACTGACTACCACTACTATGTTAGCTATATTTGTGTTAACAAAAACACCCATTCTGTATAAAAGCATAATAGCTGCAAGGAAGAACAACAAGACAGCAATCTGTAAAGCAAACTGCAGGAAATCTTAACACGAACATAACTTCAGTCAGAAAATTCAAAGTTTACAAAATATTTTCACCCACAACAAACTGCTTTCTCCAACAACTTGCAGACTTAAGTTTCCAAGGTGTTTTAAATGCAAAATATCCTCCACATGCGGGCAACAACGTCACAAGTTACATTTAACATTTTGACGGGTCATTTGGCGCACGTTCGTATACCAACCGGTTCACAAAATATGACCAACCTTCCACAAAATATTTCCTACAAGCTTATCTGCAGTGGAAAGTTTTGAAACTCATTCTATACTGAAGTTGAGTTTGATTTTCGTAAATGGTGAAGAATAAGGAAACCGGTTGTATATGGCCTGTGTCCTAGTAGTGGAATCATTATTCATAACATAGCATCACGCCTTTAATCCCTGAAGGGTTAGGTAGAGAAGTACCCAATTATAGCACACCCATATTTTGTCAGTCATGTTAAAGTCCAATGTAGAAGAAAGCGAGCCTATTGCCATCAACCGGGTATAAATCCCAACAAACCCAACAACGCTTTGCGCTACCCGCGAATCGAAACCAGTCCTCATGCTTAGCAGACGCACTTGCAACCACTCGACTAACCAAGCAGCGGAAACATTATAAAAAGATGATTAAGTGTTAATTAAAATTGAATCGTAAAGCGGAGCAGTTGATTGAATCATCAACTGCTCCGTTTAGTGGATAAAAATAGATAATGAGCCAGTCTGCAGCCTTTTTAAGGGTGGGTCCGTAAAGGGAACAAATCATTCTCAACAAAAGATGAACAAAAATATCTTGCTAGCGTTCAACCAACACCGTTGCCAGGGGCGTCAATTATCCTCGGAATTGCGAACATACCCAAACACGGCTAATGATTTTTAAACGAAGTACGTACATAAACAGAAAAAAAAACTCGCTCCCGTCCACCCTTTTTAAAATTGGAACGTTCGGCTTCCAATACTCGTTCACCCTTCCGCGTGATAAATAGGTTCCTCATAAATTATATTTATTAAATTCGTAAACGTAATGGCGGCGGTTGTCACCGTCTGATGAATGGCCTCATCAGTCCTAAGGAGTACCGTTTCCCGAGTACTAAGTTCGTATCAATCATCCTCACGCATCGCTTCGTATGTAAATACGAGTTTTATGCGGCGACATGGAACATTTCCTCGTAATGTGCGTAAATGTAGTCCTTTGGGACACAAATGTAAGTGCTGTGTTCTGTGTTGTTCGGTCTATGCGCTAATAGGTAGGTTGCAAAATATACGACGTCGAGTGTCAATACTAAATTATGTACAGCCCTTTTTGCAAGGTAAGTGGTCTAAATATACGTTGTCAATATGCTGTTACGGTAATGTGTTTGTGATGTTATATGTTGGCTTTAGGTTTGATGTTTTCTAGGCAAATCAAATCTTTACGATTATATGAGCGTAAGTAAGTAAGATATTCGACTCGTTGTTATAGATCTAAGCGAATTCATATGACCTAGAATCCAACCACAGACTAGTTTGACTTTCACTTTGTACTATGTGTGTGTATTTGAACATAAATACATTCCTAGGCTATCCCGCTTGGGCTGCGGGACTGTTCGAAAGAGATACCGCGGCCCTGGAACACAAAGGGCAAGGAAGAAACATGGACGGGTTTTAGTCAGTACAATTCTGACACTCCCTTCCGTTTTGCCCAGAGCGGGAGAAGTTATTTGATGATTTCCCATCCGAAAAAAAAAGGCTATTCTGCTTACGTAAGTGTCTGAAAAATTCGAAATACTTACCCGAATTTAAAGAATTGGTATAAAATCCAATACTATATTTTTTATTTAATTCAAGTAAGTAACATAAACTTGACCATTGAAGAATAAAAACTTAGAAGTTTCTTTTAAAAATAAAAAGATAAGACATATGAACAAACAAGCAACCCTTGTAACATTTGTACACATTTACAACAACAATTTCTTCCAGCCAGTCATCTGCAGCTACATTTAACGCCCATTTGCGATCCAGAGAGGTTTTTGTAAAGAGTTCAACCGTAACGGCCAGATAAGAAACTACAAGTTTTATAGCACAGCGCCATTTTAGTAAGAATATCTTGTAAGCTGAGCGAAATGCCTAAGAAGCAAGAACATAGAGAGATAAAAGCTATGTGGGCTATCTGTAGAACATACTTGTGATATAGATTTTATTATATGCCAGTTACCTAATAACTGTCATATAAAATCTGTAAGTAAAATAAATTAGCTACAAAAGTGTGTACGTATAGTGTGTGCGTGCAGGTGTACTACTAAACTAAAGACTTTCATGAGAAAAGCCACAAACTACAGAAAACCACATAATACGATACACTTAAATATTCCTTTTGTTTCATTCACTTGAACATCTACAAATCGTGCTTAAGAGCGTTTACGACTGACGGCATTTCAAACAAACTTTCAAATCGTTTTTTTTTCCGAAATGATGAACCGATTTTAATGAAACTTAATAAATAGATCTAAAAAGTTGACCGAGGAATTTTCAAAATGTCTTTTAAAAAAAAAGATAATTGGAAATTTCTGTTTCTATGAAAAAAATAAAATTGGTCTAATTTTGCAGCAACACAATTTTTTGAAAAATCCCCTGTCATCTTTTTAGACCTATGTATCCTGCTTATGCGTATGAAGTTTCATTAAAATCGGTTCAATAATTTCGGAAAAAAAACGATTTGAAAGTTTATATGGAATGCCGTCAGTCGTAAACGCTCTTAAGTATAAGATAATCTTAGGATTAAAATCGTGTTTCACATACATACATACGTCGACGTTACGTTTGAAACTTTGTAGACGTGGATGTTTGTTCCAGAAATAGGTCCTAGACAAACTTACATGTTGAAAATAGAAACAAAGTCTAGCCTAGAGCAAGGCAAACTCACAATAATAGAGATTGTAAATATAAAGTACCTTCATGTCTGCTTTTTCTACAAGATTTTAGGTTAAACACACATCTGTGTGCGAATCCTCGACGTCTCGTATATCTTGCGGAAAAATAGCACATTTTAGGTAAAAGAACGCACGACGGAATCAAAACATAAATTCGAACGATTTTTCGAATGAAAAATGGAACTGTTCTAGAGCATTTTGGTTCACCGAGCAAAATTAAAATGACCTTTATATACGTATGAATAAAGTCTTAAAACTAAGTACGTATGACTTTAAATATGAGTAGAGAAAAACCAAAGAAACGGTGGATAGACCGTGTGAAGGATGATATGGCTAGAAAGGAGGTGACGAGTAAAAGAGAGGTATGGAAGAATAATACATATGTATTATTTGTATGGCCTACAGATAACTGGTCGGGGTCTAGCTGTTTGTGTATGTGAGTTTAAATCCTAGAGTGGGCAAAAGCTTTTTGTTTTTAATAAAGAAAGAAAACAGGCTGCGCCAACCCCAAATAAATTGGGATAAGGGCAAAAGAATGATGATGTGCAAAAATACCAACTTTAAATTCGCTAAAATTTACGCTCCCTGCATTTACACTGCCTGTTCATGTAGCTAGGCCTACTGAAAGCGGCGTAACGCCAAAGAAAACAAATTTCCAAACACACGTAGTCAAAGTTAATTTAAACAAAACATAGCCAACAACAACCTTACCACAATATGTTCTTTAATAAAGCCCTTTATTATAACTTATAGCAGTTAAGTAGATGTCCACGTCTCAGTACCCAAGTCACGTCCTCTTCGTATCTTGCCGAGTATATCCGATGCTAACTGAATATTTGGTACACAGCTTGAAATGTACCACGTTTTATTATATGGCCAAACGTGCGCCGCTTTATTTACTTATTATATTATGTCAGTCATGTTTATGTAGAGTTTTATGAGAACCTATTGCGATCCGGGCTTCAGCGACGCTTATCAACTGAGCCTTGTAATTTTGACACTATGTGTGCTCATATAAAATAATGTTAGTGTTTTATACTGTATATTTTACTGTCTGTTTTGCGGTCGGGTTATTAAATCTGGGTCCGGATTTTCAATCTAGATTTATATTTCAGTTTATAGCGTAGATGTAAATAAAGTTTAAAAAGGGTCTCAGGGTAAAATCTGTTTGGATCCTGATGGGCTGAATTTCGTGATATTAAATCTCTAGGTCCCCAGGCTGTTACACAGAAAGCTTTTATCTGTTAATGCCTATATTTTGTCGCTCCTACTACTAAAGAGGCGTCCCATTTGAGTGTTTTTCAGATACCTACGTATTCTTTCTTCAAACTTACAAAGATATTTTCAAACACACTTTAAATTCCCAAGAAACCTAAAGGGTAAAGATATTTTTATAAGTAACTGTCTAAAAGAACTTTAGAATATGAAAATAGTTCAAAGTTTATCTAAGCAAGTCTTACTTCAGAACTTATAAATACAATATAACACTATCTAAATCTCACAGAATATCTTTAGTAAAAGATACCTTTATGTAAAGCTAAAGAAAGCACCCAAGTTTTCTCGGGTATAAAAACACGGTTAAAAAGAATTCATAGAGCGAAGTTACTGAGCGTTAAACTATGTTATCTAGTTTAAACCCCCAGGGCGGTTACGTTTCAGATTAACCTTGGGCTGCTGTAAAGTTTAAAGTTTAATTTATGAAGTTATACTAGGTGTGTTAGTCAGAATGTATTAAAGTAGTTTAAGTTTTTGTTATAAGAACCTATTAAGGTGCTGCTGGCCTAGCTTGTTTTAATATTGTAATATAGGCAATCTGAAAGACATCATTGCCGATTTAACAAGTAGCTTCGCCTTATAACGTAGCTAGGTTTTGGAGGTCAGATAGACAGTCGGTCCATGAAACATTTTGGTATCCAGCTGCATCCGGTTAGGCTTCTTTGGAAGCCGATCCCAACTTAGTTGGACAAAGGCTAGGCAAATTGATTGATTTTGATAATTTTGAAACTGATTTGATTGGTTTTTGACACCAAAAGATGACGAGTAATAGAGAAGTAAGGAAGAAGAAGACATGTTGCGCCAATCCCAAATAAATTAGAATACGTGCAGGAGAATGATAATTTGGTATTGACTTTTCTTTAACAACAACAACATACATTCTTCACTGTTTTTATTCAATAGTCATTCTTCCTCTACAACAGCCTTGTACCAGAGTAATACGTTATCCAAAAATAAATGACATGCACGCAAACAAACATTCAATACCGCATTACAATCGGACAGTTTTGAAAAACAAAAGCAGCACGTTCCGTTTCTAAAAATCAAACCAAATGATCGGAAAAATACCATCAAAATTCACAACAATATTCGCGAAACGATATTTTTATTTCTAAAATTTTCGAAACACTATCTGCATACAAATATGATAATAAAAACAGTCCTCGACCCAGCTGTCATTTTCCCTTTGATATCGACGAACGTACCAATTTTCACACAGAAAAGGTTTTAAAATAAAATATTTCATGTGAACTGGTTTATAAAAAGGACCTTACCTATGTTTCATTACAACTTCAAAAGGACCGACCCCATATTCAATGTATATGAAAACGCTTATTTATGTTTGAAAATAAATTCCGGTATACAATAAAAGTGTTTCGTATTTTCAATTTGAAGGTGCTGGGTAGGTAATAAATCTTTTATGTACAAATATAGGTCGGTACCGGTGATTGATGACATATCAATTTTTGGCAGATGGATTGAGTCACAAAGAGAATAATATGATTTATAAAAGATATTTTTCTATATAACATCACGCCCGCAATCTTTGTAGGGTTAGAGGTGTACCTAATAGTACACCCACAGTTCGTCAGTCATGTTAAAGTTCTGTGTAATAGGGGGCGAGCCTATTGCCATCAACTGGGCACAAATCCAGACTTTGTGGCTGCTACACAGAAATTCCTAACAACACTTCACCCGACTTGGGAATCGAACCCAGGACCTATTGCTTAACAGCGCGCTTGCGACCACTAAACCAACGAAGCAGTCAAATAATATTTTTCTGATTCTTTATAATTTGCTTAGACCTTATTCTTTATAAATATTCTTTGTCTACGGACAATAAAGGTCTAATTAAGGTCTAACTCCCATAGACTATAAATAACGTACGTTGTTCCTTTGGCTTCATTAAGTCGGGAGAACGGGTTTGCTCTTATTATATGCAACGCAGCTGAAATTATCCCCTTCAGCAACAATAAGCCGTTGGTTTGAACAGTAGACGCATTATAATGGATGGTAATCGCTAACTATCACGTCACAAGAAAAAAGTCGTTTAGTTTCACATACAAAAGCACAGGATAAATATTCTTGGGATGTCTGTTAAACACATTTCGCAAGTTACCCCTAATAGAAAAAACAAAGGCTCTAGGTATTTATGTCCGTACATTAATCGTCACTATCAACACCCTGCGATGACGTAGTGTGTTCGTACCCTAGTCTGAGCACGTCCGTACATTCTTTATCCCTGTCGTTTCCTTAGTATTATGGGGGTCAGTCGTATGCTGCGTGCTTAAGTATAGAGAAAAACGTTAAATTGCAGATATTATAGGTGTAACTGTGGATTTACCCGCTTCAAAAACTAGAGATAATTTCTGAAAGGACAAAAGTTCTCAGTTTAAAATATTTATTTAACACTCCAAGCACAAAGTTCAGAGGCGGACTTAATTCCATAGGTACTTTCATCTTTTGGGTGAAAAACAGTGATAAAATTATAGTAACGAAATTATAATGTGATGTTCAAAAGTAGCGCGGACCTAAACGGATTTACGATTGAGTTAATGCCACGAGTGCAGGTGGCACTCCTAGCCAGGTTTTTAAGGTCACAAGGATAAAGATTTTTATTTGGTAGGAAAATATTAATAGCTAGTTAAGAATCATATACTATTTGGAAAGACTGACTCAGGGCGTAGATGTGGACATGAAATAGTTCGACAGTTTTTTCGGTCCTTCGGTATCCTTACCGAAGGACCGAAAAAACTGTCTGAACTGATTGGTGTTGGCTGCAACACCCGGTTGTTGGCACAACTTGGAGGAAGACGAGCACACCAGTGGACTGGGACATTCAGAGTTAAAAAACAAGCTTTACCCGCAACTGGTTAAAATGTGAGACACCTACTCTCTTGCTTACCCATCATAGTCCCTATGGCTACATAAGTGCAATCAGCACAGGTATCGTATGTAAATCACAAACCATTATGTATAAAGTACTGATTGAATCTAACATTTGATCCCGTGCCCCCAGGAGTGTTATCGCGTAGGTGAGAATATTAATTTACCATCGCCATTCATGTATGCTTGCCTGGTAATTTTATTCATGTAAACAGGTATGTGCACACGTGGTATATTGATTGAATTACCACTTACCAAGTGTTTGTACTGGTAGGCGATTTGTTAAGGTACGGTACGTCTAGTTATTATAGAATTACTGTCGGGGTAAGTTTGTTTCATACTTAAAATCGCAAATAAAATTTTAATTTGTCTAAACCGTTTTTGATTTGTAGATATCTGCAGAATTGATTGAGCAAAACCAATATTCCTTTGTCTTCAAAACTTTATCAAACAATTAAATCCAATGCCCGTTTTCACCAACACTAAGAGTCACCTAACTCAATGCCTGATTCCCGTTTTCACCAAACACTAAGAATTACCTAACTTAAAGCCTAAATTCCCGTTTTCTCCAACACTAAGAGTTACCTAACTTAAAGCCTAATTCCCGTTTTCATTAACAGTAAGTGACACCTAACTCAATGCCTAATGCCCATTTTCACTAACACTAAATGACACCTAACTGAATGTCTAATTCCTGTTTTCGCCAACACTAAGTAACACCTAACTGAATACATAATGCCCGTTTTCACCAACACTGCGTGACACGACTATCTAGATTCGAAGCTATTCCAAGTTATAACTGACAAATCCCTGATGCAAAAGGTAGATATTTCACTAGCTTGTGGTAAATTTCTCAGTAACAGCCACGGAGTCAGGATTTGTGCCCAGTTGATGGTAATAGGCTCGCCCCCTATTCCATGCGACTTCAATATGTTTAAGTCGCATGGAATAGGGGGCGAGCCTATAGTACACCCACCTATAGTACCTACAGTACACCCACATTTCGCCAGTTATGACTGGCGAAATGTGGGTGTACTGTAGGTACACCTCTGCTTAACCCTACGGGGATTACAGGCGTGATATCATGTTATATTCTAGTAGTAGAAGTTAAATGCCAAACTACATTATTTTAACCCAAATGAGGAGTAACAGGTGGCCTACAACGAATTATCATTAACTAAACTAAATGGTAACAGAACCTTGACAGCTACCTAAAGCTAACAACTTTGCTTTTGTTCAGTACCCAGACTTGGTTATTCCTACTTGGTCTGACTAACAGAAGCTTGAATAACTTATAAGAATTGATTAACTTATACCTTGACCACGACTTAAACGATTAAGCGACACATGTCTTGCGACAGCAATTACAGAGAAAACAAATAAAAAAATCATGTGTGCAATTCACACGTGGTAGAAGTGAAACCTTCAAAAATTTTGGCTCCAAGATACACACTGTATAATGCTTCCTATCTCATTTTATCCCACGTTAAATCTTATGAATTTATGTATCTGTCTCTTTTTACAGTCACTTTTTCGTTTCATCGACTTTCAAATCACAACGATGCTAAAGAAGTTTTCACTTCAAAAAGATTTGTCTTCCACGAGGCATCTCGACGGAACTGCGGAGTGATAGATTGGCGCGTATTTGGATCTAATAGGAGGGGTGATTGAACGACCAATGATAGAAGGTGATCCCGTGACCGCATACTACATTATAAAATTCAGATTTAATAAAATATCGTAAGTTCACTTACAATTTAGGGGTATCTATTCCTCAAAGCGCAACCAACTGAGCGCAACAAAATTATTCCTCGAATCGCAATCATTTGAACGATTTGAATTTGTGTTTTTTCACCACACAAAGCGTCTGGCAATGGAGGAGGTGAATCATTATACTGGCCCTTGTATAATATAAAAAAATCACGTTTTATAATATGACTATTTAGCACAACCTTATTACCTGATATGTGCCAAAGCCACCGAGATCGACTTTTCATATAATACCAATTTTGTTCGTACAGTAATGTTCCACAGATTTTTTTTAGCTTTTATAAAGTGACGTATATATTGGTGACTAAGTACAACAAATAACTAGATAATAGCGCGACCAGCAGGACTGCCTCTGACTGGAGGCCTTACACTCAAGGCACCCACAGGATGCTCCGGTTAAACAGATGATAACCTCCAAAGTTGACTTGCGACTAACAAAAAAAACAGCCGGTGCGACCAGCTAGCGGGTTTTAACGTATCACCGTAGGTAAGCATTGACAAGTGACAGGTCGTGGCATGGTATAAAACCGCGGGTTACTTGACGATGCAATACCTACACTTCGCAAGTCGCATTGCCCAAGGTAGTAAACAGAGCCTTACAAGTTACATTCGCCTAAAAAGAAACTTTACCAAGATAATATAGCGATTATCGTTCCACAAAATAATAGAAATACACGAATAAAATAACCATTACCTACCACTGTAATACGTGACACGAACTACCACCATTGTCTACAGTCAATGAGAACAATTTCTAAACAACAGAACCTGCCAACACAACTAAAATATAACAAGAAACACTTGACTTACAAACAGCCAACTGTCACTACTGACCTTTTAAGTTACATCATTACATAAAAACTTCATACGTAACACAGGTTCCGTATAACTGTACGTAATATCTGGGTGATAAAGGCGGTTATTCCGCGTCACAGAATAGATAGGTGCAGAAGGACAGCTCTCTACTACGAGCAAAACAGCGTTACAGCACTTATACATATAGAGGTACAAGGATATTTTGGCGTTTGTATGACACTGGGGGCATTGTTGAGGAACATTCGTGGTATTGTTTGAGGATTAATTTGTTTTGTAAATCTGGCTGGCGATCCTTGCATCTACAACTCTAGGCATGCGACTATGTGCATTGAGTGCAAGCGCAATCGTGTTAGTCATTTGTTTAGATTTCCTCCCGAACGTACAGACCAGCACAAAATTTCCCAATCAATCTAGAACCTAACGGTTTAGTGGTAAAATCGAAAATCTATTTAAAGTTATTTGTCAGATTGTCGTAGCTTGATGTGCTGGCGTCTGTTACAGTTACGGTTGATAGCAGACCTTCGGCCTTTTACTTTTTTCTGCAACTCTGCGTACTCCCTTGCTATTCCGTGAATTCCCCCCGCAGCTCTAATGGCGCACGCTGAATGACGAAAACGCGGCGTTTATGATAATCGCCGTATTTCACGACCGCATAAAACCGAGTGGTGGCATGGATGGGATTTTCCTAGATTATTTACCCCTTAAAAACGTAGTTAGGCGGTACCTACGTCGATGCATGGGAATCTGTGGCTGCACACACCCGGATAATCCGCTTAGACTGTTATGAAAATTACCTTCTATAAATTTTTTAAGTGACGGTTATTATACCAGGTAGAATGTTAGAAGTCATCGATGAAGGACACAATGTTTATTGTGTGGAAACCTGGAATTACAGTTAATCATCATCTCTTCCCGTTATCCCAATTAATTTGGGGTCGGCGCAGCATTCCTTCTTCTTCCATACTTTTCTATTACTCGTCATCTCATCAGACAACGATTTCAGACTTACAATTAATATAGGTCTAAAATCGCCACCACCCCGTCTTGAGCAAGCGTGGTGATCAATGCTCAATTGCTCATGCCTTCTCTGTTTGAGAAGAGGCATTGGCCCAGCAGTGGGACACTAATAGGCTGGTACTATTATATTAGACCTATTACTACCCTACTGAAAATGTAATAAATGAAATTGACAGACACATTTTTGCTGTGTGTTTTTGTTTAATAAAGTACACACCATTATGAAAGAAAATTGACAAATAGGTATAGACAGGCCTTAAATTCTACGTACATGTAATAACATTTAAGGTATATTGGTATGTATAATCATGAAATATTTTAGATTAACATTACGACTGACGTAGTTTTCACCACCAATGGTAAATGAGACCTAAGTGTCCCCAGATTGCGTGGGGACCTGCCTATATTCTTTCAACAATACTTCTAATCTTTATATTGATCTAGTAATTTTAATTAAATAGTAAGCCCTGTCATTAGGTTCATTTAGTTTGTACGGGCCAATAAAGCTCATACAGCAAAAGTACGTTTCTGCGCACGTAATGAATTACGCTAAATGTACTTAATTAATTAAGATATTTTAACATAAATTCAGTCGTCACTAAAACTTAGCCACGAGCGGGTTGATCAATAATCACATTGTGTGAAGTGCCGCTCAGATAACTAAACAATCGTAACTTAATTAAACTATTAAACCTAACAGTGGTTTGGTGTGGATTAACTAACTTCCTACGACAACTACCGGGGTATCTGTCAGTCAACGACGAGAATACCCCAAGCCAACATCTTTTGGTCCTTCGAGCCGGATGACTCAGCATATCACCTTGTGAATCCTTGTATGTCGTGTCTCCTAATCTACAGAATAGAACTTTATTCAATTAATTCTGACTTAAATTAATAAATTGGAACGATAATATACTTTTTAAAGGTTTAATTTTTAAATGTGGCTATTAACCCTTTCAGTGCCCAGCACCCGACACGCGGGTCGAACAATAAATTCGTTCCTTCGCACAACCCGTATCCGTAGCTATGGACACGCTAGTCGGGTTCTGGGTATGGATACACGTCATCTATAGCTTATTATAACGACGACTCGGATACGGGTTGTGGGCACGCGAACGAATTTCGCGAAGTTTTCGCGAAGTACTGGGCAGTGAATGGGTTAAGTTCGATAACATAGACGAAAGCAAAACATTAGTATTCCATTAATTTATGGTCTATGCGAGATCAAAAACCAGTTACTGAGGGGGTCAATAAAAAAACGTCAACAAAAGTTACACTTTCACATCCCTAGTCATCATTCTGTCTTGCCTTTTCCCAACACTATGTTGAAGTCGGCTGTCCAAATTCCAGCGTAAAATCTCTTCAAATAACTCGAAAATACTTCAAAACAATAACATTTGGACGTTAAGTGACAATAAAACGTTATTACCAATCAATAAAAACAATCACCAATTCTCTTCATAATAGAGCACAAATTACCGACATTTTCGCAACCATTCAAAATTCCATACACAAAAAGCCACACAAATATTTTGCGGTAAACTCCAATCTGTAACATTAACATAACAAAGTCGTAACAGACAGATTATGTGTTATTATTTGTATGTTTATCACAGCAAAGTGAGGAAATTGGAGCAATTTCTACAAATTTCTTTCTTATTTTCTTTGCGAATCAACTGTGGGGATTTTCCTTAAGCAATTGGATTAGGAACGTAATCGGCGTCGCAGTCAACTGTTTCTGTTTTTCTTTTAGTCAAAACCTAGATTTATTTCGAAGCGTCTGTAATAAGCCCTATTGAAAGTGGTTTGGAGTTTCCTAATTGATTCTTCTTTATTTCTCCCGCTTGATTTTCCGTTTTGGTTTATTTTGCCTGTAGATTGTAATGCTGAGCATACTGTAGCATGTAAATAGAAACAGAAATTATAAAAAAAAGGTTTGTCTCTCTGTTTGTTCCGTCTAATCTCCGAAATGGCTGGACCGATTTTGACGGGACTTTTACTGGCAGATACGTGATGTTATAAGGAGTAATTTTAGAAAAAGAATTATGATTCCGTATTTAAATTTAAAACCCTTGAAATTGTTAACAAAATAAGATTCAAATAGAGAAGTAATATTTTTGTAATGGTACATAATTGCACGCTAATGAAGGTCGCGGGGCACAGCTACTTTATCATAAGCTACTTAGTTTATAAGAATAGAATAGAAGATGATGATGATTAATTACTTAAATGGAGAGTGTTTAGTAGAATACTAATTATTCTTCAGTAACTCAAATTCTGATACTGGATATAAGTGGGATATAGATCACAGTGGAGGTGGTGGTCAGTTAGATTTCTTCGACTACCTCGTTTGTCTAGTGGTCGCAAGCATGACTGCTGAACCTGAGGTCCTGGGTTCGATTCCCGGCTCGGGCAAAGTGTAATGGGTTTTTTCATCTGAGAAGTCACGGAGTTCGAATTTGTATTCAATTGATAGCAATAAACTCGCCCCCTATTACATGAGACTTAAACATAACTGGCGAAATGTGGATGTACTATTGAGGTACACCTCTGCCTAACCCTTCGGGGATTACAGGCGTGATGTTATGTTATTTCTTCTACTCACAAATCGTCTGAAAGATTAAGCAGCTAGCATTGGTTCAGGATACCCAAACCTCGTTACGTTTTAAACCAACCAGTCAGGTCAAACACTGCGCTGTAGAACGCAAATAACCGTAGCTCAGACGTGCACCAAATTGGAGCGGAACTGGGCGGGTTGTATCTGTCGCCAGCCGGATAAACTATGGGCTAACACGGCCATGAAGTGAACTGTAGGACATTAAGACACAGGGACATATAGAATTCTGTAATATGAACTTTGTCTTGCTCACAAGAAAGTTCGTTTGCAGCTGTCATGAAATTTAACTCGAGTTAAACAAGAATTGGTAGGTTTATAAGCAAACTCTTTTTCCTGATAAGAGATTGAATGCGTATTATATATTGTGCGGGTTGTTATTTCAGGAGAAGCTACGAGATTTCATAAAATTGACGAAAGATACTTCAACTAAAGTGGATGTCCGGGTCCAGTAAAGTGTTATATATATGTATATGTAGGGAATGTCTGAATTTATTCCGTTAGGCTCGAGCATAATGTGGGCAGACGATGGGTTTCGTGCTATGAAAACACACTGGGTGCAATTCACTGCTTCTAGCAAAACTAACGAATTACTTAGATTTCAACTTAACACAATAACACGGGACACAATGAATCGGGTACAGTTCCAAGAGGTATCAACTCGGCCGTGATCAGACACTGACTGTCGTCCTAGCGTCGGGCTGAAAACATCAGGCTCTGTTAAGCACGCTGTGGTGTTGGCAGACTTGTGAGTCTTGTGACGCGTGATGTCACCACCTGGCACGCTTGCGTTTCATTTTATGTCCGTACTAATGACCTGATCCGACATATATTTCTCAGTAGCAGCCACGGAGCCTGGATTTGTGCCCGGTTGTTTGTTTATAGGCTCACCTCTATTGTATGGGATTTAAACATAGCTGGCGAAATGCGTGTGTACTAATTATGTACCTCTGCATAACCCTTTCGAGATTACAGGCGTGATGTTATGATGATCGAACCGACTACCTATATGGCCATAAAATGTGTGGAAATAAACCCTGAAAATATCATAGTTCTCAATCCCTGCCAAATGCATGGGCAATGAACCGCTGCCTGTGAGTATTAACGCTGTAGGTATATGAACTTGGTTTCTTAGCAAATTCCGGCTTTGTGGATTTCAGTCCTCGGAAAACCAGTAGGTACCTCAAGGTTGTTGAAAGAAATTCTAAATAACTTGATTCGAGTCGAAAGGTTGCCACTTGCAAGAATTCAAATGGATTAATGAATTTCTATGAATTCAGATTGCTCAAAAACCATTCTTCTCGGAATCAGTGTAGCATAGAACATTTTACATTGCTATAAATATTAATGCCCTGACATTTAACATTTTCAACATCGAACCTTAATTTTTTCGATATTGTATTTATGGGTTTCGCAGAAAGCTGGTTCACTTACATCTCGGTTCCACTTTCGCGGAACAAAGGGGAAATCGTTAAAATGTGAACTCCAACAAGTGTTGTCAGAGGAAATTGCCTTTTGATGTGCCATTGTTGTTGCCCTGATATTATTACCGAAGATAACCACGGAATATAGCAATTTTTACGAAAAAAATATCGGGAACAATGTAGATTGGATCGTAGTATGGGTTGGTAAATAAATTGCATCAAATAAGTTTTTTTTTTATGTTACCAATATTTAATATGCTTGAGCCCGCGTGCAATTCGGTAATTATTCACGAAATCGTACTACTGGGATAAAAGTATTCTATGTAGTAATCCAGGTTATAAACTACCTGTGTGCCAAATTTCATCCCAACCCTGCCAGTAGTTTTTGCGTGAAAGAGTAGCAAATATCCAGACATGTCCACAGTCATACATCCTCACAAACTTACGCATTTATAATACTAAGTAGGAAGTAGGACTGGAATTGAAATTTCGATATATGTGATAAGTATGTTAGATTCTTAATCTAAGACATAATTAAGCAATTTCTCTTTACTTTTAGATCTCACTTCAACATACACAACCCCATAAAAGCGAACCCAACTCTATTACAATGCGATTAGTTTCACCACCACTCTAGAATTGAATATGTGCCGACCTCACGAACTCGACCCTAAGACCGAGTGAATCCAACTGTTAAGTGTACAATTCGAGCCCAATTTCCAAAAGCACGCTATCATTTCAATAGTAGTCGTGAACTAAAGAACCACTCCAGACTCCGGCCGGGCGTAAAATTCGCTAACAGACTGCAAACCAAACAAACTCGCTTGAAGTTAACTGACAGTTGCTAGCAAACACTCAAGGAAACTTATTTAACTCACAAATGGCCTGTGTACACATAAATCTGTAAAGTCAGACGCGTAAAGCAGGTGTTTCTCACTTCTATCAAAGTTTGTGATTTATTTAGCTGAGATGTTAGATAAATGTGCGAGGGATGTATAAAAGGTAAGGTGTTACGCGAATGAGTACAGACTAAAAGTGGCGCCGGTGACTGAAAAGTTATGTGGTAATCGGTTGTGTTGGTATGGGCATATGATACGGAGAATCGAAAAGGAAAAGAGGAAAGTTAAAAGGAGAAGAGAGGAGGAAAAAAAGGAGGAGGAGTGAAAGGAAAAAGACCAAAGAAATGATGGATGGACTGTGTGAAGGATGATATGGCACGAAAGGGGGCGTCTGATGAGATGACCAGTAATAGAGAAAGAAATATGGAAGAAGAAGACATGTTGCGCCGATCCCAAATGAATTGGGATAAGGGCAAGAGAATTATGATGGATGTATAAAACTTGAGGGTTTGTACGACAATTTTGATACAAAACAATATACAAAAACAATAAGCTATGATACAATTATAACAGACTGCTTTCAACATGTTTAATTATAAGTACCTGGATGACCGAGCTTTGCTCGTTTTTTTTTGTGACGTTTTCTAAAAATGAAACCTAGCTAGATCGATTTATCGCCCCTGAAACCCCCTGCATACTACATTTCATGAAAATCGTTGGAGCCGTTTCCGAGATTCAGAATATATATATAAGTACATATATATACAAGAATTGCTCGTTTAAAGGTATAAGATTATGTTGCCAACTAATTATAATTCAGACATCTTTCAGAAACCAAAAATACAACTAATATAATATTATTTCTGAAATAAATTCCAATTTGCCTAATGCAGCAACACCGAGCTTAGAATTAGAAACTTTTTGGGAACGAACAGAATAATTATATCTACGACTAACCAACAATACCAAAATATAATTAGTAGCAAACTTTATGCTAAAGTTAACAACACAACAGCATTACTAAGCCCGTCTGAATTCAACATGAAGACCACAGTATAGCGAAGTTGGCTCCCTAAGGCACGAAATGCATAACAGAGTACAAACAAACTTGTGGTGCTGTGGCTGACATGTTCGCCTCCTGTGGCACGTTACTGGCTTGTACATACCGAATACTACTAATAGCGATTAATAGCTTAGCATTTGAACTGCGCATTGGAAATAATGAGGCAATTGCATCCATTGTTGGCGGATTCGAATTTAGTTTATTAGTGTCGTATGCTAAAGTCTGGAGTTAGGCTTCGACATTTCAATTTCAGTGGATTATTTTGAGCTGTGCTTGCAAGTAAATATTTTGATGGAAAAGAAAAAGAATATCACTATGTAGTCTATCTTTATCGTGTGGTGGTTGGGGCATATTAAGCCAAAAATGCTCGCAAAACGCAAGAATATCTTATAACAGAGTTATTACGTAAATAATGAGGTTAAGAAACCACATTTATTTAATTATCCGTACAATATAAATTGCTACAAAATATTTTAATGTCGCTGGTGCTTCGTTCAAACCTTAGGTAATTTAATCTCTATCCTAGAAGACAAGAATTCTAATTGTAAACACAAAAGCGACGTTAAAGCGAAGTGTTAAATGAAATCAAATGAAACTTGTCCTATCATGAGATTCAGAGATCAAAGTTTAATAGAACTGAAGGAATAGAACATTCCTAATTGCTTTGGAAAGTTCCTTCGTCGGTGAAATCACGTTCAGAGGAACTCTAGTGCTTAGACTAGTTCGTTAGTAAGTTTAATTGAAAGAATTCAGTGAGAAAGAACACATCTGTAGAACAAAGGTATTGTTTTTCGGTAATTTGGGAAATTGTGGAGCCAGCAGATTTTTCTGATTTCGATTCGATGATAATTTGATTTTTGATAGATACCTTTGCCTTTCATTCATCTCTTTTAGGCCACAAAAGGGATGAATGAAAGGCAATTACATGTGGCTGAGATGAGAATGCCAAGGTTGATGTGTGGTGTAACGCGAATGGATAAAATAAGGAATGAGTGCATAAGAGGTAGTCTGAAAGTGGCGCCAGTGCCTGAAAAGTTGTGTGGAAATTGGTTATCGTGGTATGGACATGTGATGCTAAAAGGAATGAGGAAAATGTAGTGAGGAAAATATTGAATATGAATGTAGACGACTATAAGAGTAGAGAAAGACCAAAGAAACGATGGATGGACTGTGTGAAGGATGATATGACTAGAAAGGAGGTAACTGGCGAGTAGTATGGAAGAAGAAAAGCTGCGCCGACACCAAATAAATTGGGATGATGGCAGGAGAATGAAGATAAAACTTTAATAGTACACGGGTTGAACTGTAATATTTAATACACAGCTCGCCTACTTAACGTAGCATTAAAGTATCCTTTTATAAAATATAACGTTGTGGTCTCATTAGTACAGCGATAACAGAAAGAGCCCTGGAATGGCACCCCCAACGTCCTAGATTTCATGAAAGAAAAATCATAATTAATACTTTACAAGGCTGACGGTTGGCCGCTGTTATAATTGAAATTTCAAAAATAAACAACTTAAGGTGTAGGAATACTATTATAGAATCTTAAAGGTTCCGGTGCCGAAGAAAGAAAAATGGACACTGAAATGACAGAAAGAACTGTTTTATCAAAGAAAGAGACGTAGACATAATTACTTCGCAAACAGATTGAACGAGAGAATAATAAGAAACAACCAAATCTACGGAATTCAGGAACTTTCTGAACATCCCAAGTAAAACACTAAAACAAAAACCAACCAGACATTGCCCAAAGAATTGAACAGCAAAGGCTAACTTAGTTGGCTAGAGAATGTCTGCGCTACTGTAGAACAAGTTTGCGCTTGTTCAGTAACCGCACTCGAGGGGGCCGTCGTGAGGACTTCCATATAGATAGGTTATGTGGTCAACCGAACTGCTTTTGTTTAGATCCTAGAGAAAAATATTTAAATTGAAACAACAAATCTAGCTTGGCTTTACTGTCCTCTCACAGCATATTTTACATCCTAATTCTATCCTAACAAATATTATAAAAGCGAAAGTAAGTTTGTTTGTTACCTTTTCACGCCTAAACCACTGATCCGATCATCCAGAAATTTTGCATATATGTTGTCAGGTGACTGAAACGGATTGGGGGACTTTTCATCCCGAAAAAAAGTACTGTTCCCGAGGAAAACAACAATATCATTGTTATGATAATATACGGTGCCACGTATCTTTCGAATCATGATTGAATTATAAAATATTATTATAGTAACTTTAGATACTGTGTTAAGAGATTTGACAATTAAAATTGTCAAATTCTAAATTTACTCCGTGGGCAAGACATAGTCTGACATAAACCTAATGGTGATGAGAATAAAGTTCACTGTACATCAAAAATAGAGGTACACAAACAATGGAAGGATAGTATTACACCAACACGACACCGTCACTTCGTGTACAATAGTTTAGTTGTAACTAAATAAGGTTTTATTTTTATATGTATTAGTTTATTATTGTATAAGAAGATTATTTTGTGTATTTTACCTATGGGCCTTAGTTGCTTGAAAATAAAATGATTATTATTCCGTGAGGATAGCACAGAAGAGCCGATAGTATAGAATTGTGAGTCCTACGCGTCCCTTATTAATTGGTCCTGGGGGGTCCTACACACCCCAGCGCATCTTTCAAGGCAACAACAACTCAACAAACAACTTCAACTTTTCAAATTTTGATGTTCCCGTTAGCTGAAAACAAAAATCTCGTGTCCTATGATCAAGTATTAAACAGTGATGGCGATTGTGCATGTTTTTTATATGTTGGGGGTGTCACTAACCCCAACACCGTTCACGTAAGTTTTTGCGACCAATTGAGAATTATTTGTTAATGTTCTTTTCTAATCGTGAATACGAGGAGGTATGAAGAAGTCTGAATCGAATTTGACAAATAGTATTGTTTATGTTTAGAAATTGAAAGGTCAGGCTCTCAATTTCAGAACTTACACAAATTCTGCTGGCATTAAAAGGTGTAAAGGGGCGAATAATGGGCCAATTAGCTCCCTGTAATGTTTACCTGACCTTTTGAATTCAGAACCAGTTTGCAGTTGTTAGGGAAAAGCTTGCGTTCATAAAGGTTCGGTCGAACCGGTAAAGACAAACAGTGGCCGCTGCTTTAGACACTGGACTGTGACAGCTAATTTATTGAAGTATCTTTCTTGCTGAGCCCTTTCGGGGATTACTGGCGTGATGTTATGTTATGTATCTTTCAATGTCCATGTCCGCAATCAATCTCGACCGGTTTCACCAAGCCTTAACTGGGAGTAAAGAGTTGATCATAGCATGTAACTTATCTTTTACTTAGATGTTACTATATGTATAAGATTTTCAAGTCTCTCATCTACACCTTAACATCTTAGTTCCCTCAGTTATCGCTTATCCTAAGACGCTCACTCACCGGGAGCAGTCGCCTGTAATGTCAATTCAGATTTGAGCATTAAGTACACCAGTGAGGAGGGGAACTGCAATGATCATTAATTTGCACATCCTATACCTATAAGTGCAATTTGTAACAATCACTTGTTTCTGTGTAACATTATATCTTGAATACATTACTATTTGGGACTGTTCCTAAACTGCAACTCCTGAAAGCCAGAATTAACAGTGGCGACCACCAGAAAAGCGCCGAGACAATGAAATTCGACTAAGTCCCAGACAAACTACATAACTGTATTAGATCCCGTAACGAAATCAATCAGAAAAGAATAGCGGAGGAGTAGGAAAAACATAATTGCCATTTCCTTCCATATTAGCAAGAGACAGAACAAAACAAGTCCAATAGGCACAAGGGGACCTTTATAAATCAACTGGTCTTATCCCAGGTTATGATCAGAGTTGACTAGCACCACGGATAAAAATTATCATTAATATTAATGGGTCCTAAGTTGTGAGTTGTTATTTTGTATTCCAATATTGTTACATTTCAGGCAAATTCTTTGATGAAGGAACATCTACATAGATCAGCCTTTAACTTTTTAAGTCTCATATACACCTAATATCTTATAACCCTAAGTTGTCACTCCTCACTCACTACTACGGTTACAAATTTTACTCCTCCTTCCGCATTAACTCCACGTGTCACTAACTGCGCTGGACTAGCGCTGTCTGTGGTAATGACACGTGTAGCTGTCGCCAACTTACCACTTATTTGTTCGAGAGATTGTCTTCACATCTACAAGAATTGCACCGCTTTTAAATTATGTCAGCATGGTACAATATTTTGCTTAAATAAACTTAATAAGTAGATGTTTGGGGCTTTTGGCCACTTCGTATTATTTCTTCTTCTTTCTATATGGGACTAATTTTGGCATGGTTACGCAAAAGGTATTTTGTAGACAGGCATACTTTATTTGCGAACATTTTATTCTAGTAGCGATATTATCAAACTACTATTACAAGGCAAACTAAGGACAATTACATGAGAATACAATTATTTATAAGAAGACTAGAAGATAGTCCGAAGCAATTAAATAACGTCCAAACAAAAATAAATTCACTAAATTGTTACCAGAGGAGATATGAACACGAAATAAATAAACCCACAATAAAAAGTAATTGTTGGTGAAAAGAGCCTGATTAATAGCCCGGTCTAGACAAAACAAATTAAAACGGAGGTCAAAACACGAGCCTATCTGGCCGTTTCCCAGAAAATTACATTATAATGAACTACAGATGTTTCTAGGAAAACAATGGAGCTTGAAAAAACATGATACTGTTTTTCCCGAAATTCCTACCTGTCTAGCTACCTTTGAAGTTAATTTTCCTGCCCAATTTTCGTCGAAGTTGTATGTATACAAGCCAGGCTTTTAAATTTTAACCGTAACCGAATTACACCGTGTTTTTGCTAAAGGTCCCTTTATACTTGCCGTTTACATTTATAGGGCTGTAGGTACCCAAGGACTCTTGACAAAGAAAGCCGTATGCATGAATGGCAAACAAACAAAATATACCTGTGAAAATACTTTAATGGAATTGCTAAAAATAACCCATTTATGTACGAAAGGAGTGGTAAGGTAAACAGAGCATGATAAACGGTAATACACCTGGGACACATTCTTAATGGATTTTTATCCTCGCAGTCCCATTCATATGGAACTATATTTATCTTTATAAGCTATTGCTTGTGATGTAATCGAATTTTCGTCTATTTCATGCTATCATTTATTAGGAACATTGTTTTGATATTCGCCAAGAGTTTAATAAAAGGCTATATTTAGGTGGAAACTACAAATAATTGAAATGGTTCTGTGGTCGATGGCTTAGAACGAGGTAACTTGGTGAATTGTTCTATTACTTCTATTTACAGATCAAATGACTGCGTGTCCATTTATACAGTGTGTCCGGACATGGACTAGCGATATTCAAAATACTTAAATATAAACTATTTTCAAGTACAAATACACCCAAAGCTTGGGTCCAATACACTTCCCCGTTTTTAATAATTTTCTGTTGAGGGTTCCCACAATGGCCTTATGTGCTTGCGCATATGCTATGTTCAAACAACAATAGCTCTAAAAATATTAGACATATAGTTGTACATTTTGTGTTGTAATGTAGCTTAGCTCAAAATCTGTCGATTTGGTAAAAAAATTAAAAAAATTGCCGGGTGTGTTTTTGCAGTAATTAACAATTATTCGTTTATTTGCAAATAATTTTGGTTCCTTTTTTGACTTTATTTTTTTTTACAAAAGTTATGGAAATGTGATCACATTGATTTGTGATGTAAACGGTAGACAATATTGTTGCCTTTCGAATAAGCCTATTTTTATCTCAATATGACCAAAACTATGAGAGTAATGATTTTTTTTGTACATTCATAGAGAATATTTCAACAAAAAAACAAAATGGCTGCCACATAGCGGGGAAGTGGATCGGACCCAAGCTTTGAGTGTATTTGTACTTGAAAATAATTTATATTGAAGTATTTAGAATATCGCTAGTCCATGTCCGGACACATTGTATAGATTACATAATATTCACGTAGACATAACTGACTTTTACAAAAGTATCAAAAACTTCGCAGACTTAAGAGTATCGATATCTCAACACGCTTAAGATAAAATATTTCAAGTACAGTCGCCAGCACATTAACTGTCACATTTATCCAAATTATTTGAAACCATAAATTGTTGCTGGTCAAGTTCAAAATCAAATGAGAAAATTTTACAGTTTGGAGTAACTTGATGCACTGGCGGGTATGCCTACATACCTATGTGCCGTCTATCAACCTGTCATTTCTTCAATTATAAAGGGTGTAAACAGACTCTTAACGAAGCCGAAAGGCACTTGTCCTCCCCGTCATTGCGAACATTTTTTTGTTGTACATTATACCTGGGAACCTTCTAGTTACGGAGATATTGGGGGTCACAGTTCCAAACTCAAACTCAAACTCAAACTCAAAAGCATTTATTTCAATTAGACCATTACAGGCACTTTTGAATGTCAGAAAAACAAATTAGGCTAAGCTACAGTCACAGACACAAGGCATAATAACTTGTGAAAGTACTGTAGTTGCCCATTCCAAAGTGTAGATCTCTATGGAGAAGAATGGGCAAGAAACTCCATGGACACTCTTTTCAATCAAAATATTGTTACAAAATCTTGTTAACATCATTCATATTGAGATTATACATATATGTGAGAACGATGTAGAAATACGTGCACGTTAAGAGCGTCCAGAGTAAAATATTATATCAACAATTTAAAAACAAAGTAAGTAGTTAAAATAAACCGTGGCAGCTTTGAGATGACCAGGCCCAACCGACAGCGCCCGTTCACGAGCATGACGCATGAATCAGCCCCATTCAGCTCAACCATATTGAAGGAAGCTAAATGACCCGACACACCCGCCACCATCAGCGAGACATTTTAGTGAGCATGACATTCTCTCACCCACCAGGGTAAATTCAAGTCAATGAAAGATAACCAAATGTAAATGGTAGCTTTACAGTACATAGTACTCACACATGTGCTATGCAATTATATAATACTAAGATATTGAGTCTATACAATGCAAAGATATTATTACAATCTTCTGCAGCTTCCACAATAACTTCACATGGTAATCAATTAGTTTGCCCCTATGGTTGTGGAGCAGGACCAGCATTGAGCCAAGCATTTTTATCATCAATGTAATCCTCCAACTTATAATATGCTTGCCTACATAGTGTGCGTTTTATACAAGATTTAAATTTCGTCTCATTTAGTTTTAGAATGTGGGGAGGTATTTTGTTGTAACATTTTAAACAGTACCCCATAAAAGATGAGTCTACTTTAGCTAGCCTAAAACCTGGCTGTACTAGTTGGTCCCTGTTTCTAGTACTATAGTGGTGCCTGTCACCTCTTTTACTAAATAAATGCAGATTTTTCCTAACGTACATGATGTTTTCATAGATGTATTGACAAGGTACTGCCATGATGTTAATTTCTTTGAACAGTTCTCTTAGAGAATCACGCCTACGTAGATGATATAAGGCTCTGATAGCTCTTTTCTGCAGAATAAATATAGACTCGATGTCTGCAGCCCGTCTCCATAGTAAAATACCGTATGACATAATACTATGAAAATAACTAAAATAGACTAGCCTCGCGGTATCTACATCAGTAAATTGACGGATTTTTCTAACAGCATATGCTGCTGAACTCAGCCGTCCTGCAAGAGATGTTATATGCGGACCCCATTGTAGCCTTGAGTCGAGCGTGATCCCCAGAAAAACAGTATCTTCGACGAATTCTAGTTTCTCTTGATTCAATACTATGTCACTAACAATACTTTTGACATTCGGTAGAGCAAATCTTATGCATTTCGTTTTTTTCCCATTTAATACTAAATTATTCGCGGTGAACCAATCATGGACCTGCAGTAGGGCGTTATTTACGTCGTCAAGATTTGTGGCACGTCTGTTTATCTTAAATATTAAAGAGGTATCGTCAGCAAACAACACCATTTGTGGTTGGTTTTTAAATAAATGGGGTAGATCATTTATATAAACTAAAAAGAGGAAAGGACCTAATATTGAACCTTGCGGTACACCCATACTTACTTTTAAACCCATTGAATTGACACCATTTATGTGTACTTGCTGATGTCTATCGTTCAAATACGATTTCACTAACCTAATCGCAAGTTTCCCTAAACCGTAATGTTCGAGTTTAAAGAGTAGGGTTTCGTGGTTTACGCAATCAAATGCTTTCGAGAGGTCACAAAAGATTCCTATGGCATCTTGTGCCTCTTCCCACGCACTAAATATGTGTTTTAATAAGGTAACACCGGCGTCAGTCGTACAACGTCCTTTGGTGAAACCATACTGCTTCTCATGTAAGATTTTATTGGTGTTAAAGTGGATGAGCATTTGATTAAGCATAACCTTTTCAAAGACCTTGCTGAAAACCGGCAACACGGATACGGGTCTATAGTTATTGGTGTCTTTTTTGTCCCCGGATTTGAAAAGTGGTATTACTTTACTGTATTTCATAAGGTCCGGGAAGACTCCTTGGTCCACACACAAATTAAATATTAAGGCTAAGTACGGTGCAATAGTCTCAATAATAGCTTGACAAACTTTAACCGACATTCCCCATAGATCCTCGGTTAATTTGATTTTGATTTCCTTAAAAGCTTTAATGACTGCTATGGGGTTTACATGCTTAAATTGAAACTCAACCGGACAGGCCGGAACGTTCGCTCTTAATAACTCAATAGAAAGCAAGGGTGAGGAATTTAAGGTTTCAGTAGTTTTAAGTGGGATACTAGTGAAGAAGTCTACAAATTCTTGAGCAACTTCGTTTTTAGTGCTTAGAAGACCACGAGAAGTCTCTAGTGTGATATCATTATTACATTTTTTATTTCTATTAGTCTCACTATTGATAATTTTCCAAACCGTCTTTATTTTATTATCGGCGGATTTCATCTTGTTGCTAATGAATAAGGCTTTAGCTACCTTACAAGTGATTTTAAAAATTTTTGAGTAAGTTGCAACATATTTATTAAAAGTTTCCGAGTTGATGTAAGGCTTAAGGCCGTACAGCTCAAACAATCGCTCCCTACTTTTCCTAATACCCTTAGTTGCCCAGTCACTGAAGATAAACTTGGGGCAAATAGTTTTACTTTTCATTTTTAGTGTATTATTGAACTCTGTGTTAACTACCGAAAAGAATTCCTCATAAAATTGATTAACATTTTCAATAATATGGCCCGGAATGCCTAAATTACTAACTAGGTTATCATTAAATTTATTCAAATTGCTGGGTGTTACTTGTCTAGATTTTATCTGAATTTTTTGTAATGGTGTGTAGGACTCAAAAATAACGGTCTGACCACTGTGATCAGAAGGCAGGTAATTTACAATGGATTTATCTAAGTAGTCGCAGCAACAAAATACATTATCAATACATGTAGCAGTATTTGTAGTAACTCGAGTTGGTTCCGAAAACACGTTTAACAAATTAAATGATTTAAAAAGATGTAAGAATCTACTGCTATCTGAATTTTTGTCTAAAATATTAACATTAAAATCACCACAGATAACTAGTGATTTGTTACCAATTGCAAGTTTTACTAAAGCATCTTCCATTACTGACTCAAATATAGAGTAGTTTTGATAATTTGGGGGTCTGTAAACGCACACTATTACATGCTTATCGAGCTCAACACAAGACAGCTCAATATTATGTTCAACCGATAGATCAACAATATCACTACGAGTCTTGAATTTAATACAATTTTTAACTAAGATTAATGAACCCCCACGAATCTTAGTTTTTCGGTTAAAGCAACTTCCCACACTGTAATTTGCGTAATTTATTAACATTTCATAGTCTTTTAACCAATGTTCAGTAAAACAAACAATTTCAAACTTTGTTTTTTCTAAAAACAATTTTTGGGAACGCAAGAAGATAATGCTCGTTCCCTTTTGTTTACACTCACGACGACGAGGTTCGATGGAAATAAAAATCAAGTGTAGAAATAAAGATGTAATATGGAGACTTTCCTAATGATAAGCACACTTTAGCACTGTGAACATTGGAGGAAGGGTTTCAGTATCATATATTACAGATTCTAAGTAGAGTAACTATGACGCTACGCGAATCAGAGTTGTAACGGCTGTGTCGTGAAAAACTGAGTGGCCCATAGACTATATAGTCTGGTGTTGCCAGCGCTTATGGTTGCGTTCATTAACGCCACACCACCCCCCCACGGAGAAGGATGAACAGTTATTCGAAATCGGAGAGATCCTTGAACTTAACTCGTCTACCGGAACGAGTGGTATACGGCAGTTTTGGGGCAGTAGGATTGGTGTCCCTGGATTTTGCAGGTTCTATAAGTCTCTTAGGAAGGTCATCAGTCGTGTGTGCCGTAGGTTCTGGGGGCTTCTTAGGATATTCATTTGCGGTAGGTATCGTGTGATCGATGTGTGCCGGTTTTACTCGATCTACACTAACGGTCACGGTTTTGTGATTGATTTCCAGTGTAATAGTTTTCCCATCACTGGAACGATCCACTATTCGGTAAGGGCCGGTATATGGTGGCTGTAACGGTCGTCTAACGGAATCATCCCTAAGGAATACATGCGTCGCTGAAGAAAGATCTTTAAATATAAATATAGATGGTTGTGTATGCCGAGATGCCGGGGTGGGTCGCACAGTCGACATTTTACGTCGAAGTTGCACGACGAAATCAGCTGGGTCATAGATATTATGTGGCTCATCGGATGCTACGAGCAATTCACCGGGCAATCGAAGAGGTTCCCCGTACACCATTTCAGCGGCTGTAGCTTTCAAGTCTTCCTTGAAGGCTGACCGCATACCGAGAAGGACAAACGGCAACGCGCGCACCCATGAGTCCTGATGGCACATGAGGGCAGCTTTAAGCTGGCGATGGACGCGCTCGATCATGCCGTTGGCGCAAGGATGGTAAGCTGTCGTCCTGGTTTTCGTGGTGGCGAATTGTGTCATCAGTCGGCGGAACAGGTCGGACTCGAACTGAGTTCCTTGGTCTGTTGTAATGACTGAAGGCACCCCGAAGCGAGCTATCCACTCCCGTGTTAGGGTTTCTGCTACTTCTTCTGCGGTGATCGAACGCATTGGCCATACTTCGGGCCATTTAGTCACTCTATCAATGGCAGTCAAACAGTACCGATAGTCGTTGCACGTCGGTAAGGGGCCTATGATGTCTATATGTACATGTTTGAAACGACCTGGCGGTAGGGCGAAATTGCCAAGTGGGGACGAATTATGGCGCGATACCTTAGCGCGCTGACAAGCTATGCATTGTCGAGCCCACTGTTTGCAGTCCTTGTTGATTGACGGCCAAACATAACGTTCAGTCACGAGACGGGTAGTGGCTCGTGCACCAGGGTGACTTAGGTTATGAAGTTTGTCGAATGTTGCTTTACGGAAGGAAGAGGTCAAGTATGGGCGAGGCTTGCCGGTCGACTTATCACAGGTGATAAGAATATCAGTTCCGGGAATGTTGACCTTTATGAGCTGCAGGCTAGAGCCTTGCTGACATAAATTGGCTAACTCCTGGTCTACCTCCTGTGATTTTGCAAGCATTTGCCAATCTTGGTCAAGAGCGATCGCGTCAACGCGCGACATCGCGTCTGCGACAATATTGTCCTCTCCCTTAATGTACTTAATTTCTGTGGTAAACTGGCTAATAAAGGACAACTGATTCAACTGAGCAGGTGGCAGTTTCTCCCGGCGCTGTATGAAAGCGTAGAGCAGTGGCTTGTGGTCTGTAAAAATGGTTACATGCTGAACTTCGAGAATGTGGCGGAAATGCTGCACGCTTTCATATACTGCTAACAACTCGCGATAATAAGCGGGCCACTGTGTTTGTTGGTCGGTCAGCTTTTTGCTAAAGAAAGCGAGAGGTACCCACTTGCCTTCGATTTCTTGTTGAAGGCAGGACCCTATGTGGACACTGGAAGCATCGGTAAACAGTCCAAGAGGGGCACCGTGTACCGGATGATGCAGTAGTGTAGCGGTCGCTAAACTCTTTTTGCAGGCTTCTAGTTGTTCGAGGAGTTCAGGTGACCATATAAATGGCTTCGCACCTTTACCTTTCGTAGCAATAACCGCTTTTATTAAAGGAGCCTGGAACAACGCGGCCCTAGGAAGAAATCGACGATAGTAATTTAGCATTCCGAGAAACCGACGCACACCCTGGACAGTTTTAGGGGGTGGAAATTCGAGAATAGTTTGAACACGATCCTGAGGAGGTTGAGTGCCCTCGGGACTAATGTGATAGCCTAGGAATGTTACCTCCCGTGCACCAAATACACACTTGGAAGGATTTATCACAACCCCATAGTCCCGTAAGCGTTTGAAGAGGATTCGCAAATGCTCGCAATGCAGATCCACATCTGTGGAATGGACGAGGATGTCGTCCACATATGGAAAACAAAAATCAAGACCCCGTGTGACCTCGTCGATAAACCGCTGGAAGGTCTGGCCAGCGTTGCGAAGACCGAAGGTCATGAACGGGAATTCGAAGAGGCCAAACGGGGTAATGATGGCCGTCTTTGGGATATCATCCTCCGATACCGGAATCTGATGATACGCTTTCACAAGGTCGATAGTGCTGAAAATTTTAGCGCCAGTGAGGTTGTGAGCAAAATCATTAATGTGCCTGACTGGATACCTATCCGGCACAGTTCGGGCGTTAAGCGCGCGGTAGTCACCACAAGGACGCCAAGTGTTGTCTTTCTTTAATGTCATGTGCAAAGGAGACGACCACGCGCTTTTGGATGGTCGTGCTGTGCCGGACAAAACCATTTCCTCAAATTCCTTTTTTGCTGAATTCAATTTTTGAGGTGCTAGGCGACGAGGACGGCAAGAAACAGGAGGCCCATCCGTTGTCTTGATGAAATGTGCAGTACTGTGCTTAATAATCCTAGGGAGACCGGGAGGGTGAGTTATTTCGGGGAACTCTGCTAGCACTTGTGCGAAAGCAGAATTTGAGGGGGCTACAGCTTTGACACTGGGTTGTTCTGACGTCGCAGTGGAGGCAAGGGCAGAAAGGTTGGTGACGCCATCTATTAACCGCTTAGTGCGACAATCTGGAAGCAAGTGATAATATGCCAAAAAATCCGAGCCAATAATCGCACTATTGACGTCGGCGACAATGAATGTCCAGGTGAAATTACGACGGAGACGAAAGTTAAGTGTTAATGTGATTGTTCCGAATGTCTGTATGCTGCTACCATTAGCAGCACAGAGATCATAATCGGTAGGTTTCCTTCGATTAGAAAGCCAACGGTGGGGGTAACAACAAAGATCCGAACCAGTATCAATTAAGAATTGTCGCTTAGAGACTTGATCAGTTACGAAGAGGCGACGGCTGAGGGGTTGATTGTTTTCGCAATCAGTTGCCGCCGCTACTGACTGCTCCTTGGGTTTTCCGCCAGCCAATTACAGGGTGAGATGCATTTTCTGGCGCTAGTACCGTATTTACGATGGTACCAGCAGCGCTTTTCAGTCCGGTCAGGAGTACTGTTGCGCGAGGACTGCTTGCTGCGGTTCTGAGATCTGGAGCGATCAGATCTCAGAGCAGCAATCTGATTGCCTAACTCGTCTATCCGCTCCAAGAGACTATTTAGTGTAGGTGTACCTGTAGCAGTAAAAACGTTTGCCTGACTTGGCTGAGCTTCAACAATTTTATCAGCAATGTCGGCTATCCTATCTAGACTGAGATCGGCCTGGGCTGCCAGGATGCCTTGTACATGCTGAGGCAATCGGCGAACCCAGAGCTGGCGCAGGATGTTGTCATCTGATAGGGTGTTACCAGCAATGGACCTAAGATGGCGGAGGAACTGGGACGGTTTTCTGTCTCCAAGCTCCTCATCACCTAACAACCGTCTTACCCGCTGCTCTTCAGATATAGAAAACCGTTTAATTAATGTTTCTTTGAGTGTCTGATATTTTCCTTCTGCCGGTGGGTTGATTACTATATCTTCGATTTCCCCAGCTACCTTGTGATCGATTTGACTGAGAACATAACTGTATTTGGTGATATCAGTATTTATGCCAGCCAATAGAAATTGGGCTTCAGCTTGTGCAAACCATACAGTAACTCTGTCAGACCAAAATGGTGGCAGCTTTACCGCTACCTTACACATGGCAGCAGCTATCTCTGGCTTAGACTGAGTATAAGCTTTTTCATGCTGTGCGCGCAGGGCAATGTTTTCAGCCTCAAGCATATTTAAACGTGCTTGGAGTTCATCAGACATAGTGAGGAATCTCAAATTTTTAATAAACCATGCAAAAATCCAAAAACCGCACAAAACACCGAGCTGGGAGTAGTTATTCTACCCGTGGGTAAGTGGTGAGGGTTAATATAAGTACAATATGAGCATGTAAATGTGAAACAACCCAAACAAATAATTATAAGAATGTGCAAACACCGATAAAATAAACACAAAAAATTAAAAACAAAAATTAAGTACACGGATATTAAGACAAACAAAAAAATTGTTGAAACAGTTAAACAGACATTATTAGCATTCAATGCATAATATAAGTATAGTATTCAGAGCAGTTTAAAAAGTTAGTAATAATAAAGAAAGCAGCGTACAACATACCAAAACATTTTTCAGCCCAACTTGAGGCAAAATAAAGAAAAAGAAATACAAATAAACACAAGAAATACAAGTGCAAGTAATGTGAAATGTTATTGTATTAACTAGCTTTTTTTTTTAAAAAAAAAAATAAAATAAAAAAATATCTTTAAAATAACAAAATAAACCTTTTTTATAGCTAATACTTAAGTGTCCAGTTAATATTTAAGTGGTACTTGCGTGGACCGGAACGTTAGTTGATGTCAATGTCAGCTGTCACTCACTGGAACTGTATTATTTCCGTCGGGTATCGACAGATGGCGCTCTATGCACTCCGTAAGATATCGATTTCCCAAGAAAAAAAAAACTTCATACTGGTCGGTATAGATGAATAATCACAATGTCTCCACACTTTCACATGCGTCAACGTACTCGGGAAAACGGCTGGAATGCAGGGATTGATATGAAAAACATGGAGTCTCGTAGTCCGCAGGGTAGCTCGTTTTTAGGCGGCAATGTCCGTAGCATGGAGCTTGTATCTCATGTACAGCAAGTCACAGGAGTTCGCTTCGTGAGATGTAAATTCACTATCACGTCGGGGTCACCACTTTGGGAACGCAAGAAGATAATGCTCGTTCCCTTTTGTTTACACTCACGACGACGAGGTTCGATGGAAATAAAAATCAAGTGTAGAAATAAAGATGTAATATGGAGACTTTCCTAATGATAAGCACACTTTAGCACTGTGAACATTGGAGGAAGGGTTTCAGTATCATATATTACAGATTCTAAGTAGAGTAACTATGACGCTACGCGAATCAGAGTTGTAACGGCTGTGTCGTGAAAAACTGAGTGGCCCATAGACTATATAGTCTGGTGTTGCCAGCGCTTATGGTTGCGTTCATTAACGCCACAAATTCAATCTCTAGTTGCTTTGAGGAGAAACCTTGAATATTTTGGTGAAATAACTGCATAGAATTCTGCTTAGCCCCTTTTTTACATTTAGCTATTTGAGAGCAACTAGAGCAAGAAGGTACATCGTTGTTGATAAGTTTAACTAAGTTGCCACTCGTACCTTCTATTGTCTTATTGACTAGTTTAAATCTAAAGTAATATTTGTATAATTACAATTAGTATAATTACTAATTAAAGTAGAACTATTTACAAAAAACGGTGACATACCACTTATGTCTGAGTTTATAATAAAAGCTAATAGCCGAGCTATTTGACGTCTAAAACTAATAGGCAGGTACGCATTATTCCTAGTTGACTTCAATTTCTGAACGAAACTGTTGGTGTCGAAAAATGACAACTTGTCACTATAGTGACTCGCTAATAATTGCATGCGATCGTTTAAATTATGGATAAAATGATTTTGCCTGCTTGACAACTTCTCAAAGTATGGAAAGGCACAAAGAATTATTTTCTTACAATTTAGTTTCAACAGTTGAGTGACATTGTCAGTTATATCATCAATTTTAACATTCGAACTGTTACCCACAAGTACAGTTATAATGGCATTAGGATTTAATTCCTTCCGAGTTATGGATGAGATTATCTGGTTGTAAGAAGCCTGAGGTGTACAATAATTTTGCGAAGAATGACTCAGATTATAACTAAATAATTGTCCAATTCCTTTTCCTAGACTATCTGAAAACATAATGGAGTAGCAACAGTGTGTATGACAACAAAGCGGAGAACTACTTTCTGTTTGTCCTACCTGTGATGACCCTTGTACGATGTCTGGTGAATTTTGAATGGGGATACAGTCCCGAGCACTTCCTAACTGGGTCCGGTCCTCCGTTTCCTTAGGTAGGAGAGTGTCAGGGGTCGATGCCCTTTGTGACGTACATTGAGTGTTGTTGAAGGTCATCATGTCTACACCGTCTGCATTATTATTACACCTATTGACTAACTCATTTGCAGCAAGGATATGTTCCTTAATTTGTTTTTGAGAGCTCACATACTTTGAATAACATAACTGTAATTGACGCTCTAGTACTTGAATTTCTGACTGTAAGTTTTGAGTGTCTATTTCATAAAAATTCTTGCTGTCTTCTAATTTAATTTGATAATTATTTAACTTTTTTATAAGAAAAACACGTTCTTTTCTTAGTTTAATATTGTTGGAACTATGTTTTTGTTGTTTCTTAAATTTATTGCATTTTCTGATAATTCTATTTAGTTTTGCATATTTTTTAATTTTATTTTGGCTTACTTTATAACTGCTACAATTATATTTCAGAATAGAACCTTCAGTAAGATCTATTGTATTTAAAGAATGTGGGTTGCAGTTTGAATCCAATAACTGACTATATAGGTGATCTGTTTCCCTAATCTGAGTACATTCTCTTTCTTTCTGAAACTTAATAATTTGTTTGTTAGCATGAAGCAGCTCATCTTCTAAGTCCCTAACCTTACATAAAGCCTCCTCATACAAGTTACTGCAGTTGATGAAACCATCTGTGACCACCCGCAGTTTGTCCCGTTCATCAACAACGTCCATGTATTGTTGATGCAGGTCCACTAGCTCCCGTTTCAAGCTTGTGTTTTTGAAAACGACCTTCTCGATTTCAACCTCGTGTTCGTCTCTATCCAATAACAGCTGTTGACATTTGCTGTTTGATTCCTTGAGTTCATCAAGGGCCGTTCTCAATTTGGCCTGCAACTCCTGAGTAGTAGCCTTACGGGTCATCACAGGCATGGTTTCAGGAAATAGAACTGAAAGTAGAAGTACAACGAACGGTGAGAACTAATTGGATGGATAAAATTATGAAAACTAGAATTGAAAGGAGAAAATAAGAATAGTCAGGAATATAATTATGATTAATAAACAAGTAACTGAGGTAGGTTTATGAGTATTACACAAAATTACTTGAATAATATGATTAAATTAAGGACCAACTTTTTCACAAGTTTGTTTTTTTAAATACATGTTTTTAATGTAAGATTTTTACTTTAAACACCTCCAGGGCCCCCTTACTATTCAATCCATCCATCAGCACAATGTTTTGAGTGCGTTACATTGAGTCCTACTGCGAAACGTGATTATTCAGCCCAAAAAAAAAAATGTGTGCGTGTAACCTTTACGCGCGATTGAAGTAAAACTTCTTTTTCTTTTATTATTATTTATTGATGAAAGAGTAAAATGTTCCTGGGACTCTGCCATTTCATTTAATATTCACTATTTCATTTTATATTCTATTTAAAATTCATTAATATCACTTTCATATTTTATAAATATTTTCATTTGTTAAATAAAATAATTGAGAGTAGCAAATTGAAGGTTAGATCAGCACATGTCAATATAATCTTGTTACTGAATATTATAGAATGTCGCAATCGTCAGAAAATTTATTATTAATTTACTTATTTTAAAAGTAATAAATAAACAAGTATATTTAGAGATTTTCAAAAAAATTTGCAATTTAAAATAACGTTTTTAAAACTGTTGAATTTTTCATTCACTTTGCTATTCACTTTGATCTTTGATCCGTTTGAAAATTTGGAAATAAATAATCCTAATTGATTATGATATTTGCCACTAGCTGGCGTATAAGTCAAGAAGCGTGGAGTATATGACATATACTTACGACCAATCAGAATTATTAATTTTAAATGGCGGAAACTACACAGACTATAGTAAGCGTTACTTCCGTCAGAAAAAAAATCTGAGTTACTCCCTAGTCGCGCCTAAAGAAGTTTTACTTCAAAAGTCGTTTCCCAGCACTAATTTTTGCGTTAAGTTACTTAGTTTGATGTACATAATGCTTGGTTGACGGCTTCGTGGAGAGTCTGTTTACACCCTGTATATGAGTTTCAAAAATATATTTTTTAATTTGTTGTATAGTATTTTATCCGTCTGTAAAGTATCCCCCCTCCCCATCAAATTGTTTCTGTATTTAATATCTCCCATTAATAGTCCGTTCTTCGTTGAGGTGAAAATGATGTAGCGTGTCAGTGACACCGTCCAACTATTGGAAAGTGTAAAGTCCCCAGCGTGGCGGATCCACCGGGATCCAATGTTCGGTAAGTTACTTGCGCAAACTTGCCCCAACTTTTAGCTAAGTGCCTTAAATTTTAAGTCAATTTTGTGTCCGCTCGGCGGTAGCGTCACTCGCATTTTGGGTATTTAAATATGCTACTAGGGATTCAGGGGCTACAAGGTAAATTTTCGTACTCAAGAATTACTCAAAAAGTAATTTTTCTTCTAACTTTATTCTACGGTTGTCTCTCGAGGATAACAAATTTAAATTAAGCGTCGATGTTTTTTTCTGGGAATAGTGCTGGGAATTATTTTAAAGTAAGGTAGCTTAAGCGGTCATTTGGGCCACAAAGTGGACTGATAAGTCCAGGAACCGGGGCAGGGATCCACGAAACACGTTTAGGGATAGTTGTCACAACTTTTTCAGGGTTCGTATTCCTGTTAAGTAATTACTAAAGTTTCAACGAAGTTGGGAATTATTTTTTGTTTACACTGAGGGACTAACAAAGTGTGTTTTTTGTTACGCTGAAAGTTTTGCCTTAAAACCACGTAATCTTGACTCTCGGAGGAAAAAAAGTAAATTTTGTCGGCAGTAATTTTTGGGAGGAATGAAATTGGTGTGTTGTCTCAAGAGCCAGCGGTTCCAGCCATTCGTTTTGCCGACGATTGTTCTATTGTGTTTACTAACGTACAGAGGAATTGAACATTTGAACTAGTTTCAGTACATGTGTCCAGATGTCGCAATATCTTGGCTGCTCAACATTCAGAGCGCGTCGGGATAGTTCGGGAAACTCGTGCCAAACACTACGTGTGCGCTTCCCTACTATTTGTTAATTACGTTATTACATTTAGAACGCTAAGGTTCAATTTCTAAATACAGTTACGAGCTAAATATTTCAGTTTGTTTTCAAAAACGAAAACTTTTGTGCTAAAATAAGTTAGGTATTTATATCCTTAAGTTCAGAATACGAATTCCTAAAACTCATTCCTCTTCACAGAATAATTTATATTTACATTTCGCGAATAGAACAAAATTTAACTTAGAAAGGTAAATAAAACATGTTTATTGTCAGTAATAATTCATCCATTAAAACTATTTTCCCACGACGTGACCTGACCTGTCAGTTAAACTAAACTAAATATCTACATAAACATGGCGTTATAGCGTTATCTACGGACAGATAGCCACCATCGTCCATAACTTGCTATAATCCCTTAATCGCTTAGCGGTAACCAAACGTAAAGATGGAGAGAACTATTAACAGTTGCCGTACTGTTCGCGCTCGAGTACCTTTAGATCGAATATGTAGGTAACTATGTATAGGTGTAGTATAACTAATTGAGCAGGTATGGACAGGGCTGCGGGACTGTTCGAAAAAAATACCGCGGCCCTGGAACACAAAGGGCAAGGAAAGAACACGGATGGGTTTTAGTCAGTACAAGTTTGACACTCCCTTCCGCTCTGCCCAGAGCGGGAAAAGTCATTTGATGATTTCCCACCCGAAAAAAAAAAGAAAACAAAAAAAAACATGTACGGACAATGAATTATATTTTTGTTTAAATCGACGCATTGCATTATTTTCCGTGTTATAGCTATGTTTACAAATGACAGATTTTGATTTGGATTACTGGACAGTTTATGTTGGTAGATAATTAATTTCCCTGGCTTCACTGTAACTTTATTTCGTGTATGATCAGAAAGAGAGGGGTTTTGACCCAAATAAAACCAAAATGTGTAATATAATAAAACCAATATGATTTTATTTATAAAACCACGACATTGGCATCATAAACAAGCTCACATTGTTTCCATTATCGGATAAAAGAGAGCATTTTGTAGAATGGAGTTAATAAATTATCAAATCTAAATAAATTTACCAGAACCCATTATTTACTGTTGAACCATTTAATTTTTTACTCAATTTGAGCTGCGAAAAGGCTCCCATTAACTTTTTATGTGGCGCCAAATATACAAGAGTACACAAATTACATCGAGCACCTAATCTGCATGTTAAGTAATTAACGAATAATGACCAAAAAACCGGGACGTGCTGAGAATGAATGAGGGTCCAAATAAATGAGATCCACCGCCTTTTTGTAATTACTTTTACATCTACTGAGATGAAAAGATAGGTCCAACATTTAAGACGCATAAATTACAACTGTGTTGCCCCACAACTTTTCAATATAAAGCTTTCATGTTATAGTACAGAACATAAAATTGCGTCGGCTATTGCCGTCTAGAGACGGCAGTACTGGTAGAATTACTACAAAACAATTTGTCTCATAATGCAAGTCAAAGAAAGTGTTGTCAATGCCGCCTTATACATAATCAGATCTGTCAGATAGATAATAAGGACCCACTCGAAACAATTATCTGTAAGTGATACAAATATATTTGTGTGAGCTGGACGCAGAAAGACACCAAAGCCAATAAGACGCACAGTGAGTTTGATTAAATCTGAATGGAAATAAAAATGACGCAATCGATTTTACGAAAACTGTCATGCGAACGAAACGGCTAACATGCATCCTGCGATTTATAAGTCCCTGATATTTGAAACTCAGGAAAGAATCTGACGTTCCAAATCGCAAACGAATGGTCCGAAATGCCGTTAGTCTAGCTAGACGCAAACATCAATCTGAATGTTTAAAAATTGGTACAATATCGATTGATTGCTCAGTTTTTAGCATATCTCATAAAAAAATGCCGTATGATTCATCTGTCTAACATTTGTCCAACGATGTTGGGCTCAGTTTCCCGTCTATTCGGATGCAGCTGAATACAATATTCCGTGTATTTTCCACGGAATGACTGCCAATCTGACCACTTTGACACTGATTAGACTTTCAGCCGTCTGACTTCCCGTGATGACTTTCAAAGATCTAGAAATGAGCGCCAGGAGTAAACGCTTCACGTGCTATCCATGGGCGGAAGGGTCTTGTAATACCATGGTCACCTATCCACGGAATGACCTCAACAAGTGAAGCTTGACTTTCAATCGACCCGTACGGGTGTTAATTTTTATCCACGAGGCCTTCAACTAAACCCTATCTACAAAAAAATGATAGAAGATAAAAAATGAAATATTATCCACACCAATCTTAGTTAAACAGTTTTTCTTGTGGCAAACGGGATAAGCAAGTCAGATCTTCATCTAGAACATGTTATAACTTTCAACACCAAGTTGGTACAACATTTTTTCCAGTGAAATCCATTTTCAGAATCTCTATTATCATTTTTTTGGTTTGACGTCTGATTTGGTTCGTTTGATTTCGTCAGCATATTTTATTTTATGGAACAAGAACTTCAAGCACATCAGCACTTTTGTTCTTGTGACAGAAAAGGAACAGTCAAGCTCTTGATCTTTGTCTAAAACAATAATGTTAGTAATCCGACTATCGGGATAATCGCATACATATATAATGATGAGCTCTCTAAACTTCACAAATAGCAATTGACCTAATATTTGCGTCTAACTCCAGGCTCAATTTGAACAGTAATTTGCACGAATCCATCCCTTAATTGGTTAAATCTAGATCGTATATCTAGTCTCAACTATGTCTAGGATTCTAGGTAGATACGATCTATCGATCTAATTCGCTAGCGTCCGTCCGTTCTAACTGAATTATATGTTTAACACCATCGGTACGGGAATTAGATACCTTTTCTATTTTTACTGGGCCAAGGAAAATCTGATATAACTTAAATACCTCACACCGTGTGGGTTGTCTTAATTAGTGTGGCAACTATAGACTTTTCGTCAACAATATGTTATTTTGACCTCTGAAGGTACCAATATTAATATAATTAGAGAACCTACGGTATCCTCAATTCTGAATAAATATGTAAAACATGATACTGTTGTGTCGCCCTACGATGTTTACTTGAATAAACAATTTGATTGGTGTTTGGTAAACAAGCCGAGATCTACGTAAATATGAATATGTCCGAGATTAACTAAAGACGTTTGTATGACTTATTGATAGTGTTATATGTTTTTTGATGATTCCCTACACTAGAGGTTTCTCCTGCATCGTGGGTGCGTTTACAAACATTAAAACTCACATATACGGGGTGTAAACAGACTCTTCACGAAGCCGTTAACCAAGCGTTATGTACATCTAAATAAGTAACTTTACGCAAAAATTATTGCTGGGAAACGAAATTTTTTTTGGGTTAAAAAATCACATTCTACGTCATGACTCCATGTAACCCATTCAAAACATTGTGCTGATGGATAGATTGAGTAGTACGGGGGTCATGAAGATGTCTTAAGTAAGAAAAAAACATTAAAAACATGTATTTAAAAAAAAAACTTTTTTTTTAAATACATGTTTTTAAATACATAAAAATTGGACTTTGGCCCCCAATATCTCCGTAACTAGAAGGTTCCCAGGTGTGGTCTAGAACAAAAAAATGATCGCAATGACGGGGAAAACAAGTGCCTTTCGGCTTTGTTAAGAGTCTGTTTACACCCTTTATAAGCAGCCCAGACCTGGAAAAAATCTGAAGGCCATACCAAATATTTTTTCCATGCAGGCATCGTACCCGCAACACGCAGCGCAGCAATCAATCGCTCAGCCCCTGCGCCAACCGTGCCGTCAAGTATAAATTTAAATGATGATTTCTATACTCTCATTATAGGAAATGACATTAAAAGTCTGTTAAACGAAAAAAATCTTAGGTTCAATGAATCATATCTGCTGAATTCGTTTATTTTGTTTTTGTTGACATTTGAATAGTAGTTTTTAGCTCACTCAGATTATGTCTATCACACTTTTCTCAAAGTTTACACTTTTTTGCGCGACCTAAGTGCAGATCTAACGATCTAATATGCCTTCATAATTCATCATCATCATCACCGAACTATAATGTTCACATTGCTGGGACACAGGCCTTCTTTCTATGAGAGGGAATGGGCTATAATCCACCACGCGGGCCCAGTGCGGATTGGTAGACGTCACATGTCTTCGAATTTTTTGGTTCTAGGACATGCCGGTTTCCTCACGATGTTTTCCTTCACCGTTTTTGAGAGCAGTGGTAATGAAATAAATTACACAAAGTAATGCGCCTGCCTGGGTTCGAACCCACGACTTACTGTTCGTAAGTCGGGGTCGCTACCACTGGTCCACCACTGCCTTCATAATTATTATATATGAAACCCGTTCCCATTCAGAACCTAAATGTGACTACGACACAAAATTTCTAAGCACGCGTTTCTAACACTATGATAGCAGAGGAATTCAAAGCGCTTTGTAAGTTACCGAAGTATGACATAATACAAATGCACAGTACACAGAATACCTGACAGTTCCTGTAAGTCCTTCCCAAACACCGTTACTGTTAGCAAAAGCGATTTCACTTGCAATAAGCCAGAGTACATTCTCGGATTGATATAAAGGGGTTGTAGTCGCACACACATTGAAATAAGACTGGCTGTCTCCTCGGCAACCCTTTGGTGCTTCTCTCAAAGTCGTAATAACTAGGTTCTGACTGGAGCATTTAGGATAGTTGGTTCTGTGTGCTTTCTGGGGTTTTGTGTTGGCTTTGCAAACTGTGTTTATTTAAAACTAGCGACCCGCCCCGGCATCGCACGGGTGCAATGTTGTACATACAGGGTGTCTCTTACTCTTCACGAAGCCGTCAACCAAGCATTATGTACATCAAAATAAGTAACTTTACGCAAAAATTATTGCAGGGAAACGATTTTTTTTTGGGGTGAAAAGTCACGTTTAACGGCATCACTCAATATAACGCATTCAAAACATTGTGCTGATGGATTGGATAATAAGGGGGTCGTGAAGGTGTCTGACATTAAAAACATGTATTTAAAAAAAAAACTTGTGAAAAAAGTGGAGTTTTGACTCCCAATATATCCGTAACTAGAAGGTATAGTCTAGAACAAAAAAAAATATCGCAATAAGGGGGAGAATAGTGCCTTTCGGATTCGTTAAGAGTCTTTTATAAATATTTCTATTGAATCATTCTATCTATTGCTGAAAACTGCATTAAAATCCGTTGCGTAGTTTAAAAGATCTAAGCTACCTTATTTAAACAAAGTCACTCCCGCTGTCTGTAGACAGCGGGAGTGACTTTGTTTAAAATAAGTAAAGATTGCGGCTTTAATTTTTCTGGTTTTACTGACTTAAACTGGCGTAATATTGGCAATTTTCGGTCGTTGTATATTTGTTAAAGAATATTGCCATATTATGAATGATGAATTGCGTTGGCTAACTTGGAAGTCATTAAACAGACTCCAAACCCTAGTAGGCCGAAAAAAAAACCTGCAAAACCTGCTGAAAAACCTGCTCATGGTGTAGTTTCATAAATGACTCCGCCCTGGAGTGTATTCGTGGTTTTATCTATACTAATAATTTTAAAGAGGAATTGTATTTATGTATTTTTGAATGAATAATCTTAAAAACTACTGGACCGATTTGAAAAATTCTTTCAGCAATGGATAGCTACGTTATCAGCCAGTAAAATAGGCTATACTTTATCCCCGTACTCTTACGGGAACGGAAAATACGCGGGTGAAACCATGTGACGTCCGCTAGTTCTACATACAGTGGGGTACTTAATGTCGTACCCTGCGTGACCTGACGTTTGTTCATTACAGTAACTGTCGCAAATCTAGTAGGTATGAGCTTATAAGAACAATAAAACAAAAATTGTTTAATTGTGAAGATTTTGACACATTCCTGTGTTATTAAATAACATAACAAATCATCACGCCTGTAATACCCCAAGGGTTAGGCAGGTTTATCTAATAGTTCACTCACATTTCGCCAGGTATGTTTAAGTTCCATGCAATAGGGGGTGAGCCTATTGCCATCAACAGGGCGCAAATCCAGACTCCGTGGATACTACTGAGAAATTTCTGATAGAAAAACCCAATAACACTTTGCCCGACCCGGGAATCGAACCAGGACCTCATGTTCAGCAGTTGTGCTTACGACCCCTAGACCAACAAGGTAGTTACTAAATGAAATATGCGATATTGAGACAATTCAATATTGAATAGATTAAATACCAATTATTATCAACGGTGGTTAACTTGTTTCATAATCTACGCCATCAAAAACATCGGTACGAAATTAGTTTGACTCACAAGAAGTTTTTCCAATTACATTCCCATTTTTGTCCTACTTCCAAAACTAACTTCATTTGTTTATATTACTTTATATTTTTCCTTACCGACCATTTTCCTGCTATTTCCCATAGAGAGTGAGTAGTTACCTAAGTGGAGGTTATAGGCAGGGTTTTAACTATGATCGCTTGGGTCAGCAAAGTTTGATTAGAGTAGATAGTATGGTGGTAAGTATTTTCATTAAATTAATTAAATAATGGTACCTAAATGTAGATAAACTTCTTATGATAAAATATCATTTATTTCGTTAAAACTAAAGGTATAACAAGACCTTAAGTTTCCATTAACCATTAAACCATTACTATAATCGTACTAGGATATAGGTGTATAGCACTCGCAAGGTTAGAGATATACGTAAAAACTATTTCTATGCTTTCTTACAAGTATTGTTAAGCATTTCGCAACTAAGCTAAATTGTCAGTAGCAGCCACGGAGTCTGGATTTGTGGCCGATTGATGGCAACAGGCTCGTCCCATATAACTTGGGACTTAAACATAACTGGCGAAATGTGGATGTACTATTAGGTACACCTTTGCCTTACGCTTTGGTGATTACAGGCAAGATGTTATGTATATGTTAAAAAATATTTAAACAGCTATAATTGTCATCGACTATAATATAATAATTCAAAAACGTGTCGAAATGTATGTAGCAACGTAAAAGGTACGTATCTAGCCGTCCGTAGATTTAGCTATCTCCAAGGACTGCGTTCCGTTGCTCGAAAAATTCAGTTCGGCACTCCGCTCCACAAAAATATGTCGAGAAAAGTGAATAATGTATTGAACGGTATAAAGTTATGTGGCATACTTCAAGTTTAAGCTTGATTTAACTTGCAGCTAGCCAGTTCAGCTTCAGCTTCGTGTTCAATTTATGTTTAGATTCCGAATGCCAAATTGGTGGTATGAGAACTGTTTCCAATTATTGAATTTCAGAAACTAAATTCTCTGTATATGGGGTTTTCGATGGACATGGTCATGGTCCAAAATACTAGCTGTTGCCCGCGACTTTGTTCAAATATTGATGTGTATGTGCGAAAATATCGTGAGGAAACCGGCATGTCCTAGAACCAAAAATTCGAAGACATGTGACATCTACCAATCCGCACTGGGCCCGCGTGGTGAATTATAGCTCATTCCCTCTCATAGAGAGGAGGCCTGTGTCCCAGCAGTGGGAACATTAAAAGGCTGATGATGATGATGATGTGTGAAAAAAAAGAAGGAACCATGTCTGGCGTGGTTTACTGAACCACGCCAGACATCCATCCGTCTAAATTTATATAAAAATACAGTACCACAAATTATAATAGTCAGAAAACAAAGTCAAAGTTATTTCTTTGCCAGAAGAAATCAGAATGAAAGTGAAAGAAAGAATTGTTTTATAAAACTGTCTAGCCGATAAGATATCATTTTTTGTTCCATTTACTGCTAAATTCATTAGGCTTTTATGTATAAAACTTCTTTGAAGGTCTAGTTTTTTATTTTACAAAATATTAGCGCCATTTTATAAATTTTCCTCAGTAACTACAAATTCAAGAAAGATAATGATAAATATGTTTGAGCCGTTTGTGGTTGAAACACTAGGGCTATGGGGTCCGAGTGCCCACTTAATATTTTGGGAAATTACCAAGCGGTTGGTTGACTCTTCACGTGACTAGAGCCCGGGCCTATTTTTGGCCACAGAATCAGCATTGCCTTCCACCGTGCAAAAAAAAGAAGGAACCAATGTGCTATTCCAGACTATACAAATCTACATACATTGTAGTTAGTAAATAAAGAAAGATAAATAAAGATAAACTTACCTAAAAAACTCAACAGCAAATACGTGCAGATCTTCATCTTCCCAGTATTCCTGTAAATAAAAGAAGAAACAATTTTGAAATCTTTTTTCAAACTACATTAAGCGTGGTCGTTTTTAAAGAAATGTCTTCAGCAAATATTTTGTAAGAGGTGATGCCGTAAATTATTCTGTCAACATTAAAGATAAGTTGGTTTATTTCTTTTCCGTTTAAAGGTATTTCACAACTACCTTAAGGCAAAGTACTTTTATCGTTGATTTAAATAAAATACACTGATGTAGAGGTACCTAAGTTGCTTGTTACTATGATACATATTATTTATTACTTTTTATTTTCAGAGAATTTACTTAAAGGAGGCAGGATTTTGTAAAAACTTAAGCGTATAAAACACTGTTGCATCAATATAAAACCAAAAATCGGTTTACAAAACGTAAACAGAACGCTACGTACGACAAAGGTATATACAATGTGTCCGGTCTTGGACTAGTGATATTTTAAGTACTATATATACCTAATAACTATTTTAATACTATACATACTTCCAATCCACTTCCCCGCTATTTGGCAGCCATTTCGTTTTGTTATTATTTTTGTAAACTCTACACGTGTGTACAAAAAAAAACATATCTCTCAAATTTTTGGTTTGACTGAAATAAAAATAGGCTTATTCGGAGGGCAACAATATTGCTATGGTTAACATTACGAAATATTTTTTGTAACTTTCAGAAAAAAATATTAAACTCAATAAAAGTCGAAAAAATATATGCAAATTGACAATTTTTTTGTGGACAAACAAACTAATTTTTTAACAACAAATTCTTAGCAAAACAACAAATTTGTATATTAGAATAGTTGTAATATAAGTACCTAGAATATCGCTTGGCCATAACCGGACACATTGTATAAACGGAGGTAGGAGGTATACATACAAGGTCCAATAATTTCCCAAAACACGGTCCCACAAATTATCGCTTACAAGACATCGGTCCTTTATCACAGCCCCTTGTTACGAGTGACTATCGAATTGGAAGTCAGTGACCTGACTAAGTGCTAATACGAGAAGGGGAGATGGGAAACAGGATTCCTCCGACACGGTCAAGATGAGCCGGTACCCTGTACAGCCTCTAACAATTTACTTATTGAGTTATAACTTTATATTCTTGGCGGCGAGCATGTGGTCCTTGTGTTCGCAGAAAATTTTGTTCGAGATTTGAAGTCATTGTCCTTTGTGACGTGTATGTAGTTCATGTAGTTCTTCGAGAATATAACTTATTTCTCAATATAATAATTCGTATAATTTGCCAACAGGTTTAAATATTTGTATTTTTATGATTTAAACGGGCTACAGTAAAATATAAAAAAAATATAACGATAACATTAGACTCCAGTCAAACATAGTTTCCGATTCAGCGATTTCCAAATCCCTGGTATTTAGTAGGTATTTGAATCTGGATAAGCATGAATTAGCAATTATACATAATTATTCTGGCTCCTGAGCTAAGTGAAACGGCCTTTGGATTTGGGTACTTAAGCATCTAAATCTGCCATTTGTGTTTATCTACTGTTCTAGCTTCGACGCCCGTTCCGTCTGCGTGGTAAGTGCCTATATTTTTCTGATTAAATCAGGAAAAACCGGCCAAGTGCAAGTTGGACTTGCGCACCGAGGGTTCCGTATAAACTTGTAGGTATTTTGTTATTAACCTACATATTTGCGGTTTTCAGTCAGTTTCAGTTTTTTTTTTCCTTTACATTTGCTCTAAGACATTGCTTCTTGCCAAATTTCGTGGTTCTATAAATTTCAACTTGCTAGGTCCACCCGTTCCTGATAAGATCTGTAGTGACACACGGACAGACGGACAAGAGAATGATCTAATAAGGGTTCCTTTATACCTTTTGAGGTACGGGACTAGTGGTCGCAAGCGTGACTAAGCATCAGATCCAGTAAGTGTTATTGGGTTTTTCCATCATGAATTCCTCAGTAGGAGCCACGAAGGTTGGATTTGTGCCCGGTTGATGGCACACCTATCGTGTTACATGGGACGGGAGGGTGTACTAGTAGGTACACCTCTGAATAACCCTTCGGGGATTATAGCGTGATGTTATATTATGTAAAAAAGAAAAAGATATGACATACAGCTACACTCAACAAAGAAAATACCCACTTAAATTGTATTCCTTTTCCCTATCCTCATACATATTTCACCAGTATACATACGACAATACCCACCTACTATCGAATAGAGAGTAACAGGTGCAGATTTGATATTTCAATCCATTTTACGAATATTCTGGTCCTTGCATAATACTCGTCTGTCCCCAAACATGTGACGGTTTGAGAAAAGTCCCGAAGTCTTAAGAGGAAATATGGTAGGACGGTAGGTATTTGAAAAAGCTATCGCTTTCTCTGCGAGCGTGATTTCGACATTGGTGCGATAAAGACCACTATAGTAAAATGTCATAATTCGAGGTTTGGCTTTCGACTATTTCCTCCTCCAATATTCGACCAATTTAAAAGATATTTCATACAATAAAATAAGAAGGATATATACGAAAAACATAAAAACACAGTGTTCTTACGTTTTTCGTTTTTCATTAATAGTTGTCAAATTTGTACAATAGGCCTTTGTTAAGTAGGCAATTTTGAGCATTTTGTAACGGTTCTAGTGCTTATACAGATTATGTATCTTCAAAAAGGAAAATATAGGGACATAGAAGAGGTTGACGACGTTTAATAAGTGCCCATCTGGGCCTATGTGAAATATAATATTTTGATTTGATGTTGATATTTATTTAACTGTACAAAATCATAGCTTTAAAATCCTAAACCAGAAAGATAACAGGCGAGAGTGTTTGTATGGAAAAAAGACCACCCATATTTCCTCTTAAGGTCACAGCACGCATATCAACACGGAAAGGGATCGTCACCCTATCAACGCGATTGGCCGACGGAGCCGTAAGCGCAGCGTCGCTTCGTCGCCTAACCGTAGCTGAGTCGACGTATCGGAGCTGCTGATCCGTTTTGGTTACGTGCTTACGTTAAGTTGACGCCTGTTTGAAGTCGAGGTGAAAGGCGATAGGGTGACAATCCCTATCCGAGTTGATATGTGTGCTATGACTTTTATAGTACAAAATCTTATGGTACGGAATCCTTAGGTACAAAATGTTACGGTAGTAAATCTCTGTAGCAGCAGGTGGCCGGCTAAGCTGTTTGCTACCTTTGTTAATAACAAAGGTAGCAAAGAACTGACTTAAAAGACTTACGTACAAAAAATGAAGTTTTGTAAAAGCCACATGAAAGTGGGCAGCCTTATAAATTTTCTTTTCAGACCAGTTAAAGACCTTTATGTAATAGTTTAATGGTTTTCTTTCAGCTTTTTGTAAGGACCTGAAAATGGCGTTTCTTGCTTTTTGTTCCAATGAAAGTAAGTTTAATTTAAAAGTCAATGTTTTCGTTACATAACATCACGCCTGTAATCCCAGAAGGGTTAAGCAGAGTAGTGCCTAATAGTAGACTCACATTTTGCCAGTTATGTTTAAGTCTCATGTAGCAGGGAGCGAGCCTATTGACTCAGCATAAACACAGACTCCGTGGCTACTACTTGGAAATTCCTAATGAAAAAACCGAATAACACTTTGCCCGACCTGGGAATCGAACCCAGGATCTCATGCTCAGTAGTCTCGCTTGCGACCACTAGACCAACGAGGCAGTAAATGTTCACTGGTGATAGAAAAATAATAAGTAGTACGTATGTTAGTGATTCTTACATTCGTTCTAATCCGACGAAAATTACTTATGTTTTTAGACAGATATCAATTCCGAAAAAAAAATATTGAAGTAGGCAATGAAATTAAGGCAGGTACACACAGCAATACAATTATGAACACCAACACACTTCAACACGGAGGAATCCAATTGATTACGTATCAGTTATTTGCCATTAAACTGTTACCCATTAAAATCGCTTTCTCCATTAATTAGGTTCGTTAAACACCTGCGTTTACGTCAGCATAATTAAATTACGTATCCCGATAACATTGTGCCCCGGGAACATGGTACTCCGGGATCATTGTGCCCCGGGATCATTGGTCGCATACCGATTCATATTAATTACTGTAATGACGTAACGTACAGTACGTGCTTAACGGAAATGTACTATTTGCAGGAATGTATTAAATCAAGTTGTCATTGATTAAATTAATAGGGCATAATTGCATTAGAAGAAGGAGCTCGTGGCTAAATAATAACAGACGCTCGGGTCGATCTTTAGGTTAAGCCCTGCTTGCCTAGGTTGGTCTGTGGATGGGTGACCACCCGTTACATACCGAGTTTCCACCGTGCCTCGCAAAGCACGCTAAGCCGTTGGTCCCGGCTGTCTTTTGTAGATCTTTGACAGTCGTTACGTAGTCAGTGGCCCAAAAAGTCTGACAACCAATTCAAAGTCTTACCAAGGGGTATCGTATTACCCAGTACTAACTGGGTTGTGGAGGTCAGACAGGCAGTCGCTCCATGTAAAATACTGGTATTCAACTGCATCCGGTTAGACTGGAAGTCGACCCCAACATAGTTGAGAAAAGGCTAGATGATGATGAATGGCAATAAGGAAGATTTTTCTTTAGAACCTTCATGTATGCTAGAGAGGTGAATTAGTAGTTATGAATGTTAAAGACTCTCTCTATTTGAGCAGTACGTTCTAATCCTACTTCCTACTGATATAATAATATTATAAATGCGAAAGTTTGGATGATTTGGATGGATGAATGGATGTTTGTTGCTCTTTCACGCAAAAACTACTGACCGGATTTGAATGAACTTTGGCACACAGATTATAGCCTGGATTAACACATAGGATACTTGTTATTCCGATAGTACGATGCCGTGGGACATTACCGATCTCGACGCGGGCAAAGCCGCGGGCATAAGCTAGTAGCTACATAAACCATCCAGCTCTAGCCTGAATATATTCGGATTTTGAAAGCAGGTAACTTCAAAGTAATTTGAGCCTTAACCCCTTTTCAAGATACTCTCACCTATAAATCGTACTTCTTCGTAAACAAGTCCAAATTAATGAGCAAAGTAATAACATCAATTCAGTCGTAAATTCCAACCCATTGTTACGAAAAGTGCTGCCGCCTGTAGGAACGTTCGAAAAACGGTACAGAACCCAATAAAAGAACATAAATTTTGTTCACAACAGGGCAAATATCTCAATTTATTGGTATGCTCTCGAATGGGAGACTTGGGTCCCGTTCCTGGGTTAATGCGGGATCAATACTGGCCCGCATTCATTATCATTAATGTTAATTTGAACGGAGTTTGGGTGAGAGGACCACGTGTGTGAGAGGAACAGGTCACTAGATTATCTTACTGTTACTTAATATATACAGGGTGTAAACAGACTCTTCTAGAAGCCGTCAACCAAGCATTATGTACATCAAACTAAGTAACTTTACGCAAAAATTAGTGCTGGGTAACGACTTTTTTTTGGGCTGAAAAATCACGTTTTACAGTAGGACTCAATGTAACGCACTCAACATTGTGCTGATGGATTGAATAGTAAGGGGGTCCTAAAGATGTTTAAAGTAAAAAACTAACATGTATCTTAAAAAAAACTTAAGAAAAACTTGGAACTTTGACCCCTTTGGAGGTATGGTCTAGAACAAAAAAATGATCGCAATGACGGGGAGAACAAGTGCCTTTCGGTTTCGTTAAGAGTCTGTTTACACCCTTTATAGTATTATACTCGTAAATGCGAAAGTTTGTGAAGATGGATGGATGGATGGATGTTTGTTACTACTTCACGCAAAAACTACTGACCAGATTTGGATGAAATATGGCACACAAATAGTTTCTAACCTGGTTTTACACATAGGATACTTTTTATCCCGGTAGCATGATCCCGTGGGACAATTAGCGAACTCCACAAGGGCAAAGCCAGGGACTTTAGTTAGTCTGTTGATAATGTGCGTATGTTCTTGTTTTCTTTAAGTTACTCCTTAGGATACTTTAGCCTAGGTAAAGGTAAACTTCTAAGGTAAACTTCTGTTAAATATCGCTTGTAGCGATAAGCCAACGTTGTACCCTGGAAGTTACTGTTTGTGTATGAGCTGAGATGGTAATGAGCTGAGTTAAATGTTGATACAGTTAAGCATGTAATAAAAAATGTAGTGGTAGTATATATGTACAGACGCCAGCAGGTCGAACTACCCGAAACTCTTTAGAAACCTAATGCTATAGAGATAAAGTTGAAAATCGATTAAAGAAATTTGACAGATTGTAGTACCTTGATGTGCTGGCATCTGTACATAAAATGAGTAATCACGCCATCATTTACTTTAATAAACTTAACTTAATACATTTATTTTTAATTATTTATATCACATTTTTAAGAAATAATTAAAAATAATACGCGAACAGCAAGATTCTACATTATTTTATTATTTTCATAAACAACAAAAATCTGATGCGTACCAGTATTGCTTAGAAAAGCTGCAACAAAATAAGATTCACAGATAGGTTGTTCGTTATACCTTTATAATTTCAACATGTATTAATGACCACTCTAATCTCGATCAACAACCAATAACCCCAATACAAACACACAACTTAATTAACAAAACACAATCAGATCCCCCTCAACACAACAGCCCCCCGCGAAATCAATTTATGACCGCCACCGGAACGCAGAACACACCAGGTGTGACCAAACGGCACAACTTTTTATACGGCCGGGCGCCCGTAAATCTAGCGGCAGTAACCGATTCGAGAAACACCCACAATGTCTGCTAAAGTGATACAATAACACCGGGAGAGCCTATTTTTAGCTTTGCGTTGGATTTAGCGGAGAATTTACTTTAAAAGAGAGAGCATTACACGACATCGCGACTGTATTCCCTGGGGAGGTATAGTACCTGCTTACACCCTCATAAATGTGGGTGTCAGTTATGCTTAAGTTTTATATAATATGGGGGCGAACGAATGGCCACTTTTTTGTTACTGCCCGGCCCGTATTGTCCCTCTACTGAGCAAAGGGACGCCTACCCGCACTCCTCCTCTATCTATCCAAAACTACAATGCCTTTAATAGGGTACATTACCAATAAAATCTAATTAGTCCGTCAGATACATTTTCAAAAAAGATTGGACACATATTTTTTTCTTTTTTCACGTAAACAAAAAATGAAGAGGTTACAGTGCGTCGACAACTCGTGTGACATCACTATGTCAGTACACTTTTACTGCCGAAGTGACGTCACAAGCCCCCACTCATGATCTTTGATGCGTTTTATCTTCGTCAGTTTTTATTGATTTGATAAAACAAAACATACGTATCCCATATTTTTCGATAATCTAACTGACGGATTAAATAGAATCATATATTTTTTACTCAGGAAACATCCCTTAGTGGCGGTACTTTCATACAAGCCTAAAAGTTTGGCTTGTCTTTAATGTATAGTTTTGTATAACGGGCGGTCTGCAACTTCACGTTCAAAGCGCGTATTTTGGCTTGCCCTTATATCACCTTCATGATGTTAAGGTTTCTGAACACTCTGCTTGCTTAAGGGCTCGCCGTATTGTTGGCCATTAGGTACGCCACTCACTGTACCTATTGTCATTGACAGGACATAAACTCTGACTTTCAGTGAAATGAAAAACTCGACAACACTCTACTCGACATGGGTATCGAATCGTTCTGTATGGTGTCGGACGTAAAGAATAGCACCATCCCATATCTTCCCGTGGGTGTCGTAAGAGGCGACTAAGGGACTTAGCAGAGAATGGGCAGCAGCATTCTCTGTGCTTTTGTAACAACCGTACTGGAATCGCCAACAAGCCTGCCAAGCGTGGAGATATGCCAGCAGTGGACGTCTTTCGGCTGAAATGATGAATGATGAGGGTATCGAATCCTGGATTCCACGCTCAGCAATCGTGATCTCTGAAGCAAGCTAAACTAACTTGTAGGGACTGGGTTTAGCTAGATAAGTAGGTACCAACAAGCCAAGGACGAAAAAAAGACAGATTTTTCAACAAGAAAACATTATGTTTATTTATATTTAGTACATTCTAATCTTCACCTGTTACAAAAGCGACCTTTACAAAATGAATGGAGGCGGAAAGTGGAGAGACTGGTAATATTCTAAGTGCCAACACGTTTTTAGGTAAAAATATAAAATAATGAAAAAAATCAACGGCATAAAAATCCCGCTCCATTTTTGCTAACGACCTAGGTACCTGGTAAGTACATCGTTATAGGTACAGCTCATTAAACTAAAGGTTTTTAGAAAAAAAACTTTAGATGGCGTCGTAAATCACCTGTTTGGTTCTTAAAATATTGCTAAAACCATTGAGTAGGTACTTGAAAAACATTGTATTTACTCTTGTTTTTTATTCAAGACTAGTGTTATGGAGAGCCTACTTATGTACATCTTTAATCAATTTAGAAAAACAGGTCCTCTATATTTTTCAAAGTCAGCCCGATACTCTAACTACTTATAAATGCGAAGGTTTGTGAGGAACGTTGTATGAGTGTTTGTTATTCTTTCACGGAAAACTACTGAACGGATATTGATGAAATTGGGCATGCAGTTGGTTTTACACATAGGATGCGTTCATTACTGCCGCATTGGTCTAGTGGTCGCAAGCGCGACTACTGAGCATTAGGTCCTGGGTTCAATTCCCAGGTCGGGCAAAATGTTATTGGGTTTTTCCATCAGAAATTTCTCGGTAGCAGCCACGGAGTCTGGAGTTGTGCCTGGTTGATGATAATAGGCTCGCCCCCTATTACATGGACCTTAAACATATCTGGCGAAATGTGGGTGTACTTATTAGGTACACCTCTGCCTAACCTTTCGAGGACTACAGGCGTGATGTTATGTGATTCGTTCGCTTGCGATACTTTCCGACCTTAACGCAGGCGAAACCGCGGGAAAAAGCTGGTCATCAATAATATTTTAGTTTCCTGAAAACCCCACTCAATCACTTCATCGCTAAGCTTTATTTTACATTAGTGAATTGGAAAAACTGCACGAAGTACGCGACAAAATCCAATCCATTGTGGTTGAACGCGACGAAAATCCACTCATGTGAGTGCTAGAAGAATTAATAGCTGTTCATTTGTCATTTCAGGCGCACGTGCTGCCTACCCAGCGTAATGGATAATACACTTTTATTTATATACCACTTTTATTTAATATGGAAAAAGATTTTTACAATTACAATCCTAAATGTATGACAGCCTAGTACTCCTTTCTTTTCTCATCGCATTTTACAATTGGAAAACCTTGCTGCATTTTTTTTGTTTTTTTTTTTCTGGGCGGTGGGGCCAACTTATTCCTCCTTACATTTTTCCACATGCTTGTACTTAAATTTGAAATTCGATGATATTTTTTTTATTAACTTTAACAGCGATTCCAATCGACAAAAGAAAAAAAAATGGTTGTCTGTAAAGTTGGTTTACGGACGATAGTTTAACGTGACAACGTCATAAAATCAAGTGGAAGAGAGAAATTACCTATACAACCTAACCTCCTAGCCCCAACAGTAGATTAAAAATAATAACCTACGTTTGTCAATATCTGACACTACGAAAGTGGCGCATGCGTACAATGAGCGTAACAGGACGGGACACTTTTTCGTGCATGCAGCCGGCGTTCATCGATTTATCGTTTATCGTTATCACGTCAAAAAATAGTAAACTCTTCCCGCGGGTCCTAAATAAGTGGCATCAGTTGACTAAAAAGCCTAGCCTACAGTATGCGCGGCATTTCATTTGTTCACCTGAGAAAAATTCTAGAATTGAATTCTTTATTTCTTTTTTTGCATGGTTAGTGTCAAACCTGGTGTCAGAGTTTCCCGCCCATGGGCCTCTGACTTGGCTTTACATGCCGTCGAGAAATATCTCTCAGGCATGCAGGTTTGGTTTCCTCACGATGTTTTTTTTTACCGAAGCAAGTATAATATCTATGACCTCTATACACATTCCTTAGAATAGAATTAAGCTTGGGCGAATACAATATTTTTATAAAACTCAAGATAGATAGACACTCAAGGGACCGACAAAGTTTGAACAAAGACTTGATTTTACAGAAGAAGATGAATGAAACATCAGGACTTTAAAACCAACATGACCTTTGAGGTTGATTCAGAAGTAACCAGCTGGAAATCCTAGGTCATCTAAACAACGTAAGTTCTTCGAATAATTAATGTTATAAAGGCCTTAGGTGGAAAACAATGATCTCTGTTGTTTATTATTATCTTTTAAAACTTTGAAAGGTCAGAATCGAATGAGAAAAGTTTGTGGGAAGTTGATGCGCTGGCAACTGTACTTAGCCAGCATAGAAATCTATAAATAGTGTTAAATAAAGTTCCCTATCTTAAAATATGAAATGGCCAAACTAATATATTCGTTAAAATTGTTATCTTTTACTCTTCAACAGCAGTTGCACATTTTCATTGTTGCAGGTTCCACAAAAACACTCACACATGGCTACTAGATGTGCTAACCTAAAATTAATGGCAATTCGTTTCTCATTTTGAGCGCACTTGCTCTTCCAACTCCAGTTAATGAAAAAGATAACTTATGACTGAACGATAAGTACCTACCGTTTGGAAAACCTGGTACATACTACGGTTATATTCAAAATCTTGGTGTGGTGTTAAATTGATTTTTAAGTTTATGTTGAGAGTTTTTGTAGTTATTAGGTGAGGCTTTTAGACAGTGTAATTTCATTTAACCTTTTTTTTGTATTCTAGGAGTGGGTAGAAGGGTACAAAAAAACCGGCCAACAGCGAGTCGTACTCGCGTATTAAGGGTTCTGTACCATCTTATTAGGGGACCCTTTAATTTTTTATTTATTTTTTACTATAGTGGCAACAGAAATACACATTATGTGAAAATTAAAATGTCTACCTATTACGGATCATGAGAGACAGCCCGCTAACGAACAGACGGACGGATGGATGAACAGCGGAGGCTTAGTAATAGGGTGCCGTTGGTTACCCTTCGAGTACGGAACCCTAAAAACGGTCTACAGGTCAGAAAGACAGGTTTGTATATTTTCTTAGGAAAAGCTTATTTATATTTTATTGACTTTGAGATACCCCGCTTTGTAGCGCTTTGGAAACTTCCAAAGCGCGGATTCACAGTATTGACAAATGAGTTATTATCTGTGGACTGAATTATACCTACTTGTACTATTAAAGCCCACAAGGTTTTATTTATGAGTCAATTAATTTAGTTGAATTTGTCGCAGAGACAATTACTGTAAAATATTAGGCTCACTTACAGTTACTTACTTACATTACACGCCGTCTACGCGTCTATTGCCCCCGAAGGGTAAGCAGCGGTTTGCGTAAGTAAGTACGTACTTACACGCAAATATAAACCGTAGTATCAACGTAATACATAATACCGAGGAACTCGTGGCTAAATAATAACAGCCGCTCGGGTCGATCTTTAGGTTAAGCCGTACTTGCCTAGGTTGGTCTTTGGATGGGTGACCACCCATTACGTACCGAGTTTCCTCGGTGCCTCGGAAAGTACATTAAGCTGTTGGTCCCGGCTGTCATTTGTAGATCTTTGACAGTCGTTACGTAGTCAGTGGCCCAAAAAGTCTGACAACCAGTCTTACCAAGGGGCATGGTGTTACCCAGTAATAACTGGGTTGTGGAGGTCAGACAGGCAGTCACTCCATGTAAAATACTGGTATTCAGCTGCATCCGGTTAGACTGGAAGCCGACCCCAACACAGTTGGGAAAAGGCTAGGCAGATGATGAGTATCAACGTACTACCTATTAACTAAGCGTGCACTTTCCAGTTTTGGATGGCCATTTTCTTGTTAACTGTTTATCTTTTTGAAAATTTATGAACAATCTCTTGATGTTCCGTTTTACCGTTTTGACACAGCAGTGATGTTGGAATAATGAACACATGAAACCGTCGTAGTTCTTTGTGAATTAACCATGACGTAGAATTCGTGACTGCCTCGTTGGTCGAGTGGTCGCAAGCGCGACTGCTTAGCACGAGGTCCTGGGTTCGATTCCCGGGTCGGGCAAAGTATTATTGGGATTTTTCATCAGGAATAGAAATTCAATTTACTGAGAACAGTAGAAGCCACGGAGTCTGGCTTTGTGCCCGTTTGGCAATAGGCTCGCCGCCTATTACATGGGACTTGAAACATAACTGGCGAAATGTGGGTGTTGGTCCTATTAGGTACTACTCTGCCTAACCCTTCTGGGATTACAGACGTGTTGTTAAGTTATGAGAACATTGAAGTTTAAAATAAATTGACTTTCATTACGACACAAAGCAAGAAACCAACCAGGTTCAGGACCTTACAAAAAGCTATTATTAGGGTAGCTACTCCTTGGGCTGCGGGACTGTTCGAAGGAGATACCGCGACCCTGGAACCCAAAGGGCAAGTAAGGAACATGGATGGGTTTTAGTCAGTACAAGACTGACAATCCCTTCCGCTCTGCCCAGAGTGGGAGAAGTCACCTGATGATTTCTCATCCAAAAAAAAAGGGTATCTACTCCTCTGCCAAACCCTTCAAGGATTATATAATAGTCGTTTTGTTATGTACTGTGTATTATGTACTATGGTAAATCTATCTTAAAACAAAAGAAGCTCGCAATTCACACACCAGCCTGAAGTAACATATGGAAGCAACATGCGCCCGCTTGCCGTTCGTCCGAATATTAATATTCTTGTTGTAACAAATTGTTCGCGATAAACAGCCAACGAGTAAATTACATTACATTTTTAACGGATTTTTTAACACATTATTCGTTTTTAACAACTTACCGTATTTAATAAGAACAAAATATATTGTGGAAGTTTGTTTTAAACGACTGAAGTAAAAGTTAAACGATATAAAAACTTCGTAAACGAACAATCTTATAGGTACACTGGTGTAATTTTTGTATTTTAGGACCAAAAATTTAATTTAAATACTTTTACTTTTAATCAAGGTTCAAAAACGAATTTTAACGTTTTGACTTCAAGACTGCCTGGTTGGTCTAGTGGTCGCAAGCGCGACTTCTGAGCATGAGGTCCTGGGTTCGATTCCCAGGTCGAGCAAAGTGTTATTGGATTTTCCACCAGGAAATTCTTAGTAACAGCCACATCGTTTGCATTGATGCCCGGTGGATGATTATAGGCTCGCCCCTTATTAAATGGGACTTAAACATAACTCGCGAAATGTGGCTGTACCTCTGCCTAACCTTTCGGGGATTACAGGCGTGATGTTATGTTATGGCTTCAAGAGCCTCGCCCAAGTGTCGCCACATTGACCGGTCCCAAGCGCCTCGCATCTTGCGGTTTCCCGCAACCTTCACCAGGTCATCGGTCCACCTAGTGGGAGGCCCTCCAACGCAACGTCTTCCGGAGGACATCCGCAAGAGGACCAAAGTTACCGACGTAGCCCGAGGAATTGCCAAACTTAAGTGGCAGTGGGCAGGGCACATTGTTCGCAGAACGGATGGCCGATGGCGCCGAAAAGTTCTGGAGAGGCGACCGCGAACCGGAAGACGTATTCTATTCTCTATTCTAAAGGGTTTGGTTTCCGCACTTAGTCCCTAAAGGTGGACCATTGTGCGTGGATCCGGAAGACGTAACAAACTAAACTGCCTAAATTCTCTATCAGCTCAATGTAACATCAACATGTTTCCACCCGTTCCAATCGATTGCTTGCAAAGCTGCACTGCAGCCTCATGCCCTGATGACATCCATAATCCCGCGATTATTACTTGCATTTCTCACGCGAACATCCAGCGAACTATCCTTAATCAACGCTCCTATGATTTATAGGAAACCCAAGGGAATTTCATTTTGTAACAGCAATGTTGGAAAAGAATTGTCTTGTGAAAATATTTTTAAACGGGGTCTGAACAATGGAGAATGTAATTCGTGTTGCGGGTTGCCAGGTTATGTACGCTTGGTATATGAAAAATAGTATAGTTGAAACGTTTTCCAAGCTCATGTTAGGGTTTTGAAAGATTATAGATACTGTGGTAGATACAGTTGCTGAAGGTTATAAAATTTCATCCTCTGTCGCATTTGGTAAGTTCCTAAAGTGTTTATTTGTAAGTAGTTCCAAGGATATGGCTGGAACGATTAACAATAGTACTATTAAGTAGCCACCTGCACCTTCCAGGATTTAAATGACAGAGCTGTGCAGGTGGCAATATAGTGGTCGGGTATTATTTGAGTCTATCGACACGCAAAGAAGAACAATCAAGTAGATAATATTTCTATAGGCTTGTCACACTTAACCCAAAGCCATCAACATCAACAGTTGAACATAAAATCATTCATCATCATCATCAGCCTATAATGTTCCCACAGCTGGGACACAGGCCTCCTCTCTAAGAGAGGGAATGGGCTATAATCCACCACGCGTGCCCAGTGCGGATTGGTAGTTGATGATGATGTCACATGTCTTCGAATTTTTGTTTTTTTCTAGAATATGCCGGTTTCCTCACGATGTTTTCCTTCACCGTTTTTGAGAGCAGTGGTGATGAAATAAATTACACAAAGTAATGCGCCTGCCTGGGTTCGAACCCACGACTTACTGTTCGTAAGTCGGGGTTGCTACCACTGGCCCACCGCTTCTCTACTGGGCCACCGCTGCTCTAAAAACATTAAACCTGAATAACTCATGGCTTTCAAGGAATAGAGACTAATACATAATGAAATAGCTGCAGGAGAGAAGCTTATAAATGAATACCGATTCTCTTCACCACAAAAATATAAAAACAAACTCCTTCATGGTTATATCGAAGGTATATAGCTAAGTCTTTCACCGCAGCGTTGCAAGTGATACTTCTTACTAGAATTTCTGCAGAATTACAACAAACTGTATACTAATACTCAGGTAAGCTGAAAATGTAAAGAAAATAAATATAGAACCTTAACACTATACTTTCAATGTGGAGGTTTCAGTATGAAACGTCACGCGGCACATCAGTGCATGTAATTACTACAAAATGCTACAGCATATTTTCATTAACTTGTAAGCTTGAGACTTTGGTCCTTACCGCTATGGTCTCATCAAATTTGGTCCATTTTTCCAATCTAGTAATTCGCCTATTTTCAGCAAGTTTCATGACAGAAAACTGTCAGATTTTCCCGACCAACGTTGAACCTAATTCTCTAAAGATAAACGTGAAAAAAGAAATTTGACAGATTGTAGTAGTAACTTGATGCTGGCTACCCTAGGTTCACATCTGCCCAGACCCTCAAGCATTTCAAGCGTTAAGAAATATTCTGTATTAAATAGCAACTCCAGCGTATACACACAATAACGATCGCGTCTGCACCATTCCAGCAACATAAACTCTGAAATTTAATGCAACAGAAACATAATAAGCTACAATAAACAAGCTTGCAATATATTCAGCGTAGCTAAGTTCTGCCGACACGTACTCGTGACTAACGCAACATGTTTAAAGTTGGCAAGTCCCAAGTGGCCGTGTCGTTTGCACCGTGTGGAGTGCAGTATCAGCCTACGTATTACGGGCTACGGTTCATGTGTGAACAGTAAATAAGGCTGTACTTCGATGGTCTAATAGTCTGGACCAAACAGAGGTTGGTTGTTTGAGCAAACGAGACGGTTGGATATAAATCTAGTGAGGAACCGATTTTGTACCTACGGTTCAATATGAACCCTGAGATAAATCAAAAAGAGAACTTTTTACCCTTTTGCTTTAATGTTAAGTTTAAATTGAAAATCATTTGTTGCTTTATCTTTTACTTCAAATAGGTGATCTTTTAGACAAAAAATATATTTAGGAAAAAATATGATATATTTTTTTTATGTTACTCTATAAGTACATTGTTCGATCTATGAACTATTAAAGCCTAACTGAGTGTGTCGTAACTACTTGGTTTTGGACCATAAACGTTTCGTCCTTCGGTACAAAGCGCTCTCAAGCAAAGCAGAATTGGGATATGGTATTTTAAAAATCCTCAATTTACGGTCTCAATCCTCAACGACACAGAATACCAATTTAAGTGAAATACTGCATTTCATGCCATATTTTTTTCTATCCATACTTTCGGTTTTCGAAAAAAGAATTCTCTTTTAAGATGTACTGTATGTACTGTACCTTATGCTTGTAAGTAGGTCATTTGAACTTCTCCAAAGGTTTCAGTCTAAAGTCTTGAGGCTGATCACAAAAGGCCCCTGGTACGTTACAAACAATATCCTGCACAGAGATCTCCAAATCGTAATCGTAATCGTAGAAGAGGCGATTAGAAAAACCAAGAGATATCAGCACAGACTAACCAAGCATCCTAATAACCTAGCAAGACTGCTTATGTCCAGGAAACCTCATGTGAGGCGATTGAAGAAAAGGATACCACAGGACACAATAACATCAAGTTAAACCTAAAAGAGGGTGCATCACTGGATGCATACCCGACAAGTCCAACTGCGAGAATATCCAAAGTACAGCTGATTGTCCTCAAACTAGGACAGATTGCAGTAGAAAAAGGGAAGGAAAAAAAAAATTGAACTTTTTAAATTTTATTCATCATTCTGATGCGCTTGTACCAATTTGTCCTTTCTTGCCATATCATCCTTCACACATTCCATCCAGCGTTTCTTTCGTCTTCCTCTACGCTTAAACTATTTACTTTTATTTTTAGAATTTTAGTCCAAATATAATTCTTCCTAGAACTCGCCTTTAGAAAAGCTTTCTTTCATTTAGTTTGTCACATTAGCGACCTACACGTTCCGTACGGAAAGACCTATGCTTAAATACTTACACAACAATAACTTTTGGAAGCCAACAATGAAAAGGTATTATGTAGCATTTACGTCTCATACTAGTTAGCACTTTCGTTCTCATGAGTAAGAGGTGTCCAAATATTTTGACGGCATCGTTTGCGCGTGGCTGAGCAATTGGCTACTGTGCTGAGTGTCGCAGTTTCGATTCCCGCACGGATTAAATATTTTTATGTACAGGCTACTACTACTAAGTATCTTCTGATGAATATTAAAGTCAAGCTATAACATTACACGCGAATGCTCCCAGTTAATACTCACCTTTAAATAAAAACAATGCTCTCAGTTTATACTTTTACTTTGGCCATTTCGCGGTTAAAAAGTTAGGCAACAAATGCGGACCATTTAAACGTGGTATTGTTATGAATATAGTTTCAAAACTGTAACAGCCTGCAGTTAAATAATACCAAATATTTATTCTGCAATGCACAAAGTTTCCCACATAAATTTGATTCATGCGTTGTCCACTAAAACATAAAAATAGTTATGTGTGTAACCTCGCCTTTTTGCTATTATGTTAGAGGTCGGTTTCCGATCTGACAGGTGCAGCTGAATACCAGTAATTTCGATGGAGTCTCTGTCAACCTGACCTCCGAAATCCAGTAAGTTGATAATACGATACAGATTGGTAAGACAAATTGTCAAACTTTCGGACTGGCTTAGCGTAGTTCCAAGCCACGGAGTAGTCTCGAATTATGTAATGGATGGTTAATTGGTCACCCATCCACAAACCGGCCGCGCTAAGCTATAGCGAGATTTCATAATTACGTATTGCATTAGCAATATTGATTTAATAGTCAAAACAGCGGAATATTTGACAGGTATTTACGACGTTGCCAAAGCACCCTCATAAGACGATTACGTCATCACCTATGGTAGGCGCATTAGTGATCGTAGTATAATATTATTAGCAGTCAGCTGGAAGCTTCCCTTCCTCTTGATGTGATCCATTAGTTTCATGACGTAATGGTGTGGTAATATTCTCAGACCTGTTCTATTGTTTTAGCAACAAGACCGACTTTTGAACGTGAAATCCTGACTTTAATAAAAATTAAAATCAAAGCATTTTTTTACAAAATCCGAGCAATGTCAGGCATATTCTTAGTATCGAATCGAATTCTAATCCGCATTCAAAATGCAGGGAGCATTTCCTCCCAAAATAATATCAGCCGGTCGGGTCGATCTTTAGGTTAAGCCGTGCTTACCTAGGTTGGTCTGTGGATGGGTGACGACCCATTACATACCAAGTTTCTTCCGTGGCTCGGAAAGCACGTTAAGCCGTTTGTCCCGGCTGTCATTTGCACATCTTTGACAGTCGTTACAGGTAGGCAGTGGCCCAAAAAGTCTGACAACCAGTCTTACCAAGAGGTATCGTATTACCTAGTATTAACTGGGTTATAGAGGTCAGATAGGCAGTCGCTCCATGTAAAGTACTGGTATTCAGCTATATCCGGTTAGACTGGAAGCCGACCCCAACATAGTCGCGAAAAGGCTAGGCAGATGATAATTCAAAATGCAGGGAGCATTTCCTCCCCCATGGCATAGTGACAAATATTAATCGATTTTTAATCGTGAATCGAGTGAATTGAAACCAAAGCGTCATTCATAATGATCGGAGGGCGTACCGTGCCTCTAATATAGCCTGTGTACACATATGGCCGGATATTAATGAGCCAATCGGCGCGTCAGACCAACGGAACCCGCTCGCATTAGGGGCCCAAATCGCTCATCCATTATCGAAGCCTTGATGGCAAAGTATTAACTTTTATAGTCTTTTATGATTATAGTATCGATGTAAATCATAGTATCGATAAAGCGGACTCTATCGGTAAGGCACTAAAACTGATTGATATGTAGTAATTAATGTTTGGTTGGTCGTAAAGGAATGAGGTCAACTTTAATAGTATGTTTGGCTCAAAATGGCTGAAATTAATTTAGAGAGTATTTTGTGCCGTGCTTTCCGTAATCCCGCGTGTTGTGGATATGACATCATCATATCGCAGTGGCTTTTGGGAAGCGAAAACTTCTTTAGCGGCGTTGTGCACTTTTTAGGATAGGTAAAAACTGTTAAACTCGCGTCAGATCGTCAGATCGAATCGGCGACGCAGGGCGCTTACGCGATTGTGTGTGTAGTTTAAGCTAGATGAAGTTGTTTCAACGGCAGCGACTTCTTTCGTTCTTGCAGAAAGCTATTGAAATTTCTGATATTTAAGCTAGATGGCGTTGTTTCAAGTTTTCACTTCTGCCGGCACTTCCGGAGTGCAACCGGTTTTTTTTTTATAGCAATTGGCGCAAACTGCTGTATGCTATTGCAAGACCGTGGTTATATTTTGTCAGTTACATATCTACAGAGGAAAATTATTTATAAGCGTTAAAAAAATCTTATACAACAAAAAGAAACTAATAAAAGCGAGGAAATCTGAATGAATATGGATGTACAGAAGCCAGCACATCAAGCTACTACAATCTGTCAAATGTCTTTAATAGATTTTCAACTTTATCGCTAAAGCATAAGGTTCGAGGTAGATTGAGAAAATTTGACAGTTTCAGGTAGCTTGATGTGCTGGCGTCTATACCGTAGCCCACGCTAACGTAACAACTATTGTAGCAACGGCGTAGCTTCTTACGTAGTTATCTACGAACTAATATTCTACGCTTCAAAGAACTGTGCTACGGGCCTGCCTAATATGGGAGGAGGACGAGAATGGCCTTATTGTAGTAACATAACATAACATCACGCCTGTAATCCCCGAAAAGTAAGGCAGTTGTGTACCTAAGGGTACACCCACATTTCGCCAATTATATTTAAGTCCCATGTAATACGGGGTGAACTTATTGCCATCAACCGAACAAATCCAGACCCCATGGCTATACTGAAAAGTTCCACACATCACAACACTTCGTCCGACCCAGGTATCGAACCTCATGCTAAGCAGTCTCGCTTGCGACCACTAGACCAACGAGGTAGTCTGATAGATAAACACACAACATTATTCTGGCCAAATTCTAGAGCATTATTATCTACTTTAAAAGACCAAAATACGGAAAATCAGTAAAGCATTGCCATATCACTGCCATCCCAAATGCACAGTGAAAACACCTCGTGTATTCCGATAATGTCGTCATTTGTTTCCACTGAGCATCAACAGTGGCGATATTTGAGCAAAAGCACACACTCATTAGCATAATGCTCTCCCAAATATCAGGTCTCGGTTCAAATCGGTAACGATATGAAACGATTTACCTATCGATATGGAAAGTGGTTAATTCATTGCTCTTTTAGTGGCGATTAAACCAATATAGTTGAACTGATAGGGGAATTTAACGGTGGAAATACACGCGAGGCAGAATGTAGTGTATTACAGGTAACATGCTGGTTTACTACTAACTAGTGATGTAATGAAAAAAATATGACATAATATCATTAACTTTCTACCCTTGCTCCAGGTTTGGGGTCGGCGCAACACGTTTTTTTCCATTCTCCAATGTCAATCGTCACGCTATCATTTACTCTGTTTTCCTTCATATCATTGCTCACACAATCATCCATCTTTTCTTTGGTCTTCCTCTCACTCTTTCTCTCTTCCATCACCATTTATGTTCATCACTCTTTTAGTCACCTACTATTATATAAATAAGTCTTTAAACAAACTCCAGAAAAGCAAGGTAAATCCGCTCAGAGGAAGATTTGTAGATGACTTCATCCTGGAGAATGGCCATCACAAACATTGGGACACATAGTATCGTTCCTTACATAACATAACATCATGCCTGCAATCATCTCCAAGAGGTTTGCCTAATAGTACACCCACATTTCCTGATGGAAAAACCTAATATTTCTTTGCCCGACCCGGGAATCGAATCCAAGACCTCTTGCAGTCGTACTTGCGACCACTAGAGTCACTAGACCAACGACAGGTACTGAAAAATAAATAAATAAATTATCAGATACTAAAATATCTGATGATGATATCTGAATTTCTGAAAGATTTTCGACTCCATTTTATGTGAAACTGTTTAAATTCGTTATTTATTAGTCTCTATAAACGAACCTTTTACCGTTTACTTAATTAAGATTGACGGTAAATATAAAAATCAAAGTATACCTATAAAATCATATTTTTTTTCCCGTCGTGTTCTCTTTGACCAGCAGATATTCTTGGAACAGGCCGTCAACGTCGCGACGGCATTAACAAGTCCGGGAAAATGAATGAGTAAATTAATAAATTATGCAAATTATAAAAGCTTCGGAGTTCTGCTGGTTTCACAAAAAAATAGAATGTCGGGTAGTTCGATGGTTAAAACACAGGCGCAGTTTTAATATTATGAATTTACACTTAGTGACCATTTTACGAATTGTAACGTAATTCATATTATTGTCCTATTATAATTCTGCGTCGTAACTAAATAATAACAGCCGCTCGGGTCGATCCTAAGGTAAAGCCGCGCTTGCCTAGGTTGATCCGTGGATGGGTGACTGCCATTACATACCGAGTTTCCTCCTTGCCTCGGAAATCACGTTAAGCCATTGGTCCCGGCTGTCATTTGTAGATCTTTGACAGTCGTTACAGGTAGTTTGACAGGACTAAACTAATATTTATGTTCTGTCCTTTTCATAATGAAATGGAAAGAAAAAGATGCACTCAACTTAAATTTAGTTTAGTTTGTGAACAAGGGAATCGGCACCAGTGACCCGAAAGAATGACAACCAGTCTTACCAAGGGGTAATTTCCCAGTACTAACTGGGCTGTGAACGTCAAACAGGCAGTTGCTCCATGTAAAATACTGGTATTCAGCTGCATCCGGTTAGACTGGAAGCCGACCTTAACTTATTTGGAACAAGGCTAGGCAGATGATAATGATTCTGCTAAAGCCAGCACTAATGGCATACCACCCACTCTATCCAGTAACACCGACTATGCCGTAATTATATTTAAAATTCGCCAGTAAAGTTTCAAGCGATATCTGGTACTATTACGAGATCGTGCACCATTTCTCAGCGCCAAGCGAAGCATTGGAGGCTCGTAGGCGAGCGCGCGTGCCTCCGCAAGCGGGCCGTTTATTAAACGAATTCATCATAGTTAGGACATAAACACTATATTGCTGCTAGCGTTTTTGTAATTAATTTATTGCTATTAATTGTAATGGTATTTTTAGCTGTTTTAGTTTGAGCAGTTGTGTAATTTTTTTCTAGGGGTAAACCTTTTTGCTATTATGGGTCAGGAGCTCGTGGTAGTTACTAACAGCCACCGGGTGAATCTGCAGGTTAAACAAGCCTGTCGTTACAAGCCTGACAACCAGTCTTGGGTAGCCAGGGGATATCGTATTACCCAGTACTAACTGGGTTGTGGAGATCAAAAAGGCAGTCACTGCATCTGAAATACTGGTATTGCGCTGCATCCGGTTAGACTGGAAGCCGACCCCCAACGTAGTTGGGCTTGGCAGATGACCTTTTTGGTATGGTATGAATAACTAGGTAGGTACCTACCCAATGACGTCATTGAACAAAAAATCCAAAGGATAAAGATATTTATATTCGTGGGTGTATCTTTTAATGTCCCGATAAAAGTGAGAGTTGATCCTAAATTTTAAATTCGACAGTGCCAAGAAATCAAGTGGAATTTAACTTCGATTAGAACACAGAGAACAAACACACACACACATACACACTCGTACACATACTGCCTCGTTGGTCTAGTCGCATGCGCGGTTGCTGAGCATGAGGTCCTGGGTTCGATTCCCAGGTCGGGCAAAGTACTATTGGGTTTTTCCATCAGGAATTTCTCAGTAGCAGCCACGGAGTCTGGATTTGTGCCCGGTTGATGGCAATAGGCTCGCCCCTATTACATGGGAATTAAACATAACTGGCAAAATGTGGGTGTACTATTACGTACACCTCAGCCTAACCCTACGGGGATTACAGGCGTGATGTTATGTTATGTGTAGAACAAACTATACTAGAACAATTACAGAATATTACAAGATCTTACGATACAATAAAATAAACCTTACAATTACAGCGCGTTGCGTTATTGCACACGACAAATTCTCATTCGCAAGAGATCAAAGGTTTCTTTGTCATTTGATTTATAAAGTACTCGCGGAGCCCCTTTAAGTGGGGCTCTTCACAAAATCTTTCCTTTTCTCACTGTTTTTCTTTTTATCTTCACATGGGTATTTTTAGCTGATTCCAGCAAGGGGTTGTTGCTCTGATTCCTTGTGAGCCGAACAAATTACTCGAGTTGCTGAGAATAATGGACTAGCCACTTAGCATTTTAAAGGCTCTGCTCTAAGAAAGGGCTGACTTCGAAATACAAAAAGTAGACTGAACAACACTGTCTTTCCAGTCCGTCATAGCTTCATAGCACATAATTATTTTATTATAGGTTGTATGTTTATTTAAATTAGTTATAGTTTTATTAGCCGAAGGATCGGCATTGCCATCCAACGTGGCAATACCTTCTGGGCACTTTTCCTATTGACAGCGATGTGGATTAATTTTTCAGACGTCATTATTTTCCCATTTTGATACTTGTACAGAATTAGTTATTTGCATTTTGTTCTTTTTTATGTAGAATATGGACTTTCTCTTTTTCTCTAACACACTGTGTCTACAACTCTTTTCTGTTGCAAGTATGTTGGAAGAGAATTCTTTAGAAATAAGTATCATCTTTGTACATATTTTACTGTTCCTTTCTTTTCTGTATTTACATAAATGTATAAAGTTACAAACATAAACAGTAAGCAATATTGGTGTATTCTGTGGAAGCCCGCAAATGACAAATGATTTTTATTTTGTAAATAGGTTTTTACAAACACTTTTACAATTTTTCTTACCTGACTACTCAGAGAAGATACAGCCGAAACAAACGGAAAGAGAAAGAAAGAGGTCATAGTTTCTTTAAAGGTCCAGACATAATCTAGGTCAACTCACATGAGGACTATGCAGATTAGTGTCTGAGATGGTATTTATAAGAAAGAACCACACAAATTTGAGGGGACTGGACAGACAGTCAGTGCAGTTGACAGTTATCTTGTAGCTAAATTTATAACTCAAGAAGCTCAACATAACTACAGGTAAATAGAATTCAAAATACTATGAAGAATATATGTAGTATTGCTATTTAATTAACTCCCAGGCTTGATTTTCCAATACTACCAAACAAAGGGATTTCAGTTGGTCTGTCAATTCTCTGATTGCGCCTGTGGCAGTCAATTTACTTGGCTATCATACGGGGTTTAATATAATCCTAGGAATAGTCGACGTCGTATTTGCTTTACCCCTCTTGACAACAATTCTCATTTCACTGAGGTTGAAACTATTAAACTGTGACATAGACGAATAAACTTAGTTGTTTTATGATGACAAGGACATGCAACCTAAGGATGATAAAGCAATTATAAGGGGAAATGTACAACAAATTTGTTATGGCTGCCTAAGATGACATTGTCAAAGTTGATCTCCTTCTAGTTCTTGAATAAATCAGGCTTGAAGTGAACCTATAAAATACTTTCTTTGGCAAAACATTTTTTTATAGGTTCAGAAAAACACACCTTTATACAAATAAAACTAATATAATGTCAGGTTTATAGCAAAAAGTTTTAACAGTCAGCGCAGAAATGTTCGGACTTTTTATTATTATATTATACACTTTTAACTTTTTCCCTTTGGGAATAAAACATCGCAGTCTTTTTCGGCTTTCGGTAAAATTGCCTGTAACATACATTAAGTTACTCCAATGTTTTATTTTTATATTTTATATACACTAGATATCTATTTTGACCAAAGAAACGATGGATGGAGTGTGTGAAGGATGATATGGCAGGAAAGGCGATGTCTGATGAGATGACGAGTTATAGAGAAGTATGGAAGAAGAAGACATGCTGCGCCGACAGCAAATGAATTGGGATAATGGCAAGAAAATGATGATGAGATATCTATTTTGTCGTTTATTTGAGAAAAATAAAACGCGACTCAATTCCTGAATATTCGTTAATGGAGGAAATTTAATTCATTTTCAGCAAGTATTTACATTTTTCTGGGTAATATGTAACTTAATTACATTCCGTAAGTCACTATTCAATAAGCTACAACATAATGAATAAGCTAAACGACCTAGAAACCCTATTAAGAGCATTTTCTATACACTTCTTTGCAAAGTTTAGTCCTTGGAGAAAACTATTGGTACTTCACAGTTCGAAGCTTCTGTTATATTGACAATCGTGCTAGAAAATCTAAGTTCTTTAGAAAACTTGGTCCTAGTTTTAAAAGTCCACTTAAAAACCAACTTCCAATTAGACGTCCTAATTAAACTTCTGAGTCAGTCGTTGACTTTGCTGAAAGCTTTTTGAACGGAAACCGAATCACGTAAAATAATTTACTAATTTCTACATGAATAAATATGTAAAGAGTACTAATTTCTTAAAGGAGAAAAGCTACTAGGCGTAAATAACATAGCAAGGTCTTTTGTAAAAATGCCTACAACATTTAAAAAAAAAATTGTAATTTGTATTTTCTCTTAATTGTTTACTGTGTTTTATTTTCTACCTGTTTTTCCTCACTGCTGGGCAAAGATCCTCTTTCTTGGTAAATATAGATATTAACGCTGTCATACCTGCCAGTATTCAGTTGTGTAAGCGAATAATGAATTCGAATTTGAAAAAAAGTATCAAAATTATTTCCAGCCAGCCAGTTAATAGTAGATACCGATGCTTTTACTGGCCGAAGAAAGCACAGTACATATGCCAGCACATCAAGCTACTACAATCTGTCAGATTTCTTTAATAGATTTTCCACTTTATTGCTAAAGCATTAGGTTCAAAGTTGATTGGGAAAATGTGAAAGTTTCGGGTAGCTACGCTATACTAAACGTCTGTACGTGAAAAAAAAAAAGAACAAAAGACATTTTAACCCATGCACTACACAATCTTCTTCTTTAACGTGTGGTTAGTGCCTAACTTGGTGTCAGAGTTTTTATGCCGCCCATGAGCATTCGACTTGGCTTTACATGCCGTCGAGAAAGATCTCTAAGGCATGCTGGTTTCCTCACGATGTTTTCCTTCACCGAAGCAAGTGATACTGAGACCTACGACTTGGCAGTCCGACGGTCACACCACTATCAACTTCTTAAAAGCAGCACAAAATAACTTATAGGTCCACATAACCACTAAAAATACACTCGATAAACTCAAAAGAAATACCAGATTCAATAATCCTTTGTTCTTTATTATAAGTAGGGTAGAAGTACCACTTAAGATATAGTTTGCGCTTCACTTTATCGTTGTCTGAATTCCAAGTTATTGGTTCCCAATCGAACCCGTCTCACTAGTTTCGGGTTTAATATAAATTATTGGAATATCCCCGGTATTAAAACTTGAATTGCCTCTAGGACCGTCGGTATTTAGTAGATAAACCGAATCAAAAGTTCTTTGTGATCTCTACGAGCATTCTTGAGTCAATACTACCTTGTTAGGCGCGGTTTTGTTTAGGTAATTGGAAAGTTCAAACCGCTTTATAGAGCGCTATAAGAGGTCTTGGGTTTGAAGTTTTTTTTGGCGTTTTTTGTTCTCAGTAATAACCGCAGCGTTAATAAAGTCCGGACCGATTTTGGACTGGTGCCCAGTGATTGGTAATAGGCGTGCACCCTTTATGGCTTAGTAGGACTTACGAGTAATATCAGACCGTCATCTGCAAAATATCGAACGTTTCGACCTTCCTTTTGGAACTAGTACTATCTTCGCGAAACAAATTCAAAACTACAACTTGAATCAAATTCACAGCAGAGCATCTTCAAAATTAATCAAGCCAGCGCAACAGAATTTGCTAAACATTTCCCCAGAGCAGGCGCGGGTGGATAGCCTTGAATCATGAACCGATGTGTTCTCGCGAATTGCTTTCAAGCTTCTGGAATACCCGCCTGTAGCTGTAGTAGATATCTACGAAGAGATATAACTATACCTAGAAACTAGAATCAGCTGGGAAATGTCCTTTGAACATGGAACAGTTTTTTTTTTAAGCTATCTATCCTTTCGTGCTTTCAATTTAAGTTTTCAATTAGAACTTTGTACGGGCCTATCACTTGTCTTAGGCACGTATGGATGGACTGCCTTGTTGGTCTAGTGGTTGCAAGCCTGCTGAGCATGAGGTCCTGAGTTCGATTCCCAGGTCGGGTAAAGTGTTATTAGATTTTTTCATAAGGAATTTCTCAATAGGAATTTCGCAATCCCACGGAGTCTGGATTTGAGCCCGCTTGATAACAATAGTCTCGCCCCGTATTACCTGGGACTCAAACATAACTGGCGGAATGTGGGTGTACTAATAGACGTACGTCTGCCTTACCCTACGGGGATAACCGGCGTGATGCTATGCTAACACGGTCATAAAATTATTCAGTCAATGACTCACCGCATCTCCAATTTGTTCAAGACAATCCAAAATCAATAAATCTGTGATCAAGAGGTCTGGAGTCGAATCTTAATTATTGAATGTTGAATTCTATTGGTTAACTAATTAAAACGTCTTACGTGGGATTAGACAGTTAATTGATTGAACGGACTTTTGGTTTAAATGCTTTTGACTTGTTTCCTTTAACGTTCAACAAAAAGAAGAGCTGTTTATTCTTTCCAGGGAAACAAAACAATAAAGAATATATCCTCGATTGGAAAAAGCCGTCGGAATCTAGGGGATATTCTTTGAGTGTAAAGTGCGAGTGCAATATGCAGTAACTACTGCGTCCGACAGTTTGTTGGATAGAAAACCACCGGTATGGCCGCACCTAAGTTTGGTAGCAGAGAACGGCCGACCGGGAACGACGCAAGCCTTGCGGCGTGCGGTTTACGCCAGATGCGAATCCAATATTATATATGTCTGTTGACGAAGTTTTTAAAATACTTAGGTATAGTCAAAATATGTGTGACACATGTCACAAATTCTCTTTCGTTAGCTGTTCAACCTTGTTTAGTCGACAGCCGGCAAAGCTGGCTAGTATAAAATTGTTTTGTTTTTATGTGAATCTTCTTTTATGCTCTTACATCCGTACGGTCCGATGAGCAAACAAAGAACAGCTGCGGCTATCTAGGTCCCTAATTAAAAAAATAATTGCAGAATAGATATAGTCCTTACTCCTTTCTTCGTTTGTAGTAGTTTCTTCAAAACTCTACGAAGGATAAGTGGTCAAAGCTGGGCTCACAAACTAAATTAAACCGTCGGAAGTTATTTACACAACATATAACTAAGGTTACATTGTATATAACACCGCAAAGTCAAATGTTGGCCACTGTTGACAGTAGCGAAGACCCCTAAGTTACAGCATGTTAAATTAAGTTTGAGTAATTGGTAACATGGGTCAAAATGTTTCGGCGTATACTGTGTACCAACCTGTTATATATTTAGTGATGTAACACGGAGCGAAGGTCGTACCACGGAGTTGTGAACAAATTGAGAGACGGTGTGACGGGCAGCTACATAAAAATAGCTGAGCTATGGCTCAGGCCGGATTTGGTGCACCACTTACGGTCAATCAGGACAGTGAGGCAAATAGATGCCTGGCGATTTTTTGGCTGTAACTTATTGTTTAGTCAATATTTTTAACTAAAGAAACAAAAAGGATACCTGGAGCTGGGGGAGATCTTTGGCTAGTAGTGAAACAGTGTTGGCTATAAAATAAAAACACACACAAAAGTTCGTTGTGTTAACGACACCGATTCAATGTATAATACAAAAGTTATTTTAACAATTATGATTGTAATACCTACACAATAAGGGTGCAAATAGTATAAAACAGGCATTGAGTTACTTTTACATATTTCACAAATTCGTTGAGAAAGAAACGTAAAACCTCTCCATATTTACTTCCTCCATGTTCCCAACCCTTTCGTATAATGTTTCGAGATGTTATTGTGTTCCCTTGATAGACGATAGACGTTGCTAAGGTGACATCAAGGCGAGGTGAGAAGGGAATTTTAAGCAATTGTCGGTTATGTAATACGACAGGCTTCGAGCTTCGGTGAAATTCGCGAGTATGTGTACATGTTTAAGTATTTAGTGACGTTTTTGGTACTGGTATTGTTCTTATTTTAGAAGAATGGTCCTTTGGTATAATGGTCCTTGCAGACGCAGCTTAAAAGTTGAAATAATAAACAGGGCCACTAAAACAAAGAACGCTAGTGAATTCTAGAAGGATTTCGAGTTTAAAAAAAAAGAAAATAATTTCGCAGGGACATGACGTGCATACAGCACAAAAAAAAACAATATGCATATATATAACAACTATTTATAAATACATAAAGACGGAACAAAAAAAAAGTTAACAGCTTTCACGTCGTGACTGCGACAAGCAGCAACCACTCAGCATGATGCTGTGCTATGGGGAGAAGGTTATGAAAAAAAAAAAACAAAAAAATAGAAACTACATCAATCAAAAAATCACTTCTTCAAAAAATTCACGACTTTCGGTGAAGAATGGATCTCAATAGCTGCTTTTAATAACATGCATGGAGTGTTCAAAAATTTACAAAACGGAAACACCTAAATCCACAATTTTATTTTCAAACCTAACAAACCAAAAAATCCATAAAAATTCGATGCAAAACCTTTACAAGAGTTTATTTATCGTCCAGAAATATGGAACAAATATTCTTTCATAAGTGCAAGCCGGCTGTTCACATGTAGTAGGAGTGCCACGTCGGTCCGCGGACGTGCCGCCGCATCAGCACTTTTATTACTTACATTTTTCACTGCACATACTCTTCACACTACCTAGTGCCGTGTTGGAACTTATAATTTTGCCACTTACTTACGTGACGTGTTGGAAATGCAAATGTGGATTGAGTGCTGTCGCATATTGGAAAACAAAAAAAGTTCTAAAAAACCAATAGGGTATGGAAATTTAAAACATGTGCCAATCCTATATTATAAATGCGAAAGTTTGTGAGGGTAGGTGGATCGATGAATGGATGGATGTTTGTTACTCTTTCACGCAAAAACTGCTTATCGGATTTAGATGAAATTTGGCACACACATAGTTCATAACCTGGATTAACACATAGGATACTTTTTATCCCGGTAGTACGATCCCGTGGGACATTAACAAACTCCATGCGGGCGAAGCCGCGGGCATAAGCTTATAACTCAATACCTACATTTTTAATTATTGCAATTCATATTTTAGTCTCCACAGTTCTTCTCTTAGGAAATGTTGAGACAGCGTTAAGCCTCTCTCCCAATACAGGCACCGAAAAGGCTTGATTAGATGGATAAGTGCCATCACTCATCTGTATTCACACTACGATCACAAACCTGCTGGAGAACTGGCCGAAGGAAGTAATAAATCGGCGGCATATTCAGCTGTTCACGTCTAAGCCTCTCAGTACAGAAGCCATTGGACTAATAAATATAAGACCTAAAGGTATACCTAGATTCGCATCCGCTTTAATATATAAATCTATAAAATCTTTTGTTCCATAACTCTAGGTGTGCAAAATGAAGAAGACGTAGTCGGAATTTCAATTGAAATTTTATAAGGAACTCGAAATGGACGGAACCATCTCGAGTATTTAAAGATTGAACGTTCTTAGTAATTATGTATTCTTTTCTATACAAACGCGGACATTTCCCTAATGGTGTCCCTTTGTTTTATCCGTCGACATTAACGCCGAAAGGTTATGAGACAAGTCCAAAGTCCCCTTGCCCCTCTCAGGGCGGACCAAGTCCCCCCTCCATGAATAAAGTCTTTCACGTCACGTCAAATGTGCCATCTATTGTTTAGATGCGAATTTTATCTGAGCGCGTCGTGTTCGATAAAATTTAACGTTTATTTGAGCGTTTGTAACTGAAGCGCGCCGGGTGTGGGGCAGCCCCGGGCTGTCAGCTTCGCCCTACAATATTCATTATTGACAATTTGAATGGAAGAGAAAAATGTCAGACCCGTGTTGTAGGTAATGTAAATATTTGATCAAAATAGAGCGTCAACCCTACCCCGCTGCGCAGATGCGAGATATTTGACAGTTTTAAATTTACTATGTGAAATAGGGGCTTTCGGGGGCCGCGTGTATTAATATATTATCCCGCAGATAATACGCACATAAACCTGCCAGTTGTTTCAGAAAATAATCTGCCTGGCCAGGCCTTAATTTGCAATTTTTCTGCGGGGGTTTTAAATTTAAATTGACTTTTAAATATGTGGTCTTTCTCTCCAAAATTTTCTATTTGCATTTTGGGGGAATTCATTCTATTGCAAAAGGGTATTTCGGCAATTTAATTACTAAGTAGCATGTAGCATGGAACTTGAACTATCTCAACAGTACGAAACGAGGAAAACGGATTAGAAAATATCAAATAACCGCCAGGACTGTTCGCAAAACACACAACCCTTTCAAAATGGCACGCAATCAGCTGAAACGGTATTCTTCAAGTAAACAACGTTAGGAAGCCGCGCCCCAAGACCCACCGTTAATGTCGCTATAACCAGCACTTGTTGCGGTAGCTTGATTTATGAAGCAATGTTCAGCTTGATGGCAAATTATATAGCAATTAAAATTAATTACAGTCTTAAAATATTAGGAGGTAGTCTAACACACCTGCCACGGTAGAAGAAATCACTCTCTGGGATCGTTAGCTTTAATTAACGTCCAGTAAGAAGGCTTATTTATAGAACGCTACTAATTAAATAATTAATTATACTTTTCTCCAGAGAAATATTTCTTCTTTTACTTTAAGTTCAGTCATAGTATTATTACTATGACTGTTAATTTAAGATAGTGATCATGAGACATTTAAAATTATAACAAGATGGGACGAGCTGGACAATAGCAATGACCTGATCCAGGGCTTTACATCACATCACATCATCAGCCTATAATGTTCCCACTGCTGGGACACAGGCCTCCTCTCTATGAGACGGAATGCGCTTTAATCCACCACGCGGGCCCAGTGCGGATTGATAGATGTCACATGTCTTCAAATTTTTGGTTCTAGGACATGCCGGTTTCCTCACGATGTTTTCCTTCTCTGTTTTTGAGAGCAGTGGTGATGAAATAAATTACACAAAGTAATGCGCCTGCCTGGGTTCGAACCCACGACTTACTGTTCGTAAGTCGGGGTCGCTACCACTGAGCAGTGGTGGCCCAACCACTGCTCTCCAGATCCAGGGCTTATGTGTACCGATAGTCTTGGATCTAAAAGGCCTTTGCCCAGCAGTGGGAGGACCCCTGCTAACAGTAGAATTCATCATCATCATCTGCCTAACCTTTTCCCAACTATGTTAGGGTCGGCTTCCAGTCTAACCAGATGCAGCTAAATACCAGTATTCGACTGCATATCTGACTTCCATAACCCAATTAGTACTGGGTAATACGAGACGCCTTGGTAAGAGTGGTTGTCAGAATTTCGGGCACTGACTACCTGTAACGACTGTCAAAGATCAACAAATGACATCCAGAACCATCCGCTTAACGTGCTTTCTGAGGCACGGAGGTATCTCGGTATGTAATGGGTGGTCACCCATCCACGGATCAACCTAGGCAAGCGCGGCTTAACCTGAAGATCGACCCGAAGGATTTACATAAGTATTTATAACCTGCTGGCAGGGTAAGTTACCTATAAATTCAAAAGTTCAGTTTACTGACGTTAATACCTATTTTTATTATCTAGATTTGGACTTGGCTCAACACTTTTTTAATTTATCGCTTTTAGCTTAAGTGAATTTATTTTTTTAACAGATGAATAATGTTTTCAGTGCCATTACAAATTATAATTGTTACAGGAAACGCTGATAAAGCTTAATTAACATTTTAGCAAGTTTTGCTCGAATTGAAATGGGTCATAAATGTGCTGAAAACGGATTATTTAATTTTGTCTGTTGGAAAACTTATAGGACTCTGTTATTAATCATACAATACCCTAACTGTAACTATCTTAGATTGAGTGCAATGCGATCAATGCATTTCTTCTTACTTTCTGTAAAGGTTTTTGACGAATCCGAAAATAGTGGAATTATTTATCGGAAACTGCCATTTTTTTTTACGGATGGGAAATCATCGAATGACTTCTCCCGCTCCGAGCAGAGCGGAAAGGAGTATCAGACTTGTACTGACTAAAAGCCATCCATGTTCCTTCCTTGCCCTTTGTGTTCCAGGGCCGCGGTATCTCTTTCGAACAGTCCCGCAGCATCGGAAACTGCCTCGTTGGTCGAGTTTCGATTACCAGTCGGGCAAAGAGGTATTGTATTTTCCATTAGGAATTATCTCAATAGTCGCCACGGAGTCTGGTTTTGTACCCAGTTGAAGACAATAGGGTCGCCCTCTATTACACGGGGCTTAAATATAACTGGCGAAATGTGGGTGTACTACATATAATTGGGTACACCTCTGCCTAACCTGATTACAGGCGTGAAGTTATGTTATGTTATACATCGAAAATCTAAAGTTTCATTAATTTTACTATAGTTTTCACGAAAACCACCAGCAAATTATACCAAAGCCCACTTGTACTAACTTCAACATAATCCCTATACTAAGAAGCTCTTCTAAAGGCTTCTTACAAGAAATAACTTATCTCTAAACATAGTTCTAGTTAACTCCAAGAAGTGGCTCACTTCCGGGAAAATAGTAACTGTATCACATACAAATAGTTTACACTGTACGCGTGTATCGATACTGGAAGGTGAGCCTGATTCAGTTACATTTAAGGTGCTATACTCTAACCCTGTAAAGCGAGAGGTAATATATTTTTCATGACTGATATATTCTTTTAATGGAATAAATAAGCTCATTTAATAGAATTAATTAGATAAATGAATTTAATGGAATGTTAGGGAAACTTAGCTTTACATATCATAACATCATCATCATTTCACGCCTAGGAGGAGAAGGGCACAGATCAACTGGGCACAGATCCAGCCTCCATGGCTGCTACCGAGAAATTCTTGTGACTTGTGGCCCTTTTTATTATTACATATATCCTTTATTTATCTATACAACGTGTAACGTTAAATGCGCAAAACCTGAAAATAGTTTGATCAGAATAACGAGCAGAATCAATTGAACCACTTTTTAATATAGGTCACACTTAAAAAAAATCTTCATTAAAAATATTGTCTATTTATTAATAGGGCGCACCGGCCCAATGATAAACCTACCTACAGACTCTTCCCTCGACAGAGCGTCATCGCAGACGCAAGAAACTATCAGAATTGCCAGTAAAACTAAAACAACACATAAAAACTTTAATTGTTTTTCAATTATTTTTTTCTCTCATTTGGAGTGTCTGAGGTTTTGCGCATTTAACGTTACACGTTGTATACATAATCATTACATTTTCAAATATTTAAATATAAAACAACATAAAAAAAAAACATTTAAAAATATAAAAAATTGTAGCCCACCAGCATTGGGAACAGTATCCGAGCTACCGGTGGTCAGGGCTGTTGAGAGAAGAACCTGACAATACGCGCCGTGTCCAGAAGTACTGCTATCTGAATCAATGCCAGTTTGATCCAGCTGCCATGCAAGAGCCTCCTCAGATGTTGGTCGAGGTTCTTGGCTATTAAGCCATTGACCGACATGACTATCATTTATTACTATAGTTAGCCCATATTTTCGATCATATATATGGCCCATATATTTTCTCAATTTATGACATAATTTTAGAAGCTATTTTTCGTCTTTTGTCTCAACTAAACTGAAGAATTTCCGTATACGGATCATACGGCTAACACAAATTCCATTTCATTTCGATATTCAATACTATAGACATGCTTCTACATTGAATTTTCATAATACCTAGAAGAGTTTCAAAGCCAGCATTGCACGAATGCACGTTCCTCCTCGCCGACCTGCTATGCGGCTGTGACATCGAGTTCTTAACATCTGTTTACTGGCGCACTTTGGACCACTAGAGCTTCATATCTTTTGAAATTCAGTGAAATGGTTACATTTGAAAATGGTTCGAACTTTGTCTTTTGTTTTCTGTATAACCAACATTTCCCTACTTTTGTTTAAGCAAAATTGTATAGCTAGCGTATCAGTAATGAACATTACATACAGAAACATAACATCACGCCTGTAATTCCCAAAGTGTTAAACAGAAGTATGACAAAAGTACAACCACATTTTTCCAGTTGTATTGTAAGTCTCATGAAATAAGGGGCAAGCCTATTGCCATCAACCAGGCACAAATTCAAACTCATGACTGCTACTGAGAAATTTCTGATGGAAACACCTAACACTTTTCCCAACCCGTGAATCGAATCTAAGACCTCAAACCCAATAAAATACCTATGTATTTTTGAACAAAGACACTCTGCAGAAAACTGACACACTTACTTGATATTCAAAGTATTGGCATACAATCTATGTACATTCAATTTTCATGATATAAGTCTTACTGTTTTAAAGCTTACATTGAACTTCTCTACTAGCTAAGAAGACATCATGTCTTACTCGAAAGATCTACTTAGGTCACTTTGCGCCCCGTCTGCTGGTGACGTCCCACTTCAGCTTAATATCTTTTGAAATGCAGCAGACGGGAGCATTACTGGGTCTTTCTAGCTACAAATATTTTGTGGCATGACAATATACTAGATACTACTATGAACTTAAAGAACTTTAACTTTATAAGGTTCGACTCTTTTATTTTTTTTAGAACTACCTACAACTTACAAGTGGTTCCATTAATTTATGAGTGTATACAGGGTGTAACATAATAAACGCAAGACCTCTCGTGTGGTGTCTCAGAACATAAAACTAAACAACTTTTGTTTTATGACTTTTGGGAATTCATATAAGACATTTTTTTTTGGGGTTAAAATCACGTTTTACGGTAGAATTCAATGTAACGCACTCAAAACATTGTGCTTGTGGATGGATTGTATAGTAGGTAGGTAGATAGGTGTTAAAAGTAAAAATCTCACATTAAAAACATCTATTTAAAAAAAAAAAAACTTTAAAAAAAGTCGGAACTTTGACCCCCAATATCTCCGTAACTAGAAGGTTCCCAGGTATAGTCTAGAACAAAAAAATGATCCCAATGACGATGACGGGAAGAACAAGCACCTTTCGGCTACGTTAAGAGTCTTTTTACACCCTTTATTACGGCGCCATAATTTAAAAGGTACCTATAATATTATGAAGCCTCAATAAGCGCCGTGTGTACTCTCAGACATGAAACTGAGCAACTTTCGCTCTACGAGTTCTTGTAAAAAATAACACATATGAAACAATATAAAACGTAAACATTCACAATGCATGTAAACTTTCTAACTACTGTCATAATAATTCACATTCACACCATTACAATATGAAAACTAAATTCGTGCAAATGTATGCCGAGTGCTTTTTGTGAGGGAACGTATTACAGGCTTGATACCGTAATTCAGTCCGTCAGGTGCAGATGCTGCCAACGACTCCAAGCGATTAACCCATTTGAGGGCACGACTACCAGCCAGTTGAGAAAGACCCTTCAATATCCTCGCGAGCTTCCTTCACCCCCTCCTACAACTATACAGCGCGGTAGCCGGGGAAGCTCAACTTAAGATGGTATTTCATCGTGCAGAAATGGAATGTTTGTGCCACTACTTGAATATTATTGATATTGCACTTAAATATTCGAATTTCAAAATCCCTTGGGTGTTTACTTTGACACAGATGTAATAGATTGCGATATTTATTCGCTGTTAGCAAAATGCCATTTGTTTTAACCTAATGGGTATTTTTGATGCGAACGCATGAATTCTGATAGCATCGGATTTACACACATGCTTGGTAGTGATTAAAATGTTTTATAAAAAAAAAAACAATTATTGTGGGTAAAACTACGTGGGTATTAATGTTTATGTTTTTTATATCAGCTAATTTCACTCCAAAATTCATATTAATTCAAATCGGTTTACCTATTTTATTTCAAAACAACAATTTTTTAAGGTTTCGTACCCGAAGAGTAACCAACGGGACTCTAATACTTAAGCCTCCACTGTCCTTCCGTCCGTCCGTCTGTCCGTCTGACTGTCAGCGGGCTGTATCTCATGATCCGCAGTAGGTAGAAAGTTGAAATTTTCACAGAATGATTGTGTATTTCTGTAGCCGCTGTAAGAACTTAATAGAAATAAATTAAAAATTACACTAAAAACACTTGTCCAATGTTAATAGATCGAATAAGTGTTGTTACATAATTATCTTAATTCACGTGGTAATCCACGTCCTAACGCTAAGCAAACGTATTACATCAACAATAGTGGAGGGGGTAAATGAGACAGCATTTTATCATTTTATCCGCTTAGTTGGACGCGTTCAGACGTCTCGACCCGCGTCACGGAGGCTAAGCCAGTTGACAAGTTCCACCAATATGTCGGGAGGATGACGCAGGATCTAATATACAGCTAATTTAATTAGAAACGTTCTGATGAATAAAATAGTTTCGGTGGTTGATAAATAGGGGTAGGCAGTCCCGGTTTGTTTGATATTGGGTCTTGTTTTGCAATCAAGTCACATAGATAGTGCCTGTTTACATTTTTGGCAGTGTATGGATTTTCAAAAGAAAGAACTTCTTATTTATTTAAAAGCATATTTTTTTTAGTAGCCTCCTAATATTTTGTAATTAAAGAAGAGAGTTCAAGTTGAGAAGGCTGAAAGAGAGCCTTAGATTTCTTCTACCCACTGTAAAATAAGTAAAAAATCTCTTAGTTTGTAAACTACGACCACTTTATTTTTTCACCGAAAAATAAGTAGGGTGAGCTAAAAACATGTACTTTAACTTTCGTATATATTAATTTTGTTAAAATGTGTACCATTTGGGAATATTCAGGCGGGAGTTTTGCAAGCGAGCCCCTTGTCAAATCGCACTCGCCGAGCTCAACCGACCAAATTTAATTTAAACGCTACACCCACTATCCCCACCCATTGCACTGCCTTTAACGGGTAAATACTTACAAAGTTGGTTTTATACCAAGCTACCAATAGCATTTTGAGACAGCCATTTCTGAATTCAGTTTATGTTTTGGGATCAAATAAAATATAATTCATGCAAAGTAGGGTAAATACAAGAAAGGTCTCGTCCTGAATATCGTTTGTACCATGTAGTTGAATTCAATCTTAAACCAATCAAATTGGAACATTGTACCAAAAGACCAAAGAGGCAACACTCAACCAACTGACCTTCAATTTAAATTCGATACAACAGGGTTGGCTCATTCGACTAATACGAACAACTTAGTCTTAAACTCAGTTTTACAGTTCGATAGAAACAGCGAAACGAGCTATGATTTATTGTATACAGTTTTCGCAGTAGTTACTCAGATTTATAGTTACAAATTGGTCTATCAAGACGTTTAAACAACTTCCGCACGCAGGGGCCAATTTTACGGTCCGCGATCCTTCTCTGTGGCTTAACTTACTAAATGTAGTTAAACTTAATATTGTTGATCGTTACAGTTTGATATATTTGAGTTGGTTTGAAGATTTTGATTAATTCTGCAACTTTAATTGCTCGTTAGTGGAGCGTCGATCTGCCTTTGATCCTTTTGGCCGCAATTTTCAAGTCAAGCGTATGGAACAAATGCATGATTACTTTCAAAAATTACTTGAAAGCGTGACTGTTGAGCATGAGGTCCAGAGTTTATTCCCAGGTCGGGCAAAGTGTTATTGGGTTTTTACATCTGGAATTTCACAGTACGTGCCCGGTTAATGGTAATAGGATAGCCCCCTGTTACATGGAACTTCAACTAACTGACATATAAATGTGGATGGCACTAAGTATACATCTGCATAACCCTTTGGGGATTACAGGCGTAGTGTTACGTTATGCTGACTTGCTACTGCATCGTAAAATATTTTAGTGTCCCATTCAACCCAGATTTTTTTACACGATCATGCGAAAAAATAAGTAATGATAGCTGAAGCCTACCCTACCGAATTTGCATCAAAAACATGTACCTCTTGAGTGAAGATAATGGGAACAAAGTTTGGTAATCTTACGGCCGCCAGAGCCTATTTGAAAAATCCTTGACATGATTGATAGCTCTTTAAAACTTTTGGTACAAATATCCCACTGAAGCAAACAGGATGAGATCGCAGAAACGTGCTTGATAAAGAAATCTACAATAACATTCTTGTAGTTGAAGGGAATTGAGGAAAATTCTCTGTAAGCTTAAAAGATTTACCACGATATTTTTTCATGTGTTGTCTAAATACCGTATCTAAGGACCGAACGATGCTCAAATTGAATAACAATTTTAATTTGCATTTTGTTCACTATGAAACTGTCATTTATATTTGTGCTGAGATTCATACATTGAGCTTCACTATTGAATTAGTTGCAGGTACCTACATATTTAAAACTATTTGCAGAAAAGGCTAGAAATACCCGTTTAATTCTCACTCAAACCCATCTCATTAGCAAAGTTAAATGCAGCTCGAAATGAAGTTCAAACTAAAATTTCAATTTGCCCAATAAACTCCTAGAACATTACCCCGCATCAAATCCTGCGCGTTCCCTCCCAGACATAGTTAACTTATTTATACCCACACGCAGTTACGTTATCGAATCAACGAGTTAGCAGTTTTGATCCAGGTATAACAATGTTAGTCCCAGGTGCGAGGTGAAATTAAAGTCTATCCTAAAAAGGTTCTGTAAGCAAAATAAAATTGGCCGGGGTAAAGGGTCGAGGAGGATGGGCCACAATGATTACTGTAAGGTTCCCCGACGTTCCCGCACCCCCAACCTTGAATACTGATCAGAATTCAGCGATGCTGATTGATTCCAATTTTTTTCGTGTAACAGATTTCGGAAATCTATTTTATACTCTTGGTGGGATCCCAATTGTAGCAGAAGGGAGGCCGATAGAATTTTATATTATTGCCTTGTTAATTCTTCGGGTTTTGTGCTCAGGGTGTGGTTTTTACGATAACAGAAATGTGTTCCAGGAATTAAATCCTTACTAACCGGTAATATTTTAATCGTTTGCCTAATTCACGGGAAAAAATACATTTTGGCCCACGGCTTCCTCGCGTGGTGTTTGGTAACTGTCCCACGGGATCGTAGTACTGGGATAAAAAGTATCCTATGTGTTAATTCAAGTTATCAAATATCGGCGTGCAAACATTTAAATCAGTTATGTTACTTTTGCATGAAAGAGTAACAAACGCCCATCCACCCATAGTTACACAAACATAATAGTAAGTAAGATAAGATTTCTGTCCCATCAAGTTATGTATTTTGTTGATCATAAAATACAATACCGACGTGACGTTATCCTTCCTCTTCTTCCCCTACTAAAGACCTATCGTAAATCCGTGTTAGTGTGGCAGACGCAAACTATGATGTACAACGGTATCCGAACGTCAAAACAAATCTTTTTCCAAAGAAAATTAAACTTCCTTTGAGTTCACCACTAACTTAATCAAAAGAATAAAATAGAAGAAAACAGTTTCCAACTTTTCGCCCTTTGGCAAAACAATATCGGTTTTCTGCTTATTATTTTTCAGATGCGTGAAGTTTGGTGATTACATTATTGAGTATTCTTCTCCAAGTACGTTTTTCTTCATTCTTCTTCAGAAAGTTTCTTGTACCTTTTTCCATATTTAACTTATTTTCACGTGGTTCTAGCATCTTGTTCGTCGGGCTTTGAGAGATTAAAACGAATGTTCATGGATCCCTTGGTATGCGAGTGAATCAGAAGAAATATGCTTCTGCTCTATCCGCGGCTTTGCCAGTGTCGACGTCAGAAATGATCAAACAGAAATGAACTATCGGGATAAAAATACTACTACCCAGGCCATGTTCTACCTATGTGCCCTTACATACAGGTCTACCCAGATAACGCAAGCAAGAGCACCTAGTTCCCGAGTGCGACTTAAACATTTTATGCTTAACGTCCTGTCGCTGATAGCTAATTTGTTTATCACGTTACGACTTAAGAGCTTAATTCTAGATTAGATTAGATTATTAGATACTTTGACGCCTAAGTGTCCTGTTTTTGTAATTGTAAATATGTAGGTACTTACTTTTAGTCTTCCCTTTTTTAGCATTATTTTTGTAGTCTGTATATAATGTAAATATTGATTAACTTAAAAAAATATACAAAATTCTTCTTAATATATAAATGCGAAGTAAAAAAAAAAAGAACAAAAACAAAGTCTATTTTGTATATAATATATAGTAGGGACTAACTGAGTTGTGGAGGTCAGATAAGCAGTCGCTCCATGTGAAATACTGGTATTCAGCTGCATCTGGTTAGACTGTAAGCCGACCCCAATATAGTTGGGAAAAGGTTAGGCTGATGATGATTATAGTAACTAAACAGTGCTTATGGCGTCATAGTAGGTACTAAAAAAAGACACATTTTTTTTTTTTTACGGATGGGAAATCATCAAATGACTTCTCCCGCTCTGGGCAGAGCAGAAGGGAGTGTCAGACTTGTACTGACTAAAACCCATCCATGTTCCTTCCTTGCCCTTTGTGTTCCAGGGCCGCGGTATCTCTTTCGAAAAGCCCGCAGCCCTTAAAAAAAAAAAAAAAAGACACTTGGTTTTCATATGGGTCGTGATACTTGCATTTTCTAGGTATGTCTACATCTGTATCTGTACATCTGTATCATCATCTGTATATGTGCAGGCGTGAAGCTAGTATAAACTATTATAATGATAACTAGGCAAAAGGTGTATGTAAGGGCCGTGGCAAGTGTCTTATCTAATGTAGTTTCTACCTACTCCCATGGATTAAAAGGCGTGAGTTTATGTAAATTATTGATAGCAAATGTACAATTATTTTAAACATTAAACTTAACCAGTTTCAGATTTCAGCTCTCTGTTGTACCTCGCCCTGTACTCCGTATATTATAGTAAGAATATATTTCATTCGCTCTTATTCTTGCAGCCACAAGCTCAAAGTTAACCATATAAGGGTGCCACAAGTACCTAATTATCTAGATCTACCTCTCTAACTTTCGAACTTGCTCACTATGATAACCTCGTGCCGCTCACCGGATTTATTTAATAGGAACTCGACAAATCCTGAAAATGTGAGTTACAGTATGTGCCCTAGTTCCAGTTTCTGTTAACTATGTGAAATATTATTCAAATGAGGAATTATAAAGCGCATTAGGGATCAAATATCGTCTTCCTACCCTTGTCCATTAGGGACCAATCTACATCTACCTAACCTTTACCCAACTATATTGGGGTCGGCTTCCAGTCTAACCGGATGCAGCTGAATACCAGCATTTTACATGAAGCGACTGCCTACCTGACCTTCACAACCCAGTTAGTTCTGGGGGTAATACGATACCCCTTGGTAAGACTGGTTGTCCAGCTTTCGGGTTACTAACTACTTAACGACTGTCAAAGATCTACAAATGACAGCCGGGAACAAGGGCTTAGCGGGCTTTCCGAGGCACGGAGGAAACCCGGTATGTAATGGGTGGTCACCCATCCACGGACTAACCTAGGCAAACGCGGTTTAACCTAAAAATCGACCCGAGCGGCTGTTATTATTTAGCCACGAATCAGTCACATACCAGTAAAACATCCGAAACGGAATTTAGCCGCGTAGCCGCTGTAGCGCGTAGAAGCGCAAGATCTAAGTCAGCAGCTACGCCGTAGCAATAGTGCTTTCAGTCTACGCGACTACGGCGTAGCAGAGGAAGAGCAATAGTAATCTTTTCACCTCATAAACCTTCCTAATAATTACAATCATAACGAAAATGTAATACAAAACAATCCTGCAATTAATGTCTAACATAATGAGTTAGATAAGGCGGTGGTACCCCGGGGTATTGTGCACAGTGTACACAATTCATGTTAATATAATGTTATTGTAGTCGCACTCGCCTCTGTAATCACAGACGTGTACAGAATATTCAGTGTGTACTCGTTAACGAGCATTAAGGGCATCAAGAAGTTACACTTTTAGTTTAAAGTAGGTCAAGTATGTATGTAGTGACCTAATCTGATGTGTACATCTGTTAGAGAAAATTTTATTTTACTCGCTTTTCTGACTTACTTTTATTTATTTAAATTAGCTCAATATATTACGGATTTGGCGCACTTCAAGAGCCAAAAGTGGAATTTACTCTGCGTCCAATGATTTTATAAATCCGAATTCTTTTCCTCCTCCAAAACAACACAAAACAAAATCTTGTTGATGAAACAAATGCAAATCAACATATTCTACAACATTATTTGCCAGGAAAAGACTTCAATTTCAATCCATTGTATCAACCCAGAGCTTATAGGCTAAACCAAAGCCCCTTCGTTTTCGCAAACCCGCATCTAAACGAGTTTTCCTCAACAATTCCCGAAGCAAAGGCCGAAGCCTCCCGATTCGTCACGAACTGCCCATTCTCAACAACTTTGTATGTTATCCTAGAGAAAACATTACAGTTCACACGTCTTGTCTTAAGATTCTCTCTTAACCGAAGTAACAACACTTAAATCTTGGAAAACATACCTAAGTGCTAATGAATATAAAGCTTAATTTGTTAAGTTCTTGCTAAAAAATCCAGTCAGTGAAATGTACGTGAATAGGACTACTCAACCAACAATTACAATACAAATTACGAAACGTAGGTGTAAAGTGGAACATTCGGAATGTAATTTAATCTTGTTAAACGAATTAAGAGAAATAAAGAGACCCGGATACATCTAAAAATAAAGCTATTGAATTGTGTCGTAATTTTCGATTTTAATTTGGGACTTGACAACCAAATACTTGAGCTCTTTACTTACTTCAATCGTTAACTAGCAGAGAATACTATTGTCAAGTTTAATAATATTTGTTTGAGTTTCAAACTTGACACAAGTTGCACAGAAAAGCATACAGTTCGATGTTTGCTTTGCCTAAACATTCACGCAATATGCTACAGTATTAAGTTATTATGAAGATGTACACATATTTGAATAACAAAGTCTCCACCAGACATAATTTTGATTTTCGAACACAAACTCCTGTCACGTTTTCCCGGCTAAAGTGGTGGCAGCCGCCATCTTGGAACGTGACGTTGACGGCTGACGAGCGCGCGTTGACGCTTCTCTATTCAAATATTGCGCCTCTTTTATTCGCCACCTATTTTGTTTTAACAAATAGGGGATCTAATTTATTGTGTGGATCCATTGTTGGCTGGTATAATGAACGCAAGCGTTTGCTTTGTTTCGAACTAGGTGGGGTATCAGCAGTTAACACTAGGGTTAAAACGGTTTTCTCGCACGAAATATTTAATTAACCTGGCTGATTTTAATGCGTTGGGCGGTGTTTTGGTTTTTATTTTATGATACAACTAAAAAAATAAAGATTAGCTTAGTAATGTTTAATAACATCATCATCTGCCTAGCCTTTTCCCAACTATGTTGGGGTCGGCTTCCAGTCTAACCGGATGCAGCTGAATACCAGTATTTTACATGGAGCGACTGCCTATCTGACCTCCACAACCCAGTTACTACTGGGAAATACGATACCCCTTGGTAAGACTGGTTGTCAGACTTTTTGGGCCACTGACTACTTTAACGACTGTCAAAGATCTTCAAATGACAGCCGGGAACAACGGCTTAACGTGCTTTCCGAGGCACGAAGGAAACTCGGTATGTAATGGGTGGTCACCCATCCACAGACCAACCTAGGCAAGCACGGCTTAACCTAAAGATCGACCCGAGCGGCTGTTATTGTTTAGCCACGAGCTCCTCTGTTTAATAACATCCAATGTTTAATAACATATCAAAATTAATTAATTAATGTATATTTTGACCTAGATTTCCGTTTCATTTCCTAGTATTTTAAATGTAGGTCAACGGTTTTATAAATACCTCATTTAAAATCAAGTCACACAAAGTCACAAACAAGGCAACAATAAATCGAAAAGGCCATTCTTTATCCAAGCTTTTTGTCTTTTCTACCAGTCAGTTACAATCGAACGCAGGAAAAGTAACCGGATATCCTTTTCAGGTCACGTATGAGCTCGCTACGTAGATAACAACGAGAGCGATACACCTTCATATAAAACACGGATAAGTCTCACTTCATGGTAGCAGGTAGCTTATATTAAATTCATCTGACATATTCTGTTCCTGACACTCTCTCAAACGCCTGTTGGGAGGCAACGCGCAGCGCTTGCGAAAATTAGTTGCCTTTAGTTCTGAGGTACCTACCTTGGTCCCGAGATCCCAAAAACAAAGGATCGTTAACGCAAATTACGCCCAGAAATTTAACGAGGACGTACATAATTATTCTGATATAATTCAGAGTACATTCATTAAGTTGTCATAATTATCAAGGTAGTTACTACCCCTTACATATTCTAAGGAATGAATTATATTTATGTACGTCTCAAGTTTTCGTTTTAATGTTTATGGAGACTATTAGACGACCTTATTTCTTATTAAAATATAAAATTATAACGAGCAAACTTGAGCTCTTTAGTTTATTTTTAAACGAATAAAGAGTTTGGAATAATTAAGAACGTAAGCATAGCATGTTACGACGGACTCCACAGACCTCATTATTCCGCGATTTATACCGAGCCCTCCAGAAAACGAACAGGGACGCGCACTTGACCTGTTTTTTCATAAACAATATACAACACCGCATTCAGTCCTGTAGAAAAGGGTAAAGGATAATAAATTCCTTCTAGCAAAGGCAGTTGATTTACGAGAACTCACAATATTCAGATTATTTGGGTGCTTGTGGCATTATTTATGAGCTAATTTGCATTAAAACAGTTTTTATATTCTCAGAAATATTTTGAGGACGCTTTTTGTGCCTTCGTTGCGAATTTTAATGTCTAATTGACTCTGTTACTGTGACAGCCCATCGCTCAAGTTGCCAGCCCCAAAAAAACGGTGGTGAAAATTACTGATAACCATAAAAGTGTATCAGCAATTTTGCAGCCCATACTTTAACTTCCCGTCGCGTCGGCCAGTTTTTTACATAAAATATTCAACCGGTAAGGACTTTAAATCCCTCAAATACAAAAGTGCTGTGATTCTACAAAAAGGAGGAAACACAGTATGCATATGAAATGATATCAGTATACACAAGTATGTGTGCTATTGTAGTTTATTATACTATCTTTTATACTTCTTTTTACAAGTAAGTAAAATTTACCTTACCTTTTACAGTAATTGATTCCATCATTCCCCAAAAAAAACTTCAGAACTCTTGAACAAAAAGTGCCTTTCGTAATTAATAACGCATTCCCTTTTTTAAGTGGGCAATAAAGTAGGGATCGCCAACCCTTACTTCGATTATACCCATTCATCGTAATCGTCGATCGTCACGATAGTTGTGTATGTAAAGGACTAGGGTAGATAATTGGTTCACATTAAGCCATCTTCCCGCCTGCCCCGGACATTGACTTACTGAAGGACCGAGCCTCCGTGCCGACTCAGCGTTTCCCGACGCTGCCATAATCATTTTTTTTTTTATAACGACGGCTGTTTTTAACACTACGATCCTTGTTTAATAGCGGCCCTCGTATAAAAAACGTTTTAGCTGAAAAATATGGGATTAATCGAAGCATGTTTTGCTGGAGAATTTTAGTCCTAAGATTCGCGTTATTGGTCCTTTGTAGAAGTTAATAGGCAGGAAGTCAAGTATGCCGGAAAATTCCATTAGAGTATTCATTGTGCGATTGCAAATCTGAAGCAACGTGCCTTTGTTCTGTAAACCTAAAGGGATAGGAATGACATATATTTTTGGTAACCTGTTAATGGGGATTAAATACTACAAACCTAATTAGTAATTAAGCACTATACTTAAGCAAATCACCGTAAAAATATAAAAAAAAAAAACAAAAATAATCTACCTACCAAGCTTACTTTTCTATAATATAACGTGTTTATATTTATAACTTAAAGTTACGGGAGAATCAGCGGGGAATGCTTAGCTAAAATCCAGACGGTTACAGTTTACGACCCTGTATTTTACGAGGCGTATTTTTTGGAACCATCCTATATAACGTCTGTTTGTAGACCATATCTCATGTTCCGTAGGTATTTCAATTTTCTTTATGTTTTTTTTACGCTTGTTATACATTTAATCATGATTATACGAATATCATTATGTGGAACGTCGATACAAATAATTGTGTAAAATTTAAAAATAAATAAATAGAGTAGGGTTAGGCTTCTGCATTATTTAATAATATAATCATTGGTCTCTGAATTCAAAATTAAAGACTAATAATTTTTACGGTTAAATCTATTCAATATTAGTGTAATCATACAAATAAATCACATATTGATCGACAATGTAATAATAAATAGGTACGGAGGTTTTATAAAAGGATTTGAGTATAGTAAGAAAGTTTTAAAAATGAGAAACCGTTTTTAAGATCATCAAAACGAGATCATAAAATAAATGATTTCGTGGATGTAAAAAAATACTAATAATGCTCTGGGCATTCTGGTTAAGCAAGCACCACACGCCATCACGCCTGTTACAACATCCAGCCCACTATCAACGATAGGCCAATAACTGTACATTGTAAGTATAGTAGTAAAGACATCAACGCCGATTGACACCGCGAAACTCCACTCCATTAACTTCCCTGACACATTTCCGCATAAGAACCTATGTAACCACACTTAAACATCGTAATTCAACCATGAAATGCCAAGCAAATGGCAATTTTCCGCAACAACGACATCAAAAACGAAATAAAAACATTGGAAGTAAGGTTATCTTTAGTACTTACTGAAACAAAACTTTTGAAACAAACAACATTATGTACTTACTTGGAACCAGGCGGAGGTAGCGTCAGGCCGCACATTGGAAACACGAAAAAATCGTCAACACCCAAATACATTGATATACAACATGACACAAACGTAGTAAGTGTAGTAACCGAAGCACATGTAGAGGCGTGCCGTAAGTTCACGCGGTGCCGGTGCACGCGGCCGCACTCAGTCAGCTGATCGCGTAGGACAGTTAATCAATCGGCAGTGGGCCGGCGAGGGGTTAAGTCCAAGCGCGCTCGCCACACTACCTGAGTGAAGAACCTTTTCCCATTGACACTAGTACTGGAGGGTTGGATACGAGTCGGCGGCGGCATTTTCGAGCTCCAAGCGGGCGGCCCCGCCGCACTCGCCGCCACACTAATCAGTAATCGTTGCTGGAGGGAGGCTGCGTCGCTCTCGCCCTCGTCTCTCCCCCCCCCTCCCGCCGCCACGTACCTCGCCCCGCTCTCACAACCCCCGCGCGTAGCCTACTACATCCGACCAGAATCGGAAGACGGGAAATTCGGTAAAATAAGGAAATTTCTGCCTTTTAATTTTTCGTGCTTTTACTTGGATTAAAATTTGGAGCTTTTATGTAAATCAAGTTTTATTTGGAATACGTTTTTTAGTTTCCTTATTTTGTCAGCTTTTTTGGTCATTATGAGAAAATTAGATCGAAGTGTGAAGAAAGAACACATGAAAATGCGTCATAATTTCCTTCAACCTTTTATAAGTAAAGCGGCGTCTACAATGCAGTACAAATAACTCATAACTGACACGTCTGCACTTTCTGCGTCACTCTCCACAACCACCTACTCTATGACGACGGAGCCAAATTTTCAGGGGTGACACACTCCCATTAAATATTCATTCCTGGATTGTAAATTAGTGAATTCCCACTGATAACAGGGCATCGGGAGGCGATAAGGCCCGAATGAGACCGACACTTACCGTGGATTTAACCAGCCCTCGGTAGACCGCGATCACTCACGGTTGGCTGGGCATAGACCGATGCTGTTAATGATGATTAACTGATAAACTTTAAGCTGTTTCGAGAGGTGATTAAGGGGATTGAGATAGTAAATAAGATTAATCGAATACAATACCATTGTGACGCAAAATATGGTTGAAATTGTGTCTTGTGAATTTTCATAACAAAAAATTGTACGCAAACAAGTTTAGTAACTTCTTACTTATGTTTACATTAATATAGAAACGCAGTATATACACAAGTCAGTTGGAATCTAAGCCGATATATATAAAGTTACATAAAATAACAAACTCAGTTCAGTATGACTCAATTAATATAGAGATTAATCTGACTTATATAATTAACTTGAAACATTTCTGAAAGTTACTTTGAACTATTTTATTGTCAAAGTTGCCCATTTAAAATTTATTTTTTGACTTTGACATCAGTCCAGCTTATTACTTTAATGTAAGAAGGATGTTAACCTACTTTAAGTACACATCTGCTTTACTGCTACAAAGATTACAGGCGAGATATTTTTTTTTGTTATTTAAACTTGTATTAATGTGTACTAGCAACACAATCTTAGCAAAGATATTAATTTATCAATGAGTACGAAACAAAATAGGAAATATGCATACCTGGTCCTTCGTGTCGCGGCCCTACTAAGTGCGCCTGCGCGATGACTCCACGTCAAGTGGCGATCTTAGCTCGCACATCTTTTAAAATGCACCGACTCGTCCACCGCCGTCGCACTCCTACAATCTGAACATTCAAATTGAGCTTAACTTGACACCGATCGAAGTCTCCGCCTGGACGACTTCCAACTTTATCAAAAGTCCTTAAAACTTAAAATAACTCTCTTTAAATTCGCTATCGGCTAAGTGTGTGCGAAATTTTTGCAAGTCCCTTGTATATGGTTATAATAAAGCACTGATGTAAAACTTTACTGAAATATTAGTCTGTTAAAATTATGCATCTCAAACTCCCTTAATAAAGACATCCCACCTTAATGGAAATTTAGTTGAAATTTACTGGACTGGCTAGAGGTGTGATTTATTAAAATGTACCGCTTGGTTCAAAGGGCTCAGTTAAGAACCAATTTACTGCCTGTTTATAGAAGGAGGAGGATAGAAACATTAGATTAATCAATAAATTCAAAGCAAATTACGTAAGGTAACGTCTTCCGGATAATGCTCTGAAAAGTCTTCTTTAATCTTTGATAATGATTTTTTCTCTGAAAATTTTGCGAAGATGTTTGCAAAGATGGTTATTTAGGATTATTTGAGCCTTCATAGACCCTTAATTTTAATTCGCTTGATCATGAACTTTGCTTTACTGCTGGTCATATTAATCCAAGTGTAACTGATCTAGTCGAACATTAACCCTCCACCATCACCACACGTTATAAATCCACTGAAAACTTTTCATAATTCCATTCATTCACTAAAATTTAGAAACTGAGCTCTACAGAAATGTATCCATTTGCTAACGAACCGCTTCCACGCTCTCATGGCGACTGTCTAGTGTCTGTCCAAAAATCATACGTAAAAAACCTTTTGAGTCAGGTCACATCAAAATTTCAAGTCTGAAATTTGCCGGTGACGCCGGTGCATGCCGCCGGGCGAGAGAGGGGGAGGCAAGGTGTGGAGGAGGCCTATTGTTCTGTCACGGATGAGTGCAGCCGGGTCGCGGTTACCGAAGGACAGAAGTAGGGTTCGGCTAAAATTACCGATGTGAATAAGTTATTCGGTTAAAATTTTATCGAAATGTTTCGGCTTTCATGTTGACACGGCAGGTGTGGGTTACGAAAGTTTGAGGGAAAGGGTTCGCGTTAATTTTGGGAGTTTTTGTTAATTACTTTGGAATTTTATAGTGAAGGTGTTTTGCGCTGTTGGTTCGTTGCTTGATTTAATACTAGCTTATGCCCGCGCCTTCGCCCGCGTATATTTCAATAACTGTCTCACGGGATCGTACTACCGGGATAAAAAGTATAATATATGTTAATCCAGGTTATAAACTATCTGTGCTCCAAATTTCATCCAAATCCGGTCAGTAATTTTGCGTTCAAGAGTAACAAACATCTATCCATACATCCTTACAAACTTTCACATTTATAATATTAGTAGGATCTGAAAAAAATATAAAGCCAACACTACTAGTTGCCATTAAAAAAATGTGTTAAGTATAGACAAAGCTAAACAAAATAGACTTTAGCCATTTTTTCCACAAAAAGTCCTCACTTCATTCCGGACTCATTTATCTTGCTACATTATTACTTCCAATTAAAAATATCGATCGTTTCCTCAAAAAAACGGCAAAAACAAAAACAACAGGGTGTAGTGAAGAGTAAAATCAAGATGTACTGTAAATGATTACCGAGTGACCTGAATGAAATCATTAGTAATCGTTAGACGCCGAACTTTGTTCCCCGAACGTCTAACTCGACGAAACTCATCAATCAATGTGTTTCTATAGCGAACGAGCTGAAAGTAGGCATCGACGAGGCGTGGCCCCTAACTACTTCTTGTTTTGGGTTCACTAGTTGCTGTAGGTACTTAGTTCATACAGTTCAATTCGGTGCGATTAAAAAAAACCAGCCAAGTGCGAGTTGGATTCGTGCAACGAGGGTGCCGTATAAAACTATAATACAAATATACGGTATTCAGTTTTTTTTTTACATGTGCTGTAAGACGGCTTTTGCCTTTCAACGCCAAGATCAACGGGAAGTACCCTATAGCTCCTATAGGTCCCTATAGCTGGTTTTGATTATCTTGTCAAATAGCAAAATATGCGACACTAACGGTCATATCTTTTGATCGCGTTGAATTATAAGTTTTATTGTTTCACTGCTCCAAGGGGTAGCAGACCTGAGTATTTGATATTACTTTCTTTCAGACTTGATACCTCCACGAGTTACTGAGAAAAAGGGTTTTGTCCGACGGACAACAAAATGAAGCCATAAAAAAAACAGGGTTCCGTTTTTGCTGATTTTGCTGACTGAGGAATGGAACCCGAAAATACGAGTAAAGCTTAGGTACTGAAAAGCATTAAAAAAGTTAAAACCTAGACGATCTGATATTATTGCCGGGGTAATTATAATTATAACGTTATTTAATTTTACTGAGGTAGCACACAAACAAGATTCAATAGTTTAATTTATGACAGGAAACAATCTTTTCTATCTTATAGTCGTAGATGAAGGCTCAACTATGATTGCGTTTTATTTAGGCATTTAGGTAATGCCCGTTGGCCTGCGGGACTTTTCGAAAGAGATACCGCGGCCCTGGATAACAAAGGGCAAGGAAGGAACATGGATGGGTTTTAGTCAGTACAAGTCTGACACTCCCTTCCGCTGTGCCCAGAGCGGGAGAAGTCATTTGATGATTTCCCATCCGAAAAAAAAAAGCGGTAATGCCCGTTTCTATTAACACTGAAAATTGACGTTAACAAGGCCGTGTTATCGCTTTACATCACGTGAGATGCGGCCAAACGCAAGCCTGTTAAGAATTAAAAAAAAACGTTGGACACATCTAACTATGTAGCTTGGTGGATTCTCTCTGCCGCAGAAAAGATAGTCAACGTAAATTCGTAGCAGAATTTTAGGGTTGCATCATAGGAGAGCCTTCACGCCTCGTTCGACGGTACTTAACAAAGTACGTCCGGCGCAACCAGGGTCTTACTGCAAACGTTTTCACTGGCTTATCTTTTTGGCAAAGACGTGACCTATTCTTGAACTTTTTAAGTATAGCTTGTGTGGAATGAGTAAGTTCAGACAGGAGAGCGTGTTGTGAATGCGTTTTATTTACTAGCAGACATATTTAGGATACTAAAAAACAGAAATTCTCAGAAGGAATGTAATCGCATGTAAATAGCAAAATGTCATTATAGCCAAGTTTGTAACAACGTATAAATCAACCAGTCGGCAAGTCAATTATGATTTTATTTGCGCGTTCCCGTTTATTGTAAGAACCTATTGTGTCCTAAGAACATATTAACGTTCCTGACCTTGTCCCACGTTACTTGGGGTCAGCGCAGCACGTTTTTTAGGGTTCCGTACCCAAAGGGTAGTAACGGGACCTTATTACTAAGACTTCGCTGTCTGTCCGTCCGTCTGTCTGTCACCAGGCTGTATCTCATGAACCGTGATAGCTAGACAGAAAAAAAATATATTAAAATTTTCACAGATGATGTATTTCTGTTGCCGCTATAACAACAAATAATAAAAATATAAATTATTTAATATTTAAAGGGGGCTCCCATACAAGAAACGTGTTTTTTGCAGTTTATGGTACGGAACCCTTCGTGCGCAAGTCCGACTCGCACTTGGCCAGTTTCTTTATTCCATTCTCCTCTGTCAACCGTTAAGCTATCATTTACTCCTTTTTTTTTCATATCATTCCTCACACAACACATCAATCGTTTCCTTGGTCTTCCTCTCCCTCTCCATCCATCAACATTTATATTCATCACTCTTTTAGTCACATTCGATTCGTCCCTCCTCATTACATACCCATAACAAGACAGTCGATTTCCTTTCAACTTTTCTGTAACTGGCGCAACTTTCAAACTTTCTCTGGTTTACTCATTTTTTACTTTATCCATTCTTCTCACACCACACATCCACCTCAACATCCTCATCTCCGCTACATGCAATCATTTTTCATCCATTTTCTTCACAGCCCAGCATTCCGATCCATACAGTACAGGTCTAATCACTGACTTGTATCCCAGTAGCGAAGGGTCAATTTTTGTAAGAGGTAAGCCGGAGTAGGTACATATTTTATTTATTATTATTTATTTATTTTATTTTACAGAAGGCTTACAGACTAACAAGCAAAAAATGATATAAAAGTGTAGTATTTCCAAATCGCTAATTACAAGCCTCCACACGTAGATAAAAAGAAAATACATATAACGGGGGAAAAAAGTACAGATGACAATTCATTACATGCGATAGAAGCTACTTAATCATCGAAAAAGTTGTGTGCCATTTGCCATTTTTTAACTTTAATGTTATTATAATATTTGTCTATAGAATACTGACTGTGCCATTTTTCAAAGGGAATCCAGTAGGAATCGAGTTGTATGGAACCTTTGCCACAGTTGTATATAGTATATTTGTGTATAGCATGTGTATTATAAAAAATGGTTTTTTGGTAGAACAAGTTTAATTATTACCAAAATAAAGGTCTTTCTTAGGCTCCAAAAATTACTTCCAAACAAATACGCCTATTCACCATTAGTGGAAATGTCTGAAAGTAGTGAATGCCCTTTGAGACGCAAAGAAGAAAAAATCTGTCTTCAGTTTTATGGAATTTTTATGTCGATTTCTATTTCTGCACCAGGAGGAGATTGACCCGGAAATTAGTAGGATGCAATACTATCGGCGTTTTTTTTCTTACCTTACAACTGAATTAACTCCAAAGGATACGGCTTCCTGTCTAAGATTCTTAGGGTTCCTTAGTGTAACTATGAGCTCTTAATATTTAGTCATTCTCGTGTCCCTCTATCCAACATACTCGTAATACGTCCTTAATTTTAGTAACTTTAGTCTGTAGTTAGGTTAAGAATTTTGATTAAAATTGTTTCTTCTTATGTCTAAAGTATACGTAAATAATATAACTTTGCGGTGTGATGAAACATGAAAACAGTTTTCAGTACGCCGGACTCGAAGAATTTCTTGTGAAGCGATTTTATAAGTTACTCATTATTGTGTTATTTGACTTTGAAAGGTAATCTTTTACCTTTAAGTGCGAATTTCATGAATTACACAAAACGCGCTGTCATCGTCATCACTGTTGTCGAATATTGACACAAGTTTAGATATGCTTTAGATGATAGACAGGACAAAACGATCAACATAATAATATTCTTACAATAACCAACTGGTTGGCGTCAGTAAAAGTATAATGAGTGGATCTTGGTAATTATGTCATTTAGCCAGAATCAGCGAGCGCATAATTCATACAATTCAAGACATGGGTTCACAGTTTTTCTAAAATCATCATCACCATATCAGCCCTGAATCACCCACTGCTGGGTATAGGCCTCCCCATTCTTCTGCCACACTTCCCGGTTCTGTGCGTCCCTCATCCAGGTGTTTCCCGCGGTTTTGATAATGTCGTCGACCCAACGAGCTTTAGGACGACCCTGGTTTCTTTGGCCTAACCTTGGCCACCCCTCGGTCAAAGCCTTGCTCCATCGGCCATCTCTGCGTCTAGTCAGATGTCCTGACCAAGTCCACTTGAGGAGCACCGCCCGGTCCCCGAAGTCGTACACTTTCGTATGACGACGGATTTAGGGTACGCACTCGAACTAAAAGGATTATACCGAGCTTGGGTCGCTCCATGGCCCTTTGTGCCTGCCTCCTTTGTGAGCTTCCATGTCTTGTTATCGTAGATTATTGGTTTCTTAACATAACCTCTGTAAAGTATCTTAAATATCTTTGTCGGACCGCGTTCAGTTACATTGGTGAAACTCGCTCAAAGTCGTCTTGGCGCGTTGTAGCACATTTTCGTCACAGGACTTTTTATTTGAACAACAAAGCACATTGTGTAGGCACTCACATCAATATAGTTTTAAACCCTTCTAATGTTTACTTACGCAGCAACTTTTCTACGTCCATCTGTTGTATTATTTCCACCAAACTGGCCAAAAAACAGCCGCATTTTGCTGGCTTACTTCAAAAAGTTTGGAAACTATTTCGCACAAAAAGCCACAGAACTCTCACATTATGTGAAAAGTTTTCGAACCAAAAAGTTGAATGTATAATAGTGCTTACACGACGGCTGCTAGAATGCTGGCTGATTATACGTAAAACGCTTTTGTTATTGGGAAACTGAGTTTTAAATTTTTTGTGATCTTGTGCGTTTATTTTCATTTTAATGTGTATAATTAAATAATTAAGTAGTCAGTTCATTCTAAAGAAGTGACAATTACGAACCTTTTATTTCGATACTTTTTCTTTGCGGATACAGCTTGCTTACTTTTATTTTGTAACACCCTTTTCTATCACACTCTGAAGAATTTTGGAGAAAATTCACATACAAGGCATGGTATGCTAGAAACAATCGTTTGCTTGACAGGCTGTTGAATACTGATTAAGAAATATATTGCGAACAGCTTTATAATAAAATAGACTATTGACAAGCCGCTGCCGGGGTAAATAAGAATCAATTGACTGTTTTTCTTTATTTTCTATGGCCATTAAAGTAGCATTGAAAGGAAAAATTCAAATGAAAACATTTTCTAGTAGAAATAGGCCAGATTTATGGCTTCATTGGCTTGGATATAAAAGAACTTTGAACAGGGCACGTGGGAGGTAAAAAAGCAGCTTTTTTTTTTAAGGGTGGGTTGTCATCAAATGACTTCTCCCGCTCTGGGCAGAGCGGAAGGGAGTGTCAGACTTGTACTGATTAAAACCCATCCATGTTCCTTCCTTGCCCTTTGTGTTCCTGGGCCGCGGTATCTCTTTCGAACAGTCCCGCTGCCCTGGCAGGCATCGGCCCTTGCGGGCCCCTCCCTGTTTGCTGACATCTCTTTGAGGCGCGCGTGGTACACGAACGCGCCGTCTACACGTCTAAAAAAGCAGCCTTGCTTCCACTTTGTAGACCTGATTCTTGGAAAGTGTTGAAGGGTAGTTTCTCACACATAACATCACGCCTGTAATCCCCGAAGGGTTAGGCAGAGGTGTACCTAGTACACCCACATTTCGCCCGTTACGTTAATTGTGAGTTTTTTTAAGTAATTAATCTCAAACGTTGGAGAGAGGGGCGCCTCCATCAAGTTACTGCCCCGGTTGGAAAAAATCGTAGATCTGGGACTGCGTTAAAGTCCTATGTAGTAGGCGGCGAGCCAATTGCCATCAACTGGGCACAAATCCAGACTCCGTGGCTGCATGAGAAATTTCGTATGGAAAAGCTCAATATCACTTTGCCCGACCTGGGAATCGAACCCAGGACCTCATGCTCAGCAGATGCACTTGCGATCACTAAACCAACGAGGCAATTACACATTTGTCCAAATAATATACTATAGTTACTATGTATGACGCGCATGTATGACAAGGTAGGCCCAGAAGGAGATGGCGTGACGAGCTGGACTCTTACCAAAAGGATTGGGCCCAAATAGCCGAAAACAGAAAAACATAGAAAAGGGGAAGGGAGGCCTCTGCCCTGCAGTGAAACACATCAGGCTCATCATCATCATCATCCAGCCTATAATGTTCCCACTGCTGGGACACAGGCCTCCACTCTATGAGAGGGAATCAGGCTCATAATAAAAAATAAGCTAATATGTTTATACTTCAGTTGTTTTATAGGTATCATTTATGGTGGCAAAACGCTTTGGTCAGCTGTTATCCTTAGAGATACGGGGTTAAAAGTAAAATATAATATTTGGAAATGGAACATACCTATATGACTTATATCTAGCTAAGTAAGAATAGCATTTTATAAAAAAAAAATACTGAGAAAAGAATATTAACATCGCGTTCAGAGTCAACGGAATAAAAAATGAAGACATCTCCACATTATGATATCCATTAAAGTCAATGTCTTGTGGTTACATGAACACTAAAGACTGTTAAGGTGCCGTTTTCTTTTATATACTAAAAGACTAGATGTTACAGTCAGATTCGTCTTTCTTCGATCACCCACATAAGGGAAACATAATTATGTCTCTCTATAAAGGGTGTAAACAGACTCTTAACGAAGCCGAAAGGAACTTGCTCTCCCCGTCATTGCGATCATTTTTTTGTTCTAGACCATACCTGGGAAGCTTCTAGTTACGGAGATATTGAGGATCTATGTTCCAGGTTTTTCACAAATGTTTTTTAAATAAGTGTTTTTAATGTAAGATTTTTACTTTAAGCACCTCCAGGACCTCTTTTCTATTCAATCCATCCATCAGCACAATGTTTTGAGTGCATTACATTGAGCCCTACTGTAAAACGTGATTTTTCAGGCCAAAAAAAAAGTCGTTTCCCAGCACTAATTTTTGCGTAAAGTTTCTTAGTTTGATGTACATAATGCTTGGTTAACGACTTCGTTTAGAGTCTTTTTACACCCTGTATTATAACGATGTCATCTTATTCATTGACCAGCATCAGGCCTGCATATGGTACGGTCTTAATATTATGACCCGTAGATCTACATTATATTTATATACTAGATGTAAAAACTTATGGTGTAATATACCTACGTTTTACTAATAAACCCTTTTCAATTCGTTTTTTTTTTCAGTTCCTAAAGGAGACTGCGTCGTTGAACCAGTGGCCGCAAGCGCGACTGCTAAGCTTGAAGTCCTGGGTTCGGTTCCCGCCTCGAGCAAAATGATATTAGGCTTTTCTATCAGGAATTTCTCAGTAGTAGCCACGGAGTCTGGATTTATGCCTGGTTGACCCTATTACATGGGACTTAAACATAACTGGCGAAATGTGGGTGTACTTGTTACCTCTGCCTAACCCTTCGGGGATTACAAGACGTGATGTTATATTTCTAAAGGAGCTAGGTGTGCGACATTCGTAAGAATACAAAGTTCTCACTCTTTTTAATGTGTAAGTTGTAGTCATCGTAAAACGGAAACGATAAACGTCCTTCACGCAAACAAAGTGCGGGCGTTCGATATTCAAAAATAACTAATACTTAGATTAAAAGAAAAATTGTGGCGACCGCGAACGGGAAGATGTTACGTTGTAAGTCCTCCCACTAGGTGGACCGATGATCTGGTGAAGGTTGCGGGGATCCGCTGGTTGCGAGACGCAATCGCATCGGCCAATGTGGCGACAATTGGAGGAGGCCTATGTCCAGCAGTGCACGTCTTTAGACTGAAATGATGATGGTGATGTATGGCTAATAGATTATTATTATATCAGATCTATTTTAAGGCTGGCATTCAAATAAGCTTGCTTAAAACCCAACAACATGTTTTCAAGTACAAGCAAAATAAGTATTTTTTCTTCTGTACCAAAATATAATGAGATAAATCTCGCCGTGAACTTTCATATTCAGTAATAATATCGTTATGAAAAAACTTTTGCTTAGCTACCAGACTGTTAGATAGGGATTCCATTTATTTCATAAACTCGTTTCTACTATTAATTTACATATCTCATCGCTTTTACAAAAGGTTTTTTTTGTAAGGTTACTTACAAAAGTAAAAGCTCGTGGCTAAATAATAACAGCCGCTCGTGTCGATCGTTAGGTTAAGCCGCGCTTGCCTAGGTTGGTCCGTAGATGGGTGACCATCGATTACATACTGTCATCCTTTGTGCCACGGAAAGCACGTTAAGTCGTTTGTCCCGGCTGTTATTTGTAGATATTTGACGCTACAGGTAGTCACTGACCCGAAAGTCTGACAACCAGTCTCTTCTGATGTTGGCGGCCAGGACCAAAATTCGGTCAGGAGGACTTATTACAAACCCATGACAGTTTTCATCTTTTTCTGCAGATCAAATGGAAATATTATGGTATTATTAGAACACACATATTGAAGAAACTCAAACTCCACACCGACCGCAATCTATGCTTACTTCTTAATCCAGAAGAACTTGTGACAGCCAGCGACCCCTAACGGAACGAGGGACGGTCGCTTTTTAAGGTAGAAGCGCCAGAGTAGCCCGCGAAACTATTTTATGACAAGTCATTCAATGGGATTAAATGAACTTTGAGGATTGTATGGATGATTTTAATGATTATAATTCTGTTAATACGTAACTGTTACGGTCGCGAATCTTATTTTGTTCAACATACAACCTGACACTAATCAGTAAATTGCCAAAAACGTAAGAAAATTTGAATTTCGCGGGTTACCGTGGTGCTTCCCCCTTAACCGTATCACTTTTCTTGCAGCCTAGAAAAGATTCGTCGTAAGATTCAGCAGCTCATACGAAATCCGTTATCACTATTCTTTCACTGTAATTGCTGATAAAATCACTCCAAATGTAGGCCTTAAGGATGCTCATAATTATCCATGCACTCGTATTTCAAAACGCCAATCTATTCCTCTCCAAAGCTTACCATTTAAAACAAAAGCCTTTTATCTTAATCAAAGCCAACTAAACAAAAATATGCAGCAACAATATCTGTTGTGTTTCCGTTTCCGCAATGACTGAAGTGAACGGCGCACGTCCGGTCATGGAAATAAACAATCCATCAAGTGCACACCCTTCCAGGTTTGATGATTAGCAGAACAAATGAACAGGGACCTATGAGGGAATTATATTACTTATGCGTGTTATGAAGCTTTTGTTTACTTTTGGTTACAGGGCCTATCTGATTTGGCGAAAATGTTGATTGATACTTCGGGAAAAAATATTTCGGATTCCATTAACATAGACAGGGAAAACCATGTAAAACAATAATTAATTGACATCCATGTCTTTAAAAGACTAAACTGCATGCTTTTGCTGTCATCAAGACTGCTGTTAACTTATATTGTAATTAAATAAAATATCTGTGAAGGTCGTCTGAATTTGGGGACTGCGAAAAACACAAAACTGGTTGATGTACTGACGCTTGGAGGGGGACACTTCGATGTCCAGAAGCATACGTCTATCGGTTGAAATGATGAAAATGGTTATTTTACTAGATCCGCAAAGCGCAAAGAAATTTTAGTTCCTTATGACTTCTCTATTACTTGTAAGTTAACCATATTATATCCTATGCAACACAAACTTTCACCAACCTCCATCAGACCCACACAAGTACTTACTATAATTCCTGTCTATTCTGTACCCATACATAAAAACCCCCTGAGCCGCCCGATCATTACCACGTAACTCACATTTCACACGAGCTGTCACGAGACTTCTATTCGAAGGCTTAACGATCGCTCTCGGTTATGAGCGAACCCGTTTAAACGCCATTTTATTTAAGGCACCCTGCCAATGAGGGGAAGCCGGATAACTATGAACATTCGAAAACTAGCGCAGTGAACCAATTAGAGGGAGTTCGGTTTGTACAGACGCTAGCACACCAAGCTATTAAAACCTGTCAAATTCCTTTAATCGATTTTCAACTTTATCTTTAAAGCATTAGGTTCAAGGTTGATTGGAGAAAATTTTACAGTTTCGGGTAGTTCGATGTGCTGGCGTCTGTACCGGACTGGACTTGTTGTAAAAAGATGTCTTCGGTCGCTTCGCGATCCATTTCCACCGGTCTTTATTGGCTGCGTGGTGATCACATTCTGCCTGAGGTCTTGGTGATAGATTTGATGGAGTCTGTCCATCTCCATCGGGTTGGTGATCGACCACGTGGTCTCGTGCCTTCGACTATTAAAACTCAACATTCTCTTTGTCCAACCCTGGCTGAAAGACATTTATTAAACTTTTTAACAGCAACGTTGACAGTCAGAGTTGGACAAGGTCGGTTTTAATAGTGACGCTGTCCACCGGAGGTGGACATTGTAACTGTTTGAAAAAGATGTAGCCGTGTCAACACGCGGTGGCTACAGTGAATTATTTTAACCCGTCTGCCTTCAAAACAAGAGTGAACAGGCATCTTCTGGGCACGCTCGTTCCATCATAGACCTCATCCATCATTTTCCATCAGACGGGATCGAGGTTAAGAGCACAACCATATTGAAAAAAAAAAAAATACCTAGATCTGGCTCGCGAGGTTGTCGACATGTGGGACGTGAGTACAGCAGTCATCGTGCCGATAGTCGTGTCGGCCAATGGCTTAATAGCCAAGAGCCTCGACCAACATCTTAGGAGGCTCTCGCTTGGCAGCTGGATCAAGGGCTTGATTCAGAAAGCAGTACTTCTGGACACGGCACGTATTGTCAGGAGGTTCCTCTCTCAACAGCCCTGACCACCGGTAGCTCGGACCCTGTTCCCAATGCTGGTGGGCTACTATTTTTTATATTTTTTAATGTTTTTTTTTACGTTGTTTTATATTGAAATATTTAAAAATGTAACAAATATGTATAAAAATGAATAAAGGATATAATAATAATGGTTCTTACTGGCCACCCCCCGAGGAAAGAGAGAATTATTTTTGAAAGTCGTGACACTGTCCACCCGGGGTGGACAAGCAGGGGGTGGACAGAACGCCAAAGAATCTGAGGATTTGTACTTAATTGCATAAGCGTTGACCGCTACTAGAATAAGTAAACATTAATTTCACACGTAAAGTTATCAATCATGAAGTCGTCGAAATTAAACAGTATACCTGTCTAATTGAAAATAACTAAAACCACAATGTTACATTAGAATAGACGCTCTAACATGGCGCTACAGCTCAAAATCTAATAAACTACAAAATGGCAATTAGAAACTAACACTAATTTAATAGTAAATTACCTAGTGCGTAAATTAAGTAGCAAGTAGAGTCTTAATTAGTTTAGTCTAAAGTAAATAGACACAATTCAGGGCATACAAAACTTATAAATTATAATTACAAGATACTTCAAAATTAGACACATAGCGGACTAAGTATTTTTAAGGACAGTAATTAATACATAAATCTTCTGACTTCCTCGTTGGTCGAGAGAAGCGTGACTGCTGAGCATGAGGTCCTGGGTTCGATTCCCGGGTCGGCCAAAGTGTTACATGAATATCTCAGTAGCAGCCACGGAGTCGGGATTTGTGACCAGTTGATGGCAATAGGCTCAACCCTCTTACAACATAACTGGCGAAATATGGATGCACTATTAGGTACACCTCTTCCTTACCCGTCGTGGATCACAGGCGTGATATTTATTTTATTTATTTCTAATTTCATTTTAAATAACACATTTTCACAAGACTTATCCGCACAAAAATACTTGAAAATAAAAAAACAACAACCTTACCTTATCAAAGTCTTTATTAAGATGTCAATAAATTAATCACCCTCAAATTATCCGTACGTAATTAGAAGCACTCGGCCCCTGTTACCTACCATCGTATATATGTACTCGTATATCCTTATGTAATGGCGGCGAGTCGAGAACTTATCGATTTTCTACGAGTATTTTGGACGAGCCTAAATCGGGAACCGAACGGAGTTAGGTCAAGCGGAGTGGACAGATATTGTATGGACAAGTCTTTGTTTTAGTTTATAGCTCATGGATAACCTCTCTTCTCTATCTCTTCTTCAACCCTTGGCCACCCAATGCTGAGTGTAGGTCTCTTCCAATTCTCTCCAGTTTTGGCGGTTTTGTGACATGGCTATCCAGTTTCTTCCGGCCACTTTAATGAGGTCGTCTGTCCACCTAGTCGGTTGTCTTCCCACATTCCTCCGTCCCGTCCGTGGTCTCCACTCCAACACTTTCTTCCCCATCATCCATCCTGTCTACGGCATATATGGCCTACTTCCACTATCGTTTTGCTATCACTTCATTATTTATTTAAAGAAAGGTTAGTTCATCTTATTGGGTCTTTTTTCTAAATACAACCTTACCACACCTTACCGGTACTTATTAATATAACCTTATTACGTTATCTAAAGATACACAACATACTGAATTAAAATCAAAGCTCTTTAGAAAATAAAGGGAAGATTTCTACACTAAAATTAATCCCAATCGTAACCTTAAATTGTGGCGAAACTTTGCACCACATGGCAAACCGACAAAACAAAAATACGTTCAAATTGAACAAAAATACGTTCGACGCAAACGCGACGAGGAAAAACATGCTAAAACCCTTAAGTTAATAATAAATTCCATAACTGTGGGACGCGCCGACAGATTGCATCACCTGTCACTGTTCGAAATGGTGCTGTATTATATATACGTGTGAGTACATATTTGTGTGTATATGCATTTATTAAGGACCATTTTTCATCATAAATTATAACATAACATTGTATGGGATGGGGTTTCTGACAGGTGTAAGGGTTCTCGCTAAGGGCTTGCCACCTCTGTTTCGTGGTTAATGATGGCTTAGAAAATGTATTTGATGCTTTTAGCACAGATCATATTATACTACGTACTGTTAGTAATTCTTCTATAGGCTAGTTATTTTTTTTCTTTAATTCTTCGTGCACACAAATGTTTTTATTATTTTCTTTTATTCATCTTTATACACATTTTTTACATTTTTAAATATTTAAATATAAAACGACATAAAAAAAACATTTAAATTTTTTTATTATTATTATTATTTATTTATTTATAAAGGTATTAAATCCCAATTTAAATACATAATTACTTTAAAATTAAAACATTACAAAATTACGTAAAAAATAAGTCATAAAATATAAAATAAATCAATATAAAAATAAAATAAACTAATATAAAAATAAAATAAAAACAACAAAATATAAACTTTACCTTCGGTTGGCACTCCGGTGGACTTCGAACCAATACCTGCGGATCGGACTATTCCAATCATCACTAACGACTCTCAGCAGTTGATTGGTTGACTTCCGAAGAATGCTGCAGAACGAAGCAACGCGCGGTCGAATAACGGCATAGAAGTCCGACACTCTCGCTTCAGCGAACATGCTCGACGCACTACAGTATCGCGGAAATTTCATTAAAATGCGATAAGTTCGTTGTACTGTACACGCATAGTACTGAATGAAGATCTTTTAAATTTCATCCACAGCTGGCATGTGTAGTAACAGAGACAGTAGACACGGAACAATGTCTTTTTAACGCCCGTGCTACAAAGTGAAAATCTGCGTGCAAGCATATTGCAGCGAATCGAGAGTGCCCGGCTTTCCCGTTCTATGTCGGCGTCATCTGTGAGATCATCAGTGAGGATGCGGCCCAGATATCGAAACGTTCGTACGTTTTTGGGCGGATTTAATGCGATAGGCATTTTATTTTAGTATTATTTTAGTATTTTTTTAACAAGTATATTGTTGTAATATTAACTTTTATATTAAACTAAAATAAATAAACTACAACAAACTATAAAAGGGCATCGAAAAACTCCTCTTCAACGCTGTCAGCTGGTAATGTGCCCAAGAGACTGGCGGCGTTGCCACGTTGTATGGCAACACTTAACCTCTGGCCAAAGTAAAAGCCAGCCCTTGGGTCACGGGAAGCGTCAACTAGGCGTTTCGAAATTTCCTCAGATAGGCTATGAGCACTCGGACCCCACGGCCCTAGAGTTTCAACCCCAAACGACTCGAAAATATAGTTACCACAAATGTTTCTATATTTACGCCGCTTGAGGTTCTCTGCAGCCGCAGCGGCAGCACCAGCACAGCATATAAATATATTATTTATGGTATTAAATGAAGTGAAATGTACAAAATAATATCTTCAGACAGAGTAATCAAAATCAAATGAAATCAAAAGCTTTATTTCAAACCCTTTATTGTAATAAGTTAGGATTTTAGTTTGTGATGCCTTGAATTACTAATGAAAATTCTTGGGTATCTACATTCTACACTGTAATTTTCATCAGTTGTTTCAATTTTATTTGTGCTTAATAAATATATACTACTCATACAGTTTCATGTACCAGAAAAGGTAGGTAAACCTCTCAGAAATGAATAAGGTACCTGCGTAAGTATGTAAATGTCAGTCAGTACGAACAGAACGTCATAGAACGAATACATACACAACGGCTGGGTGCCATAAATCAAAATGAAATTGCATTACACGCAAGGTTATACGTAATATTCCAACATGTTCTAAGATTACTCTTAGCTTTCACAATATTCTGGCTCCAAATACAAGGATTCCTCACTCCTTACATTTAAATTTTATCTCAAAAGTATGTCTTGGCGAGAATAGAGTTACATATTTCGCTTTCAAGATTTTCGTAATTGAAAACCAAGTAGGATTTATTCAAAAGTATGTAAGTAATTACCTACATAATATATGTGCTGTGGTCTGACATTTAAATCTAAGTTACCTATTTTAGAACGTAATAACGTTGTTTACATTTTCTACGTCTGTGAATCTCTTTCCAGGTTAAGAGGAGGCAAAACGACGGAAAGCTGTTTGTTTTTGGTTAACTAAGCTGGCTGCAGACTTAGTTAAGATAAAACATGGTAGGTATTTGAAAAAACTATCGCTGTCTCTCTCCGAGCGTGATTTCAACATTGATGCGATAAAGACAACTATAGTAAAATGCCATAATTCGAGGTTTGGCTCTCGACTATTTCCTCGTCCAATATTCGACCAAATTAAAAGATATTTCATCAACTGAATAAGAAGGATATATACTGTGTATCCCTATGATTTTCGTTTTTCATTAATAGTTGTCAAATTTGTACACTAGGCCTTTGTTGACAGGCGATCTAAATAGGCAATTTTGAACATTTTAAATGTAAAAAATCATAGCTTTAAAGCCATAAACCAGAAAGAAAACAGGCAAGAGCGTTTGTATGGAAAAAAGATCACCCACATTTCCTCTTAAAGCAGTTTCAAAACTCTCAAACAGTTTCGTCGTTTATCAAACAACACAGTTTTATTGCAGTGTCAGCATCAAATTTTATAGAGCCTAGTCTGTCTTAAGACAGTCATAAATAAGTCTACGACACTCCCGGAACCGCGGTCAAGTCATCATTATTTTATAGGACAGTATATTTTTTTTGTGCCAAATTAATTTTTCGGTAAAGATTTGACAACTGATGACGCCACTGTTTGTTTGTGAGTTTGCGAGCTATCGCAATTCAAATCCATCGATCGATCAATAATCTGACTGAAGACAGCCTTGTCTCCGTGCTACACACATCCATAGATTTGTCATATTGGAATCCCATTTATTCTTTTCTACGTAGACGTAGCTCAAGAAGTCGACATTATGTTTATTTGCTCAGACGAAATATCCGCTGCGGGCTATTCGGTTTGGCCCTTAGATCCAGACCTCATATTAAAATGTCATTTGTTATTAAGAATATGGTTTGTAACTTCGTAGTAGACGTATGTAACATTTATGATTAAATACCTATATAAAAAATATACAACGTTTATAACTAGGGGCGGTTTCAAATCAGTGTGTTTTCAGCGCGTATAGATAAACTCGTTTTTGGAAGCGCGAGTTTTCGTGCCTTTTGCCACACGGGCAACTCGTACGACAGTACGTTTTGGCGCGGTTATAAGCTCATATAAAGCAATGCTTTTTCGTCAGAATCCAAATTGCTAATAACTGAACCCACCGGTTCCAGCGAACACGCCGGAATAAACACGTGTAAGCGCGTTCAGTTTTTTTAAGGCGCAAAATGTGGCGTGCGGTGCGTGTACGTGCGTTAGCCAATACGAGTGTATTTTATACAAGCAAATTATTACGCTAGTCTGAGGTTTCAGATTAATATACCTTAGAGCTGAGACAAATGACAATCGCTTTCAAGGCGTCTCGTATTTCTACAACAACTGTCATGCTTTTCGGTAGCTTACGTCAATGCAATACATTTTTGACTTTTCAAAACACATTAGTCAAAACACATGTCATCACGTGACATCTGTCACTTTATGTTTCTGACATAACCGCTCATTAGACCTGCCCTTAGGCTAGTAGGCTACTATTACCAATCTACTGACATTCACTGTTGATCGGTCAACCCCTGGTAGGCATGTGCGGGCTATTCAATTTAGACAGTAATTAAATCGCAGGGCAATTGACGTGTGATTTTGAATCATTCATTCACAGCGCCTAAGGCTTAGTTAAGCCAATAGACACCATATACCTAACTAATAGACTACCTATTGTCAGTGACTTCACCAGCGTTAAAGTAGGTAATTATCTCACTTAGAGTAAACGGTAGCCTATGTCCAACATGAGGCGCGATTAGCCAAACATAGAATTTTTCTTCGGTGATTAAAAAAAAACAGTTTTTTCCTACAAAAGTGCAATACCGACACGGTCAAAATGTATAGAACAGTTGATTTTTTTTTTATAACTCATGAAACGGTTCTATTTGGGTGGGCTCAGAATGATGTACTGATTACGTGGTAACCCTTTTCGCGTCGGTGTCCCTTCCACCCTGTATACCTCTTTATAATATAGAAACTAAAAGCAGCAAAAACACCAATCCGTAATGCACAAGTTGGCGGCTGGAAAAATAACATAAAAATATATAATCTATAAGTATGTAAGACCTCGTCTCGCAGAATAATTAAAAACCTCGTGGTGGGAAGTTTCCCAGAGGGCATGGAAAACAATGGTTGCACTTTGCAATTAGCTGTAACCCCTGCTTCCCCCATGCTGGGCTGTGGGTCTTTAGTATGGTGTAGGTAGTATGTCTTTCACGTCCTCATGCGATACGAATTGCGTCAGACAAGGCGCGCGTGTGTTACTTGTTTCGTTGAAGTTAAGGTGCGGTCTTAAGCCGGCCGTACTGGACTGCGGACTGGCTTCGAACACCACGCACGTTGGCAGATATATCAGTTGTTTGTCTTTCAAAATTTTGGAGTCCGCACTCCGGCCTGGAGGCCATTCTGATTAGTTTGTCCGCACATTAAGTATCGTCGCGTCGCGGTCACTCTTCGCTTACTCCTACGTCTTCGCGAAGTTAAATAAAATATTAGTACCTAGCGACTCACTCCTGCTTCGCACGGCGCCACATATGGGGTCCTATCTTTCTAGCTGGAACCAACCATGCTCATTCACAAGATTTCGGAGATTAACGTGTATGAATATAGTACACGTGATTTTTATACATTAATGCTATAATTATCGCAGTCGCTGTCACAATACCCACGCGTGTAGTTTGAGGCCAAGCCGATGTAGTGGAGTATCAAGACAACAGATCTATTATTTATGGTGATAATTACCGATAAGAATAGGTAGCACACGATATTTGAACTTGGGGACGCTAATTTGGAACTGTTCTCGGAACAATTATTTTGTAGTTTGGTATCGACAATGACTACATTTGTATTAATATTGTATTTCTAACTTGTTAAGTCCATTTAGTATAATTTTGTAATTGGTAGGTACTGTAGAAAGTCTACGTCAGCTAAAATAAACGCCTGTTCGTTGTATTAGTTATCTATCACAGACCACAGTAGGTAGAGATAGATCAAGATATCAACAAGGTTTCAGATAAAAAAATATACCTATATCTATAGGTAATATTCTTTTGAACTATCAAACGCGCTGTTCTTACCTTATTTTCTCCGGGCACGCACTGGATTTTTACTTTTATCTGGCCAAATTTTCTTTCAGAATTTGGCGCTTAAGTACCAATACCTCATTTATTTACCCTAGTAGATATATTTTGCAATACATTCTGTGTTAATATTACAATATTGCAAGGATATATGGCGAACAGATTGTGGTTTAAGTATTTATTGGTCTGGAAGCAAGCAACGGCGCGGACACTGATTGGATCAAAACTAAATTCGATTCCCAGGCCGAGCAATAACTATAATTGGATTTACGTACCTGTTGAGAAAATTCGCAGTTATTTTGAACGTCCGGGCATTGGGGATAGGCTTGCTACTTCTTGCGCTTAATTTTAGGGGATCTAAAGCTGTCATCGAGGAACTGGTTGTTTGCAATGTCTCTGTAGGTAACCAGGTGGACCGCTTAGCGAAATAATAAGAGCCATGCAGAAGCATGCAAGGGTAGGTTCTCATATTAGGTGCTGGAGTTTAATAAATAGGTATTAACTCAAACTCAAAAGCATTTATTTCAATTAGACCATAACAGACACTTTTGAATGTCGGAAAAATAAAGACGGCTAAGCTACAGTCACAAACACAAGGCATAATAACTTGTGAAAGTACTGTAGTTGCCCATTCCAAAGCGTAGATCTCTATGGAGAAGAATAGGCAAGAAACTCCATGGACACTCTTACCTACCTACTTAACAGGAGGGTCTAATTAAGTGTAACTCAAGCAGGAAAGTCGGCTATATTGATGATGAATTTTCCTTATTTTGAACCGGAACAAATTGGATTTTATAAAAGTTGATAATGGTACCATTTTAAAGCAATGACGTACATACTTTCTAGCCTTGAACAAGGAAAATAATTACTAAACTACCCACAATAATATTATGTCATAAAGTTGCGAATTATGTGTAATGTCTTGAGAAACCTATTAATAAAAGCATTTCAGTTTGCTGCATGAACATGCATTAATTATATTTTTTTCCTTACAAGATGCCAATAGGTTTGGTTATAATTTGCCATCCTTACATGTATTATAAATGCCAAAGGAACTATGTCTGTCTGTTATCGCCTTAACAGCAGAACGGATTTTGAAGAGGACTACGGGCCTTTTGGACTAAACTAACTGCGGTTCAACAGTGTCGAGACTGACCATAGTTCTATGACAGATCATAACCTGGGTAGTAGGTACGTAACTTTGTATTTCTCTTGTACAGACGCCAGCTCATCAAGCTAGTACAATCTGTCAGATTTCTTTAATAGATTTTTAACTTTATTGATAAAGCATTAAGTTCAAGGTTGATTGGGAAAATCTGACAGTTTCGGGTAGCTTTATGTGCTGGCGTTTGTACGTTGTCGTGGAATTATTGGGACTCGGACGAATTGGGGGCAAAACCACAGCAACAACTAGTATTAAGACATCCTATCAGTAAATCAGCAAGTAACATATTGTATCAATAAGTACTTATTCTCTACTTATAAACGGCCTTTGTAGCAGCCATTTGTAAATAAGGAAACTCTAATTGGTAGTCGGCTAAGGCATGTGCCCATTATTGAAGTTAATAAACTCGTTTCTAATCCGGAAACTACACTTGTTAAGAACCTTTGAAGAGTTGGCAAGATTTCCTATTACCCACAGCCTCTCCGGCTTCAACTTTGTGTAGTTCGAGGAATCGCTCGTTTTATTTACTTGCCTCAGTTACTGGCCGACAATCGGACATAGTTTACACAGGAACCGCGACACGAAATGCATCTTACACTTTTTTTTTAAGTTAGATTTTTTAGTTTTTCTTGCTGGCGTGGTTTTAATAAGTAATTGTGGTGAGAGAATTAGTTTTCCTTTTGTTTTACAAGCTTGATTTTGTTTGCAATCATTATCTAGGCCTAGCCTTTTCCCAACTACTTATGTTGGAGTTGGCTTATTTCGATTGTCATGTTAGATAAAAAACCTTTTGAAATATGGGTTCATCATTATCCAGAGCCCGGCTGCACCCACTGCTGGGTATAGGCCTCTCTCTGCTTGTGCCAAGTGCCACGTTCCTGCCGGCCTATTACGAACTTTTAAAAAACAAGGCAAGTTCCAGGCAGTTCATTTTACTGGCTGGTTTAATTTCGTATTATGACATTACTAATTCTGACCGACTTTTCGCTGGCCCGATTGTCTATGGCTGGCTTGTAGTTCTCCGCCGTAACGTTCCGGAACACAATTAAATCTTTATCGGTAAGTTACGGATATATTTAAGTCACGTATTTTATGATCTATACATATAAGACAGTAAAAAAACTGTGTCTGTACATTGGATATATTTAAAAAAAAAAATTGGGGGTGTTTAAAAACAGTAATAGAGCACGAATCCAAAAAAAAAATTCTGTCTGTTTGTCTGTACACGCTAATCTTCGGAACTACTCGACGGATTTGAATTTTTTTTTTTTGTTGTATAGGTATTAAGTCTGGGCAACATATAGGCTATAACTTATCTTGGAAACTTGAACACCTGATGCAGAACCGCAACAGACCAGCTAAACTATAAGAGATACAAAAATGGTACCATAGAAAAATTGTTCCACGTAATGAGCATTTTCTGCTAAGAGAATAAATTTAAAGATCTGGAACAGCTGATGTGGAACTCCAAGAGCCCAGCCACACTATAACATATATAGGAATGACATCTTAGCACGAGTTGTTCAGACTGATAAGCACTCTCTGTTGACGTATAAAAATTGAAGATGTGGAACACCTGTCGTGGAGCTCCAAGAGCCGAGTTACACTATAACATATATAGGAATGACGTCTTAGCAAAAGTTGTTCAGCCTGATGAGCACTCTCTGTTGACGAATAAAAATTGAAGATCTGGAACACCAGATGTGGAAATTAAAGCTATCACTAATTTCACTGTATTTCTACCAAAGGGTATCGTATTAACCATAATTAACTGGGTTGTGAAGGGCAGATAGACAGTCGTTCCATGTAAAATACTGGTATTCAGCTGCATCCGGATGTACTGGAAGCCGAACCCAATAGCACTACATATTATAACACAATGTTCTCCGCCGCGTCTATCTGTCTGTTCGCGATAAACTCAAAAATTACTGCACTGATTTTCATGTTGTTTTCTTAAATAGATAGAGTGGTTCTCGAGGAATTTTTTAGTATATAATTCGTCAAGTATTTGTACAGATTGGCTAAAATATAATGATATTTGTTGGAGGTGTTGGAAAAAAATAAGCCGTCTGGGGGAGAGCTTTCAACGAAAACGCTGCCCTTTAAGATATAACAAAATGATGAATGGTAGAATTGTGTATCTTATATAGGTCTACAGAAAAATCCGCTATGGCTTATGTCTATCTCTAGGATAATATACTATATCCATTTTAATACTTCGAAAATGAGCAAATTAGGTTCCCATGAGTTGAGGGAATGGGATCATCATGATTACTTTTGGTCGCGATAACCGATATCCACGCAGGCGAAGCCGCGGGCATCAGCTAGTAAATAATAATATTAATATATAATAATCTAGTTGCTCTACTATAAATTGAACGCGATGTATATTGTGCAATATATAATTAATTCATAGTATAATTTTCGTGTTTGCAAACTGTAACGCGATATTAAGTTTCCGAACGTACACGTACTCCACAAAAAGGAATAGGTGGTTGCGTTAAGGGTAGCCCGCGAAATTCAAATTTTCTTACGTTTTTTGCAATTTGCAGATCAGTGGTAGGTTTATGTTGATGAAAAATGAGTCGCGCCAGTGACACGTATGTAGTTACAAAATTACAATCGTGAAAATCATCAATACAACCCTCTAAGTTCATGTAATCCTATTCAATGAACATTTCATGAAAAAGTAATTCAATAGGATTATATGGACTTACAGGGTTATATTGATGATTTTCATCATTGTGATTCTGTAACTACATACGTGTTACTGGCGCGACTCATTTTTCATCAACATACAACCTGACAATGACCTGAAAATTACAAAAACGTAAGAAAATTTCGCGGGCTACCCTGACGCAACCACCTTAAATAAGAACGCTATAGTATTGTTTGTTTCGTAAGATTTTAGGAGTTTATGCAAAAATACGGCGTAAGTGTTATTGAGTGTTTTTAATGAATATTCAGTTTTAGCATGATATAATAACAATTTATTATTGTTCCGTTTATTCATTTATATACAAATTTTAACATTTTAAAATATTTCTTTAAAAAGATCATAATATAAAAAACATTTAAAATATAAAAAAATAGCGGTCCGTCGGTGTCGGGAACAGGGTCCAAGCTACCGGCGGTTAGGGCTCCAGAGACAGGAACCTCCTCACAATGCGAGCCGTATCGAGGAGTACTGCCTTCTGAATCAGGCCCTTGATCAAACCGCCTAAGGAGAGCTTCAAGAGATGGTCGTCGAGGCTCTTAGCCGTAAGGCCATTGGCCGTTACGACAATCGGCACAATGATAGCCGAGTTCACATTCCACATATCGATAACCTCGTGTGCCAAGTCGAGATATTTCACTATTGTAATTATTATAGTTCAGTGGATGAGAGTTCTCGTGCCGCGGCGTCGGCGCGTAACCAATGTTCAGTTAGAAACATTGTGGGAGTTCTTGCATTCTAACAGAGAAGTGGCGATGGGGTACAACAAATTGATTTTGTAGGCCCCGATATATGAGGTCTCAGCTTCTCACAACAATTCAGTACCAAGGCTTTGCTAAGTCGATATATATTTGAATGAATTGCACATCATCCATGTCGAACATTTGCATTTATCACGAAGTCGTCTTCTTTTCTTCCTTGATGCACTATTTTGGTGAGAAAAGTCACTTTCCAGGAACTCAAACACTTCATACTCGCCAGACATGATTTTTATTTTGATAACGAGATAGCACACGAACAATTTCGCCAAATAAATCCTAAACAATTCAATAAAAGCTCCTCTGACGCAGCGTAAACAGAATGGATTGTGAGGTTAGTTTTTGACAGTTGTAAAAGGAAAAGAAATGTCAAACGAACGTTCATAATACGGTATTGCCAGGCAATATTCGGGAAGAAGTCGGCCAGGGTGTCACGTGACCGCTGACTGGCTTGTTTGATTAGTTCATAATACGAAATTGCCATGCAGTTTTGTTTCCGCCGTAAACTGTCTGGAAATAAGAGTTCGTAATAGGCCCCCTGTGCCAGATTCATCCAGGATAAACCCACGATGGCAACAATGTTGTCTGCCCATCTCGCCGCCATCTCGAAATATGGGTTACTTACTCCATTTTAATCACCATATGACCGGAAAAGGGGCTGGCTTGCCAGATGCACTAGTGGAAGGTGCTAGAAAAACTTTTTATTTAATTTTAGCTCTGCTCAGTTGCCACATGTACCCAGATAGGCATATAAATACTATGTAGACCTAATGAAGCCTACGCTAAATCATTGGACAAAAAATAATTAGGTATAATAATTTATCAAGGCTTATAAATTCCTGTTTACAGATTAAGGCATCCGTTGCGACCCAACTAAAACCACCGCTTTAAATTGACTTATAATAATCCATTTGCCTACCGGTTCAACATAAATAAGGGCAACATTAGTTCACAGGTGTACCCAGCTACCCATCTCCATGTTACCAGCCTTTTGTCACCATTTACGACCCCCATGGGCAGTGATAACCCCAGACCCCTTTTAGAAACTACCCATTTTTATGACGGCACTATAGATAGAGAGCGAAACAAACAATATTATTAGTGGTCATTAAACATTATAGATATTATGAGGTTATTGGCATCCTGATTCAGATTACGGGTCCTTGTCGGTTTATTGTCTTGTTGAGTGCCCTTTTCGATACCTACCTACCTACTAATTACTTTTATGATAGTAATGCCCGTTTTCAGCGAAAGTGTGCTGTCGAATTTTCAACTTTCAGTAATTGAGGCGAGCGTTGAAAATACATCGTGCTTTTATTAAGGCATTATTTTAGGCGATGCTTGCTTAGCAATAAAGGAATCAGGCTAGATGTGTGTTGGCGGTAATTTTTGTATACAAAAATGGAATCCTTGGCTTATGACATAGGTTTGTTGGTCTAGTTCCAAAGCGCGGCTGTTGAGTGCGATGTGGTCTTTCCTGGGATCTATAGCCAGGTTTAAGCTCCAGTGACGAAGGATCCATAGAACTCGATTCCTATCGACTTCCCTATGAAAAATGGCCCAGTCAGTACCTATTCATTAGACAAATAATATAATCACATTAAAGATATATACTCCGGCTTACCTCTTACAAAAATTGATCCTTCACTACTGATTCCTTGGGTGTGTTATTGGATATTTCCATTCGTTTCTCATTAGCAGCCCGAAGTCTGGAATTAAGGTATCCTGCAACAGGCTCACCCCTAAGGTAGGAATAACTTCCCTTACCCACGCTTTTGGAGCATACTGGTATGATGTATCCTTATGTATAGAACCACCTAGGAACTTCCTGACATTGAGGTTAATTGGAAAGTTTTGGTTCTGATTGGATAGAAATAGGAGGCGTTAATTGGGTCACTCCTGACGTCATATGTTATTAACGTGGCTTTACGTATTTATCGTGGGTAACAAATGAAGGTGGTGAAAAGTAAAAATAAGCATCTCTTCAAACAGAATGTCATTGTCAATATTTCATAACATGAGCAATGCTAATAGTAGCTCACGAAATTCAAAATTTCAAATATTAACAAGTTCTAAACTTAAATTACTCAATTTTAGAAACTGGTAATAATGAGACAATAGCTCTTAGCATGACTATGTACTTTCGTACTTGATTATCGAGCCAGGGTTCATTTTTATTTCTCACAATTTTCAAAAAAAGAAGTTTTGTATTCGACAAGTAACTTTTTTTTTCTTTGTACCGATAGTATAATATTATCTACATCAATTTACAACGTCACAGCACGAAGTTGGAGCAGCGCAGCGGAAAGATTATTAAGAGCTGCAGCTTAAAAGAATTCTTGTAGTGTTAATCAAGATTTCACTCAGTCTTGAAGAAACGAAGTCGACAAACTAGTTAGAGGATGAAGTGTAACTTTATACTTACTTATTTTTTCTAACAAAGTACATTCATTCTCTAGAAAGAAAAACTCTATATCTAAAGTTCAGTTACCGAGGCGAGGTCGGGTAAGAAACAGTATAACCTAACGTAAATCTATTTACGATTTAGGAACAAATTGCTTCATGCAAGTAATATCTTGTAGCTGAACCTGCCATCTCATTTTGCGGTCACAGATGGTACGTAATTATTCTATGGAATTCTAAAACTCGAAGAGACATGAATAATGTCTAAGTAACCATAGCCAACTGATGGCTTCGCTTTGCGCTTTGACAATGGAAATTCACGGAAATCCTATCCTATACCTAACCACCTAATAGGTAGGTACTCAAAACCAAGCTATCTCATTAAAAACACAAACGATGTTCTGAATAAAGACAGACATAACAAACATACATACATAAACACAAATATCCAGAAATATGTTATGTAAAGAACATTACAATCAATGGTTCGACCTATGCCCATGGAGGGGTCTCCAAGACCCTCTCAGGGATCTGCCCGTGATTGTACATACCTGCGTAGCTTCCTGGATAATCATGAACTTGTAACTAATCTGTACGCGTGTCACTGAGGCGTAGAATTAGCAAGGATTCGTTAGGAAATTGGCTCTTTTGTGGCACCCGTGTGCGCCTCAACGTAGGAACGAGTATGAGTATACGGTAGCAGACTAATTAGTGCTAGACTAGTTAGCTGCTTTGCAATAAAACGAGTTGCAGCCTGCGTAATACCTGGTGTTACCTCGCGGATGGAGGCTCAGGGTTGGCGAGATATGAAGTTCCTAATTAGGAGTAAGTGAAAATATTCACAATTGTTGGGAAACGAACTCTCATCAGAGTAGTACCTAAGCGGCTACCAACGGGATAGCTTTAAAGACTTAATTACACCAGTCTGTTGATAGTGGATACCTTATGAAAAATAAGCAAACAGGTCTTACCTACCAACATAACAATCATTAATTAAATCTATTGGAAAAATATTCCATTTCCTACTTAACGTGGATGCGCCAGCAAAAATCGTAAGAAAATTTGAATTTCGCGGGCTACCGCGAAATTCAAATTTTCTTACGATTTTTGCTATTTGAAGGTCAGTGTCCGGTTGTATGAATAGTATAGGTATGTTAATGAAAATATGATTCGCGCAAGTAACACCTATGTAATCTACTTAGTTACAGAATTATAATCATCAATACAATTCTCTAAATTCATTTTCATTGGATGAGTTTTTCAAGTAGAATAGTTTAGAATTTCGCGGGAAACCTGACGCTTTCACCATAACTTAATACAAAACCAGTTGCTTTTTCCACTTTGTTCCATGCTCAGTGAAAACTTCAATTAGGTACTCAAAAAATAAGTTAACAAGGAAAGTATGTAAATACCTAAGCGAGAAACTAATTCTAACGGCAAGTCTTCCCTGAGCCTGCGTCGTAAAATTATCTTACGAGGCAGTGTTGCTACATTAATTAGTGAGCACTAATGAAAAGAGCCACACAGCAACACTCATCATTCGCGCATTGCGCTGGTTAATTTGACAGGACTAAACTAAAATTTATCTTCTGTCCTTTTCTTAATGAAATAGAAAGAAAAAGATGCACTGAACTTAAATTTGGTTTAGTTTGTGAACAAGGGAATCGGCACCAGTGTTGCTACATTAATTAGCGAATTAATGAAAAGAGCCCTACAGCAACACTCGTCGAATTCAGTGCTCTTTCACAAATAAATCAGTAGGTAGGTATTCACTGTCTAGTACTAGACCTACCTACCTACCGTCGCCTACCGATGAGAGTTCTGTGAATGGAACTTGGTAAGTAGGTAATTTAAGTAGAAAACACCGAATAGAAAACCGTAAGATAGGTAAGTTACTACCTCCCTTTTCATCAGAAATCTTACGCTACTCAAGGAAAGTCTTTCGTGAAAGGATATTCACCATCCAGTTTTATTTAGAGACTTAGTATTTGTGGGTAGTTTTGAATTTTGAGAAAAAGTTCCAGCAGAAGGATGTGTTACTGAGAAAAACCTATAAATCTCAATAACACTGCCCTGCCTGGGAATCTTACCCATGACCTCATGCTCGGCAGTCGCTGCTTGCGACCACTAGACCAACGAGGCAGAATGGAATCAAGCGTTTGATAATAACTAGGATTTTTTGTTTTGATCTGTTCTAGAAACGGTGAAAGAAAAGTATCACCAATATTGACAAACCACCGCAAATATCTTGATCAGCCATTTAGTTTTTAGTAGCACGCCATCTGTAATGATGGTTACGAACTACTTGCGTATGGCAATTCATTCTTCAGAATGACTAATCTTGTTGTTTCAAGATAAATAAATGGATTATCATAAATATTACGAAATAAATTATACTTTTCGGTCAAATTAATAGAACACTTTAATGTGCCCTTATTTTCATGTGTTAGGGGTATGAAAAACTGTTAAATTTATTGAGATGAATAATAACATTTTAACAACAATAATTCATGGGGATGTTATCAAATAAATAAAATTACCATTATATCAAGACTCTATATTTGGTAAAAAGCTGGAATGCAATATTAAATGCCTCTTTATACAAAACCCAGCTATTATATTTAACATGAATTGAATATTATTTTAATATAATCATAAAGTTGAAACTAAATGTTTTTTATACAAACACATGCTCCAATATTTCATGTAGCTACATTTAGTTACACTTATAAAATAGGCATACTTAGTAAGTCTCTTTTAAGTAAAATAAATCTTAAAATTATAAATTCATAATTGCTTAAAAATAGTCAATATTATTATTGACTGAATACTGGCAATGAATTAAAATAAATATTTATGTCATGGTGCCGAACACTGGGTTGTGTCTGCAAATGCTGGGGCCATACTCCATGTACGCCTGCTTTGTGTGACACACCTGGTAGAATTCAGGAGTTGAACCCAACATACTGCCTCCAAACCAAACAGCATATCGCTGCATGTTATGTGAAATGACTTGCACATCAACCGGCTTAGGTGTAATCCGACCTTCTGACAGAGTTGTAGAATGCTTCAATCTGGCATCCACTGTCCTCTTTATATCACGCTGCAGTCTCCTGCCAAAGTCACGGAACATTGTTGACCCACCTGACAACACAATGTTTCCATATAAACCCCTCCTCACATCAATTGGGCATGACTGGATGACTTCATCTACCATCTCATTCAGAGGCACAGTGAAGTCAGCGTTTGAGAACTCAGGATGGAAGAAAATCTCAGGTCCCAAAAATCTCTCATAACCAACATCTACAGCAAATGGGTTTTTTGTAATAGCATTAACACCCGTGTAGTTCTTCATCCATTTACCAGGGTCTGCATCATATTTAGCAAACTCCTTAGCAATGTCAGGACAAATGTAACTGTATCTCTCCTTGATAGCCTTTGCAGTCTCCAAACTTTGTTCCGGTGGGATACCTACTTCACGTTCACGAAGTAGAGATTGAATAAATGAGGTAATATTTCTGCCAGCAATGGGTATATGTTTGATACATGAACCAATGACATATCCTTCAGCTACAGGCACAATGTGGGTAACACCATCTCCACTGTCAACGACAATACCTGTGAAAGTACGTTCGGCAGACGTGCGAGACTTCCATGACGCCGCCAGCGCCAACACGGCTTGTACAGCAATATACAAACCAGGCACATTGAACGACTCAAACATGATCTCGGCTAAGTACTCCCTGTTCTCGGGCGTGTTTAGAGGAGGCTCAGTGAGCAAGAAATGATGATCTTCCGGCTCCGCCCTCAAGTATTTAAAGATGCACTGTTCAATGTAACGTTCCATTAGATCCCAATCTTCGACGAGACCGTGGCGTACTGGATACTTCACTGAATACCCGGTGGCGTCGAACGCTTCATCACCGATGAAGAAATCTAGGTCTTCCACGGCCTTAGTCATACGTCGAGTGCTTTGATCGCCGACTTTCGCAGTTTCTTTTATCGCTATGGCTGACGGAATGATAAACTGCGGTTCCTTGTTGCCGGCAAAGCCTAGCTTTGTATAACCCGTGCCGACATCGATGACACACGCTGGTAAATGATCACCCATGATTCTATATTTACTAAATACTGTTCTAATCGCAAATTACAATAAATTATAAGGAAAACTTGAGTGGGTGCGGTGCTATCGCTGTGGATTTCACGAATTTTGACGTGTTAGAAACGTCAAATCAGCGGAAGATGATTAATTTACATTCCATTTCATGTAACAACATAAAACTTTTGAGATTAAGAATTATTATTCACCATCAGCATACTTACTTATTTTAATATAAAAATTTCTCAACAATTATGGACAAATAAAGTGCCTATCAAAAGTTTTTCTTTGTAAGAAGGGAAACTTGTTACAAAAATTGAAACGTGCTTACTCAGTTCCAAATGTTTGTGATTCGCACTCAAATAGACCTATATTTAGAGTAACTACTTCTAAGGGGGGGTAATTGAAATTATTTAAGCCATACTAAATAGAACAATATTTTCAGTAGGTATGCAGTTCCCACGACTTAGGTACAGACGCCAGTAGGTCATGCTACCCGAAACTGTCAGATTTTCCCAACCAACTTTGAACCTAACGCTTTAGAGATAAAGTTGAAAATCTATTAAAGAAATTTGACAGATTGTAGTAGCATGATGTGCTGGCGTCTGTACTAAGTCATCTTTCCCTTCCCAGGCGGCTGACCAATCAACACTGTCGACGGAACAGGGGTAGCTATCCATAATCCATTTGTTTACTGTTTTGGATAATGCTAAAGATGCCTTGGATTAGCCTATTCTAAGCTGGCATTCATGCAGTAAGAGCTATTGCTCAACAACTTGCACTTTGCTGTTTTTTTCAAATCTTGAAAAAAAAAACTAGCCAGGTGCAAGTTGAACTCTCAAAGGGTTCCATACCACCTTACGTAAAAAAAACTAAATTAACTTTTCTGTTACGGTGACACGTACAGATAGTCAAAACCTTTTAGTAATAGGGAATCTTTGAAGGGCATGGCAGGGCAGTTTTGCACCGGCCATCGCGCACCGATGATAGCAGCGGTAATGGGATTTTGTCACGGCATGCCAGTATTCACCCCAGCTTGCACCGCCTCACTCCGCAATCGTAGGTTAGCACCAGCGCGGTATGCGCTGGAGCCTTGGCGTCCCACAACCTGCCGTAGTAGCCTTTGCGTCCCTGAGTATGCCATTACCTCCCGTCGCATGCCATCACATCCCGCCGCGGCATCCTCTAACGCCCTCTTCAATGCCGCGAAGGGAAATCCCCTTTCGCAGATGATTATACTTTACCGTCATGCGATTGGCCAACGCTTCAACTTCATTTTGCTAGGGAATAAAGGCTTGTAAATAATTAAACAACAATGTATTACAAAGCAGCTGATATTTATTGTGACCTGATACTAATGCTATATTTACACAATTTACATTGCAGGAATATAATCGCAACATGTTTCATTTTTGAAGACAATTCAATGCTTCCACGTTAGGGGGAGCTGCACTACGTACTTGTTCTGGTCGGCACTATCGATTCGGCAGAATTAGTTTAGCCTTTGGTATGCCGAAACGCAGATCCACGACATCTCGCGTTTTTTTAAAGATAACTTTATATCCGGCTCACCAAAGGTTCTTCAATGGACTACCGGTTAGTCGCAATGCGGCAGGCCGCACGTCATATGAAATTGTATATTTCCAACGCACTGACTCGCGGTCAGCCGTTAACCGCTCCGGTTAAATTTTGCGGCCTGAACAGCTCCTCAACGCACTGAGCGCCTTTGGTCGACGGCAACCGACTCATAATTTCGAAACAGAGAAGTTCATTTTAGAAGTAAAAGAACGTCCTGCTATATGTGGGATTGCAAATGCGCTGATTATGCACATAAATTAAAAGTAAACATTAGTAAAAAGACCATTGCGGCGGGCCGCATTGTTGCTACCGGGTAGTGTGTTGCAGGCCTTACAACAAAACTGACCTGACACAATTATTTAAAGCCCTTTTACAATTATTTTACCTTTTGACAGCTGCAGCCCAACAAACAACCCTATCACTGAGTTTGACAGTAATGCAGTCATAGGACTTTACAAAAATGTCAATAGGCTTTCATAAGGCTCGTGCCGATTAACAAACTCCATTCAGCATCAACCATCGCTTAATCATGGTTCGGGTCGGCCCAGAAGAGCGGTTTTTGTCCGAAGGTATTAGGGCGTCCCCTGAAACTCGCTATTTCCCGTCAGGCGCGCTCGCGGTGCTTATACTTATTTTCAACACAGATACGCGAGCGTGCACCCGCGCGTGTTTTAAAGGACGCCCTTACATAGTTATATTCGAATACCACCCCACTGTGCCAAATCATGCCGATCCTAACATATGCGTAGCCTCTCTTACATTACAAATATTTTTTGTCGAATTAGTTTTTGATTTTGTTTCCTAAAATTACCCCAACCAATTTCAATTGTTCAATCAAATTTGCCTGCACTAAAAAGGCTCCTGTCTTCATAATGTGTTTATTCAAATGTTATGGAGTCACAGTGGAATGATTTTGAGATGTTATTGTACTTTAAATTACACAATATTACATCAAGTAGAAATGACAAAGTTAGCAAAACTCGAAGTACATTGCGTTACATATTTTTATTCAGCCATTGAATCTAGCAACACAACAAATACATGTTTGACTCGAATAATTGGATTGCCGCATTACATTTACATTATTGCGTCTTACAAAGTGTTAGTAACTACAGTCTTTCACAATTATTTTACCTCTTGACACGAGCAAACTTACAGTAACAAGAATAAAGATCAGTGAAATTTTGAAAGTTCAGTGGTAGCAACCAAACATCAATCTTATTTCAACGACAAATAAGGCCACTCTGACTTTGACAGTGACGTAGGGGTTAAATAGCTGTGATTTGACTGTACACATAGAAAGAAAATTTATACCACACCAATCATTGGCACACAACCATCCACCTCTTGAGTTATTTTTCAAATTGTTGTTAACAAACATTAGATAACATGCCATCGATAAATCTTAATACATACTTAAACTCGGCAAGGCGAAGGTTTGTGTCCCGATCCAGATGATGCTCGTTTTCTATTAATTAAAAAGCAAATATTTTAGATCCACACTCCACTGTTCAACATTTTAAAGCATCAAATACTTCATAATAATAATAAGCCAATGATTCCTTAGCCACAGGCATGGTAATACTAAAAATGATGGTATGCATAGCCAACAAGCTTTATTAACGAGATTTTAATAATCATGATACAAGCTCATTTTAAATGTCTATAATATTGTTGAAAATTGTTCTGAATTTCAGTTGATGATAAAAAAATATCTCCAATTATATCTTACTCTAAAATTTCTCTTAATCCAAGTTTAAATAGTAACAAATAGAATAATATTGTTTGTTAAATAAGTGAGTAACATATGTTATATTATAAAATTCACATAAATTATGTTGATTCATTAGGGAATAAAAGTATAATAATTATAATATCAGTACTGGAGTCTATGTGACAGTTGTATGTAACTGCAAAAAAATAATAATACTTTTTAAATGAAAATAACAAATTGACGAATGCAAGTTTACAAAAATGAACTATTCAAGCTGCATTAAAAAGTTGATCAATATCACAATCATGGTCATTGTATTTATATGTCGTTCACAAACACTGCAGAAAACAATTACATATAGCCAATTATCATTAAATTAAAACAAACATTGCAGTTACGAGCTATCACAATAAAAACCATTCAGATGACAATTTTAATATTTCTATGAGCACTTTTATAATACTCCAAATACTGGACAATATATTAACAGAGGTTTCTTAACTTCATATTCATAAATTTCAAAGAAAAAATGTTGTTAACATCATTTTCATAGACCACCTTCAATGTTACACTATCAGTATCATTGTCAGACTTAATCATAAACAAAATTCCAACATTGTCTTACGATACAATATATTTGCCTAAGATCGTCCACTCATGTTGTAACAACATTTAGATTTCTCACCACATCGTGTAGTCGGAGTCGTCCATGTCAAAGATGGTGAAGAAGCCGAGGATGGTGAGGTATACTATGACATTACCAGCCAGTGTTAAGTAACAAGCGCCCCACGCAATCTGTAAATGATATAAAACATATTTTACACTTGGGGGAGGCCTATGTCCAGCCGTGGTCGTCAGTCGGCTGAAATAATAATGATGATAAAACATATTTTAGAAAAACTAATCAAGGTTTGCCAAAGAACGATGGAGCGTAGCGCATTGGGATTAATCTCAGCGACAGAATGAACAATACAACATAACATTCTCCAAAACTAGAATCGCTGATGTGGGCAATAAGACTGCTAGGTTGAAGTGGGATTGGGCGGGCCATGTCATTAGAATGCATCAGGACCGATAAGCCAGTGTCGTCACGCAGTGGGTGCCAGAAGACAGGCGTCAAGGAGGGAAGCCTAGAAAATGCTGGCCTGACGATCTACGCATTTATGAGAGAGAAAAACCGGCCGACGAAAACCACACATACGAAAGAGTGGAAGGGGAACGCCCAGCAGCGAGACATACGTTAAAAAAAGATGTGTCTTAATCTCTCGGCTGGCGATTTGCAAACGTGTTTCCAGCAAGGCAGTAGGTATTTTAACGCGGTCACTGCATATGCTAATGCAGGATATCGAATATGCATGTGTTGGCTCTGACGTGTAACGGGAGCGATTGACGTGGGTGTCACAAGAGCGAGGCCAGCGCGTGAACTCGGCGTAGCCTGAAATAGCCTCGCTGGAAATAGGCTAGCAAATCTTCAGTGTGATAAACCTTTAACTTTTCTACTACAAATAATCACCTCTATTCAAAATGACTCTAAATCATGACTTGATTAAGTAGGATGGACTTTACATAACAATAAGACAGATTCTCGAATACATACCACTAAAGCGCGAGCTAGAACGATGGGAAGCGCGAACGAGCTGACAAGGAATCCCATGGTAATGAAGATAGCGGTTTCCATGCAAGCAGAATTGCCGCTGGTGCTGTCAGTGTGGCGGCGCGCGATCATTGTCGGGATCGGGCTCAGGATGTAGAACAGGACCACGAAGAATGGCCACCATAGTCTGGCAACAAGGAGGTACAGATTAGAGAAAAAATTAAGGGACGAATTGTCCATACAAACGTAATACCAAAATCATTTTCAGTATAAGCATATTTCGACCTTATTATGCTGTTACTCGGAACGGTTTCAATTTTATTTTTTATTTGCAATATATTTACCTAAAACGAATTGTAAACAAATTGAATTTCTCACATTTTTATTATTCATCTGTTTCAATTCAAATTCATGTTCATTTTTGTTTATTTCGAAACATTAGGTACTTATATTTTGTGAAGTGACAAAATATAAAAAAAAATTGAAAAGTATTGAGTTTTCATTCATCATTTTTGGTATTACGGCACACATTCAAATTAATCACAAATGTTCAGCGGTGATATGAATGAACGATAATTATAGAGTAGTACCTAGCTAGGTAAACACTATTCACACATGCTCGTGCGTAGCTTCGCAATGGGCCGGGAAGTGTGGAACCGAGATTCAACAATATTATTATACCTACCATTCGGTTTTTACTGTTAATTACAAGGGCCTCGCCAGCTTTTGAGTTAGAAGGGGAGAGGGGGATCCTGAAGAGTGCGAAAAAACGGATTTGTAAGGCTTACGTTTACTGCTTGTTAATAAATTAGTCGAAGTTACTAATTTTGTTGAGTTATCTGAAAAGTCTAGGAACTCAAAGAACCCATGCTGCAAGAGTGAGCGAAGCAAGCTCGAAAATTTAAACGCTCCTCTCCAGACAGGTTAGCTTTTCTTTAGTCCTTTTATACAGATAAATCGCTTGGTCGACTCAAGAACATAATCTTAAAAAGCCTTCCTTGGATTCACACCTTACAACTAACAGTAATCATGGCTTGATTACTGTTATTAAGATGTGATTCATAGACATAATTGTTAATTACCCATTGTTAAGTTTTCAAGTGATTAATGTTTTCTGATATTGGGATGACATTGTCACTTAGAGCCTGTTTCACCACCTGCAATTCAGTTCCATTTATGAATTTATTTCGGTAAGTAGTGGTACCTCTATAAAATAAATAAATGGAATAATGACAATGAATAACGGAAGTTTTTGATAAGACTCCGAACACAGGTTGGTTGAAGCAAAGAAAACTTGTTCAGTTGACTCTGGTCATTTATGAGTCTCCACCTGAAGCGGTTTTTGAGTGCAAATGTAGTGTTGTTCCACAAACAATGAGACACTTATTATTGCGTTCTACTTGTCCTAACCCCTTTCTAACTGAAAGTGCCAAGTACGTTCCCAAATTTTGGGCTGAATCAGTTTAGATTGACATCGACATGCTAAGAAGAATAAATAAAGATATAAAAAACTATTTGGTATGTGCGCCTGCTGAATTCACAAGTTTTAATAGTAACTCAGCAAGAAGCTCAAAGATGGAGGCCTGTGGCTTTGCATGCGGCAGTGGAAACATTAAGGTTGGATAAATGACTAACTGACTAAAACGGTATGATATGACTTATATCCAATGTAAAAATGCAGGTACTTCTTTTTACCACATTGTTTTTTGAAAAAAATATTTAAAAAAAAGTTGGCCCCCACTAGGAATCTGTCCTGTAACGTGGATGCATTTATAAACATTTAAACTCACATACATAAATAGCAAATTAGATTTGACAAAGAGAATAAAGTTTGAGAACTTTATATCATTGTTTGAGATAGTGTGAATGACATTGATTATGAAGACTGATAAGATTTCTAGACTTGCAGAATATCAAAATGCCTTTCTTTTTTTTTCCTTGTACATCTTGTGATTGGTTGTAAACCTTTAGCAGATTTTTTATTTTATGCAGGTATTGACTGTTGAGGACTATTATTCTAACAAAGGATCTGCGTCTCAATAATCATTTACTTTATTTCTCATTGTTCAGCATAAACACAGGAGACCCATCAGCATCCCTAATGTGATAAAAAACATATTTAATGCGGATCTCTCATTGTACAGAAAATATACACCGAGAAATTTTAATGGTTGTTTTCCCGCAGCGAAATGGTTTCGTCTTGGTAATACAATCGTTGTATAAACGAATTAAATATTAGAAACAAAAAATGGCAGATATACCATTGTGAAAAACTAAACTCGAAAGTGACCACGAAGCAATAGTAATACATCCCGATACCTACGCTCAGCGCAAGCCGGGCGCCGACCGGCCGCGTGATCGTTGACCCGCGTGGTTTTCAATCAGCTGATATCTTACAATCAGCTGATAACTTATTGAGTTAATGAAACATGATGATAATAAGCTTTACCCAACAAGTTATTCAAATTTTCCCTTCCTAGTTATACGGGCTTACGACCGTCTTAAATACTTTTTAAGACATTTTTACTTTTTAAGCTGCAATTTACTGAGCACGACATTAAATAAAACAAGTTTATTATCTAAGAAAAATAATTTTCTGAATTAGATACATCGCGTAAAGGTTGCTTCATCCGTCTCACAAAATGTTCTTATTTTGATTGTCGATCAACCACTGACTAAAAGCAATTCTGTTCGGCGGCGGCGCGTCGTTTTTCTGGAGAGCATAAACTCTGTGAAAATGATACGGATGCGGATCTTCAGAGTTGAGCAGTTTCCAGACGTAATATTGGCTTACGCCAAACCTAACCGCAGCCCTACGCGTACTTCGACGAGGATCCCATTCGAAATACTCGATGATCTCTTCGTCGAGCTCTGGCGAAATAACGGCCGATCGTCCCCTGCCTTGTGCATGTGCTGGTGTCTGGAACTGCCCATGATCGAGTAGCCGCTGTGTCGCCGCTACGATCGTCTGGGGCGATGGGACTTGGGGGTTCAGAACCCCGCGAAGACAGAGCGACTCCCAAGTGTCGCGGCTCCGTGTAAAGTCGCCGGGCAGCGCGTAATTCGCCCTCGCATACAGTTGCACCATAGCGACGTATTCCAAATTGGACATAACTTTAATGTCGATCCATTGCACTGATAACTGATACGCGTGCTGCGCGTACGACATTCGCGGGAAAACTAAGTTTGACTAAAAAAGTGCGCCGCCGCGCGCCGCACCAACACAATAGGAGGCCGGCGCGCGGCTTCGTTTGAAATGGTTGAGCGCAGGCTAGTTTACGACGTACCACTACACGCGAGAGCTTATTTTGCTTTGAACAATTTTATATCGGTCTTTCCTTTGTCGGTGTTTTGTATTGTTGCGTGCAAACTAGTTTATTCCGTATTACCACGTGCGAGAGCTTATTTTGCTTTGGACATTTATGCATCGCTTTTCCTTTGTCGGCGGCGGCGCGTGCGATTCGAGTAGTACCTACAAGTTACGTCTAATTTTACTATCGTTTCTCACGTTTTCGAGTTGATGAATATTTTTTAAATTATTTTAAAACAAAAACATCTTTATTTTTTTACTTTTAATATACGTTTCGAAAGTACTCCTTATGGCAAGTCGTTCTGCCGCGGGAAAACAACCATTAAAATTTCTCGGTGTATACAAAGTGAGGCCACATTATGCTGGAAATGTAAAGCTTGATGTGCCGCCATTTGTACCTTATTTATTAATGAAGTAGATACGATACTCCTCAATTTCCTTCCTTACGACTATGTTATTAAGTCAGTTAAATGAATAAATTTTATAATTAGAGTATGTGTAGGCAAGTTTATGCAAAAAATTATGATTTGCCACAATAACTAATATTTTCATTAGTCACATTTCAGTTGAATGTTTATGTCAACATAATGTTACGATGATTGAAACATCAAGATTATTTACTTAGAATGTGTTGATAACAGTAAAATCAGTAAACAAGATAGCTACTTACTTATATTGTGGTAAGGCACAGGCAAGAATAACAAAGGTCATGCCAATGGAACCAGCAAATGCCAGGGACACCAGACTGAAAAGTAAAACATCAATTTTCATATTTGTTGATTAAAGATAAAAGAAACAACAAAAATTTGCCTACAATGTTTAATTTCATACTGAAATTTTGAGAATGTGTCAAAACAAAATGAATGTTATGCATTATCTAGTTGGCCTCAAAAAGATTTACAGCAAATACTTTGACAAATAAACAGATTAACTGACCAAAATATTGACTATCTATCATTTCACAAGTCTCATGTAGCTAACATGAGAATCATGCACTATTCACAATAATACTGCCATTGGAATATGCTTCAAGTCACCGATCAAAATACGCGCTTTGGACGTGGAGTTGCAGACACCAGCCCGTTATACAATAATATCCATATCTCTAATAATCTTGAACAATTATCATCAAGCTAGAAATAGTCATTAACAAAAACAGTGTGACATAAGCTTAAATGTACGTGCCTACAGCCTTTCTCCTTTGTTAGATTTTATAATTCTTCTGATAAAAATATTGTAATAAAAACAGGTCAACAGCAGTGGAACAAAAATAACACTACAAATTACAAAATTAATGCTCTAATGCATTGGTTGCAATGATCAATTGTTAGGTAGGCTTGAAGGATAACTTACCCTGATCCATCGAAGTGTTGAAAAGTACATGAAAAAGAAAAATGCTGAAATTAGACAGCTATAACAATATAAATCAGAAAAATATTTGTAAATAACATGAGTCATTTTATCTACATGACATTGTTTTGCATGAGATAGTTTCATCCAAAAAACAGTGCTCTATTAGCCTCAATTACGATAACATACCCTTTATTCCAGCCATTTTCCTTAGTTTGTGTTGTTATCAAGGTTTATTTCAACAAAAACGCAAAATCTCAATATTCTACAAACTTCAATGAATGAAGATCAAGCAAAGCAATTCGAAATCTACAGACAGTGTAGTAAAATCATAGACACATTAGTCGATAGTTTAACAGATTATAAAGGTAACGATTACGTACTGTGTTATTTTGGTTAGTTTCGATTTTTTGCTTACTCCGGTGTGTTTAGTTAGTTTTTATCTGACATTATTAATTAATAATTATTGATGAGATAACCGTGCTGTGTGTTTCTCAGTGGCAATCATTCAACAAAATTCGATCAAGATGTAAGCTGTCCAAAATTAGTAGAGTTTGTCCGTTTGCTTTTTCATCGAATACTTTGATCAATTCATTAAAGAGTGACACATCACTAGGGACGAAAACGAAACTTGCTCAAGTTTGTTCATGTTTATTGTTGATCAGTAAACTTTGTGTTTTTTCGGAAAATACTGTTATATTCAGTAAAATACCTATATAAGCTATTAAATACATAACGAACTACCATGGACGACGATGCGGAAACTTATAAGCTTTGGCGTATACGTAAAACAGTAATGCAGGTAAGTGAGGTTATGTTGTGTGTGGAAAGTTGTAAAACTTGTGAATAAAACTTAATATCAATTTAAGAAAGCTCTCAAAATCCGTAACAACGAAAATAATGTTAATCTGCACAGTGCAGAATAATTACAACCATGATAATATCTTTAATTCTCATGTTGAATGTCTACGAAAGGATTTGAACTGAACATCTGTGAAGCTGAATATTCTACTCTGTGTTACAGTTATGTCACGACCGTGGATACTTGGTAACGCAGGATGAATTGGACCAAACGTTGGAACAGTTCAAAGAGCAATTTGGTGATAAACCCAGGTAAAAACATTTGCCATGGCTTGTTTTTTGCTTGGCAAGAAGGACACCAAATGGAATGGTCCATTTATTCGTAAAGTGCTTGGACAAAGGAGCTAAACAATACAAGTATTTACTTACCAATATGTAATCTGGCTGTGTCTGACAATGTCTTATTCACTAAAGAATTCTTTATTTTTTCATCTAGAATCTGCATACTTCTTATCAATTTTACATTTCCTCAACAATTAAAATGTTTTAATCTTTTTATTAAAATGCGTAAACAATAAAATTCTAGCATTCAATTTTGCCATTTGAAAAATATTATTTCAAATCAGGTGTTTTTGACATTATTTCTTTTTTAACCACAGTTTCATAAATTTTGTGAGGCATAATGTAACTGAATATAGTTCTTATTTATGGCCATGCCATAAATGTATGCAAAAAGTTTTTAATCCTCCTTTTTGTTCAGCAGGTATGCTCCTTGTTTTCATCATGTTCTGACGTTAACTAATTCTTTTACGTTATAGTGAGAAGCGACCAGCCAGAAGTGATTTAATTGTACTAGTAGCTCATAATGATGACCCCACGGATCAGATGTTTGTTTTCTTCCCCGATGAACCCAAAATTGGAATCAAGACCATCAAAACATATTGTACTAGGATGCAAGAAGAAAATATTCACAGAGCTATTGTTGTTGTTCAAGCAGGTATTGTTATAATATTTTATTTTATTTGAAACTACTTTTCCCTGGTTGTAGCATTTAGCTTAATACGAGTATAATCAGAACACTGAACACCTAGATAGATGTAATTACAAGAAGACAGTGTAAGGCAATTATTTTGTATTGTCTGAGCGAGTATTTTGTATACCTACGTAATTACGTACACCATTTTGTTAATATGCATTTTAAAGTTGTTATAATGCTGTAAAGTAAACTAACTACATACATTAATAATTAAAAAGTATTAAATAAATTAAGTAACAACAAACTATAAAGGGCATTGAAAAACTCCTCCTCAAAGCTGTCAGCTGGTAATGTGCCCAAGAGATACTAAGCTACTACAGACTTTTTTTAGGACACTTAGCCTCTGGCCATGGTAAAGCCAGCCACGGCACCGGCATTTCGAAATTTCCTGAAACACTCTTAATTAATAATTATTTTGCCCAGATTAACATTTTACATTTCTCTGTTTCAGGCATGACACCCTCAGCAAAACAGTCGTTAGTAGACATGGCTCCCAAATACATTCTAGAACAATTCCTGGAGTCAGAACTGCTGATCAACATCACTGAACATGAGCTGGTGCCAGAACACATTGTGCTGACACCTGATGAGAAGGCTGAGCTGTTGACTAGATAGTATCCTTTTCTTAGCAATACCAAATGCAAAATGAATTGACTTTATCTTTATTAGGATAAACTAACTATATAAATTAATAATTAAAAACGATTACGCCGCTTGAGGTTCTCTGCAGCCGCAGCGGCAGCACCAGCACAGCACGATGAACTTGGAAGATGGAATGCGCATGACTTTATATGTTATATTATTAAAATTTTTTTTTAGGGTTCTATCTGCCCGTAGTTAAAATCTGTTTATTTTATACAACTTAATTTTTTTAATACCTCCATGACCCCTTTACTACTCAATGCATCCATTATCATAATATTTTGAATGAGTTACAATGAATCCTACTGTAAAACGTAATTTTCACATAAGAAAAAAGTTTCCCAGCAATAGGTAGTTTGATGTACAGAATGCTTGTTTGACGACTTCGTGAAGGGTACGTTTACTCTTTGTATTTTGCAACAGAAAGTTAGCTGCGAGTGAAGGCCATAACGGTTCAAACTTTATGGTGGCTAGGCACATTTAACGTAAAGCTGCGCAGATCACAATTTTAGGTATCAGCTATCAGCGGGGCTCTGCGCTTCCGACCGTCACTCGCAGCTAACTTCCGAGCCGCCATAAAGTTTGAACAGAGCTATTCACTATGTTTTATTTCGCTCTTTTCCTATGTTATTATATTTTCTTAACCATCCGCTCAGTAAATTGAAGGAGAACATGTTGATGAGAATACAGGCTGGTGACCCCGTAGCAAGATATTTTGGACTTAAGAGAGGACAGGTCAGTTCTAACAATATTCTATTTCTATAATCTAGAATAAACTAACCAAAGTTAAAGGAGAGGCCGTGTTTTGTAGTGTCAAAGCTATCGCTGTTCCCTTAAGAATAGGTATGGCTCTATAGATCCACAGTATTTTTACAAATCAATGTTGACCGATTTCGGCCTAGAAGAAGCCAAGACAACAGTAGGTAGTCACTTTAACCGATTCCTTGCGGATGGCACGTCTCTCGTGCAATCATTCTTTTTTGCATGTGGCGTTAGGCACGGGAGCCGTATCATTCTGAAATCGATGGTAACTCCTTCAAATTCACTTTTAGGGAGATCTACTCGAAACAACGGCAGCCGTGTCACGTTATTTTTGTTCAGCGCCACAGCTATAAGTTTGACAAATTGGACATCGCAACGAATCGGTTAAGTCTTTTGCTTTGCAAATACACACAAAAATATAAGCATATTACAACAAGTACTGCTAGCATGCATCATGATAGTTGTAGCAGTATCTAAACTTATTCAATGATTAAAATCATCATGTACAATAATTAAGTAGTTATAATCACGCTATAGATATCACTTGTCATAAAGATTGTAATTCATGCACATAAAAATGTGTGTAACCATAATTTGAATATGATTCGTTTTCGCCCATGTGTGTCAGTTATATTTTTTGCATGTTAGGAATACCACAGAGTAGTTAGTAAATGGAGTAATCATGAAATTTTAAAATCCAAGCATAGTTTTTACTCAACAACTCTCTTAGCATTATTAGAAAGAAAGTACGGACCTTTGGGCCAAAGAGCACTCGACAATTCAAAACTTATCTAATTGCTATTAGAGCGGAAATCTCTTCTTCGTCGTTGTACTTTTGAAGTACGTTTTTAAAATAACAGCAACGTTATTAAAAAATACATGTATCGTGCAAACTTTTAAACTCACATACACAAACAATCAGACCCGGAACAACTAACAATACTTTAGAAACTAGATGATGAAACTAGCTATAAATGTCAGTTCGCCATTTTTAATTTTTCTCTATTGCTGATAGAATATCTTTTTGTCTAGTCGATAAGGTATATTATCCCAAATGTCCACTTTGCTGAAATCGGGATCACTAACGACAGAATTCTTCACGACTCTTGACTCTCCATTAACTGATTATTCTATGGTGCGGTTGCTGTAGATAAATTTACCAGTTAACGTAGATGTTACGTGTCAAGACATGTTATATGGGTATATTGATTTGTTATGCCGATTGTCATGCAGAAAACTGGAAATTGTCCAGTAGACCGTCAGAAAAAAAAACTACTTTTTATATAATGTGCTTACATAACCTTTTGTTACGCCCTGAAAAGGTATGCAAGTGTTATTCAGATTATGGCCACTTCATAAAACGTTAATTGGTTTGGTATGAAAAGTTGATCTATTTCTAGTATCGCCATGTACCTACCACACAGAAACTTCCTAAATTTTTCAAGAATAAAATAATTTAAAGAAATTTGGATTCGGCCAGTCCCGGAAAAACTTCCTGTAAGATATTAGTTCTTTGCGGGAATCAAACACGCTACCCGCAGCGCAGCATCCTATCTTCAAAGCACTGCTCCAATCGAACTGTCAGCTCATGTAATTTATTTGTTTTCAGGTGGTGAAAATCATCCGATCATCAGAAACGGCCGGACGATATATTTCTTATAGATTAGTATGTTAGAATAGAATTATTACCAATTAAATATCTAATATTTTTTGACTTATATTTTTTCTATCCACCGCACGTGAGTACGGAAACAGTAATAGTGCAGATAGTAACATTTTGTCCTAAATTAATAACACGGCAACACTGGGAGCCGACTCCCTAAAGACAGACATACACTGATCTTAATGGTGAGGTTCTTCAGAGAGGTCACGTACGTAGTACTCGCAACGCGTGTGTATGACCAGATGTATGAACGTGGACGAGGCGAAATGAGTATGTAATGATTGTAGTAAGTGACGTTCTGTGGTTTCTGCTCTATGGAAAAAAGGCGGGAGTTTTATGTATATAATATGTTTGTTGAGGGGTCATATTATCCAAACTGCTTGCGACGATTTCTTAAAGATACAGGACTGCTTTTATCGTAGTCGCCTCGTCTTCAAATTTTGGCGCGTAAACTCGAATGCTGAATAATAAACATCAACACATGAAGAGAAGTTGACGTAACTGCCTAAATATTGAGATAGAAAATAAATCATTTCAGCATATGTTGTTAGTATTGTCATCGTCTTACTAAATAATGACGGCACGGTTGGCGCAGTGGCTGAGCGATTGACTGCTGCGCTGCGTGTCGCGGGTTCGATCCCCGCACGGAACAAATATTTGTATGGCCTACAGATAGTTGTTCCGGGTCTGGCTGTTTGTGTATGTGAGTTTAAATGTTTGTGAACGCACCCACGATACAGGAGAAATTCCTAGTGTGGGGCAACGTTTTTTAAAAAAAAAAAAAAAAAAAAGAGCTAAATTACTATTGAGCTTTGAACGTTATTATCTTTTGTTTAAAAGACGTACTTCATGGTACCTAGTTAGAGGTAGGCTGCGAGACTGTTCGAAAGACATACCGCGGCCCTGGAACACAAAGGGCAAGGAAAGAACATGGATGGGTTTTAGTCGGTACAAGTTTGACACTCCCTTCCGCTCCGCCCAGAGCGGGAGAAGTCATTTGATGATTTCCCATCCGAAAATAAAATAGTAGTTAGAGGATATACGGATAAACGTTTTAATTTATCGAACCATCGACTCGAAGATTTAGGTAATTTTAGTGATGGTTATTGTTAATTAAATCAATTATCATCGTATGCAAGCAATAACTTAACAAATCGTATCTGCAACCGCCACGGCTTCGTTTACCCGAAAACTGGCGTAAACATACAAATTAAACCATTACAGACTTACTTCTATTTGATATTTTGCTATGAACTTTCATATAAATACCATGATCTGTATATAATGGAATCACGCAATGCTTATTGTATGTGCTGGGTAATGTGGGCACGCGATGCGCAAATGCTTCACACGGCGCCCGCGCAGCATGAGTAGCGCACGTCGCAAATCCGCGCAATTACAGTACTTACGCGCAAACCGACCGACGGATAGGCTTGCGATCTTTCTGTATAATACGAAACGATATAACATTTTAATAATGTTTTGACTTAAAACGACAGCGAAACGAGTGACTGAAAATTTTCTTAGATGATTTTAATTTTACTTGCGGAAAAATACTTTTGGAAAAATATTTTGAGGAAATGTAGTTTTTCTTTTGAATTTAAACTTTCCTGGTTGTTTTTGGTGTTGGTGCAAAACACGTTATTCTGTGGTGGAAAGAAACTGACTGTTTTCGGTGATTGTGAACTTCACTGGACAATTTTCCGGTAAGTACCTAGCTATACCTACTTACGATGAATGAATCATTAGATTTTCACAAACAAAACATATTAAAGTTTACACGATAATGTGTTAACGACAAGAGAAAAATGACGTCTTAAGTTAAGGAAGTGTTGATGTCGAGTTTTTCAGTTTCATAAACCGGTTTTATAGATGTCATGTATTGTTATGTTTTTACTTTTATTACGCTTTGAAGATGGCATTGTTTAGTTAACTTAGGTAACGTAGTTTTACCGCAATTGGGTACCAACTAATTAGGCTTTAGAAGTTGGGTAAAGTGGGTAATAGCAGCCTTTTTTTTTCGGATGGTAAATCATCAAATGACTTCTCCCGCGCGGGCAGAGATGAAGGGAGTGTCAGACTTGTACTGACTAAAACCCAACCATGCATACCGCGGCCCTGGAACACAAAGGGCAAGGAAGGAATTCGTTGCCCTTTGTGTTCCAGGGCCGCGGTATCTCTTTCGAACAGTCCCGCAGCCATGGCAGGGGGTAATAGCCTGCCAGCCTGAGGAGAGGAAGAGCTAGTTCAATGGCAGAGCTCTTCCTTAGGATACTTGAAGGAATGTACAGGCGAATCTTTTGATAGAAGTACTCCTACAGACCTAGAGAATTTGTTGGACTTATTCAATGTGTTACAGGAGGAAGACATTTTCGAACAAAGTTAAGCAGTCAAGATCCGTAGTAATACCATTGGACCTTTATTATCTTGACAAGAAAACAACGCAGTTTGTTTTGAACTTTTAAATAAAGTTTTAGTTATCATAGCAGCCATACCCACAAATCACTGTCGCTCTATTCAAAATACTGGTATTCAGCTGCATCAGGGGTGCAATATAGTTGGAATAGGCTAGGCAGAAAATGATCGCCATATCTACAAATACGAAGCCTAGTTACACCTACAAGTAAGTCCTACGTAGGTATTTCCCTTTCCAAAATGCCCAAAGTTAATCAAATTACCTAGATTGCGCTTGTAAATAGGTACAGATCGCGGCACGTAAGTAAGTAAGTTGAACCAAAATAGCCGTCGTCCGTGCAGGTACAATCCATAATTGTACCTGCGCGGAAGACCGCCATTTTGGTTCAACTTACGTGCCGCGATCTGTACATACCTAAGTACTATTGCATTAGAAACACCTAATTCTCGATCACGATATTATGATAATTGAACGTCCTATAAATCGCTACAAGTAGGTACCTACATACACAGTTACCGAGATTTTGGACTAGGTATAGGAGCTTATTGGTATGCAATATAAGCAAAGAAGCATAATTGCATTGATCACTCACGAGTTCACGAAATTCATGTCCAAAATGGCGATGGAAGGCTTTAATTTAAAGGTCGATTAAGGTGGAAGCGCCGGATTAGTCCCCGAAATTCATCAATGAACCCCACTGAATGACTTTTTTATGAAATAGTTAAATTAACTATGTATTAATGATTGTAATGGATTAAGAAAACGCCGGGGTAGTCCGCGATATTAAATTTTTCCGGTATTTTCTTGTTGTGTGTTAACAAAACATGCATTCACTTACATGACGGCTAGAGAGGTAAGAATGATAGCACTATCTGAAGTCTATAGAAATATTTTGCCATTCGGGAAGATGAGAGTTACCGAGAATTGAGTTGTGAGGCATATGTCCAGCAGTGGACGCTGGAGGCTGACGATGATAAAAACTCTAAACAACAAACTTTCACAGAATTCTACATAGCAACAGCCAAAACTCTATTAGCTATTCACCCGGTGAATTCCCGGTCGGTCACGAGATCCGAATTAGAAAGTAAAAATATAGTAGGTATACCACATTAAAATTGCTTGAATTCTAATGAAACCGATATTTCACAATCAGTAAAACGTTTCAAATACATAAGTATCGTTTTAGCGTAGCATTAAGGATAACATGCAAACATAATTTCTAAAATATGCAAAAAGTTCTATTATCTATTGCCAATAAATTAATATATAAACAGCTGCTGAATGTCAATTTGTTATGATTTTTTTCTATCTATGAACAAAACAAGGAAAGAATTTAGTGATCGACTTATTATGAATAGGGTAACTTTGGGTCGCGGGCCTGTGGGCGGTAAGTAATGGGCTAGCTCACCGTCCGCACGTCTTATGACGACAGGCCGTGTCGACGGCGCGTTCGAGTTCCACGCGCGCCTCAAAGAGATGTCAGCAAACTGGAAGTAGTCCGCAAGGGCCGAAGCCTGCGGGGGCTGTGGGACTGTTCGAAAGAGATATCGCGGCCCTGGAACACAAAGCGCTAAGAAGGAACATGGATGGGTTTTAGTCAGTAAAAGTCTGACACTCCCTTTCGCTCTGCCCAGAGCGGGATGTTGATGATAATTTGATGATTTCCCATCCTAAAAAGAAAGGTACCTTTGGGTGAAACATTTACGCCTGAAAAAATGAAATGAAAATCACATCAGAGTTGGGCAAAAATATCTACGGTTTAGGTTCCGAACAAAAGGAATCGGCGCCGCGGAAGGCCCAAAAGGAGATGGTGTGACTCCTACTTAAAGGATTATTTATTTTATTTAAAATTTTCTTAGGCTCAGACAAAGCACAATTAGACCTCCGGGTCTGTCTTAGCATGCCATGGCCTGAGATTTGATCAACGCGCCGTTAATAGTTAAGTTAAAATGTAATCCAGTTGATTTAATGTTCTTTCAGCTTACGTTTTATGTTTTTACTGTTCATTGAGACCCTAATGTCTACAGGTATTTGGTTAAGTAAATTGGGAATTGTGAAAGAAGCGGTAAGCCTGCCATAAAAGTTATTTTTGCGTGGCACTTGAAGTGATTTTGATTTGGCTTGTCGTGTATTTACTGAAATAGCTTTATAAAGAGAAGAATGGACAAAAGGAAGACCTCTGCCCTGCAGTGGGGCACAACACATTAAGTAGCAGTAGCGAAGGGTCAATTTTTGGAAGAGGTAAACCGGAGTATATGTCTTTAATGTGATTATATTTTTTGTCCAAGGAATACAGACTGGGCCACTTTTCAAAGGGAAGCCGGTAGGAATCGAGTTCTATGGAACCTTCACCACTGTTAAGTAGGTATGTAGGTAATGACAATAAACAGCGATGTTTTCTAGGTATACTTATATGTTTTTATAGGAATAAAACATTTAATGAGACCCTATAAAAAAGAAGACGATGCCAAAATCTCGTCGTTTATTAAATCAAGCAAAAAAATGTACCTACCTAAACATATGTATAAGAGGCATTCTAATTAACTATTTTTAGATACTGTGAAACTTAGCCAGACGTGTTAAAAATTGTGATTAATATAGGTAGATACATACCTACCTTGGAGAATCTATGTATGAGCAAAAAGCTCAAACTTCTGGCGTGATCTATGCCATGATATATCACTGTGTAAAGTAGACGAAAGTGAATTTCGATGGTATGTACCTACAACATTCGCACAAAAAGTACTTGCACTTTTTTGGTAGAGTCAGAACCGCAAGCTTACATACATATTGTTCAATTCATTTTAGCAGTAAGTACTAGATACTAACACCCGGTTCTATGGAACCAAGTCAAGGTAAATTAATAACTAGAGTTTAACTAATTACTTACTAATGCAAACATTTTTATGCTATAGACAAGAATTTAAACGAGGAAAGAACTGTCAAAGAAAGCAAAGCTATGAATTCAAGCAAAAAAATAAAAACAGAATAAAAATTGTATCTTAATGATGAGTTTTACTCAAGTTATCACGTTGAGTTCTTAATAGATACAAGTGTTAGAAGAGGTATATAACCACCTACAACTCTTGTGTCAAAATCACTGACACCAGTCCATAAAAACTTCAACTGAGCTTAAAACAGCTCATTTCTTTAAAATAAGGCCCTTTCTGGGTGACATTTTCGATTACAAATATTTATGGTAACGATTTTATTTAGCACTTGAGTACTATTAACCTTTGCTGGTTTCCACATAAATCTTACCCACCTTTTAGATTGCATACGGTTATGCGGACGCTACACACACTAAAACCGTACAAAAATTTTTGAACATTTTGAGATAAGTGTAATCAATGCGTTAGTTACAGTCTTTGAAAGTACACAATGATAAATGACTTACAGACAACATAAACTGTTTGATATTCCATATTTTTTCGATGATTTACATAAAGAAAGTTTTACATCGCGGATATTGATTGAACGATGGAAAGAACACTAGCATCGTAAATCGTTTATTGGCAAATATTTGATGAATTCGTGGGAATTGGTGCTTTTCGTATAATGAAGGTAAATGAAACATAAAACAAACAAGTTAATCATTATTTCTTCTGATGAGTAAACATTTAATTCAATCAATCAATCACTCTCGGACCATCACAGTCGACCGCTGGACATGGCCTCTCCCCAGCTGTCCAAATCTCGGACACAATGCAAATGTGGAGCTCCAACAAAGGACATGCCACACCTCGCCTGCCCGTTGTGCACGATTTATAGCACCCTCCAGGACCTGAATGAGGCATACGACAGAGCTGTCTAGGTTGCTACGTACTGATCGGACAAAATCTGAGTCATCGATTCCAAAAGATAAAGAAGCGGTCTACAAATCTGTTTACTTCAATCATCATCTGCCTAGCCTTTTCCCAACTATGTTGGGGTCGGCTTCCAGTCTAACCGGATGCAGCTGAATACCAGTATTTTACATGGAGCGACTGCCTATCTGACCTCCACAACCCAGTTAGTACTGGGTAATACGATACCCCTTGGTTAGCCTGGTTCTCAGACTTATTGGGCCACTGACTACCTAACGACTGTCAAAAATCTTCAAATGACAGCCGGGACTAACGGCTTAACGTGCTTTCCGAGGCACGGAGGAAACTCGGTAGGTAATGGGTGGTCACCCATCCACAGACCAACCTAGGCAAGCACAGCTTAACCTAAAGATCGACCCGAGCGGCTGATATCATTTAGCCACGAGCTACTCGATAAATCTGTTTACTTCAATAACACCTGCTTAAACCAAAAAATGAGGGGTATCAGTAACAGTGGAGATGAGATCACAAAAAACGCGCTAAAATAAAGAGTGATAAGAATTCATAGGATTCGTTGAATGTGTTGATCAGGTGAAAATGCCTGAGATGCCTCGATGTAATGATCTTCACATATTAACTCGTGCGCCGCGTGGAACAGAAGTGAACATCCGATGTGCGTGTGCGCACGGGATGCATGATAGTACTGTGAGTCGCACATCGAAGTGAACATGCGCTTTGTTTCGAGTTTTCTTTTAAGGGTTTAAGATACACTTAGCAGCACACTGACATGGGACTGACTCGTTCTCGTGTCAAAAATGTAATGAACAGGCGTTCTAGGAGCTCAAAAATTAGTAACCAGGGGAATTCTTAAATCTTAATCGATAGCGCACATAATCTTGCATGAAAAAGATTTAGCGTTATTCTGTTTATGTAATTATTTGAGGCCGGCCTAGAAAGAGGTGAGATGACCTAGACGCGCACCACGAAGGCTGGTTCGAGGTGGCGCAGGAGAAGAATACCTGGAATGATATGGGGGAGGCCTTTGACAGGCAGTGGGACAGACATTCAAGGATGTTAAAAAAAAATATAAATGCATTTGAAAACAAATACTTAGATTGAAAATTAAATTAATTAACTCTCATTTTTTTTTTCATTTCTTGTTATAGCGATATTGCGAACTAATAGACGTATGAAAAAGTTTTTTTTTTAACAATGTAAAAAATTCAATTAAATTTTGCTTAATTCAAAATATTATTATTATTCCGTTTATTCATTTATACATGTCTTTTAACATTTTTAAATATAAAAAATAGCAGTCCGCCGGTGTCGGGAAGAGGGTCCAAGCTACCGGTGGTTAGGGTTATTATTATTATTATTATGAGCCTGTTGTGTCCCACTACAGGGCAAAGGCCTCCCTTCCTTTTTCCATTCTTCTCTGTCTAGAGCTATTTCAAAATAATCAACATTAATTTTCCTATAGGTGATACTTTTTCCTGTCCATGTTTTTCAGTATTTCGTGCTGAAAAAACTGATTTGGCAGCTCTTAACCATGGCCGGTAAGGTTGGTTTTTGTAAGTCAAGTGGTGCAACAGAAGTGCCGTAGATCCTAGTTGTACCTGACACTTGTGATCTATATTGTATAGTATATAAATTGGCAAATACTACGGAACTAATTATTCTTGAATAGCAATTTACTTCGTTCACACATTATGTTTAGCTGCACGTGAAACGCGGAAAACCTGCGGTACAGAAAATGCTTGAATAAGCAAACAAATCCAGTGTTTAATGTCGGACTAGCATGATTGTTAATAAACATGGCAGCCAAACTTCATACATTGGAAATCCGCAGGTTACATTTAGGTAGGTACAGCCGCCAGCACATCAAGCTACTACAATCTGTCAGATTTCTTTAATAGAATTCTGACTTTATTGTTAAAGTATGAGGTTCAAGGTTCTTTGGAAGAATCTGACAGTTTGGGTAGCTTGACCTGATGGCTGTACTACAATTCTGGATTTATGAATTTATTAATTTTAATGAAAAAAGTAATAGGTAAATAGGTCCTGAAATAAAGATTAAAGGGATTATACATTCAGGCTGCGGGACTGTTCGAAAGAGATACCGCAGCCCTGGAACACAAAGAGCAAGGAAGGAACATGGATGGGTTTCAGTCAGTACAAGTCTAATACTCCCTTCCGCTCTGCCCAGAGCGGGAGGAGGTCATTTGACGATTACCGATTCTAAACACCCCAAGTCGTTTTTTTTTTTAAATTATAGATGAATTATTTCGATCCCGTTTAGAATGATGTACTGACTACGTGGTAAAGTCGGTGTCCCTTTCACTTTGTATATAGATTTGCTTAATAATGCAAGAATTTGCTTATCTAAAAAGCCCTATGTATGACTCATCCACGTCAAAGGTATGTTGATTAAACTTTTGAAATATAATATGATTTCCACAGTAACGTAAACACTTCTTAATTCTAGAGGTGACAAACATTATCTCGATTGATCTGGCTCCATTACCGAATCTATATGTAATTTTTATGCAAAATTAAACATTTCTCTTTACTGGAAAATAGATATTCGACAGCCTATTAATGTAATCTGATATTATCTTTGAAATCAGCTTCGTAAATAAGATAAAAAAGATTATTTTAATAGTGTTTATAAGGGACATTTTTTTTTTAAGCACGCGACAATCGATTTGGTGTAAAAATAATTGAGTGTAGCCCAGTCGCCCATGATTGTAAAGGCCATTCCCACAATGGGATAGTTTCTTAAAAACTAGTGTACTGAGAATTGGAAAGAAGTAGCACAGAATCGTGACCGTTGGGAAGAATGGAGGGAGGCCTTTGCCCAGCAGTGGGACAACACGGGCTGGCTGTGGCTATAATATAATAATAATAATAAGTTTAGTACTTAGATATCGAACGAGCCCTGTACCTTAGAAATCTATATAAGAATAAAAAACAGGCGTCGTTTTACGCACGATCACCGCTTATATGAATCACTAGGGCAATAATGACAGCGCACGCGACATTTTTTCAAAGCTTTTCCTCTTCGCCTCAAGAATTCAATCATCAAGATTACTTCCCGAGTTGATTGGTTGGGAAAATTGCGCAAGAGAAATGTTGATACCATTGCTAATGGTCGCGTCTGATTGGCGTATAATCTGTACGTAACGTAGGCATTTATAAATATTTATACAAGTATATTTTTTAACGCAATTTGATTCATGGGCGATTACTGAATTTCTGATGCCAGGATACCGTTAATGTTTACTTAATTATATTTCAATGTTATTGATATTATCCGTTACTCTGTTTTTTGCAAACATTTCTTAGTTTATACTTACAAAACTATTTAGGTTTCCTGTTAATTAATTAATTACGTTCATGTACCGGATGACAATAAATACGTCGGACATAAATTCTGTATTTCAGATAGCTAATGAGACACTAAATTATGAAGACATAAAGCCGTTTATTTATTAGGGGACATATTATGTGTCACACGACACAATATCTCCAGTGACTCCTAAAGTCAACAGGTGTCGTACACTTTCCAGTGTTACAAGCATAGTGTTAATGCTACTGAAGGCGCCAAACTCGTACCAAAGATTTGAGCTAGCTGAATTTAGATTGCCATCGACAACTCAGTAAGTATAAGAAGGATAGTGTCATAATTACAACATTGCCCAATAAACCATTGGCTAATAAAAATTAAAATAACCTAAATAAAAATTACGTATGTGAACATTGCATTAATTATACATGGCGGCAATTTAGTCAGCTTCATCAGTCAAGGGATTGTGTATTCGTCATACTAAACCACTTGTGTTATGAAACTGATAATCGAAAAAATAAATTCCTACCTACTATGTAGGCAGACCATTTCGATGCATGCATGTTTTTTTATGAATCTGATGTGAATTTGGTGGGGAAGGTGGTTTAAGATGACGATGACGAGTAGGATCTCCCCTTTTACGAATCTAGGTGGCTAAATTGCCACCCTATAAAGGGTGTAAACAGACTCTTAACGAAGCCAAAAGGCAGTTGTTCTCCCCGTCATTGCGATATTTTTTTTGTTCTAAACCATACGTGTGAACCACAATTTATTTAAATACATGTTTTTAATGTAAGATAATTATATACACACCTTCACGACCCCCTTACTATTCAATCCATCTATCAGCACAATGTTTTGAGTGCGTTAAATTGAATCTTGCCGTAAAACGTGTTTTTTCAGCCCAATAAAAAAAGTCGTTTCCCAGCACTAATTTTTGCGTAAAGTTACTTAGTTTTATGTACATAATGTTTGGTTGACGGCTTCGTGAAGAATCTATTTACACCCTGTATATCGATGTACCGCAAGAGAACCAAGGTTCCCGTTGAAGCCTGAAGAATGGCCAAACTTAAGTGGCAGTGGGCAGGGCACATTGCTCGCAGAACGGATGGCGGATGGGGCCGTAAAGTTCTGGAGTGGCGACCGCGATCCGGAAGACGTTGGAAGGCCTCCTACTAAGTGGACCGATGACCTGGTGAAGGTTGCGGGGATCCGCTGGATGCGAGTCGCACGGGACCGGTCAATGTGGTGAGGCCTTGGGGGAGGCCTATGTCCAGCAGTGGACGTCTTTCGGCTGAAATGATGATGATGATGATATCGATGTGCAATCTGATTAATAGTAATGAAGGGTTAACAACCATTAGAAAATGTTATTAGTTTTGAATTAATGTTATTACTTGTCTATGTATTGCGAAGTTCAGAGTAGATAAAGGCTATTTTTATTTTATATATATGGAAGTGTGTGACTCTATAATGATTTTAGACAGGAAAACGTCCTGGCTATCCGTCTGGCAAAACCCGTTAATTCTGTTTACGGGTACTAAATAATTATGGTAATTTATCTTAACTATATTATCAAAGTCTGTCAATTCTACGTTATGATTATATCTCGTTTACAAATGAACACTGAACTGTAATGAATACGGAATACAACACGCAAGTGACAGAAGTGTAACAAGAACATTTTCTATCTATCTCCGCTATGTATCTTGCAGTCGATAGGAATGATCATTACAGTTGCAACTATGGAGAGTGTCATGTTTGTTACTAGGACATGATGTAACGGATGACCCTGTTGAAGCGAAGATGAACAAAAAATAATCTTGTAATCATTAAATATATAGAGATAAAATATGTAAAATCAAAAACATGATAGATAATTTATTTTTCTGTTAGTTATATTAAAACGAAAGTAAAAACTTTAAGGAAGACTTATTATTGATAAAATGGGTAAAAGTTTTAAATCTGCTAAATCAATCATATTCATAACTCAGTAGAATGTCTGATTGTCCGCGTAACTCAACTAATTTGCATGAAGGGGTCAGTTGCATTGATACATTACCAATTAGCATAATCTTGTGATGTAATCTTTTCTGTAAGTAATTAATTTACACGTAACTTGGAAGTTATGTATTTATACCTTGATGGTTTATTGGCTTCTATTGTTGAGTTGTGCGTAAACCCTAATCAAAGTAGTATAACCATACATAACATCACGCCTGTAATCCCCGAAGGGAAAGGCAGAGGTGTACCTAATAGTACACCCACATTTCGCTAGTTATATTTAAGGCCCTTAGTAATAGGGGGAGAGCCTATTGCCATCAACTGGGCGCAAAACCGGACGCCGTGCGTGGCTGATACTGAGAAATTCTTGATGAAAACCCCAATAAGACTTTGCCCAACCTGGGAATCGAACCCGGGACCTCATGCACGTTCATTAGTTGATAAATGGTTGTTTTACAGAGTTATTTTGAAAAATCGTGTCGCTGTCCTCCAGTTGTAGACATGCAGGTGGTGGACATCGGAATCATTGCATTTTATGCCGACTTAATTTATTCAGGGGTTTTAGGAGAAAGCCCGTCAAGCCTGGTGCCTTAACACAGTTTTCACTGAATCTACGCACGGTGTTAGTTTCCAGAGTGACCAGCATTGTAAGTAAACTGAGATCATCCTGATGATGGTTTTTCTTTTAGTAGGTACATTATACCGCTACTCGGAAATAATTACGTTCAGTGTGTTATTCCTATGGTTTACGATTTTATACACTTTAATTATTACAGCTTTACACACTTTTATGACAGACAGCCTGTCTGTCAGTTTAACGCCAGTCACATTAGATATGGTCTTACTTTCATTTAGCAAAACAGTTTTTTTTATTTACTTGATCATGATTTGTATTTCTTTACCTTGTAGGGTTGTATGAACTAAGGCATGTGGCACCTATCTTATGTTGTTTTATATGGTTTTGTCAAACCGCGTACGGTCATTTTGTCAAATTGACGAGAGGAGCTCGTGGCTAAATTATAACAGCCACTCGGGTTGATCTTTAGGTTAAGCCGTGCTTGCCTAGGTTGGTCTGTGGATGGTTGACCACCCATTACATACCGAGTTTCGACCGTGCCTCGGAAAGCACGCTAAGCCGTTGATCCCGGCTATCATTTGTAGATCTGTGACAGTCGTTAGGTAGTCAGTGGCCCAAAAAGTCTGACTACCAGTCTTACCAAGGGGTATCGTACTACCCAGTACTAACTGGGTTGAGGAGGTCAGATAGGCAGTCGCTCCATGTAAGATACTGGTATTCAGCTGCATCCGGTTAGACTGGAAGCCGACCCCAACATAGTTGGGAAAAGGCTAGGCAGATGATGATGTATCGTCAAATTGCAGACACGGTTCTGGACATCGGAGTCTTGCAGAAAACGTAGGCACTGAAGTATTTATCACTTTCCTGCGTCCACAGCTGGTTCGCAATCTCTCCGTATGGTTTTGACTGAATGTTAATGGGATAGAAACTACTATTAAATGGCACGTATTCTTCTTCAGAACCTTGCCACCTTGACGGCGTTGGTGGTGGCTTCGAACAGGTTCCTCAAACTTGAATGGAATTAAACATAAAGTTGGACAGGAGGTGAGCCATCGTTTGTGTTGAGGCACCGCAGTCACGCCCTGCTTCATCGGAATACTCCAACCGGACCAAATTGTATCTGCAGCTCACCTGGTTTCGCAATCGGTTTAGAGTCTTCCAGGTGAGCCATGGCAGCAGGTGTCCCGCTGGGAGCTTTACTGCAACTTCGACATAATGTGTTGAATATCTGCCCCAGTCACAACTTTTTTATGACGCGTTGATGTCTTTTGTATTAGCAACTCAAAGTTTCGTATCAAAACAATTATGCTTACCTACATACAATAACAACTAGGAAACCTAGTCGTATACGAAATGATTGATAACAGAACATAAAGGTGCAAGTTCACATCAAGTCAATTACAATGATGAATTAAATACTAAATAATGTAATTGATCCCGGCGTCATGCAATAAAATGCCTAATGACTTTACAAATAAGTGGTGTATTTACTTGCAGTGTTCAATGACAATCACTTCTATCAATTAAAAACGCATGCTTTTTATACGTCATAATTCAAACGGACAGTCGTTTGAAGAGTTATAACGTATAAAAATAAAGTGGGTGATCAATGAAACTGAAATCGATTTCACTTTGTACAAGATAGATACAAAATTATTACTATAAATATGCTAGAAGATTCACCTTTTTTCTTTTTTTTTCGGTTTGGAAATCATCAAATGACTTCTCCCGCTCTTGGCAGAGCGGAAGGGAGTGTCAGACTTGTACTGACTAAAACCCATCCATGTTCCTTCCTTGCCCTTTGTGTTCCAGGGCCGCGGTATCTCTTTCGAACAGTCCCACAGCCCTGGTAGAAGATTCACCTCCATTTTAAATATCTACTTTATCTGATACGCTTTAAATTATAAGATGACATTGATGCGTCTCCTTCAGCTTAAAACTCAGTAAATCCCTTTTACACTTTTTATTTTTGACAACACCGTTATTTCAGAACCAATCAGCAACTTTCAAGACACAAAACTAAATCATGGACCTATTTCTGGGTGTCAATTCCTAATGGGAACACTCAATAACACATTGTAAACAGCCGAAGGATCCCATGGCAGTTACTTCTGAGGAGTTTTGCCCAATGTTATTTAAGCCTGCATAAATATGGAATCATCGATCCGAGGAACGATAGGATTTGTACCAGTAAATATTTACATCCCCATACATCAAAGATAGCGTGATGATAGCAACGCAAATAACATAATGATTGCATGTAGTGTGAAATGTAGCGCACGTCGCTTAGATGATTAACCGCTTTGATTGGCTTTCGTCACAGCGGTGCTGGCGCAGAAAAAAATAGATTTATGTACACTGCAATAGTGAATTTGCAATTGTTTTCCAGCTGTTTCAGCACAGCGCTGTAATTAGCTGGTATTTTGTTACGATTTTCAGCATGAAAAAAATTTATGTTAACTCATTAGAATGATTATTGTAATTTTTGCTGGAATTGGTTTAATTGGGAATGCTCTTGCGAGCGAAACCTTAATTATTATAATTGTACTGTAGTCTTGCAAAGTTATTATGAAAAAGTGTTTATAGGCGGCTTTTAAAAGCACGTACTCAGTTTTAATGAAATGTTATAAACCTAAGTAAATTTTTCATGGAATAGATTCTTTCTTATAAGACTTGGTTTACAGAACTAAACAAGTTCTATGAACACTGCAATTAATAAGTCTTCCCGTAATACAGTAATTACATGTTTGTAGCTATTTATGCGTTACCAAAGACCACAAAGCTAACAAAAACAACACACGCAAGTCTTTATAACATATTTGCTCAAATTTTCATTGAAAACAAGACATAAGACAATCAACAACAGGCAAGGAATCAAAAATATTTCAGTCACGTCACATATGTCACGACTAATGCCGATGAGGCGACACCACCGGAAATATGTAGGCAATAACAACTTATTTTAAAATAAATAATACATGACACATACCATAACAATCTCCACCATCAAACCACGAACCGCAATTTTCGGCAAATAACCATAATGACGATTTAAATCCGAAGTCTCCCGAAGATTTCCGAACGTCCCGTATAGTTATCAGAGCATCCACGTCTAATGGCGGCGACGTGACCATGCCTAGACGTCGTGGTTTTAAATAATACACCAGATGAAACCGATACTTTCTACAGACGATTATTGGATAAAAGTGAGCTTGAGAAACTGTTGTACTTGCCAATTGATGTTTTCCTTAAACACAATGGGTTTTGTGCCCTAACATTAGGCTTGGTCTTAGGGTCAACACTGACGGATGAATACGTTTCTATGGCCTAGTGTATGTGGTGTTTACCTCTTGATATTCTATACTTAGACTGCAATTCGTATTTAAATCCTAAGATGAAATCCGATGACGAAAATAATGGAATTGCAGAACTCGTAAGTACTAATTATGAGAATTGTTTCATGTATTGGTAAAAGGTCTTCGCAAAACTAGTGGTGTTTAGTACCTCTCTATTTGGTTTAAATAGATTATATACCGATGGCAGTTAGTAATGCCGCATAAAGTTAAATTGGATTAATCTTTATCGGAAGAGAAGCAAGGTTACCGACGTACCCAGAAGAATTGCCAAACTTAAGTGACAGTGGGCAGTGCACATTGCTCGCAGAACGAATGGCCGTTGGGTCCGAAAAGTTCTGGAGTGGCGACCGCGAACCGGAAGACTTTGCGTTGTAAGGCCTCCCACTAGGTGGACCGATGAACTGGAAAAGGTTGCGGGGATCCGCTGGGTGGGAGACGCACAGGACCGGTCAATGTGGCGACACTTGAGGGAGGCCTATGTCCAGCAGTGGACGCCTTTCGGCTGAAATGATGATGATGAATCAGAATCGACCCTTTCTATACTCAAGTGTTGAATCCTAGAAATTCTGATAGAAAACAATCAATTAAATGAGAATGTGATGTTACTAGCTCTCGTTCCTGACCCATAAGATTAATGGTCGCACTTTATCTCTTACGGTGCTTCGGCTATCGGTTAACAAACAGGACTTTAATGTGCTCTGATACACATGATTATTGCCATTTATTATGATAGATAACAAGTCTACTGATCATCAGCAACCACTAATGAACAAGGGCAATTAAGATTTTTTTTGAATAAACTCTTAGTAAAACCTAGATGATAAATGTGGGTTGGTAATTATAATTTAAAGCTGGGCTATAAATATAAATAATAAGTAAAGTGTTAATGGCTAGAGATGCTTACTATGTCAATAAACATAACCGTAATTATTGATGTCAAATTAATGTCGTTTTCGTTTGGCTAATGAGAATAAATACTCCCCCAAGGCAAGACAATAAATTGACTTGGTCAATTTAATGATTTGCTACCTTATTTTGCTGGAGGCTTGTTGATGGTTATGGGCCAAGATGTTCACAACATACAGGGTAAAGAGACACCAACGCACAAATGGTTACCAGGTATTCAGTACATCATTCTGATCCAACAAATACGTATATATTTTTCAAAATTCGAAAAATAAACCTCCTGTTTCCAACAAAAGTGCAATACCTACACGGTCATAATGTATGGAACAACTGATTATTTTTCAAACTTTCTTCTGCCATACTTCTCGATTCTATGCATATCACTCATTTGTTTCCCCCGATTTAGACAATTTCGTCAACCCGCCGCAGTTGGTAGATTATGTGGTACTAAAATAATCTGCAAACATCCTCTACTATACTGGAATGGTACTTGCCTCTCATATCTCAAAAGTAATAGGTACTTAAAAAACTCACACTTTTTCTGGTCATCCCAAAATGGGCTGCAATTTGCATTGTCATGGAACGACGACACAGATATCTCGTGAATACTATTCGTGCAGGTGTATTCTGTGTCACACATACACACGTACCTACTGTTCCCAATCCCTTAGAATTGAGCATGATTGAGCAGTTTAAAGGGCAAATGAGTTCTACATTTATCACTAATGGGTTACGTTGTAACGGAAGAATATTTACAAAACTCATGGTCGGATTGAACATACAAATATAAATAAGATTTGATGTCATGAACTCATGACCCATGGTGATGAGTCAACTATTTGTGTAATTAAAAGTTTCTGGCAATTCAAAATTAAAATGATGAATTAGCTCTTGTTTCTTCCATAATTTCTCTCAAAGAATATCGAAACATCTACTGACATCTAGGAATTTGACATGCATTTTTGCAAGTCCGGTGTATTAACATTCTTAATTGCCAGACTAATTTTAGTATTGAATAGTTTCTAATCGATAATACATCTCACGAAACTTATAATCTTCAAGTAATTACTCAGTACCAATAAAACTATCATGAAACAGATGCAGATCAATTAACTAAATGATGAATAATCACTGCAAGATGCTAATAAACATATTCATAAAGAAAACTTAAGATAAGAACTTGATTAGCTGCCGTAAATTTAATTGATCAACTTTACTGAAGATGCAAGGTCGAAAACCGACGAAATAATTCATCGAAACGGGTTCAGAAGATACTAAAAATAAAGTACAGAACACGAATCACGAACCTTACTTTTCTAAGGTTATAAATTACGTTTGGAATTTAAAGTAAATAGGTTTAGGGCTCCCTCGGACAGAGGCCCCTGCAGGTGCAATTTGGACTATGTCGCGAACCGTATCTGTGTTAGGTATCCATTTTCGAGAGAACTGTTGTTTGGAGAGCAGTAATGCCTGTAATAAGACTTTGTTCGCCGCGATAGATCGTCTGCTGTTATTTCCTTGAATAAAGACATCGAGATTCGGATCGTTGTAAACTTTGATACAATGTGAAATTGTTATTCGTGGCGTTGGTCTAGAATGTGTTGTCGCCTTTTAAAGGCTTTGTGGAAAATGATTTGGGGTTATAGATCAACACCTTGAATTTATGCAAGCCTAGTATTTTTGGTCACCAAGAAGACAATTTTAATCAATATTTTGGAGTAGCCTGGTTGTTGTTTCTCTGTTTTGACTTAGTTGTAATATGTGTGGAAAAAAATGTGAAATTATTTGTAACTAAAAGCATTTCACTTAACTTGACCAACCTCGAGGTCAAGCGTAAATTTTTTAAAACAGATGTCATTGGTTTCGCGAATCGAATTTCGTAGCGGGAATCGACATAGAGGGAATGATTCATCTAAACATACTGTTTTTGATGTTACTATGATAGATCATCAAGGAAAGTGAAGCTGATGAGATTAATTTTAAAAGTAGTGTACCAACATAAAAAATATGATTGCAGCGTTATTATAGGAGGTTATAATTTCGAAAGCAAAAAATTATTTATAGAGATGAGTCGTAATAGCAATAAACGATTATTTATGATTTATTACAAACAGATATTTCTCATATTACATAATTGATATTCTTCATGACTTTCCTTTAATTAAGACATAAGAAGGGACTGTAATTAAGCCTAACATAATAAAATATTGCATAATAATAGAAATGTGGAATTGAATTAGTGGTGTGAGCTTCATAGTGAAAAAATACAAGTTATTATAAAGCGATTTTGTACATCACGAGGTAATCTGTGTTTGTTGGTCCATTCCGTCGGTAAATCATCACTTTCTCTGTTTGTTTCATAAGCGAGATAAAGATAGTCTTGATGTAATTGCTACTGTCAGTTGGGGGGTTATCAAAAGTCTCGCTTTAGGCTTATGTTAGCAAATGTCATGTCCTCCTTTTTGATCTAACTTCACACGGCTTTGCGGATATGACAACATTGCAGGAGGATACATTTTACTCCGTATCTTGAGATGTCGATCTAATCATTAAGTTTATTTATTGCTTTAAAGTTTTGTGTAAGTTATGTGTAATCTAATAATTATCAGCAATACCAAAATTACACAAAACTTTACTAGTTTAGTCGTAATTATGACTATGTGGAAAAATAATTTTACCTACCTACATAACTATGAAAAACCAGTTACACTTTGCAAGCATAAAAATCTTTAACCAGGGTGATAAAGGCATTACTTGTACCTACGGGATATGTGAACATTTTGACTGAGAACAACAGGCTGTTCCGTGGTTCAAATTCCTGAAGCGTGACGATGGGTATGAAATAATCTAAGTTCATATTTATCACGCGGGGATTGTTTGTCGGAGTCTTCAATCAGTGCGTGCTGCCTGTTATGACTGTTATATTTGGCAAAACGATGTTACAAATGTTATGTGTGGGAAACGTAGCCAAAACGATAGAGGTATTCTCACGAACACCAATTAAAACAATCAAAACGTTAATGTAGATAAAACAGAATCACCCACTTCCGACGAACTAGATTTGGCAATACAAACATTTATAAGTTACGGTCAGGATATAAATTTTCTCATGACGTTCAAGGCGTTAAAATGTGCTGAATTTACGAGATGACTGTACTGAATTTTTGCCCCACACTAGGAATTTCTCCTTTATCGCGTGAGTGTGACACATTTAAACACACAAACACACACAGCCAGACCCGGAACTACTTGTAAGACATACAAATTGAACTCACGACACGCAGCAAAGTAGCCAATCGCTCAGCCACTGCGCCAAACGTGCCGCCATAGTCAATGTTATAATTTTGACATTGATTCGATCATTCATCCATATTGTTTAGTCTTTTCCTTCAGTTCTATTTACCAAATTGGACACTGGTACATACGGTGACTAATCAAGCTATACATTTCCAGTATAACATGGCCTCGTTTTGTATAGATTTCCCGTACAATTAGAGATCCGTATAAACTGGTTTTGTATAGCTTGATTGATTGTCGTGCGTACCAAATACAACGTTGCGTTGGAGCAAATATTATTAGCCAAAAACCAGTGTTAGCCTCGTGTGACCATCGCACTGCCAAGTGATAGGTCTCAAATTCTAACCCAAGTCACGCACTTCTAATTTTCGGATTCATGTGCGTATTGTATAATTATCACTTGTTTTGGTGAAAGAAAACATCGTGAGGAAACCAAACCAGAATGACCGAGATACATTTATGTAAAGCCAAGTCAGAGGCACATGCGCGGCATAAAAACTCTGACACCTGGTAAAACACTAACCACACGATAAAGAAAAAAGATTATATATAAGGTGATAACTAAACAAAAAAAAATCAGTAGTTCCATACATTTATGCACACGTAACTCAATAAAATGTACGGGACAGGTGACTTATTTTTTGCAATTTCAGCGTTCGTCCCATAGTTAAACTTGTTGATAATGATGAGTACAATGCCCTCACGAAATTCGAAGTGCTCATAATTAAGGAAATTTCGAAACGCCTAGTTGACGCTTCCCGTGACCCAAGGGCTGGCTTTTACTTTGGCCAGAGGCTAAGTGTTGCCATACAACGTGGCAACGCCGCCAGTCTCTTGGGCACATTACCATCTTACAGCGTTGAGGAGGAGTTTTTCGATGCCCTTTTATAGTTTGTTGTTAGTTTATCTATTTTAGTTTAATCGTTTTTAATTATCAATGTATATAGTTAGTTTAACCTAATAAAGTAAAGTTAATTTTTTAACACCTTATATATAGATATTCAGTACTCCTTAGCCCTTTCTTAGCGAAGACTTCTATCTATTTTCTTTACAATTACTCACTCTTTCATTTCACCGCGCCAATCGATCCGTGACATACCTCGACACAGCTATGTCACAGTTTCATGGAGGGTCCTCTTTTCATGCATAACATTACCAGCATTCACACATTTTGCTCCGTCACTTAGACCACCCCTTACTGAGATCTGGAGTCATCTCCGGAGATAAGATATAAATCTTGCAATCTAGTTCTTGCACTGGAATCCTATTTGTATTAAACGTGAGTTGATGTTCGTACAATAACAAGTAATTGCTTGTCGTCTTGTTACTGTAACGATTAATATGCTGTCATCCTTAGTTTGAATAGTCATTGCATTCAATTGTGAGGTCTTAGTTTGTATAACATACTCGTACCTAGAATGAGCAATTATTTAATTGCTTTACAATGATGATAAAAAGAATGTCTGCTATCATTTGTAGATCTTTGACAGTCGTTACAGGTAGTCAGTGGCCCAAAAAGTCTGACAACCAGTCTTACCAAGGTGTATCGAATTACCCAGTAAAACTGGATTGTGGAGGTCAGATAGGCAGTCACTCCATGTAAAATACTGGTATTCAGTTGCAGCCAGTTAGACTACGCAGGTGATGATGATGATAATAATTAGAATTATGAAGGAAAGTGTAGGTGCTGATTTCCAGGACCTGTATCTAACAGTCCTCCTGATGATTTTCATTTGGTCAATTTCACTGCGAAAGCCATGGCCGCGGAAACGGCAGAAGATAATATTCTAGTGTACAAGTACAAACCTGTACACAAGGCGGCACATCAAGCTTGACATTTCCAGTATATACTTGACATGGCCTCACTTTGTATTATATTTCCTGTACAATGAGAGATCCGCATAAACTTTTTTTGTTTAGTTTGATTAGCCGTCGTGCGTATTATAAGGTTCCAAAGTACCTACATATTTGATTTTCTTGAATCTATAGTGGTACTTTCGGATTTTGTTATAAGGCTACCGCATTATTGATAGGGTATTTCTCACGTAACCCGAAGTGAAACGTTCAGCTTTACCTTATCTTATATAATCCAGCTTCTTGATTAGGTACGGTATATTATTTATTTTGCAATACGGTGTAAATCCTCCAATCTCTATTATAATCAACATAGTCAACATTAGAAGAAACACTAATCACCGTATCTTAAATACTCAAAATGACCTGATTTCCCACAGGTTACATGTGAAACGGAAATCAAATCTGGCTACTAGTTATTGAAACTGTTTTAAATACTCGCCCGGCAACCTACATAGATGCTGTTTTTGGCAATTAAATCTCAAAGAAACACTTTAGTGTTTCCGAATATTTGGCTATTTGCATATAAAATAGTCGATAAAAATACACATTAGAAAGGCGCTTATCTGTACGATTTATTATTACATTTGAATAAGTCTAGATTTTGCCGAAAAAATATCCTCATTTTTGCCGGATATTAATGCTTCGTTTGTTAGTCAGAGTTCTAAGCGATTGTTCAAGAAAATATGATATTAATTATTTATGTACCTAACGGGATAAATGAACTTTGATAAATTGATGTGTCTTAATTGATTTCAATATTTTATTGTGTGCTTTCGAATATTTTCTCAGAAATTATAATTTTGAAATGCTCTTGACATGGACTCTTGGAACACCGAGATCCCACGCGGATGCCCTGAGAAGAACGGGAATTCTGATCTGCTTCTGGAGGGAGGTGGGCTGGTTAGAGTAACGGCCACCATGGGTCACGCACAATGGTCCACCTTTAGGGACTAAGTGCGGAAACCAAGCCTCATAGGATATCCCCGCGATGGCAACAATGTCGTCTGCCTCTCTCGCTGTCGGACGACCAACACTTCTCTTTTCATTCCTTGGACGCCACCAAATAGAATGAGTAGAATGGGCCTGTTAACAGGAACTTAGTCGTAGGTGGTGAACCTACGACTAAGTTCCTGTTAACTTATTTGGCAGATCATTTCATACAAATTGTGTTCCATTTTTGAATTTATTCGGTAAGTAGTGGCTATTTGGAAATCGTGAAAAAGGCCCTGTGTCTTAAGCGAATCTTTCCAGTATCATCAACAATTCCTTTAAATGACAATCGTATGTCAAAACCATAAAAATAAATCCCAGGAAAAAGGTGTGTTCAAAAAATCAAAAATCCTTATCAATCAAAAAAAGACTGGCACATTATTTTACAGTTATAAACAAGTTAGACGACAGAACGGCAAAGTGGATGCATAAAATATAGTTTTTATGCGATAGCTTTTATTTTTGCATAGTTAATATGTTCTCCTATTATCTATTTGGTTTTAGGCAAGGCATTCGAGACGGGTTCGTTAAACGTGTAGCCGCTGTATCATAAAAAAACAAGAACTGGAGATTTACATCTTATCAAACAAGATATTGCCATTAAGAAGCTTTAGCTTATTTAACTACTAATTCGAATAGCTCATTGACACGAAAATAAGCCGAACAACTACATATAATTGACCTGTCTCAGATTTTCCCCTATTTTATTTTACCCTACGACGAGGCAGGGTTATGTCGTATGTCTCGTAGATCAGATTTGGCCGTATAGACATCATCTACCGTACACAATGCCTATCCGGCCAAATCATTTACCGAAATGGTTGTTATTATGCATAAACTTGTAACAGTAAATGGCATATCATTTTTGCGTTAATTATAATTCGGAGGTCCGTAGGTTTGTGAATGCATATCAGACCGTATTTGTCGAATAGTTATCATGGCTATTCCTATAGGCTGATTCTTCGTGCATATTTGTTTGGTATATATGGTATTGGCACTTTTATCACCAGATTTGGTTTATTAATCACTGTTGGAGAAACTCGGGTCATAATCACATGCATAATCAGGCTATAATGTTCCCACTGCTGGGATACAGGCCTCCTCTCTATGAGAGCTAATGGGCTATAATCCACCACGCGCAGGCCGAGTACTAGTTGGTAGATGTCACATATCTTCGAATTTTCGGTTCGACATGTTGGTTTTCTCACGATGTTTTCCTTCACCGTTTTGAGAGCAGTGGTGATGAAATAAATTACACAAGTAATGCGCCTGCTTGGGTTCGAACCCACGATTAACTACTCTCTTTTGTCATTAAATTCTAAAATTGTACACCATTTATGACTGCCGTCCATGAGATCTTAATAGCTAAGAAAAACTATCGCTGTCGCTCTGCGAGCGCGATTTCGACATTGGTGCGATAAGGAGCAATGTAAAAAGTCATAATTCGATGTTTGGCTCTCGACTATTTCCTCTTCTAATACTCGGCCAATTTAAAACATATTTCATAAACTGAATAAGAAAGATATATACTGTGTCCTTATGTTTTTAGTTTTTCATTAATAGCTGTCAAATTTGTACACTAGGCCTCTCTTGACAGAGGTTCAAATAGGCAATTCTGAACATAGAAAGGTTCTAGTGCTTACACTGATTATGTATCATCAAAAAGGAAAACTTAGTGACATAGGAGAGGTTGATATTTATTTAACTGAAAAAATCATAGCTCTAAAGTCATAAAACAGAAAAAAAAACAGGCGAGAGCGTTTGTATGGAGAAAAGACCACCCGCATTTCCTCTTAAGGGCGGTAAATTTCTCACCCGACAAAATAATTACAACAAAAAATTAACTACTGTTTTCTGATAATTGATAAACAATAGGTAGATTATTAATTGCGCTAACGGTGTCAGCTTTTTTACCAAAACAATGTTCGACTTAGCACAAAATGTTTTGCCACGATAATTTTTAAAACATGAAGTCTCTCGTTTCAAGTCAACGTAATAATTGATGGTAACAATGCGATGTAAAAGTGACTTAGTAGACAATGTATGGCAAAGATCAACTGTCACGCGAACTGATCCCACACGACTTTTTTTTTGTTTCTACCTTCAATTTCAAGAAAAATGTTAGTCTTAGGTTGCTTATGCACTACACGAATGTTCATGAGCCGGACGAAGCGGTTCGTTTTTCAAGTTAATGGCACGTTAGCCGGTAAATGTAAGGAGATTTCACATCCGATCAGAAAAAATCCGTTTGGTGCTCAAGCCGGCTTAGGCTGCGCGCAGACCTGAGGAAGGAGTCTTGCTTGACCTTGTCTGTAGACAAACTAATGCACTATGAAAATGTTTTGACAAAACTGTTTTATCTAAAAAGTAAACATGGAGTTTCTTGTCAGTTCATAGAAAACTTCCAATCCGAACCATAAGCAAAACTGTTTTGATTGTGGTGTGCCGTGTGTGCTCTGTAACGTCTAAGGCTATGCTCAACACTGAGTCAATAGTCAGAATGTCCTATTAAGATATCGCTTATAGTATTCTGCTATAAAGCAGATACGATAAAAAATAAATATACGTACAATTTACAGACCATGTGTCCTTCGTCTCATTTTTATCACAAATATGCCTTCTGTGGTAGCAGAAAGTAGGTATAAATCACGGCATCCATTATCCATTCAATTTCATCCATTTATTTCCAGTTTAACTTTGTAATTTGAGCACTTTTATAAACTTTTAATAATATTTTTCACTAATGACAAGCAACGTCAATCTGTCAAGTTACTTATTCCTTTTTCTATATCGGCCTGTTAAATGAAGGTTGTACTAGATTTTATTACTAAAAATGATTAAAAATGTTTTGGCTAGTTTAAATCTAGTTTTGATATTGTATTACGTTTGTATACTGACTAATAGAATACTAAATGTTAATTTTAAAATTCATAACGCACTCTTGGATTGTGAGGTTTTATACGTCTTGGCCAACTATACCTGGCTGGTCAGACGAATTGTGGCTACAACAAATATAATCGTAAAGCGAGGCAAAGAGTTCTGGAACACTAAAATAGTTCCTTATGAAAGACGCCGCTTACGAACTAAAACTAGTTTACGACGAGATTTCAGTAGCGACCAGTACAGTGCAGTCCACCCCACTAAAAGTGGACTAGTGAAAGTGTCAAGTGGTAGGGCGCCGACGCTCTGACGTGTCCCTCCACCAAGCGGAAGTCGCAACTCCATCCCGGGGCTCCCCTAAACGGAGTTTGGCCCGGGACTCCTGTTCTCTTCAAGCTTCCCGGGGCTCCGCTAAACGGACTCGCCCGGGAACTCCACTCCTAGTTATGCGATCGCCTGCCACCGAAACAGCCAGGACTGACCTGACTCCTGTTCGGTGGAGCCGCAGGAACAGGTGCTCCAAGGGTCTACCCCCTTCGGAAAACAGCAAGTACTTTCTCCACCTATTACCCCAGTTCTTGAGTGCGTGTAGATAGGTGTGTGTTTTTTAGCAGACTTGTATTTCATATCCTCCCTTTTTTATCTTATTAAATTTAATTGTACTGTCTACCTCCTATTTTTATTTATTTGGAACAGTAGACATGACACGCTATTGATATTTTTAGGCAGAAAAAATGTTTATTAGGCATTCCTCAGTAGCACCCACGAAGTCTGGATTTGCGCCCGGTTGATGGCAATAGGCCCGCCCCTTATTACATTTACTATTAGGTACACCTCTGCCTAACCCTTTTGGGAATTACAGTCGTGATCTTATGGGTAAAAAATGTTTTTAGGCTCTGGTGTGAACAGAGGCTTAGGAGGCTCATTCATTGTGAGTTAAACTGAGTCATTTCTCAGCTCATTTACATGTGACCTTCTTGATGGTGTACTACATAGTTGCTTGTTTTCAGATTGAGAGCTTAGAGGCTAGATTGAATTGTTGTTTTACTTTCATTGCTAATTAGTGCTATTAATTAATTGATTCTTTTGAAAATCGCGTTAAGATTACAACAATAACATTTTTCACAACCATTATGTGAATAGTAGTGTGTAAAAACTCTATACAAAACGTAGACTGAGCTAATGGTTTGACGAAAATGTATTTGTATGCAGGAGTCAAGCATAATACCTACAACTCGACCTACATCTATCATCTGTCATCAGATATATGAATTAAAATCTTTTATTTCGTTTATCACTAACATAGCATATAAGTAGCGTTTATTACTAAAATCTGTTCGAGGTCTGAAATAAAGTATTTTTTTTTTATACTGTTCGTTAAGGAATTTAAGCAGGTCATAGGAACATAGGGTCTCATTCCTTACATCATCTTCCTGCACTTGTCTATATAACAACTGTTTCTTACATTCTCCCGTTCATCAATATCTGACTAGCCTATTCCCAACTATATTTGGGTCCGCTTCCAGTCTTACCGGACGCACCTGAATACCAGTATTTTACATGAACCACCTGCCTATCTGACCTCCACATCCCACTTACTTTTACCCCTTAGTAATACTGGTTGTCGGACATTCTTTTGTCCATAACATACTAACACAAAACCTGGAATAATTATGAGACACATTTTAATTTCTTGTCGCTATGCAACTATCGTTGCGTTGGAAGGCCTCCCACTAGATGGACGGATGGTCTGGTGAAGGTTGCGGGGATCCGTTCGATCTGCTGGGAACCGTTCAATGTAACGACACGTGGGAGTGGCCTATGTCCAGCAGTGGACGTCTTTCGGCTGAAATGATGATGATGTAACTGTCCACTTCCTTCAAATTCTTTTCGTACAACGTCCCTAATATTCATATTGCAACACCATTGATTACATGTTACAGCATCAGCACTCACTTCTAGTTCTTCACTATAAAGATTACCGAAATAATCGTTAAAAGTTTAAACTCAAGAGTGTGTGAATTACGTTAAAAGACTTGTCGAATAGCGGTCAGGAGTTTAACTCAAGACAAAGGGTCAATTAAACTACTAGTTCAATTGTTTGTCGCAAATAACTACACATAAGTAGTAAATAGTTAAAACAATTTGGTGATTGTTATCATTCTCACGGTGGATGGATATGTAACACATTTATCTATTATTTTGGTAGTTTTTGGTGGAAGTAGGACATGGCCTGCCTTTGATTTTAATGGGATAAAAGTAATTTGATGATGGTTATCTTCGTTGTATCGCTTGGCTGTGTTTACAAACTTACCAAACGGATTCCTTGGTGAGTTTTACTCTTATTCGACCAAGTTAACTTAATAATTTAAGTTAACTTGGTCGAATAACTTAAAAAAACTCCTGGAGATCTAAAATGGCTGCATATGATATTAGGATAGTAAAATGAATTACTACTAATATTAATAATTTGTGATGAGAATATAAACATTTTTATTACGTTACGATTCTTAAAATGGTCACAAAGTGTCAATTTAACGTGATTCATATTGTCATCCTAACATGATTCTGCTAAATCGGACATTTTAGACCCCTCGTTGCCGCAATTAACGTGGCCACCTACTGGGCCCAAGTGATAAGTCGTACCATCAATACGAAAATGAAGAAGATAAACTTCAATTTTTTAAACTGAACATATTTACTGGCATTCTATGTAAGTACGAGTGTACTTTGACACGTTCGAATAGATTTGTCCGTGATAAAAACTAGCTGTACTTGTATCAAGAGGGTTAAACACAGTTTTTTTTTTTGTTATGCTTCAAGTGTCCCATTGCTAGGCAAAGGCCTCCCCTTTCTCCTTTCAAACCTCTCTATCTTGTACGATCTCTGGCCATGTTCGCCCCGCAATCAAGATCAGATCGTCACACCACCTTCGCCGGGGTCTACCTCGGCGGCGGATTCCTCCATCAGGTGTCCAGTGAGTGACACCTGTCCGGGTGCATTCGTGCTTCGTGGCCAGCCCAGTTGAGCTTAGCTGTTTTAATTATAAAGTTTTTTCAAATCAACAAAGCAAACATTGGTATTAATGTAGAGATGTGAGAAATGAATTTGTTTGAGAGTCACGAGTACCTCTGATTTATCCTAATTAGACAGTTCTGATTATGTTTGACCTCTTTCTTGTTTATTGTCATGCTGTTTTAATAGAGACGTTTCTCGGAATCGGGTTCAGAAGTTCAAATCGATATGCACGAAGTGGCGTGAGAGAATGTTTTAAAAAATTAACTAAAACGTTAATGCATTTATGCCCTTTCCATCAAACCATAACTTATTATACCTATAAATAAAGACATGCAACAGTACAGATAACATCATCGTGGCTAGTTTAATTCTCACTTTTTATCGAAAACAAGTTTTACTAGATTTCGCCTGTGGGTTCGCCCGCTTGGAGGTCGGAAATCAACCTACGGCAACGTACTGTCTGGATGAAAAGTATCTTACGACCTATCCCGGGTCATGAGCTATCTACGTGACATAATTTATCAAGATCCGTTCAGCCGTTAAGACTTGAAAAGATAACATACAGACAGACAAAGTTACTTTCGCGTTTATAGTAATAATAAAGCAATATAATTAGTATGGATTGGAGAATCGATTCTGCCTACTTAACGGTAAACGCAGAAGGGTTCCAGTGTTTTACCTGCACAGCTACATGTATAATTAACATAATATTTGAATAACTAATAAGAAAACTTTATTAGTGACAGCTTACCATTAGAAGTTACGCATATTTATACATTTAAAAAATTGCTTTGTATGGTAACGTTTTGAATAAAGTAATTAGAGGTGATTTTCTTACAAAACTTCTTAAACAATTACTTATCTTCTTTTGTTAATTACATAAAACACAATAGCGTTAATTGTTATGTTATAATTGTTTATTATAAAGATAATAATGTTAGTTTATAACTAAAAAGCAGTTTTTTGCTTCCTTGATAAAATACGTTTCTGGTGATAGCAGTATTTAATGACAGGTTTCTTCGTGTCATTTTTTTTATGATAAACACTGTTTTTATATAGGTACTTATCAGATCGTTTACATATTAAGGAAGCTTTTAATCGAACATGAAATAATCCTACAGTTTGGAAGCGGTGATTGCTAACTCCTTGGTATTCTCACGTTATCAAACTTTCCAAAATTAATAATACATATTAATATTAAAAAAAAATTACCTTATGATATTACTGTTAGCCTGTGTTATCCCACTGCTGGGCAAAGGCCTTCCCCCATAACCTTCAAATCATTCAATCCAGGGCCAATGATCAGTCATATTAAAATTGCGACCAAATCCAGAATGTCATGCTGGATGTATGATGATGCATCTCTTCTACCAATGTAATTAAAAAAAAACTTTCTGTTTCTATTCAAAGTTTTTCCTATTACACCGACGCATCAATTAAAATTTTGATAAGAACAAGTCATGCAGAAAAGAACGAGGAAGATAGAGACGCATCAATGGCGATAGCTAAAAACATCGCTAGTAAACCAAAATGATGTGTAAAAGGTATGCGCAATAGCTAATATTATTGGATAAAAGGACGGGAATGGACGCCGATGACTGGCTATGACCGCCTAGTACTTAAATAATATTATGATGGTTTAGACAAAGGCATTTATTCGTAGGATACGGTATTCACAAAGTTGTTAAATAAAACTAATATGGTTCAGGACATATCCGCCGCTGGACGCGGCATACGAATATTTATATTAGTAAGTGTACTTGATTACATTAAAATATGAATATATTATGAAATATGAATTTATTATTATTATTATATTAAATTATATGTGCGTAAAAAGTTAAAATTACGCTTACACTTATACTTATTTACATTCAAATTAAAAACAAAAACCAGAACTAAAATGTGCGAAATCTATAATCTAATCTACCTATTACATATAATAAAAATGTAACGGATCGCTGTCTGTACATGGAAGATATATGAGAAAAAATATTATTGGGACCTTTATCAACACAAATAGCACCCAAAACAATGATTGTGAGAATTTTTGTCTGTTTGTCTGTGTGTCTGTTTGTCTGTGCGTTTGTGCGCGCTAATCTCAGAAACGGCTTATCCGATTTGATTGTGGTTTTCATTAATATATTGTGGTAAGCTTCACTGAACATTAATTGTTTGTTTTATGTCAATCGGTTCATAAATAAAAAAGTTATGCCAATTTAAAGACGTCGAACATTTGTTAAACTATCTATTCTTTCTCTGTTCAGTAGCGTTGACTGAAACTTTACTAAAGTTCATAATAATGATCTATACAAAATTATGATTATATAATAATAAAAAAACACGCCATATCAAAAAATAACCAAAAAATTAAAACAACTTACATGATTTTAGTATCAAGGTAGGAACTAAATAGATTATAATATTTACTGTGCAATTAAAACGCCATTGTGCCCAAAAGTAGAAAACTGAAAACTGCTTCATTCTTTGTAAAGAGTAGGTATCCACTAAGAAAAGGTTTTTTGAAATACCACCCCAAAGAGGGTGAAATGGGGTGTTGAACGCAGAGCCTCAACCTCTGGTCCTAAAGACGTGAAATTTGAGGGGTGTACGCTTTATGAAGAGTCCACTAAGAAAGGGTTTTACGAAATTTCTGTGAAACATTTTATTCTCGGAGTGGATTGACTTGAAAATTAGTGTACAAACTCATCTATTAAAATTATGAAAAACGTGTATCACAGTTTTTCCAAAATCATTCCCTGATTTACCAACGCACAGCCCAAACCGTTGGTCCTAAAGATATGAAATTTGAAGGGTGTATTTTTTGTGAAGAGATGGTATCCACTAAGAAAGGGTTTTACGAAATTCCACCCCTAAGAAAGTGAAATGGGGTGTTACATTTTCTCTGAAAAATTTCACTCTCGGGGTTGATTGAATTGAAAATTAGGGTACTAACTCTTCTGTTAAAATGATGAAAAACGAGTACACAGTTTTTCCAAAATCATCCCCTGACTGATATATCAACGCACGACCCAAGCTGTTGGTCCTAAAGACATGAAATTTGAAGGGTGTATTTTTTGTGAAGAGTAGGTATACACTAAGCAAGGGATTTTCTTGAAATTCTACCCCTAAGAGGGTAGAATGGGGGTGTTGAATTTTCTGTGAAACGTAGTATTCTCTTGGTCGTTTGACTAAAAAATTGGTGTACACACTCTTCAATTAAAATTATGAGACACGTATATCACAGTTTTGGCGCATGTTGCGTAAGCCGTGCGGGGAGTGATTTTTTTATAAACCGATGAAAAAATTCTAATTGTAACCATTTTCGCGTCGGTGTCCTTTCCACCCCGTTGTCGTACATAATATAATATAATATAAACTATTATAAAATATGCGAATGTTTGGATGGATGGATGTTTGTTACTCAATCACGCCAGAACAGCTAAAAAGATCGGGATACAATTTGGCACAGGTATGGTTATACCACATAAAATCCCGAGGGCAATTCACGAACTCCACGCGGGTGAAGCCGCGGACAATAGCTAGTATAATATAAAACACAACATTAAATATTAATCTTAGGTATAATAAAAAAAAACATAAAAAAATGTATAATAACACTATTGTATATTTAATATCTTCAAACCTTTAACAGGTTTTCGTGTATGATAACTGTTACTGTTAGCCAATGCCACTGCTGGACAGAGGCCTGTCCCTGTGACTTCCAAATCTTTCGATTTAGGGCTGGACCACTGGTCGCTAGTTCTATCCAGCTCGCCCCGACATCTTCTGCGAGGACTACCGCGTCGCTTTGCGGCTGTGTCAGGGCTCCACATCGTGGTTATTTGGGCCCAGAGGTCGTCGGTCATACGGTACACATGGCCAGCCCAGTCCCACTTCAGCTTAGCGGCTTTTTGAGCGACGTCAGTAATTAGTACTTTGGAGCGCACTGTGGTATTGCGTGCGGTGTGTTCGTTTATAATAGCTCAATCAAAATATCAGAACAGTATACATAGTATACCTATACAGTGTATATAATTATATCGTATCTTGTCAAGTTGCCAAGCTGAATTGGCATCGGTGTGGCCGTGTTTACCTTAGGACCGGTGGTTGATGATTGGGGTAAATGAGACCTGGAGTGGCAACCTAAAAAAAGTGGCTGAAACACACTGGATGCGGAAGGTTAAGGACAAGGTGTCTTGGGGCAGCTTGGGATAGGCCTATGTCCAGAAGTGGACTGCGGTAAGATGCGTTTATTGAATAAAGAACCTTCAATCGGAATGTATAAGTATATATTCAGGTTATGAAGTAGTAACAGATTTATTACGATAAACTAACTATATACATGAATAATTAAAAACTATTAAACTAAAATAAATAAACTAACAACAAACTATAAAAGTGCATCGAAAAACTCATCCTCAACGCTGTCAGCTGGTAATGTGCCCAAGAGACTGGCGGCGTTGCCACGTTGTATGGCAACACTTAGCCTCTGAATATGGTCAACAAGTTACATGCTCTTCGAACCAGAAGGGCTTTTGTCAAAACAAACAGTAGGCTATGATGGTACAGAAGTATTCAAGTCGATAAAATGTTAAATTTGTTCACATTTTGTGGCTAATTTATGCTTTCCCTTCTTATCTTCTCAGCTTCAGAACACACGGTTAAATTGATAGCTTTTTAACAAAGTGATTTACATAAGGACATTGACAAATCTATTTTTTATACAAATATCTACTTAGTGATTTAAATGTCATTGCCTCCTAAACCATCTAAGTGGGTGTATAACTTTTATCTTTACGTTCAACTCAATAAAACTAATATTAATGAGTCTCCACTATCCATTCCGACCTTCAAATAAAAAAGCTTGTAGAAATAATGTTAAATAGAAGATCTAAAACGTCTACCTACATATTTGCGAAAGTGGTTCTAATTTTAACATTTTATCTACATATTCGAAATTTAAGCCGTTACAGACGTTTAACATATGAAACGAATAATCATTATCGGATTCTGATGGATTTACGTATGTATGTAAATTAATTGGGTAAACTTACTGATTTATCATTTTATTGGTGACTAGCTTTTGCACACAGCTTCGTTCGCGTTAATTTAGAATTTGACAATCAATTCGGCTTGCATGTACTCTGCTTGTAATAATATAATTCAATCATGATTCGAAAGACACGTGGTGCCATCTATTATCATAAGAACTTTATTGTTGTTTTCCTCAGGAACAGTACTTTTTTTCGAGGTGAAAGGTGGGTCTATTATGTCCGTTTCTGTAAACCTAAAACGTATAAATTCAAAATTTCAGGATGATCGGTTTTGTGGTGTAGCCGTGAATAGGTAACAAACAAACTTATAATATTAGTTAGGATTCGGATAGTGTTTAGCTAGTATTGCCTCCCGACTCCTTTATCACACGTTGAGCTATTTATGGAGAGGGCTATGGTCGGAGTTTCCTTGCGTGATCGAATTAAAAAATGAGGACATCCGCAAGAGAACCAAGGTGACCGACATAGCCCGAACAATTGCCAAACTTAAGTGGCAATGGGCAGAGCACATTGCTCGCAGAGCGGATGGCCGATGGGGCCGTAAAGTTCTGGAGTGGCGACCGCGGAAGACGTTGCGTTGGAAGGCCTCCCACTAGGTGTGACACTTGGGGGGGGGGGGCTATGTCCGGCAGTGGACGTCTTTCGGCTGAAATGATGATGATGATGTTGATGAGCTATTTTTTTGCTTCTTCTCCTACGTTTTTGACAAAAGAGAGAAAGATTTTGATTCACAAGTCTATTATTGTCGGAAATAGTTAAAGACCTCTTTGAAGACACGTCACTTCATTTTTGCATTAATTTTTTAGTCTGTCTGGACATCATTTGTTACTTTGAATTGATAGAAAGTTGATAATTTCAAATTAATTTTCTAATTGAAAAAAATATAGGTATCTACTTAGTGCTAAGCTTCAGATAAGACTGGATATCTTTAATCTCTCAATCTCAAGCGTGATAAATTATAGAGTTTATAGTATTCCTAAAAAGGCGAATTGATGGCTGGAGTGATTGATGATTACCGCTAATGATGATGGCATTTCTTCTCACTTACAACTGAGGTTTGATTTGAAAATCGATTTAACGCTATATGTTAATAATCTCAAATAAAATAACATAACATCATGCTTGTAATCTCCCAAGGGTTAGGCAGAGGTGTACCTAATAGTACACCCACAATTCGCCAGTTATGTTTTAATTCGCATGTAATAGGGGGTGATCCCTATTGCCATCAACCGGACATAAATCCTTACTCCGTGACTGCTACTGAATATTTCTGATATCAGGAATAACCCAATAACACTTTGCCCGGCCTAGGAATCGAACCCAAGACCTCTTACTTAGCAGTCACGCTTGTATGCGACCACTCAGCCAACGAGGCGGTCTCAAATAAAATCTAGATATAAATTAAGATTTATGATTAAAAACGAGTACGAACTAGGGCTCTGAGTACCTATTCAAGTTTAACGACAAAGATTTCCAATCCAATAATAACATTAAAACATCCGATTTTACAGACACACAGACCACCAAATATTAATCCCATAAAACATTATTTAATTTCGTCAAATAAATCTGACACACTGACATACACATAATATCTGATGATCAGTAAAAGCAAGCCAAACGGTGTCTCATTTACAAGCTGCACAACACAAGCCGTATGTTTTCCCATAGTTAGTAAGACATTTACCCGACGTTCAGCAAAGAATGCTGTTTTGGTATCAACTTCCCTTGCATTGTGCGAATGTGAATATTTCCATCAATTATTTTGTACTTTTGTAATTGTTTGCTTGCTAAATAATTGTAAGGTATTTGTTGTAGTTGTGTCAAGTGATTGTATCAACGAAATATCCTTAATATCCTATACCTGTTTGTCGCACTCACGGCGTGCAAGCTGTCAAGTTTTTATTTTCTTTGTTATTGTTCAGTTCTGTTGAACTCGAAATGTTTTGTTATGCGATGTATGTTTACTGTTTATTTTTTCTAATTTTGTATGCACCTCATGTCTTTGCGACAAATAAATATTTTTTCTTTCTTTCTTTCTTTCTTTCTTTCCCGTTAGGTCATTTCAGACCGATGAGACGCTTTCTTCTATCTTAGTCTAGTGGTCGCAAGCACGACTGCTAAGCATGAGGTCCTGAGTTCGATTCCCGGGTCGAGCAAAATGTCATTAGGTTTTTCCATCAAGGATTTCTCAGTGGCAGTCACGGAGTATGGATTTGCGCCCGGTTGATGGCAATAGGCTCGCCCCCTATTACATGGTACTTAAACATAACTGGCGAAATGTGGCTCTACTATTAGGTACACCTCTGCCTAACCCTTCAGGGATTACAGGCGTGATTTTTAAGTTCGGAGAGGCTTTTTCTGCTAAATGTTGACGCAGCCCTAATCATATGTTCGTCATGATTATCCAGGGCAATCATTAGAGGTATCTTCCTAGGTATCTTCCTGTATCCATAAAAGTAATCCAATTAAAAGTATCCTTTAAGTATCGGCACTATTTTAAGTTATTATAAAGGGTGTAAACAGACTCTTAACGAAGCCGAAAGGCACTTATTCTCCCCGTCATTGCGAGCATTTTTTTTATTCTAGACAATACTTGGGAGCCTTCTAGTTACGAAGATATTGGGGGTCAAAGTTCCAACTTTTTCACAAGCTTTTAATCTAAGATTTTACTTTAAGTACCTCCAGGACCCCCTTACTATTCAATCCATCCATCAGCACAATGTTTTGAGTGCGTTACATTGACTCCTACTGTAATACGTGATTTTTCAGCCCAAAATAAAAAGTCGTTTCCCAACACTAATTTTTGCGTAATGTTACTTAGTTTGATATACATAATGCTTAGTTGACGGCTTCGTGAAGAGTCTGTTTACACCCTGTATACCCTAGATAAATGCTGGTGTGTGAATAAAGTTTATGTAAATCAATCATTTAAATGAATGGGACATGTTAATATTTTTGAATTCCTTTTATATCTTCGCATATTTAACAAGGCCATAAAGAGTAAGATTACGATATTATAACATGTTAATTTTGCTCTCTTAACAGATGTCTGCTGGTATAAAAAGTTAAGTTTCTAACTAGGTAACGATCACTAAAAAAAAAAAATGATTAAGTAATTAATACGACAGTTAAAATGATAATTATGTCAATTTTCTCTTTGATAGTTAATTGTAGCGATTATCTGGCCTATAAATGGGCTGACTGTGATGACAGCTTCTTAATAATATTATGTATGAAAAAATCTTTATCATAAACCTTTTATCAAATAGGTTTTCTTTGCAAAGAATTGACTCACTCACTCTCCTGAGGATAATAAAAGATAATCGTGGGAATTGGCTGACAGGCTCTGTGATCTCCTGTCTATTGATAACTTGTGAATACCATTACATAGTATAGTCGCTTCCCGCTGACCCTATGTATGCTTAGATCTTTAAAACTATGCAACGGATTTTGATGCGGGTTTTTTTAATAGAAAGAGTGATTCAAGAGGAAGGTTCATATCTACAATATACATTGCACCCATGCGAAGACAGGGCGGGTCGCTAGTACTGTATAATTTGTAGATCTGACTTCCTCGTTGGTCGAGTGATCACAATTGCGACTGCTGAGCATGAGGTCCTTGGTTCGGTTCCCGGGTCGGGCAAATGAAAATGATATTCAGTTTTTCCATCAAGAAATTCTCATCGGTCATCAATTCTCGCCGATTGATGGCAATAGGCTCGCTCCCCATAACATGGGACTTAATACATAACTGGTGAAATGTGGGTGTACACACGGGCGGCACATCAAATGCCCAGTATAACCTGACTTCCCTTTGTATGAGCTTCCCTTACGATGAGAGATCAGCTTAATTTGGTTTGTTACAACTCTGCCTAGCATGGATTACAGGCGTGATGTTATGTATGTAATGAGTAGGTTTGGTAATAAAATGGAAATATCTTTTTTTTAGTATGGCCGTTCATTATAATAAAATTGAACCCAACAACATTTTGTTCGACCTGGGAATCGAACGCTGAGCATGATCACTCGGTCCAATTAAAGAGTTTATAGTCTGACATTTCCCACATTTGCGATCTGCATAAACCATTCTGCGGTAATAATCAGCAACATGAATAAATTGCAAAACATAAAATTACTTACAAGGGCCTCAAGTTTATTGAAAGGCCTAGAACATTCTAGATGACTACTTACAGTTAAGGGTATAGTCTACAACCTATTATTCCCATAGACATCAGACTTAGCAAATTGATATAAACTTGTTGTTCCTGATAGGGGCCCTGGGGGAACCGTTGGTTAATCACCGTGGTTGTAGTCAAGTATGCAAGTTTCTTAGCTTCGTAAAGTATTTTAAATTTGCCTTTTCCCACGGCTTTGCTTACGTGGATGTTGGAATTTTTTATTTTCCTAAGGCAACGTACTTGTGGGATCAAAAATATTTCTAAAATCCTATGTCTTTACCGGGGTCATGGTCTTTTCAATTGAAAAATATCGTCGGGCGTTAATATGCGGAAATCCATGACATTAAATGTTACATAACATAACATCAAGCTTGTAATCCCTGAAGGGTTCGGCAGAGGTGGACCTAAAAGTAACCAAAAGGCCCTCAAATGTGCCGGCTACGACACGCTTTTAGATAACTCAAATACAAGATCAGAGATGTAAGGGGTCGCCAATTTGTAAACAAAGTACGATTTAAAATTAACTTTTTTATGTGACTAAAATTAACTGGTTTTATGCTAACCTAAGGGCAGATTTATCTAAGAGAGCCGTTGATTAGATGAAAACCTTCGAGGAAAGTGATTTTGGGAAACAAATGACTTTCTTCACATAACATAACATCACGCCAGTAATCCCCGGAGGGTTAGGCAGAGATGTACCTAATAGTACACCCACATTTCACCAGTTATGTTTTAAGTCCCACGTAATAGGGGGCGAGCCTATTGCCATCAACTGGACACAAATCCAGACTCCGTGGCTGCTACTGAAAAATTCCTGATGGAAAAGCCCAATAACACGTTGCCCGACCGGGGAATCGAACACAGGACCTCACATGCTCAACAGTTGCGACCACTAGACCAACGAGGCAGTTAAGCTGTAAGTGCTATTTCCGCAAATAGATGCTTAGATGAAGGATATAGCACCGCTTGGGGTTCCCGTCCGAGCGGTCGTCGGGTCATCATCTCCTGAGGATACCCTGTGGAGGAGCGAAACACGTGTCGTGTAAAGGTTTGGGTGCATGTTGCATTGTTTATTTTTCTCACTTCCTGCATCTGCATATCTTTGTGGGCGGGGGCCGATGCTGCATCCTGCATCCAAATCTAGATCGTTTTGCGGAATTAAAACTAAACACTTTGCATAAAATTTAATATACAGGCTGAGCTACTCCAGTTATTCACATAGGCTAATAATAAAATTAAAATCCTTGGCGAGAAATCAAACCAGTTTTTTTACATGATTTTGAAAGTAAAAATGTTCTTTTTACATATTATTAACATTAGAAATAGTCGTTGACACACTATGGGTATCTAGGCCTACACGAGTCTAGCTTTTTTGAATGACATTAGGATATATATTTTATCTATTCTTTTAGTATTTCATAGTTTTAATTAAAAATATTTTCTGATATACACCTACCACTGTTTGTCTCTGCTATACTTTGCATCACCCAAAGGTTGACTGGTAGAAAATGCTTAAGGCATTAAGTCCACCTCTGTACTTTTTGCTTGAAGTGTTAAATAAATAAAAAAATATGAGGCTAGGTGATATCTAAATCTAGATGCATTGATTGATATAGTTACTACCTGCGATAACGCGTCAGCCATGTGCGTTTAATAGTAATCCATATTATGGTATTTATTTTAGTACCTACGCCCACATTTCGCACGTTGTTTTTAAGGCTCATTGTTCAGAATAGGGAATTATTATCCTTGACAAAAGAACCATATGAAAGTTCCTACTTAATTTTCCAGCACAAGAAAAAATCTGGGCTGCCATAATCACTAAACCTATAAATTAAGATAAGCAAATCCACAGATTCGCAACTTTTCTAAAAGATTGTATAACAATAATTTATATTAATTATACGTGGGCAAACATCAGAAAAGAATCAAGTCTCGATTCGGAAAAGGTTAATGATAACCATCCTCTCTGATTTATAGCTATTCTAAATAACATCGGTTTGAGGCGAAGGCGGCATTTAATAATTGTTACTTTTGCCTATACACTTTAATGAAAGTATAAAAGTAAATAATAGACACCATGTTCTAAATTCAAATATAACGTCACGGTATAAATTATTTATTAAAATGTATTAAGATCTTGATTTAAATACTTGACTTTATATCTATTTAAAAAATGTGAAGAGTTATATTATAATTTTACGCATTAATGAGTTCTAGGTTTGAATGTAGTTAATTAAGGCCTTGTGCAGTATGTGCAAAACGTTTAAAATATTTTTGCACGTGATATTTTATTATTTGAAGTTTTTTACGTAGACGTTATATTTTGAACGGAATTTCAATGAGGCGATGCTCGGTAAACAATGGTAGAGTTCAGATTTAAGTAATTTATTTTACTATAAAACAGATATTAACCATTCGGATAATTAATATTTTTTTTTAATTTTTATTTTGTCCGCTGATTTTATGAGGCAAGATAAATTTTGAAGTTATGTTTCAACTGTAGGATGGTTGTCAAAATGTACATGTTAGACCCCGTGCAGGGCACGCCACAATAGTGGCGATAAGTCCCCTCTTTGAGGAGTGGCTAGAGAGGCGCCACGGAACCCTCACCTTCCGCCTGACGCAGGTCCTCACCGGACACGGTTGTTTCGGGAGGTTCCTGCACCGAAACGGGCGGGAGGAAACGCCCGGGTGTTACCACTGCGTGGATCGCCCAGAGGACACGGTGGAGCACACGGTGGAGGTCTGCCCCGCTTGGGCGGAGCACCGCCGTGTCCTCGTAGCGGCCATCGGCGGCGGCGACCTATCGCGTCCGGCCCTGGTCCAAGTCATGGTCTGGAGTGAGAGGGAATGGGACGCCGTCGCCTCCTTCTGCGAAGCAGTGATGCTAGCCAAGGAGGTGGCGGAGCGTGAGAGGGAGAGAACCTCTCGTCCCCGCCGCTGCGGGAGACGCCTCGGGCGTCGGGGGTCACGTGGTAGCTTCCGGCCACCGTAGACGCGGACCTGTGGACGGTGAGTAATGGGCTAGCTCGCCGTCCGTCCGTCTTTTGACGACAGGCCGTGTTGAAGGCGCGTTCGTGTTCCACGCGCGCCTCAAAGAGATGTCAGTAAACAGGGAGGGGCCTGTAAGGGCCGATGCCTGACAGGGCTGCGGGCTGTTCGAAAGAGATACCGCGGCCCTGGAACACAAAGGGCTAGGAAGGAACATGGATGGGTTTTAGTCAGTACAAGTGTGACACTCCCTTCTGCTCTGTCCAGAGCGGGAGACGTCATTTGATGATTTCCCAACCGTAAAAAAAAAGACGTTAATTGCGTTTTTTATTACTTCTTTCATCGCGGCATAAAATACAGTCTGTACAAGCCCTACTATCATCTAAAAATAAAATTTTAGTGTTACACGTGTCTAGAATTTTATTTCACAACAATTAATATTACACAACTTTGCGGAACTAAACTAACTACTAAACTAACTAATTAACTTTTTGCAATGTTGCCCAGATCAATAACCTACAGGTACAGCGATACTGCGAATTTTATATTTATTGCAGCAATATAATTAGAAGAAGGTTAAGACTTGTAAAGTTGTACTATGTATATAAGTTTTTATTGGATAGGTAGAATAGATAGATAGGCATGTGTGTGTTTGAAAACTGTTACTTGAATTTATTTAACAAGTTTTGAACTTACAAATGATGTTTTAAAATAACGTAAGAATAATTGGCCACCTGGAGTTTACTGTGTACTGGGCAAGTGTATATCTGCACAGAAATAGGAAATAGATTTAATTACTATTGTGCACCAACTTAACTTGTTTTGTTTACTAACAAATTACTAACACCTGTTATTTTATTTTTTATTTTCTTATATTTTTGTGTGTACTACTTACAACCATAGTAACGCTTTCTTTGTAAAAATGTATACTTTAACCTCCAATATCTTCGTGCCTAGAAGGTTCCCAGGTGTGTTCCAAAACAAAAAAAATATCGCAATTATTGTGTCTTTCAGCTTTGTTAAGGGTATATTTATAGCATATATATAAACCAGAAATAAACATTGAGTAAAGAAGTAGAGAGTATTGGTGTTTGATTGATTGATTTCAATAGATATGGATAAATTCTAAATGTTTGAAAGTCCAAGAGGGCAAGAATCCAGTATGGAAAACATAAACGAATAAATCAGTTTTCTATCACAAACAATATTTCTCGCATCTAATTTGGTTAATGCGCATAACTTCGTGTTAATGTGATTAAGTAAAATTTAGTAGGTATCGAAGAAAGTACAATTTGTCACCTTTTATTTATTACTAGCACCTTTTATTTGTAAGCACAACTAACGCTTGGGCTTCGAGGAATAATTTAGTTGCGCTTAGTTGGTTGCGCTTTGAGGAATACCCTGCGGCGCGGCGTCGCCCGCGTGGAGTTCAATAAATGTCCCACGGGAACATACTATCGGGATAAAAAGTAATCCAGGTTATAAACTATCTGTGTTCTAAATTTCATCCAAATCCGTGCAGTAGTTTTGGTGTGATAGAGTAACAAACATCCATACGTACAAACTTGCGCGTTTATAATATTAATAATTAAGGATATATTACGTAATTTATAGAAAGGAACTAGTTTTCATTTAATCAGGGTTTATTTCAGCTGTATAATATGTTTATATGAATGAACGTATATAATCTTCGAAACTTTGACAAATTACAATCATTTTGTCATCTGGTTTTACGTAGTTCAATAATGTTAATAAGACATAACATAACATCACGCTTGTAATCCCCCGAGGGGTTGGGCAGAGGTGTACCCACATTTCGCCAGTTATGTTTTTTTAAGTTCCATGTAATAGGGGGCGAGCCTATTGCCATGCCGGGCACAAATCCAGACTCTGTGGCTGCTACTACAAAATTCCTGATGGAAAAACCCAATAACCCTTAGCCCGACCTGGGAATCGAACCCAGGACCTCATGCTTAGCAGTCGCGACCACTAGACCAACGAGGCAGTCCTCCCCCCATTCCTTCAACTTTTCACGATAGTATGCTTCTTCTCGCAAATTCACGAGGAAGATCTATATATGATCTATTTATTAAAACTAAAGAATAATGATAATGAAGTTATTGGTGTACACTTCAGAGACTAGAATTTGAGGTCCTTCGTTGGAATTCAAAATTGACGATGACATTATTCTGATAACCAGTTTTAAAGGGGTATAGTATTATGGTTATCGAAGTCGCTCCTTTGAAAATACTGAATATTTAGCAGCATTCGGTTACACTGGAAGCCGACCTCAAAATAGTTGGGAAAAAGCTAGGCATAAGATGATTATTTCTATGTTTTAAGAATCTAGCCATTTTGTTTTGTCAAGTTTAAGTTCGAGAATTTAGAACATTCTTGCGTATAGTAGAGCTTCACATCAATTTGAGTGATTGGGGGTATGAAGAACAGGGTGTAAAGTTCTTCATCCCCTAGAGAAAAGGGAGGATCTTCCGACGAGACGGGTGTTGTGTCTGGTACTGCTACTGCCCGATAGTTGTTGTCGGGTTCTTCTATATATTCTTAAGTCGCGAATAACTTTGCTTGCGCGATTTAGGATTTCATGTTTAGTTCATCAACTGTGTCATAAATGGCACTGTAGTATTTTTGTTCTATGTTGCTGTAGTACCTACTTTTTGTCGTGCCGCTACAAGTGAATAGATAAGCATAGACACTTATCTGCAGTTTAATCATGCTTAACTAAACCAACTCGATTTTCAAAGTTCGTCTAACTACCAGTCGTCTTAGCCTAAACTAAACATCATCCAACGATTACAGTCTAAAAAATAAACAACACATAAAGGCAAGAAATCAATCAATAGTATTAATTATAATAGATACTTATTATAAAAGCAAAACAAACCCGGCATGATATATTACTCAAGTAATTAACAACAAAAATAAACCTAACAATGTCTTCACAACATCAATAAGTATAAGATTAAAGACTAGATCGTAAAGATTTGAAGTTGCTAATTGAATCAGGCCCCGTATTCACAAACACTTCGATTCCAAAAGTCGTATCTGTCTCTTTTTAGCATAACGAAAGCGAGTGAGATAGACATTCGTCTTTTCGAATCGAAATCGTATCGAAGCGTTTGTGAATACGGAGCCTGATTTGGTATCTATCATTGATATTAGCAAACATGTTTGTTAATAAAAATATATATTAACTAGTATCGATTTGGCAAACACTCATTATTTATAGAACCTGTATATTTTGGCACTGTTTTTTGTGGTTATAAATTAATACAGTTAGATGGTAAAAAATGGTAGGTAATGATGTTTCCAAATAGTAAAAAATAGTAAAAAAATCTTATTTGTTTGTTGAGTTGTGTTTTAATGGGGGATGTGGAAAAGCTGTTTTCAATTTATTGAATTTGCTTTATAAAGCTCGGTAATGCCCTTGCTGCTAGTCTGAGAGAAATCAGGGTCAGGCATCATCTGCCTCGTATAAATGCTGAATTAAACCCTTTTGTTGCGATCGTCAGACACACATTTAATCTTTTAGTCTTATGTTTTGACTAGCTGTTGCCTGCGACTACGTCCGCGTGGAAATTTTGATGCGTATTTAGCAGCGGTAAAAAAAGAAAAAAAAAATAGCGAGTGGGCTTTAGACCGACTGAATAATTCAATTAATAAAATTTTCAATTGTTTATTGATATGTACATTATTTACAAACTACAAATCTATAATAGTAATAAAAATATGTACAAGTATCAAAAGGGTTACAGGGCGCCAAAAAATTCGTCCACATCGCTGTCAATAGGAAAAGTGCCCAGAAGGCTGGCAGCATTGCCACGTTGGATGGCAATGCTGATTCCTTGGTCAAAAAAAAGGCCCGCCCTCTGGTCACGTGAAGAGTCGACCAACCGCTTGGCGATTTCCCGAAATACTAAGTGGGTACTCGGACCCCATGGCCCTAGTGATTCAACCCCAAACGGCTCAAACACATAACTACCAATTAAATTATTGTATTTGTGCCGTTTGAGGTTTTTAGCACCTGTAGCAGCCGCCCCAGCGCAGCCCACTGTGCTAGGAAGATGGGATGGCGCTAGGGTGTCGACGCAAGTTGCGTCCCATACCAAAGGCCTACCCAACTTCCATGGCATTATGGTCATACCATCTAGTCTCTTCCCATCGACGCGTGCCAAGCCAGTGGCTTCTAAGACAGCTGGCATACGGCGGATTAGATCATTAATTCTAGCGTGCCGCGCAATACGACCTGCACTCTTACTACAAGAAAGACCATGGTGTCCGAGGCAGTCGAATGCTTCAGCATATTGACAGCGATGTGGAGCCCCACAAGGAGCGCCCAATCGTAAACATGTAGCGAGCCGGAAAGTTGTGTCACCTAGCATAGTGTTTATATTAGGTGACGGTAGTGCCTGAAGCCAGAGGCCCGACTCCCACTCACCCATAGAGAGCAGGCGGGCACGCTCAGCAGTATTGGTAGACGTATTAATTAATTTATTTCGTACCAACCCGCAGAGCGGCTCATCCCACTGTCTCTGGCAGGAACGCCCGTAGGCTTACACTAGAAATTTTCAATCGAATTTCTTTCAGCATGTATCTATGCTGCTGATCTAAATTGCTTTCAAAAAGCCGCCGAGATAACAAACAGCTGTAGAAGTAAAACTAAAAAAAAGCCGAACAATCGATGTATGTATATGTGTATTCGCCGTTGTGTATATCTTCTATGGAAAACAGAATCAGGACAGGATCTATATTATTATTATTTATATATTTTTAAATGTATTTTTTTTAATATTTTTTAAGAAATATGTAAAAATATAAAAAAAAATATGTAAAGAAAAATTAATAAACGAATATTAGTATGGATAAGGATCGTAACAGACGGCGATCTGAAGTTTCTGCCTACAACCATTATGAAAATGGCGTGAGAAACAACTATTAGTTTTCACTTTTTAGTCATTAAAAACAATGAAATTATAATTACATTAGGTCAATTATGCAAATGAAAATAATAACCCATTAACTACTCTATGTGCATCTCGGATAATTAAAGATACATGTTATTTACTATCAGATAAAATTGTCTTCAGGCAGTCTTAGAAGGTAATTTATGTTCTTGTCTAGGTTCGTTAAATCTACCGAGAACCATGATTTTCTTTGAACTTTTGAGATAGGTTACTTACGTGCGGACTGTTAATTAAAGAAAATTATTTATTTCAATAATAAGTAGTGATAGCTTAGTGGTGAGGCCGTCGGACTGCCAAGTTATAGGTCTCTGTTTTTATGGACTCATGTGCGTTTTGTTTATACAAAGACAAAACACGACAGAGGCCCATGGGCGGCATAAAAACTCTGATAACAGATTAGGCACTGACCACACATCATCAGCCTTTTTTAAATGATCCCACTGCTGGGACACAGGCCTCCTCTCTATGAGAGGGAATGGGCTATAATCCACTACGCCGGCCCAGTGCGGATTAGTAGATGTCACATGTCTTCGAATTTTAGTTCTAGGGCATGCGGGTTTCCTCACGATGTTTTCCTTCACCGTTTTTTGAGAGCAGTGGTGATGAAACAAATTACACAAAGTAATGCCGCCTGCCTGGGTTCGAACCCACGACTTACTGTTCGTAAGTCGGGGTCGCTACCACTGGGCCACCGCTGCTCTCCCTAACAATAAAGAAGAATAATGCGTAAAATTATGTTTTCCCATTTTGCTAGCATTAGTACAAACAGTCAACATAAGTACATACTTGGATGGTCTACTACGAATCTCTGCGGGCCTTTATACCATTGGTTCAAGGCACGATTGAACACGTACCTACCAATTTGTCACATCTTTGTGCTAAGAATTAATCACAAAAAAACTCTCTGCAGCCCACAATTCACTGTCTGCTGAAAATAGTCTCTCCCAATTTGCTCCTCAACACTGCCTACTTACATTATTCATCCTGTCTGTCCCAACACCGTTTTTAAGGTTGTTAGCCTATTTTTTTTTTGATTCATCGAGTTTTTCGTCTACCGCCTAGTTTAAATATGATAATTCACACACACACACACACATACACAGCACACGGTGCACACACACATACACACACACACAGCATGCGGCTTTCTTCTATACTTCTTAAGCAGTCGTCATGTCAATAGTCACCACCTTTCTAGCCATAACATTTACGACAAAGTCTAAACATCGTGCCTTTGGCCGTGCCCTACTTTTAGGTAGGTATAGCCATATATATAGGGTGACTGGTAATTAGTGACCGATACTTATACATGTAAAAACATTTTTTTAATTTGTTTTTCACTTTTATCACGAAAACATAACAGCCGTATGAAATTTGGGCGCACGCGCCTGTGACCTATGTATCAGCTGTTAACCGCGTGACGCCGTTCGGTCTCATTACTATCGTACCGTGCAACAGTGGGTAGACAGAGCACCCGTGCGGCTCGCAAGCCTAGGGTTCTTATTATGATTTTGTTAATAATAATTATTATTATATTATTATAGCTAGCCCATATTGTCCCACTGCTGGGCAAAGGCCTCCCTCCATTCCTTCCAATGGTCGCGATTCTGTGCTACTTCTTTCGTCAAAGACCAAGTCTGTGCACCATAGGTCAAGATGGGGAGAATACACATGTCCATTAGCTTTCGCTTTAGAGACATGGGCAAAGTGCCCTTAAAATACTCCTTCAAGGACCAGTAACTTTTCCAGGCACTTTCTGTTCTTCTTGCAATTTCCTTATCTTGCCTTGCCTGGAAAGAGATTACTTGGCCCAAGTAGATATATTCTTGGACATATTGTATATTCCCTGCCTATGTGTATGCTCCTTTTGGAGCTGTTGGTCATGAGCTTGGTCTTCGACATGTTCATCTTCAGTCCAACCTCAAGGCTTGTAAGCCTTGTTAATAATAATTCATTATTATATTTATGCACCAGTATCTTTTGTAATAGAAACCAATGAAGTTATATAACATATTCGTTAAAAAGTAGAAGCGCATCGGATGTAACAATTACTATGTCAGTATTTAATATCTTACTGTGTGTTTAACAATAGTTATTAAAAGATTAGTAATCTGTTGTCTATGGTAGTTGAATGATAGAGCAGTAGAAATGATTGTTTGTTAACGACTCCTGTTCTCGTGATTTTTGAGCATTTCATTTAACGGTTTATAAATTAACATTTGAAAATGAGCTAACACACTGTTAGCGTTAATTACAGGAAACGATTGATGGGGTCTGTGAAAAATAATATGCCTGAATAGAAGAGTGCTGCAGAAGACATGCTGCACTGACTCCAAATAAATTAGGATATAAGTTATTTACATTTTAACCTTTTTAAATTAAAATATAATATTTTTTATTTTTTTTTATTTTACTAATAATACTATTTAAACCAAGGTTACCGACGTAGTCCGAAGAATTGCCAAACTTAAGTGGCAGTGGGCAGGGCACATCACTCGCAGAACGGATGGCCGATGGGGCCGTTAAGTTCTGGAGTGGCGACCGCGAACCGGAAGACGTTGCGTTGGAAGGCCTCCCACTAGGTGGTCCGATCTGGTGAAGGTTGCGGGGATCCCTTCGATGCGAGTCGCACAGGACCGGTCAATGTGGCGACACTTGGAGGAGGTCTATGTCCAGCAGTGGACGTCTTTCGGCTGAAATGATGATGATGAATCAAGTTAGTGACCAATTAATAATCAAAATAATTTAGTCTCAAAAATTCCAGTTTCATACCCAAAAGCAATTTGATCGGTAGTTCACGCTACACACACCACGGGGCAATACAATTACCCACCATTTTATAGTACGTATAACATTTTTGAAAGTTCCATAATACTAAAACTTTTTATTTCCCAAAATATCGTCGATTTCACGGAACAACATGCATAAAAGTTCGAATAAAATAGAAATGACAATATTATGATGAAATAAACTATTAAATTTACGGCCTATTTTGGTTTAATTATTAAATATGAAAGGTTTTTAATAGCGACGTCTTTATTGGTTTAAAACTAAAATGTATTCACGGTGATAACTTTTGGCCTTATTTGCATATCTGTTAATTAGGTAACTTATCTAACAAATAACTAAACTTTTGTTTCAGCATCTGCTTAGCCAGAACAGCCATCAGATAGATCAGTCTAACTAGATGCCAGTAGCGAAGGGTCAATTTTTGTAAGAAGTAAGCCGGATTACATATCTCTAATGTGATTATATTATATGTGTATTAGAATACCGACTGTGCCATTTTTCAAAGGGATTCCGGTTAGAATCGAGTTGTGTGGAACCTTCGCCACTGCTAGATGCAGTTGAATACCAGTATTTTACATGCAGCGACTACCTATCTGAGCGCTACAACCCGGTTAGTACTGGTAAGACTGGTTGTCAGACAAAGATATACAATTGACAGCCGGGACCAAGTTAACGTGCTCTCCGAGGCATGGAGAAAACTCGATATGTAAAGGGTGGTGACCCATCCACGGACCAACCTAGGCAAACGCGGCTTAACCTGAAGATTGATTCGAGCGGCTGTTATTATTTAGCAACGAGCTCCATATAAACTTTGCTTTCCGAGCCAATTCATAAATATTTTCATAATACTTCCTGAAAATATGACCAATGACCATAGAGCTAGAAGCACAGCAGTTACCGATGTCAGATATTTTGAGAAGCATCGACTCCCATATATCACCTGGCTATAGGTTTTCCGAAATTGACAGGCTTTGAGCGTAACCAATATGATCTTCATTCAATTTGTATGGAAATAACTACATACATTTACATAACGCCCAATACAATAACAACCAACAAAATCCAGTTCTGCATTTCCGAAAACATTTATCCATTATTACAGCTTCTTGCTTCCATAGACTCGATTTGAATGTCGCAACTTTTTATGCGTTAGCTATTAACATTAGAGGAAATGCTAGTGTTGTGAGAAAAACACACGCTTATCCGGGAAGTGAACCGCGTAGTATGAAGGCGAGTCAATCAATGTAACTACTGCATTGTTCTAGACACGAAGTCGTCAAAACTTCGGCGAAACGACGTAAATTATCAACATTTCCTCGGTATCGATGTCGCGGTGTAGTGATTTAGATGCGTAAGCAAACATGGTGTGTTTAAGTTTAAAGTTTGGTTTACATATACGCGGTTGGGTGCAGTAAGCATACACAGTAAGTAGTTACAGTTAACACGGCAGCGTTGGAAAGAATGGTAACGCCTTAAAAGCGAGCCATTGGGTTTGTAAGCAACTCAAAGATACCCAGAGGGATTAGACAAGTGGCTTTCAAAGCAATTCGTATCTCTACAACGACTGAATCAATATAATCTTTTCGGTAGCTTATGTCAATCTAATCCATTTTTGACTTTTCCATTGCCATTACCGATAACACCGCTATTGTGACCATAGAATTAGCAATATTGTAAAATAGTCGTGTTTCAATTTTGGTGTACCATGAAGTATATTTCTATTTTATTCTACAGCTGATATAATGCTCCTTTGTTTTAGCCCTCAGTTCTTCTAGACCAATCTTTGAGAGACGTTTTGGTGGATAACATGATCAAAATGTTATCAATGTATCTATCTAGGCGATGACAATTATTAATCCTATTCTTTGGGAGTTCATTTTTAGCAAGCGTCACATTATGGGTGTAAATGTACCCTTTACGAAGCCGAAAGGCACTTGTTCTCCCCGTCATTGCGATCATTTTTTTGTTTTATAATTTGGGGGTCAAAGTTTCAACTTTTGCACAAGTTTTTTTTAATTATAAATTTTTAATGTTATAAACTTTACTTTAAATACCTCAAGCCCTGTACTATTCAATGTTTTGAGTGCGTCACATTGAGTCCTACCGTAAAACGTGATTTTTCACGCCCAAAAAAAATGTCGTTACCCAGCAACAATTTTTGCATAGTGTTATTTAGTTTGACGGACACAACGCATTCGAGCTCACCTATATCGCCCTCTAAAACGGGATAACCCAATGTTATAAGAGTTTCAAAGGTTACCGCTAAATGTGACCCAAAAAGTTTGTAAGTAGGTACCTGTTCTCGATTAGTAGTAGGCACATGCATGTGATTACTTTCGTGTCTACATTAAACCTTGATTAGAAGCTCATCCTAATAAGGTTGGTAATAGGTTAGCAAGATCATGATGATTCGACAGTGGCTAACTACATATTAACAAGCCTACAATAAGTACCGTATTGACGTGACCTCTTTGGTTATGTAGGCTTAGTAATGATTTACCTATAGTCATCCACTAAGTATATAGGTAGTCTTTTGTTCAAAGAAAAAAGCGACCCGCCATTGCCTCATACGGTTGTTACGGCCAGACAACACATCAAGATTGCTTTAATGTAAGTATATAAAGGAGGTATCTATTATTTACCTACACAAAAACCTTCCGGACTATATTTTCATAACGATGGTGAAAATTGGGTGGACTTACGACATTGTTGACATCGCGAGAATATTATATCCTGGATGAGGTGTCCACAAGAACGTGGAGCTTAGCACAATAAGTAAAGAGGCCTATACGTACCGTGATGGTGAAAATGACATGAAAATCCGTTGCGTTTTTAGAAGAACAACGGAAGAACATTCAGACAAGAGATGTGACTTTTAATAATTAAAATATGTAACAGAAATATATGAGTAAGTAAGGGATGGCCCGCAAGGGCCGATGCCTGCCAGTGACTGTTCGAAAGAGATATTTGAAGAATTTCCCATCCACAAAAAAAAAGATATGAGTAAGTACAGATTCCTTAAGTGGCTTCCTCGTGAATAGACGAGAATAAAAACTTCATTCGATAATAGTGGAAGGAATGGCCAGACCATTACACAGGAGTGGGAGAATACATGCCAACAAAACAAAATAAAAAGGTATGGATTGTGTGAAAACAGCAAAACAAACGCTTATTAGCTCATGAAAAGACATTGTAATCAAAGAAACTGATCACAATATAATTATGTGGCCAGTGTCCGTGATGGGAAGAAACGTTTTTCATTCATGCGTGTCTATGGAGGTTTACTTCTTCGATAATACAATGTCGCCCATGCGCATGTGACCGCCCGTAATTTTCTGAATATTCATGAAAAACTGTCGAAAATAAACTTCAAAAGGGGGGGTCTATCTATAACATTTTTCATGTTATTCAACTTTAAATTTTTTAAGTAGAGTTTGTAGATTTGCTTTCTATTTTTGGACACATCTCCGAAGTTTATGGGTCGATTTGGATTCTGTTTATTATTTCTAAAAGCTTATGAGTAACAGGTTAATTAACATTTTACTGAAAATTAACGACTACAAAAAAAAACGGAATCGAAGTCATTTTTTCGGTAAAAAATTGTGAATTTATTTAAAAAAACTAGTGTAAGTCCATAAATTATCCCCATAGGGCGACTTTTTTAATCATTATTTGTAATCTACTACATAGCAGCTACAAATTCACAGAACATTATTGATACCTAACTGCAACTAAATCCAAGGTAAAACTCTAAAACTCTAAGAGTCAAATTTAGGAAAAGAAAATGTGAAAGTCAATTGAATGTCCCCGCTCTTAGTAGTGAGTACTAAAAGGTTAACCTAATAATGAGGATGATAATGGAATTAAAAACAAACAATCAATAGCCAGAGTTTTACTAAAAAAAATAAAAAATACAAGAATTTTAATTAATTACATTTTCGAAATGGCCCCCACCCTCCTGTAAACAAAAGAAAGCCCTCATTGCAACACTTTTGATTGTACGACGTAATTCGTCACGGTTTTCTTTTATTTCCGCAGCAGCAGCAAAAATCCTAGTCGTTAATTGCTCGCGGCTTTCAATGGGCACGGCATACACTTTTTGTTTCATGTAGCCCCAAAGATAAAAATCTAAGGGTGTAAGGTCGGGAGATCGCGGCGGCCAAGCAATGGGACCTCCTCTGCCAATCCACCACGGATAATTTTGATTTAAATAATCACGAACTAGTCGTGCAAAGTGTGCTGGAGCTCCATCTAATTGCAGATACATTCGCCTTCTTGTTTCCAGCGGTACTTCCTCCAAAAGCAACGGCAACGTATTGACTATAAAATCTAAAAACGCGTGTTGATCTAGTCTGTTTGGTAACACGAAAGGGCCAATAAGTTCATCGTCAATCATTCCAGCCCATACATTTATGGAAAATTGAGTCTGGAAAGTTGTTTCCCTAATGACGTGTGGATTTTCAGTGGCCCACACATGAAGATTGCGATGATTTGCTGGCTTTGTTTTTAGAGATAGATATTAGTAATGTTCTACGAATTTGTAGCTGTTATGTAGTAGATTACAAATAATGATTAAAAAAGTCGTCCTATGGGGATAATTTATGGACTTACACTAGTTTTTTTTAAATAAATACACAATTTTTTACCGAAAAAATGACTTCGATTCCGTTTTTTTTTTTCGTAGTCGATAATTTTTAGTAAAAATGTTAATTAACCTGTTAAAATAACTCATAAGCTTTTGGAAATAATAAACAGAATCCAAATCGACCCATAAAGTTCGGAGATGTGTCAAAAAATAGAAAGCAAATCTACAAACTCTACTTGAAAAATTAAAAATTGAATAACATGAAAAATGTTATAGATAGACCCCCCCTCTTGAAGTTTATTTTCGACATTTTTTCATGAATATTCAGAAAATTACGGGCGGTCACATGCGCATGGGCGACATTGTATAGTGTTCGCTTTACACTTTTTTTTTCAAATATCAGAGAAATTCTTGGTTTGAATATTCATTCGAAGTTTGAATTCAATTAAAAGACCTGCGGAACATATCGCTGTACAAGGATCTTCTGGCGCGTGGCCAAAATCGAAAGTAGCGTAACTATCTTATTTTTTCAATACATTTCAAAAGAAAAAAATTACAAATTATTACTTCAGCGCCCTTCTGTCGTTGTCATTTGAGTGCAAAAGACCCTTGTAGAAATATAGCACAATTTGATTGTTTATAAAATGGTTTAAAAACGTCAGAAACATCAAAGAGAAAATTCTTAGCTGTCGATGAATTAAATACAATCGTTAAGCAGAACATTCCATTTTGGGACCCATTTACGAAATGGGCATTAGCACAAGATTAAGCTAGGCAGTTTAATTTATTAATCTCGGAATGTGAATTAATCAAATCCATCATAAAATCTCCCAGCACGAGCGACATAAAAATATCTCTCTAACGCATGTTGTTTTTATTGAAACACTACCGTTTCACTATCTCCGCCATAACAGTAAAGGGAGTAAAAGAAACCTATCAAATATTTTATAACCAGTAGCCGCCATTTGCATGTAAATCCATGATAAATGAGAAGGGCATTAATACTCTCGACATGATGGATTACTTGTTTCATACAAAATCGAAAAAGGTTTTATGTTTTCTAAAAAATCAAAAAAAGGTTTTATGAAGCTTTTTTAACGGATTTAAAAAAAGAACAACTTACTTACCTAAAAATATAGCCAAAATTAGTTCTATTTTTAAAGTACCTATGAAAAATGATGGGCATTCCATCTACAATATTGGCGACCCTTCTACGGCAAGTAAGAATTAACATCAAATGGAAAAACAACAGACGTGTCCACCCATTTTGTTATTTATTAACATAAACAAACTGTGGTGCATGGATACGTCAATCAATGACAATTTCTCTTTTGCTCGTTCATGTTACTAACACGCTTTTTGGGGAAGGTCTATGGGCGTTTACTCTTGTGACGTGATATTATCATTTATACATACATACATACATACATAAACTCACGCCCTTTTCCCATGGGGGTAAGCAGAAACAGAAGTATATAATCATTCATATAATACTAAAAATGACGTTGTAGAAAAAAATACTAAAATTATATGAACTTGTTTGGGCGAAGGAACGGAGGGATGGGTCCTTTCCTTCCATTTGTCCCGTTGTTGTGCTTAATATTTGCTTTACTTTTTGAACTAAAACATCTAAGTACTACCTGTTTGCATTTTTATTAGCAAATCATAAGTAGTGATAACCTAGTGGTGTTACCGTCGGACTGTCAAGTCATAGGTCTCGAGTTCGAACCCTAGACACACACCTCTGATGTTTAGGATTCATGGGCATTATATAATTATCACTTTCTTCGGTGAAGGAAAACATCGTGGGGAAATCAAACCAGCAAGTCTGAGAGATATTTCTAGACGGCATGTAAAGCCAAGTCAGAGAAAAATAACCCGTGGCCCGTGGGTCGCATAAAAACTCTGAAATCAGGTTAGGTACTAACAACACGAAAAACATACACGTACAGATATGCTATAATACCAGACATCGTTTGATGAAAACATAAAAATTTTGCCGATATAATTTTATTTGTATGGAATAACATCTCGCTCAAAGACTCGTCATCTGTAGGCACGGATGGTGCACTTTTTACCGAACGTCATTTGCCCATAACTATGCAGACGCTTGATGAAGCCAAGTTAATGCCTTCATTCCAATCATAGCGGCTGGGATTGACATTTTTGTACCTTGCTTATGTAGAAGCGTTAGCAGTTAGGGCGATGAAGGGAAATGTTATAAAGGTCAGTTGTAATATCTATTAGATTTAATGGCGTGTTTGCCTTGGACGGTTATATTATCTGTGGTCGTCAGTAATTGGAACCTAGAACTAGAATGTAATAGGTGTGAGAAATCGATGCGAGCCTGCAACCCAAGACTAACAAAGGTACCTCTTTAGACTTTGCCTGAGTATGGCCACCGGTTGAGTCTTATTTCTGGTATTCCGCATCTATAGGTTGGGAGAAGACCTTTGAAAATTTTCTTACATTCACAGAAAGATAGATTTATTTCGTACTCGAAGGGTAACCAACGGGACCCTATGTCTGTCAGCGGTGTATCTCATGATACGAAATAGGTACTCCGTTAAAATTTTCACAGAATGTGTATTTCTGTTGCTGCTATAACAAAAAAAAAAAATTAAAGGGACTTAGGAGGGGAATTAGGGATTCCCCTACTACGATGGTACGGAGCACTTCATGCGCGAGTCCGACTCTCACCTGGCCAGTTTTTAATAGTAAATTAATTCATATAATTTTAATAATACTAATGCCCCGCATTACTATTTCCCTTGCAGAACGCCTGTACAGGCAGAGTTTGCAAAGTAGCTAGAACCATTAAAAACTGACAGATTTCTTACTTAGCTCAGTAAGCTCCACTCAAGTCTGGCTTACATATCTAAGTCGCAACTTAACGCCGATGGGTGCGTAGAGTCAATTAAAATCCTTGTTTTCAATGAATGATAATATTTTCACTTTACCAAATTTCTACTTTATGCTATTGAAAATAAGTTGATTCTAGAATGACTAGTAATAAATACTGTTAAAAACTCTGAAAAACTAAAATGTGTCGAAGTCGTGAAGCAAAGTGAACCTTATGCGTAGCGAGTGTTTTTTCTATTATATATTATTATGTATTTGTTTACAATTTAAGAGACTAAATTGCGAATGCAGAATGCCTACCCACATCAAAGCAGTACTTGATTACTAAAATATGTGAATATAAATGACTCGATACTAAAGATTATTCTCCTGCATACCAAGTCTTCCTGATTTCTATTTTATCTATAAAATACTTTCATTGGCTGAGTAATAGTAACCTCGTCGAGGACTTAGGCCGTATTTTGATCGTAAAATTTCTCATCATTAAATACTACTCATATCACAGATCGGTGAGTGCAAGAAGAGACGTTTAAGATGGACTTCACATACATAACAAAACATCACACCTGTAATATCTGAAGGGTTAGGCAGAGATGTACCTAAAAGTACACCCACATTTCGCCAGTTATGTTTTAAGTCCCATGTAAGCCGAGCGAGCCTATTGCCCACAACCGGGCACAAATTCAGACTTCGTGGCTGCCACTGAAATTCCTGATAGATAAACCCACTGACACTGCCAGACCCGGGAATCCAACCCGGACCTCATGCTCACCAATCGAGCAACGAGGGAGTTAAAATGGTTATTTAAGGGATTTTTCAAACAAAAACTTAATATTTCCGCAATGATTATAGTGCAAATTACTGGTAAAGCGGAAACCTATTAAGTTTTTTTTATTTTTTTTTCTTCATAATTTTCCATTTGCAATCAGTCGTCAGACCATAAGCGAATTGTTACAGATTACATGGCATTGTGGTGAAGCAGCCAGTGCTGCGCCTCCCACTTAGAGAAGGTGGTTCCTCTTCAGCGTTTTTACCACCGCTGTCGGGTTTAACAGTTCAGTCACTAGTGGGTTTGGGTGCATGGTTAGGCGTGCCTTGTGTACATTTGTACCGCTCGATTTCAGAGTTTACGAAAAATCTATTAAGTAATGTTGAATAAATCTATAGAACCAAAAGGACTTTTTTTTGGATGGTAAATCATCAAATGACTTCTCCCGCTCTAGGTAGAGCAGAAGGGAGTGTCAGAATTGTACTGACTAAAACCCATCCATGTTCCTTCCTTGCCCTTTGTGTTTCAGGGCCGCGGTATCTCTTTCGAACTATCCCGCAGCCAACTAATAGGTCTTAAGTACGCAGCAAAATTTAATTAAATACGCTATCGACCGATCCCTTTTCGTGACCAGTCAATGCCAACGGCTTGGATTCCCGACTGCCAGGCTGCCAGGTGACAAGTGGGCGATAGTCTAACAGTAACTTATCTATAAAACCCATTTAAGTTACGCCGATTCAAACGACACCTAAATATGATTGCGTTGAAAGTTGAAATTCCAATACTGAAATTTTGTTTAAGTATTCATTTAGGTATGGCGTAGTGTTAATGAAAACGGCAATAAGTTGTCTAACAGCAATCTGTCTAAAAGCCATTTATACCGAAACACCGGCCAGCGGTCAATTGATTAAAGCGAGCAGGCTGTGTGATTTGATCTTTGCCTGATATGCAAATGGAACTTAAACATCGTGTCAAACAAGCTTAAGTTTACAAATGTTCCTGTGAGGGATAATCATTATTGTCATCTAGGATTTTATTGATATTCAAATTGATTGTTACTTAAGTACTATCAGTGTGGTATTGAAGAAGAGGGTAAAGGGGCATTAGATGGCATTAAAATACATTGTAAGTGTCATCTTCATGTATGATACTTAATCCAGTTCCGGTGATCGTCTGATAGTTGTGGGTGTCATGCGACGAGCCAAATGTCCTGCGCGTCCAATTTTATAATGCCTTCAGGGTGCTGTTGGGGTTCCAGTGCTGCGGGACTGTTCGAAAGAGATACCGCGGCGCTGGAACAAAGGGCAAGGAAGGAACATGGATGGGTTTTAGTCAGTACAAGTCTGACACTCCCTTCCGCTCTGCCCAGAGCAGGAGAAGTCATTTGATTATATCCCATCCGAAAAAAATAAATAAAAAGGGTGCTGTTGGGACTGCCATGGCGCTGTAGTGCGTCGGAAATATTCGCGGACGCTCACAAATGGCTTCCACGCTATCATGCGTCCATGCCTCCTTACTGCAGCGCCTGCATAGATAATGACATCATCATTTTGAAGATGATTGTTGCCGGACCGGATTGCGAGAAATTGAGTCACATAGCAAGAATTATCTATCCAGACTAGACCAACACAATATCTACCGACGAAAATCAGACAAAATATTAGATTATTGTTTCAAGGAAACAGATTGCTAAGTAGTAGGATAAATAAAAATAAAAGACTGGACTGCCCTCCCAGAGACACTGGATGGGGACAGTCATAGGTCTAAATAAATAATAAAGTTCTCACCTAATTACTTGTTGTTACTAACAATAAAATAGTAATAAAACTGTGGAAAAAAAAAAGTCTGAAAAAAAAGTTAAAATTTATTTATTAAGAATCCTCCAAAAAAAAACATGTGTGCAATTCACACGTGATAGAAGTGAAACCTTCAAAAAATTTGGCTTCAAGATAAACACTGTATAATGCTTGCTATCTCATTTTCTCCCACGTTAAATCTTATGAATTTATGTGTCTATATCTTTTTACTGTCGTTTTTTCGTCTTTTTTCGTTTCATCGACTTTCAAATCCCAACGATGCTAAAGAAGTTTTTACTTCAAAATTCAGAAGATTCTAACCAGCTACCTATATCTTGAGGTCTTTATTTTAGTGCATCGTCATAACAGAGGAACCATTGCCGTGTTATAGGAACATAAGGCTGCGATGATTTGTTTATTGATTTTGCCTTGTTTATGTTTGATCATTTGTTTGACATATATGAGTCACAATATGTAACTCATCTGGAAATAAAGCGATAAATGTGTTGGACTGCTTCATGAGTCGAGCTGAGGTGAGCATGAGTTTCTGGGTTCGATTCCCGGGTCGGGCAAAGTGATTTTCGATCAGGAATTTCTTAGTAGCAGCCACGGAGTCTAGATTTGTGCCAGGTTGATGGCAATATGCTCGCCCCCTATTACATGGGACTTAAACATAACTGGCGCGGTCGCCACTCCAGGACTTTACGGCCCCATCGGCCATCCGATCTGCAAGCAATGTGCCCTGCCCACTGCCACTTAAGTTTGGCAATCCTTCGGGTTACGTCGGTAACGTCGGTCGATTACAGGCGTGATGTTATGTTATAGTATTACCATTACATGAAGTGATTTATTGCAAAGCCACCTAGTGACAAACACGTAACGCCTTGCTCAACGTCCGTTTCTAAATTGAGACAGATTATTTCAAAACATACCTACCTACTAAATAATCTGTAGAACGAGAATGTATAGACACATCAAGCTACTACAATCTGTCAAATTTCTTTATTAGATTTTCAACCTTTTTGCTGAAGTATTAGGTTCAAGGTTGATTGGGCAAATTTTACAGTTTCGGGTAGCTTCATGTGCTGTAACATGGAGTGTACCTAAGTGGACTCTTAAAAAGCAATCAAATCACTACTTACATGCAAGTATGTATGATACAAATAAACTTATAATTTATTGCTTATAATATTTACATAATTCTACTTTTCCTTAGCGCTGTTTGTAATAATAATAAAGCTCATGTAAATTAACTTTTCATTTTACGATCGCATCCTAGAGAACCATTCGTTTATCGTTTAGCAAAGTGTTTTTCAATCACCGTATAAATATTTGATTAATATTGGTTTTTATCTACTGGTTCAACATACAAAGTAATTGTTTTAGGGTTGATGCGTGAAATAAAATACTCGAGTGTGCTGAAAAAAAAACCATATGCGGACGAACGTTCTCTCTTTGCCAGTTTTTACAGATGCCAGCACATCAAGCTTCCCAATCAACCTTGAACCTAATGCGTTAGCGAAAATGGTGAAAATCTATTAAAGAAAGACAGTTGAACTGAGAGTGGTTTTTTGTTTATCCTTACTTTACAAATGATAACCTACATCTTGACACCGTTTAAATAACACAAAAGTGTTATTCAAACCGTGTCAAAATTCGGACAATGTACCGTGACATATACCTAACTGTGATATAAACTTTTATTCACAAGAATGTACAAGAGCAAAAATAAATTGCGCATGCTCATATAAACGCACCATAATATATGACCGCTTGTGACCGTAGTGATATACTTATTACTTTAAATGTATGACTTACAGTTTAACTTACCGTTTTCAAAATGAATATATGGATCAGAATACTAAGATTAAATGACAATGTACATACATTTCATATTTTGTATCTCACTTGAAAGCTGACGTTTTGATCCCAGTGTTCTGTTCCGAACGGGATCGTATAAGGACTACGGCATCTTCTAGATGCTAGATTATTTTATGAAAGGTAATTTATTAGCAAGCAATAAAACTGTCCAATAAGCGGAGGTCCTAGACATTCTGACATTTTATCAGCAAACACATCGATGAATATGTCGATAAATAAGTCTAGCCTAGTGTCAATCCAAAATATTTTAATATTTTGGATTGACACTAGGCTACCGAAAATGTATTGTACAACTTCATTCAACTTATCTGCGCAAGCGGGAAAACACAGAACTAAAATAAATGTACCAAGTTTGACATAACGATGCAATTTTTTTTTGACAAGCAATGCCACCTTGAACTGAACGTTTAAAGTGGTCACATTATAGCTGACTAGCGGACGTCACGTGGTTTTACCCGCGTAGTTCCCATTCCCGTGGAGTACGGGGATAAAACATAGCCTATGTTACTCGCTGATAACGTAGCTATCCATTGCTGAAACAATTTTTCAAATCGGTGGATCGATTTGAAAATGTAGTTTTTAAGTTTATTCGTTATTCGTCTTTTTGAAAGTTGTGAGTTTTAGACATACAAAAGACTGTGTAAGCGATTGCTAATTATTTAAGTCCTCTTGGGTCTTTTGATTTAATATTACTGTTACTGCGACCAATTTGTTGAGAATGACAAAATTGACACAATTTCACGATAGTTGTGCTGTTTAATAAAGCAGAAGCCGACCCCAATAAAGTTAGGAAAAGGCTAGGCAGACGATGATTACCTATTGCCTTACAACAAGTGGCTGACGTGTTTACTAAATCGACCATTCGTAACGAAGTCCTAGGCTATGAGCGACGATTGATTGAGTTACCTATATCCCTGATAACAAACAATAACAGAACACATTAAGAAGAAAAAGAGAAGGAGGTTGGCGAAGGAGGAGAGAAAAAAGGTCATGAATAAAAACCAGCATATGGTAGATAACCTGCAAGGAATGAAGTATTACCAACGGCAGAAACACTACATACAAAAGTAAAAAAACAGAAACGTAAGACAATAAAAGTTACGATAATTATAACAAAATGGTGATACTCAAACACCGTGAAAGACGTGGCTTACTCATCAATTTTTCAACAAAGACCGTGTCAAATCGTTCGTAGAACTCCAAAAAGTCTTTAACAAACAAAGCTGTACTGCCAAATGCCACCTAAACGTCACAGAAATGATAGGCAGATATTAAACGAACTTAATGCAGAATCCAATCAATAAGAATACAATAATCAATCAGTTGAAGAAAAGAAAGAAAATGTCTGTCAGTCTGTCTTGACCTAACCATGAATATACATGGCGTTTTAATGTTACGCGTATTGTGCTTTAAAATACTCGTACGTATTACTAAGCAGAAAAGTACAATAAGACGAAACTCGACACAGAAACACGGTTACCTACGATCTTAGGATGACTTTATAACAACTGTTCTGTACTGTCAGCAAAAGAACTAGCTATGCGGGCTACTAATTTCTCTTTGCACTTGCACAGCAGTTGTAGAAGAGCTGAAGAGTTGGCCAAGATTACTTTGTCACCATTGCTTTCATTAAACTATTGCAGGTATAATTTCACGACTGCATGCCTCGTAGGGATAGGCAGAGGTGTGAATTTTGACTTCGTAATTCAACTTTTTGTTACAGTCTATTCAGATTCATACAGGATGAAATCTCGTCGAGAGGCTAGGTTCCAGATAAATCTGAATATACTGAAGAAATCTGAGTAGGTTTCTTTAATGAAAACTACTTCTGAGATTTACCTGCCCAAATAATGAATGAGTGGTCCAAATAGAGACGTCATGAAAAAAATGTATTCCTCATGACCAGATGTTCCGCGATTCTTGATGGTTTTCGAATTTTAATAAGTGAATCAGCCTTTTTATTACACCCAGTATAGAAAATCTAAAGACACAAAACAGGGCACATTGTTGAGGATATTATGTTCACCAGCATACCAAACAAATTTGTCGTGTGCACAATTATAATGTACAAGCAAAGTCACTGTCGGTTGACTATTTCATGCCCTTATGTTTTTAGTAATAAGGTTGAAAGTGGTTTACGGTCTGTGAACGCGGTAGTTTATTGTGCCATCATATCCCCAAGAAAATTAAGTAGAAAACGACTTCGAGTCTGGATTTTGAGTTATAATCCTGAACTATCGCATAAATCTTGTCAGGTGTCATACTCGTATTTACACGCTAAGATCATTGAATCAAGACAACTAACATGATGCTGTGGGCCGTGATATATCACCTTTCGCTTATTTATTGTGTTGTAAAGTACATCCATACCGCGATCACTCACACGCGATAATAATCCCTATTGGATTCCTCGTAAGGTGTTAAATACCTTGGGATAAATCTGTCAAAGGGTCCATAACGGTTCCATAATTCAACATTAAAACTAAATTTTGACCGGCTGCGGCTATTTCTCTAATTTTAATTATCTGTGCACGCACCGGCTGGTAAGATTTCGTGGAACTGGTAGCTTAAATTATATGGTGATTAATCAGTAGAAATATGTCTACGTATGGTAATTAAAACCGTTAATTTGGGATACTGTTTACTTTTTTTTGGAATAAATAAAACCTTTGGTTCTTATAGTAGTATTACTTTAGTTAGAGAGCCATTTAATCAGTAAAAAAGGTATAGTATTGATGCGATGAGAAATACAATTAAATTTTAATGACGCTTATAAATGACATAAACATAACACTCGCTTGTTATTCCCGAACGGTTAGCGAGAGTTTACCTAATAGTACACCCCCCACACCTGTTGTCATCAACCGGGCGCAAATCCAGACTTCATGGCTGCTACTGAGAGATTCCTGAAGGAAAAACACAATAACACTTTACCCGACATGGGAATCGAATCCAGGACCTCATGCTTAGCAGTCGCGCTTGTCCACTAGACCAACGAGGCAGCTGCCTACTACACCATGATCGTCATCATTATTACTGAGTCCACCCACAGATCAATATAGACCACCTTTTATGCCATGCTTTCCTGATCTGTATGAGTCTCATCCAGGTTTTATCGCCCTTCAGTATGTCGACAACCATCTGGCTGACGGCTGTTGATCTGCTCTCTCTTCTACAGTCTCTTGGCAACCATTTCGATTCCATTTTATTTCAATAGTCATATGAAATGATTAAAATGGTTGATCAAATCAAATACCTACGTTCATTTTTAGTCGTGTGGAATTATATACAACTTTTGAATAGACATGTTACGGCTGTATAATTTATTGTCAATGTCTTTCAATAAGGTTTTGCTTTAAATCAATTAAATAAATAAGTACCTATTAATCCTTGTATGGACATAGAATGGGAGAGCTTAGTCTCAAAATGCTAATATCGTGGGGTCATAGGTGGTCAACAAGTCAACAATCATACATTTTTCTGGCGTTTGAATTAATTATATCTGTCTGTGAAAGTCTAGCCAACATATTGTTGTGTTCGATCTAGGATTTTAAAAAGTTTTGAATATTTTAAGCTGCGAAAACAATCTGGTTTATGTTTTCTTTTTTAAAATGATTTAACTTTTTGTGCCAAACATATTTGTATCTACCAATGTATTAGTCATATGTATCAGTCATATAGTTGTACGTAATCAGATCTGAAATTCGGATTAGCATGGCAGTGTACTGGTGTTTAAGTATGCTGCATGTGTAGCGTAACTTTTTTTTTCTGAAGGTCTAGATTCTAAACCTTTATAGCATAAGTCCCTTATAGTACCTTAGACCTTTATAGTATAATATATAAGTTATACTTCTGTAACTTACCATCATCATTTCATCATTCTCCTGTCCTTAGGTAACAATTTATTTGGGGTCAGCGGCAGCGCAGCATCTAACACCGCGTAAGACAATTAGTCAATTTTTGGCGGTTTTGACATTTTAATGCAGTTTCCTAGAGAATCGGAAGACGCGTTGTTTCAGTTAATCATAAACAAGCAACGTCTCTATCTAATTGAAAGTGAACACAAATTATAAAATTGTGTATTACCATTTTGTAGTTTGCTGTACAGAATGCTAGATTGGCGGGTTCGTGACGGACGAAACGGACACACCGTCGTTTACACCTTATATAAATATATAACAGGGTTTTCGTACACCTATAACAAATAACATTAAATTAACATGAAAATACCTTTAAAATACTAGCATTCCTATGCATCCCAGTCTTACCTAATTCAAGATGCGTCTGTTTAAAAATCTCACGCTCAGCTGCCGTGTTTACAAGCAACGGCCAAGGCGTTAATAAAAAGATAGCATCAAAAAATTATCAATAATAATTCACTTTGACGTAAATGTTTTAACCGCTTATACAACGATAATAACATAGAAGGGAGAGCGTATTGATTGTAATTAAAGCCTGAGATGAACTTGTGGAGGTATTTATTTTTTTACTATCAACTTATTATTTGTGAAAGTCAGTGATTTACTTGTATTGTTGCTTTAGGCCGCTTCTGTGTTACTAAGATATGAGTTTACAGGGATTCGTAATATCCCTGTAATTTTTATAAAATAAATACGAAATGTGTTGAGTTCAGTTTGAGCAAAGGTGTGATAGAGAGAGGAAACAAGGGAATGGAAAATAACGCAGTTTCAGGTCAACTATCGGCTCTAAAATATTCCTGTTTACAAAAATGTGAAAGTGTACTCAGCCCTACAATAAAAGAAAATGTAATTAAGGTAAGATCTTGTAATATCCTGACATGTGAAACTTACACAATTTTCTTTCCGTAACAGTCCACATCCGGAAGCAAGGACGTCCCCAAAACTATGCAAATCAACGAAAACATGCAAAACATTTATAATCAGCCATTAATATACCCATAAAATCGCGCGAGCAAAATCTAATTAACCCGATTAGTCCCACCAGTCACAACTATCACGAATTTTCATATTTTATCGATAGACCCCACTGACCGTGTTTCGGATTAACGTTCAATCGATCCGGAATCGAGCGATATGCTGAGGGCGGGTCGGGTCGAATCGATCTGTGCAGAATAAGCAATCGCACCACTTGTACGCCGACCACTCGAGCCGACGCGACGCGTCAAAAACCGCGGGAACATTGACATCTCCGTCCTTGGATCGTTTGAAAAAATAATGTGATTGTTTATTTTTTTTATTAGTGCATGACTGAAAAATATTGTTGTGGATTGTTATCAACCTCCTTGGAAGTTCATTGGATAGTGATGTTTTCCTGAATCCTATCGGTAAGTTTATTAGGAAATAGGTTTATTTATTTTTTTAAATGTTCTTTATTTCTGGAAAACTAGTCACTGCACTTTCAGGACTTTATTCATAAACACTGATCAATGTTAAAAGACGTTTTAAAGTCGAAAACTGTCGTATAGTCGCTAATCATAACTTATAATTAAACCTCTCAGTCTTTAGTTAATCTATTTATTTAATATTAGCACTAGACTTACAGGAACTATTCCTTTAATGTGCGAACTTCTGTTAGAAAGATAAATAAAGTGAATGGTGAAAATATTGTCATAGCCCTTTCGTTCTGATCACATAAACTTTTCACTCAAAAGATAAAGGTACGATTAATGTACATAAGAAAACAATAATTTAACTTCACTAAGCGTTATTGTTGAACCTATAGATCAAATTTCAACTGTTTATGCTGAAATGTTATGTTTATAGCATCAGTTTATTAATAAAAGCGCTTTTTGTTAATTTATAAATTGGAAAAGCTACTAAATAAGTTTAAGTCGAAAGGACTTTTGAATAATGAATTAAACATAAGTCAATAATCGCCTATAATTATTAGTTTTGTATGTTTTATTCTCATATAATTTTATGTTAAAAGCTAAATAATGATAGCCTTATTCGAACTTTAACGGTAAAATCAACAAGACAATCTTTTATTTATGAGTTATATTGACCTCAAGGAGGTCGTAATTTTAGTTCAAATAAATGACTTTTTACTTTAAAAAAAAATTATAACAGGTTCTTTAGGTTCTATTTGAGTTGAAATAATATAGAAATATAGTAGTACCTACTAAAAAAAAGCCTTTAAAACACTAGTTACAGTCAGCTTAAAAGACAGGGCACCGTTCGTCCCTAATATTTTTTTGGCGACTTGCTCGCCAATTTGAATTTAATAAAAAAAATATCTGACTAAACTCAGAAAAATATCTCATTCCTTTTCCATATTGTTTCAATTTCGAAATTCTGAAATCTAACGTTTAATAAAAGATATAATTCAACTCCTCGCAGTATAACTCAAGTAGTAAATCTAAATAATCGATACAATAGTTACTTTCCCAACTTGCTTATATTAGAATTAATGAGTAAGTTATTATGTAAATATTCCTTTCAAAATGTTTTACCGACTGTCATCTTGATTGACAAGCATTTAGCTCGGAGAGACGCTAAGGGTAGCCATTTGACCTCTGAAGACCGTAAGTTTTATGTCATTAATAAACTAATAAATATAACTTGAACGCACCTTTATTGAATGTATTTTCTATTGAATTTTCTCTATGAAGAAATCCATACTTGTATTATAAATGCGAAAATAACTCTTGCTGTATTCCCGTCTGTGACAGTTGACGGTTGAATATTTGGCAGGCACACAGGTAATAATAATATTGAAATTCCGAAAAAGTATCCTAAATGCTAATTTACCAGGTCATCATCGTTTACCATGACTTGAATAAGGACACATTTAGGATTGTTTCTTTTTACCTGTATAGTACCAACGCTCTCTTGTAATTGTGGTTTTTGAGCATAAAATTAGTTATTTCTAAACGCTACTGTTTTATAAGACATACCTCAGAAACGTTTATTTTAACGGAGAAGATTTCTCCTCTCTTTGAAAATTTTGTGATTCAGATCTGTATAACCTAATTAGGTAAAAAATGAAGTTATATCATTATAACATCATCATCTGCCTAGCCTTTTCCCAACTATGTTGGGGTCGGCTTCCAGTCTAACGCAGCTGAATACCAGTATTTTACATGGAGCGACTGCCTATCTGACCTCCACAACCCAGTTAGTACTGGGTAATACGATACCCCTTGGTTAGATTGGTTGTCAGACTTTTTTTTTGGGCCACTGACTACCTAACGACTGTCAAAGATCTTCAAATGACAGCCGAGACCAACGGCTTAACGTGCTTTCCGAGGCACGGAGGAAACTCGGTATGTAATGGGTGGTCACCCATCCACAGACCAACCTAGGCAAGCACGGCTTAACCTAAAGATCGACCCGAGCGGCTGTTATTATTTAGCCACGAGCTCCTATTTAGCCACGAGCTCCTCTCTCCTCATATAATTATAACATCATCAACTAAATTTCTTGTCACAATAAGCCATACTTTAATTACACAATCAATAAATCATTTTTTTACTACCACTACCGATCACCGTTGCCCTTTAATTAGAAATACGCGTAGAAACAAAGCATAACTTTACTGCCATACTGATTAATTTTATTAATATTAATTACTCGACAGTGTTTTTGCCTCGTTGGTCGAGTGGTCGCAAGCGCGACTGTTGAGCATGAGGACCGGAAGTAAAGCGATAAATGTGTTGGACTGCCTCATGAGTCGAGCTGAGGTGAGCATGAGTTTCTGGGTTCGATTCCTAGGTCGGGCAAAGCGCTATTGGATTTTTCCATGAGGAATTTCTCAGTAGCAGCCACAGAATCTGGATTTGTGTCCGGTTGATGACAATAGGGTCGCCCCCTATTACATGGGACTTAAAACCTGGTGAAATGTGGGTGTACTATTAGTTACACCTCTGCCTAACCCTACGGGGATTACATGCGTGATGTTATGTTATTTTATATTAATTACTGATTGAATTAAACGTGCGTAACCACAACAATTATAATTTAATCATAATTATAGTTAAAGGTTATAAGTATAATATGCTATTAACCTTCTTAACTTAATATCTTACCCGACTGCGCTGGGAAACGTGTTGTGTCGTAAGGTGTAATGCGTTTCGGTGAACCGTAAAGTTCTGTTAACATGAAGAAATAAACGAAACCGTAAAAGTCGGTCAAGCACGTATCAAAAAATGTTATGGGGTTCCGTACCAACACTCCGTAACAACCACGTAAAGGTTTAATTTTATAAACTTTGAATTAAGTATCTCGAGCTATACTAGAAAACTGTATGATTACTATATGGTGGTGGGTTCTGCATTGTTTTCTTGTTAGATTTTTACCTATTACTACAAGATTAATTTTCGATGGACACGGAACACTAAGCCTGCTGTTTCACTTTCGATTGACTGCGACCGCAAATAGTTTTACAACTAACCTACCTTTAAATCAATAATATGCAAGAAAGTAAAGTAACGGAGGTTCGAATTAAATATTCATAAACTAAAAAAATCTCAGGATATTTGGTGTCTGAAAATGTGCTTGTTTAATTTATAGCTATTATACTGCAATTTTCTTTGAGAGCAACTCTTTAAATTTTCTTAGCGGCAAACGTATAAACAATACTTTGGTAATGGAATTCAGGAGGTTATGTTTGATTCACGCACTCACATCTACTTCAGCAGAATTCTTCGCCTTTTTCCATGCATCATTCATTCAGCTTATGGGACCCTAAAATTCCTACTCACATGCATAGCCCTTAGAAATTGCTGTCTATAAATAATTCGAAGACGCCCGAACTAACGAATAACTGGGTGTTCAACTAATGAATAATTTATAAAGTTAATTTTAGAAACAAACTGCTTGATCAACGGTAACTTGTTGTGATTTAATATTAATATTTCATATTTTTGTAATTTTTTCACACAATCTTTACCGTATAAGATTTCGATTAAATGTTATTTCCATACTGGTTGGAACTTTGGAATCATATAGCCCGTAGGTAATAGAAGAGTGATTAGTGTTGTAGGAAACTCGAGTTTTGGAGTCTTTATTTAATATTAGCTCAATGCCCGCGGCGTCGCCCGCGTGGAGTTCGATTTATGTCTCACGGGAACATACTATCGGGATAAAAAGTTATAAACTATCTGTGTTCCAAATTTTATCAAAATCCGTCCAGTAGTTTCGGAGCCTATTCGGTACAAACAAACAAAAAAATCTTTCCTCTTTATAATATTGGTATGATATAGAAAACTTGAGCTATTTTTGAAGACTCGAGTCTTATAAATAAAACTTAGAGCTCTAGTCCTTCAGAATTTGGAGTCGTTTGTAAAAAGACTTGAGTTCTGCCAAAAAGAACTCAAAGACTGAGCCTTTATAAAAGAATTCATGACTGAGTCCTGTAAATCCATAGCTGTAGTTTGAAGTAAATAAAATAGCAATGAACGTGTGTGTTTATTATTTTATTTAGACGTTTTAACTCGCACTTTTGATTAGGTTATTTGCGTTTAATGCAATTTAATTGTTACAAATTCTTATGCACAATAAGAATTTGTAACAATTAAATTGCATTAAACGCATTAATTTAAACGATTTACAACGATTTTATTTCAATCAGTAAATAAATATGGATGAAGATATAAAATCACCCAGTATTACTTATTATAATACACCAACTCAAGTAGACTCAGTCTAGCTCAAAGAACTTAAAATACTGGAAAGGACTCAGAAGACTCAAAGGACTCGGACTCATGTGACTAACGAGTCCTAGTCTTGAAAATCTACTCAAGTCTCGAAATGAAGACTAAAAGACTCGAGTTTCTTACAACACTAGGAGTGATGGACTAGTATCTAATATAAAGTATAGGTTCGATAGAGTGGTCGTTAGAGAATCTTATGAGTTGTAATCACCACGCTTAGAAAACAGGTTGGTGATTTAAATAATGCTAATTAGGTCCTATTTTTTAATTATATTTAGAGAGCAGCGGTGGTCCAGTGGTAGCGACCCCGACTTACGAACAGTAAGTCGAGGGTTCAAACCCAGGCAGGCGTAATTACTTTGTGTAATTTATTTCATCACCACTGCTCTCAAAAACGGTGAAGGAAAACATCGTGAGGAAACATGTCCTAGACCAAAAATTCGAAGACATGTGACATCTACCAATCCGCACTGGGCCCGCGTGGTGGATTATAGCCCATTCCCTCTCATAAGAGAGGAGGCCTGTGTCCCAGCAGTGGGAACATTATAAGGCTGATGATGATGATGAGGTCCTATTTATAAGCAATATCCTCCATTGCTTATAAATAGGACCTCATCATCATCATCAGCCTTATTGCAAAAGCAAAAGCTACTTATTGCACTTTATAATAACGGCTGGTATCTGTGAGGTTATCAAAGATAATGTAATTTCGTTTTATCAATTGCTAAGCAGTTGGCTAATCAGATTTGATCACGCTTTCAGGTACCTGGTTGTAAGATTTTAAACATAGGTAATACAATGATTTCAAACATGCAGTAGGCATGTTTTATTATTTTTGAGGAGCTTGTGGCTAAATAATAACATCCCATCATCTTGAGGTTAAACTGCGCTCGATTAGGTTGGTCCGTGGCCACATATTGAGGAGCTTGTGGCTAATAATAACATCTCATCATCTTGAGGTTAAATCGCGCTTGAGTAGGTTGGTCTGTGGACACATTTCGAGGAGCTTGTGGCTAAATAATAACGTCTCACCATATTGAGTTTAAATCGCGCTTGAGTAGGTTGGTCCGTGGACACATTTTGAGGAGCTTGTGGCTAAATAATAACGTCTCACCATCTTGAGTTTAAATTGCGCTTGAGTAGGTTGGTCAGTGGCCACATTTTGAGGAGCTTGTGGCTAATAATAACATCTCATCATCTTGAGGTTAAATCGCGCTTGACTAGGTTGGTCCGTGGACACATTACATGCCTATTTTCCTCTGTGCCGCTAAGCCGTTAGTCCTGACTGTCATTTGTAGATCTTTGACTTTCATTACAGGTAGACAGTGCCCCAAAAGTCTGACAATCAGTCTTACCAAGGGGTATCGTACTACACAGTGCAAGCTGGATTATGGAGGTCAGATGGGCAGTCGCTCCATGAAAAATACTGGTTCTCAGCTGCATCCGGTTAGCTGGAAACCCACCCAAAAATTGCTGGGAAAAGGTTAGGCAGACGATGTTGTTTGTATTAATCAACAGAAATTAGTATAGAAACTTTTTTCAAAAAATCTTTCACTATTTCTTTTGTTTTTTCCATCGCAGGCTCAGGCCCGAAACCTGTACATCAAACTAACGTTGCCTTACCAAGTCTCTACCATGTTATCTAAGCTACATGATTACGAGTGATTGGCTCAGCATCAATTAGAAGCAGCTATGAGAAAGAGGCCAGCGTTTTTGCCCCTAAACGATGTCTCAATCGCGGCTATAAACTTTTTTAGTATCGTTATTGATAACTAATAAGTCAAACGTGTACGCACGACGACCAATCTAGCTATACAAAACCAGTTTAAGTGGAACTCTCATTGTACGGGAAATCTATACAACGTGAGGCCCTGTTATACTGAAAATGTATAGCTTGATGTGCCGACACCGGGACTTTAAGGAGAATGAAACATCTTAGATACCGAGCAAACACTGAGTATATTTGGTGTATTGAAACGTCTTATATGTACTTAAACAGGTTGAATATAATACAAGGTGTAAACGGACTCTTCACGAAGCCGTCAACCAAGTATTCCGTACATCAAACTAAGTAACTTTACGCAAAAATTATTGCTGTGAAACGACTTTTTTTTTGGCTGAAAAATCACGTCTAACGGTAGGACTCAATGTAAGGCATTCAAAACCTTGTGCTGATGGATGGATTGAATAGTACGGGAGTCGTGAAGGTTTTTTAAGTAAAAAAAATACATTAAAATTATGAAAAAAACTTTTGAAAAAGTTGGAACTTTGACCCTAAATATCTCCGCAACTAGAAGGTTCCCAGGTGTGATCTAGAGCAAAAAAATGATCGTAATGACGGGGAGAACAAATGCCTTTCGGCCTCGTTAAGAGTCTTTTTACACCTTTTATACTTATCACAAATGTACCTACTATATTGCACAGCGGTAGTAACAGTTTGTCATTGAGCTGACCTAGCGTAGTACAGAGTTTCAACAGGATTAGAGGTCAGCTTATACTGGTTTGTTGCCATTGTCGTGTAATTTTCTGTGAAAATTATATCTTTGGAGTAGTATAAACGTCCGGGACGTATTACTATGAAGCTGATGCATCTACGGTTATTTCATGAAATGTTAAAAGAATTTTAGTACAATTTATCACTCGTATATTATTGTCATTTTGCTGTGATTCCCACAATAATATCATTGCCTTTCATGTAACAAAATAAAATATGAAATATCGATATATAATATCTTACTACAAACAAGGTAGAAAGGACAGGTACTTGTAAGGGCGCGTTCCCACTATATCGTGACGATTATTTGATCGTTGGTTTTTAATTGGCAAAAGTCGTGGACAACAGTTATTCGTGTCGTCCTATATGTGAACATCTCCATTTAAATACACAAGCCAGACGCTTTAAACGACACGATATTATGTCGTCACAAAATAGTGGGAACGCACCTTAACTGTCATGCCCTACAACTACGGTAAACCATTTAGAATACACGTTTTTTAAGTGTCGAACCTCGAAAAGCAAAACCGAAACTACAGGATCATTTTTAAAATATTTTAGAAAAAGTAAACTATTTAAATGCGCAATTGGAACCACAGGACGAGAAATACGGTGTTATTATCTGCGTAGTCTTTTCCCAACTATGTTGGGGTCGGCTTCCAGTCTAACCGGATGCACCTGAATACCAGTATGGAGCGACTGCCTATCTGACCTCCACAACCCAGTTAGTACTGGGTAATACGATACCCCTTGGTTAGACTGGTTGTCAGACTTTTTTCAGCCACTGACTACCTAACGACTGTCAAAGATCGTCAAATGACAGCAGCGACCAACGGCGTAACGTGCTTTCCGAGGCACGGAGGAAACTCAGTATGTAATGGGTGGTCACTCATCCACAGACCAACGGCAAGCACGGCTTAACCTAAAGATCTACCCGAGCGGCTGTTATTATTTAGCCACGAGCTCCCCCAGAAATACGGTGTTAATTTCAAATTAAACAACAACACATAAAAAACCGGACTTCATCAAAAACATGCTTATAAGTACCTAAGTGCATATACTTAGTAAAGCAGAAAATTCTGCGTCTAATCTTCCCAGACAAAGTGACGCGTGCGCGAGCCTACAAGCGAAGCTATAAAACGGTGAGTATTATAGTAATACACAAAAAGATCACTAATTGTTGCCGTGGGCGGAACGATGACCCTTTTCTCAGCAGGGGTGGCCCCCTGCTGAGAAAAGGGTCATTACAAGTTAACGCCAACTGAAGTAGAAAAAAAAACTAGTTTTCGGTCTATGATTTGTGATGGATAGATTTTGGTTCCCTTTTAGGAATTCGATAAAAGAGCTGTCTTGTTAGAGAATTTAATTAAAATCTGCATAAATGTTTATCTATTAAAAGTCAAAGCAAGAAGGTTAGGTTGTATTTATCATGTTTTAAATCACTTCCTTGCTACTTAATTTTAAAATAAGATCCAAGTTGCCTGTAATTACATCCAAGTGACTTTTAATATATTGATGAAAAAATGAGAAATGTATAGAACTGACATAAATCTCCAAAAAGCTTTTGTCAGTGCTGTTGAAAATCATAGAAATTTGCTAAGGGCCATTGGTCTTCGTCTCCTCGTTTCCTTCTAATTGTTAAAAACTTATAACTGATAAAACTTATAATTGTTAAATATGAATAATTGTTAAAAACTTATAAATATTAAAAACTTATAATTGTTCTATTGAACGTCGTAGCAATCAAGAAACTTCCCACTTCTCATGGGAAACAACAAGTTACATTTCAAACACTCACGAACTCTAGTAGGTAAATAACAGACGCATGTACACTTGCACAGCTAACTACGCCTCTTGCACGCGACTCGCCAATTTTTATGTCACATATGCATAATTTACTAGTTTTATCATCATCATCATCATCATCAGCCTATAATGTTCCTACTGCTGGGACACAGGCCTCCTCTCTATGAGAGGGAATGGGCTATTATCCACCACGCGGGCCCAGTGCGGATTTGTAGATGTCACATGTCTTAGAATTTTTGGTTCTAAGACATGCCGGTTTCCTCACGATGTTTTCCTTCACCGTTTTTGAAAGCAGTGGTGATGAAATAAATTACACAAAGTAATGCGCCCGCCTGGGTTTGAACCCACGACTTACTGTTCGCAAGTCGGGGTCGCTACCACTGGGCCACCGCTGACTACTAGTTTTATACGAGATTATAATTATATCAAACTATTCCTACAATTGCTTTAAAATGTCGTGCTGTATCCTGTTACAAACAATTTCCTCTACTATCCATACTTCCATACTATTATAAATGCGAAAGTAAGTTTGTTTGTTTGTTACCTTTTCACATCTAAATCACTAAACTTATCATTCTGAAATTTAGCATATACTTTGTCAGGTGTACAAAAACGGACATAGACCTTTCATCCTAAATAAACTACTGTTCCCGAGGAAAACAACAATAACGTTCGTAAGATAATAGATGGCACCACGTGTCTTTCGAATCATGATCGAATTATATTATTACAAGCGGAGTACACCCCGAATTAATTGTCACATTCTAAAATAACGCCAGCGAAGCCGCGGGCAAAAGCTAGTTTTTATATAAAAGGGGAAAAGAGGCAAAAAGGATACCATCAAAACGAAGCAAGCGGCTTTCTCATAGCAAATTAGTTAAAAATAAATACAATGTATTTTTGTTAAGTTCGTTGATTCCTATCTGATTCCATAAGAGTAGGTACACAAAGAAATGAACCCAGATATTAGTTTTTTTCTTTAAGTTCAAAGCTAGTTAGTTTGAGTGCTAAGGAAAGGTATTATGAGAACCATGATTGTAAAAGCAAGAACTATTAAATATCTATATACAGTAATCGCCAATCTGGCACCAAACACGGTGATTATAATAATCTATCTGTGCGATTAACAGCCCAGTTTGCAACCTGCCTAAATAATTAAGTATCCATTTACCGATGAGAATATAAAAGTGAAGATGATACGTTCTACCTCGTTTTTTGCGCATAATCATAGAAAGTGTAATCAAGTATATATCGAGAAATGTTACACGGATATTATAGTGATATTTTACCAACGATTTACTTGTCCTTTTAGACATTATGATTAATTCTATGAAAGTAATTAATGAATCATAGAAAAATCACGCATAAAGAATCAGGTTGAACTAAGTGACCCTTTCTCAACGGATTAGGAATGGTTATATCTGTCAAATTGACAGACTGACCAAAAAGATCACACACACACATGAAATGCTACCACAACGAAAAATTAAACAAAACGAAAATGTAAACAAACTCAGTTTCAAATGTCTGAAACGGTGTATTGAAAGTAAACTTGTAGACTTTGTCCGACTATATTTTATATATGTACTTTGGTATATACCCTATTTCATAATAATTTACTTAGTCATAGTTTCATATAATTTTATTTAGTTTCGTTGAGTTTTGATAGTCACATAAAAACACCACGTCACGTCGGATACACTTTGAAAAGGAAACATTTTCTACCATAAACAAAACGTAATTTCAAAATGTAAGAATTTAATAGCACAACAACTTAAAGTACTCTAGAATGACCGTCCAATAAGCCCATCTTATCTTATTTACAAAATTGAGTCTGAAGCCATCAACGAAAACTTTATAACTACCATAAAATAATGTGTATTATAAATTTATCATATTTTAAAATTTTAATATATTATTAGTTAACAAATTAGTAGAGGATGTAAATCTTAGCATAGTTTTGTCGGAGATTGTATACTTTGTGGCTTATTAGTTAAATTCGACTTCGGCATACTTCACGAGACACGGATGTTTACGACTCAACTATGATCGAAATAATAAAATATATTAGTTTAAATATTCATACAATGTCGGTGATAAGCGCATCACTGACCCGATTTTCTTGAATACTTAATAACCACTAGATTTTCGAAAGTATTTAATTTTAAATACCAATATTGCTTTTCATATTTTTATTGCCCACTTTCCCCTATTAGAAATAGTGTTTAGAAAAGCTGATCGATTTGAAATTGGAGGTAATGGGAATCCTTTTCGTGATTCTTGATGAATGGGTATGGAAAGGAGTATTTATATCTTCATCTCCCATGTTGATTCCAATTAAATGTTGCAAATTATGTATTGCAAATGAATAATTAAGTTTGTAGTAGATAAGTCTGTATGTTATTCAACTGTTTGATATTTCTTGTTGAACTATGAAGGCTAATAATACATTAATTGATTGAGGAAATACGATGGTCTAGCGTTTCTTTAAATAAATTGATTCTAACCATCGTGGTTCTGACGTATTCTGTGACCCACTCTAAGGTTTAGTTTATCTTGAAGATATTTCGCCTAATTACATCAATTTCATCTTGACCTCAAGCGGCGAGGAGCTAATTTATGTCCGAAACTCATCTGCATTATGCATATTGAAAGATTTTCTTTTAAGACAAGCTCGCCATCAGACGTCCCGCGACCTTCACGTGGCCATCGTTCTACAAAACGAGACTTACGGTTATTAGCCAGAATCGTATAATATCTTTTAACGACACCTCTCTAGTAAAACACGCTATTTTCTTTTACAACAGCGCTTAGTGCATCACTTTTCCCGCTAGAGTTGTTGCAATAAAAGCAAGTAGTTGATGGTAACAGTTCTTTTGAGTAACCACAAAAAATAACAGTTGCAGTAAAGATGTTATCTGGGAACTTGTCCAGCGGGTGCAGTGACGCTTCAAAAAGTAATAATATCATGGCTATAATTTTAGGGACTGGTATATAAAGCCTCGTCTTCAGTAATACCCTGAGCATTCGAATCCACAAATGTTTTACAGTATGTGCAAGTTTCGTATAAAAAGTTAGAGTTAACTAAAATTTTAGCGATATCCAAAACTCTTGATGTTGTTTTTAAATTCATATTTCGGTAGACAATCGGATCGTAGCGGGTGCCTATACGTACTTGGAACGTGGAAAAAAACGTATCTGCCTATGCATGCTGTACTACCGAGTTCACGGCTACCGCTTTTAACTCTTACGCTCTAAGTAATAAGGTTGAATGTGATCGACCCTCAGTGAACTCTGTAGTAACTGTTGAAGAAAGGTGCGATTGATAAACATTTTATTGACTTTTCTTAGTGTGGACGAGCCTTTAGTGTTTCATAAAGCATCGTGCAACATAATTGTGAATTGCAACAATATTGAGACGGTAATAAAAATGCATTTGTAGTACGCGTGTTGTTTTATAATTCCTTTATTATTGTTTGATTTGTGAGTCTAGTTTACTGTCTGTTATCATGAAATACTTACCTAATTATTGTTGAGTATGTTAGCAGTTTTTATATGTTTAATTTCAACACTTGAATTACCAGACTCAACAATTCCAGAAATAAAAATTCCGACCATTTTGAATAACTATAACTGTACCCGCTGACTATGTAATGCCTTAGCTACCTAAAAGAATAAATTAGGCGTGAAAATAAAAAAAAGATAATCTCCCATTCGAAATTTAAAATCGAACTACTTTTTTTATTAAAATTTTATGACTTTATGTAAATAAGTTTCCAAATGCGGAAACGAATAAAAGTCTAATTTAGGCGGCTAACTAATAGGCAGTATTTTTGCGAAAACAGGTTCTAGATTAGTTTTTTTTTAGTTTAGAGATCATACAATATTAATACATTTATATTCAAATTCGTGATTACCTAGATATCTATTGAGAGTAAGCAGTGATTGACATTTTAACTACCAGCCTGTAATGAAATTAATAAGCTGATAATAAAAATATAAACTTAAAAAAATATCCAGCTCTAAAACATGCGAGGGACCAGTTTTCAATTCTAACTAACACGCACATTAAAATAAAATCTATTTGGAAAGTCAAAAATGTTATAACTAGTTATTTATTGGTATTTTTTTTAAGAAGTACCGTTAGTTTTTGAACGGAACGGAAAGGATTGGTAATGCCGTCGTAAAATAATAATGATGATTTTATCACGTTAATGTTTTAAACTAAAAACGAGTTACCATTTAACTTCTAAAGCCAGTAAAAAAAATTGGCAAATAAAAGACTAACGACCGACAAAAGTAGAAATATGGCTTAGATTTATAATTATCTTATTTATGTTAACTACAATTTTGTTAAATTACAGTTAAAATAAGTTGTTAAGACAGTTGTCTAAGTGTATAATTATAATCATTCAAGGCTTTAAAAAACACCCGTTCTCCAGTGACTTTTATGTCATAAATAGATGGTAATTGGCGTGAGAGCGCAATTTTCAGGCGAGATCTGCACGTAGCGCCAGTTTTGCTAAACGCCGCGCCTACGTCTTGAGTCGCATGGCTACCGATATGTAGGTTCGCTACGCATCTTTCCCGCACTTACACCAAGGTAGTCAGCAGCGCAATAAGAGAATGTACTCGTATGAAAAACAGCAGACAGTCAGTCGACAGATGACGAATACATTGACACTCACTATCGCTGGCCGATTAGAAGAGATTACTAAGATTAGATTGATTCGCTAAACAAAAGCTCAAAGGTCTGGTTAAAATTTGACCAACAATTTGTCAAAGGTTGACCAACAATTTTTCAAAGTTTGACCAACAATTTTGTCAAAATTTGACCGTTAAACTGAGCGGACCGAACAGTGGACTGCCAGTAGACGACGGAATTTGCCAGAAATTTCAATAAATCTTCTGTCAAAGTCAGTTGCATTCCGCTCCGCTCTTCAACTCAGTTTGACCGCCTTACAAAAGTGTAGAGTATTCCTCAAGCGGATCGGTTACACTGTACAACGTGTTAATTACCCATTAGCATATTTGTTTAAAAGCTTTTACTATCACAGTTCAGCAGCAAGGCCAAGTCCCACATAAAGAATCTGTTTACCTGACAACTACATTTTATTGCCCTGATGTTATCAAACTTTAATGATTCCCATGCATATTTGAAAACAAACTGTTATTCTGAATTATTTGAGTTACCTGTGTTTGACAAATGGGAGTTGCTCTGTAACGCGTGGACAGTCTGATATAAACAGACTACCTATAGTCGTAAAGTTGAGATTATACTTAACTTGTCAGTTTGGCCATCGAGGCTTCATAATGGCTCATGTTTTATTCATCGGTTGTAAGGGCCCTAACGCATGGATCAATGTAGCCGCCGGGCAACGCTACGTTGTTAGGTAGTTCGTAATCGTAACCTACCGAAAACCAGTTTTATTTGCGTTAGGTCAGTGCTGAATTATCATCATCGGGAGAATGATTATTACTAAATAAATAAATATTTTATCTAAAATTCGCTTTGATCTCATTGTAGTAGAGAAGAAAAGGAGATGTTCTTTCAAGCAATGAATGAAAAATAAAAAATACCAACGAGGAACCCTTGCAATTTTGCGTTTTTTTGTAATACTCCTCTTAAAAAAAAAAAAAAAGATTTGTGCACGCAACACAAAGCATCGTATTTGTACGAACTGTATCCAATTAAATTTTATTTTTAATTCAAATTCCAATATTTTAAACAACTAACAAAAGAAAATTTACTGAAGATATTTAATTTAATTTTTCTTTCTAAAAAAGGAAGCAACTAATAGTTGACTTTGCTGTTGCGATAACATGGACAGTGTGTATTGATCCTAATAAGTTACCCAAGATTGTTTATCACCGTTTGACAGCTGAACTGTGATTCTGTCATGTCGCATCCATTTGATTTGACTTTTATGTTGTCTTATGTTTTTAACCATTTATTCAGTGTTATGCATGATAACCTTTTGTCACTACTTTTTGGATAAGTTTCAATTGAATTATTAAGGTAGATTATTGAGGTTATTGACATTTTATATCGTGTGAAAAATTTGTCTATATTGTGCCGCTTGAACCAAAATAAAAACAAAAAAAAATTGGTGATGAATGAAAAGTGGTTTTGTAAACGAATGGGGAAAATATGGTGAGGAAAGTTTTTAGTATGAATGTTAGGCTATAACAGTGAAGGAAGACCAAAGAAACGATGGATGGACTGTGTGAAGGCAGAATGATACGGCTAGAAAGGAAGAGTCTGCTCAGATGACGAGTAATTGAGAAGTATGGAAGATGAAATGCTGTACTGACCCCAAATATATTGGGATAAGGGCAGAAGAATGATGAGGATGAAGATGGTGATAGATGACAAATGCATTGGTTGAATGAAAAATGTATACATAGCAACTCGTTTCTTAGTTTCAGTAACAAAGAATACCAAGGAAAACTCAACTTATGTACCTACACAATAAACTTAAATATCTAATAATCAGTGAAAACGTCTGTAAAATATGATTCAGGCGTAGGTAGATATTCAACAAAAGTACTCCCAGAAGTTTTAGAGATTTTCCCAAACATAAGACAGGCGTGGTTTGGGTCAATTTCTTAAAAGTTATGACACTGTTGATATTTTATAAGCGCGAATACGTAATAATAATATTTTGATCATCTTCACAGCCTCAGGCGGTTTCACATGTTCGAGTTTTTGTTGGATTACATAAATATAATTAATAACATCACGCATGTAATCCCCGTAGAGTTATAAGGCAGAGGTGTACCTAATCGCTTACCCACATTTCGTAAGTTATGTTTAAGTCCCATGTAATAGGGGGTTAGAGTCCGTGGCTGCTACTGAGAAATTCCTGATGAAAAAACTCAAAAGCACTTTGCCCGACCCGGGAATCGAACCTAGGACATCATGCTCAGCAGTCGCGCTTTCGATCACTCGACCAACGAGGCAGCTATAATTAATAATCTGATTAATAAACTTAATAGAGTACTTAAAGATTAATTTACTCTCAAAATGTCTAACCTTGCCTTGACGTAACATAGAGCTTTAATATAATTTAATTAAGTACTTATAGTTTTTATGAAGCTAAAAAATTAAAGGTCTTAATATTTTGATGTGCCGACGCTTGCCACACCCTGTTAATAGCTCACCAGTACCGATCGATGATTTATTGGTCCATTAACATTCATTATTTATAATTTTACGCGGTGATTTAATTAGACATGTATTTATAAGTCTACCTTTTTTGTAATTAATAATTCAGAAATCACTAGGGCGTTATTGATTTGAAAGGGGAGACTAGAAATTCGATGCTATTAGAATGGTTTTTAGGAAAGAAAGTTCATGTTTAATAGTCCAGGTTCCGTACCTTTTTTTTTTCGGATGGAAAATCATCAAATGACTTCTCCCGCTCTGGGCAGAGCGGAAGGGAGTGTCAGACTTGTACTGACTAAAACCCATCCATGTTCCTTCCTTGCCCTTTGTGTTCCAGGGCCGCGGTATCTCTTTCGACAAAAAAGGTAAAAACGGAACCCTTATAGGATCACTTTGTTGTCCGTCTGTATGTCCGTCTGTCAAGACCCTTTTTCCCAGTAACGCGTGGAGGTACCAAGCTAAAATAATATCAAATACCCAAGTCTGCTACCCTCTTAGAGTAGTTAAAAAATCAAACTTGTAAGTAAACGCGATCTAAAGATAATAATATGACCGTTTATGACCCATATTTTGCGATTTCACAAGGGAATTAAAACATATAGGGCACTTTCCGTTGACCTAGAATCATTAAATTTGGCAAGAAGCAATGTCTTACAGCACATGTAAAGGAAAAAATCTGACAACCGTTAATATGTAGTTTAATAACAAAATACCTACAAGTTTATACGGAACCCTCGGTGCGCGAGTCCAACTCGTTTTGATTATTATGTTGTAGTTATAAAGTGCCCATCGCTTAATATCATGTAAGTACATGCTTGATTTTGTACACGACTTTTTTAGCGATGATTAGCACTGAGGGCGTTGAAGTGAATTTCTCTAAAGATTATATTGATGAATGTACTTTTAAGGCCCCCAACTGTGCCGGCTACGACACGCTTTTAGATAATTCAAACACGAGATCAGATATGTACTTAAGGATAATTTGTAAACAAGTTAATTTTTTGTACGATTTAAAATTAGCTTTTTTATGTGTCTAAAATTAACTTGTTTTGCGCTAACCTGACGGCAGATTTAATGAAGAGAACCGCTGCTTAGAGGAGAACCCTCTTTCCAAAAATTACTTCCTTCAATATAGATATTGATGACTCATACATATTTTGTTTTTTCTAAAATCCATATTTTAGGATGATTGACCCACCAAACGGAACCCTCGCATCGCATCGGATCGGAAAGGATACGAACGGATGCGGTAACAGCCGATCGCTTCCGGCAGGATGTCGACGCACACGATCGGTTCCGTACCGTCGCTTGCGAACGTATCCGTTCCTGCGCCTAGTCAAATAGTTTCATTCCTACCGTGTCGGATACGACGAAAGGCGAACGGGGCCGACCGCGCGTCGCAGCATACTTTCGGCTACGATCGCGTACCGCGGAAGATGCCGGTGGTCAAACTGATGTGAGCAGCTTGGTAATATAGACTTTTAACACTGTACACGATTTAATATCTTTTAAAGATTGTAAAATCCGTTACGATCCGATGCGATGCGAACCGTTTAGTGGAAATCATTCTTTAAAATTTCCACCACATGGTACACAATCCACCAACTTTGCTGTCAGATAAATCTTTATACCTCCTCTGGTAATAGCACACGTAGAGTAATAGCATATTGTACTACCTAGTATACCCAGTGTCGGCAAAAGAAGATTGCCACCGTTACCATTGTGAGAACATCATTTTGTTCTTTAGAGCTTTTGTAGGCTGTGGTATATACGTTTCTGTGTTAATGTACCAATTTCATCAATGTTACTGGCAATGGGCTCGGCCCTATTACCTACATGAAACTTTAATACATATAGGCGCCGAAATGAGCTTGTACTACTAAAAAAAAATTGATACCGTTTTTTTAGTAGTCCAAACAGTCTTTATTTTTCGGCATTTACATTCGTAACTATCACTCTAGTCTTATAGTAACAAAAAAAAGTGAACACAAATGTAAAAAAAAAAAAAAAAAAATGATTAAAAACAATGTTTGGACCCGGTTTTTAAAGTTCATGTTTGACTCGTTTAGATACGCGCAGAAGCGCCAAAAGATTTAGATATACGTGAAGTAACATTGATACGGATTTTTGTTATTATCAAGATAATTATATATGTATAATATCCTACTATAATACTACAAATGCAAAACTTTGTGAGGATGGATGAATGTTTGTTACTATTTCACGCAAAAACTACTGAACGGATTTGGATGAAATTTGCAAACAGATAGTTTATAACCTTTTATCCCTGTAGTATGATCCCGTGGGACAATTACCAAATTTCACGCGCAAAATTCAAGAGTGGCGATCACGTACCGGAAGACGTTGCGTTAGAAGGCCTCTCACTAGGTGGACCGATGACCTGGTGAAGGTTGCGATCCGCTGGATGCGAGTCGCACGGGACAGGTCAATGTGCTGACTTGGGGGAGCCCTATGGTCCAGTGGACGTCTTCCGGCTGAAATTATGATGATGATGATGACCCTACCCATTGGGGATCACAGGTGTGATGCCAATGCAACCTTACCTGACACCATCATTGGTTCAATGTCCACATGTGTCCACTGCCCCCATTCTTCGTAACAAATAAGTAATGACCGCACCACTTTCTTCATCATTATGTCACAGCTACACTATCTGACTTAACTCGATCAAGTTCTTTCAATAAACTGGTTCAACCTGAATTTGATCACAAGTTTGTGTGAGCTCGTAAATTAACGAAACATTACTATATGTAATATGAACGTAATTTTGTGGTTTTGATCAGTAATTTGTAAGTATTAAAGATTGAATAAAATTTAATGGTTTGTTGAGTACAATATCGACGATAAAGTTTGGTAATTTTAGTAAGTACTTTGTAATTGATTTGATTGTGGCAAGTGGTACTTAATATTAAAATAAAAGAATAGAGTCACCGCACCGGTTAAATAATACTAGATTATAATTATATAGATAGTGGTCGTAAGCGCCACTGCAGGTCCTGGGTTCGATTCCCGGGTTGGGCAAAGTGCTACTAGATTTTTTTATCAGGAATTTCTCAGTAGCAGCCACGGAGTCTGGATTCGTGCCTGGTTGATGGTACTAGGACGCGTAGATTAATATACAATAGCCACGAAAGTAAAGAAAGATAGTAGAAATAAGAATCGACATAAAACTAAATAAGGTAGGTACCAAAATAGGTGTGAATTTACCTATTTATAAATAAGTTTGGTAAAGGAAACGGAAATAAAACAATGACCAGCTAATCTAATTCCATGGTCTTAAATAGAGGGCGGATATGAAGATGACACCTTACATAATAAAATTTGCCTAGTTAACAGTAATAAATAACTCAGAAACCAAAAGATTTAAAGTTGCAACACCAAGTTGTGTAACACAAAAATATCTTGTTGAACTCAAATACGGAAGATATGAAGATGTAGACACATTAACATTCATGTTAAATATTTGATCATCATAATCGATATTAATGAAAATAAGTTTTGAATATTAGAAAACGAGAAATGTAATAACTTTTTATGCCAGAGATGAGAGTTTGGAAATTGAGATGCTCCCCTAGCTAGTGCATCCAAATGTTTATAGTGTATTCTTTTGGGCAGTCGCTCCATGTAAAACTCATGTATTCAAGTGTAACTGGTTTGACTGGAAGCCGATTCCAACATGGTAGGAAAAGATAGATAGAATATTATTTATTATGTATACCATACAAATTTTAATTTACATATAAGAAAACATTTGACTTAGGATGACACAACAGGCGGACTTATCGGTAAAAGCTATCTTTCCATGGCAACTTTTGGATCTTATAACTTAAGTATCCGAAAAGTTATAGAGCTAAAGAGCTTTTATTTCTTAATGTTATTACTGATCTAATATTAGCCCAAAATATAGGGTCATGTTTGATTAAAAAAAGCCCTTTATGTCTTCAATCTTTTCGTCCCATAATATTTCTGCTTTGTGAAATTCGGACCTAAAAATACGTTTCATATTTTATCACCGCGATTACGATATGAGGTGTGAAGTTGTATTCTATATCCAGACCAGGGCGTGAGAAACTGATCAGGGTCAGATTATCCATGACAAGAGTCTGTAGGATATTGTAAAATAATTGTCCATTATTAAAAAGTTTAAAGCTGTTAAAAAGGCAAAAAGAATTGGGAAAGACGAAACAAAACTTCGATCTGATTTTAAAACTCTTACTAATAGGCTCCCAAATATTTATCTTTTGCCAAATCGACCTTGCAAAGTGAAAGAAGGTACATCTGATCGAAGGTGAACTGTTTAAGAAAATGAAAGTAGACATACCGTAACACGTAATTGCATACTTGTATTAGGCCCACGCTGCATTTCATAAGAATCTTGAAACCTTTCTCTGGTACGTCCTTATGTGCGATGGGTAACCTGGCTAACATGGCTTTACCTTCTTCTTCTTTCGTGGTAAGATTTGTTTAAAATTTTAGGGCGCAGTATGTGGCTACGTTAATCGCGGCGTCCTTGGCGTCTTTTAGGTTCTCTACAGTGTAGGTGTTGGGACACTTCGGACACACCAGCCAGTGGTTCATCGTCTAGTCCACTGAAAAAATAGACTTCATGATTTACCTCTTCCCATTTTCTTTCGGTATTTATCACAGGGTTATTAATGAATCAACATCATGATATAACAACACTAAACGTATCATATTATCACTATGGATACTGCTGTCATTATTTTCCCAAACAATGCACTCAATGATTGTTGATTGGTCATCTTCGTTTTCAACACCTTTCAAATTACAGGTATCATTGTCTTCAACTACAATAATTGTAACTGCTATTTTTATAATGTTATTTGTTTATAATAAACAATCATTATAATTGTCATCATCAATTGCTCCCTCTATTGTTACATCACTGTTTTTGTCATTAGTGTTTCTTATGTATATCGCACTGTCACCAAGAGAAAGCGCGACTATATGAATGACGTGATTGTTTTTGGGTCTGATCTTTACTTTAATTGGGACTATGTTAGTAACTATTAGTTTAACTAACTATGAAACTGTAAATTGGATCTCAGTAAGATTTTGGTTTATGTAGTGAGCTAATATGATACTTAAATCTAGCGGTATTTCTGCCTACGCACCGATATCTTTTTTATTAGTAGTTTAGATTCGATCACTATTAGGCGTAACATTCTGTTCACCAAAACATATAATAAAAAGGTGCCTTAAACGAAGCCTGATGTCAGCCGGCAAAACACCCATTTTGTGTTGTTTGTTCTGTTCATGAATAATACAAAAAGGAATTTAGTAAACGCAAACTTCATAATTGTTAGCTTTCATTCGCTCACAATAGCAACAAAACTTTCCGAGTAGATAACAATCAGAAACAATTAAACAACAAACAGAATGTCAGTCAGACAGACATTTTTAATGGAACCTGAATATCGAGAATTAACCTCGACTCTAGCAAAAAAGTAATCAATCGCTTTACTAATTTCTTAACGGTTTTCTACGAACATGAGAATACCTTTGAAACCACCAGTGGTGCTAAGTAGGTAATTATTTTTATTGTTCGTTTGGCTTTAACTCCGACCTTTGAGAAGTTTCCGTTACTCGTCCCGTCGCGTTTATGGCAATAGCTCTTCTTAATCGCACTATAGGTGTTTAGAAAACGTAAATTAATAGATCAAATGTATTTTTCTATTATTTGATTGGGTTAAAAATATCTATAGTAGTATATTCTGATGGCAGTCATGATATGAGATTTTATGGCCATCATTCTTTACGACTGCCCATTTGCTGTCCATAAAACGTCGGATGAATATTAATTTGATACAAAATATCGGTAGCATCGTACTTTTGGTTAATAGAGTGTTTTATTATAGAGGTGGTTATGTTTATTGAAATATTGTTATTTAGCTTGTTGATGGTTGAATTGTGGGACAGTATTTGATATTTCTGTTAGTAGAGAGGTCACTAACGCAATAAGTCTAAACTGCGGAAGAACTGAAGTCGTTATGAGGATATTATCACGATTTTCTGCTCTGGGGTTCATTCAACATTCTCTTTGACATCTTGTTTGCTGTTTGGTGTAGCTAGGAAAAACAAATTGAGCAATAAACGGACAACTAAACCGAACAAAACTACCAATTGAAGAACAGACGCATGTTCCGTTCTCAAAAAGTTTCTTTGCTCCTTCATTACGTTAAATAAAATCTAAAGGCAAATACCTAGTTAGAGGTAAAGGGCGTTAACACTAAGATACGAGAGTAACCAGCATACTCACTATGAAGGGCACGTGGGTTTGGTTAGGGGGATACATGATGCTTTCGACGACGTAGTGTACCGGCCCTTTCAGCCTGAAGGTACGCTTACGCACCTTAAATACGTCTTGGTCTAGCTATCTATAGGTACTATCTATAGATATTATAAAGAGGTAAAGTTTGTAAGTTTAGATGTAGGGCATAGTCTTCGGAATTACTAATCCCCGCGCGTATACATTATTAGCATTAATAAAGTTCACTTCTATAAAATAAACCTTCATTGCTGTTTTACAATTACTACAGTTTATTACATTTGTTACTGACGATCGTTTTTTCCAATAACAGCTTGTCCTTCGACAAAGGCCTCCTCCAAAGACCATTTTGGATCAGCAACTCTTTTGAGATTACCTTCCCAGCGTTTCATTTTTCGACCTTTACTTCTTTTACCCAAGTGTACTTCTAGTATGATAATCAGTAATGTTCGACTGATAAGCATCTTAATGATACGCTATATGTCACGGTAGATTATCGTGATCAAGTTCTGGCCCAAATAGCAACCCACATTCCACCTTTTAATATCCCATATGCAAATTCTTACCTAATGACAGATTATAGGGCCATTCATCATCATTTAGTAACTGATTCAAAAGTAGGCGTAACAGTTCCCTAGGCTTCCGATGCAGATGATGAAGTTTCAATTTTACTCAAAGCCATATATTTATATGGGAACTTTGGAAATTCGAGCCATCTATAAAAATTTTACGTCTCGACACTTCGTTAAAGATGCAAGGTATATACTTTTAGAATGTTTATGTGTGTGCATTATCGATTCCGAGATCGGCTCGCGCCATAGACTAATCATTTTCCGAGTTCTCTAAATCATAAAAACCGGTATACTCTCGTTTACTACGTGAAACTTATCTGTGGTATACCCAAAATGTAGGTAAGGGGCCGAACTTGCTTATTGATGGTACCGGGTCTCGTGGCCTGACTGACCAGATTGAATATTTTTTTCTAATCTATCTTATGACCTCCATGAACTCTCACCGAAGCGTTCAGTGGGCCCTTTCAAATACAAATTAATGCTTTAAAATTACTAGTAAGAGAGTGTCAATTAGCGGAAGTAATGCTCGTGGCAGGGATTTATCGGTTTAAGTTGATTGATTGGATATTGATACAAAGCTGCCGAAAGCACTTTGTCAACTTGGATCAGGGGTTGGTGAAGACACTTGTTGAGTTTATCTCATTAATTTGTAATGAAGAATCAGAATATTATTAAGTCGGTTCCAAAATCTTGCTGTGTGCCTGGGCTCATTAATTTGAAGAAGTAATATTTCTAGCAGCGATGTAAGCCGCATCTGCGATGTATATGTCTACTTGAAACAAATAAGGCACTTTCTAAAAACTGTTCCCATAAGTGTTAATAATAGATATGATATCAACGACCTAAACTGTAGTCACAATATTGACAATAACAACATGGCAACGATGGTCTACCAACAAACAAACAATACATCAGGTAGCACCCACGGTAGCACAAGATTGTAGATAACTTTACAAATCTATCATACTTAACACAACGTATCCATAACAAATGGCCATAGAAAATACCTAAGCTCCATTGTATAAATCAAGCTTCTTTTAGATATGCAAATGTTCGGAAGTTGACTCCCATCATCGGAACAATAAAATTAATAATAAGCAATCAGTCAGACTATTGACAACCGTATACTTTGTCAAAGGCCCAAAGGCCCGATAGTTAAGACAACGCCCAGGGCCACAAAACAACGAAAACCACGTTATCTTGAAACCCTCTAGTGGCACTACTTGCTAAGACAAAAGTTAATACTCCAACAAATTCAGAACTTTCGAAATCAGTTCCATATTTCACCATGGCTCAAGCTAAACTGGCTAAATAGAACGTTAGGACGGTGGATAACCCATGACCTTCCCATACATTTAGTGGCGAAGACAATTCACACCTACGTGACAATAATGCGCGAACATCTCTATTGATTATGGTCGTTTTAGAATGATTGATAGGATTTGGACGCCAGAATATGGTAAAAGGTTTGACCCTTTGTTGGCTGCTGAGTTTAAGATGGTGATAACTTTTGAGCTTACTTCTTTGATGTTCACGCTCAGATTTTGTTTGAAAGAGTAGAATGGAATGAACTAGATTAATTTTATTATTAATTTAAATGAATGCTAGCTTGTCTTGGACGAATTTTCTTCTTTTTGCACTCGTCTTATGTTGCTTGGGGTCAGCAAAAAATGTTTTACTCTTCCGTTCACCTCAGTCAATACCCAGACGTTGCTCGTGTCCACTTATTTTTCACATATATCGCCTTCGCACTCATCACCTACTGTTTTTTTAAATATCTTACTTTCTTAATTTCTTACTTACCGCCATATTTCGTTCATAACTTAGCGACAAACCTGTAATATCCAAAGACAATATTATGTTTGTATAGTATACCTAAATTTCATGACCATGGCCAGCCCCATCGTTCACCTCCATATTATATTTATCTATATCCATATGTTTGTCCATTTTTTTATCAAGGATTCGCTTAACTTTTATGATACTTGTATCACTTTCCGAACTATTTTTGTTTACTATTGTATTGTATTGTATTGTATTGTATAACGGGCATGATGTCCCCAACTCCACGTCCAAAGCGTGTATTTAGCGTACGGGTGGGAAAATTATTCGATCCAAACCAGCTCCCCGAGAAAGGCCAGCAACTCCTTGGTCTTTTGTCTACTATAAATGAATGTGAAAAAAATGCAGTAAAGTGCCCACCATAGAGTTTCTTGTTTCCTAAGTTGTGACCTGCCTGACGATTTCTCTACGAGAGATCTTAATAGCCTATGAACAGAAAAATCCATATTGTTAACTAAACCCTGTAGGCCTAACCTATCGTTTTCTAACCGGAAGGCATATGTCGTGGTGTCATCGTTAGTTAAAAGGTAGAAGCCAAGGTTAAGGTAGATTCGTATAATGGCATGTAATTTGTCTGTCTTTTAATAAATGACTTGCACCAATAACAAAAAAACACATGGAAAAAACGTTGGTTTCGATAAATGGTTCTCCATCATTTTAATGATATTCAAACACATAACGTTTTGTCTTGTTAGGCCTCCGAAATTATGGTCGAAATTATAAATATGTTTGACCCGTCGAACAGTTTCGTTTTAAAATTACAGGATACAGTGTTGGCTCTACGTCGAAACGAAAGTTGTTGCATAGTTATGCAGATATTTTGTAAAAGTTTCAATTTATTCTAAGCTGGAGGTTGGTAAAAGTGGATTTTAGCGAAAACTGTAATTTCGGTGTCGTGTAACTGGTTTTATTTAATTTCCGAGTTCATATGAATAATTAATATTTCGATACTACGATTTCGAAAGCGTTTAAAATATTCAGTCGTGATATTTTCTCTCTCGCGTTCATTTATGTTTCTAACATTAATCATGAATATATTTTATTTTACGTTAATTTTAGCAGAATGTTTTGGTTTCTTATTATAATTTGTGAAGGTATAATTAAGTCGAGTTTATAACACTTTTTAATGATTTATCTTTTTATATTTCCAGATGATGAGGAAAACAGCTGTTCAAGGAATGGGCGAAAACAAATCTCTTCAAAACAATGCCATCTGGCGGATAATTACAAAATGACAAACAAAGCTTATCTTAGAATTGGTTCATTGTTGGAGCGCGAGATGGCGCGGGTGCTGGTTCTGATCATGGCGGTCAGCGCGGCCGGAGCTTCTAGCCCCGTTGAAGAGGTGGCGCTGGCGAACATCACCAGGTCTGCCAGTGGCGATTATTTTTCTCTCAAGGGTAAGTTTTACTCTTCTGGCATAGTTTCATAGATACTAACACGGTTTTCCTAGCCAGCTGTTATTAAGAGACAAACAGCGTAGTATTTTTTTTGTAAATACCGGTTGAACCTGCATGCCGTAGTTCAGGGCCATGTTGCCGTAGATCATAAACGACTCATCATCTCCGTCCTTCCAGGGTCAGACTGCGGCCCGACCCGATGCATGGAGGTGTCCCATGGCACCGCACTGGCAGCCATCGGAGCTGACGACAGCGGTTGTCGGTGCCAGTGTCGCCGAGAGACTCCCGCCTTCCGCGAGGATCAGCACATCTGTGTCAATCATATTGACGGTAAGTGTACAATCGAAGAGTACTGTCAACTTCTAAGTTAGTCGTGAACACGAATGTTTTGAGTTGATGTCAGTTTCACTAATCAAAATGTTAGGTTGTCGACTACCTGGATACCTCCAAATGTATGGTTATGTTAAAGAAACAGTCTCTTTTGAAGTGAACACTTCTTTAGCATCGTTGTGATTTGAAAGTCGATGAAACGAAAAAGCGACAGTAAAAAGAGACAGAGACATAAATTCATAAGATTTAACGTGAGAGAAAATGAGATAGGAAGCATTATACAGTGTTTATCTCGAAGCCAAAATTTTTGAAGGTTTCAGTTCTACCACGTGTGAATTGTTTCTACACGAACTATCTTTTACCAATTATTCTACAAGAATGTGTTGGTAACCGAAGTGAATGAACGTCATCTGGATAACATATGAACATAGGTCTCTAACAATTCTACCTAAATTACTTTAATCGTTGAACACATAGATCATGTCAACGTTCATTCAACTTAATTATCACAATGGAAATAATGGCATAGGGCCTACTAGGATGTGACCTTTTCAGGGTCTAAGTCAGGGTCAGATGAGGATAAATTGCAGGAACTATCACACAACACACTATCACGCGGTTTGCATAGACAATGAGAAAGGGTCAGATATGGGCTCAGAATATCTGTCATTAATGAGAACAATGTACCTTAGCGGTGCACACCTTACCTGCAGGAAATGATGGAAATTACATTAATCTCTATGAGGACTTCATTAAGGAGCATTATCAAAATATGTATATCTAATCTACCATCAAATACTTTTTCTTGATAGATTATTGTATTAATTTGTATTTTCTTTTTTTTTTAGAATGTCTGATGGCTAGCTTTGGGCGTGGGGCGACGAAACCTCAAATCCCCTTCGTTTTCTTACCTCTCAAAGGACAAATAATTTATCCCTCAAAAGAAATCATTTTTACTGGTAAGTAAAAGAATAAAGTCACCTGTTGCACAAATCGCAAGAGAAATTCAAAAATATATTCCGATACCGGGAATCGAACCCGAGCCTCCTGGGTGAGAGCCAGGTATCCTAGCCACTAGACCATATCGGATATGTAAGGCCAGTTGAATTTACAGTTTAGCTTCCACAGCAATATTGATCTAATTATAAAAAATATTTATCTTTTTTTTTTAACAAACATTTTATGATAATGTTGATCTTTTTATGACACTGCAATATTGATATCGTTTATTTTATAAAACGAGTTTATCTAATGTCAATATAATGAATCAGCGAGACCTTCAAATAGCTATTTGGAGGTCATAGCAGCAAATAAACAAATAAAGCATGTTCCAATAATACACTTTAGATGTCGAAGACGCGATATGCGCGGTGACGAGCGCTCAGTACCTGTCCTCTTCGGGATGGGTCACCCTCCGTGATCTGATCGACAACGACGTCCCCTTCGGACTGTACCGGGATGAGGGGAGCACCTTCTTACAGGTAATTTTTTTAAATCTTTTGTACCATACCCCGTTTACAGAAAGCTGCCGAAGTATTATAATTAGGCTTTGAACGGAGGGGCCGATTCAAGTGACCATAGATAATGACCCTTTTGGGTTAAATAAGGTCCCTACACTGATTTCTTGGTGTAATTCTAGTATTTGTTACACACTCATCGGAAAACCAGTAACAAAATGATCGGCAATCAACTCACAAAGTACAAACAGCAAGGCTTTTATGACGACAATCTGGCTATGGAAGATATTACTGCTTATAAACATCGACGGCTAGAATTTTAGGGAAGGCTTATAAAATAAAACCTTATATGGGCACGGAAACATTAAACACAAATTAAAAACGTATAAGAGGGAAAAAATGCCGCAGAAGCTCATTCGATTCACAACGTAGTCGTGCCACCCAAGTAGAAAACAACAATACCTGAGTGCACCGAGAGCACACCCAAATGTTCATAAAACTTAACAAATAAGGCAATTATTTTCACAAGTTTATTGGAAACTTTTTAAAGAGGAAATTAAACGTGTACCTTCTAAGCGGGAAATAATTAAATTTTGGTAAAATTATCCAATCTTATGCAACCGCTGCGTTTGCTGAGATCTTTATCGTAAACAAGAACAATATGATGCGGAGCAGTTTTTTGGGAACACGGATAGCGAGATTCAATTGCAAGATTAGACTAACAAAAAAAGAAAACAAAATTGAGTAATGTGATATTTTATTTTAATTTCAAAAATGTATTATTCAAAATATGGTGTCCAAGCATACCTAGCAGATAATCGCGATGATTAGAGTTCAGTATTTACTACTGAGTTCACTGACAGTCGACCACTTTTCAACCTTATAACTAAGGGCATAAGGGTAACTCTTAGATAAGGACGCGATATGACGGTCTGCCATAGCCCATTACTTTATGGCAAACCGTCAGTGAACGGTAGTACCTGAATCAGTTAAGCTTTTAGTTTCAATCAAGTGTCATTTTTGAGCATGATTCTAAAATGCAGTTCTTAATCGTCGCAGATATGCACTTATCTTCTGTTGATATCTCCATAGTCAGTTAAATGGAGCACATATAATTGATGGAGCTATCTGTTTGCTCATCTGTCACTCTTTTAATCCTGAAATTGACGTGGAAAGTTGGCTACAGGTTTTGTGTTTATTATCTCAAGCGGACAACACTTGCTCTTGATAATTTTAAAACTGGTATACTTACTTTAAAAAGCAAAAGGTGAAAATTGATGTCTAGCTGGTTATAAAAGTAGGTAATCTAAATAATAAAAGCTTAAAAAAAATAAAAAAAATATTGTATAAATAAATAGCGCACTGAGATGGCTGGTTCGAGGTGGCGCACGAAAAAAGTACCTGGAAAGACATGGGATATATTTGCCTAGCAGTGGGACATTAACGCCTAATAAAAAAAAAATGTTAATAAGTGAGATCTAGAGCTTCATATTAAAACATATTTGTATTCAAGATGATTTCGATTATCAGCCGGAATTTACGGTTTCAAAAATTCATGAACCATGCAATATCTACAACAAAAAGACACAACTAGCCTTGTCTATCAAAATAAACAGTATCGCAATTGATTGAAAATAGCAAAAATGTTTCTCTCTCGCCCCCAAAACATGGGACTCAAACATAAGTGTAGAAATGTGGGTGTAGTATCAGGTTCACCTCTGCCTAACCCTTCAGGTTACGTTATTCTTTTTTGTTTTTTTATTTATTTATTTATGTACACACAAAATGCTTCTATTCTATTCTTTTATTTCTTTCTCAACGTACCCTTTCTTTTCGGTCAGAAGACTAAAGTGCCACATCTTGCAACCAAAGTGCAGGCGATAACATCTGGGGTCTGGGGGCAGCTATACTAAATCCATAACGCGGTTATGCACACGCGTCGAGCACATAAATGTTTATCTTGTGTCGGACTGCCGGACCGACAACCGGTCCGCTTGATAGCCAAGGACGACTTCACTTTAAACACTAGTGTTACTGGAAGGAATAAGTTTGACAGTTGCACCTTTACACTTGATAAAAAAGGGATTAAAAATGGTGGATGTAAGATCAAAAAATTACTACTGAAGTCAAGAAATATTTTGACTCATGAAAACAGTACGTGAAACTAGCTAATCTTAATATGGTTATGTAATTAAGTGGATATTAAAACGCACCTATCATCACGCAGTCGTCAACCAAGCATTCTGTACATCAAACTAAATAACCCTACTTACGCAAAAAATACTTTGACTTTTTTTGGGGTGAAAAATCACGTTTTACTGTAAAACTGCAAACAAATCAAACATTGTGCAAATGTGCATGTTGTGATGGATGCATTGAATAGTAAACGGGTCATGGAGGTAGTAAAGTTATACCTAACCTTAAAAAATAAAATATAAAAAAAAAACTTGTGAAATAGTTGGAACTTTGACCTCCAATATTTCCGTAACTAGAAGTTTCCAAGGTATGGTCCAGGCGAAAAAAAATATTGTAATGACGAGGAAATCAAGTGCCTTTCGGCATACACGCTTTATACTAAAAAGTAAAAAAAAATCAAAAGTTGCGCTGCCTTAGTTCGTCGTGTTCATTGAATCATAATGGTTACGGAGAACTTGTACTTAAAATTTTAAGTGCCTTACCTATTGATAATTCAAATATGACGTACTTTTTCTGATGAATTTAATTCTAAAATTTGGAACATATCCAGGGTTAGTCATATACTGAACTAAAAAAACTTGTTTAAATGAGAGTATCTTATATTTTTTTGCTGTAAAATCTTTGTGTGGTCCTTTTAATTGGTGCGAACGTACAAAGTAGCAATAACATAATTAATTTTGGGCTCACGATTTTAATTAAGTATTATAAGATAAGATATGGAATCAAAATCTGAATAAAAAGAATAAGGTCTTTGAAATCCCAATCAAATCTACTCTTGCTTACGTTTCAATTACCCAACATCATTTTTTTCTTGCCCTTCTGTCAATTGATTTGGGATCGACATAGCATGTCTTTTTCTTCCATACTTCTCTAATAGCTCATCTCAGTAGCCACGCCTTTTCAATTCATGTCTTTTACACAGTCCATCAATCGTTTCTCTGGTCTTACCTGTTAATTAACCATTTGTACAATTTTACATTGCCTACTGTTCGTAAAAGATTTAAACTGTCTGGTTATAAATATTTGAAGACTCCACGTGTGAGGTTTCCCAACATTAAAATATACAACAACATTAGGAATATTTTATATTCCTGAAATACAAGTTACGGCTACTTGGCTACGATAAAACGACATCCCGAATCATCGGGTGTCGCACCATAGCTCAGATCGTATCTCTAATGTTGAAGAACTGTCCACGTACAGAGAAATGACAGATATATATTGCTAGCTTTTTTCCTAGTACTAGGTCCTAGCAGAACCGGTACGGGTAGTTATGACCTGGATGATGTAAAGCATGATTCGGAGAAGTTCTCGGTTTTATTTTGATGGTGGGTTTTCAAAATAAGCAATCAAAGTCATTTAAAGCATTCAAAAATGTAAACCATGATATCAAAATCGATTTGGACGTTATACTTAATAAGCAAATTAAAGAGCTACATAATAATTAAGATATATAAAACATGTCTGATACGTAAAACAAAAAGGCACGAGCCAATTCTGATAATGAAATCAATATTGCCAATGTCGATACTGCGTAATGAATGAACATGCACGTACATTGGAATAATCCAGTTCCATCCACCAATCTTTATTACTTTGATGTCGATATCAAGATTGAAATTAAAATAACACATTTCAATGTTTATCAGGAACAGAAGTTTTGACGTTGACTTGACGGCAACGATCGAAGTGTCTCCGTAAAATTTTTAATAGTATTATTTAATGAAAACGATAATCGCGTTAACGACAATCGTAACTTAATAAACTATCATAAAAAACAGTCATTTAATTTCTTGATATAAATGGAATTAGCAACGGGATATATCGTCATGAAGATATTATCTTGTGCTCAACATTTTTACGTAATTTTTGGGCGGTCTCGACAAAACGCTACAGTTTTTTTAATTCATCAATCGAGCAAATGTCCGCCTCGGACGGGCGCGTGTTGAAATGCTACACGGACCCGATGCAGTGCCAGATAAACACTAAGGCGTCAAAGGAGCGATTTGTATAATATGTCCAAATACTTCGCATTTAGATCTGTTCACGGTGATAAAGTTATAAGATGGATTTGCATTTCCATTTTGCTTTCTGCAGGTAAACTCGACATTATGTTAACAAATGTACACAAACGTTTTTGGGCGATTCATACTTTTTATTTCTTTAAGCTTTATATTTATCAAGTGATTTGTAACCAAAACTCACGTCTGCTTAGTGACAAATGCTGCAACGAATTGCACCTGATAACTGTTGATTTAATCTGCTTAAAGTTGCGGTCCGAGAACATAAAGGTGCAAAGCTTAACGCAATTTTTTACATCTTTAGATCGCATTATAACATTTTGGAACAAATATCTGAAATGATGTGGAAAATCGTTGCAATTTATTTGACAGTGGCGCGGGTCGGCGGCACTGCACGCTCGACTGGAGGGTCGCCTGGTGGCCGCTCATGTTCTGTGCTCCTCGACTACTCCCTCACACCTTGCTGCTAGCTGTGCAGCGTTCCGCATCGCAGGCGCAACACAAAACGCTTTGCTGGGTGAGTCATACACACCATTATAACTGATTATGTGTAAAATTAATGTAACTAATCGTTTAATACTTATGTGAATACCAATATGTGACTCATCCACAGATGTACGTTCAATACCTTTCCACGCTGGTGAACTGGTGACGACAGAATCAGCATCGCAGAATCAGGGACTCAGTGTTCTGGAGTCGCTGGCAATCGGCGTATGCGTGCTTTTACTGATCTTCGTGTATGCAGCTGGAATTATTTTCTATGTGCATTACAAGCAAAGACAGAAAAGGAAAGAAAAGGACCCGGAACTAAATCATTCAAACACTATGTCTACTGATAACGGGTCCCTTGAGTCTCGAATCGATATGAGCAATGTGGTGAGATTTCTTTTTCGGATTCTTTTTAAAGCAAACAACGTTTCTTTTTGCCAATTTACTAATATTGCGGTCTTTATAGATGTTGAAAACCAATCCGTTGTTAAAACTGAACGGTATGGGCGGTGACTTTTTACATGATGGAGGCTTTTCTGATGGCAGTGAACGTACTGAACACTCTCTCGATTCGTCGTCCAATAACACACACACTCATAATTCTATGCATAAGGTTGGTAATGCAACGGAACCATGTTAAATAAAATAGTTAACGATAAAAAAATAAAATAACAAATATTTATATTTAAATTTTTAGTTTCAGAAATTGAATGCCAACTCAGTGATATCAGCAATGGTACACTCTCGAAGAAAAAAGACTCTCAGGCCATCCATAAGGCATGCTAATTCACCTGAACGAATGAACGAACGTTTCCAAAGACGTTCTGCATCTCCCGATACCCTGGAACGCGCACCACATTCAGAACTATCCATTGTAGACTGTACTATGGAAAATAACTATAACGCAAACCGACACCTGCCATCTTCAAATGGAGACTCTTCGTATAGAAAGAAATTATATTTCAATCCAGTCTTTTTTGAAACCGAACTTCTCAAGGTAAGATTAAGTACATCATTTTAACAAACTGTTAGTTACAAAGGGCAAGTTTTACAAAAAAAATATTAACATTTTAATTATTATTATTGCAGAATCCACCACCCGCAGCTGTTGAATTTTTGAGTAAAATTCGAGAAGTAATGTGTGTCGCTAAAGAAAAAATGACATCAAAACGATTCATCCCTATATTATCAGATATTCCTGAAGAAGATATGTATCACGCCATAGATCTAGGTTGGGACATTCCTTGCGCACGACGTGGTCGCAGATTCAGTGCAATTAGTCTTAAACAAGAAAACAGTCGTAAAACCGCTGTTTGTGGAGGATGCCCAGGATGCGATAATAACGCACGACCACACAAAGTAACCCTCACTAGGTCTAACTCATGTAAGTCATGTGTTAGTGAAGACTATAAACAGAGAATAGTAAGAAAATGGTTGGACGAAGTACCGTTAACAGACAATAACTCGAAACCCGTGAAGTCGGTAGCTAAGGTCAGTGGAACCCCAAGAGCTGTTGAACCCAAAAAGAAAGAAGAAATGCGTCCTAAATCAGCTGAATTGATTAGAACTGAGACGCCTAAACCTAAAGTTACTGAAACTAAACCTAAAGTAATAGAAAAGAAATCTAAAGTTACAGAAACCAAACTCAAAATTACGGAAACGAAACCTAAAGTTACAGAAGCTAAGCCAAAACTTACTGAAATAATTACTAAAGAAAACATTCGTGAATTAGAACCTAAGGAAAACTTTACTAAAGAACTGTGTCTACAAGAAATGAAAATTATAAGTAAACCAATCAATCCGAAAGAAATTGAAATTATACGAGTAACTTCAGTTCCAGACCTCAATGGATTAAACAACATAGTGAATATCAACGAAGCAGACAAAATATCTAAACCAGTTGCCTCAACTCCACCTCAAGAGAAGAAAAGTCCATCTAGCCACACATCAAGACGAATTAGGAAGAAACTTCCTCCACCTCCACCACCCCCCGTAAATCCACCAGAGTCTCCTAAAGCAGATGATGAAGAGGCACCAATTCCACCGGAAGTCAAAGTAAAGATGGAAGCAGTCATACGTGAACTGAACACTTGCAGACGTGTGGAGCCCGTAGAAATAGAAGAAATTAAAATGGAAACTATTGCTCCGATAGCACCTAGAATAGTTATACCCGTAATAGCGGCTGATAACCATTATTACAGTGATGATAATACGCTGTCTATTAGAAAGAAAAGACAAATTTACGGAAGTCAAGATAACGTCATGGAATTTGACAGTTTGGAACGTAGCATGATGAAGCAGCGAAGGTTCTCGGTCGCCTGTGGACCCGAATTATTCCATAATGATCGATTTGAACATGGTCAGAATCTACTTGATACTAGGGAACGGCTTACCAGTAGCTGGCTTGATGTGAAAAAGGCTGTCGAAAAACCTCAAGTCTTTAATCAGAGTGAAGTTTTTGTTGACACTATTGAACCCATGTACAACAATATTGATGATCTTTCAAAGCCTGGTCCATTAACCATACAAGTGCGCGGCTCTCCAATAGAAAGCAGACGTAACTTTGCCAAAGATGATTTTGATCCCGATACTCTTGACAGACGTGACACAAAGAAACGCGTTGAGAAAATACTACTAAAATCAGCTGGTAGCTTTAAGTATAAGTCAACGTCTTCAGAAAGTGAATCATGCAGGAAATCTCCAATAGCTATTACGACACGAAAGATTGGCAACCTGAGACAAATATATGAAGCTAAAGCAAAGGCGCAAGAGGAAGAGATTAAGTTCTATAGCAGACGTGGAAGCATTGCTTACGGTCAGGACCTACAAGCATTCATGAGATCTGGTAAAGCGCCAGATTTGATCAGGCACATCGAAGGACAAAAAGACCCTAAGCCACCTATACCACCAAAACAACGCCGAGGATCTGATTTATCTCCGAAATTCTATAGTTCAACTCGCGAAAGCCCGCCTGGTGATCGCCGCAGGATGATTGAAGATAGAGATAAATTCCCAGGGTATACAAGACTTGACAACTTGAATGCTCGCCGTTCCGGACGACGATCTGCCAGGACCAGATCTCGAAGAACTGATCTAAGAAAGCTATATAGAACTGAAGACTCCGGGTATATGAGCACCGACTCAAACGAATCTAAATGTAGAGCGAGGTATTTGATGCAGTTGAAACCAGTGAAGACTTCAATACCAGAACCTGTTCCAGTACCAGCTGTTAGAACGGCTGTTGTTAAAACCACTGTACTACCGATCGAGTCCGATACAGATGATTTAGAATCATTGTGTGATGGAAGAAGCGAATCTGGCGGAGAGAGTGTGGAGACAGATTCTGTGTTCTTTGGAAACTTCGATGATTCAAAGGAGATTTTCGCTGAGTTAGGACTCGGCGCTTTTGAGCCTCAAGGTAAAATGATGCAGAGTCATGAGCAAATTGATTCAGGGTTTATGGGGGAGACTAATATAATTTTAAGCGGTGACAGCGACTCAGAGCACAGGAGTGTCATATCGATAATGACAGGACACGACGGTAGATCGTCGGCTGCATCGATTAGTAAATTGGACGACGCCCCTTATTTACATACCATAGAGTGCTGAGTAAATGTATAAAATATATAAATATAGATGAATTTGTTCGTAACGATTAGTAATTACGAGAATATCGAATTGTAATGAGTAACATTAATTATCACGTGTAATAAATAAGATTTGTTATTAAATCAATAAATTGATGTTGAAGGTTAGATGTTTTAAAAGTTAAATGTTTAGAAATGTAATTTGTAATGTATCAGTAATAATTTAATGTGGATATTGTTAGGGTGTGTACGTATTTAAAGTAAGTTGATAGTCACCGAATTTTACCTCATAACTTTTGCGGTGTTACCGTTTGATTGTTATCTGTTAAAACTTGCTATTTACTGTCCTATTAATTTCTTACTTTATGAAAGTTATTTATTGAGATGTTCGATAGATGAACAGCCCACCATTGATGTTCGTGCCTAAATGTTTAACTTATCTTTTTTTTAATTAATTACTTTATCTTTCGATTTAATTAATTATTATCCTTATATGCCATTTTATGCTCAATTTATTTTTAATTATCATTTTTTAAGTTGTAGTGTATATAAATAAAAATATAGTAATAATATATGTCTTACGAGTTTGTAAATTTATAGCCGGCCGGTTGTGCAATCAAATTTTTATTAGTTTTTCGGGAAATAAATGGATTGGAGTAATTTTATGGTGTATGGTATACGTAAGAGGCTCAATTATTTATTGAAAATTATATTTTTAAGTGAGATAATTAAATGTTATAACAAAGTAATTTGCAATATAAATATAATCATTAATTTAGTCAGTAGTGTGTGGGACTGTGTTGTGTATAGATTTTATATTTTTAGACTTTGTAAACAAAGTAATTATAGAAAATATTTTTGTAATAAAATATATGTTGTGTTATAAATTCTGCTGTTTCATTGTTCATCTAAAAAAGGCGGTAAATTACAGTTTTTACCTTTTTATTATCAATCTGCAAAAATAAATTACAAAAACTATAAAAAATGTAATGGACAGGTACTCATATTATAGTATAGGCATACACGATTATCAGAAAGAAAACAGACTCTTAATAGATTAGTTACGTAGGTGATCACTTTAAGAAGACACAGTCAAAATAACTCTCTCAACAACATAACATCATAATGTCACACCTGTAATCCCTACAGGGTCAGGCCGAGGTGTATCTAATACCTACATATTGCACCCACATTACGCCAGTTATGTTTCAGCTCCATGTAATACGAGGCGAGCCTATTGCCATCAACTGGGCACAAATCCAGACTCCGTGGCTGCTACGGAAAAATTCCCAATGGAAAAATCCAATAACAATTTGCCTGACTTGAGAATCAAACCCAGGACCTCATGCTCAGCAGTGCAGTCGGAATTTCGATCAGTCGACCAACGAGGTAGTCTCAACAAACAAACACAAAATCTTCTTTTGTAATCAAATACTTAGTTCTAATTTTAAAGTCAACTTTTTCTTTCTTTCCGCGGTACTAAATTTAAATTTGACGCGCCGAACGGCCAGTACTTTAAATTATCACCGCCATCTGTTAACAGCCAGCGCAGGCATCGATTTTTTTTCATTCGAACTAAATTTAAATTTAAAAATCCTACGCATCTTAAATCACAATCTATCGAAGTCAAACGATATCTTTGATCGCACCGAATTAATTTATGTTTTTCAATTTGCACTCACGCCTCTTGATGCAGGTATTCCATCAAATAACTTAAAGTTGATGATGACAGAATTTGTGCAATTTAATTAATGTTATATTTCTCACTGTGTCAAAGATATGATATATGGTACCTACCTACTCGATTGAGATATAAGTAGATACATACCTAACTACACGGCAATAATATCGGATTGGCGGATGATCGAGAAACTCATTAGCGGGCGTTTAGTAAAAAAAAACCGGCCAACTGCGAGTCGGACTCGCGCATGAAGGGTTCCGTACCATCGTAGTAGAGGTGCTCCCTTTAATTTTTATGTTGTATATTGTATTTATGTTGTTATAGCGGTAGGAGAAACACATAATCTGTGAATATTTCACCTATTACGGATCATGAGACAGCCTGCTGACAGACAGTTGGACGGACGGACAGCGGAGGCTTAGTAATAGCGGTTACTATTCGGGTACGGAACCCTAACAATGAAGAATTCGTGGCAATAAACTGAGAATAAAACTGAAAAATATGTAAATAATAAATTTTCGAATAAAAAAATAGTAAATATAAAAGAATATGTGTGATATGTATATGCCTTAGTATGTCGTCATTTCAGATTTCAGCAACTTATTTACAATACGTGTTTGTGCTGATGGATGTCGGGTTGTTGAATAATTTCACAATTTCAAAGAAAAATTGTAGCGATGCAAAAAGACCCACTGTGTTTGTGACAAACCTGGTGTATTCGTTAACACTGGATTAAGTGGGATCAGATCAAATTACTAGCGAGAAATTGAATAATAAATAGACTTGATGCGGGTAGGTATCTATTGATAAGTCTTATCACTACTCAGACTGGAGAGTTGTTTCAAGAAAGATTTCCATCGCACAGTGGAACGAATGTATGGGAGCGGTTGGACGTAGACATGTCCGAAAAAAAAGAGTAAAATTATGCCAAACTAATGATGCCATCTTATTCGATTACTTAATGCCTTCATAACTTGTGGTGATGAATTTCTTCATAACTCCCATATTTCGGGAGTAATTTGAGAAAATGTGAAATTTTACTATGAAAATGAGTGTATCGAGCTCTCTCCCTCCTGATTCCGGGCTTGTTTCAAGTAGCGGTCTCTAATATCATAATGCTAATACTAAGAGCTATATTTAATACTAAGACACATAGTGCGCCAAATGTGCACTTTCTGGGATAAAGAGTGATGTTTATTTTATAACACAATTTTTTTTATTTTTTGTTTATTTTGTTGATTAAAACCGTTTTTCTAAAGGTTTACCTTATTACAATAACATTTCTGAGCAGCCAATTAGAGAAGATATAAGCTAATTAGGATATATAATTAGGGACTTAAGGTTTACATATAAAACTGATGCACTAATGATTACTGATAAGAACATTGCTATTATTTAATTACTAAATGGCTCTTAATACACTAATTTAGCATGCATCATTTACTAATTATCACAATAACTAATTACCTTGCAATATTTAACAAAGGATACCTGGGATACCTGGATTTTATATAAATAGGTCACTATTAGTAACTTTAAAATCAGTGTTGATTTACACCTCGTTGTATCCAAGCTAATCTCGCAATGTATTTTCCAAATTTTAATACAAATCTTGATATTCACGTTGCTTTATGCGCACGCGCACATAAAGATTTACGCGACTTTAACTATTTGTTCAGTGTTTTAAAAGATAACAGTTGTGTTCAGTTATGTGAAAGTGCTGAAACAAGTTTAAAAGACTGGTGTCGTCGATTTTGCTACCGCATTTATGCAAAATGGACACAGTCTGGAAGAAGCACAGATAAGTTTCGGAAGAAACATGAGATTTGGCTACAGGCTGCAATTCAATGGCCGGAATTACAGAATGAAAATATGGAACCTTCTACAGAAAATATAAGTGACGTCATCGAGCCCATAATTTCTCCTGCTAAATCTGATGCTTCAACTTGTACACATCCTAGTCCTCGTAAATCTTTTGAGGACCTTAGTAACCGGCAAAAAAGAAGACGCACTGAAGATAGTCTTTCATGCAGCAGTAGCAGCGCTGAAATTATGTTTTCGGCCGAAAGGGCGCTTCAAAAGGCAGGACAAAGCGATACAGCTTATGTTATGAAATACTTGACGGAGAATCCAGAAGAGGCCTCAAAAATCAAAGCCTTCATTGAAGGTAAATCAATTCAGGTACGGGAAATATCCCCTTTGAAGGCATTGGCTCTTTATGTATCGATGAACTTATCGAAATGGCGCTATAACACTCTTCGGGATTTCAACACTCAAGAAGGAGCTCTTCAATACCCGAGTTACTACATGTTGGTTAAAGAAAAAATTAAGTGCTATCCGGCCAAAGAAGATCTCACAGTTACAGAGAGCTCTGCAAAAATCAAATTACAAGCCTTGATGGATTTAACCTCAAGAAGACTTATTAGGTCGTTAGAAACCCCTGTTGATCCCAATCAACAGCTCGTATTGACCAGCAAATGGGGTTTTGACGGATCATCTAGCCAAAGCATTTATCATCAAAGGACGAGTGAAGATGAGCAAATCGATCTTGCTAGTAATTTTATGATTAGTCTTGTACCACTGCGGCTCGTCTCAAAAGGTGTAACAATTTGGGAAAACGAGCGACCATCTTCCACTTCATTTTGCCGGCCAATATTGTTTAAGTTTATAAAGGAAACCAAAGAAAATGTGCAGAGAGAGATGGCTGAAATCGAAGCAGAGATTGAAGCCTTAACTCCATCCACCATCACTGATGGAATTAGTGTCAAACACCAACTGCTGTTGACAATGATTGATGGTAAAATTCATTCCATTATATCCGATACAGCAGCTTCAGTGTGTGACATATGCAAGGCTTGTCCTAAAGAAATGAATAATTTAGAGTTAATCAAAGATAAACACGCAAACGAGGACATGTATAAATATAGCTTAAGCACCCTTCACGCTTGGATTCGCTCAATGGAATGCTTATTACACATTTCCTACAAATTAGACATAAAATCATGGCAAGTAAGGGGTGATATAGCAAAAAGGCAAGTTGATGACAGGAAGAAAAGAGTTCAAGAGGCTGTAAGAAGAGAAACGGGCTTACTTCTCGATGTTGTGAAACAAGGCAGTGGATCCACCAACAATGGCAACTCGGCAAGGAGATTTTTTGAAAACTACACTAAATCTGCTGAACTGACCGGAATAGATGCTATGCTTTTAAGAAAAATCTGTGTGATCTTGCAGTGTATTTCATCAGGAGAGAAGATCAACGTAACTAAATTCCGAGAGTTCTGCTTTGATACTGCTAAGCTTTACGTGGAGTTATACCCATGGTATTATATGCCTTCTTCACTTCATAAAATTTTAATGCATGGGCCAGACATAGTTCAGAACATGTCAATTGTGCCCATTGGTTTTCTATCCGAAGAGAGGCATCTGAGGCTAGAAATAAAGATTTTAGAAAATATAGAGAGGGGCATTCTCGAAAGCATAGCAGTATCTCATGCAATGAAGATATTATGCACAATCTTTTACTGTCTTCTGATCCACTTGTTACAAGTATCCGTCCAAAAGGAAATAAGTTTGTAAAAAAATCTTCTTTTAAGGAATTTTATGAGCTTACGGATTCTGAGAAAAGTGATATCGAATTTGTTAACATAAATGATTTAGCGGACATCGATTCTGAATTTGAATTAATTGATGATGATGATGATGACGAAGATAATTAAATGATGTTATTGTTTTAAAATGTGTAACTTAGTAAATTAGAGCTTACATCTTAATTATTTATTGTACTTTTAATGAAACTAGGTAATTTATTATCAACTTACTTAAAAGTCATACTCTCATCAGTTCTTGTGAATATTTTTGTTAATATATATTTCTGTATATATATAATATATTTATAGACCTCTTAATAAGTCTGTCTGCGGTTTAAAGTAAATACAAATGGGGAAAAAACGTTTTTTTTTTTTAAATTTTCATTTCCTTTTATCCCAGAAAGTGCACATTTGGCGCACTATGTGTCTTAGTATTAAATATAGCTCTTAGTAATAGCATTACGATATTAGAGACCGGTACTTGAAACAAGCCCGGAATCAGGAGGGAGAGAGCTCGATACACTCATTTTCATAGTAAAATTTCACATTTTCTCAAATTACTCCCGAAATATGGGAGTTATGAAGAAATTCATCACCACAATTTATGAAGGCATTAAGTAATCGAATAAGATGGCATCATTAGTTTGTCATAATTTTACTCTTATTTTTCGGACATGTCTACGTCCAACCGCTCCCATACATTCGTTCCACTGTGCATCGGCCCATTAGCTCAGTTGGTTAGAGCGTCGTGCTAATAACGCGAAGGTCGCGGGTTCGATCCCCTCATAGGCCAGAACCCTCTTTTTTGGAGGATTCAGGCTCTTGTTTTGTCTATTCAATGTGAATTGTTAGTCAATGACAAAATATTTTTAATGATCTTCCGATCGCGTAAGCCCTCCGATAAAACTATCTATCATGCAAAGATCTTATGTTTCTCAATCTACTTAATGATTACTTGCATTTACATCTAGCTTTGATCCAGTTCTAATTTTCAGGTGACAGTTCTCATCGGCCCATTAGCTCAGTTGGTTAGAGCGTCGTGCTAATAACGCGAAGGTCGCGGGTTCGATCCCCTCATGGGCCAGAACCCTCTTTTTGAACCCTGTATTTGTAAAGTATTCTTTTTTATAAATAAATTATGTTCTTCGCTTCACTTTGTTATCATTTGCTAATTCGGCGAATCAAATTTGAAAGGATTCAATTAGTTTATGAGTCGGCTTTTAATTGAAACATTTCATTAGCTGTCGTAAATTAATCGTAACGTGATTTTAAATTGTCTGCAATTCAAAAATTAATTACGGTAACTGATTTTATTATTATTATGTCGAAGGTTATCGCAATATCGTAATTTGAAAGAAGTCAGTCACCAAAGCCAGAGTTCAATTTAGCTTTAACATCTCTCTAATTCACGTTCTAGAGTATCTTAAGTTCTCTCAAAAAGAGTAGTGGCCCATGACGGGATCGCACGACGCTCTAACCAAGACAAGTGTCCGTTTCGACTGCTCGGACACAGTGTTGTAGAAAAAAACGACTACGTCAACATTACGAAGGAATTTGTAAAACTGAGCTAATGAGCCGATCGGAACTCTCCCTTGAAATATATGACTGGATCAAAAAGCCAAGATACAGGCTGCATACAACTATGTACTATGTACTTACAAAACTAATATAAATAATAGTTAACACAGTGACAAACGGATAAGTTATTTAAATGAATGATACTGTTTTCGGACGTTTTTCAAGACGAACAGGTTCATTACACATGTTTTGTCACTGACATTGTAAAGACAGTAAAAGCTACAATGGTATCTTTAAAAAAGAGGTTTGTGGCCCATGAGGGGATCGAACCCGACACCTTCGCGTTATTAGCACGACGCTCTAACCAGCAGAGCTAATGGGCCGATGAAAACTACCCGCAAAATGTACGATATTAAACGAATATTATCGATTCTTCATTGTTTATACGGGGTGTGAACAGACTCTTCACGAAGCCGTTAACCAAGCATTCTGTACATCAAACTAAGTATCTTTACGCAAAAATGATTGTTGGGAAACGGCTTTTTTTTTGGGGTGAAAAATCACGTTTTGCGGTAGGACTCAATGTAACGTATTCAAAACATTGTGCTGATGGATGGATTTAATAGTACGGGGGCCGTCAAGGTGTCTTAAGTAAAAAAAAATACATTAAAAATAAGTATTTTTAAAAAAACTTGTGAAAATGTTGGAAATTTGACCCCCAATATCTCCGTAACTAGAAGGTTCCCAGGTATGGTTTAGAATAAAAAAATGATCGCAATGACGGGGAGAACAAGTGCCGGCTTCGTTAAGAGACTTTTTACACCCTTTATTTAAAAGCTGATGATAACAAGATACCTACTCGGTCAATACATGATGTTGGAACGTGGATGAATCCAAAAGACCTGTAATGTAACAATCCATCATCATCTTCATGGTTTTGTCCCATTCTACTTGGGGTCGCCGCCACACGCTGTCTTCTTCCATTCTCCCCTGTCAGACGTCACGACTCGACGTCGGTTTAAAGATTCTTTAATTATTCTAAAAGAACATACATTGTTCGCTTACAGAATAAATATATTATTATAACTAAGGTAAATTGTAGTCCAGTAGTTAACAGTTTTGTTGGCTTAATACAGGTAGGTACGATGTCGACATATTATTGTGAGTAACTTAATAGTTTTGTGTTGTTAGTGTCGTACTGCCTTTTTTTTACGGATGGGAAATCATCAAATGACTTCTCCCGCTCCGGGCAGAGCGGAAGGGAGTGTCAGACTTGTACCGACTAAAACCCATCCATGTTCCTTCCTTGCCCTTTGTGTTCCAGGGCCGCGGTATCTCTTTCGAACAGTCCCGAAGCCCTGGAACAGTCCCGCAGCCCTGGGTGACGTACTGCCTGAGTTTGGGTTTAAATAGGTTGAAAGAAGATGTGTTCCTGATATCTGCCGGTAGACTGTTGTAAAGTTGAACACCTTCGTACTTTATATTTTTCCTGCCATATTGCGTTCGCGGGGGGCGCGTCTGTATTTGGTTAGCGTCATATCATTTACCCGTTTCTCTGAAATTTATATAATTCCTCACACAATCCATCCATAATTACTTTGGCCTTCCTCTTCTACACCATCCATCAACATTCATATCCATCACTCTTATAAGTCACATGTGTTGTAACAATAATAATGTAACAATCCAAGATTCAATTTTGTACAGAAACCATTGATTGTTACACGTAGTGCACTGTAATGTTATGTTCGAATCTGAACTGTTTCATTACAGGAGAATGCTCCCGGTGAGGAAGCGCCCTTAGGATTGAGCGGGTGACGATCTGATGTTTTAGCCTACCCTTATGGGCAAGGCTCTGTTATGTGTGTTGTAGTAGTTGTCTGTTATGTTGTATTGTTATGTTAGGTACGTGAATATAGATCTTCAATAGAGCCCATTTTTAATTCGCAGCAAGTTGGTTGATGACTTCGATATATAACATAATTAAGTTTGTTTTGAAACCTGACGCTACTTTTGCAACAAACATTTCATTAATTTACAATCTCCCTTTACCCAATTTTATTGGAAACCAGCGTTGACAAGTGATAAAATAAACTTTAAAACAGAAAATTAATTTAATTACGCAGTTTTACAGCCGACATGTTAATTTACAAACGTACAAATATCGGGATCACATTACAATCCGTGGGCAAATCATTTTCCTCATTTCAAAAACATTAAATGTGGGGAATATACGTAATTATATGATTTTATTCGTTGTAAATTATAACAGTAATCACGTCAGCAATGTGGTTTTAAAAACAAGTGAGTAACGGGTATTTGTTTTTTCTAAGCTTCTGCTGTCTTATTGGATCAAGATTGTCAGTTGGTGTCTTATTTTCAGTTTACACAGTGTTTTACACACACACACTTTCAGTTTTTTACGTTTTTTACACAGTTTCAGTCTCTCAGTAAAGCATTAAAATGTGAGCTTTACGTCGTGTTCCTTACGGTGGAGTTTTCAACATGGCGTAGAAAGCGACGACCTGAATACTGCTACGTATATAGGATACGTAGATACGTACGTATGTACGTGGATACGTAGTATTCATTCTCTTGTAATGCACGAGATTAAACTTTGAATAGCAGGAAACGACTGTATTAAACAAATCATTTCTACAGCTGTTCACCCTCTGGCGGGCCGTGAATATAATTATCTGCATAAAAACTACGGCGACAGGAAGAAGTCAATGTTCTCAACAAGAGAGGATGGGTAAATTACAACTCTATTCCCCTGTAAATCACATTACCCTCATTACATAAGTTAAACAGCTAGGTATTACAGAAGCAAATTGACTACAGAATAAACAACCTCAATATTGATGGCCACTGAAGTCAAATGGAGGTTATTCTCTAATGAAAATTCAATGCGTTCTACAAGAGATAATGGATATTACATCTCTATTGTGCTATGATAAGTGTGGGAACCATTGCGGTCGCGATCTACATACGTGGCGTAGTTTACAACGTAATGTAACATTCCTCATCGAGTTCGAAATTGTAATGTAAATGCAATAAGGTTTTGTATTTCTGTCGGTGTTAGACTGATTTGATGTTTTGAGTGCGTTGAAAAATAAAACACTGTTGTATGTTGTTTATTGGTTTCTGGTAAGAATATAGTTAGAATATTATTAGAAATGAAAAAAAAAATGGGTTAACTAAACTTATAGGAATTGCCACTACGAGTGCACGGAGCAAGCCCCAAGCAAGCAAGATTAGTGTTACCGTAAAATGGGGTGATTCTCGATTCACCCCTGTATCTAACCTAACCTAACCTGATGTCAGAGTTTTTATGCCACCCATGGGCCAGAGGCCCATGACTCTGACTTGGTTTAACATGCCGTCGAGAAATATCTCTCAGGCATGCTGGGTTCCTCATAATGTTTTCATTTACCTAAGCTAGTGATAATTATACAATACGCATATGAATCCGAACAATCAGAGGTCCTGGGTTCGAACTTGAGACTAACGGTCACACCACTAGACTATCACTGCATTACATCTTTACTGTAAGGCATTCAAAGCTTGCACAGTGGACACCGATATTATATTACATTTATCTAAAGTTACCAAGCTATTTAGAAAATCTTTTAATCATTTAAAATTAATAAATAACTATTATGTTTTGATACACAACGGTGTAAAATCATCCATAAAGAAGAGTAAGTTATTGGGTGTAATGTAAAAATAATAATTATAATTACAAAGTAATCAGAGCATCTGATCTGTTATGATTTAATTCGGAGTTAACCCCAAAATCACAGGTGCGTGATAATCGTAAGCTTAACCCTGCAATTACGGTGATTATCCAGTGATTTTCGGTGATCGTTGTGAAGGTAGTAAGAGGCGCTAGTTGATCAATGAGTTTAATTTTCGATTACTGTTATTATTTTGGTGTAAGTGAAGATATTTCTATTAATTTCGTCTTGACCGTGAAAACTCTAAAATACAAAAATTGGTTTGAGAAAATGACCTTGGTTTTTGGTTTTTGTACCTCAAACAAACGGAACCCTTATAGGATCAGTTTGATGTCCGCCTGTCCGCCTGTCAAGACCCTTTTTCTAAGGAACGCGTAGAATTAACATCAAATACTAAAATCTGATTCTTCTTATAACAGTGAAAAACTCAAACTTTTTAAGTCAACGCGATCAAAAGATATGACCGTTGGAGTCGCATATTTTGCGATTTCACAAGGGAATCAAAACAGATACGGTACTTCCCGTTGACCTGGAATCATGAAATTTGCCAAGCAGCAATGTCCTAACAATCAAATGACAAATGAAAAATCTCAAAACCGTAAATATGTAGTTTAATAACAAAATACCTAGAAGTTTATACGGAACCCTCGGTGCGCAAGCCCAACTTGCATTTGGCCGGTTTTTTTTTAAATAGCTGAGCGTAAATGTAAGACAATATTCTTGTACAAGTGGCATTATTAGAAAATGCGAGTTGTACTATTTTTATTTGTTGCCTCGTAAGCATTAACCGTAGAAGTTTCGATTACTCGCTTATTTCAGATGACAGTTCTCATCGGCCCATTAGCTCAGTTGGTTAGAGCGTCGTGCTAATAACGCGAAGGTCGCGGGTTCGATCCCCTCATGGGCCACTACTTTTTTTGGCTTTGGTGAACCTAGTGCGTTTTCGACCGTGACCCTCATGGTCACGGTCGAAAACGCACTAGGTTCACAGTGACGCGATGACGGCCAATTTTCCAAAACCTGGTTATTTCGCTCAATAACGCGTTGTGACGGCTTGTCACAGACACAGCCCCATTCCAATGGGGGCTATCATTTTTAAGCTCACCAGATGGCGCCACTTTCGAGTAAGGTCCTGTCATTAATTCTATTTTATACTTTAAAGTAAAATAACTTCATAAAAAGTTTATTTCATTTTGTATATCAACATCGTGTAAACTTCAGATACATATTTACAAATACTCTCCCTAACATTAACAAGCATGAAAAATTTAAAAATCATTCTACCTCCAAATACTAACAAATAAGATCCTAAGTTGCTACTTACTTAAAATCTTCAAGTCATAATCATCAGGAATGGTTCAATCTAGACCAGAATCATGAGTATTAGTTAAAATACGTGATAAAAAAGCACGCAACGCGCGAAAACTCTATGACACCTGCCATTTCGGAAGACCTTACTCTACACTAACGCCTCTAGCGGCGAATTCATGCACGATACCCCATTCTCTTATTTTTTTTTAATCTATGGTTTGGATAAAGTGTCCGTGGTTGGATCCGCGTTCGTATTTCGTCCTTATGGTTTGATCAATTCTTTAGTCGGTTATTCCGAATATCGATAGTTCTACTCAAACTTGTAAAATTTGAAATTTAATAAATGTAGTGAATGAAAATTGTACATTTCAGTTTATGGTACATATGTTACGGCTAAAGGTGGGTGTGAACATAAACTTAAGATTAGCTTGCTAAACTTAGGTTTATCTTCGAGAAGCAGCTAAAGTTCGATATCATGTTAGTTTGTGTCGTGATATTCCATCTTTAGCCGGCTAATGTGCACATTAACCGAAACGAAACGGCTAAAAATGTATTCGATGGACGCGCCGGGCCGGCGGAGGGCTTGAGTGGCCAGTGAGGAGACAATGCGCCCACACGTGGCAAAGTTTTTGTTTAGTATTGCGTCATCTTTCCTTTTTTTTTTTTTTTACGGATGGGAAATCATCAAATGACTTCTCCCGCTCTGGGCAGAGCGGAAGGGAGTGTCAGACTTGTACTGACTAAAACCCATCCATGTTCCTTCCTTGCCCTTTGTGTTCCAGGGCCGCGGTATCTCTTTCGAACAGCCCGCAGCCCTGGCAGGCATCGGCCCTTGCGGGCCCCTCCCTATTTGCTGACATCTCTTTGAGGCGCGCGTGGAACACGAACGCGCCGTCAACACGGCCTGTCGTCAAAAGACGGACGGACGGCGAGCTAGCCCATTACTCTCCGTCCACAGTTCCGCGTCTACGGTGGCCGGAAGCCACCACGTGACCCCCGACGCCCGAGGCGTCTCCCGCGGCGGCTGGGACGAGAGGTTCTCTCCCTCTCACGCTCCGCCACCTCCTTCGCTAGCATGACTGCTTCGCAGAAGGAGGTGACGGCGTCCCATTCCCTTTCGCTCCGGACCATGGACTGGACCAGGGCCGGACGCGATAGGTCGCCGCCGCCGATCGCCGCTACGAGGACACGGCGGTGCTCCGCCCAAGCGGGGCAGACCTCTACCGTGTGCTCCACCGTATCCTCTGGGCGGCCCTCACAGTGGTAACACCCGGGCGTTTCCTCCCGCCCGATTCGGTGCAGGAACCTCCCGAAACAACCGTGTCCGGTGAGGACCTGCGTCAGGCGGAAGGTGAGGGTGCCGTGGCCCCTCTCCAGCCACTCCTCAAAGAGGGGACTTATCGCCACTATTGTGGCGTGCCCTGCACGGGGTTGCGATAGTCGCTCTCTCCATGTCGCCATGAGATCGCGCCGGAAGTCTGTCCGCAGTGCGACAATTTGCCGCGGCAGCGGAGTTTCCCCCCGGCGTAGTGCCTCTACGCGCCACTCATGTAGGCGCGCGAGGACTATCGCCTCCAGATCCCATGGCGGCAATCCAGCAAGGAGGCTCGCCGCCTCGCCGGAGATCGTGCTGTACCCCCGGACTAGCCTTACGGCTACCACCTTCTGGGGCGCGTTCAGGTAGTGGGCGGCTCGCCGCCTCAAGGAACGCGCCCACACCGGGGCCCCGTAAAGGGCCATGGACCGCACGACCCCCGCGTAGAGCCTCCGGCAGGAGGCGTTTGGACCCCCCAGGTTGGGCAGGAGCCGCCTGAAGGCAGCCCCGGTCCGTTCCAATTTGGGGGCCAAACGTCGGAAATGCTCCACGAAGTTCCACCGGCTATCGAGGACGAGCCCTAGGTATTTCAACGTCGACTCGACGCCGATGGGAACCCCTCCCGCCGTTACTATGGATCCCGACGGTGGCGCATTCCGAGGCCCATGAAAGCACATGGCCTCGGACTTGTGCAAAGCCACCTCGAGACCCAATTGCCGGATCCTCTCCACGACTATCGCAACTCCGCGTGTCATAAGTTCGGCCGCCGCCTCGTACGACCTCCCCTGCGCCAGCACCAGCGTGTCGTCAGCGTAACAAACTACGCTGACGCCACCAGGGAGGTCGGCGCGCAGCACCCAGTCGTAACCGATGTTCCACAAGGGCGGCCCTAGGACCGATCCCTGTGGAACACCGCACGACATCTCTCGCCGGTTCCACTGGCCGTCGCGACCAGGGTAGATGACGGCCCTATCCGTTAGGTAGTCCCCGACAATACGACGGAGGTAGGTCGGCACCTGGTGATACCGGAGTGCCTCCCTAATGCAGCTCCAGGGTATGGAGTTGAAGGCATTGGCGATGTCAAGAGACACCGCCAAAACCACCCCACCCCGGGACACCGCATCCCCCGTCGTGAGGGCTCTCACGCGCATGATGGCGTCCACCGTCGAGCGCCTCTTGCGGAAACCAAACTGGTGTTCCGCAAGATCCGGCCCAATCCCCGCAAGGTGCCCGGCGAGGCGGTTTGCAATTACTCTTTCAAAGAGCTTGCCCACCTCGTCGAGCAACACAATGGGCCGGTATGCGGACGGAGAGTCCGCAGGGCGCCCCGGCTTCCGAATGAGGACCAGGCCAGAGGCAGGGGAAGGCCCTCCGCCACCACCCCCACCGTCGCTACCGCCGCAGCCGCCGCCACTGTCGCCGCTGCCGCCGCCGCCGTAACTGCCGCCTCCGCAGCGGAGCCGCCCCAGGGGGCCCGAGAGGGGGCTGAAATGGAGTGCCAATAACGGCCCCATTACGTCTCCTCCAGGCGAACATCAACCACTGCGCCTGCGTTCCTTGCGGTTGATTGCACCTACTTGCAATGTCGGCGTCGCACAATCTCGAAACGCTTTAAACGAAGTTTGAGAGTAAGTTTCGTGAGTTACTAACATCAAAACGAACTGATAATAGTTAATAAATGTAGTAATAATTGTAATTTTGAATACCTACATAGATACATAAAAATATGTGTAATGAGGGTGATAAAATTTGAATAAAAGTTTTCGTGTCAAAATAGTAAAAATTATTACATTGTTTCTTTTTTCATTTCCTTCTACATTTTAGCCAAGGGCCTGCAGTTATACTTAAGTTAAACCGGCTAAAGATAGAAGAAACTAACATTAACACCTCCTCAAAGTTAGACCTAAGTTTAGCCGGCTAATCTTAAGTTTATGTTGACACCCACCTTTAGCCGTAACACATACAATAAAAAATATTATCATAATAATCAGATAAACAGCTTACCTTTTATTTATAATTTTATCGTTTACTTACAGTAAGTACAAGCTCCTTGAGCCACTTTTATTTTTCACACGATATTCACATCGGCCCATTAGCTCAGTTGGTTAGAGTGTCGTGCTAATAACGCGAAGGTCGCGGGTTCGATCCCCTCATGGGCCACTACTATCCTTTTTGAAGCTTTCATTGAGGTTCCCATGCTTCTTTTGGTGAATAAATTTGAGGTTATTTTTAATAGTTTATTGTTAAGAGGAAATGTGGGTGGTCTTTTTTAGATACAAACGCTCTCGCCTGTTTTCTTTCTGGTTTATGACTTTAAAGCTATGACTTTTTCAGTTAAATAAATATCTACTCTTCTATGTCCCTATACTCTATGTTTTCCTTTTTGATGATACATAATCTGTATAAGAGTTGAACCTTTACAAAATCTCTGCTCAGCTCAAATTGCCTATTTAGATCGCCTGTCAACAGAGGCCCAGTGTACAAAGAAAACACGAAAATCATAGGGACACAGTATAATATATATCCTTCTTATTCAGTTTATGAAATATCTTTTAAATTGGTCGAATATTGGATGAGAAATAGTCGAGAGCCAAACCTCGAATTATAACTTTTTACTATAGTTGTCCTTATCGCACCAATGTCGAAATCACGCTCACAGAGCGACAGCGATAGTTTTTCAAATACCTACCGTGTTTCCTCTTAAACTGTTTCTTATAGCGGTACAGCTTTTCAAAATAGCATCTCAAAGCAGTGTTTTTTAATGGTTTTTCACCTTCTACATCCATTTGCCCTCTACCAGGTTCTTCAAGACGGTAACTCACACTGTTTATATTTGCCGATTCGAAGTTTTCTTGTACCTAGTCTGTTGTCAATTAATTAATACTGCCTAATAACTGAAAAATTGTTTTGACCTGAAAACCGGGTAAGAGTTTTTATTCCAATTCAATCCCTTAACCATAAACTTCCAACTACTACAATTGAAAATAAAAAGTCAATTAGCGCCGTCTAGTGGTAATGTGAGAAACAAAAGTATTCCATAGAAATTAAAGTTTGCTCAGACGAGATTTTGTCTGTGACACAAAACTTGTACTAAGGCCCATTGTAAGTTCCTCAGAAAACCCGTAATCAAGTGTGATCCTAGGTTTATATTGCAGTCACTATTTCAGTAGTTCATTAGCTCAGTTGGTTAGAGCGTCGTGCTAATAACGCGAAGGTCGCGGGTTCGATCCCCTCATGGGCCACAAACCTCTTTTTGTATGTTTCTGAAGCTACGTTGTTTTTGGAAGATAACGTGCAGAGTATGCTTACCTTATTTAGTGTACACTGCAAAAAAATATGACTGTCCATAAACAAAGATTCTATATTTGCAAATACTAAAATACGGTTGGCTGAAACTTTGCGCTTCACATAAAAGCACACATTCAAATATGGAACATTCAATATTTAAAAATCGCTCACAAAATCGACTAAACAGGTTTTAATTCTCGCAGTTGTGAGCATTGTCCGAGCAACAGCAGTTTTCTAAACTTCTAAAATTGTATATTTACTATTATTTTTATGTGAGGTAGAGTTTATTCTCTGTATGTACCGACTTCACGGTCTGACACTGATTCGCGAAATAGTCGCTTAAATACATAACTTAGCCGATGTGTCGCTTCGCGCACCAATAATTTTTGCAGTTTTGCTATTTCATAATAGATTTTCGATTTGCTTAAATACAGTGATTAGTACATCGCTATGATGCATATTTCTGTGTATGAATATAATTATGACTTTAGTATGTAACAACGTCAGTATGTATGTTCATGTATGTACCGAGTTCACTACTGGTCGACTACTTTTCAACCTTATTACGGATGAAAAGTGGTCCACTGTCAGTGAACTAGCTAGTACTTCAATAAGAAGTACCGAAATTTTGTCTTTTATTTATCAAAAATACAAATAAATAAAAGTAATTTCATCGACATTTGATACGAAATATGTTATACAAGCGATCCGTACTTCGCACGGGTGCAGTGTAGACTAGATACTAATGTGGGGCGGTGTTATGCATATAAACCTTGCTCTTGAATTACTCTATCTATTGCTGAAAACTGCATTAAAATCTGTTGCGTAGTTTAAAAGATCTAAGGGTACATACAAACAGCGGGAGTGACTTTGTATTATACTACACACATCAAAAGTGTATAAGTAAGTCAAGTACGTTTTTATAACTTTAAAAAAAATATTGACAATAAATAAAAAAAAAAACTTTATTTTTGCCCTTTTTTGCCATTTTATTAACGCCGTTAACTTAGGTTAATTTCAGACATTTTGCAACAAAACGCAATATTTCTTTATTTTTACAAGATATAGGGATACGTTGGTTACATAAACATAGGAATTTAAGTAAAAAGTTAATTTCCAAAACTAGATTTGGTAAATAAAAAATTTTTTAATGCAAAAAGTGTACTTGATCCCTCGACACTTTTGATGTGTGTATGTAAAGAATATTTCGGACATTAAATGGACTTTTTTGGAGCCGTGCAGATCCATATGCATGATGTATGTCTATGTTGATTTATTCTTCGTTCGTAAGGAACAGCCACAAAACAGTTTCAACGAAACCGGAACAGTGACAATATTTGTACGGACAGCAGGCTTTCTACTGTTCTGCAGAACTTGAGGTAATAAACACTTCGCGATATTATCTCACAATTTAGAGGTACCTGTTACATAGGGCATGTGTTACGAGCATGTTGCTGTGACGTCACTGCGGGTGGTTTTTAAATATTGGGTTATGTCTGTGATGATGGCTGATCTGGTGCTATGGTGGCTGGATTGATAAAAAAGAAAAACAATCAGGAAGCAAGTTGGTTTAAAGAAAATTAGCCAGCATGCGCCAGAGACAATAAGTGGTAATCGGTTATCGTGGTATGGACATGTGATGCGGAGGAATGAGGAAAATGTTGAGTATGAATGTAGATGGCTATAAGAATAGAGGAAGACCAAAGAAACGATGGATGCACTTTATAAAGGATGATATGGCTAGAAAGGAGGTGACTGCTGATATGACGAATAGATAATAGCGAGAAGTATAGAAGAACTCCATACTGCGCCGGCCCCAAATTATTCATATTCATTTATTTGCGTTCCACAAGGTAAAAACATGGTGTTAGCAAAAGGCTTAAGCTAAGAATTAAGCTAAAAGCTAATTAATTAAGAAATTAATTGGGATAAGGGCAAGGACATGAAGAAGATGTGCTAGAGATCAAAATTACTGACATATTTTACAACATAGGAACCAGCCCTTTACAATAATTCAATGATGCCAATAAAGACTTTGACTTTGATCTTTGGATAATTAAAACGCTGTCAAATATGTTAGCTGTTGTGCATACAACTAACATATTTGTTGGCGGTAGAATGGTTGACAAAAAAAGCAAAACGATTAAAAACCGCTGTCAGAACTACCTTTTTTTGTCAATCCTATCTCAAACATTGTAATACCAATTCTTAACAATAATCAAACATACCTACTTTCCTGAGTAAAACAAGATAAACAAAACTATTCCCAGAAACCTAGATAGAGAAAATCTAAACAGCTACAATTTACAGGACGATTCACACTTTCTCGATACCTAATATAATGAATTGCGCATCGATTCCAGTTCATAATCGAGTTTGAACTCATAAGAAACGCTCTCGACCCTCTTCTGATGCACATAAAGATTCTCTCAACACTGATTTGTTGCGGAGATTATGCAAATTGTAACCAATATTCGTATTTATGAATCACTTTAGCAAAGTAACGGAAGACGCAAGAGTTACCAGAGTAAACTCCATTCATGTTTAAATCAAAGAAAATTGAGGGATTTCTGGGCACTTTTTGGGTATAACATAAAACTATATTATTTTATTATTCGCTAATCTTTGTGAAAAGAGTTGAGTCCATCTGGGCCTGCTGTTAACATAACCTAAAAGTGCCAAAGATGTGTTATTTGAAACTTTCAAGAAAATAACAGTTCTGCATCGGTGACTTCTGTCTTTACCCCAAGTGTTTTATGTCATTGTTTAACTGTTTTAGTATAGTTCATGCGATAATTATAAGGGTTTAATTTAACAATGGTAAATGGCACGATGGGGTTGACATATTATCTGTTTATATAAAAACCCCAATAAAAAAAGTGTGTGTGTACTTATGTACGCACGTAAGAACTTGGCTTATAAAACTAAAATGTTGACTAGCTAACTTCAGGGTTTATGTTGACTAGCTAACTTCAGATTGTCGGTTTTCGTGACGGTATGTGCGCGCATCCTAAAAAATTAGTCTCCTCATTTTTCTATAACGCGCCAAAAGAAGTATAACTTCAATAAAAAGATAAAAAAACTTTCAAGGTAGCTCAGCTCATTTGGAATTTTGTCCTTAATTCTCAGTATATTTTGACAGTCTTGCCTGGCAACTCAGGCTATGTAACAGTGCAGTACACAGTAATCTCACAAAGTGACACCTGACCACCATTTTACAGCTTTCTATAGAAAATTATGTATTTTACAAACTCGTAAAGAATTGCATCACTTCAGAGAAATTCAGTTTTGTTTTAGAGAACCGTTGTCTACGAAGTTTTAAGTTACAATTTTTACTTTAAAGGGTTCCGTACTTTAATATTAAAATATAGGGACTATTTTTGACTGTCTAGATTTTTGCATGGTCTCTATAATTATTATGCGCACTTATCTTTTACTAGCTGCTGCCCGCGTCTTTGTTCGCGTGGAAATTTTGATGTGTATGTGTGAGAAAAAAAAAGATAGCTTATGTCCTTCCCCAGGATATAATTATGATTTATCTCCTGGCCAAATTTCATTGCGATCCGCTAAGCCGTTTAGTCGTGAAAATGTAACAAATAGGGCTCATCATTGTCTAACTAAAACTGGTAAGGTTATATTGTCCGGTGTACCCATGGTCACCGGACAATACAATCTTTGTATAATCCCACGTGTAGTTATTCCTATAGAGATCTATTATTACTTGAGCGACATGTGCGACACAGAGTGGACCAATCACTAGTCGTCAGCAAAAAGGGGTCAGATAAAAATAGAAAGAGATAAAGATAAAAGTACAGGGAATATATTCGTCTATTTCGGGCACTCCGGCAAGTGGTAGCGTGGCCGAGCGGTCTAAGGCGCTGGTTTAAGGCACCAGTCTCTTCGGAGGCGTGGGTTCGAATCCCACCGCTGCCAAACTTTTTGTTTTACTATCCTCTCTGTAGTTTTGAGCGAACTAAATAAAATACATGAATGACTCAACAAATTGCTTGACCATTGATATTTGACACTTACTGTGTTTAATTTTGCATAATACTCATTTATTTATTCAAACAATGTTGTTAAAATTAATGTGTTTAAATTAAAATTCCTAGTCCATTCACAAAAGTATATTTGAATGTTCATACAATAAACGTTAACTCATAACTACTAAACATTATTGTCGCAATTACAATATCTTTGTAACATCAATCATATTCGACAGTTCTTACAAATCAATCGACTTTGGTTATCCCTTCATTATTATTAAATTATAATAGCTTAAGTGTAGTGATGTGAAACGCTGCTACAGAATATTTTAGTAATGCTTTTTAAAATTAAAGAGCACATATCAGAAAGCAAAGAAAATATTGCTGGTTCTATTTAATTGAGTTATCCTACTAGCATCAGATCTTTTTCTGTTAATGTTATAACTATATGTACTGATTTTTTGGGAATATGACTCAGATATTTTGTTATGTATCTGCTAACGGAAAAGTATGTAATCCGTCAAATCCGAAATGTGTACAATTCCTAAAATGGATAGGAATTCTGTGATTTATTTTAGTATAATTTGCACTTTTCCTAGGGAATCTATACATTTCCTAAATAGCGGTCGGAAATATATTACATTCTTGATGTTCCTATGTACAGCGGGGATAGCGGTGCGAGGGCCGACTACACACAGTCGAGAGGATCTTTCTTTATGTTACCCTAATTTAATATGCTACACGCCACAACAACATAAACAAGGCATTGTGACAAGGAAAATTTAAAATGCAAGAGCGAGCGAAGCCAGCTCTGGACTTACTGGTACTCGACTCCATGTTCATCATCCACAGCCTGATGGTATATTTAGGACGCTCTTGTCCCAGCCTCATCCAGGATATTCCCGCAATGGCAATAAAGTCGTCTACCTAGCTCGCCGCCGGACGAGCAATATTTCTCTTTCCATTCCTTGGAGACCACTCGGTCACAGCTTTACTCCACCTGCCATCACCGCGGTTTGCGAGGTGTCCTGCTCAACTCCATTTGAGTTCCATTTTGCGATTTCCAATATCGAAGACCTTCGTGTCTCCAGATTTCGACGCTTGGAACTCGGTCTACTAGTTTTATGCCGAGCATGGAACACTTCATGGTTCTCAGAATTTTGACTGATTTCAGAATACCGTCCAATCTGCACCCTAGCTGGATTCTCTAGATATCTCCGTTGTTTAATGCACCTTACCAAAGAAATATGGCCAAGATAAACATAACGAGCAACCTTCTCCAACCTTTCATTTCCGACCCTGACAGAAGGATTTGAATTGCACATCCACGTAACGGGGATCAATGTGCCAGCGATAGAGAGCGTGGACTAGAGAGACAGCGTGGAGAGACTCCGTGTTACGTTACTTTAAACAATGCAGTCAGAAATAGAAGCCATGCGTAGCGGGGCTACGTTGACTACGCCTTATTACAAGATTTTGATATTTACCTTGACGTTGATTTTATTCGTATTTTATAAGGTTTTATAAGATTTTTATTATGTATTAGTTTATTATAGTATAAGATTATTCTGTGTATTCTATTTATGGGCCTTAGATGCCTTTTTTTTACGGATGGGAAATCATCAAATGACTTCTCCCGCTCTGAGCAGAGCGGAAGGGAGTGTCAGACTTGTACTGACTAAAACCCATCCATGTTCCTTCCTTGCCCTTTGTGTTCCAGGGCCGCGATCTCTTTCGAACAGCCCGCAGCCCGGCCTTAGATGCCTGATAATAAAATGATCATTATTATTATATTATTTATTTAGTTTATTCACAGAGAGCATTCGTTTACACAAATTTCCTAGTATCATCTTGGAATTACATACATTACACAGGAAATGTGTGCATCAAAGAATCTTTGAAACATTATTTAACACATTTCCTAAGTAGGCTCGGAATTGTATACATATCCTAGGTATTGTATAATTCGTAGGTTTCAATACTAGGATCTAATACTAACTGTTTATTACTTTTAATCTAATAATGTCTATTCATGTCATTCTATTCTATTAATTAATTTATTTCTTTATTAAAACTATATGCACAAGTAAAACTGTACAAAGGCGGACTTAATGCCTTGGGCATTTTCTACCAGTCTACCATAGGGTGATGCAGAGAGAGACAATACACAGTAGGTGCAAAAACAGAAAAAGAGACTAGAAAATATTTATAACATATAAGAATAAATACATATATACATACATATAACAAAATATATAAAGTTAACATAGGAGAAAAACTACAACAACTTAATTCTGAGACGAATCTGCCAACTTAATCTAATAATATCTCAGAAAAACTTTTTTAAGTGACCATACTTTGAATTTTATGGCTATAGGTAAAAACATTCAAATATTTACGAGCGATAGACGGGACAAGATGAAGTAACTTGAAATCCAATACTTGTTAGCTAAATCGAAAATGTTCAAGATCATAATTTTTGTATGATTTTAGTCCCAAGCGGACATTGGGACTAAAATCATACAAAAATAAGCTACGATTATATGTCAACTTACGCACCCATTTTACTAAGTACCTACTTACAATTAACTAAGCACTACAAATCTAGAAACTAAGGTCCGTAAACCGTCTGTAACGGCGATTGAAAAACCGGCCCTAAGTATAATATTAGTCGCATCACTATTCCATTTGACGCTCACCTCACCTCTACGCACACAAAGCACTAATAACTCATTTTTGAAAGTTGGCAGTTCCAACAAGTACGTTATAATCCCAACACAATGCTACTACATACTGGCTGGTAAACCGGTTAATTGATACGGTGAGCATCAATCATCATCAATAGCGTTTTGAATTTCGAATTAATGGAACAATTTTGAACTAACGCATTTTTTTTTAAAGTAGAGCAAGGTTGTTACTTCGATTTGCAGTTATAGTTTTTATGGTATCATCTAAATCACTTAAAAATGATTCAGTGATTCTTGAAGCAGTATTCATCTAAAGAAAATAGATTTAGATAGATATTTCTTTAATCAATATTAGGTGTGTAAAAGATTTACTATGATTTAATTGGCATTTTGTTAGTAACATTTCAATTGATGCTGCGTTGGACCCCCAGGTAGTATAGTGTACTTACATTTGAGTGTAATTGATAAAAAAAATGATTGTAAGAGGTCTGAGGGCCAAGACAGTGGCAACCACGAGTCCCAACCGTCTATCCATCTAGATGAATACATTAATTTCTCAGTAACAGCCACGAAGTCTGGATTTGTGCCCGGTTGACGGTAATAGACTCACCCCCTATTACATGAGACTAATACATAACTGGCGAAATGTGGGTGTACTAATGGGTGCACCTCTGTCTAACCCTTCGGGGATTACAGGCGTAATGTTACGATGATAAAGGGTGTAAACAGACTCTTAACGAAGCCGAAAGGCACTTGTTCTCCCCGTCATTGCGATCATTATTTTGTTCTAGACCATACCTGGGAACCTTCTAGTTACGGAGATATTGGGGGTCAAAGTTCCAACTTTTTCACTAGTCTTTTTTTAAATACATGTTTTGAATGTATTTTTATTACATAAGACACTTTCACGACTCCCGTACTATTCACTCCATCCATCAGCACAATGTTTTGAATGCGTTACATTGAGTCCTACCGTAAAACGTGATTTTTAACCCCAAAAAAAAAAGTAATTTCCCAGCGATAATTTTTGCTTAAAGTTACTTAGTTTGATGTACATAATGCTTGGTTAACGGCTTCGTGAAGAGTCTGTTTACACCCCGTATAAGGTTTCAGGTAGCTCATGTCAATCCCATATGTTTTTAGCTTTTACATCATTTACACCAAAAGGCCATTGGTCTAGTGATTGCAAGCGTGAATGCTGAGCCTCGGGGTCGGGTCTCAGGTTCGATTTCCGATTGGCAAAATGTTACTGGGTTTTTTCCGTCAGGAAATTAATGGTAGGTAGTTGCTACGAAGTCTGGATTTGTGCCCGATTGATAGCAATATAGGCTCGCTCCCTATTACGAAGAACTTAGACATAACTGCCCAAATGTGTTTATACTGGTACACCACTGGAGGATAACACGCGTGATGTTATGATGTTATGTTACATATTTCTATACGATTATAGGTAGGCAGTTAGTAGGTAACAGCTCTCAAAAACTGCTTGTGAAGCTCATTGCTGTTTTTAGGGTTCCGTACCTCAAAAGGTAAAAAACTGGCCAAGTGCGAGTCGGACTCGCGCACGAAGGGTTCCGTACCATTATCTATATAACATTAGAGAAAAACGGCAAAATAATCACGTTTGTTGTATGGGTGCCCCTTTATTTTAATTTAATAACTTATTTTTAAAGTGAATATACAATTAAATATTCTGTGATTATTTCAAGCGTCAACCTGTCGCCGTTTTTAAAATCGAGCAAAAAACGGCAAAAATCAGGTTTTTGTATGGCATAAATATTTATTTTTAGTAATTTTGTTCTTATAGCGGCAACAGAAATTCATCATCTGTGAAAATTTCAACTGTCTAACTATCACGGTTCATGAGATACAGCGTGGTGACAGACGGACAGACAGACAGACAGACAGACGGACGGACGGACAGCGGAGTCTTAGTAATAGGGTCCCGTTTTACCCTTTGGGTACGGAACCCTTATAAGATCACTCTCTTGTCCGTCTGTCTGTCTGTCTGTCTGAGTGGTACCACCGATTTTCTCAGGAACTAGTGGACCTAGTAAGTTGAAATTTATAGAAGTACTGAGGTCTATAATCATTAGTTGTATAAAAATCCAGGTCCTGGGTCAACACGATAAAAAGATATGGGCAAATGTAGATTTTCGCGAAAACTTGTAAGTACCAAAATTCACCCTAATTTTCATTTTTCTTTATTCTAAGAATTTTCCGTATACCTACTTGTGCTGTAAGGTCTTACTTTTAACCAAAATTGAAAATTCTAGGTCAACCAGAAGTACCCTATAGGTCGAAAACCTATATGGTAGTCCCCGTTGACCTAGAATTGTCATTTTTTTTGAAGGAGCAATGCCTTACAGCACATGTAAAGGAAAATATTTGAAAACCGCAAATATGTAGATTAATAACACCTACAAGTTTATACGGAACCCTCGGTGCGCGAGTCCAACTCGTACTTGGCTGGTTTTTTTTCTTTTGGTAAGTAATGTTCGTTTTATGACAGGCATTAGTGACATCTTGCATTTACTCTTTTCTATATTTTTCTTATTTTCGCTTTCTATGTTAATTTGACTGCCTCAGTGGTCGCAAGCGCTGCTGAGCATGAGGTCCTGGGTTCGATTTCCAGGCCGAGCAAAATGTTATTGGGTTTTTCCATCAGGAATCTCCCACTGACAACCACAAAGTGTGGATTTGTGCCCGGTTGATGATAATAGATTCGCCACCCATTACATGGGACTTAGACATAACTGGCGATATGTGGGTGTACTAGAACTGTAAAATGTGGGTGTACTGATACACTTCTGGCGAACCCTTTGGGGATTACAGGCGTGATGTAAAGTTATGTTAATTTGTTACACCGTATTCTTATTTTGAAAGCGAAAAGTTTCATGTCGTGCTTGGACTGATTGTCACTATTATGTTGTCGATATTATTTGCTCTCTTACAAGCTACACTGTGTTGGAATCACACTTTCTTGTCACGTATTCTAACATCATGGAATCGCATCATAGTCGTAGTTAAATGAAGATAATATTCCATCCTTAACATAAATGAAAAGAAAAGTTTTACTCACACATAAACCACAAATAATTTTAAAGATTAAAGATTAAAAAAAAACAGCGGTATATATAACGCCACAACAAATTGCAAAATAAGTTGTCGAACATTTTCTTTTTTTAAGTACAAAATTAAAATATTTAAATGCATATTCTAGAAACAATGAAGCAAAATCACGATCATAATAACTTATTAATATTTTCGAACGCCGCGAGTTCCGTACCAAAAGAAATAGTAAAACAGTTCATCCGTGTGTAACAGCCGCGGTGCAATACCATATGTCCGCAGATGAGTCGCACAGGTGCTCTCGGCATCCACTCGCCATTTATCCGACACTCGCGGTACCGGCGAGTCACCTCGCGTGCGCACTCCCCGGGAACACACGTGTTTGCGAAAAATTCGAGTACAAAAAAAATCGACTAAAAGTCCTCCCGAGTAGTTCAAATGGAACATCCCTACTTTTACCAAAAACCGCGCGCCGCATTCGAAATTTAAAACTTAGTAAAACAAGTGGTCTATGGTAAAAAAAATATAAACAGTGGACTTTATCAATGTGAATAGATTTTAATTTGATTTACTATCATTTTAAACATCGCTATGTTTCATTGTTCCTGCATTTGAGTGTTCACACGGTCTTCAGAAGAACGAAGCGTTAGGTAAGCCACTGCTTATAAATATTCCTTAACAGGCGCGGTTAATTGAATTGATCTTTTATCTAAAATTTCAGTTGACTTAATTACGTCATCCAATTAACTTGCTTATCATAAGTATCGCATTATTTCATTTATTTACATAAACATTACAGATGAAAGTGTTTATTTTAATATTTTCACGTAAACGGTGAGATTTGCATTTGCGAAAGTAGTTCCGTTGAAAATTACACTTCGGGCTACTATACTGTTCGTTATAACGAGCACATTGAAAAAGTACATTTTGCACACCTCTGATTGGCAGAATAGAAAGTTTATTTTTGGAATACTTTTTCCTCTTGTTACATAAAATTAATGTTGAAACAAGGTAGGTTGTCGGAGACAGTGTTAAGAACCTTTAAATTATATTCAATGTTCACAAGATGTGTACATATAATTACTTACACATACAGATGCATTTATAACACGGTGTGCTCGCTTCCGATAATATTGTTCCGGTGAGTTCCCACAAGACGCCTCGACAAAAAGAAGCGCTCTTCATAATTAACCGGAGTTAATTGACGCACACACTGTACAATACATTTTGATGCGGTATTTCACGTTGCCAAGATAGTTATTAGCTATTCTTATAAACTTTCTAAGAAACTGCTTATCGACAGGTGCTGCAGTTCTCAGATCACATGTAAGTGCTTCAAATAAGTCATTTTTGCACTAGTATGAGATTCAAAATGTCTAAATAGTAATAAAATACGAATAATAGACGAATGTCTGGTTTGTTATAGAAAGCCAGCTAAATACATTAGTAATCACAATTTGAATTGTGATAACGAAGGAGTTTTAAAAGTAGTGAGTCTTATTAATGAATCCCTTAAAGAGTTAGATAATTAATAGATCTATGAGTCGATAGATATAAAAATGCTGCTAATCTGGATATAGTAGGTGATCCCTTCGAACTATTTTAATTATACCTAATCTATGTAAAATTTCCGAGATTATGACCATGAATGATGTGAAATTCCGACTTCTTACTCAGACTTTTTATGAACTAAATTTAGCAAACAAATTGCCTTTGAAGTCATCTCACTTTAGCTCTTGTTTGCAATGTGCCTTAAAATCTAAGAGAAAATGATATCAATAATAATTTCGCAACTGTACAAGCTTTTAAATAGGTATTAAAAAATAGTGTTAGAGGCCTTTGTTCAATTCGACTAATCAATTCGAATAACTAAGTAATTTCTTTCTTTTAATTCGAATATGTGAATAAATATAGCAATTTGAAGGACTTCTAGTATCCACCTTACATTTTTTACATAGTGTTTCTTAATATGTTAAGGAAAATAAGTATCCAATCTAAAATCTAATTAAATGCTCTAGAAATAAGGCATCGATCACAATCTAAGGTCAAGGTGCATCTTGATTAATGTCGCAAGTTAATCGATCCACCAATCTAATTCGTCAAAAGGTTAATTTACTAAGTTTGTTAAAAACATCCGTTATAAATCTATTTGACGTTTAATACGTCAAAGTCTTTATTGATAGGTAAATTTTATTTATTGTCTAGTATTTTGTGCTGATTAGTCGATTAATTAACATCGATGGTAGCAACACTTAGTGGAATTACTAATTACAAGCTTATTTGTTATATCGAAAGAACATTGCTTGGACGTATTAATTTAATGATTTGCATTCACTCGAACGTCATAGGTAATTTCATTTATTTTATTTGAATATCATCACTAGTAATCAGCTACCGGTAATGACGATGATCATTCAGTCGATATGCATTCATGGAGTTCATTGACCCAGTTAACGAACCTGACAAAAACCTACTTACATTTATTTGACTAGGCCTTCTCTCCTCATAAAGATTTAATGAGACACCTCTAATAACAGACTCGGTACGTCTAAATAATATATCGGTGGTTTATCGATATCTTTATTTCGATATCACCTCGTTACGATGTCGTATCGGTATAATTTGATTTATGAAAAGTTTGGTTAACAAGAAAGTTTTTTTTGTGCCTATGAGCAGCTTTGAAAGAAAAAATTGTTCCTTAAAAAAGACTTCTTTCCATTTCTAACATTTGGCTTGATGCTATATTATATTTAGCAATTTGCAAACGATGGGCTAGCAATAAAGGCTTTGATTTGCAGCTTGAAATTAAATTAAGCAATTAAAAGTTTTGGAATATACGGTAGAGCAGGTTGCAAATTCAAACGTGTAAAACTTTAATCAATTTTATCATCAAAACAAACATCTCGCAATCTAAAATGGAAAGATTCTGTATGCTTAAAAAATGAAAAATAGGAAAGATGGATTGAATTTTAAGCTAAAAAGTAAATATGTATAAAAGCTTTGTCATGTATACAAATCAGTAAATAAATGAAATACCTACAGATACGGATTTCATTTCTACTTGCTACTTTGAACTAAATAACTTCATTATGTGCCTATATCAGAAGATTCTACACCAGCTAAAGGCCATAATAGACATGTCATCTACCTAGTTGCAGCAATGTATGCAGTTCCAGTCGATCGCACAAACCCATCCACTGGAACTATCTATTATGAACAGACTATGGTAGTCTTTGCATTTTTATGTAATTTAAAATTAATTACTGCACTGATTATATTCTGTATGCGCATATTATTATCATGTTCCACAATCATAGTGTTGGCGTAAAATATTATATGCTCTTCTTATTTCTGTTCTGTTCATAGTCTGGTAAATTGCATGTTTGTTACAATTTTAAGATGAGTTTTAAATGCTGAATTTAGATTTGTAGTAGTAACTATCCACTATAAAGTGAATGAGGCAAATTGTTTATCTGTAAACTTGGAGGGAAATTATCTTCTACAATCGTAACTCATATTAAATTTCCTTCAAAAACACAGATCAACTAGTTTCAATAGCAAGCTAGACTTTACTTTGCATCCTTCGCACGAGGTCACTGCATTTTCTTCTTTAAGTCTTTAGTCTAGCAAATCTTTAATAGTTGTGTGGTCTTAATTATTGTTAGGCTGAAGTCTGTTTCCAACCATTTTGGTTACTAGCATTATTCCGCCATACCAATAAGACGTAACATTAACATACATATTTATTATCTAAATCTTTACGCAACTAAACTATCTGGTTGCATATAAATTGTCGCATTAGGACATTCTGCTGATGAAATCTCCGTTTTGGACCTAGTTTTAAAGTCTGCTTCTCATTGCCAAGGTCGGTAGAAGGTAATCTTACGTTCTAGATTTTATTACTACATTAGTTAGGGTGTCGTAAGAAACGATCAAGAAATTATTGTGAAGATAGAAAGCACTTAGTACTCTTAGTGGGTTGGTCAATAATTTTGTATGAGTAGGTAATACTTATAACTTTCTGCCTACTGATTTACAAGAAATTATCGAAGAGTTTAGAATATACACTTTTGCAGATGTTTCATTTTTAGATGCAACGTGATTACTTAATATTAAGTTTGTTTCAAAATTCTTAAAAGCTCTTATTTTAGGACAAGTCTATACGGATGCTACTATTACAGTAGCCCAATAATATTGGGTAAAGGTATTAAGCAAACAAAATTCTTTCCAACATTTCCAAACTAGTATTTTTTACGCTTCACCTCCTGCTAAGACATACTTTCGAAGCAAAAAAAACTAGACATTCTGACAATGCATGCGTCCGAATGTAAATGAACGAAACTATTGATTGTTGGACTAATAGAGTAGATTTTTTACAATCAATTTAATACTACCCAGTTTGCAAGTAACTGCGTCTCAGTGAAGTGGTTTCTTTAGCTTTTTATGATATGTGAGCATTGTTCAATGGCTGTATAAAAACAGACGGCACGGCTCTTGAAGTCGGTAGAAACGACTTTCTTTCGAACAACAATTACAACACAGTTGCAGTTTCCATTTGCCGTTTGATTTTCAAACATGCATAAAACGGAAGATTTTCATAAATCCGAAAATTCCTTTGACACTGATACGCATAAAACCTTGAGTAAGAAACGAAAAATGAGGGAAGCTAATCGCTGAGCGGCTCAAACCTGATTAAGGTTAATGTCGACACAAAAACTGATGAAAACCCCCATACATAATGTACTTAACTGTAAATACATAGTATAGTTTACGTACCGCCTCTGTGAGGTACGGAAGGCGTTACCACTTTGCTGCGGCCAATGTGGCCGTCATAACGGTCCACATGAGGTGTTCCGATCCCCACCTCGTCTGGACCAACGCTACCGAACGATAAACTGTACTTAGGTACGTCCGTACCTAAATATTTCGCGAGTTATGGCCACTTTGACATAGTTGCCCAGCCAAACTGCTTTAACAGTTGAAAGTACTCATTTGTCTTTCAGGTATATTGGATATTTGTTTAGATTGCATATAGTACATAAAACGGATGCCCTTAAGACAATACGAATCCGGGAAGTAACGGAGTCTTACCGGTTAGTTGGCAAGCTTACATTTCAAATTTCTATCGCCAAAGGTGTATTAGAAGTAAGTTGTTTACTTTGTTATGTCAAGGAAACAGATGTTCCTTCAAGTACCTTCAAGTTCAAGCCAATGTGAGCGTGATTCGTTTAAATTCTTTCTCTTTTCAAATCTTCCAAGATGGCCGTCGATTATGGTTGTGACAAATTAATTAAGAGAGATCGATGCGCACGCGCGGCGCCTATTATGGTCAATTCGGTAACGGCACCGTGTAACGAGTATGTAACGGACGATATTTTATTATGGCACGCGATATTGTAACCACTCACAATGTGGAGCGAGTGTTTTACTTTAGAGTTACTGTTTTACATACGGTTTCGTGAAGTCATCCGACAGTTCCATATGAAAATGATTCAGGATTTCGATAAGCTTTTGCAGTTCTTAAGTGGTCATTCACACCTGATTTCAAATAGAAGGCACGCGTCGTGTATTTGACATAAGCTTATGTGAGGCTTCAAGTATTAGAAAAAAAAAACTAACACCAAAGTGCTTTAAATAATTCGAAAAAATACTTCTCACTCAAAGCGCTTTAACTTTTTTCTTCTATTTACTTGGAGTCTGTATGAGAGGTATTTAAATTTTAGATACGGTTACTGAAATACATACAATACGAGTACCTATATGCATAGAGTTTTGCTAGCTTATATATTTAGCTACTTATTTACAGCCGTACTGATAGGACTATGTACATATTTAAGTCGTATCTTTAATCAAGTTCATTAAGAGCTATGATGCACTTGTAACGTAACTTTAACATTCTTTTGAATTTAGAAAATGTTAACTTCACCTTCAACACTGAATTCAATAAATTCGTAATCACGTATCCAACAGATATAAAATGATAGTCCTAGCTCTCGGTAATTGTGAGACAATGATGCTAAAGGTATCTACTCTCAAAAGGAATCGATAAACACCTCTATTTATTAATGAGACAATAAAAACAATGCAACGGTTCTCAGTGTTCGTAGAGAAGATACTAAACTGCCAAGTAAGGTATACTTTCTGTCATGAAAATGCTAAAACTACATAAGTACAGTACATAACTATGCTTTTTGACGTTTTATGGGCGTCGATATCTATATATTATTAATTCTTTAAAGTGTTAGTAGGGATTTATTGTGAAGGACTGTTGTTTGACGTTTTCTGTTCTTTTCATTACGTTCATCCTTAAGAGGGAACAGGGCCTATAAGGAATTTGAAAAATTTAAAGATACTATTGCCGTCGTGCTGCGTCAATTGCCTGTCCCCGTAGACTGCGATAGGCACAACTGCAGCACAGATCGATTATGTCACAAATATTTTGACGAGATCGACGTATTCCCCTTTTTTTCCTCGAAAACTGAGCCGATTCAGTTATTTTTGACATTAAAATTTAAGAAAGAGTATGTCTAGGTTCCTAAAAAGCAATTTCTTTTATGTTAAAAACTTTTCGAATTTTTCTGGTAGTCCTCTAATCACGGTCCTGAAACACGTGTCTACAGTAGACCTTGTTTTTATGAAAAAATAAAAGTTTGCTCTAGGAGCACTATTCGGAAAGAAAAAAGGGGAATACATTTGTACGGAGAATCGCAGCCCTTGTCACTCTTAAATCTGGCGAAGCCATGGCTGTTTCTAGTTGTTAGTACTTATTTACAATACCTGTACTTAATAACTGTTTACAGCTATCATGTATAAAGCAAGGCATAAGAAATAACACTTATCAAAGGCTTCTTACCTAGCCGTTTTCACGGCGCGTTCGTGTTCCACGTGCGCCTCAAATAGATGTCAGCGAAAAGGGAGGGGCCTGCAAGGGCCGATGCTTGCCAGGGCTGCGGGACTGTTCGAAAGAGATACCGCGGCCGTGGAACACAAAGGGCAAGGAAGGAACATGAATGGGTTTTAGTCAGTCCAAGACTGACACTTCCTTCCGCTCCGCCAAGAGCGGGAGGAGTCATTTGATGATTTCCTATCCCAAAAAAAAGGCTTCTTTCTTAAGTACAAAACATATATTTACGTACTTTAGTACTATAGCCAGGAACAAGGTACTACATTATGCTTTTACCAATTAAGGATAATTTTCAAAAATAATTTTAATTGGTATTATAATATTTATCAACGTTCAATACGGAATGTTTTACGGCAAAGCCACAAATGACACTGAAATCTAATAATTTTTTTAAGATACTTTTATACTTAAAACGTGAAATGCCACCAAACTGCTTCCAATTTATCATAACTAGCCACTAAAGAAATATTGTTTCGCATATTTATTTAACTGGCAACACTAATGTGTGATCACGTTTACGATTATGCTCGCAACACTAACGGAAAGTCGTACCTGCAATGGCCGCACGCGCCTTGCATAATTCCCCTTCCCTGGAAACTGGCGAGCCCTTTTCTCACATCGTCACCATTCATGGCACCTATTACGTATTTTATAGTCATTTAAATGTTAAAGACTTAATAATTACTAAGTCTGTTTTAATAGGGAGTAACTAATTTCTATTTGGATTGGTAGTTTATTGGTTAGCTTTCTGTTGCTGTTTATAGCTCTTAAGTTTATTTTATTTTATTTTATTGAAAGCTGTATCTTGTCATGATCTGTAAATCTACTAACAAAACATAATTATATTACTTAGTTGCTGTGATTAGTTTGTTTTAGCAACAACTGCAGCAATTACTTTGAAATATAATTTTACAGAATAAAAATTTAAATGAAACCCTTTTGAAACCCCGGATAAAACTGAATTCACACTCAGACCCGAAACGGTCATGTTACAAAGTAAATAAATATTATAGCTTTAAACTCCATGTAAAATATTGTATTCAAATGCATCCAGTTAGACTGAAAGTTGATCCCAACATAGTTAGGAAAAAGGCTGGGTTACACAGACAAGCAGTTTTGTGCGTTTGCTATCAAACTTTACTATACAAACTTTATTAAATCTTTACATTATTTACAAACTAAAATTAATCTATATTAGTAAAAAAAAATATGTACAAGTAAAAAAAAAGGGTTAGAGGGCGTCAAAAAATTCGTTCACATCGCCGTCAACAGGAAAAATGCCCAGAAGGCTGGCGGCATTGCCACGTTGGATGGCAATGAATCAGCATTGCCATCCAACGCGGCAACTTTGGCAAAAAAATAGGCCCGCCCTCAGGTCACGTGAAGAGTTGACCAACCGCTTGGCGATTTCGCGAAACACTGGGTGGGCACTCGGACCCCATGGCCCTAGTGTTTCAACCCCAAACGGCTCAAACACATAACTACCAATTAAATTATTGTATTTGCGCCGTGTGAGGTTTTCAGCACCTGCAGCAGCAGCCCCCGCGCAGCCAACTGTGCTAGGAAGATGGGATGGCGCAAGGGTATCGACACAAGTTGCGTCCCACACCAAAGGCCTACCCAACTTCCATGGCATTATGGTCATACCATCTGGTCTCTTCCCATCGACGCGTGCTAAGCGAGTGAATTCTAAGACAGCTGGCACCCCGGCAGTGGCAAAAGCACGATGGATGAGATCATTAATGCTAGCCTGCCGAGCAATCCGACCTTTATTGAATATGAGGGTAATGTTCAGAACTACCGGTATGATCGCAAAAATTATTTCACTAATGGGAACCTACATTATCCCCGACTGTCATAAGCTATGTTTACAACCGTCGCGTGAGATTATTTCCGACAATAATTCGAGCAAAGCTGCGGGCAAAAGCTAGTTCCAGATAAAGCAGATGCATGTCCCGACTGAAGGAACTAACCATGCGCATCATTAACAAGCACAGGGCCAGTTCCATTACAGGTCAACAGTATTGCAGCACTAGAGCGGAAAATTGGCCATATGAAGAAGATTGAACATGAATGCAAGTTATAGGCGTAACCTTTAAGACTTCAACACGCAGAAATCATAGAACTTCAAGGCTGTATTCTAAGCAGAGGTGATCCCTTTATTAAACACTCTAACTACGCCTGTTATTAAGTCCAATGTAATAAGAGGGCGAGCCTATTTTCATCAATCGTGCAGAAATACAACCTTTGGGCTGCTACTCATAACATCACGCCTGAAACCCCGTAGGGTTAGGCAGAGGTGCACCTAATAGTAGGTACACCCACATTTCGTCAGTTATGTTAAAGTCCCATGTAATAGGGGGCGAGCCTATTGCTATCAAACGGGCACAAATCCAGACTCCGTGGCTGCTACTGAGAAATTCCTGATGGAAAAACCCAATAGCACTTTGCTCGACCTGGGAATCGAACCCAGAACCTCATGCTCAGCAGTCGCGCTTGCGACCACTCGACCAACGAGGCAGTGGGCTGCTACTCATAGGTGTGTATAGGAATCGATCCCTGGACTTCGCGCTCAGTGACTGCAGTCGATCAATGAGGCAATCCAAAAATTTGTAGGTAATAATAATAAAAATGGAAGTAAAGCCAAATACATAAACATGTGGGTTGACCTAATAGTACACCCACATTTCGCCAGTTATGTTTTAAGTCCCATGTAATAGGGGGCGAGCCTATTGCCATCAAATGGGCACAAATCCAGACTCCTTGGCTGCTACTAAAAACATCCTGATGGAAAAACCCGAATAGCACTTTGCCCGACCTGGGAATCGAACCCAGGACCTCATACTCACTGCAGTCGCGCTTGCAACCACTCGACCAACGAAGCAGCCATACACATTATAAAATTCCGTATGTGCCGTAGAAATGGAAATGAGGTAGGATAGGAACGTAGCTAGACAAATCACGGTCTGATTGTTACAAGACAAAGTAAAAGTCGGGTCGATAGACATCACGAGTTTGTCACTGCGCAGTTCGCATACTAAATGCGTTAATAATTGTTTCGTCTGCCCCTGTCTTAATTTTTGGAAGTGGGCTTTACGGTTCTGATTTGATTTTTGATTACGTAAACATTATTATAATTTAACTAGTTAAATCATTTCAAATGTAGGCCTTTTTATTTAAGTTACTAAGTGTTTTTAAGAATTAAATAAGTAGTATAAAAGCTGAGTATGGCTTTCGTAATTAATCCATGAGTTTAACTTTTTTTTGACTTTATTATTGTCCCACTGCTGGGCAAACGCCTCCTCCTTAGCCTTCCATTATTCTCTCTGTGCGGTTATCTTAGAGTTTTACTTATTAATGAATAATAGCCAATAGCTTATATTTTAACACCAATTAAAAGCACGGGTTTATGTCCACAAGCACAAAAGACTTATTAAAAGGCAAGTTATGAGTAACCGATTTAACTAACAGTAACGGTTTACAGCATATCCATCTTACAGTTTCTCTGGCTCTTTTGCTGTACCAGCAGCTTAATTTGTCAAAATTCCGACTTCTATAAAGTGTGTAAACAGACTCTTAACTAAGCCGAAAGGCACTTGTTCTCCCCGTCATTGTGATCATTTTTTTTGTCCTACACCATACCTGGGAACCTTCTAGTTACGGAGACTTCTAGTTACGGGTTAATGTTCCAACATTTCATTTTTTTTTTTAATACGTTTTTAAAGTAAGATTTTTACTTTAAGCACCTCCAGGACCCCTTTACTATTCAATCCATCCATCAGCACAATGTTTTGATTGCGTTACATTGAGTCCTACCGTAAAACGTGATTTTTCAGCCCCAAAAAAAAGTCGTTTCCCAGCACTAATTTTTGCGTAAAGTTACTTAGTTTGATGTACAGGATGCTTGGTTGACGGCTTAGTGAAGAGTATGCTTACACCCTGTATACGTATTTATTCTCTTGGAAGAACCGCTGTATATACGTAGCATCACTTCTAAAGTCTTCTACACCTTTTTTAAATTTAAGTAAATCTTTCAAATGATTGGAACACCTTCTCGCTATTTGCCTACGATCTTTGATTTGCAAATAGCCAAATATTTGGTGCACGCACGCAAGTGGGAGGAGGAGCGCAAAATAGCCAGAATGATATTCAGATCACGATGTGCCGTGATTTGAATGATAAAACCATAACTACAGGTGATTAGACGAGAAATACCCGAGTTTTAAACGTAGATGGGAACGTAGGTGTTCATGCAGAAGGAGTTTTAGGAAATAAAGTGGAAGAATCTTATTAAACCAGCCGAAGACACCATTATTAATCTATAAAAAAAAAATGAAATGTCTGTATCTAATATATTAAAATAAAACAGCTTTTTACTGAATGCAAAAAATGTATTGTATATATATACATTTATATAATTTTTTGCATTCGGTAAAAAGCAAATATATATAAAATATTATTTATTATAAAATAACAACACGTTTTTTTTCGTCTGTCTGTTTGTTCCGGCTAATCTCCGAAACGGCTTCACCGATTATAAGGAGATTTTTACTGTCAGAGAGCTGATGTTCTAAAGTCTAACATAGACTTTTATTTTAGAAAAATAATTAGGGTTCCATGCAAAAAAAAAACCCTTAAAATTGTTAACAAAATCCAATTCAAAAAGGGAAGTAATATTTTTTTTTTTTATAATATCACGCGAACGAATGTCGCGGGTCAGTACCTTAATATAAAATTTTTATTACAAAAGGAGCGAGTAAGTAGCTTTTGCTCTCAAAACACAAGAGAACATTGAAACCCGTGACGTCTTAGAACCAAAAATTCAAAGACATGTGACATCTACGCGCAGTGGGCCCGCATAGTGGATCAGAGCACACTTACTCTCACAACTAGCCTGTGCACCCCAGCAGTGAGCTATAGGATGATTATGCTTAGATTTAAATAGATTTTCAAAGATCACATTTTGACGTACAACTAATTAAAATCCTTTGTAAACTTAACTGACCTTCCGAAAGTTATAAATTTTAATCGATTGGTTCGCATAAACGTTAACATTTACAACACTTATGTTATGGGTTTTCAAATTAGTTATTACTGTTAAATTTGCATAGAAATTCTACTCACAATCAATTAAGCAATTATGTTAAATGAGCATTTTTGTTTGATTATATTAATTAAATATAAAAAAAAAAAAAAAAAAAAAATTATATTAATTAATTATGTTAAATGTTTGCCAGACTATCATAATTGTCTCAAGGTTGACAAGCCTTGACAATATTTCTGCACAGCACAACAACAAACTATGCAACATAATAATCATTCCTAAAAAATAAAGACGAAATAGTTTTCAATTTTGAAGGTTGGCTGCAAATTGGAAGATATTCTCATGGTGAATGCTTATGCGTGGCTCTGCGACGGTGACACGGGCTCTTGACCGAAGGTTGGTTGCGCACCCGCAAATATCAAACGCAGTAATATCAGTTTAGAAAGTTTTATCAAAAGCACTCTTATTTTCAGAACAATAGCTATGTATTTTATGTAAACAAATAAATAAAGGGAAGTAGTGGTGGTAACTTAATATTATTGCGGCTTATTCCCAACAGCTCCAAATCTATTATTCTTCAAATAATTTCTCTCCATACATTGATTCCCAACAGCTCCATAATTTTATTTTTTATTTTTTAATTTGGAGCCTCCGGGAATAAAATTATGGAGCTCCTGGGAATAAGCCATTATTGCGTCATATGGCGGTAGATATCTTTTAGATCTCGACCTAAAATTTGAAAGGGCCAAACACGTGTTCCAAGATTAACAAAACCTTAAGACAAGACGAGAATCTTCTTAAAATTCAGTTAACATCTTTCACGATCACTGCTAACGCATAAATTGGCGCCTCATTAGATTTAAACCATAGATTAAAAGGCGGGAAACTTGACCGTCACTTATCGGAGTCCGCATCGCATATAAACTGGAACATTATTCTTTTTTTAAAGTTTTATAGGAAGCTGTACTTCTGCTCTATGGTTGTGTAGACTGTCAAGCATACACTCTCATTACTACGCGGTGAGCATGCTTATTACAGAATATTAACTGCGATACGTTGCCCTTTGCATTGTGGTTTTTTGAATTTACTCAACTGTGGGAACTTAGAAGTCGTTTCGCGTAAACAGATTGGCTAAGTGCAGACTTTGGTGGGGACGCGTCTGATGTGACTCTCTCATCTCGTGATGACTAAGTATAGTTTAGCTAACACAATTTGGGATCGAAAAATGCCGCCGTTGTAGGTCTTCTTCCACGCGTGGCTTGGGTACACTTATAAAGCTTTGGCCAAAAAGGCGAAAGCAGTCAAATACTGCGAAACTTATCATCATTCTCTTCCCTTATCCCAATGAATTTGGGGTCAGCGCAGCATGTCTTCTTCTTCCATACTTCTCTATTAGTCGTTATCTCATCAGACCATCTCATATCCTTTCTTGTCATATCATCATTTAAGCAGTCCATCCATCGTTTTTTTATCGTTTCATACGACGAAGCGTATCATACATTTTGTGATCAAGACCTTTAAGCCCCAATTAATTCACCTAAGACCATAAACTTAACAACACACAAAAAACTTATCTAATACCAACTAACTTATAAATATTCCACAAAGACTTGATAATATTAAGAATTATATGTTTCAGTCAACCATTTCCTGAGTAAAAAACCAGGAAGAGTTGAGTAGCGTAGCTCTGGGCAGTTACTGGCACGCTCCAGTGACTGCTACTCATCGTACCATATCGCACCAGTCATAACCACGTAGGTTCTAGCGAAAATCATCTTTAAATACCTCCATTCAAGTACATTAGCGTTCCAGAATCATTGGCCCTCGGGTAATTGCTCCTAAGTGAATGAACGGGCAATGCGTATCGTTTATTTTTTGTTGAGTTTGAATAAGGAAAGGTTAATAAGTTTGGTAGGAAATGAATTAGGTAGTTTATTAAAGCCGGAAGACGTCCACAGCTGGTTACAAGTCACCAACAAAGATCGCCACCACGACCGGTCCTGTGATCATCATCTGAAAGGCATAGGTTTAGGTACTTACTTTGGTGCTAATTGTGCGGACTTGGCAAGACGTACCTAACAATCAACTTTACTTGCACTGAAATGTACAATCGCCAACACTTCAAGTTACCACAAACTGTCCAAAACCAAATCATTTTAGACCATAAAATGTAAAAGTGGTGGTGTGTGTGTGGTTAAGTTTAAAATTGAATGAGAAAATTTGACAGTTTGTAGTAACCTGATGCGTTGGCGACTGTACACGTAGGTTTGCATAGAGTTCGTAAAACAAATAAGCATAAAAAGACACCTGTCTTTGGTTTTCGAAGTGACAATCCAGGCGATGGATATAGAATTTGCGCTAACTTTGTAGAGAACAAGAGTCAATTCTTGTGATGACCTTAAACTAGACTAATAGTAGTAGCAGTAGATGAAAGATGACTAAACTATCCTGAAGTCGGACATTGCTGTCTTCCCGACCTTGTCTAATCCATACTCCAAGACTAATTATTTGTAGAGCGATCATAAACGCAAACTTACACGTAATTAATATAGCGGTAACGTTACGTCTCAGCGAGGAAGCAGAGCTTCGACATGAAAGTGCTATTACGATAGTTCACAAGGTTTCGGCGCATTACATACAGTCGTAACCGTTGTAAGTAGTACATGCAAGAGAAGCTAAACAAATAAACAAACACGTATGTTCGGTGAATGGTCGTATGTTGTGAGTCTTGAGACCACCCTGAGACTTTGGCGTGAGAATATGTCCGATTTTCCGCGTCCCGTTCAAGTCTTTTCAGTGAAATGAGTGTGGACTTCAGTGGAACTGAGTTGTTTTGTATTTTGCGCGGGCTAAGAAACACACTGGAATTGAAATTAAACACACAGTGCTTACCTTTATTGTTTTTGAGTAGCTCCAGTATGACTCCGCACATTGGGTGCAATTTCGTGTGGTGTGCAGCATTACATTATAATATGGGTGGGAAATATACAAAATAAAAGGAATTAATCATGCCAAATGTCTGTCTTGGAAGTCTATATTACTGGCAGAAACTGACTATTAGTCATAGTCATTGATTTATCCGTCTTGTGCGTAATAGTAGGGGAGCCCATGATGCTAAATGTGTAGTTACTCGAGCGCCGCGGAAACATATTAGAATTGGTACATACATATTAGAAATGGTCCTATAATGTTTACAATTTTAGCGGTGGGGGCAGATTTTCAAAATAGTAAAAAAAACAATGACACCGAAATACTTAAGCGAGTCAGATATTGATATTTTTCATCGCCCAACATGTCTCTGATATGAAATATATAATAATCTGACGATTTGCGTGGTGGGGGTGGCCATGCGAGAAGCGCGAAAACCCAAAACAAAAAATTTACTTGAGCGCGTCTGATTTTCATAGGGGTTATTCAGTGAACCCTACAGATGCTGCAGTTTCTTAATCTGACGATTATTATGAGCGGTATCGTTGATCTGACGATTTAAAAAAAAAATAAAAAAAATACTGTAAAGAAGGACTAATAAAAGTGTGAGAAATTATACATATATTTAAAAATATTATTTATTATGGATTCGATATCAAAAAATTAAAATTCGATGAATTTTCGTAAGGTAAGTATACTTATAGTTCTGAATTTAATTAACTTTTTTTATAATTTTCGGCTAGCGGAAATCGTCTGGTTATATTTTTTCTGTTATTCTGGTATGATTACCTTTTAAAGTAAAAAAAAATACGACCGCGCTCGATTAAATCCAGAAATCGATTTTTTTTGCAACTTTGCAACGCTCCCACGCCCTTAGGTTACGCTCAAATCGTCAGATTAGCAAAATTGACACTTGTTAGTTAGTAATTAACCCCCTTATCTTAATCTGACGCGCTCGTGTAAATCCGTATGTTTTTTTTTATTAATCTGACGGGTCCCTCCTGAGCATACTGGCTGGAGGTACTTGTCAATATGTAATGTATCCTCCCTTATATTAATCTGACGCGCTCGAGTAACTCCCAAAATTCCTTGTACGGCTCCCCTACTATAAGGAAATATCGTGAGGAAAGTTTTTAGAATCAATGGCTATAACAGTGAATAAGAAACAAAGAAACGATGGATTGACTTTGTGAAAGAAGGTGACTTCTGTGATGACGAATAATAGAGAAGTAAGGAAGAGGAAGAAATGTTGCGCCGACCCAAAATAAATTGGGATAAGGGCAGGAGAATGATGATCTTGATGTGTTTAAGGAATTATAACTAAATGATTTGACATTTACTGATGTGGACCCGCCGTAACTTAATGTGTTTATCACATTAATCTCCAAGTCGCTGTCCACAATCATATCTACGTTGATATAACCGTTTTAAACGGAGACGAATGCGCATTGAATGGGCGGAGCTGTTAACAGCATAAACACGCCTCATGTTGACATGAGTAGGTGTTTCTCGTACTACTTACTTATTTGTAGTCGTATGTAGTTATAAACATGCTGTTTTTATTATTATAAAAGAGAAAAATATCTTGTCAGCGTCATTAAGAAACTTGAAAAATAGCTACGTAGTAAAAAATAATTATCCTGCGTTGCGTACCATGACGGATCTAAAAACTGGCCAAGTGCGAGCGCACGAAGGGTTCCGTACCATAATACGAAAAAAACACGTTTCTTGCATGGGAAACCCCTTTAATTATTCAATAATTCATATTTTTATAATTTGTTGTTATAGCGGCAACAGAAATGCATCATCTGTGAAAATTTCAACTGTTTAGCTATCACGGTATATGAGGTACAGCTTGACGGACAGCGGAGTCTTAGTAATAGGGTCGCGTTTTTACCCTTTGGGTACGGAACCCTAAAAAAGAAGATAACATTATTTCTAGAAAATGTATGATTGCAGGAAATTATTTTGAACACATTACTTATTCTATGTTGTTGGTCTAGTGGTCGCAAGCGCGACTGCTAAGGTCCAGGGTTCGTCCGGCAAATTGTAATTGGAATTTTCCATCAGGAATTTCTAAGCAGTAGGAGTCTAGATTTGGGCCCGGTTGATGGCAATATGCTCGTCCTCTAATTACATAGGACTAAAACATAAGTGGCGAAATTTAGGTGTACTATTAGTTACACCTCCGGCTAACCCTTCGGGGATTACAAGCGTGATGTTATGTTATGTTCCTTATTTGAACCTATTTCATCATTATCTTCTTATAAAGGGTATAAAAAGTCTCTTAACGAAGCCGAAAGGCACTTGTTCTCCCCGTCATTGCGATCATTTTTTTGTTTTAGACCATACCTGGGAACCTTCTAGTTACGGATATATTGGGCGTCAAAGTTGCAAGTTTTTCACAAGTTTTTTTTTAAATACATATTTTTAATGGTTATTTTAATTGAGACACCTTCATGACCCCCGTACTATTCAATCCATCCATCAGTCAGCACAATGTTTTGAATGCGTTACATTGATTCCTACCGTAAAAAGTGATTTTTCACCCCAAAAAAAAGTCGTTTCCTAACAATATTTTTTGCGTAAAGTTATTTAGGTTGATGTACAGAATGCTTGGTTGACGGCTTCGTGAAGTATCCGTTTACACCCTGTATTACCCGGATCAATCCATCCCGTTTTCTTCTCCCACTTTCACCTATTATTTTATTCTTTATTTCACTTCAATTATTTTATTTGTGGATCCAATAATCAATTCTAATTCATCAATTTTCTATTTCAGAGTGAACACCAACCCCAGCAAGATGAATGTATAAGGTAAGACTCCACTTATCTTTATCGAACTATAACATAAACTTAAACAACCGATTCATTTTATTATGGTCCTGTCAATACACGAGCGCGCGTCATGCGACTCTTAAGTCTTTGTAATAAGAGATAAATTGCAATAATCGACGATTTGTGAATTACCACCCACTGTAATATTTATTAAATATCACATCACATTACCAATGCTTCTGATCGCAATAATAATGATTTGGACGGGACTCTTGCGCCGTTTATCAAGCGTTGTTGCGCGTTCACGCGTTCAATTGCAAAGTAGGATTAGATAAAGACATGCGTCTTGAGACACTGTTCTTGTTATGAATTAATTATTATCTCATAAATACTTGTGCAAGTACTGTCTTATTGACTGCCTCGTTGTTCTAATGGTCGCTAATGCTACTGCTGAGCTTTTGTACCTGGATTTGATTTCCAAGTCGGGCAAAGTGTTACTGGGATTTCCCATCAGGAATTACTTAGTAGCAGCCACGGAGTCTGGATTTTTACCCGGTTGGTGGTATTAGACTTGGCCCCTATTCTGGTGACTTAAACTTACCTGGCGAAATGTAGATCTACCTGATGGTAGGAGGATTACATGTGTGGTGTTATGATGTTATGTTATGTCTCATTAAAAAGCCAAATGGTGGTCAATAGTGCTGCTGAATACATAAAACACCCGTAAAAGCATTAATTCAAAAGTAATAAGTAAAACATTAAGTAGCATTGTGGACGATGGGCCTCGAAGAGTCGAAGCATAAACTCAAGTTACGTTTCTCTGCTCCACCCTTATCTAAATTAATTGCTTTATCTTTCACCTTCAGATTTAAAACCATTTCGGTCGTTTTAAAAACACGAAAAAATCTTTCCCGGCCCGATTATTTTCCTGAACCTTGACATTTTAGACTCAATAATTTGATAAAGTTAAAGAGAGACTTGGTCACCTTGCATTGATTGCTTTCAATTTAAACTATATTTGCACGGTCACTTTCAGTTATTGCCGTTAAGTTAATATTGTGTTCGAATATCTTGTTGCGCTTGCGATGTCGATTCGCCCTAAGACGATAGGGTAATAATGGCCCCTGCTAGGACCATGGACAAAATTTAAAACAAGGTCCAAAAAGGCATTTGTTGGTAATTTTAGTTGTGGGTCTTTCAAACACGTACAACAATGGATTAGGAATTTCTTTTTTTTATGATAGAAAGTGTGTTTTGCCAATAGTGGTGGCCGCTATTTGGTTGGTTTGCAAGAATTTGCCTAATTTCAAAGAAAACGAGGCACTACTTTGAACAGGAATCACCATTGGGCAATGACACGTTATTTCGTCAATTTGTCTCGAAGTTGCACCTCTCCTAGCCAATTCATGAGAAAGACATTTAAACCACATATAGGCAAATACCATAAACAAAAATTACATAAAAGACAGCTGTAATCCATATACAGCACATTATAAATGTCTTACATTACAAGTTGCAACCAGTTTCCATATAATACGTTATGACAGAACGTAAAATGACAAGAAGCGATCTAACCGATAGCAAAATATATCAGAGTATGCGAGGAATTTAAATGAGACGCGATTCTATCTCGTGAATGATGTTAAGTGAGAAACGTGTGACAGACATGCCAATACTGATCGGTTATTTGAAATAGTTTACATTGAAGTCATCTGTCGTCTTCGAGTTGAACTAGATCGGACTAGATGAATTTTATACTATGTTCAGAGTAATCAATGATAGTACATAACTATACTGGTCACTGTTAAGAGTAGAGGAAGACCAAAGAAACGATAGATGGACTGTGTGAAGGATGATAAGGCAAGAAGGGAGGTGGCTGATGAGATGTCGAGTAATCGAGACGTACTTATGGAAGAGAAAGATATACTAAGCCAACCCTAAAAAAATTGGGATAAAGGTAGGAGAATGATGATGGTGTTCTGTACTAATCAATGTTAAGTAACTTTCTGGCTATCAGACTGTTAAGTCCTGAGGGCAAGAAGCCCCATCAAAGTGTATCATATTTCTAAAACAACTTTCTATACCTTCTAAATATATAAAAGCATAAGGACACTCACTCATAACGAAATATCGAAAACCGCTTGACGTATAAAAAGGCTATAGGTAGGTAGAAAAAGCTGCATTACAACGTATGTACAGCTAGTATAGACATAATCTTGTCTGTAGTTTTTAATTTAAAATCGATCGGGTCGATCTTGGGGTTAAACCGCACTTGCCTAGGTTCCGCGGCACCGAGTTTCCCCTTTGCCTCGGTAAGCGCGTTAAGCCGTTGGTCCCGGCTGTCATTTATAGATCTTTGACAGACAGACGTTACAGGTAGTCAGTGGCCCGAAATTCTGACAACCAGTCTTACCAAGTGGTATCGTATTACCCAGTACTAACTAGGTTGTGGAGGTGAGATAGGCAGTCATTCCATGAAAAATACTGATATTTAGATGTATCCGGTTAGACTGGAAGCCGACCCTAACATAATTGGGAAAAGACTAGGCCGATGATGATTATTTATTAATGCTAATAGTATTTTTTTTTGTTATTTAATCGTCGATATTGCAAATTATAGAATGTTTCTTTGTTTAGGCCCTCCTTTTTCCTGATTTTGGAGCTTTTCTGTATCCATTGATGCCTTCGAAAGAGTTTGTACGTTAATTTTGAGGTCTAATGAATTTAGCTACCGTCTTTGCTAAGCTTGCGATTTCCGATAGTGTTTATATGCAGCATTATGGTCTTTAGCATTTATATCTATTAGTTTCATAATTATCTACTGACCGATTCGATCTATCTAACGCTTGATCGGCGAAACATAGTCAATAACCATTTAGGTAACCACAAGTTTATCGTTCGGATTCAAATTATCTACCAATGCATTATTTATGTTGCAAAATATTTTATGTTTATAGGCATTATCCGGTTCTGCTTAGCCTGATGACCGATAGGTGTGCAATCGAGACCTGTCTCTGCCGTAGAGACTGGCCATCGACTAACAGTTGGAGTGTGCAATCGTTATGGCAAACAAATTGATATTGCAAATTATTCTGATCTTTAACATTATCGCAATAACACCTACTATTTCGTTGAAGTCCCATTGAAGTTATCTCTATGATTTCAGCAATATTTATTTCAATGAATTCAGTACGTAGGTACTTAAATAACTTGGAGTTGGAGAAATGGTTCGCAAGAAAAATTGGGCTACAATATTTAAAAAAAGCTACAAATCAAAGAAAATTCAAAGCTAATTATTTCCTCTGCATAAAGAACTATCCGAAATACAATACATGATGACATTACGTTTTAAAAAGTTATAACTTAAAATAAAGGCGTTTTAGCATAAAACAACGGTCAGAAATTGCGATTCCAATCAACCTTATCAAGGCAATTGGAAATCTAAACTCAGAATGCTTACGCTTATAATCACAACCAATTACAAATCTAGATAAAGACTAATAAAATAGCTAATTGCACGTTAGTAATGAAAAGCTTCTAGCTACAAAGCGAGGCCTATTCCTACGCTAAGTTTAACATGCAGACTGACAGGCACTTACTTTAATACTAGCGTGTAATCGCTGCCTTATTGTGCTGGAGTGTGAACTGGTAGGTCATAGAGGGGAATACGAATGGATGCAAGTCACTTTGTACTGGGATAGTAAACTGGTTCAATTGACGCCGTAGATTGAAGGGGTATGATCATAAAGTCTCTGGCAAAATAGGGTAAAAAAATCCATATATTTTGCGAAATGCCTATGGTATTAAGTCTGCCTCTGTACTGTGTGCTTGAAGTGTTAAATAAAATAAATATAATAGTAAGTGCGAATTTCGTTGATTTACTTTGCAAAAAAACGACTCATGCACTTCTCTTATATAGCTGTATACTTATGCTGCTGTGTGTGGGTAAGACGCTGTCAGCCAGCTCAGGAAGAAGTCCAACCACCCTGCGAAATGCAAATAACAGTTGCAACCTCCCAAAAAACTTTTAAAGGGTGTAAAAAGACTCTTAACGAAGCCGAAAGGTACTTGTTCTCCCTGTCATTGCAATCATTTTTTGTTCTAGACCATACCTGGGAACCTTCTAGTTACGGAGATATTGGGGGTCAAAGTTCCAATACTTTTCACAAGGTTTTTTTTTAAATACATGTTTTTAATGTAATATTTTACATTAAACACCTCCACGACCAGCCTACTAATTAATCCATTCATCAGCATCATGTTTTGAGTGCGTAACATTGAGTCCTACCGTAAAACGTAATTTTTCACCCCAAAAAAAGAAGCCGTTTCCCAGAAATAATTTTTGCGTAAAGTTACTTAGTTTGATGTACAGGATGCTTGGTTGATGGCTTCGTGATGAGTCTGTTTACACCCTGTATAGAGTTTAAATTCCTGAACAGTTTTGTCTTAAGTTATTTTGTAGGAAGTCAGGAATTAAAGATATTCCAGTTTGAAGTTTTAGAGGTTGTCTAATCTTGTCAACAACAGACTAATCGAAAAAGAAATTAAGAAATGTATACAAAATAAACTACGCACTACGTATTCAGAATATTAATTCCAACCGTAGGCCACATGGAAAAACAATGCTATCTCTAAAACCTCTATCTAAAATAACAAAATATTCAGCAGAATTCTCTTTACTGAATAAATTTAAAAAGATAAAGTAAAAGTTAAGGAGAGCAGCGGTGGCTCAGTGGAGAGCAGCGGTGGCCCAGTGGTAGCGACCCCGACTTACGAACAGTTAGTCGTGGGTTCGAACCCAGGCAGGCGCATTACTTTGTGTAATTTATTTCATCACCACGGCTCTCAAAAACGGTAAAGGAAAACATCGTGAGGAAACTAGAACCAAAAATTCGAAGACATGTGACATCTACCAATCCGCACTGGGCCCGCGTGGTGGATTATATATATAGCCCATTCCCTCTCTTAGAGAGGAGGCCTGTGTCCCAGCAGTGGGAACATTATAGTCTGATGATGATGATGATGAAGTAAATGTTCAGATGTCAGTTCAGTACAGTACATGAAAGGAACTTGTATACTCACTAGAATGATGACGTGCAACTCATAGCGTTCCGACAGAGAGAACTTCACTAGTGGATGTCATCTCAATAGGGTGTTCAATATTTATTTTTACATTTGAGACAGTCATTATTGTGTTTTTACTTCCTAGCACCCCGCCCCCCGCTTTGCATGGGTAGCCGATTATTCAAAATTACGGGGTGTAAAAAGACTTGACGAAGTGAAACTTATGCATATTGTTCATCAAAGGGAGAGCCATTACGACTTTTACACTTCACAGACTGGCTGATTGATAAGAGACACACGGCCGAGGTAAATAGATGCGATTTGAAACTCAACTTATGTCCAACCGTGCACTTCTAGGCTCATATAGGCTAATAATGAAGCTGAGTAAGTAAAATTCCATTATATTGTTATATAATGTCGAAGGTGACCGTATAATACTAAAGGGTGTAAAAAGACATTTAACGAAGCTGAAAGGCACTTAATTGTTCTCCCCGTCATTGCGATATTTTTTTTGTTCTAGACCTTACCTGGGAACCTTCTAGTTACGGAGATATTGGGGGTCAAAGTTCCAATTTTTAGAAGCTTTTTTTTTTAAAATACACGTTTTTAATGTATTTTTTTTACTTAAGAGACCTTTACGACCCCCATAATATTCAATATATCCATCAGCACAATGTTTTGAATGCGTTACATTGAGTCCTACCGTAAAACGTGCATTTTCATCCCAAAAAAAAAGTCGTTTCCCAGCAATAATTTTTGCGTAAAGTTACTTAGTTTGATGTACAGAATTCTTGGTTGACGGCTTCATGAAGAGTCTGTTTACACCCTCTAGAATAATTTCTTCCTGATTCTCATCGTCAATTGCGATCATTTCGTAGTTAACCCCAGTCGCCCGATAGTCCTGACTCCTGATAGATAGATTCCACCTGTCGAAAATCAAACAAGTGCGCAAAAGTAATGCTGACGTAACTACCTATCTACATAAAAAAAAATGCTTTCATGAATTAAATTACCTATAATGCAAAATAGAAGTATTTACGTGTCCAATATTTAAATAAGGTTTTTATTTAAATATTGTACAAGTAAATAAGTACTTAGTTAAGTTGTATTTGGTTAAGCCTGGAATGCCGGACCTAACATTTCTAATTAGTTGTATTTAATATGCACAATACAAGATCAATATAGAAGTGTGATGAATGTATAACCAGTTGGAATTATGCTTGAATAGACTGTAATACTCATATACATATTACTTGATATACAGGGTAGGTAAAAAGACTCTTCACAAAGCCGTCAACCAAGCATTACGTACATCAAACTAAGTAAGTTTACATAAAAATTAGTGCTGGGAAACGACTTTTTTTTTGGGCTGAAGAATCACGTTTTACAGTAGGACTCAATGTAACGCGCTCAAAACATTGTGCTGATGGATGGATTGAATAGTAAGGGGGTCAAGGATGGGTTTAAAGTAAAAATCCTTCATTAAAAACATCTATTTAAAAAAAAAAACTTATGAAAAAGTTGGAACTTTGACCCCCAATATCTCCGTAACTAGAAGGTTCCCAGGTATGGTCTAGAACAAAAAAAATGATCGCAATGATGACGGGGACAACAAGTGCGTTTCGGCTTCTTTAAGAGTCTGTTTAAACCCTTTATTGTCTTGCCTGACTTTGAACAGACTAAGGGCTCGTATAATACAATGATAATAATGTAGCTTGATCTTGAATTAAAACAAGATTTGAAAAAACACCGAGCAGTGGCTTTAATAACTCAGAAATCTGATAGATTTTAATCCAGACAGCCTCACTAGGCAGGTGTACACTTTCTTGAATACGAAAAACTATCTCTTATTGTATCCCTTATACAATAAGAGATATTATAGTCTGAACTTTGAATTTATTTTAGTATCTCCCTACATCCCTAGTATTCTAACTACTTATTTACTCAAAAATCTATACCTATAGGGACTATTCACACCGGCACGGCAGCGGCCGGCAGCGGCGCGACGAGGTCGCGTGACCTTGTCGAGCTTTTCAAGCGATACTGGTCTTGTAATTATGTAGATAAAGTTCAAAATTATTTCACTGCGATGCTGCTGGCTGCTGCTTTCTCGGTGTGAATCGGCCCATATAGGTATGGTCCATTGGCAATGATAAAACTTTGTCTTTGTCTTCGATTTGTCGGGGCTGCGGGAGAGATACCGCGGCTTTGGAACAAAAAGGCCTAAGAAGGACATGCATGGGTTTTAGTCAGTAAAAGTCTGACACTCCCTTCCTCTCCGCCCAGAGCTAGAGGTCATTTGACGATTTCCCACTCGAAAAAAAACACCTCTGATGATGACGGATGATTATATCTATGATGATGACAAGTCAGCTGGTCTCTAAGTTACTTAATTCTGAGGATGTTACAACCAAAAAGCTGTGAAAATATAATTGATGATTACAAGCCACACACTATTCCATCTACCACAACAGAATCGACCGTGGCCACCACCAGAAAAACGTCGAGGGTATAAAGCTCTATGAGTCCCGGAGAAACAATTTAACTGACTTGGATCCCCCAACAAAGAATAGTGGAGGAGTAAGAAATTGGATAGATAAATTGCAGATAAGCCGTGATTTATCTAGATCTAAACGTGTTTCAAATCGTAACATCTACATAGCAGATGGATAGGCAAGAGCACCTTTCCGATAACCATAATTATACCGAAATACTCAAAAGTCGAATGATAAACGTCAGATTCAACAACTTAAGCTGACGATACCTTAAGTACTGAATCCGACTCTTCCCTATCCTTTATCACTTCCCACTTCAAAATGATGACATAATTGTTTACCAGCTACTGCTAAGCAACTAATTACACAGCCACATGGCGTGCATGTTGGTTACTTATTAAAATAATACTGCAGTACAGCGTGCTATCTCTACAGCATCATTAGGTGTTTCCTTTACATTCTTGTTAGGCGGTCGAGTTTTAGAACTCGTTTCTTACTTCTTAGGCTGATGTAATGGTATTGGGATGTTAGTTAAAGTCTGCTGTGAATTCTTAGATTATTAAAGAGTATAACCACAGTACGCCACCTGCTACAATCCTTGCATACTATTTTTGCCTCGTCCACGTTCATACATCTGGTCGCACGCCGGTTGCGAGTACTGAACACTTGACCTTTCTGAAGAACCTCACGAATAAGGTCAGTGTATGTCCTTCTAGGGCGTCCCCTCCCGGTGTTGCCACTCACTTTTGTTAGTCGCCTTTCACTCATCCTCTCCACATGACCATCTAACCATATTCTTTTCAATTTTTGTCACTACATCTTCTTTTAAACCACAACGTTTCCGTACAACCTCATTCCTCAATTTATCATTCAGAGTTACACCACACATGCTTCGCAAGGAACGCATGTTTGCAATATACATGTTGGAAAGAACATACCTTGCTAAAGCTTTTGCCAAACTTTTATCAGATCAATTACTTGATGGCAGGTTGATATAAGGTTGTATTAAATACAAAGATACGCACTGACAATCGGAAGCTCATAATAATCATTACAGTATGCCGGCAATTTCTAACATAAATGTAACAGACCATAACTTACGGCTACCATCGCAAGTTCATCGCTTTATGGACACCATAAACTATAAATACCATCATGGCTAACGAAAATTGTAAAACCACATGCGTAACAATGTTGCTAAGCAGTAAATTTTACTCCTCAGATTATGTATAAAGCATGAGAAATATAATAAATGTCTAGTCATTTTGATCGGCAATGTAATTCAGAAATAAAAATAAGGTGGTTTGAATTGTAAGCTTATGAAAGTCAGCACTGAAATCAAATGAAAGAAAATGTAGTGTATTTGATTGAATGGACTATCCAATCAACGTTCTAGATTTTCTTTATAGAATGGTTTGATCAAGTATAGCAACACCAAGATCTCCAACGTTCTGCAACAGGCCAACAGCTTTTATCAACATCATCGCTTTCCTGCCCTTATCCCAATTTATTTGGGGTCGACAAAGTACATCACACTACATCTTCTGCCACACTTCTCTATTACTCGTCATCTCAGCAGACACTGCCTTTCTTGCCATATCATCCTTCTTACAGTCCATCCATCATTTTTTCGGTCTTCCTTTACTCTTATAGCCATCCACATTCATTCACAAAACTTTCTGCAACTGCAACAAGCTAACCATCGTCAAAAAGTTTACCCGACGGCACATCACGAAACTAAGCAAACAAATGAAGGTTGGAGTTCAAGAGCACCAAGACAATGACTGAAGAACGAACGTCTCCCTTACCGAATACCAACTAGCCCGCGGTGGCAGTTCGCTTATCGTAGTAACATCCCAGTGTACGTTATATCTATAAGAAGTAAGACGTTAAGCATACCTGCATAAGCCACCATGTTGAGTGTGTAATACAAGTTTTACGAGGTCGTAAATGTGCTATTAACTCAGCCACCCTAGTTAGTAGATAAATACTATGGCTCATAGGCTCAACAATGTTTTAAATTGAATGTGCAGTGCTTCGTCTTAAACACTGTTAAAGTTTCACTATTTGACTGAAAAACACAACACATAAAATCATAGGCTATGGCGATGAGATATACTCGATTTAATAATCTACTTATAGTGAAGATTCAGTGGATTTTCCATTGTCAATATTAGCTCAGTTATTGGAAATCCACACGCGGTGGATTCATAATAAATCAGCCTATTTACTTTAAACAACACAAGTGGCACTTGATATTCTAATACCATTTCCGAGTAGTCAGTAAAGAGTTTCGCTTTAAATCATATCTTATTAAAATAACAACTCAATATGAAGCTCTATTAAAGAACGAATAACCAGGTGCCATTTTACTTTCTTCGTTACACGCAGCATTCCTTTTAGCACTTTTTCCGTAAACAGAGCGTCTCAAATCGTTTAAGGCCCTCGTACCTCCTCCATTAAGTTCAGTGCTGACCATTACGCCACAAAGGTAGTGCGGGATGTAAGGCTGTATCCAACCGCAAATGGCCGGTATTATCCCCGCACGGGCTGCGCACGCGATCAATGTCATACACATCTGTCATGGCGACGATGTGCCGACAATCAGCGTCCCAACCACCCAATAGAATGTATGAGAAACGTTGTAGAGCTATTTTTACGACAGCATTTTATTTTATTTCCGATTGCTGCTATTATTATGAATCATCAAGTTCTAAACAACTTAAATAGACATTACGAAACTGTAGAGAATGTTAAAGCAATTTTATTGCAAGTAGGTATGGAATTCTCATCAATCAGCATTTCTCTGTAACACCAGATAATTATATCGTAATCGCAAGTTACAATAAAACAGAAATTCCGATAAAAAATCGCGCGTTTTTGCAACTAATGTGCGTTTGATGTGATCGGTGTGTTGCGGAGCGCGGATCGCGCGCGGATGTCGCACGCGCCGTGTGCCCGACGACTCTGCGATATGCGGTTTTTCACATCACCTATCTGCCGCAGACAATAATTGAGTAACATGCACCCTGTCACAGTTACGAGGCAGGAAAGGAAATGGCTACTAGAGATGCGGCATCCGCATATTATAGGACTATTATTATATGCTGGTCTCCCACATTTCCTTAGTAATCAACATCTAGTAGATGAAGGGGCAGTTTTCTGGTTAATTTTACCTCTAACTTGACAGAAAACTCTATAAATAATAATCATGTGGAAATACTGTATATTAGAAGATGTCCCATTCTTAAAGGAAGCCGACAAATTACAAAATTTAGTTTCTGGTAAACCGTTACTTCTATTTAAACCATAATTATCCATAGTCATTGTGGAGAACGCATTCGACAAACTGGAAATCGACGACTTCATACAAACTTGCTGAAATTCACGCTTTACAAATACCGATTCCGCAACTCATGAAACTTACGCTTTCATGCACTCGACCTCTTTTAATAAAACTATACAACCGAAACGAATTTGAAACATGTTAACTAAAGTTTATTGTCATGGAACTAATAAGTACTAAGTACAACGCTGCTAGGAGAAAAAACTGTCACCATCTGTCATTTTGTCACATTATTCGACAAAGTCACAATCGCCTAAAACTTTTTTATCCGCCGATAATGAGTCAGCAAGTCTCAAATTTGTACCAGCCCGTCCACGGTGGGTCAATAGTGATGGAGGTCAGAAGGTATTTCATAAGGTACCCACTGCGAGTCTGCGACCAACTTTCCTGGTATAATTATTGTTCTCTAATAATGAAATTACAGTAATGGATCTTTGATAGCCGTTTGATTAACGAGAATGATAAATCAAACTAATCCCCGTACTTGTGAGCTTTACAATATTAAGTAAGGTTTTTGCCGTTTTGATTAAAGATTCATGTTATGAAGATTCCCTCGTAGTTTATTGATTGACACTTTCTTATACGTATAAGGTGCGCTGGTGACATTGTTAGATGCTCTTCCTGTGAACACGTTACCCTGAGTGACAAACAAACAATCATTAATGGATTCTATGGCTTTTGCAGCCATGATTGAAAACAGTTTTCTGAAATGTGGAGATATTTTTTAGTGATATCTAAGAATTGAATTAGCTTTCAGATTATTTACAATTTATGAGGATTCAAAACAGTTATCATAATCTCACTTAAAGGTCCCGCGAAACATACCTTTACCGTTTTAAAACTTGAGAAAAACATTGTGTTGAATTTCAAATTAAGATCTCCAACTGAAGTTTCATAATAGATTCGCTAACAACTTTCTGCATGTAAAGTTTTACTGCTACTAGTTCATGAATATTTCTATTGCATTTTACAACCAATCAAATGTAAATATCGGGCCATTGTTTGATTGTTTTAATACAGCATATCATTGTCTATCAAGAGAGTTGGCGTGTTGTGATTATTCTTACAAACTGTCCCTATCGCCTTGTCGAGCGCAATTACTGCCCGATCAAGTGCTCTGTGAGTCTGCGACAGACGAGGGAATTGCAGTAAATTGCGAATAAAAGCGTCGTTTGCGCACATACGAATGCCTGGACACCACATGTCGTCTACATTACCTATGATTGCGGCAATATGAAACTATTGCCGCTTTCACCATCGCGCTAACGTCCTACGAAGGCGACGTTTAAAGACTTCTGCGATGGAAACGAGAATACTTTCTCGGTACCTACGTGTTTGCATTGCTCGCCTTTTTACGGTCTGTCTCGAGACTGCATGAGATTGTATGTATATCGCGTTTTATAGCCCAGCTTCGTGTGAGTTCACACGTGGCCGGAACAATACGTGTCTAGTCGACTAATGAAGAATCGTATGCGAACTTAGTGTTCCACAAGATACTTCAACAAACATGCAATGGCTAACTTAAGAAAGCGTTATGATGTTATTGATAAAATAAATTAAACTTTTTAAAGTTATACTACTTTTGTCGCGTTAGGGAAAATTGATGAGAGTAAATTTTTATGATGCGCGCGCAACCGTCACGAAAAACCGACACCCTGAAGTGAGCTAGTCAACATACAGCCTGAAGTTGGTTAGTCAGCGTTTTAGTTGTATACGCCAAAGAAGTAAAAGTTTACGTGCGTAATAAGTGCCTCCACACTTTTTTTTTTTAAATCAAGCTTTTATTTTAATGAAAAGATGGAAATTAGGTTTATCTATCAATATTGAACGCGTATACAAAGTTTCGTGTCTGTGTTATTAACCGTTGAGGAGTTCTCTCGTGAAAAGGCGATACTGACTGCAGGATCAAGTCACGTCATAAAAATGTATTGTCACCAGAATCAATGGTGTATACAAAATTTCAACTCTATCGGTTGGGGAGAACTGGTTTGAAATTCAGTTGCAAGATTTGACCAATATATAGTAACTACCAAGGAGGAAGTTAAGTCTTTGTACATACTAGTTGTTGTTTGGCTAGATGTTACTGTAAGTTAAAAGGTGGAAGATTACTATTAGTACTTACATTTTATTTGCGAAGTCAGTGTTTCCATTTTGTCCTCATTTAACACAATTTTTTACCAACTCATACTCATCAAAAGATTACAGCCGAACGGCTTCCAATGGGCATTGTAACTGTTATTTTTTCTTTTATTAATTCGTCATTATGGTTGTATATACCAAAAAAGCGACAGCCCCAAACTGTTGCGATGACCGGTAAATACGTTTATTAGTGCTTCTAAAAAATGCAATAAAAAGATGGTTCTAACAAATTGTTATGTATTTTAAACCTAAATTAGGCTTCAAATAAATTGCTGTAACTGCTTATGAAAAAGTAACTCGCGCATTAATAATAGTTTACATTGCAGTGGTCGGTGCTTTTAATAGTGGTCCTTTAATGGCCTTTTTTAATATTTAAAAGACAATCAAGCTTTTAAAGTTCCAAAGCGTCAAATTCCTATCCGGTACTTCGACCACAGGGCCGTCACTGAAGACAATCATAGCATTTATAATTTTATAAGTTATCTTCCGATCAAGTTTCTGTATTGTAACTCTATCGCTTTCTTAACAAGGTTTGACAATATTGTTCGCAGCACAATAGCTTCGCGGTGATGACGACCCACGATACAAAGACCAACACTGATTGTGGTGGTGAAACCACTGGGGTCAAGGTCAATACCTTTGAAACTTTATGATATTTTTATTTAGCACAGTTTTTGCTCGATAGATGCGATAAACATGAGATTTTATAGTCACCTTTACAAGAAGAATGCCTGTGGAGACAATGTTCAGATTTCTATCGATTTGTCCGTTGTTCACTCCCCAGATAAGTCTTCACTTGCCTTATAAAGACTTTATGAATTATTTACTATTTTATTTCGCCGTGGTCATCTGCGAGAAGAGCATGCCGATACATACATACGAAGCACTTTTGTTATACAATTCGATTCTAAAATGAAAGTGTATAATATCATAGACATTGACATATACAGTAATTTTGAATAGAATTTACTCTCGACAGCTCTCCGCCAAACAAGCCTATTACGCTGCTCGCATCCTTACAAGGAAGCCGCATGTGGAAACTGTGCCTACGAACGAAGAACTTGTATCGCAATACGTCAACGTGCATATTAGCATTTGTAACCGGACAAATGAAAGTTTTCCATAACAAGATTTATTCAAGAATGTCGATGGGCGATACATTTGTATGTGCATGATTTTGTGATTCGGAAAATGTGTAAACAATGTAAATTGTTTACTTTCATATTCTGATTTAATGTCAAGTACCAATTTGGTAGGTTCAGAGAGTTCACGCAAGTGTTTCACGCACGTTTTGCTAATGCGCTTATCTCAATGAACACGCATTGTAAATGCTGTCAGCCTTTACTTACAGACAACCTGACCGCAAAACTGTGAAAAAAATCATTGATGGTAATATGTTTTTACAAACGAATTTAACAGACCCACTAAAATTAACCTTTCACTTTGATGATAACATGACAAAATAAAACTTGTTCAGGTTAACCGACAAACGACTTTTTCAGAAATTTCTAGGGCTTAATTTCCTCCTATAAACCTACGAGTAGTCGCGGTAAGCGATGGTTAACCACCACGCGGATACGATTAAGCCTCTCGCTTCTATCATACCTAACACTGCAGTTTTTGCTACTCTTTAATAGCGGTGGTAGTCATAACAGACGATACTTCCGCGTGTCAGCTGTCTCATTAATATATCTACAAATGAAGGATGCTGTCTTCCTTTTATTCTTTTAAAAACAATGAATAGATCTTTGTCAAGTCTGGTCTTTGTTGTTATTGAACTCATTAAAATGTGCGTCATCAAAACAAGTATTGTCTTTTTCTTCAAGCTTTTTGTCTCAAGTATTAAGATTAAATACTGATTTATAGAACGATTTCTTGTTCTTAAATACTTGATTAAAAGAAAAATGCTATCAACCGCTGATGAGATCAGCTATATAAAATCAATCATGACCATTCTGGACTGACAATAAAAACTTTTAAGATGGGGATCTAATTTGTGGTACGAGCCCTGAATCCAAGATCCAGAAATTCTTCCACCCCATTACCGATCCTTAAAACGCAACTGAAACAATTTACCACGACGTGCATTTTCTATCTACTTTGAAATACGGTACTGCAAAAGAAACTCTTCGTAAGTCCGTCTTCTGTAAAAAACTGACGTCGAAATTGTTTGTAGCTGAAGCGAAAATCGGGTAACAGTCTGTCTGTCTAGTGAGGCGACAAAACGTTTTTACCGGTCGGAACACAGTAAGCGCTTCGGTCTGCGACTAACACAATAATGAATGCGCTATTGTCTCTGCTATTCAATCTACGCATGCTTGTTTACCGTTGCGCGTTTAAATTAATATATTTCGGTATATATTTTGTGGGATTGACAGGACCTTAATTGGCGCTTGTTTAGAATTGAACTGCCAGGAAATCAGTGTATCTATAATGAATTCACTTCATCGACTGATGCTAAAACGCAGAGTAAACTAAACGCAGAAAAGAAATAGCTCGAAGATATACTACTGCAACGGCCTGAGGTGTTGATTGACCAATTAATCTAACAAACAGTAAAACAAATGTGCTAATTAAGCGTATACAACTAACTTATCTAAGTAGTTCGTCGAGTATATCGGCGGATCATTAATTACATCGGTTGTATCTAAAGGATATGTGATAAGTGCAACCAATGAACATAAACAAGATGATGTGTCCCGAAGCCCACGGTCAGGCGGTTCATCAATCAAGCGTAATGGGCAAGATACTGTAATGACGTTACCTGCCTACCTCCCATTTGCATAGGATCGAGGCGAGGATTGTAATGAGGTAAATAATAACATTGTTGCCATCTTTTTGCGGATAATGTGGTTATAAGACACGATTAGCTATTAATTTTGTTCCTACGGGTAAATGAACCTGGTAGGTCCATCGTCCTAGTGGGGAGTCTGAGGGCATTTAACTTTAATCAGAATAGAAGCTGTCTGACAGTTTGTAACTGCTTCTGCCGACAATAATTTATGCTTAAAAGAAATTTAAAATATAGCGATAAATCTAAGATTCATAACGCAGAAGCTAATAATAATAAATCAACAACTAATAGATTAATAAATTCTATGGATCTAAAGAAATTACACCTGTATGCTTGTACCTACAACTGTCACAATCAATGTGGGAATTTTGACGGCCTATCAATGGCGACTGATTGACGTTTCGAACTGTCAGTGTCATAATGTACTGCGGCGAGCTATCGATTCTTTTAATTATGTATCTGTTGGATTTTTTAATTGCTTGACGTATTTTTTTTAAGGTGCTTTTGATTGATTTTATTTATAAACTTTGTAAACATTTTTAATGCGTGGTATTACTTTGAAATTTCTTTTTATTAAGTTTTATGGTGATTGACACTACACTGATTAATACTTCTGTATGTGATTACACCTCGGAAAGAAATAAGTGAATGAACAACGTTATTGTTTTTGTAACGGTCATTTCTAGACAACCAGTAAGTAGAAAAAAAAAATGGAAAATAATAATGAGAAAATACGAAAAATTCCATCTTGCATCCCTGGTAGGTAAGCCTTTAAAACAATTAATTAAACAGTGTTAACTCACAACCTAGGGATAGATAAAGCATTGTCCAAACACGCTAGATCGTATACTTACATGGCGCAGACATAAATTACTCAAGTCGGTGTCTCGGTAATAAAGCGAATGCAAATTATCTCACTCGATACAATCTAAAGACGGGTAGGTCGGTGATTTAGATATAGTCATTAGTGTGTTAATTGAGATTCAGAAACACGCCGCTCCAAGCGTGTTTCTATTTCTACTGATATGTCCGAACTAATTTTATTAGCAGGAATATGACTGGTATAGTCAATGCAGTGGGTATCATATTCCCCAGTACTAACTGGATTGTGGAGGTCAGATAGACAGTCGCCCCATGTAAAATCTTGGTATTCAACTGCATCCGGTTAATACTGGAAGCCGACCGCAACATAGTTGGGAATAGGCTAGGCAGATGATGATGATTTAGCTTTCATAGAACTTTGAATTTTAAGCCCTTTCTTATTTTACTTCTGCATATTATTTTACGACCAGTGGTCCACACTAGCCCTGGATTGAAAGAACTGAAAGTCATTGGGGGAAGCCTTTGCCCAGCAGTGGGACGACGCCGACTCACTGTAATGTAACAGTAACGATATAATTTTGTAGTTAGATTTTCATTTGACTGAAACTCACGTTTAGACTCCGCAAGTGCCGAGACCGCCCAATAATACTTAATGATTTTCACTGTATAGCATATTCAGATTTGTGACTTAATTTATAAGCCTTTGTTCTCTTTAGCAAGGGCTAATACTGATGATGAAGTTGAGGCCATTTTACAGTATTAATACGCCCGCCAATATAGTTATGGTGCAGTCTGCTCCGTCCTAAACAGTTTTCTTAATTTATTAGCAAGTCCCGCTATGCTGAAAGGATTATAAATTAATATTTAATCGCTCATAAAATGCTTGAGTTGCTAGTAAATAACGACATTGTATACTTCACCTCATTTTATAGTTAAGTACCTACAGTAGACCGACGTCTGTGGTAACAATTGGGCCTTGAACTAGCCCCAGTACTGAGTTTCAATCGAATAAGAGTTCAGCTTATATATACTGATACTGGTTTCGTTACCACCTAAGGCAGGGATGGCGAACTGCGCCATTGATGGCACGCAACACAATATTTTGGGCACGCCACCGATTAAAATCGTTTGCATTTTAGTTTAAAACAAAAGTCACAGTAATGTTAGCTACCTACTTTAATTTGAAGTACCTACATGTAAACATTTATCAACATTCAGTGCAGAATGTATATTTGGCAGTAAATTAAGAGTTTGTAGTTGATAGTACCTATTCAGTTAAAATGTTTGCCCAATAATCACTAGTCAAAATTATTTGATTCGTTCGAGGTTTCAAAGTTCTTTAGAATATTTTAGACTATTGCGAAAAGCAGTTACTGAAATAATTCTACCAATTGCAAGTTATTTGTAGGTTGATTGACAGTAGATACGTTCCGTAGAATATCGTGGGGGCTTTAATCTACTTCAAACAAAAGGGCTTTGAACGACTTCAACTATATTTTTGAAAACTAATAATAAATTGCCGGCAGTTTTTAGTGTATTTTCGTTAGCTGTTTTTTTTTCTTGTAAGTTATCTACTTAATGCGTTTTTCTTGTTTATCTGTTTACCATTGTCCTTATTTTGGTGGTCTGAATTATTTCTAAAAGTTTGTTCATCTATTTTAATGGGACCTTATATACAGGATGTTTGGACCGACACAATTTTTCCAGGGATTTGGGAGGTCATTAGCTAGGTTTTACTCATACACCCTTTGTCCCAAATGTCACGGTTGGTTACATATGATTTAAAAAAAAAATGCCCAAAATGTATTTTTTTTTTCTTTAATTCGAAATAACATTTTTGGCATTTTTTTTTAAATCATATGTAACCAACCGTGACATTTGGGACAAAGGGTGTATGAGTAAAACCTAGCTAATGACCTCCCAAATCCCTGGAAAAATTGTGTCGGTCCAAACATCCTGTATATAAGGTCCCATTAAAATAGATGAACAAACTTTTAGAAATAATTCAGACCACCAAAATAAGGACAATGGTAAACAGATAAACAAGAAAAACGCATTAAGTAGATAACTTACAAGAAAAAAAAACAGCTAACGAAAATACACTAAAAACTGCCGGCAATTTATTATTTGAGGTCAAAATAAAATTTTAATGGGACCTTATATATATAAACAGCCTACCTAAATAATGGTTGGTTGTAAGTTAGAAAACCTTACAGTACTCTAGTAGTGATCAATCCGTTACAAACTTAGTTCTAATAAAAAGCCCACTCACGGCCCTATCAAATATTTCTATTGCTATCTCTATCAATAAATTCCCTTTGATAACCTTTTAATGTTCAATCTGTATGCGACTTCACGGTTTGGCGGTCAGTGAGCTAGATGAAGGAGCAACGAATAAGCAATAAAGGTGGATTGAATAAACAATCGGCAACAAACTATAGCACTGCACCTTTAGACCTTTATTTAATTGACTTGGATACAGTGGCTTGTTTCATTGTTCGGAAATTAAGTATCTACGTAGTACAGGGTGTAAACAGACTCTTCACGAAGCATTATGTACAGACGCCAGCACATCAAGCTACTACAATCTGCCAGATTTCTTTACTAGATTTTCAACTTTATCTCTATGACATTAAGTTCAAGGTTGGTTGGGAAAATCCGACAGATTCGGGTAGGTTGACGTGCTGGCGTCTGTACATCAAACTAAGTAACTTTACGCAAAAATTTGTGCTGGAAAAAGACTTTTTTTTTGGGTTGAAAAATCACGTTTTACAGTAGGACTCAATATAACGCACTCAAAACATTGTGCTGATGGATGTCCTGGAGGTGTTAAAAGTAAAAATCTACGTTAAAACATGTATTTAAAAAAAAACTTGTGAAAAAGTTGGAACTTACCCCAATATCTCCGTAACTAGAAGGTTCCCAGGTATGGTGTAAAACAAAAAAATGATCGCAATGACGGGCAGAACAAGTGCCTTTCGGCTTCGTTAAGAGTCTTTTTACACCCTTTATGTAACATGTTTTATGAAAGTAGCCATGAATACTGAAAATATAGCGCAACGGACTCATTTATACTTGACTAACTTGTGCCCGCGGCTTTGCGTGAAGTTTGGTAACCGTCCCACGTGATTATCTACCGAAATAAAAAAGTTTCTTATGTAAGATGAGTTTCTTATCTTATATATAATGTTCCAGGTTATTAACTGTCTATGTGCTAAATTTTATCTAATCAATCAGTATTTTTTGCGTGAACGATTAACAAACATCCATCTATCCAACCATCTTCACAAACTTTCGCATTTATAATAATAATAGGACTTTCTAGCATGTCAAATTTCATTTTTATTTTATTAACAATGCCAACTTAAGAACAACAGGTTCTATCAAAAGAACAGGTGAACATGTCGAGCATGTTCCAATTAAGAGCTGAACAGAGGCCATAACTCGAGGCAAGTCGACGCCTCGCCAACGCTAACGCCTCGTTTGTGCTAACGCCTCGTTTGCGTTGTTCACATGTGCCACCGAATGTCGGCCTACTTTGTTTTATGTGACGGGCGGTCGCGTCTTCGCCTTTTTGATGATGCGTTTGACGAGTTCTGTGAGTAAAGACGTCGTTTTATATTTATGAGATGTTCCATCGGGTTTTGTATGAGGAGATTTAGACATTAACACCTTTTTAGGAAAGTGTTGTTGTGTTGTAAAGATAACGTGGACAAAAGATAGAGATAGACTGATAAATGTAGGTATAGAAACACAAAATATAGCAATAAAGTATTTTCTGCAATACCTTATTGCTATATTTTGTGTTTCTTTCAGAGCCAAGAATTGCATAACATTCTTGATATTTTCTGTTATAAGATTTTCATTGTTATTGTATGTCTGTGTGTTTCATGTACGTAATTATTCGATCGTGATACTTTTTACACCGTGAAACGATCGATAATTATGACACTACTGACGACCCGGTAATCAGATCAATTAAACCGCATGCCAGTGATTAAGTCGTCGTTATCTTAATCGCCTGTCAAAGCTGTCAACGTTTTTATTAAGTAGAGATGTGCTACAAGGATGTTTTGGCCAATGAATGACAGTGACAGAAAAGTGATGTTGTTATAGAAACTGTGAAGTTTTTCTATAAAACGATAAATGGCAGCATTAATTTCTATTTTAGCCACGGGCCTAAAGGAATAAGCCTATAAATTAACTTTATGAAACCGAAATTTTGATTGCTATACCGACATTCTGATTACTTTGCCTGATGACTTTTTGTAATACTTGTATAACAAAAACTTTTGCAATAAAAAAATATAAAAAAATTGCACCTCTTTAAGTGAAAAATTAGGTTTAAAATAAAAATAGGCCTTGTGGTAAGTAGAGTTGTATGTTATAGTTGCAGCCAATAAAATAATAACAATAGTGCTACAGCCGTAATGTCAATTGAGAAGTCAATTCTTCTGATTGATTCTGGGTTAAGTTTGCCATGGTAGTTACGTAAGCTATTTATTGCAATTTGTATACTATATTTAATACAGAAAAAGAAGCAGCAGCGAAGTGTCAATTTTTGTAAGAGGTAAGCCGGAGTATATATCTGTACATCTTCTGTACATCTGTTATATTAAAATAACCGCTTTTTACTAACTGCACATGGATGTATACACGGTACATATAACAAAACAACATTTTTTTAAAATTTTGTCTATCTCTCTGTCTGTCTGTTTGTTCCGGCTAATCTCTGAAATGTCTGGACCGATTTTGACGGGACTCTCACTGACAGATAGCTGAAGTAACAAGGAGTAACTTAGACTTTTATTTTAGATAAATAATTAGGTTTCCGTGCAAAGAAAAAAAAACCCTTGAAATTAGTAACAAAATTCGATTCAAATGGAAGTGCTTATAATAAAGGGGTTTTTTTAATAATAATTTCACGCGAACGAAGGTCGCGGGCAACAGCTAGTCTTTAAAGTTAAATATTATTTTTCTATAGAATACTGACTGTGCCATTTTTCAAAGGGAAGCCAGTAGGAATCGAGTTCTATGGCACCTTCGCCACTGATAAGAAGAAGTCTATATTATATAAGTACATAATTTGTGTAAATAACTTGATTGTTAAAGTGTTAAAGTTGTAATTTATACGCCAACAAGTGTACATATTTTACAGGCAGATAAATAGAAAATTGTTATAGCAAAATGGCTTTAAAATTATTAATAAATTCTAAATATTATAGGAATACTTATGTAAAAAGTAAAATATTAAAATACACGCAGTCAATAGAAAACTTGATTTTAAAGCTTTCTTTACGACATTTTATGAGCTGTAAGATCTGATATAAAAGTACCTGACAATGTTATTTCAGGCATCTTAGTTTAAGAGACAGGTTGTTTTATAGAGTTTTGAAGCCTTTGAATTTTTGTGCAGCGACGCTGTATTAAGAGGTTCAATGTGGAAGTGCAAGGGTGACGAGCGAAATTCAAATTTGCATACGTTTCTTGAAATTTGCTGGTCAGTGTCAGGTTGTACTTATGTTGATTAAAATATGATTCGGAACCGTAACAAATATGACTTTACAGATAATCATTAAAATTATCAATACAATCCTCTAAGTTCATTTAATTCCATTGAATATTTTTTTTTTTAAGAAACAGTCCTTAAATGGCCTTAAGTGAACTAAATAAATAATTTAGTGAGTCTAACATAGCATTTTATTATATTTTTAAAATAGCAGCCACGCATAAAGCGTGCTTGAATCAATAGCTAGTATCAATGCAAACAAGCATTGTATGAAATAAAATCTTCTAAACTGTTACGGTTTCGGCTTTCATTTTAAAAATAAAACAAAATGCCAAGCTTCATGAACAATTTTTCATCGGTCGGTGTGAGAAATCTGTGACTGTGATACCTCAATACTTAGTTCGAAATTCAGAGACGTTAGACGTTTAATAGCTTTAGGTACTTACTTATTTACAACAGTTATTTTAGAACATCATTCTTAACAAGTTTAAGAGCCGTAGCTATGTACAGTCAACAAAATAGATGAGTATCCATGGTCGTTAGATATATTTGCAGTTTTTTTTAGAAACTGTTGCACATCTTCAAATGAGTTTAATTAATTTAACCAATTGTTTATTTTTCTTCATTTAATTTTAATTTCATTCGAAAACATTGATCGGTTTTTAAGAAAAATCAATTATATCTTTCGACCCTGGATACTTATCTATTTTGTTGACTGTACCTACTTACAAAATACTTGTTGTTTTCTTCATTTGTTTGTTGTCAATGCCCACCGTTTAACATTCCATCTCTAATAGATGCAAACGATGCATTTTACACTGTAATGATTATGTAAATAACTACGCCAAATCATTTCTAATAGGAGGCCTTACAATATGATTGATTTTCGTGTTAACCTTTAATTTAGTTTCGGTCAAATTAAAGTGCTGGTTAGTGTCTCATTAAAGACAGTTTAACGTCAATTTGTTCCGTGTTTACATAATTTAGAAGGCGTGAAGAAATTTTGTTTTGTGCTCGAAGTATTAAAATGTAATTTGTCAGACAAATTGGTCAAGTCAATAAAAGGTTTTTGATGTATCGGCTTATATTAGTATGTACCTACAAAAGGTCGCAGAGGTGGTTAGCTCCATAATCGATTTATCTATAACTAGCGGACGTCACACGGTTTCACCCGCGTAGTTCCCTTTCCCGTATCAGTGCGGGGAAAAAATATAGCCTACTCTACCTCCTACCATACTCGCTGATAATGTATCTATCCATTGCTGAAAGAATTTTTCAAATCGGTCCTGTAGTTTTTAAGTTTATTTGTTACATACAAAAATACAAATCTTTCCTCTTTATTATATTAGTATAGATATAGATGAAATGCGTCCAGCTAATATTTTAACTAAAACGAAGCTTTCAATAACGAAGTTTTTCTTTAGATTTTCATTCTCCTGCCCTTATCCCAATTTATTTGGGGTCGGCGCAGCATGTCTTCTTCTTCCATACGTCATCTCATCAAACACCTTTCTTGCCATATCATCACACAATCCATCCATCGTTTATTTGGTCTTCCTCTACTCTTATAGCCATCTCGTTCGTACTCAATATTTTCGTATTACATGTCCATTCCACGATAAACCACTTTTTTTCTTTAGATTTTTATCATGTCAAAACAACAAACAACTAGGTATAAAGGTATGGTATTAATATCTGTTTTATTCAGGTTCCTCTTCAAATCAGCCTTTTCGATGTAAATTGCTTCTTCTTCTCTGTATGTGTAAGTATAATATCTTTCAAGCAAAATAGTTTGTTATTAAATGTTGTAAAGGTAGTAATATCTTATCCACAATAAAGGTTGTGCTGCTGCCGTTCTGAGGCAAAAATAAATGAGCCTTTAATTATTTGATGTGTCGTTGCGCGCGTCTTTTCAGGGTTTTCAATGATGGAAGTCTGTAAAAAGGTATTCATGCAAATTGAAATGAATAATTTCTTTAATAGATAAATACTCAAACGTTTTGTCGGTGCATCTTTTCAGTTTATTAATAAAGTGGCAAATGAGATAGTTCGATTTCAATGAGATAGGAATCTTTCTGGCCTTGAGTAGGCTTTTTTCGAAATGAGATTATTTTTATATCTAGCAACGTTTATTTTGTATTATTTATATATCTAGCAAAGTTTTTAAGAGACATGTTAGGCTATACTTGAGTACAGTAGATGACAGGCTTGTGTCCTGTATTAAATGGGACTAGGAGACCACAAAAGTGAACTTCTATCAAAGAGAACATCATCATCTGCTTAGCTGCCTTTTCCCAACTATGTTGGAGTTGGCTTCCAGTCTAACCGAATGCAGCTGAGTACCAGAATTTTACATAGAGCGACTGCCTATCTAACCTCCAAAACCTAGTTAGTACTGGGTAATACGATACCCCTTGGCAAGACTGGTTTTCAGACTTTCGGTTTCTATCAAAGAGAACGATCATTGAAAATTTAAAATATATTGGATGGATATTAGCCACCAAAAATCTTAACTTATTCCAGTGTACACAAAAACTAAACGTTTTGAAAGCGTTTGTCACTTATTTAGGCTACGAACTTCATTTAAGGTGAAAGTGCCAGAGTAAAACGCGAAATTCAAAACTATTTTATGAAAAAAACATTCAATGGGGTTAAATGAACTTAGATGGTTGTTTTTATGATTTTAATGATTACGATTCTGTAGCTACATACGTGCTTCGGCGAATAATATTTTCATCAACATAAAACCTGACACTGACCTGCAAATTGCAAAAAACATAAGAAAATTTGAAATTTGCGGGCTACCCTGGGGCTTACACCTTCAGCTGACGTGAATGCATGATGCGATCTTTGTTTTACTCAAAGTTATTTCTAAGCGGAAAGCGAAGCAACTTACTGTTTGTACAGTTCCAAGTATATGCCCTTGGGCTTAGGTAAATGAATCCATGGCTGGTATTATAGCAGTACGCTGTACTCTGTGCTATTATCTCTAGCGTTACTCGCAGTGGCAAGTCATTAGTTGGCCGCCTCTGCTAGCTCCCTTATTACACGTCAAGCCGTTAGCCGGTGCATTTGATTATCTTAAGTCGATCTTTGTATAATGTAGTGCCATAGTAGCGAACAGGGTGGCTGGTATAGCAACTGGATGAGAGTTACTGAGAATCGGGTTGAGTGGCGTGCAATTGAGGAGGCCTTTGTCCAGCAGTGGACTGCTATAGGCTGATGATGATGATAGTAGCGAATGCATCTTTTGATAGATGCAACCTTGTATGGGATATTTTTAAGAGAGACATTTTTGCTGTAGACATTTTTATTTACCACGCAAATATTTTTAATTCCAGGACATATAGTTTTTTAATCCGTTTTTATTGTTCCGCGCCCAAAAGGTAAAACGAGGCCCTATTACTAAGACTCCGCTGTCCGTCCGTCTGTCTGTCTGTTTGTCTGTCCGTGTCACCAGGCTGTATCTCAAAAACCGTGATAGTTAGTCAGTTGAAATTTTCAATGATGTATTTCTTTTGCCGCCATTATTAACAACAAATACTAAAAACAGAATAAAATAAATATTTAAGGGGTGACCCCATACAACAAACGTGATATTTTTTACCGTTTTTGTCTAAGGTTGTAAGTCCGAGGACGCACTTGGCTAGTTTTTAATATTGTGTTCTCCCGGTCCTGTTGTTTTCACGTTACAGGATCTGGTAGAAACTACTGAAAGTAACAAACACATTGCCTTGGACAATTTGGACTGATTTTATTTAAATTGCCATCGACACGCTCAGAAGAAGTCACTGTCAAAGATACACCTTCCATCTTGTGCCGCATGCCCTGTCACCATTGTACTTGATGACGTCAGGACTGCGTCACTGAGCGGAGTTCGCGTATTGAACTTAAGGCCAAACTTATTTGATCTTTTTGCCATTGACGATACGCTATTAAAAACTTGACAGCTTCAACATTTTCTCTTTGTCTTTTTTATTTAATAAACTAACAATACATTAAAACAGATCTTAGATGAAATTCAGAAACAGACATATAGATCGAGATCGAGCAGAAACTTTTATTTTTGATTTCATCTAATTAGAATTAAGTTGTAGAGCTGCCTACTTACTCACACACAAAACATACAACAACTATTTTGCAACGCATAATTTGGATCTAGATGACGTGAATAATGCCCTAATTCAAGTCCATAATTGGTTCACAGCAAACAATTTAGTATTAAATGAAAAAAAGACAAAATGCATAAGATTTGCTTTACCGAATGTTAAACATAGCGATTGTGATATAGTTTTGAATAAAGAGAAACTTGAATTCGTAGATAAAACGGTTTTCCTGGGGATTACGCTTGATTCAAGGCTTCAATGGGGTTCTCATTTAAGTACTCTTGCAGGGCGGCTAAGTTCAGCAGCATACGCTATTAGAAAAATCCGTCAATTTACTGATGTCGATACCGCTAGACTGGTCTATTTTAGTTACTTTCATAGCATAATGTCTTATGGCATTTTGTTATGGGGACGGGCTGCAGACATTGAGTCTATATTTATTCTGCAAAAAAGAGCCATCAGAGCCATATATAATCTTCGTAGGCGCGATTCTCTAAGGGAACTGTTTAAGGAAATTAACATCATGACGGTACATTGTCAATACATCTATGAAAACATAATGTACGTAAGAAAAAATCTACATCTTTTTAATAAAAGAGGTGACAGACATAATTACAGTACTAGAAATAGGGACCAATTAGTTCAGCCAGGCTTCAGACTCACTACAGTAGACTCATCTTTCATGGGGTACTGTTTGAGATGCTACAATAAAATTCCACAAAGTATTCTTGAACTGAATGAGACGAAATTTAAAACATGCATTAAACGCACACTATTTAAGCAAGCATATTACAAGTTGGACGATTATATCGCTGATAAAAATGCTTGGCTCAATGCCGGTCCTGCTCCACAAGGACAGGGGCGCATAAATGGATAGCATTAAACTGTATTGTTGGAGCTGCTGAAGATTGTACAACTATCTTTGCATTGTATAAATTCAATCTCTTTAGTATTATATAGCCGCATAGCCCATCTTGTGTGAGTACTTTGTACTAGATAGCTATCGTTCACTGGTAACCTACTCTTTTCTTGACTTGAATGTGCCCTGGCGGTTAGGAGTATGTCATGCTCACTCAAAGGTCTCGCTGACGGTGGCGCGTGTTTCGGATCATTTAGTTCCCTTCAAAATGGTTGAGTTGAATGGTGCTGATACATGCGTCATGTTCGTGAACGGGCGCTGTCAGTTGTGACTGGTCATCTCTTGGTTGCCACGGCTTATTTGAATTAATTATTTTATTTTTGAATTGTTTATTTTTTTTTGTTTTTACTATGGACACTTTTAACGTGCACACTGCACATCTTGCTACATCGTTCTCACATAATGTACCATCTCAACATGAATAATGTAACCAAGGTTTTTGTAAAAATATACTGATTTAAAAGAGTGTCCATGGAGTTTCTTGCCCGTTCTTCTCCATAGAGATCTACGCTAGGGAATGGGCAACTACAGTACTTTCACAGTTTTTATGCCTTGTGACTGGGACTGTAGCTTCATTACATTTTTATCTTGTCGACAATTCAAAAGTGCCTGTAACTGGCCTACTTGAAATAAATGCTTTGATTTTGATTTTGGATAAAATTATTAGTTGAATGATTCCGAATCCGGAGATAAGCGCGGATTATTTCTAAGTATTTATAATTCCTATTCAAGGTAAAGATTAAGATATTTAAATTCAAAAGGTTAACTGATATACCTACCATTTAGGCAGCAAATCTGCTCCGGTAATGTAGAATATCTTTCACCTACCTTACCTATACCTTGTACCTATTTTTAATTATTTTCTTTCCTTTCAATGCAGTAGTAAAATAAAGACTAATCAGCCCGTTAAGAATTGTGTCAAAAATTGACCGATAGTTCAACCATTTCAATTCACATTCAACACCAAGAACATACTTATCATCTAACCACATATAGAAAAAAAAAAAGAAAGAAAGAAAAAACGTTTAACGACTCACGGCTGTGCCAAATAGACCCATTTCAGCATAATGCCGGACAATTAGTGCCCGACGCTGGTTTTCAAATGAACCTAAATGGTGAGTGTACGGATGTCAATCAATACAAATAATAAATATAAAGTAATGTTGCGTATATAAACGAAAGAAAACACTACTACTAGATACTACTACTATCACTAGATCTCTATGTTATGACCCATGTAACAGGGCGCGAGCCTAATTCCATCGACCGGACAAAAACCCAAACTCGGTGCTGCAACTGGGAAATTCATGACGGAAATACCTATTAACATTTCGCCCGACCTGAGAATTGAACCCAGGGCACTTGCTCAGCAGTAGCACTTCCGACCACTAGACCAACGCATTACGGGGCAATTAATCCATATTCATATGTTGGAAACTTGGGTTCCACATCTAAGTCCATCCCCATCAGAAATTGCTAATACAATTCACATACAACCATCTTTCTAATTCTACATTGATATCAGAACGGGGATAAGCATTTATCTGTATAAGAGCGGACATCTGCGACCGCGCCGCTCGAGCGATGTCGCGTCACGTCGGATTGCGGTGCGTGTGTAATCTAGACATAGTCGATTATACTCGTCGGGATCGAAGCGGCACACTCACGCGCATCCACCCGTTACGTGAACACGATGGACATGAGAAGAAGTGCAGAAGGTTCACTGCTAATGTACAATACCCGAATTAAAGTTGCTTCATTCATGGTGAAGCTAAGATATGTCTAATGCCAGCAAAAAATAGCAACATTTTTGCTTAGTTTGTCTGAGCAACACAGAACCACGCTTTGTAGAGATTTCTCTTATTTAGGAACATTGGTTCCTATGACAGATAAAAAAGTGAGAGAACCAGAAATAAAATAAAATAAACTTTAAATGTGACATCTACAAATTAGGCTCTCGTGGTGGATAGCAGCCCACTGCCTCACACAGCACAGGGAAGATTTGTGTCCGAACAGTGAAAAGTTATAGGTTGATATTGCCATCCTCAGAGCTTCTTTGTGGAGTGAAACTTCTCCAACCTCCCTATACATTTTCCAGCAAGAATATGAACAGTATGAGCAATACTAATAACGACACGTAACTAACTTCAAGAGCGCAACGAATCGTTTGAAACTATTCAGATTATAAATTAATAGAATAAAACGCTAGATTGAAATGTCTGTCGAACGGCTTACGCCACGTGCGGTCTTTATCGAATTACTTACAAGTTATTTTATATTGACTTGAGCTCAACGAATCGTTTCAATTTATACGCAAACTATTCGAATTACAAATCAATAGAATAATACGCTAGATTGAATCGTCTGTCGTACGGCTTACGCCATGTACGGTCTTTATGGAACAAACAAGTTAATTTATATTCAGAACATAGTGTTATTGTAATCGGTTGGCAGTTGATTAGATTGTATGGCTTTTAATAGTTTTTTTTGCGCGAAGTTTTACAAAAAACTTGCAGTTTTAAGATTGGTACAAGTCCTTTTCTGAAAACTGACATTATGTTCCAGTTTTCCAGTTTAACCGAATGCTAAACATTCGGTTAAACTGGAAGCCGACTCCAACATAGTTGGGAAAATTAAGGCTAGACAGATGATGGTTAACAAATGGAACTCCATCCGCTACGGGTAACGCAAAAGTCCTTTAAAAATAGATGCAACAGGCATGTGGAAATGTGGAGGTACAGACGCCAGCAGGTCAGCCTACCCGAAACTGGCAGATTTTCCCAACCAATCTTGAACCTAATGCTTCAAAGATAAAGTTGAAAATCTATTAAAGAAATTTGACAGATTGTAGTAGCTTGATGTACTGGCGTCTGTCTGTACATACGTATAAATATAGGTGATTTGCAAATGCCTTTAGAATAAATAAAGAAGTTCTGAGAATTCGTTTCCAACATGGCCACGCTTCTCAAAGCTTTTCTTCCATAGCATTTCTTGTAAAACTGCCCACCTACGGAGAAACAATAAATCGTCAAACGTTGTCATGATGTGAGGTTTCAGCGTCTTTTGTATGTGGTAGGCAGATAAATATCAACACTAAACTTGCACTGGTTAGTTTTGTTTGATATCTTGACTCGTTCCGTGTAATAGCTAGTTAGTCAAGAAAATTGAGAGGGCTGCGAGAAAACAGTAACAGATCTCTGAAGCCTCGTTCATCATTATACTCTACTTACTGCCTTTATCCCAATTTGCTTAAGGTTGGTGCAACATATCTTTTTCTTCCATAGTCTCTACTAATTTCAGTAGTTGTCTTGGACTAAAGAGCCAGCCTAATTCCAGCTATAAAATAGATACCTACATATTTACACAACTCTCCGACACGTTCACAAAACCAAAGACGCAACGAATTCCAAGTAAAGCTTCGGGTCAACAGGGCACACATGTCCGAAGTTCGAGGTTAAGTCTAACGATGGTCATTGTCCACTGCGAGTTTGACAAACACGCCCGACACGTGTTACTGACATTACTACGGACACTTGCAGTTAGGTAGGTAGGTTCAGGTTTACTGCCGAACCGGCTGACATCAAATCGACCATAGATAATATCAACTATCTGCTTAACAAAATTGTACCGGTAAAAAAACGGTACCGCGATTCGAATTTTGAATTTGACAGTTGAAACGTTGGTGCCCAATGACGATTGGTAGGTAGTCAATCTGTGGGTGGTAGTAGGTGTTACTCAATATTGTAATCAAGTTTTTCTGTCATTCATTTTATCTGCTAGATGTATTGCCCCTTGGCTTCATAGTATGTCTTGGGACCAGAGGTTTTTAAGAGTTCCCGCGAAGGCTGATATTACAGTGCCTTCCTTTGTCTGAATATAAGAGCGGATTCAATGAAATTGACCGCCATCAGCACATCTTAACTGCAGCGTTCAAAAGCTGCCAGTATCATATTAATTATTATTGATAGAATACTGGTAGGTACATACCTAATAAAATAAATAACTTTTAAGTGCCTGGTGACTTAAGAAGCAACATCTTAAATGAAGGGTTATTTAGTAAATAATTTAGCATCGTAAAACATTTTAGTGGTTATAAATCTGTGGTGAGTAATGTTCGAAGTTCTTACAGTTAAACGGTAGTTCATGGTCGTTATACCATGTGAAGTCTTTGTAAACCAATATGTATAATATAACTATGACGAGTTGTACGAAAAAAAAAATCACAGTTTCAATTAAATTTCAGGCGCAGACAGCCAACAAGTTAAACCTGCTATGTTAAAATGAATTGTGAATTCTTTTTTTGTGCTTCAACGTAGTTTAGATTTTACCGTCCGCAGTCAAATGTTTCATGAGGCCAACGGTGAAGAGAAATATTGTGCGGAAACCTGCATGTGCCAGAACCAAAAATTCGTCAACGTCCACGGACCACCATCCCGCACTTGAACAGCGTGGTGGAGTATGGTGCACTTCCCTCTCACTGAGAGGAGGCCGGTGTCCCAGAATGTTTTATGAATTTATCTAGAGTACCTATTTTATAATAGGTAATCTAGATAAGCCAATAAAAAGCCTGCCAAATGGATCGGCTTTTTATTTCGATGCAGGGTACACCAATAATAAATATCATCAAGGTTTCACCAGAGACCCCTGAAAAAAATTTAAATAGTTTTTTTTTTCGGATGGGAAATCATCAAGTTACTGCTCCCGCTCTGGGCAGAGCGGAAGGGAGTGTCAGACTTGCATTGACTAAAACCCATCCATATTCCTTCCTTGCCCTTTGTGCTCCAGGGCTGCGGTATCTCTTTCGAACAGTCCCGCAGCCCTGGCCGGATTATAAATAGCCTGCTAATTGGATCTTTTATTTATTTCGATACAGGGTGCAACAATAATAAATGTCCAACAGATGTCGCTGGGGTCCTCCCAAGTAACCAAAATTGACGACCAATAAAATGAGTTTTCGAAGCAATACAGATGTTTTTATCGCAAGCTTATCTCAGTTTTATTAATTCGACTCATCCAACCTGATGGTGTAAATTATCTACTACTGATAAGTTATAAAATTTATACGATTTGCAAACAATTTTATTTTGGCACTTATTAAAACTTGATTATTGGGTTGCTTATTCATCGGTTGGCAGTGGCACTTGGGAGTCCAAATATTATCTTGGCTTTTAAAAAATCAAAATACGGATTAAGTGAGAAAAACTTCCTTTTTTTTCAATACTCTTGTATGTCCCACTGCCGGGCAAAGGCCTCCCTCATGTCCTTCCAGGTACTTTTCTCCTGCGCCGCCTCGAACCAGCCTTCGTGATGCGCCTCTAAATCATCTCGCCACCTCTTTCTAGGCCGGCCTCGTCGGTGCCGTCCACCCTCAGGCACCCATCGTGTTGAGACCTTTGCCCAGCTGCCGTTAATGCGTATACTCGTTTAAATACCTAGCTTTATATCTTTTAAATCAGTCGTCGTTTTCGACGTCTCTTTCGAAGAGTTCTTGTCTTAAATCTTCTTGTGAACATGATCACACACACCGATCAGAATGTTCAGGATTCTTATTGTCTTTTAATTGGTTTTTAGTGATCGGACCACTTACACGTTTTTAATTAATTACATAATTATGTACAAAGAAAAAACTAGTTAGTCGCTGCATGATAATAATTGCGAAAAAATGTAGAATTTATCGGTACGGCATTAGAAAGAGTCGCAGAGTCACGTGTATATGCGAAATCTCAGCTTCGCCATGAGAACCTCCTCGCCGGAGAACACCCAACACAATTACAAACGATCGACAATTGTTCTGACGTTATTCGTCACGATCAGACTAACGTTCACACGGTAACGTCTTCACATACTTTGACAGAAATAATAACTAGACGAACTGACAGCCAGCTATGATTGTTTGTATCTAATTAAAGTTTTTATATGGAAATAACTGTACTGAAGACTGGAGACGTTTCCTGTGAATTGTTCCGAAAGGTCTCTTAAAGTATGCTAGTTGATGCTGGGTTAGTAAACACTATGATTTAGCATTCAGGTCTCAGACTAGCCTGACACTGAACTTTAATAATTACGAGGCACACGCACTCGACTGGTTTAGCCTTAGCACATAGATAGACCTGTTTCAATCGTCTAACTTCAGCTGATTTCTAACCATTAAACACATCTTTGATTTACGAAGAGATTTCTGGTCATTGATTGATTGCATCATCTACGCATTTATGTCCATTTCTGTTAATTATGCAGTAGAAATAAACGTATTGACGAGTAACTTGGCAATGAGAGAAAGCTAAGCTTCTATATAATTAAATAGTGAGTGATGGATTGTGAACGTTCCCATTGCTGCACTGTTTCTAACACTGCGCCTGCGCATTTTAATAGAGATTGATTTATTAAGGTAGGCATTCCATTAACAAAAACTTATGGTAATGGCGATAGGTACTGTTACTCCATTAGCTGAAATATTAATCGGTCTAGACCGAACTGGAACTAAACAAAGAATGCAGTTCTTACTAATACTTCAGAAAAGCAGAGAGTAAATTATTTAGGCAAAACTTTAGTACTTATTCAACGTGATGTGTGTTGCATTACTTTGCATCTGCCATTTTGATGACCCGATGCTTTTAACATTTAGCCAATAATCGACCTTATGCAGCTTATACTCAGAGTTGGGCATTCAATTATCGATAAACTTTACGACCTCATCCTACTTTATTGATATTTTAAGGAGCAGTGGATCCAGACGCCGAATAACATATAACAGAGTGCTGTAATTAGCTGTCCACGATCAGATAAGGATATTGGGCTTGTATGAAAATGGACCGCGAATGTCCGCGGGGATCCACCCGATGACATTCATTATTGAAGCCCCTTACATTATGGCGCACGAAAACGTTCATAAAATTACCATAAAACGCATACCGAGAAACACTCTGAGGTTCTAATTTACATTACATTTACAAGTTCGTAATGCGACTAAAACCGTAAAAAAGTTGAACAAAAATATTTACGTACAAAGTACATATTAGACACTGCTAAAATATGCACCAACTTGTGTTCGAAAAACTGTAGCAAGCGGCAAGTGCTTGAACCAACCACTATTACTATAAACTTCGTAGAAATAAGTGGTCTCCAAGTTGCTCGACAACTTCCACAAAAGCGTAGAGGAGGCAGGGTTAAAAAACATTTCACCGAAAAACTTTACTCGGACAGTTCATACATGTCTAATGGTGCGTGGCAATCTTTGGCGAGCAAACATCACTATTTGACGATCTATGTTTGATAAACATTAGGTACATGGCCGGGGCTTACTAGACCGAACGTCAGCTGTAATGGAAATTAAGAGGAATAAAAATAATATGGACCTAAGTACTTGCCACGTGTCTTTGTTTACCAAGCTCAGGGGTTTGTGAACTTTTTGGTGTATTTGTTCGCTTCTGTGTTCTGATGGCTTGTATTACCATTGATGTGCGTAATACCGTTTTAAATTATGATGCGCATAATTAATCGTCTGTTAAAGTTAGTGAATTGAGGGATAATGGAAAAATTTGTTTGAGAAGCGTAAATATTTATGATGTTTTGTATGGAGGTAGTGGATGGAAACCATTTACCTATAATCAGAAAAGAAAACAAGCTTACAATATGTAAAACAATTATGTAGATGCAAAATGAAGTAAAAAGAATAATTATGTTTTCTAATACAAGGTAAGTGAACGATATAAAGTAGGTACCTACGAAAGAAATCAGTTTCCGAACACAGTAATGCTAACGCACATAATTTTGAACATAAAGGAAATATTCCCTTATGTGCAGAAGAAAAAACAAACGAAGTAGAAACTTCCTAATTCAAAAATACAAAGAAAGATAATGAAACATGTCGAATTCCAAGATCTATTGTACTAAGTACCTACGTTCAATGACAGTGCGTTTAAGACGAGAAAGACTTTAATTGTTTAAAAGGATCTAATCATTAATATCATATTCCAAGTAATTGTAAATATTATGTATCCATTCAGTATGATGTCAAAAATAATTAAACATAATCTTTTGCAACAATATGTAGCGGCACTACAACAACATAGTCCTACAGCAACATAGAACAAAAAGTACTAAAGCGCCATCTATGACACAGCGGATGAACCCTAAATCGCGACAACAACTATCGGGTAGAAGCTGTCTGGTTGGACGATCCTCCCTTTTCTATGGTGGATGAAAACTTTACACCCTGTAAGGTGGAATGAAAAGCAGCAGTAACAATTTTGCATTTTTTTTTGTTTACTTTTATCTTGTATCATGCTAGCAGTAACCCAAGTACACTAAACAGAAACCTATTCCCAAACATGTGCCTCAACAAGACCAAGGAATCTACCTAAATACTAGAGAGGTCAATTCCCAATACTGAATCTTCAGAAGCCTATCCTTGTGGGGTGGTAAATATTTGCATACTTACCTATAAGCTGGGGACCGCGGCCCGACCTAACTGTCTCAAGTACCCTCTCTTGACAAGGACCTCATTAGCTACGGCACGCAAAACTCAGTTTGTAAACCCGCTGAAGTGTTTGGATAAGCATGACTTAGATCTAAATGGATTTTACTTTATTATACCTTATTTTTCTGCTTGCCTAACAAGCTTTTGTACTTCTGTTTTGCATTTCTATTTTCAGAGAAACGAATCTTCGTATTGGTAAATAACCAGTCATGCAGTAATATGCGTTAGTAACTGAAGATCGGTTTTTTTCCATGTAAACAAAACTCTTTTACTGCGTCGCAAACACATCAAGTGCACTTCATGCAGTCCGAAATAAGTGAAATGCGCTCAAGTTTTAACAGCTTTCATGCTCACTTGAACTACATAAGCACTTAAGAGCAAAATCCAGATGTTAAAACAAACCTTCCCTTGTCCCGCTATTAAACATGGTAAAAAATAAGTCAAAGATTTTACAACAAACGGTATCTTTTACAAATCACAACAAAACTACAATATAATTAATAGAATAGCCATTGAACGTTATGATAAGGCAATTTACGATATAAATGTATCCGGTCTAGTAACTCCTGACCTGATCGGTACAGTACGGTACAAGACTATAATAAATGGTGTTCAAAACCAATCAGATTATAATTATGTGGTACATCGTCACCTTGTGTGGCCAGCCACAGCCACCAACTTCCCGGTGATAAATTGCTTGTAACATAATAATGACATTGTTGCTAATTTATCAAAGCATTAGGGGAGCCGGTAAAAAGTAGCATAGATGATGTTCTAATGAAGTTATACGTAATGCGTATGCAACTCGATTCTTTGGGAGGAGGTTACGACTTGTAACAGCATTAATAGATTAAGACGTTGGTGGTACAATTTGTCAAGCAGTTGTGATGTTGCAACTCATGTCCAGATGCTCATTTTAATGATGCTCGCCGGTTCAGATTTATATGTTTAGGAGTCATCAATTAACGGTTAGGAATCCGTACTAGCGCTCACGCGGATGTTACATACGTATGTTACGGGGGGATAGGTAACTTTATTTTAAATTAAAAATTTCTATTTGTGTCGGTGGCTGGTAGAACCTCCCTATAAAGGACCCGCAACCTTTTGCTTCAAAGTCCAGACTATATGTAAATATCACACTTCTAAAAATCAAGTTCTGCCCCATTAATAATTAATTAAGGTAATGGTAACATACAAGTAAGGATCGTATAAGGAATAGTGCAGATTAGCACTGTTTAATGAGTGCGCGGTGTATCTAAGGGCCTCCAAACGTGAGCCGCATATTATTCACCAACATAATACTAACCAGCATTCCTTACCATTTCAGAAAGCTCAAATACCATCCAACTTTGTGAAATTAGCCTTAATACGTAGTTTCTAAACGTCCCTTCGAGGTAGACGGACTACTTATGAATTAGAAGTCTTTTAACCCAGTAATCAATCTTCATGAGTACTGAACTGCTACTAGTAAATAATGTCTGGCAATTAACCAGTTCGACCGGCGTCAGTCCCCGGCGCCTACGGCTTTGAACGAACCTCTGCAATTTTTGCGATCCTGGTACACATGGCACGCACGACCAAATTCCTGCTGCATTAACTGAAACCCTTATCACAATAACTGTAGAATTAAATTCCTTTGTATTTACTTGGTTTGTTGATAAATATAATTAGATCTACAATGTGTTTGCTAGTTTCTATGTGTGTATTTAGACAAACAGGCAGTCTCGGTAATGGCTGCAGATCAATCGTTATCTGTGCATGCGAAATCAATAGTTGCATCTGCACTGACTTAACTGCCCGACATCCGGAGGCGTGGCTGCTCGTAATGTTACTTTGTAAAGGTTTTACATAATTTAATCCTAGGAAGCGGTAATCTTCGCCAGTATTTTTCTCCTAACCGTTAATTTTAAGGTCAAATCAGGGTATATCCTGATTTAGGAAATATTGCAACCCCCAGAGGATTAGTATTTAAGTTTATTTTATCAGAAAACTAAGAAATTCCTTGTCTTATCGATGGGTAATTGAAAAGATTTCGAGATTTGGAATTTTTGATTCCGTTTTATTACGGAAATCTTTTAGCCAGAATTCGAAATGAACACAAAGTTGTTGACAATCTATCTAACTGCACATCAAATAACCTATTTTCCTTAAAATAAACATGTGTGCTCAATAGTCGCAAGCGCACGCTAAAAACACCAATCATCCGACACTACCTCAAGCACTACGATGCATCTACATCTTCTCTCAAATGTCAGACGTTGATGATAATCTCATGCACGACATTATCAATCAGGGGCCTGATTGGCCATATTACAGCAATCATATCTACTTGTACATCAATAAATCTATGTACAAGCAATAATCAGGAATATTAAGTGGCAGTCTGGTAGTAAGATTAGCTGCAGTGATGATAAGTCAGTCGTGAGTCGTCTGTTTATAATTATTGATGCCGTATTTACACAAATATGAGGTTTTATTCGTAAATATGATGAGGAATATGAGGTTGTTTGGAATTAGCCTAGCATTCGATGTATAAAGGAATACGATTTTAGAATCTTTGCTTACTTATGTTTATGTGGATAGGAATTACTCCGATACGTGGACTAAAAAAGAATGCCAGCCCAGATACTATACATTCCAGTAAGGTTGCTTTTTCTCATGCTGAGGTTTCAAAGTAAAATAACTTTTATGTCCATTTGAAAACTTTACGACCAAATTGTGGAGCCACCTTATTAGATCTTCAATATTTTATAAGATTTTTGTAGCCACTCCGTTTAAACTAGCAGAAGCATCGGTACAAAAATCTTCAAACTAAACACACGCCTCATAACGTTAATGAAAAACAACTGTTTCCTCGTATTAATTCTTTGTCTCGACACGATTCTATTGTAGGCAAACCAAGTGTTTGCCCTCAAACTATTCATCTTCAGCCACAAACCGCCACTTCTTGACTAAAACGATGACGGTAAAATACAAATGAAACCTGCGGCGTTTTGGTTAAGTTAAATATACCACTGGTACAATGGACTATTTACTGAGCTGAAGTTAAACGTTCTCTACGATTGAATATTGATAGGTTGTACTTTGGTAGTTATAGTAGGTACTAAACTGAATAATTAAGTATGCCCTAAAGCCTTCACATATCCGTCGGTACCTATGATTTTGCTATTAGAAGTAGGATATTTTTCAAAGCAATGGTAACATCACAAGCATAACAAATTTTCAGACAACTCATCAAACAAAAATAATTGCCTGAAACTAACACAGCAAAGGTTCGCAGCGATTAAGGAAACATATTAGCGCACAGGTATGGATAACAACAATTAATAATCGACATCTGTCTAACGGACATACGAGTGAAATCAACATCTGTCTAATGGACATACGAGTGTCCATATTTCAACCATCAATTATGTTACGAACTGATATTCTGAGAAATGATTGACTGTGAAGTCGGAAACCAGCTTAAATTGACGAAGTGGGTGTCTCAACGAATAGGCCCCCTACTGAGCCAGTTTGTCTGTGTCATTAGATCCTAACATTGTCAAATCAATAATAAATTTTAATACCGTTTCTAGAGTTTTAAGTGCGATTTTGTCGGACAGTTAAGTAAACACCTACCAATAGCTGGTCGCGCGGAAACACAGAATTATGAAGAGTCAACAGTATTGACGTGTGCGCACGAGCGGATGAAAAGTAAAGCAAATATGAACAGCATCAAGTTTTTATGGTTTGCTACAGTTGTGTAGTGACTTAACAGAGAAATTTTACTCACGTAGGTAAACTGGAGACTTGGTAACACAGCTATAAAATGACGCCTGTTAATATTTGTGAGATTCACAGTTAATTGACACCGGGTTGCAACATGGGTTTAGTAGTTACGAATCGAATGGTTATTGACAGTTGTTTGACTCGAGTAAATTCCCTTGAACTAGTTTTAGAAAAAATTTTGTTTTTAATCGCAAACTTCATCTTAGTTAAATGTTTCTTATTCAAGGATTATAAAAATAATAAAGGCCACCTTTTAGGATCCATATTAGTGAAAATATGGACCCGCAAAGTTTTAGGCGTCATGGTAATGACATTTTGCACGCTTGGTAATGACCTTAGCACATGGTAATGACATTTAACACGCTTGGTAATGACCGTAGCACATGGTAATGAGAAATGTTTCATCTCCAATTAGTGAACAGTTCTTGCAGCATCTAAGAATACCGCATTGAGACTTTTACAGATTGTTTCTAAAATAATAGAATATTTGTAGGTATTAAAGAATCAGATTATTTATTTATTTAGTTTCATTTTGCTTTTCGAATAAATCTTAATAAAACACATATATAAAGGGTGTAAACAGACTCTTAACGAAGCCGAAAGGTACTTGTTCTCCCCGTCATTGCGATCATTTTTTTGTTCTAGACCATACCTGGGAACCTTCTAGTTACGGAGATATTGGGGGTCAAAGTTCCAACTTTTTCACAAGTTTCCAAGTTTTTTTTAAAATACATGTTTTTAATGTAATTTTTTTACTTTAGACACCTCCAGGACCCCCTTACTATTCAATCCATCCATTAGCACAATGTTTTGAGTGCGTTACATTGAGTCCTACTATAAAACGTGATTTTCCAGCCCAAAAAAAAAAGTCATTTCCCAGCACTAATTTTTGCGTAAAGTTACTTAGTTTGATGTACATAATGCTTGGTTGACGGCTTCGTGAAGAGTCTGTTTACACCCTGTATAGTCTTATTTGGCATTCTTTGAAATAAAAAATAATCTTATTTTTAAGTGCATTTTTAATGCATTAGGTTTAAGGTTGATTGGGAAAATCTGACAGTTTCAGGTAGCTTGACCTACTGGCGTCTGTACATGTCAAATGCAAATAAATTATTGGTATTTTAAAAATCGTTTAACTTGCGGACCTTTCAAATTTTGATATCAAAAAAGAAAACAATGTCTTTAAATTAAACAACCTTCTAAAATATTTGAATGAAACATCAGTTTTTTGGATGATAAACTTTTCTAATTTTTATCGATCTATAATTTAGAGTTATCGAGGAACAACCCGGGCCATCATAATATAATCGCTTTCCTAAACAGCATTCACCAGCATCTGAAAACAATTCTTCTTTATTATTATATTTTTATACGCGGCATATTTATCTACTTCATTCACTGGAACAATCAATATTATAAAAAACTAAAATAATCATGTGATAAATATTTGCGCAAAATACAGACAATAAAATTAACGGAAAGTGTGCACGGATATAAAAGGCAAAAATAAAAAATGCAAGCTCTTTAGTGGATAGTTGTAGATAGTCATTACCATGGAATCACTGTCACTACCATGGAATCATTGTCATTACCATGAAATCATTGTCATTACCATGGAATCATTGTCATTACCGCGGATTGAAGAGTCCACGGCAATCCATGGTAACGACAAAACCCAGAAATTTCCACTTAAGCACGTACCGTATAAGATATTCCAGAACGTTCTACTTATTACGTCATAACAAATCAGTTAGGTTAAAGGCAAACATTTAAACATGCAAGTTCTTTGCAGGATAAGTGGAGATAGTCATTACCGTGGATTGAAAAGACCATGGTAATGACCACCTTGGTAATGATAAAATCCAGAAATTTCACTTTAGCATGTATCGTATAAGATATTCCAGAATGTACTTCTGATTGCCTCATAGCAAATCAGTTGGGCTATAAGGTAATATACGATTAATATAAACAATTCTTATACTTACCGAGGAATGATACCCACAGGAAAGACAATGTTACTGTGATAAAAACCACGGTACGAGTTTGTAAAAAATATAAAAAATCCTAATTATGCCCTACGCGACATAAGTTCACTTCGCCGTCTGAATGGTGGCTATAGGCACCCGGGGCAGCGGCGGGGTTTGTGAAAAGCTATTTAGTGATGAACTGCATGCCGCATCACGTTGTGACACGGTGATGACGAGTTTAATAGGAACCAAAATGTACGATGTTGCTGTTCAGTGTTTTCCAATACGTTTTAATTTGTGCAATCAATAATGTATGACTTAACTATTAAACTTTTTACGTATACAGTAGTTTAAGCCGTAAACATGAATTTAATAGAACATTTTGCTGAAGTTTTATCGAAAACTGGAAAGCGGACACCCCTTGGTAATGAAATTTTGGCCCTTTTGAACAACATAACTTTCACATTACTTTATATAATGTAAATTTAAAAGAAGCGCCATTTAGAAATCATTAAAGTTACTTTAAACACGGTAAAAATCTAACTTCATTTAGATGGTGATATTATCGCGGACAGCCGATTTACACAAAATTAAATAATTACCCTTTACCGGGTTCTCCTCAGCATCTAGCATCAGTTGTTGATAGCAACCTAAGAGGGACCCGCATTGTCTTTTAGAAAATCTTCACTATTTTTAATTTAGTATCGTGGCACAAACGCTTGTGGCCTTTATAAAATATACTATACATATTTCATCATGGAATCATGTGAACTGAGTGAAATTGAACATCGAACAATGCACTTGAATTTTTGCACCGATGCGTAGCTTTCACCACTCTTGGTATACATTTCGTTTCGATCCACTATTTTCGCATAATTGCTTTCATTGTCAAAATTGATTTGTTTTGTAACAGTGTATGAAACAATTATTATGGATTAGTTTCGCTATCGTTGCGAACCCAGTTCCTATGCCCAAAAGCTATTCATATTTCTGATCACCCCCTGAAACCCCCCTTTAGGGGAGACCTATGTCCAGCAGTGGACGTCTTTCGGCTGAAATGATGATGATTTCTGATCAATCTTGAAAATAACTTTCGGAAAATACAAGAGAATATATTTTGACGAAAACGTTCGTAAGGTCTATGAAACAGGTAAAGCGGCTTAACGCATAGATAATAATATCTATTAGTTTATTACAGCCGTAACTACCATACATGACGTTCGCACAAAAGAGAGAAGAGACCTGTCTGAACCTTTCCTCTAAAAACTATTAATTACCTTTTAAGTTTTACCACACTACGGAAACGTAGGGCCTCTGTTATTAAATCTCAAAGTTATTGTTTATTGTGCTCGGACAGACAAAACTTAGCGTAAACTTACGCCATCAGGGAACCAAAGAACTTCGGCATTTCATTGTTTTTTTGATTTCGTTTTATTATTTTCATAGAGTCTATATCGGCTTGAGTCTGCCAGAAACAGCTTCGACTATATGGGCTACTATTTGAGATACATATTTTTCAATTATGTTGACCTTACGCCCAGAATTAATAAAAAAAATTAACAATCATCGTTGACGCTCGGTTTCGTCTTTGTGTATTACATTTATGACATAATAGCACCCTTGTAATCCCCAAAGGGCAGAGGTGTACCAAATAGTAATAGTACCCACTTTCCGCCAGTTAGGTATGTGTAAGTGCTATGTAACAGGAGGCGAGCTTATTGCCATCAACCGGGCACAAATCCCTACTCCGTGCTACTGCAAAATATCTGAAGGACTTTTATATATTCATGTCCTCCACTATTTGTTGTTCTCTAACATCTAAAAGTGACTTACCTCCACCAGGTGGTGCTAGCGATGCGGGTGGCGGGAGGGCGCGCGGATGGCGGCGGCGGGGGGTAGCATGGCCGCTACTCTGCTGCTGGTGCTGGCCACGGTTGCGGCCGGCGCGCGCTTAGGGGAGCTGGCGCGCCGGGACACTGGAGACATCTTCACCATTACTGGTCAGTTGGAGAATGTTGTGGACCTTGCCACCTTATTGTATAATCAGCCTATAATATTCACAGATGCAGGCCTCCTTTCTATAAGGACTGGGCTCTAATCCACAACGCAAGCCCAATGTGTGGGTTCGTAGGTGCCATAAGTCTTCGAATGTTGGTATTAGCATGACGGTATCCTCGAGATGTTATCCTACACCGGTTCAAGTACAGTAGTGATGAATAAATTTATATAAAGTAACTCTAGGTTCCAACCCACGATCTCTCGAAAGGTGCCATTCAGTACCACAGGGCCACCACTGTTCCTGTCTCATTCATATTTTGAATGAGACAACTATTTAAGGCATACTTTTTTCGACAATGCTGAAAAGTAGATAGAAAAAATGCCGCGCTTAAATAGGCGCATAGAGAGAGTCGCAAAAACGCGGTGTAGCACTTAAGATTTGATGATGTTACAAAATTGCCGACCGCTGATGCTGAAAGTAGCATCGCAGCAAAACCCCTAATAGTTTTAGAGTAATTTATTAATTGCTACTACTATATTGACTAGGTATCAAAGCAAGGTAGTCTTTTCCTCACTGTAAAATTGAAGCAGTTTCTTTTACCAGATACCATTAACTTAATACACCGTTTTACGAGAATCAGCCATTGCCTCGTAAATCTAAGACTTTGTTGCCAAGTGTCTAGTTATAAAAGTGGAAATAATTAGCACTCTATCATATAGCGAATGCATTATTTTAAGCCTATCCTGGTGGTCGTGGCTAAATATTCAGCGTCAAGTTTAAGCAAGGCTTGCTGGCTTGCCCAGGTCGATCCGTGGATGGGTGACCATCCCTAACAGACAGTCGTACCAATGAGTATTGTGTTACCCAGTAATTTGGTTGTGGGAATCGGATAGGCAGTCGCTCCATGTAAAATACTGGTATTCAGCTGCACTGGAATCCCAATAACTCACGGAAGAGGCGAGGTAGGTGATTATTTTCCTGCTGATTCCATAAAACATCCATTTATGTACATTTTCAGGAGATAAGTGCAACGCTGCACAATGCTTTGAGCACGGCGCCGGTGCACGCGCACCGGACTCGAGCGGCGAGTGCGCGTGCGCGTGCCCGCAGCGCGCGCCGCTCTTTAGAGAGGACCGAGAGCTGTGCGTCGACGATCTGCCAGGTAATTACGAGCTCATAACATAGTTAGTAATAAAGAAGGTTCACTTAGACAGAATTATGTCAACTTTCTTTTCCAGCTTCAGAATTTTGTTCCTTCTAGTCATGTGCTTATCACTGTGCTATACCTTCATGAAAACAAGTAAGTATTGATCATTGTCGGTTGCTATGGTTAGAAATCATACCATATATGTAGGTAGTATCAAAAAATATAATTTTATCTTCACCGCTCATAGCTTCTCTAGTTTCACATTCTTAAGGGCCGATTGTTCAGTCGTCAAATTACTGAACAAATAACTAACTAGCGAATTAACTTATCTGACTGATAAAAGGACAAATAAATTTTTTGCATTTTTCAATGGCTAGATAGCAAGCGAATAGTTATCTGTAGATTTTAGTTGCCAACTTCACTGTTATATTGTAGGAGCGTGAAAGACGCATACGGTGTAATGTGTGTTAGAAGAAGATAGCAAATGCTTTGACATTCGTTTATTTGACATTTAAACATAACCTTTATCTGTAGTGCATCTCGTTGCATTTTTAATTTTCTCGTGTGTTGTGATTTTGTAGTGTGGTTTATTGTCAATGACTTCTTATTATTTTGATAAAAATGGAATCAAAGAAAAGAGAGCGCGCAGCTAATTTCAATATTGCTGAAGTAGAATTGCTCGTTAGTTTAGTCGACAAGCACACTAATAAAGACAAACATGCGGCTTGGAAGAAAATTGAGAGTTCCTTTAACTCGTGTGGAATATCAACGAGTATTCGCACATGGAAGACGTTAAAGTTAAAATATGAAGGTATAAAAAAAGTACCAAAAAGTTTCTGAATTTAAATATTCATGCATTATAGCCTCTTCTTCAATTGCCAGATCGTCAACAGTATCGAAAATTTCCATGATTTTGATATTAAGAAGAAATAACCTCAAACTAAACGTCAAAGGATCTAGTTGTATCTATGGAATAGACGTTTATCTGGCCGTCAAACAGGCAGATAGATTTATTCCTCAGTTAAGGCCGTTATGGCCCAGATAGAGGCTATCTGACGTTTGAAAAATGCAACATTTTGCTATCTGTCCAATAAGTACTATCTGACTGTTTATCTGAGGATTGAAAAATCAGCCCTAAGTGCAATAAAATGTTGCTAGACATTTTCTGGGATTGTAAAGCGCGTCGTTTTTCATCGCCTAGGTAGAAGTGAACCTTCTTACCTATATTTTGTGGTTTAACTCAGTGGGACAGTTTCAACAAGCGCTTCCTTTTAGCCTAACCCACTTATTAGACAAATCTGTGCACCACCTACGTGGCAGTTATTTCAGAACTAAGTGCGAACTAAAATATTGATGGCGGTAATGTAAGTGCATTAGGTGCCCAGAAACAGTTGTAGAATCGTAAGTGTCGAACCAGATTCCAGTTTACCGTCAACCGACACGGTAAACTATTTTGTAAACAAGAGTTTCGGTTGAGAAGTGGCTGGAGGGTAAATAGTCAAAGAAAGTAATGCTTTTTGACACGTCATGCGAAGGGCGGCAAATCATGCTTCGAATCAATTTCCGTTACTAATCACTTTTGAATAATGCTAGTAGGAACTATAGTTCTTGTAGTATGAAGTAAAAAACAAAATAGGTAATGTAGTTACGTTGGTGAATCTAATCTAACCAAGTTTTTTACAAATCAACAGTTGCAAGATTCGTTGCAAAACTGTTAAGCTCAGTCGAACGTGGACTTCATTTTGCTAGACCACTGTTAAAGAACCGATAACTCCACCGTTCAATGTTACATTTTCGAAATCTCGCACGTCGCTTTCTTAACGATGATTCAGGAGGTTTTCGCTTTTGCAACTAGCAATATTGGTACGCACTATGAATTAGTTCATAAATATGCATTAGATGCACATTCTTCGTTTATTATCTCGATAACCTTGTAAAAATTAATAACAAATTCACAAATCTTCGATTCGATTCAAATGCATTTTAATTAATTTCACTGTATAAGAGATTGTTTTTTAAGCTGTTTCATGTCATAACTGACTCACTTAATATCCAATAAATATGTTAATTAATCGATAACATACAAAATATTCAATTCAGGATTTTAAATAATGTAAAATGTAGTTACCTATTTCTTTCTCGAAAACAATCTTTCAATATGGAAGATATAATTGTTTTTGTTCTTTAGGAATCGATATAATAAGCCAATGGTACCAATATAAGAAAAAGAAATGATAAAAGACCCGTGGGAGATATGCAACAAAGTGGCGCTTTTCAATGGCAATATTACGTTGTTACCTCCTCTGGGAAATTACTCCATAAAAACAATCGAATAGCTTTCCATTTTCCTTGCTTTAATTAGATAAATACTCGTAGCTATCCCACATCTGAATAGCAATCTCAATTTTCCGATATTATCTTTTAATATTACGTGAAATGCTTTCATTTGATGATTGTTTCATTCGTTTTCATGGCGTTACTTGCCAGCATCTTCGTTTTGGTCTTAGCAAAATATTTTCGTACCATTATCAAATTTAGGTGCAAAATACGGATATAATTGAAAGTATTTCACTTCCAAACATCCCAATTCCATCGGAATGATAGGTATTCCCGGCATAATTTCACTTTTGAATCTTATCGACGGTCGTAATTACACTTTAGGTTCGAAAACTAAATAACTTAAGAGCAGATGCGTGATAACTACCGCATTTAGAGACACTTATGGTGTAAATACGAGGGGTTCAAGTTTACACGGTTAATATACCACTGGATTTTCGAAAGAAGCTTATTTTATCGAATGGTTTAGTCTTAATTCCTTAACAAATGAGATGTCCTATACAATGTTACGAATGTTCATGTTAGTCCTATAACGAATTTGACAAATATTGGTATTGAGAACTTTCGGCATTTTCGCATCCTTTTTGCGTTTATTACAATCAGGTCGATCTTCACAATTGGTTTCAATTGAGTATGTATTTTGTTTTACAGAATGTTCGTTGGCGACGTTTGGAACCGGCAGTACTGTGCAAAGAATACCGTTCGTTTATTTGCCGCTAAAAGGCCAAATTATACACCCGTCGAGGGAGATTACTTTCCAAAGTGAGTGTTTAAAATGTCTTATAGTCACTTATACTTTCGATCATAACCATTAGTACAAATTCATTTCTTGTCTCTCTCTTTAGCTTGTCCAATTTTTTGTCTAGGTATTTCTCTTATTTCTCAGATGTCAAAACACCAATATGTGCAGTATCAGGTGCTCAATTTCTCACAAGGAAAGGCTTCCTCGATCTTCGGAACACCTTGGATGCTGATGTCCCCTTCAATCTATTCCGTGACGAAGGCAGAACATTTCTGCAGGTAATCAATTTTCTCACATACCTTTCTATTAGGCCTCTAGTTTACAATTTTCCAATACTAATGATGTAATATTCGCAGTGGAGCGGGGAGAACGACGTGCGTGCAAGAATGACCGGACGAGTAATGGTGGTTCGGTTGCTGTGTCGCGATGTCTCCGCTACTCCCACATCGCCACTTGATTTGCGAGGAGTGTTCACACCATGTGTCGCGTTCAGGGTGCAAGGAAGTCCACCGAAACCGTATTCTAGTAAGTATAACACTTTTTCTTCATATTAGAATCTTACAATTCCAAACCCAAACTACAACTCAGCTTATTATTTCAATTAAATCATTTACAGGCATTTTTGGATAGTCGAGGTGTCACGCCAGTTTGAAAGTTGAAGCTAGTTGCCTTTTCCAAAACATAGATCTCTAAAGAGAAGAACGGGCTAATAACTCTATTTTTACTCATTTCATTATGTAAGAGATGTGCTGATTTGTTTTCAGATATAACAGAAGTCCAGTTCGCACCAAACGCGCAAACATCAGGGTCGACCAGCACTTCAGGTCTCACAGTCTCCGAGTACGTGGCTATCGGCATCAGCTCTCTCCTTCTCGGTCTCATCTACGTTGCATCTGTTTTCCTATTCCTACATATTCGGAAACGTCGAAAGGCAATGTCTGATGAAGACGGCAACAGAAGACCTAAGGGATTAAAAAAGAAAGATGGCTCTGTGATCACTGAACGTGATATCGTAAGAGTAAACAACGAACGAATGCAAACGCTGCCTAATGCGATGGGTCAAGACGATGGTGTTATCAAGAAGAATCCATTGTTAAATATCAGTAGGCAGCTCCACGAAACTAAAAACTTTCCCAGCGATTCAGGAAGCAATGTATCAGATTCTGATGACTTTGGTGATAGTGCACGTAGTGATGACAATTTATTCACTGTAAGTAGAAACTACTGAACGATGAACTTTTTAGGTCTGAAAGATAGGAAATATTATTTAGATATGTGAAAATATGTTTTCAGAATCAAACGACTTCGGCTGTGATTCATCAGCATTATGGTGATTTAAAAGTAAATAAAAGTGAGAATTTAGAAGTATGTCATCGAGATGAGTCAGGCATTGAAAGGCTTCCAGATGAACATGTGTCGATTGTAGAAACTCAAGATGATAGAGAAATAGCGCGACCAGTCGGCACAACACGCAGAAAATTGTACTTTAATCCTGCATATTTCGAACCACAGCTTATGGCGGTAAGTAAACAAAATTATGAAATTTGGAAATAATTATGCGAATCCCAAATAAACTACAACAATGTATTTTTGCAGGAACCTCCAGCTGCTGCGCTAGAATTTTTAGTAAAAATTAGAGAAGTAATCGCAATAGCAAAACACAAAATGGCAGCTAAACGTTTTCAACCTATTCTGAACCAAATACCCGAAGAAGAGACATTCCCATCTAACGGAAATAGTATAGATATCTATCAAGGTATGGGGAGCCAAAGAAGTGGTAGTGTCGTCAGTTTAAAAAGGGAAAATAGTAGAAAGAAGAATTGCATAGGTTGTCCAGGTTGTAAGATAGACGGTGACAATGATATCCAACAAATTGCGAAGTACAATATCCCAGCCTGTGTTAACTGTCTTAGCAACAAAGGAGATAAGCAAAATAGTATACGAAAGTGGTTGGAAAATATTCCCACGGCTAAACAACACTCGATGTACAACGACTTTGTACCCACAAATCAAAACGGTTTGGCAGAATCACTATTATCGCTTCCTCTTAGTGAAAGTCGGCGAAAAGTAAGAAAACAAAATAGTTTTTCAAGCTCCAACTCGATGTATTTAACAGATAACTTTTCTGTTCCAAAAAAATCGTCAACGTTATCTGTTAGATCAGAACCTATGATGAGAAACTACAATATACCATTGCCTGAATTTGAGAACCCAGACTGCCAACGCATTAATTTGAATATGTATTGTCAAACTGTTGCACGAGTAGATGATATCAGACCTATTGGCCTGAATGATTACCGATCTGTTAGTCTTCGAAATGCCGTACTTAATCCAAGAATATCGAAACCTTTCACTAATAAAAATGCACTACCCGATATGGTTAACGAAGCCATAGCTCTCGACCATTGTACAAAATCTTACAACCAGAGTAGTTCTGACGATGAAAGAATCAGTCGTAGAAATCCTACTATTCCTATTCCAAGTCCATACATAAGAAACACTTCTGAGAGTCCTTCAGGAAATGATTACGAGACTGACAGTTTGGAAAGAAGTACCAATAAGAAGGGCTTGTGTACACCGACGGAATATCCCGATGTGCCTTCATCGCAAGCCAGCCCAAGCTTGAGCAGCGCATTACCGTTAGAGGAAGAACTTACAATGAGGAATGCTGTTTACAAAATTCATTCTAGCAGTAACAGCAACACTCCGTCACCACATCGAGAAATATGCATAGACAATCATTATGAAACAATAGAGAAAAACCAGCCTCCTCCGTTTGAAACACCTAAAGCTAGTTTAGTAAGCGAGGTTTATGTGAATAACACTTACAACTTCGGGAGTACCCCAACGTCACCTAGTGGCTCGGAATGTTCAATGGGAAGTAGAAAATTGGTTACAACCATTATCGAAGCTGAGTTAAAGCCCGGTTGCTTAACTATTGAAGTGAAAGATTCCCCTGAGAATTACATCAAAATTCATGAATCTGATGGTTTCGAACCAGATACTTTAGACAGAAAGCATGCAAAACATAAGGATGCTGCTGATACACAGTTCAGTAGAAAAGATCTAATAAAAAGTATTGACAAAGAAGACAGCCCACCTATCCAACAACGTATACAGCTTAGAAGTAGTGGTACTTTCCAGAAAACAAGTGATAAAGTAGAAAATGCTACAAAATTTAACAGTCTGAGGCATGAATACGAACAGCGCAAAAACGGTTATGAGCGTTCGAAGTTGTGTACAGGTATTTATAGTGGGTCAAAAAGTCTCGAAGACACTTCTGACGAGACTTGGCATGAAGCAGAAGAATGGACGACAGAAGAAGGTCGAATACTGACGTTAGAGTTGAGACATTCTAAAAGACAACGGCAAAGCACACCTCCTACGATCAAACAATTAAAAAATCTAGCGCGACCCGATGTATTGCCACCTTTGCCGCCTACCGACGAAGATCCAATATACGAGCAGCCAATTTTTCCACCTAGGAAAGTTGAGACGGAAAGAGACACAATCAATGTAATTCATCAAAAAAACGTGACTGACAGAAGCCTCAGTCCGAGGGCATTTACGAAGAATTTAACTATTGACTCTACGCACGATAGTTCGATAACTTCGGAATCCCACTATGGACCTTCCTGCAGTCCAATGAGAGCTTCTGTCCAATCGCAATCCTCGGAATATGAAAACATGGAGTCCGTGAGTGGTACAGTTAGAAAAGCGGGCGACTTAAGCAGGAATTTGATGAAAAAACGATCAAACAAAAGTGGTAATTTAAATACTGATACTTTCGTTAAAGGGCCAAAGTTAGACGGGCATTCTAAGGCAAGATTCAGAAGAAAGAAAGGTTTTAATATTCAAGATTCAGGGTATTTGAGCAGTGACTCTACGTCTTCAAGACAAGTGCCAAGAAAATTAGTGATTGCGAAAATAGTCAGTTGCAGTGAAAGTGACGATACGGAGAACGAAGCTCGAAGTGAATCTGGTGCTGAAAGTATAGAGACACATTCAGTTTACTTTGATAGCTTTCGCAAAATGCAAACTGAAGTAGAGGACGATTTGAGTTTTAGTAGTAAAAGTTTCAGTGACGTTAACGGAAAGTTTAAACATTCCGATGACTGTTTATAACGCATTCCTATTAATTTTAGTTGTGGTGCAATAGACTTTACGTAGGTGGAAAATGAACAGTGTGCAATATCATGTGCAATACGTGAAATGGTGTTAATTTTAATTCGATAAATTACAAGATTAATCATGGATTAATTTTACCTTTAAGAATATTTGGTTATTTTTGTATATTCTTGTTATGTTTATATACTTTCATAAAAACAATACGTATTAAGTTTAGTTTTTAAAACGTGTATGACACGATAGAAAATGCAATGAATATACTTAGTATCTAATCTAAATATTAAAAATACCTCTTAAAAGCATCGATTTTATTTATTTTAAGGAAATAGAAATAATTAGCCAAATAGAGAGGCCGGACGTGCAATGCAAGAATAGATTAATTGAAATTTAATTTAATATTATAATGATTATTTATAATTATGTACAGTGTAAGAATACTTTTCTCATAAGCTATTGTATTGATTTAGCTGTATATTTGGTTATAAGCAAAGAGTCAGGCAGCAATATTGAGCTTCCTAGTACCTGACAGTATACAGTGCTCCGGAGAGGACAGAAATAAAGACATCCTCTCCGTTTAATTTCAAGAGCACGAATATTATGGTTGTGGCATTCGACGTTAGTTGGGAACAAACAATCGTAAAGCATTAAATGCTGACTCCCGAAGTAGGTGAAAGAACATTACGAAAAAATTCAGTACGTTGTTGTAAATTAAATATTTTTTTGTGATGACTGAGACATTATCAAGTGGTTATCCTTTAATTGGAATAGACGAAAAAAGAGAAGCTCTCATGATAACTGCCCATCAAGAGGGAACAAGAATGAGACGGAGGACGGAGTTCCTCTTAAAGTAACAGCTATATGGTACAGTATAACAAACAGTTTAGGTACACTTCCGCTAAGATTTAATTTTTTAATAACACCTAAGCAAACACAACAAATACAACGAACATAACAAAAGTACTATCACTAACACTAAAAACAGGATATTTACCATGTTTACTAGGTGTTCGTGCCCATGTCTGTTTAAAAACTTATATCATCATCATCATCATCATTTCAGCCGAAAGTCATCCACTGCTGGACATAGGCCTCCCCCAAGTGCCGCCACATTGACCGGTCCCGTGCGAATCGCATCCAGCGGATCCCCGCAACCCTAACCAGGTCCGCCTAGTGGGAGGCCTTCAACGCAGCATCTTCTGGTTCGCGGTCGCCACTCCAGAACTTTACGGCCCCATCGGCCATCCGTGAAAAACTTTTATAACAAAAGTATTCTGAAAAATGGGAATAATTACGTAGGCACTGTTTTTATTTAGTGCTTCATATTTTCAACTCGCGCCAATGATAGCGTGAACTGCAAACTCAAAGCTTATATTCAAGTAATGCAGAATTCTGAAACCAAATTTGTTGGGGATAATTATGGGCGTTTGATACGCCCTAAGTATTCACAAGGCCTGCTTGTTTGGGCGGAGAATGGTTGGCTCCATTTCTTCGCCCGGGGGCCAGATTGTTTGTTTCCAACAGTCAGGGTTTTCAGGTTGAGGGTTATTTATTAAAATAGTTTATTATGTTATGTAAAATTAGAAAGTAGCTGATAAAATGGTGCTAATGAACCGCAAAAGGGGTAAAACCGGGTACTCTTAGATATTAAGTTGACTTTATAATTTTACGTTTGTTTACGAATTGTAATGTTTATGTCTTTACCGTCTCTTTTAGTTGGCTATTAAAACTGTCAAGGGAGAAAATGCTCTTACATAAAAAAAAAAACATTTGTTCTACAAATTTTGAGATACAGATTTAAAAAAAAAACTTGAAAGGTTTCATAGCCAATAAAATGTCACGGTGTAGGTATGTTCCGACGCTTGCATTAATTGGCAACCCATTATTCTAAGATATTTTAAAGTGGGAGCCCGCGAAATTCAAATTTTCTTAGGTTTTTTGCAATTTGCAGGTCAGAGTCAGGTTTTATGTTGATCAAAATATGATTCGCGTAAGTAGCAAACGTAGTTATAGAAATATAATCATTAAAATCATTAATACAGGTTTGTATTGCTGGCTTTACGGTATTTTTAACCCTATTGAATGTCTCTTTCATGAAATCGTTTTTAAATAAACGAAAGAAAATTTGAATGTGGCGGACTACTCTAGGGTACCTAACTACCTACTCAATTAATGTGGGTGTCCTATGTACTTCTGTTTTAAGTCGAGTTTCACCAATAAAATTGAACAGGATCAACAAGTCCAAACCACGATCAAAAGCTGTCAGTGTCAATATTCTATAGCAATGATGTTACAGCTCTTCAACGCAGTTCCGATGTGCTAATCGCGTTCAATTCCATTGATGAAATCCGTCTTTAGGTAATACAATATAGAAACAATGGTAAGCAACTGTGAAATGCTCAATAAGTAATTTTAAAAGAAAATATTATAATAAAAATATTTATTTATAATTTTTATAATTAAAAAGCTCTCTTTACAGCCAGTATTTAATAGTGGCTATCGTTTGTACATTTTATTTTTAATAGTCTAATTTTTGTAATGTTAAACTTAATTTATTTTATTGTCACCAGTAAGTTAAAATAAGCTTTTGTTAAGGATAGCCGAAACTAAAAGTTGGCACTTTTATAACAATTTATTGAATGTTTTGTTATTATTAAAGAATGAGACTTATTAGTTGTATTCCTATATATTTAAATTATACACCCAATCTCGCGCCTTTTTCCATGAAAGATACTACGGAACACCATTTAAAATATATTTGCCAGCACATAAGGTTCTTAGTTATCGTTATCACAGATAAAAAACTGAAGTAGCTTAACAGAAATAAAAAATATTAAATACATACATACATACATAAACTCACGCCCTTTTCCCATGGGGGTAGGCAGAAACCACAGAACGCCACCTGCTACGATCCTTACATACTCCTTTTGCCTCGTCCACGTTCATACATCTGGTCATACACGCACGCCGGTTGCGAGTATTACGCACCTGACCTTTCTGAAGAACCTCACCAATGAGGTCAGCGTATGTTCTTCTAGGGCGTCCCCTCCCGGCGTTGCCACTCACATCTGCCTTGTAAATACCTTTTGTTAGTCGCCTTTCACTCATCCTCTCCACATGAAAATATTAAAATCTAATAATATTCCATTTTAACTCACCAGCTTCTTACTTCACATAAAAACCAATCTTTATCTTCTTAAGAACTTCACATTACAGAGCTGAATGTTAATTTTTTTTACATACATATCATTACGCCTTTAATCTTCGAAAGGTTATTCAGACGCGAACCTATTAGTATCATCATCATCATTTCAGCCGAAAGACGTCCACTACTGGACATAGGCCTCCCCCAAGTGTCGCCACATTAACCGGTCCCGAGCGACTTTCATCCAGCGGATCCCCGCAACCTTCACCAGGTCATCGGTCCACCTAGTGGGAGGCCTTCCAACGTAACGTCTTCCGGTTCGCGGTCGCCACTCCAGAAATTTACGGCCCCACGGCCCCATCGGCCATCCATTCTTACCTAATAGTATACTCACATATTAATAAGTCAAAGTAGTAGTATTAATACCGTACTCTTTATCTTTTTTGTATTTGAAAATCTGATTTAAGTAATCTCGACTCGATTTTATAACTTTTCTTAAGGTTTGCAACTTTCTGATCCAATCATACCCGATTCAAATATACTAGACACTTTTCTTTCATAACCAATTTTCACCTTCTTATGTAATTGACAAATGGCCACAAATCTGATCAATGTAATCTCGACTTGATTCTTAGTACTTTTTTCAAGAGTTGTACATACTTTCCTGATCCGATCACATCTGATCATAATGTAGTATATACTTTTCTAGTCTATACACATAACATCACTTTCAGGCGCATCTTGATTTCCATTCGACAACTTAATGCCTATAGCAGCCTCTTCCCGCATTTTATTTTTAAATTCCAAGTAAGACACCTCACCACCAGCAAAGAGGTCGATTTCTGTACCAATCTTATTTTGAACAACAGAACTTTTTGATTCACCCATCTTTACCATAGAGTGATCTAGATATTTTAGTACTAGTTTTGTACGATTCAGTATGGAGGTTGCATAGTTCTGGTAACTGTATAGCAATTGAGTTTTGTCCAAGATTTCTTCATTGTACTTCGATAGTGCGTCATCTTTTGCAGTAATTTTGATGTTAGGGGTTGTTATAACTAGTTTTAAGGGCACTGCGTCGTGTATGTAGTGAATGAGGGCTAGAACTTGGGATGGTGTCCTGAAATGTAACAATAAAAGAGACTTTATTTTGAAGGACAAAAGGTCGCGCATTTGCATAAATCGTTTTTACTGCACACACTTTTGCAGTAACTAAATGACGTGGATTGGTTTTTCAAGTGATCTAACTCAAAGGATGTCAATGCAAATTATTTATAGAAAGTCAATGAAATCAATGAAAGACTGCTAGCCAGATTATACTTTTATAATAATGCTGTTTATATTAACATCACGCTTTTATTCTTCGAAGGGAGAGATAGAGGCCTGACTTATAAACTATAATACACCTACATCTTGAACGAGACATGTGAAGCTTATCAAACAGGCACAACTCCAGACTCTATGCTGCTATTGAGAAACTCTTGATGAGGAAACGTTTACGAGTTTAGAAGTTAGTGAGTAGGGGGGCCAACCTGGAAATCTAACCCAAGACCTTAAACGCAGCGGTAGTGCTTAAAGAGAAAGGCCAACGAGGCAGTTTTTAGAAATGCTTAAATATGCACATCATAATGCTTGGTTGACGGCTTCGTGAAGAGTCTGTTTACACCTTGTATTGCTTTAAAATAATATCATTTAAAATAGTAAATACCTTGAGTAAACAGATATCATCAAAGAATCATTTCCATAAGTTGTTTCACTGTGCATTACCACCATCACTCCATTCAGTACATGGTAAGGAGACTTTCTATGTATAGCAACATTGTCGCAAAGCGGTACTCTTTCCATCAACAAGCATTTGCAGAAGACGTCCAGCGACAAAGGTTGATCATTGTGTCTCTTTATATGCCTAAATATGAGGTCAGTTTTGTCTGAAGTGGCCAGTATCGCAAGCATTATGTTGTTATCTGAAATGAATGGAGAAAATCATCATCATCATCATTCAGTCAAAAGAAGTCCACTGCTGGACATAGGCCTCCCCCAAGTGTCGCCACATTGACCGGTCCCATTCGACTCGCATCCAGCGGATCCCCGCAACCTTCACCAGGAGATGAATGGAGAAAATAGGTAAGGAATATGTCTGTCGGTCCATTGGATGCGAGTCACACGGGACCGGTCAATGTGGCGACTTGGGGGAGCCCTATATCCAGCAGTAAAGTAAAGTATGCAAAATATTTGTTTCCTAATTAAGCATTAAATCACGCCTGTGATCCTAATTGAGTTGTATTGTATAACGGGCTGGTCTCCGCAACTCCATATCCAAAGCGGGAACCGCGATCCACTACAGTTCCCCGAGAAAGGCCAGCAACTCCTTGATGTTGCTGACAATCTCGCGGAGGCTACCTTACCGAAGTGATTTGCTCTATATGAGCCAAACTTGAACTGCCAGGGCTGCGGGACTGTTGGAAAGAGATACCGCGGCCCTGGAACACAAAGGGCAAGGAAGGAACATGGATTGGTTTTATTCAGTACAAGACTGACACTCCCTTCCGCTCTGCCCAGAGCGGGAGAAGTCATTTGATGATTTTCCATCCGTAAAAAAAAAAAGTTCGAGCACGTGAGGTGCTGTCTCGTGTTCCCCCATGCAGGTTTGGCACACTGGGATGTCTGTGACCCCCCCTATGAAATAAAACGTGACCAATGATGTAGTTTGATCAACCGAAGCACCCCTCTCCTATGGGTTAGGTAGAGGTGTACCCTAATGTAGATGGTAACCCTGTAATAGACCTTAACCGGGCACAAATGCAGCCCGGACTCTGTGGCTGGTACTGAGAAATTCCGGAAAGAAAAACCCGATAATACTTTGCCCAACCTGGGTATTGAACTTAGGACCTCGTGCTCAGCAGTCGCCACTCGAACAACAAGCATGTATTAATTTACAGAGAATTGTAAATGTGCACAATTAAAAACTAAAAATCTCAGAACAGTCAAACTCCTCCTGTTGCTTTTTAACAAGCAATCTGACCAGCAAAAACTTTAAACTATACTAAAAATACTCGAAGTCTTTTCTGTTTTTCTTCTTTCTTGTGTGGATAGTCACGACTGAACGTATTTTGATAAAATTTGGCACACAGGTAGCTCAAGACCTAGGTTAGGATATAGGATACTTTTTATCCGGGTAATATGTGGCCGTGGTATCTGATTTTCGCAAGAGCGCAGCTGGGGGCAACAAATCTTGTATCACATGAATAAATACTAACCCATAGGAACGCTAGAAATGACATCGAACTCCGCTCCCATTGTATCCAAAGAAGACAATTTGACATCATCAATAGGTAAAAGACATTCCTTTCCATTCTTCTTATAAAATATGACTCCATTGAACTCAATCTTGCTCAAAACATTGCTTTTTAATTCTTCCAAATCAATTACAACTACTATAGCAGAGTCGATCTTGTAATTTAGTGTTTGTGTTTCCCTTGCCTCCCAGAATAGTGATTTGTCAGTCTTTTCATAAATCTTTGTAGTGTATTCAACAGATTCACCGGTTGTTCCATGGATTAATATGTGGACATCTTCTAGGGACCTGCATTCATTACAGAAATAAAATAAATAAAGAAAAAAATAATAATAATATCTATATAATATTATGTATGATAGTACCTCTCCAGAGGCTGCTTCGATTTTCCATCCTGTTGGGTTTTCAACGATGATCATGGGTCCGAGTCTATTCTCTCATACACATATTGTCATTTGCATTCCATAAAGGAGAATTATATAAAACATAAAATTCCTTACTCTATACTTACTCATTATTTAGATTGCACACGTTTAAAACAATGACTATTTTCTTACTGCAAACTTTTATCCATGGAGTTTGCGTGTTGATTCTCAGGGCTCTGGCCATCTGAAATTTAAAAGAAGAAAGAATGTTCATTTATTTAGCATAGGATAGAATAAGATAAACATTATATTACGAAAGATACAGACACAAGATAGAAGGTAAAAGAAAAATAAAATGTGTGCCTCATGGCTGAAAAATGCCAGAAAACTATTATGATGCTAGTTTTCAACCCAAGGATCTGTTGAAATATATTGAGTGCAACTCAAGCTAGTTACTATTTTAACTTAGTATAGTATAACAGGCTGGTGTCCGCAACTCCATGTCCAAGTGTGTACTTTGCATGCGGGAAAACTATTAATTTTTAACATTTTATTAAGAACTATCTATTTACCACAGCTTTGCCTATGCCTCCACATGGGTAAAGTCGAGGTAAACAGCTAGTTAGTTAGTAAAATGTCCCAGGGAATATAAGTATCCTAGATATCCTGAGCCCATAACCCAAGTTATCAAGCTGTTAAGGTGTGAAAAGGTAACATACAGAAAAACAAAATGAAAAATAATAATTATAGATTACAAAATATAATCCATATTAAACACTTCAGTACACATTTTGCAAGTTTAATTTATGTCTCATGTAATATGAGGCGAGCCTAATGCAAACAACCAAGCATAAATCCAGACCCGAGGCTGCTACCATCACATTCCTAATGATTAACTGACTTGGGATTCCTCAGGGACCTCATGATAATCATCATTTGAATAGCCTTTTCCAAACTATGTTAGAGTTGGATTCCAGTCTATACCAGAATTTAGCTTTTTTTTTTTTTCATCCGACTGGATCATAAAATTATAATTATTAATAGCAATAATTGAAGAATTACATTTAAATTGTACAATTATATTTAAAATTGAATTTATAATAGAAAAACAGCAGGAAGGAATTGGGGGAGACCTTTGCCCAGCAGTGGGACAGTACAGGCTGCTAAAAAAAAAAAAATATAGGAGAACAAAAGTAAATTTAATTAGATTAAATCACAATTAAAATTAAAACCAAAATCAAAAACCAAATCAGAGTCAAAATCAATATAAACTTAGTTAATAATTAAAATATAGTAATTAATTTCGGGTACCAGGATCTATGATTGTTTAAAAGGAGTAAAGTAAGTAAATAAAGCAAATGGAATACCTCTTTAGCACCATCTTTGAACACAGAATCATCTAAATTAGGATGGATCTTCTTATAAGTTGAGAAAGCCACACTTTGATGAAGATCTAACAAGTCTTTGTAAATCTTCTCGTTACATTTCACACTGTACTTGGCTTCTGTTAATTTCCTCATTAAATGTGTTATTATTGGTAAAGCATCGTCATTTTGTACTTCAGTGAACGTCGTTGATATGTCTGGACGTTTAAAATTCTCGTAATTGTCATCAAATATAAGAGGGACAGCGTCTGCTTTGCGAAATACTCGCAGACAAGCTTGACCACTACAAGAAGCATCATTGATATCATACCTCTCGACACTGGTAACCACTTGATGTATCTCAAGTTTGTCTTTTCTTGACAAAATAGTTATTTCATCCTTGGCAGCCACTAAGTAAAAGAGATCACAGTTTGCGTTCCTTAATATCTTAATTTCTGACGGTTTTGCGACGCCACGGAGTTTTATTGAAGATACCAAGTCTCTTTTAAAATATTCTCTTACTTCTCTTTTTGTTGTACCTATTGTAATGTCTATGTTCTTATCATCGCTTGGGTGTTTGTCGTAGAAGGCGAAACAACTGATGTCATTTACTACGGCGGCTGGAACTAACTTTACTAGCACTTGCCGTACATTTTCAGATATTATATCTGACATTTTCAATTTATTATTTGCAATTTTTGCAAATAAAAACAATGAAGCAATGTTTATTTTGATAACACGATTTCCCGCTCGTTCAAACATTCGATTCTTGACAAACGTCACTGTCACATAACTGTCTAAATAGGGCTACTAGTATTCAACCTTAATTTTACCAAAAGTAAACTACATTTTTTTTATTAAATTGAAACAAGTTATCCTTTTGAAAATATTATGATTTCCTAGTTAATTTCCTGAATATACATAAAATTATTTAATATTACAATACCCGTTCTTCTTACACTTATAAAAATAATCGTATTAAAATTGAATAACCAGTTTTTATAAACAGAACAAAATAAAAAGAAAATAATTAAAGGTAATAAATCTGTACCAAATATTCCCTTCAATCACTGTTAAAATTGACAGCGTGCGTTATAAATATTCAGGTTCAGGCAATGGTGAAGTAATCAGTTTCAAAGCGAATATTATTCTTTGACTATCTGTATCATTCTGCAAAACAATGTCCAAAATACACCTAGATTGAAGCCAAAATTATGATAAAAAATAAGATCATGCTTGTGAAAAACGGTTTAGCGAAAGCTGTCAATACTTAGCAGTTGTTTGTTACGGAACGGGAATTGTATTACTTAATTAATTTCAATTCGGGGGATTCCAAAACACTGTCACTCTCTCTTCTGCTTTCAGCGACAGTCTATGATCATCTATGTCTATGATCGTTATGTATTTTATTTAAATCTGTACACATTGTACTTACACTTAAATCAAAATGATTCACCCGTGCGAAGCCAGAAAAAAAAATGATTCTTATTATTCAAAAGCTATGACAGCTATTCAAACTAGGAATACCTACCAGTTACTTCATGCATAACATGACAAGCATGTGAACGTCATCGTCAGTGCATGAATGATTAACTGTTCAGAGGATAGTTTTCATGAGTTAAGCACACTCACTACTGCCTAGTATAACTGGACCTCCATGTCTGCGGTATCGGTAAAGAAAAAGGTCAAATTGAATACAAACCCAAGGGTCTGGCTAGTTTGGCTTATCTGCTTAGTGCAACGATCCGTAGCTTTTCAATGTCGTAGTACAAAAGATCGTTTCCCATCTCACGGAGGCCTGTTATTACGGTGACAAGCTGTATGCATACAATGCTCGTGATTTGACTAGCATGCATAATGCAACACAGCTCACATGAATGTAGGCTTTATTTTTTACTTGAGTTGGATTGGAATAGATATTAAATCAGTGTCTAGACGGTTTACGGTCTACCGGTCTACGGCCTTTGGAAGCACGTCAAGTTGAACTAAGTGGGTAAGGTACAGACGTCAAGCACATCATGTTTTTGTGATAAAGTTGAAAATCTCAAAAAGACCTATGCCATTGCATAGGTCTTGTCCACTTGTTTACATATAAATGATAAGCTTGGAATTAAACAGGAAAAATATTTGGCATGATAGGTAATTCAAACTGTAGTTGGTTATGTTTTTTTAGTAAGTACTACTTTTTTAAGTAGATTAGTATAGGTGACCTCGGGGCTCTTTAAATAGCCATTGTTAATAAAAACACATAACTTGACTATTATAACAATTACAAGGATAGGTCCTGTTAGTATTTAAGTACTATCTGCACTTAAATACTAACAGGACCTATGTTAAGGTACAGACGCCAGCACATCAAGCTACTACAAACTGTGAAATTTCTTTAATAGATTTTCAACTTTATCTCTAAAGTATTAGGTTCAAGGTTGGTTAGGAATATCTGACAGTTTCGGGTAGGTTGACCTGCTGGCGTCTGTACATTTTATAAGAATTTGTATAAAAATAGAAATACCTGGTGTAATTCCCTACCAGCACGGAGGGAGTTAATGCAAAACATTAAACTAGTTTGACGGTGAAACTGGTGAAACCCCGGAGTTTGACTAGGTACCGATCAACTTTCTGACCACATTCATAAACTTATCTTCTTGGACTAGGTTATCTATTATGCAGAGGTAAGGATCAAAAGCACTTCGAGTCAATGAAGTTTGAGACAACTTTTTATAAAGAACCAGTCTATAAAAAAACAGTCGGAATTCTACGAAGTGGACGGCATTACAACAGGACTATCCAGAGATTAAGATTAAATGCTACCTATCTGTTTTTGAACAAGCAATAACATACATAGATAGGTAGGTACCCACACAAGGAATTAGGGCAAGATTTAAATGCAAAAATTAACAATTTAAGTACCTAGGTACCTACCTACAGGATACTGCACGCGTAGTGACCTCCGTGGAAACGGGTTTTATCGACGGAAAAATTGTCAAAATAACAGATTGTAGAAAGATTTCTATCGTCGCAAGCATGGCGATGATAAAAATGTAGAAATGTGTCTATTCATCAGTCGACAAAAGCCTACAACGTCAAGAATGACGGCAATTTCTCTACTTATGACACTTAGGGTAATAAACATTTCTCCTCAACAAATGTCAAAAAATTGGACCTAGACAAGATTATTTTTATATTCTTTGTGTTTATTGACAAATTGAGTTTAAAAACATTTCGGGGATTCTCCTTAGTTTTTAGGCGGGAAAGAAGTAACTCCGAAAGAAATTCTGTAAGAGCACTAACCGGGGCTCTGTGTACAGCAAAGATTTTATCTGACAATGCCTAATTGCTCATTTCACCAACACTAAGTGACACCTAACTGAATGCCTAGTGCTCGTTTTCACCAACACTAAGTGACACCTAACTCAACGCGTAATGCCCGTTTTCACCAACATTAAGTGACAACAATCGAGATTCGTAAAATATGTACCGTTCGTAAATATCACTAGGTCTTTGTCTTCGTTTAACTCGAGTTTCCGGGTCGCCGCATGCTTGGGCAGAAGAAATGTCGAGTTGTATAGAAAGAGCTTTGTCTATTCTTGGTAGAATAGAGATGAAATTGGTCATGCTACGCATGCCCGGTAAGTTGCCTTTTTCGACATGAAGTTCAAGAGTAACTAAAATGAACTGATAGTCTGTTGATGCGATTAAATTAATCGTTGGAACTTTGATGTGCCTGCTTAGTTAGGAATTAATGCTTGCTCTACTCACAGCTATTCAATATAAATATGTATGTACACCTATGTAGTAGTTAGGTACACTGTAGGCACACAAATCAAAAGTGTTACGGGCTTACGGCCTCTGGGCGTCGGGACAAGGTCGCGAATCGCGATGCTGCGCTATTGCATCGCATTGCACCATCTGTGCCTATTGTATGGCCCACACTCGGGCCATCAGGTGTATGACTGGTATAAATATAACATCACGTTTGAAGTCCCCGAAGGGTTAGACACAGGGACAGAGGGGTGCCTAATAAAACACTCACATTTCGCCAGTTACATTTAAGTCTTATGTGATTGAGGGCGAACCCATTGCCATCAACAGGATGCATCAAATCCAGACTCCGTGGCTGCTACTGAAAAATATGTGATGGAGAAACTGAATTAAACTTGGCCTAACCTGGAATGACCTCCGTCAGGGCTTCAGTGTAGGTAGGTACCGAAATGTTTAATTATACACACTGGCATAACAAGCTGATACAATCTGTCAAATTTCTTATAAATAATAAAATAGATTTTCAACTTTATCGCTTATACAGTAGTGTCAAGATTGATTGAGAAGATTTGACAGTTTCGGGTAGCTTGATGTACTGGCGTATGTACATATACTACACCACATCGAACCGCCAACCAACCTAAACATAATAATATGTACCGTATGTTAGTAAAGATTAAGATGAGCTGATCTCGACGGAACACAAAGTCGTAAACTCCTGGCACAGGAAGCGCACCGGTTCAGCCGGAGATCCCGCGGGCCCCTTCATACCTAAGTGCTAAGGAAGTCCATCTAGTTTTAATTTATGGGGGTCGGAGATAACTTTCCTTATACATTATGTACGAACCGGATACCCTTGCATATCTACACGCTAGGGAAGATCAACTAAATGTGAAAATTCGCCCACTACATACCACTAAGTTAAGGCCAAAATAACCACTATGTGGCGCCCTGACGCAGCCAGAAGGCGACGCAGCAGTCGTAGTAGAAGATGGCGGGAGGATCTGGACAAAATAAGGACCCAGAGGTCCATAATATAATCCGCGGTCGAAAGAACTGCAGGAAGCCATAGGGAGAGGTCTTTGCCGGTCATCCGGCAGTAGGATGATGCGGGCTAACAGTAACAAACCAAGAGTCTTTCTGTGTCTGTGTGTGTGTTGTCTTTCGTTTTTCCATTTCATACATATACTAAATAAAATACCTTCCACTTTTCGCCCTTCATCAAATAAATCGAATAAATACCGACCAGAAACAGAAAGCACTTAGCCACGTTCTCCGCGTGGGCCATGTTTTTGTGCTCATGTAATATGGATGACTTGGATCATTGTTACCCACTTCACATGGGAAACTTACACGTGCTGACACCATTTATGTCCCCTTTAAATAACTGCTAGTATTTCTAGGTTAGTGTTAATTGTAGCTAATTAAAAAAGTGGTGTGGGTTGATTCTTTATCGATTTTAAACCGGCTGTGACAATCACTCAACACAATATATGCCTGTAATCTCCGAAGCTTTCGGCAGAGGTGCACTTATGATATACTCTTATATTGTAGTCTATTGCCATCAACTGGACCGAATTCAAACTCCGGAGTTGCTACAGATGAATTCCCGAAGAAAAATAACACTTCTTCAGACCTGAGAATCAATGTCAAATCTGGCTGTTGTGTTTTCCGCTTTTATATTAGTTAGCTTGGAGTTCAAACTGCAACAATCACCTTGAATTAAAAGTTAAGGCCATCTTCAGAGAACACCACTGATGATAAACTCCCCTACAAAACAGACAGGAATACTTCAGACCGGCAAGACATACCAAAGCAGTTAGATTATTCTAATATTAGCCTGGCAGGACCTCCGGACTCCTGTCACCTACGAGTGGCCGTGAGCCGACGACGACGGTTTAAAATAGTTACTTTAAATGGCTACTTCCTTCGACGGTGATTGTGATAGAAATCACTGGAAATGTGCAGTGGTACGAGCAGATAGGACGGCGAGTGCATTGCTTGAAACGTTTGAGTCTACTGTGCTACTACGGCGTGGAAGACTTTCCATAAGGTACGAAATTCTGAAATACATTAGTCAATATTGGGCTCTGGGGCAGTCGGGTAATAAAACGTTCTTATTAAAAAAAAGAACGTACACTGCTCTTTGTTATTTTTTTTTTGTTTCCTTGTTTTAAAATGGGTACATACGCCAGTACATCAAGCTACCCAACACTGTTAAATTTTCCCAATCAGCCTTGAACCCAATAGTTTAGCGATAAACTTAAAAATCTATTAAAGAAAGACATATTGTAGTAGCTAGCTTGATGTGCTGGCGTCTCTAGGCACATAAATTGTTAAATAAATAGATAAAATGAATGCAGGTCTAATTGGGATAGCTGTAACTGGAGCATTCATTCATCGAATTCAATTAAAAGCCAAACCCACGGTCAATTATTCCATCTCTATCCAAGCAAGAGTGTCATGAAAGTTCCACAAACGTTTCCATTAGTGTTCAGATTCCATTGTCAATTGACAACGATGTGATTCACCCGTTAGTTTATCAGCAGAAACGTAGGTCTTTGTAGTTGGGAATCGCGGGACATGTCCCTCAAACCTTCATAGCTGAATATGAGCCTACGAATGAAGCGCAAGTGTGCAGGACAGTATGGGGCACCCCTTTCATCTCGCTACTACGCTACTACTAACTAACTATACAGGGGGAAGGGACACCGACGCGAAAACGGTTACCACGTATTCAATACATCATTCTGAGGGGGTATTCCTCGAAGCGCAACTGAATTATTCCTCGAAGTGCAACCATTTGAACAATTAGAATTTGTGAACGCAGCTAATGGTTGCGCTTTGAGGAATAATTTAGTTGCGCTTAGTTGCGCTTTGAGGAATACCCCATTCGGAGCCCCCCAGATATTTCTTTTTTATCGATTATTAAAAAATAAAATCAGCTGTTACATACATTTTGTCTGTGTAGGTATTGCACTTTTGTACGCTACGTAGGGTGGCTCAGAATGCCGAAGTGAATGTGTGGTAACCGTTTTCGCGTCGGTGCTTCTTCCAACCCGTACATACTCTTATACTACATTTATGAAAAATTTATATGTGGCCGTTCAGAAGAATGTACTCATACGTGGTAACCGTTTGTGTGGCAATCCCTTCCACCCCGTATAAGGTTTAAAGTTATGTTGGTAATTGTGGTTCCGAAAATAAATGGAATTTAACGAGGTGATTGTGGTATGAGCTATTACACTTTACTGACACGCACGATATTCCGATATCGTTAGAGCTAGGTGATATTTGAATTACTAATGAAAACTAGTTATTTTTGAGGATGGTCAAATGTTCCAAATATAAAAATACTCGTCAAACAGGTAGAACGTTAAAAAACAACGCTTTCATAGAAATCATTTATGTGCCTTCATTTTTTGTTGATACAGTGTTTGTGTGTATGAGTTGAATAAATGGGTAGAGGAAGACCAAAGAAACGAAGGATGGACTGTGTAAAGAATGATAAGGTAAGAAACGAGGTGTCTGATGAGATGACGAGTAATAGAGAAGTATGAAAGAAGAAGACATGCTGCACTAACCCCAAATGAATTGGGGTAAGGGCAAGTGCTCACCGGCAGTAAACCCAAAAGCGGTGTTACTCTCGTTGTTTTCATCTTCCTGCCCTTGTCCCATTCTATTTGGGGTCGACGCAACACGTTTTCTTCTTCCATTCTCTCCTGTCAGATGTCACGGCATCATTTACTCCTTTCTATTTCATATCAGTCTTCACACAATCCATCCATCTTTTCTTTGGCCTTCCTCTCCCTCTCCATCCATCAATATTCATGTCCATCACTCTTTTAGTCACATGCGTTTCATCCCTCCTTATTACATGTCCATACCAAGATAAACGAGTTCCTTTCAATTTTATTTATAATCTCGTTGTTTTAATTATTGAAAATCCACCGGTCAAGTGCTCATTGATCACATATTTGTGTTTCAGTTACTTTTGAATTGACCTTTCCAGGTTTTATCATTTATAACCGACTTCTAAAAAAGGGGGTGGTTATGTATTCTATCCACCAGCATCTTTTTTTTTACATGTTCACCGATTACTCCGTGATTACTAGACCGATTTACGTGATTCTTTGCGGTGGTCCCTTATACATATTAAGTTTTCTGGAGTAGTTTATGAGTTGGTTCCTTTAATCGTAATTTTTCTTCTTGGCGTAATCATGTTGACGGCATAATGGTTCTACAATGACTTCTAGTAAAGGTATGATTCCGAACTCGGCAACAAGCAACAGTGCTGTTGCCGCAGTGCTGCCACTAAGGTGCTGCCCAGCAGTGCTGCCTGCCGCGCTGATTCCGAGCAAGACGGCAGTGTCGCTCTGTTCGTGGTGATGCGTTGTTGTGTAGGTATTCGTTAGTTTACTTTGAGTTGACAAGATATCGATTGATGAACAACTTTTATTTATACTGTTGGAAGAGGAAATTAGATGTTCCTCTTCTGAATCAGAGAAATTCATCGTTTTATTGTCAATTTACATGCGGCGGCAGACGCGTCACTACTGGTCTGTCGCGGCAGCAGGGCGACACTGACGCGCAGCAGTGCTGCCACTACATTGGTGCCGCGACATTGCTGCCTAGCTCGGAATGTAATCTCATATAAGCTTATAGAAATTGTATGGCGACCAGTAGTGTTGCGGCAGCACTACTGCTTGCAGCGTGGTTCGGAATCATACCTTAACAATGTAAAATGTTTCATGGCAAGAATTTGTATGGTGGTGGTTCAACTAAAAAGTGTAAAATAAAATATACCAATAGCGTTTGAGGAATGCGCATGTTAGGCCTACCTGTGTGTTTATTTGTTCTAGACAATATTTTGTAGCTCTAACACTGACCATTTGCTCATAGTTTTATACTACCAACTGCCGGAGCAGTGCCAAAGGTCGAGATGACTCAGATTCAGTCATTCCTGTCAGGTCCGACCGATTGCTTACATCACACTCGTAAATTGTCGCACGCCCTTGTATCGAATTTCTTTCATTCAGTTGTTCATAGTTTCCTATTTTATTAGGAGTAGACTTGTAGGTTCAATATCATCAGCATGCGGCAGTTTACTGCTGGACTTAGGCATCGCCAATCAACCGCAATTAAAAAAAAAATGATTTCCAACTCTATGCGCTTCCAAATAAACTGAACGTACCAATTCTACAACATGAAGATGATCATACCCTTACTGGTTGCTGTTTTTGCGCCATTGAACATTTAAACACATCAACATTGTTGGCTATTCGGCTTTATGGCTTGATTGATAAGCGCTGTCTAGCTTTTTGTTTAAAATTGGAACAGTTTTGATGTTGGTTTATTGACAGAACGATAGCTTATCAAAAGGTTGCCCCTAGGTTGATAAAATAAAATTGGAGGTGAAGGACAACATTTGTACCATTGGATATACTGCCAGTAAACTCTTATTTAACCACACGATACTACCATCATATTTTTTTCCGGTATAGACGACGTCTTAGCAGTTCTTGGATAACTGTCGGATCGCGGTTGTAAAGACAGGAAGTTCACAGGAAAAGTCCTATCCCTTTAAAGGAAAACGGATGTAATTTATTATTTAATTCTCGATCCTCGTGGCTGCAGTTCCCAGAAATGTCCGTTGTTTGGATCGGCTTCCAGTCTAACCGGTAAACCGGATGCAGCTGAATATGTATTTAATATGGAGCGACTGCCTCCACAACCCAGTTTGTATTGGGTTATACGATACCCCTTGGTAAGATTAGTTGTCAGACTTTCGGGTGACTGTAACGTCTGTCAAAGATTACATCCGGGACCAACGGCTTGACGTGCTTTCCGAGGCGCAGAGGAAACTCGGTACGTAATGGGTGGTCACCAATTCACGGACCTACCCAGGAAAGCGCGGCTTACCCTGAAGATCAACACGAGCGGTTGATATTTTTTATCGTGTCTTAATATTTCTATTTACCGTATGACGTATCCGGTTAGACTGGAAGCCGACCCCAACATAGTTGGGAAAAGGCTAGGCAGATGATGACCGTATGACGTATCATATTCTGCAGTGTCCCCATTTCACTATCGGTAAATCAATTGGAAAATCAATTGACACGATTCAGAGCTTTTGTTCGTAACATAAAGCAGATAAAATTTATCATTCAATTGAACAAACGATTTGAATTATAATCTTGTTGGCTATTATGTACGTACGTATACCAATTCGTCCATCGATAACAGGAAACGTTCCATATTGACGGCCATAAGAATGATCAGATTGTGCCTCGTTCACATTGACAGTACGATCACGTAGTACTAACACTACAGCACTGTTAGCTAACTAGTATCGACTTTGATTTTCATTGCTCATTTGCCATTAACATTCCTATCTGTGCTAGGCTAATGGAAGCAATGTATTTGCACTTTGTTGTGGGACGTGTGCAATCAATGAATGGCTAATAAACTCAATTGAACAGAGCTTCTTAGGACGAATCACGGATGTTTGTGTCACAGTTTTGTTAAATGAGTTTCTTGCAAGCGACTTCTTTTAAGATGACATGGTAGAGGTAGGTATGTACGTCATCGCATTTTATCGTTAACAACTTTCCTGATTCGTCTCGTCTTATTTCTTATAACTCATTTTTCGTTGTCCTAATTCGTAACTTGTATCGAAAATTAGATGTTGATATCCCAGTTATAGAACTTACAGACACGTCACCAAAAACCTTGAAATGAATCACGCTTAGGTACTTGAAATTGACAAAAATGGTGGCAGAGAGAGAGTAGGGAAAGCTCTAAAATTATCCGTCTCCGTGATTAGTCAACCTTACCTACTTAGACAGGTAGAAACCAAGAGAAGAAAAGGAAACGTTATATATAGGTAGGCTCATAAATCCAGCTATTACTCATACTCCTTCTCCGTCCATGCTGTAAGGTTGTGCAACTCACTTCCGCCTAGCATTCGTGATTTGAAGACCATTTCACTGTTCAAAGCCAGAGTGAAAGATCATTACCTTTCCTCTCAATTGTTATAATTTATTATATACATATATATTTTTATTAGTTTATATATCTTAGCATTATGTATTTATATAAGCATGTATTATTATTTACTTATATGTGTAATTATATTTAATATTATAGGTTAAGTTAGGTAAGGCACATAAACGCATTATTCTTGTCCTTTTCTCACACACTTTGTCTACGTTTCTTTTTCATTTCTCCTTTTTCAGGTCTGCTGGCAGAAATTTCTCAAGAAATAAGCAGTACCTTTGTACTCATATTTTATAATGTTATTCTCCTGTGTTGTCTACTGTGTGTACATAAATAGTAAAATAAATAAATAGGTTAGTAGCTCTTAAGCAATCACTTTTATTGGATTTACTTGTAGCACTTGTTTGGCCTTACTGTTAAGTAGGTACCAGCTGTGTACCTATCCTACGTATTAGCATAGCCTTTCTCACATCCCATAGAAGCATGAATATGGCATAAAATGAAAGTGCTGGATCGACTTCAGTCTCGTTTCTTGTACAAAAAGAAATTAAACGTAACTAATTAAATCCATCCTGTATATAAAATAGAATAGCATGAATGTCTCCAATTACAATATTTATTAAATACTTAGTTACAAAAGGAATTATCTTCGAAGACCACAATCCTGATCTTTAGACGTTGCTTGAAATTGAATCCCAGGTTTTCAATATAATTAACGATGTCTCTGCATTAGTCGGTTAACTTTATCCAAAACTTCGTTCGTGGGATCATTGTGACCTAACACGACAACAACCTTGAAGGGTTCTGCTCATTATATTATCTTCATGAGTAACCTCGCAAAGGTCAACCATTCACAGCATTGTTCTGAACAGAGACAGGCTAACGCAGATAAAGGCATGGATGAAAAAAAAGGAAACAATTTGATTTTCCAATCCAAAAGATAACAAATAAAGAACTGGATCAGAATGTGGGAACAAGGTCATTTAATCAGCTGATACAGCGAGCTATACGGTAGACGGTGACCCTCTGAGTCACGCATGCGTAGACAAAACGTCTCAGAATTTATAAAAAAATATTATAGAGAAATGTAAAAGCGGGTGATGAATGTAACCGCAGAATTCTTCAACGCGGTCTAAGGAACCGGGTCACTGGCTTGGAATTCGCATGTCACAGACTGTTGTTGGCACATTTTTGCAAAGAAAATGGTGTGTTTTCGTAGTTAAGTATCGGGGTGGTTGCCAGAAATAAAGCTGCAGTGCAGTAGTCAGCTTGCAGCGGCAGACTGCGGTGCTGGCTCACCATTCATTGTGATGGCGGGAGGTCGATACGTCGTCAGTGTCGCCGCGCCTCCTGTGCTGCGCGGTCGTAACCAGCCGCCCGGTCCGCGCCGCTCTCTGACGCTCGTCTGACGTTTGTGAGCACTGCGCAACCGACTGATATCGACAGTGAAGCCTTTATTTATAAACAAATTGTAATTACCTGTGTTTTTAATTATTAATAACGCCAGTTTCATTCATGATCAAAAGATTCGATACGTCAACTAAGAGTTACAGTGAAATTGAAAAAGATAACTTATTAATTTAATAATTTACGTGAAAGCGCACGTGACGACAGACAGTATTACATAAATATTCAATGATATGGACACAATTTTTTTTGCGACTGTTTTGATCAGTAAGTACACGTGGTTTGCACCTTGTTCACGATAGATTTACTTTACATTATTATTTATTACCTTGAATGACATGAATACGAGTTGATAAATTAGCCAATAATTGTTCTTTTTAAAAATAAAAAGCATTGTAAAAAAAGATTAATAAGCTAACTTAAAAATAACAGATGATAAACATTTGAAAAAATTAAAGGTGACATTTACATAATTATAAGGGGACGTACTGAAACTAACGCCAACAGATAATGAATACAAGATGACAGCGATTATGTAGGAGTACGCATTCAGCCACCCACGGGTCCACTGCCGCAGTACAAACATGGTGACTGACACTCGTTAATCAAATTAAGACGCCAATGACGATATGAAACTCTACAAGACAATTTCTAAAGTAACTATTCAGTTTTAAGAGCAGATACCGCAGTAACAAAACGTGAGATACACACGTTTGCGACGGGAACCGGTTCCGCAATTAAGTACTGCAAAACAAAGCAAATAAAGTTGGCAATACCTAAATCGTGTTTAGAAATTACAACAATCGCATTAATAAAGCAATTCAAACCGTAATCCGATTTGATGTAACTGGCAGAAAATTCGATGATCCTATCGCAATGATCAATTAAAAGCGTCTAAATATTGATATAGATTCTGAAATAACTGATCAAAAATGAATGTTTTGAACTTCCCTTTTATCTAAAAAGTTTTAAACGTTCGAAATACAACCTAATGTTACATGCAATAAACTAGCTATGAACGATCACATCGCGTGACGAGCTTTTGTTTAAAACACTATCAATGCTTACATTATACCCAGTTTTGTACTGACTGAAATAACGTATTGTGGGTTTTATATCACGATATTCACAATCGATCCTATTCCTACTGTCACAATTTGGTCACCATATCAAATGGGACTCCAATATGTATTAAAGAAAGCATTCTCGTACACATTGTGGTTAAGATTCTCTTTCAATTTCCAATAAAAACAAAATTTTAAAATAAGCAAACAACATGATTGATTGTTCCATTATTTTTTGCCCATCCATTCAATCAACAAAGCTTTGGTAAAACGTCGATTTTTTTGGTTCGCAGATTTCTATTCATCTTTGGCAAGAATAGATCTTCTATTCTCTAAATTGCCGATATTAAAGATGAAAAGAGGTTTGTGTAAAAAAGTGTGTGTACCACCTATACTACCTATTGATTTAATAAATTCCGCCTTTGTCGAATTCTCTCTTTGCGTAGAGGTTGTATTTGAATAATTTTGAATTAATATGTTTTAATTATGACACACAATATTTGGACGAGGTTAACCTGTATCTTCAAATAGTAGGTACGCACTAAGTTGCTAACCTTTTAGAATGAGCTGGAAAATGAAAAGTATATGCATCGTTGCGTCCACTGTTATTTATAATCAAAACAAATCATTAGTCACAAGGATGTAAAAACTTAGAGCTTAGACTTCGGAAAAAAACATGTCAAGGTTGAACATCAAATAGTTTAGATTGTTGCCTTGTAGATCTTCGACTGTCTTTTTTACCAAGACTGTGGCCAATATGGCATTAATTGATTACAAAAGTTGTCTAAACGCAAAATGCATAGCTAAGTAGAAACCCGTGTCGTCTTATTTTCTATCAATTCAAATGAAATATTATATAAGATGATGATTATACTATTGAGATTTAGAATGAAATTCCTATTAGCGTTGCGTAAGAGCTCTTTGGCTCGGAATTTCGGAATAAATTATCGGAACCGGTAGATTTTGTTAAGTTATTCTCGTGACCCTGCTCATTATGAATGCGTACGGCAATTTCTTGTGAAGCTTCGGATACAATATCTTCGTCCCCCAGTACTTCATCATCATCTGCCTAGCCTTTTTCCCAACTATGTTGGGGTCGGCTTCCAGTCTTACCGGATGCAGCTGAATACCAGTATTTTACATGGAGCGACTGCCTATCTGACCTCCACAACCCAGTTACTACTGGGAAATACGATACCCCTTGGTAAGACTGGTTGTCAGACTTTTTGGGCCACTGACTACTTTAACGACTGTCAAAGATCTTCAAATGACAGCCGGGACCAACGGCTTAACGTGCTTTCCGAGGCACGGAGGAAACTCGGTATGTAATGGGTGGTCACCCATCCACAGACCAACCTAGGCAAGCACGGCTTAACCTAAAGATCGACCCGAGCGGCTGTTATTGTTTAGCCACGAGTTCCTCTCCTCCCCCAGTACTTCAATTATAATATTAATATTAAAAAGGTTAATTATGTTAGATCTTGCGTTCTAAAGCTGAGTTTTTACTTTTTATAAATGCGGAACTATTTGAAAAATGTATGTCCTTGTGTTTGTTTTACTTCGTCTCTTATCTGAAAAATAGCTTTAGTTAGTTAATCATCATTTATTTCTTAACGAGCTAATGCTCGCGGCTGCGCCACGTGGACTGCGGTAATTATGCCACGGGATAGTACTTCCGGAATAAAAAGTATCCTATGTGTTAATCTGGGTTATAAGCTATCTGTTTGCTAAATTTTATCCAAATCCGGTCAGTAGTTTTTGCGTGAAAGAGTAACATATCGTGACATCCAGACATCCAAACATCCATGAAAATTTGTCATCCTTACCAACTTTCGCATTTATTATCAGTATCATCGCGCGTAGTGTAATTATGTCTATAACGAGGTATTATCGGTATTATGCCTATATTGAGGTTTTAAAAAATTATGAAGTGTTGTTTGTTTAGATTCGTTAACAATAGTTTGTATACCAATTCTCTCCTAATTCCCAAAGGTAGTGCTTACACAATTATCATTAACAGAGCGGTCGCCGGTTTTTTCATTTAAATACGTAGCTACATGATGCTGATCGCTTATAAGTAAAACACTTTAAGTTTCACGCTTATTAGTAATCAGCTTTGTTGCTTAACTAATTACTACCTATTCACTCTTATCGTCTCGTTAAATAATCCAATACTAATGAACAAAAGATTCCTTTCCTCAGTGGTTTCACAAATAACAAATATTAGGTACTTTTATAAATATAACTCTCGAAAAACGAACGTAACTTGATTGTGCTTCTACATCATCATCTGCCTAGCCTTTTCCCAACTATGTTGGGGTCGGCTTCCTGTCTAACCGGATGCAGCTGAATACCAGTATATTACATGGAGCGACTGCCTATCTGACCTCCACAACCCAGTTACTACTGGGAAATACGATACCCCTTGGTAAGACTGGTTGTCAGACTTTTTGGGCCACTGACTACTTTAACGACTGTCAAAGATCTTCAAATGACAGCCGGGACCAACGGCTTAACGTGCTTTCCGAGGCACGGAGGAAACTCGGTATGTAATGGGTGGTCACCCATCCACAGACCAACCTAGGCAAGCACGGCTTAACCTAAAGATCGACCCGAGCGGCTGTTATTGTTTAGCCACGAGCTCCTACATAAAGAGTATAAATAGACCCGAGAGACACTGGTTTCTCCCCGTCACTGCGAACAGTTTTTGTTCCAGACCATACCAGAACCTTCTAGTTACGGAGATATTGGGGGTCAAAGTTCCAACTTTATCACGAGTTTTTTTTTTTAAATACAAATACAAGTTTGAGTGTCATTGAGTGACTTTGACTCCTACCGTAACCCGTGATATTTCATAAAAAAAAAAACAAATTGATTCCCAGCAGTATTTTTTGCATAAAGAGTTACATAATGCTTGGTTGATACTCCTCTTGGTTCTCTTGGTTCTGCCCAACCCCTCGGAGATTACAAGCGTGATGTATTTCACGATACAAAAAGTCAAAGCCGTTTTCTTATGACTCAGTCACAAAGTATTATGAACTGTTTCGGATAGGTAATCTCTTCTATCTCCATCAATATTCTGATACAGATTGAGTGATGGATTGTCGGCCTATATATCATACTGGCCGGTTTGTTTCTATAGTTATAATAAAGGTTACTACGGCCCCGTGGTATTCCCAAAGTTTTTCTGTAAACGTTCGTGGTAAACTTTTGATGACAACTTGGTTGCCAAAAATAGCATCATCTACCATACTTTCGACTTAGGTGTATAAAGAATAAGATTTGTCAAGCCTTTCTTTTTTTTTCGGATGGGAAATCATCAAATCACTTCTCCTTCTTTTCTGGGCAGAGCGGAAGGGAGTGCCAGACTCGTACTGACATGTTCCTTCCTTGCCCCTTATGTTCCAAGGCCGCGGTATCCCTATCGAACAGTCCCGCAGTTTGTCAAGCCCCTTGGGACGAAAAATGATCCAAGTTCCACAATAAATGTCGTCGAAGAGTAGAAGTTAGCGTTCTTTGATGCTTGAAATAGTAATTCATTTTTTTTTTCATCTATCAGTTCTGTCCGAAAACTGACCTCGACAGTCAAACTCTTTAACCCAGCTTCAGTTATCTCTTCAAACAATTTGATACTTTTTACTAACTAATATACGAATGCGAAAGTAAATTTGTTTGTTTGTTACCTTTTCACGCCTAAACCACTGAACCGGTTTGCTTATACGTTGTCAGATGTACAGAAACGGACATAGGGTATCTTTCATCCCGAAAAAAATACTGTTCCTGAGGAAAAGAAGAAGAAGCAGAAGAACTTCTTAAGATAATAGATAGCGCCACGTGTCTTTCGAATCAGGATTGAATCATATTTTTTCAAGCAGAGTACAAACCGAATTGTCTGTCAAATTCTAAATAACGCGAGCGAAGCCGCGAAAAAAGCTAGTTCTACGATAATTCTGACATATTTCGTTAACATAAAATCCCGTGTTATCGTTTCGGCAAATGTGAGCTCATTAACGCAATGAGATATTATTTAATTGCTATTTTTGTTGAGCTCATTAGGGTCATTAGCGAAGTTGACGTATTTATCGCGTTCGTCATTAGTAATGTTTAGAAAATGAGTAATAGTAATATTTCTGCTGAACAAGGAATTTGAATTTGATATGTATAAAACTAAAATGTCATGATATTTTTGACTAACACGTATCAATTAAAACAATACTAGTGCAATAGGAGAATAGAATGATCCATAAACTCCTGAAAAAAGCAGGTGGGCTCATCATTAGACATGTATAATGGCTGCGCGGGGTATTCCTCAAAGCGCAACTATTTTTGAGCGCAACTAAATTATTCCTAGAAGCGCAACTATTTGAACAATTTCAATTTGTGAGCGCCACTAACGGTTGCGCTTTGAGGAATAATTTAGTTGCGCTTAGTTGGTTGCACTTAAAAACAGTTGCAGTTTGAGGAATACCCCGGCTGCGCAACTGCATCATATTTTGGCCCTGCCTATTGTATTGCTCTATATCTATCTCTACTCGAAAAACAGGCTTTCATTGTAGTCTTCCATTGCAGTAAAGATCCAGGGTATTAATAACTGTCAACCACTGTTCTCATGACTGAAACAGAGTAAACATGAAATCTACCGTGAAAATTATTTCAAAAACAAAGCCAGTGAGGAATATGACAATTTCATGAGAACAGAACTTTGCGCGACTATGTTTACACAACAGACACAAAACATTAGGCCGTGGGAAACTACTGGATCTACAATTCATAGTTTATAGTGTGTGGCGAAAACCATACTAATAGTGGAAACAGGATTACGATATTCAACAATAAGATAATCTTTGCAAGCTCGTGAGAAACTGGGAAACCTCTTTGCTAGCAACAGACTCTCACATATAGAAGTCCTGTGTAGCGTAGTGTAGAACACAGAAATGGACACATTATGGGTGATTAGGCCCTGTGCGGACGGGGGACTTTCGTCCGCCGAATAGAAATGACTGTTCCTGTTCATTGGATGTTGTGTTGTTTTTTCGTCTATTGGTTGTTGTTACAAATTGTTCGCGGACCAATTGTTCATCGTCTGCCTAGCGCTTTTGACTTACAGCAAGCTTATTAAATTATTCTATGTATAACGTTCCTACTACTGGTACACAGAGGCCTTCTGTCTTTGAGAGGGAGAAGCCATTATTCATCACGCTGACCCCGCAGGTGTAACATGTCTTCGAATCTTCGGTACAATGTTTTCCTTCACCGATTTAAGAGCAATGGCGATGAAATGTATCACAGTTTTTTAAACAATATACGATAATATAATCAATATGTATTAAATCATCCGTACCAAAAAACAAGGATAGTAAATAATATGAACGCGGTTTGAAATAGAATCATGGAGGGTTTGATAAGTTAGATAAGAGTCCAATATTTGTATTATCTACAGATTCCGGTTTTAGTATTTGTGTGAGCACGTTATGACGCATTTCAAAAAAGAAATTGTAGTATCTGGTCAAGCCTGAACCAAACATGTGTTCGAGTTGTTGAACGCCATGTATTCTGCCATCCTGAATTGACTCACTGCTGGGTATAGACTTCTCTTTTTCTATACCAATCCCCACGTTCTTCAGGGTCATCCAGGTTTTTCCCCCGGATAGCAACATTATCGTCAGCTCATCTCGTCGCCGGACGACGTTAGGTATAGGTTGCACGTCATTTCATGTATCCTACACCTAACGTTTAATGGAGCCACAACTTGCTTCGAAATAAACAATAATAACCATGTGTGGAGTTCAAAGATCACATTCTTAGACAAACGGTGATATGTTGTTGCTCATATTATAGGGGTTCAATGGCGAGGAGCTTTAGGTATATATGTAACTGTGGCTACTGGGGCTTTAGGTGCCCATTGCATGCCTTGACCCCTGTAGACTTTGAAACAGCACACATACCAGGTTCAAAAAGTTTTGTCTGCCGTAGATTGAACAGTTTTCTCTTTAGTCTAAAAGTTATTTTGGCAACGTTTTTTTTTTCATGTTATTGTTTAGCGTGTTTTTACTTTTATATTACGACAAAGATTTATGTGAGTCTACACAAATCTGAACTACAAGGTTTATTTTTTGATTTCGGAAAAGTTAGTTAGTTTAGGAATTTCTCCTGTATCGTGGTTGCGTTAAAACGTTTGATCTGTCACAAAACAGACGCTTTCAATTAGCAGTAAAATACTGCGAAAAACATAACTGCTTTCATCAAGGTTCTGTCAATGACTGCCTCTTACTAATCTTAGAACAGGAATATCGTATGTATGACTAGCTTATGCCCGCGGCTTCGTCCGCGTGGAGTTCGGTAATTGTCCCACGGGATCATTCTACTGGGATAATTAGTATCTTTTGTGTTAATCCAGGTCATAAACTATTTACAGGGTGTAAACAGACTCTTCACGAAGCCGTCAACCAAGCATTATGTACATCAAACTAAGTAACTTTACGCAAAAATTTGGGCTGGGAAACGACTTTTTTTTTGGGCTGAAAAATCACGTTTTACGGTAGGACTCAATGTAACGCACTCAAAACATTTTGCTGATGGATGGATTGAATAGTAAGGGGGTCCTGGAGGTGTTTAAAGTAAAAATCTTACATTAAAAACATGTATTTAAAAAAAAACTTGTGAAAAAGTTGGAACTTTGACCCCCAATATCTCCGTAACTAGAAGGTTCCCAGGTATGCTCTAGAACAAAAAAATGATCGCAATTACGAGGAGAACAAGTGCCTTTCGGCTTCGTTAAGAGTCTGTTTACACCATTTATGTGCTAATTTTCATCCAAATCCGTTCAGTTTTTTTGCGTGAAAGAGTATCAAACATTCATCGATCCATCCTCAAAAAGTTTCGCATTTATAATAATATTAGTAGGATACAAGAAAGACCTATCAAATGACACAAATAAACCTACTCAACGGTAATGTGACCTGCAAGAAGCCATGATTCAGATTCATTTTGATACGCTTATCTCATCAAATATGTCCAGCGTAATTTAGAGACTCAAGGAAACTACTAAGTATTTAAATGACCCCGTAATTTACGATCCGAACGTGCAATTTGTAATTCTTGGAATATTGAATACTAAAGTTTTGCTACAATTGTCTGCAGAACTAATATTTACAAATTCATGTTTAGAGCTTTGTGGAGCATGCAATTTAGTAGTTTATTAATTGTACTCTAATAAGCACCTAATAATGATTAGGTATACTTTGTGATGTGATCTGGTGATGTCGCAACACTGAGGCCTATGTCGTGAACGTGTTTCGGTTGATAAGATGGATGACGATGTTGATGATGAAAAAAAGCTTTCGAAGGTCCTTGAAGATTTTTTTTATAACCAACTAGCAGTTGCCCGCGAGTCCGTGACCTTCGCTCGCGTAAAATTGTTAAAAAATATTACTTACCTTTTTGAATCGGATTTTGTTCCTAATTGCAAGGGTTTTAATTTTTTTGCACGGAACCCTAATTGTTATTCTAAAATAAAAGTAGCCTTAGTTACTTCTTATAACATAACATCAGCTAACTGCCAGTAAAAGTTACGCCAAATTGGTCCAGCCGTTTCGAAGATTAGCCGGAACAAACATGAAGACGGACATACAGACAAAAATTAAAAAAAATGTGTTTTTGTTCTATGTGCCGTACACATGTATTTCCACATTAATTCAGTAAAAAGCTGTCATTTCAATTTTATTTATTTGAATACCTAGATCAAAATATTGTTTCTAAGTTTTCTCTAATGACTCCTGTTTTATTTACGTTTCGGCAACTTCTGCCCAGATTCGAGCATTTCCAAACATTTTATAATTTACACTTGCGAAACTCCTGTCGTGCCGTTCCGTACTGTTTATTTCCCTTTCAGTTTAACACAAAACAGATGACGATGCAATACATAATATACACGATAAATACATACTCGTATGTTACTTCACTAACCGCAAGGTGCGGTAACAACAATGACCGAATTGCGGTAAGAGACTGAGATGACACCAAACTGGTAATCTTACTTCGTCACACTTCGTAACATATCGGTTTTGTACCGCTCCCTTTAGAAAGTTGACTCGGAAGTCAGGACTTGGCCTGAAGCGACTTCTTTTTGTCGTCTGCAGTTTTAGTGAAAATTTAGCTAAGTTTTCCTCGCTTTGCTTAATGCAACTTCTTCATTTTTCGTGCTTATCTTTTGCATAAAAGCCACAGTATCTAGTTAATTCTACCTAAAGTAGGTGAGTATTCTATTTTACCAGAGAAAAGCTTTACGTCTGATTGGATCCATATACTTCTACAATCTACACAAGCTTCAAAAAAGTTTATTCGATATTTGGCGAAGGATCAATGGGGGCCTTCACTTACAAACTTAAAAACTCTCTCTATCTTAAACTTTCTATCGATTTTCTTTAATTTGATTACAATTATGTTAATTTTCCAAACATTTTCAAGCAAACATTTTGGAATAGATCCATAGTAACGTTAGGAAAAGTTCAAAAGCCTGGGAATACTAATATTTAAACTCGCTGTATTGTTCGTGCCAAATGCAGAATAGTTTCCAGATGCATCACAGGCTAGAAATAATAATGAAAATAAGCAACCTGGAAATATTTTAACGAATGAATAGAGTGAAAGACGGAATGTTCGTTCCGTCTGATTTATAAACCCATGGTCTGGAACTATTTTAGTATAGTTCGAGCTAACTTTTAGGTGAAGCTACACAATGCAGGAAAATTAAATCTGATGAACTATCGAATTTAATGTATCATCATTTTCCTGCCTTTATCCCAATTCATTTGGGGTCGGCGCAGCATGTCTTCTTCTTCCATACTTCTCTATTACTCGTCATCTCATCAGACACCTTGTTTCGTGCCATATCATCCTTCACACAGTCCATCCATCGTTTCTTTGTTCTTCCTCTACTCTTATCCACATTCATACTCAAAACTCGAAGGGTCGAATTACACAGTGGCGATTAAGTCACCTGCACTCGTCTCTTTAGCTTTGAAACTCATTTTCGATTCGTGAAAGATTCTGTATCAGTTGAATCCTTTAGGAATAGACCTGCTCTATTGTTTATTGAATTTTATCATGTCGCAGTACACATATATTTCCAAATATCGTACTGTATGTCGCAAGAGTAGGAGAAACTTCAGTGACAAGATTTGTCAAAGATTTTGTAGATTTTTTGTACGAAATTCTCGACATGTGTCATGATATAATATATTTACTTTTACTTAGGTACATATTTTTGTCACTAGAAAGCACTAGTGACAGATCTAGCTAGGTCACCAGGTTTTTTCGTGTGTACGTCCAATTCTAAAAGTGTTTGCAATTACACTGAGACACGTTACGTTTTCTTATATAAAAATAGATCTAGGCAAAGTCATTTTGAATCGTCACTGTCTAACGCCCAGTCTGTATTTACACAGAATTTCATTGGACAAATCTGGATATTAGGAAAGATTTAAGTTGGTTTTAAAAAACTCTCCTAGAAGGAAGTCGATTTATATTTAAATCCGATAAACCTCAACAACTCGAAATAATTTGCATTTCGCTGTGCATGTTGATGTTGTGCCATTTTGAGAACACTAGTGTAAATCGTAGTAGTAAATTGTCAAATGTTTGGCTTTCGAAAAACACCTTATACGTTACGTGATAGGAGTATCGATGACTTAATTTAGTTACAATAAAACTGTTAACATTAACTGTAAATGTTTTACGACAATGTTAACGATTTACATGAATTAGGCGTAAGATTTAAGTAGCGGATCTCCTGTCCCGTGGGAGACTACAAACAGAGACCTTGGACTCTTGCCAAACTGTTCTCCTAGTTACAATTGGCAATGACATTGACAATTTAATATTATTTTATAGTTTTCTTCGCGGACACCTAATAACTAACTAATTTAAGCTGTTTCCAAGGTTTTGCTAAACTTTAAAACCGAAAGACCTTCGAACGAAAGAACCCTATCTTTTTTTGAGGACAGACTCAGTTTAAAAAAAAAAAGTCATATCATAATGGTGTACAAAAACAGTATTATAATAAACTAGCTTACGTCCGCGGCTTCGCTCGAATGGAGTTCGATAGTTGTCCCACGGGATCATACTACCGGGATAAAAAGTATCGTATGTGTTAATCCAGGTTATAAACTATCTGTGTGCAAAATTTCATTCAAATCCGTTCATTAGTTTAGTTAGGCGTCAAAGAGTAACAAACATCCATCCATCCATACTCACAAACTTACGCATTTATAATATTAGTAAGATTCTTTTTTTGCCAGTCGAGCTAGTTGCTCATTATCGTCTATTTTCTTTATTTTATTTTCTTTTCTTTCATGAATCTATTTTGATTTTTCAGAGCTAGTACTTTGATGCTAATGTAGTTGTAGATTTTGTTGATCAAGCTTAATAGGTTGATGACCTACTCCACACATATTTCAATCTTCTTCTTTTTATTGCGTCATCGTTTTGTCAAAACCAATCTTATCAACATGCGAGATAGGTCTGTATCTTAGTAACAACATGTAGGATTACCTACTATCAGAAACAGACACTATGGTTGTTTGGAATTTCCCTGTGCTACGTCAGTTAGTGTGTTTATTTGTAATTGAGATTTAAATAATCTAATCACGAGTGTTGACACACTAAAAATATTTGAATGTCATGATTTCATCAAATATTTATGAAACAAATTCGATATGTGTTTCTAATTGTAGAGCTATTAGATTAAATTTTGTGGACAGTCTCGGAGAAAAGTTTTAGTTTGTTACACGAGCGAAAATCATGAAAAATTTTAGAGGTACCGGGCATTGATCAAATGATGACCCCAAGTGTGATCAGCTGTGTGTCGAGCCAGTTAAGTGTGTTTACTCAACACATTTTTAACTTGGGAAGTGGGAACCTATAGTAATCTTATCAGTTTAATCTAACAACTTTGCTCCATAGATAACTTGACCGTAACAATGAAAACATTTGACATGTCGCCGACCTGTCAGCGGCTTCGGTGTCCATAATTGAACCCGAATTCCAACCAAAGCGGAGACGAACGGAGCGGAGAGCAGACATGCTGGCACCGACCAATCTCATTGGTTGAAATCTACATCGCGTCTCTCCTGTGATTGGTTGAATCTTGCACGTCTTTTCTCGCTCCGCTCGTCTCCGCTTTGGAGGAAACCGCGACTGACATTGTTATTTGACAAAATAAACATACTGCAATACTAATATCGTAAAACTGAATTACAAACATTCCTATGTGTATAACAATAAAAATGTTCATGGTTTTTATGGGTATATACTCCTTAGACGTAGCCTGCGGCTTTATTACGTTATTCAGCTAATTTTCCATCATAATGTAATGATCAGTATCTGGAAGACCGAGCAACGAACCAATTCGATTAAGTCCAACGAGTTTTTCTGACTCAACTATTAATTGAGTCGATTTCTTCGACGGAAACTTAATAACTACATTGGCTTGGCGGCTTTCAGAAACATTCAGTTAATAGACAAAGTACTATTATTGGAATCAGAGTAGGTAAAGGTAAAGTTATTAATAAAACGGTAATGAACTACTGATTCATGAACTTCGGGAGTCGGTAGCTATTTCGAATAATTTATATGAATTGGTTGGTTAATGGTATTGTTGCTTTAATTGTTCATAAAACTAAACGGTTATACTTATTATTGAGTTACTACAATAACGTTACGTACGCAAACCTTAAGAATGTTTGAATGACGGTTATACATAGTCACAAAGTTAAATACTTTATTATAATATAATTAATTGGCAATGGTAAAAAAAAATAATTACAGGTATTCCCATTTAGTTTTTACTGCGAGTGTATACGGTGGTAGGTAGATTAGCCATAGAGCTAAAAAAAATTGGAGCCGGCATCTCAAAAAATGATCCGTACTAACGCGAGCCTGTATTGCTTTTTTAACTCTATGTAACTCGACCGTGTCTCGACAGTGAGATTAGTTTAATTGCGGCATGCCCTAAAGCGCTTTATGTCAGAATGCTAATCATAATGACAGGTCTGAGGCGTGAGGATTATGTTGTATTGTATTCGTCTGGCTAGCCTCTTCTGTGTGCTTTTTGGGCACGATCGTTGAATACTATTCTGCCTCAGGTTAAGAAAGCTGCCGTGTTCCACGCACGCCTCAAAGAGATGTCAGCAAACAGGGAGGGGCCCGCAAGGGTCGATGCCTGCCAGGGCTGCGGGACTGTTCGAAAGAGAAACCGCGGCCCTGGAACACAAAGGGCAAGGAAGGAACTCCCTTCTGCTCTGCCCAGAGCGGGAGAAGTCATCTGATGATTTCCCATCTGAAATAAAAAATTTAAGATAGCTTGTACCGCGGTAGCTAATTCTATTGACATGATGCGCTGTTCATACATTAGATACAATGAAAAAACCGGCCAAGTGCGAGTCGGACTCGCGCATAAAGGGTTCCGTACCATCGCATAGTATGGGAGCCCCCGTTAATTTATAATTTATCTTTATTATTTGTTGTTATAGCGGCAGCAGAAATACACATTCAGTGAAAATTTCAACTGTCTACCTATTACGGATCATGAGATACAGCCCGCTGACAGACAAACAGACGGACGGACAGTGGAGGCTTAGTAATAGGATCCTGAGGTAACTCAACTATCGTTAAAAAACTTCTGTTGTTCCTCTTCGTTTAAACAGACAACTTCATTATGTAGGTAAATTAGAGATATGACAAACACCTAAAATACCCATGTGTACAAATAAAATGGATTTATAGGTTGAACTACATACAAATTTACAGAATCTACAATAAAAGAAAGGTACCACAGTCATCAAACGCTAAGCTTCAAGATTATGGCATTGACCTTCCGTTGCGCAGCTCGCCGGAAGCCTATGTTTAGTAACGGACATTCACAGGCAAGAAAAAGTTCAATGTTATAGAGTATTACGCGAATCTCCGTAGAATTTAAGAAATTTAACCTGATGATTGTCTAGGTTGGTCTGTGGATGGGTGACCACCCATTACATACAGAGTTTCCTTCGTACCTCGGAAAGCACGCTAAGCTGTTGGTCCCGACTGTCATTTGTAGATCTTTGACAGTCGTTACAGGTAGTCAGTGGCCAAAAGTCTGACAACCAGTCTTACCAAGGGGTATCGTATTACCCAGTATAACTGGGTTGTGGAGGTCAGATAGGCAGTCGCTCCATGTAAAATATTGGTATTAAGCTGCATCCGGTAAGACTGGAAGCCGACCCCAACATAGTTGGGAAAAGGCTAGGCAGATGATGATGATGATTGGATTCTAGGCATATCTTTTCCGGGTTACGTAACATCTACGAACGTAATTATGGATCCTAAATCTAACAATATTTTTAAATAAATCAATCTTCGGGCTTCGCAAAAAGCACAACAACACTATTGAATACTTAATAATGTGTACCTTCTACTTATTAGTGACAACCATGCATCTTAGAAAACTGGACTTTTAGGTCTAAAATGGCCGCTTTAACAGAATCACGTTACAATTCGCAAAATTGTCACACAATGGTCATGGTTTACTCCAGGGCTGCAGGCTGTTCGAAAAAGATACCACGGCCCTGGAACACAAAGGGCAACGAAGGAACATGGATGGGTTTTAGTCAGTACAAGTTTGACACTCCCTTCCGCTCTACCCAGAGCGGGAGAAGTCATTTGATGATTTCCCATCCGAAAAAAGAAAAAGAAAATGGTCATGGTTTACTGATATCAGTCCCCGCAAATGCTCATCTCACAAAGCGTATCTCTCGAGGGCGGGTGTTGCCCTGCCTGAAGCAGATTAGTTTGCCAATGAGTGTTCTGGCCCCACCAGTACGTTGTTCAATCCTGTACTGCCAAGCTGGTTTGGCTGGTTTCGGTCGTGTAGGTCTGTATTCGAAAATTTGATATGAGATAAACGACATGCCCCAACAGCCGCACAATACAGGATTGAATGAGCTTCAGTGAGGTTTTCGCAGTTATCAAAATAGTTTGACAACTGCGATTCCAGAACAGCCACCAGCACCCTATTTTTGTTATGCATGGGCAAACGCGGTAAGCGTGGTTTAAGTTCGGGTGTCATGAACCGATATTCTCGAATCGCACCCTCCAAAGCATTCCTCATATCCTCACTGCACTGGGTTCTTACATTAGTCACCATGTCATAATTCATATTATTATTATCATCTATTAAGATTCTGCTAAAGCGGCCATTTTAGAACCCCAGCTCTTTGCTTTTTTTTAACCTGATTAAGTTTCCGTTATGCAGAATTTTGCAAATATATTCAATTTTTTCCATATCCTTTAGCCTATTCTAAACAAAACGAGCTTAGTCAGCTTAAAAAAATGCTGGTTACACTGCAAGTTATCTCAAATCCCAAGTATCTGATGACGCTGAAAATTTAAAATGCCAGGCCATATCCCGGGGAACAGAGTAGAGACCGACACATCCTGCTAACCCATGCAATTTACCCGACCTGAATATTGTACGAGGCAGAACGAATTAGATTATGTAAACGATCTGCTATTCGTCCCACCCATGCGTAATTGTTCCAATAACACTTGCAGTTAGCGTTACCATTTCGAATTCTCTGACATTTTTATAAGCAAGTCCAGACATTTTACTTGTAAATGAACGTTGAAAGTCACATTAACCGCGCATGTAACTTTAATAAAGTACAAAATGTGTGCATGATCAGTGTTTTTCTACATATTTTTAAATAATCTTCATAATTTTTAGGTTTACTAAAAAAATGCCATAATTCAAAAGTCCGTAAAAGTAAATGACAAGGCTTGGTAAGCCCAGACACTCCCGACGTGGGATTAAAAATAATGGACAATCATGTCTTATCCGGGCAGATCAAATCAATTCCCGTAATAAAACAATAACTAACCAACTTTGCGTGGTTATTCAAAGATGTCACGACTGGGCCTAGTTTGTTATATTAGATTGTATCGACTACAGCAAACCTGATCACGCAATGAGCTCGTCAACAGTGTAGGTAATAGTTTATGTATGTAACGTTGGAAGCAAACTAACGTGAAAATTATTGGTAAATCAATTTGTGATACGGTAGCCAGTTCGGATATGTTTTCAAGGATGTTTACGACACGTAGATTTACTTTTTCCCTTTTGAAGTGAAAACTTCTTTAGCATCGTTGTGATTTGAAAGTCGATGAAACGAAAAAGCGACAGTAAAAAGAGACGGACACAAATTAATAAGATTTAACGTGGGAGAAAATGAGATAGGAAGCATTATACAGAGTTTACATTTTTTAAGGTTTCGCTTCCACGTGCCACGTGGAGGCTTCCGGTCACCGTAGACGTGGACCTGTGGACGGTGAGTAATGGGCTAGCTCGCCGTCCGTCCGTCTTATGACGACAGGCCGTGTTGACGGCGCGTTCGTGTTCCACGCGCGCCTCAAAGAGATGTCAGCAAACAGGGAGGGGCCTGCAAGGGCTGCGCGACTGTTCGAAAGAGGAACCGCGGGCTTGGAACTCAAAGGGCAAGGAAAGAACATGGATGGGATTTAGTCAGTACAAGTCTGACACTCCCTTCCGCTCCGCCCAGAGTAGGAGGGGTCATTTATTGATTTCCGATAAAAAAATACAACAAATCAACGAAATTGTTTTCGCATTACGATCGATAAAAAATAGGTTCAGACTTCGGTCTTGTTATGAAATTGTTGAGGCTAATAACGTGAACCACTATTTAACATTATAAATATGACCTTGTAAAGATTTACAGGTTACTTTTATCCGGGTTCATGGTGCAAGTATTTACGCTAAAATACGTGTAAAATATATAAATAGAAGTCCGTCTCTTTTTATGTCAAAACAAAACTTATTTTCCTTATATTAAACGGACACAAAGTAATGATTTCATGACACGTAAAATCCTACGAAATTGTTGAGTTTTTCCTCTCCGCTAATACAATATCTAGCGGTAGGTAGGTAGAATACATTTATTAGGTACTGTTACATAATATCGAGTTGCAATCTCAGAGCTATTTTCTAGAGAATGCGGAGGTCACACAATACGGGGGTTCGCTCCTCGGCAAAACCAATTTTCCTCGGTCCGCAAGGTGGATAATCCCTTAAAAATTAAATTGCTTGCTCCACAGCCTCTTTGGATTTTTTGCTTAGGTTGGTAGGTATTTCTGGATTGTAAACATTTACGATTTTCTTTTCTTATTCCGTTTTACAGTAATTGGACGCACTCGGGGTTTGTTGTTGAGAATTTCTTAGTAGTGCTGGAAAATATTATTTTCAGAGCTGAATAAAGGGATATTTGTGGATGATTGTGTTCTTAAGGATACTTTAAAGTTTTAGGTACATACAATAACGCTAAAACTGTTACCAGGTTTTCAGTACATCATTCTGAACCCCCCACGTAGAAAATTTTCGTCGGTCAGCTGTTTCCTATAAAACTGCAATACCTGCACGGTCAAAATGTATGGATTTTTTTTTATTACCGATGAAAAATTTAACGGTTTTGCCGTCAGTGTCCCTTCCACCTTGCATATCTTAGATATCCTCAGTAATTTTCAAGAGTTGGTTATACAGGGTAAACAAACTCTTCACGAAGTCGTCAACCAAGCATTCTGTACATCAAAATAAGTAACTTTGCGCAAAAATTATTGCTGGGAATGGACGTTTTTTATAGGGTTATGAATCGCGTTTTACGGTAGGACTCAATGTAATGCACTCAAAAGATTGTGCTGATGAATAGATTGAATAGTACGGGGCTCGTGAAGGTGCTTTCAGTTAAAAAAATACATTAAAAGCATGTATTAAAAAAAAAAGTTGGAAATTTTACCCCCAAAATGTCCGTAACTAGAAGGTTCCCAGGTATGGTCTAGAACATAAAAACTGAACGCAATGACGGGGAGAGGACGTGCCTTTCGGCTTCGTTAAAAGTCTTTTTACACCCTTTATAATGTTAACTAATTAAAAACATGTGTTGTGTAATAAAAACAATCTCTATGAAAGGTTACGTTTATATCGAGTGCGGTTTTACTGGATATCCCAGTTCATTATTAATTTCCGTATCAGCATAACTTGTTATAGGTTTCAAACCGGTATGTATGGGTATCAATTTAAATTAACTGTAACTTTATGAAACGGGATGCCTTTGAGCCTATTTCAGGGGAATAGTTAGATAAGTTAACTACTCCTGTATCGTGGGCTAATTAACAAAAATTTAGGACTCCCACACAAATCTGCGACATCGTGCCGTGACGTAAATGTACACCGCGCTGCAAAAACTTGCAGCATGACTCGGGTCATGCATTTCTGCGGCAGTACGTCACACTTGATGACAACATTTTGGCAGAAAAGGAATTCTTCCCCTGTACGATCGTTTTTGTAGACATGGTAATGATAAACTTAAAAGGTCGTTTTTTTGTTTTTTTTTTTTTACGGATGGGAAATCATCATATGACTGCTCCCGCTCTGGACAGAGTGGAAGGGAGTGTCAGACTTGTACTGACTAAAACCCATCCATGTTCCTTGCTTACCCTTTGTGTTCCAGAGCCGCGGTATCTCTATCGAACAGCCCGCAACCCTGGCAGGCATCGGCCCTTGTGGGCCCCTCCCTGTTTACTCCTCTTTGAGGCGCGCGTGGAACACGAACGCGCCGTCTACACGGCAACTTAAAAGGTCTTCAAATGAAGATATGCTCATTCTAAAATAATCAAAAAAAAAAATATATATATATCTTCCTCTTTTCGCAAAGCGTAGTACTTTCGAGTAAAATAGTTCCTATCAGGGTTCATAATCGTAATAAGTGGATGAACCCAAAATCTTCTTCTTTTTCTATATCTATTTTAACATTAACAGCTGAGCAACATTCTTTCAAATCAAATCAAATCAAATCAAAATATTTATTTGCAAGAATATGGTACATAAGGTGTTACAGTAATTTTGTTTCAGCATATCCTGCCATAACATGGCGTGCAAATGTATTCACAATGTCAATAATGTTAATTAGTCTAGCTTACAATTTACAGCTTCTATTGATTTGTCTTCTAAATAGTCCTTAATGGTATAATAGCTTTTATATAGTAATAGATTAAAAAGTCTTTTTTTAAACATTGTCAGTGGTAAGTCTTGAAGACAATTTGGTAAATGATTGTAAATAATAATCGACATGCAGTTCTTCTTGCGATCCATGACACTACTTCTAAAAACACGTCCAGTAAGCGAGCTAAAGCTTTGTCGCACGAAATCGCGTCGTTCTGCATGTTACTGCAGGTTACTGCGTTACGACACGATGTCGTAGATTTGTGTGGGAGCCCTTATTCAACTCACATACACAAACAGCCAGACTCGGAACAACATGTCTGTAGGACATAAGTAGAAATATTTCTTCCGTGCGAGAATCGACCCCAGTGCTGAAGTTAATCTTTTAGCCACTGCGCCACCGTGTCTTCAACAAAAACAAATAGCTTTTGGCCGCGACGTGGTCGCGAGAAAAAAAACGCCATGGCACTCGGAAATGGCGTATTCCTCAGCGAAATTCTTTTTGAATTTTTTCGTAGAATACCGCATAGGTACATCCAAACTGTAATCACGAAGGGACATACGTGCGGGACGTATGTTCCGTATAAGTATGTACAGATGCACATAAAGGTACCCGAAACTGTCTAATTTTCGCAATCAACTTTGAACCTAATGCTTTAGCAATAAAAATGAAAACCTATAAAAAAAAAGATTGTAGTAACTGGCGTCTGTCCCTACAACGCGAACACTGGTGCCTGTAATTTTAACCCTGGCCTTTAATGAAAAATAAAATAAAAATGACGGCAAAAACTGAGAGAACAACATTAACTTTGATATCATAAATCATGGCTGGATCCTGTTATGCTTTTAAGAGCCTTTTTATGTTTTTTGTGCGAAAAAGAGTCACATTATGGCACGATGATTTGCTCGACATTAGCGAAGTGTGCCGATGGACAAAAGTATTGTTTAGTCATACTGTGTAATGAGAATATAGACGAAGTAGGTACAGATGCCAGCAAATCAAGCTTCTACAATCTGTCAGATTTCTTTAAAAGATTTTCGACTTTACTGCTTAAGCTTTAGGTTCAAGGTTGATTGGGAAAATCTGACAGTTTCGGGTAGCTTGACCTGCTGGCGTCTGTAACTGTAGCCTCGAAAGTTTGGAGGTTTGGACTTAACTAGATGTATTGTTTGAATTGAAACCTTTTTGGTGTGTGCCTTGTGGTAACGTCCTTATGCGAGGAGCTTGTGGCTAAATAACAACAGCTGCGCTTCCCTGGGTTGGTCTCTGGATGGGTGAGTGACCTCCCATTACATACCGAGTTTCCTCTGAGCCTCGGAAAGCACGTCACGGGGCCCGGCTGGTAATTGTAGATCTTTAGAAGTCGTTAAGCAGTCAGCCAGAAAGTCTGACAACCAGTCTTACCAAGGGGTATCGTTTTACCCAGTACTAACTGGGTTGTGGAGGTCAGATAGACTAGATCTTGACTTTTCTAATTCAACTTTCCTCTCGCAGATCTGCTGGAACACATTTCTTAAGATATAATAAGCAGTAGGTACCTTTGTGCTCTTCAATCTTTATGTATATAACATCACATAACATCACGCCTGTAATCTCCGTAGGGTTAGGCAGAGGTGTACATAATAGTATTCCCACATTTCACCAGTTATGTTTAAGTCCCATGAAATAGGGGGCGCGCCTATTGCCATCAACCGGTCACAAATCCAGACTCAGTGGCTGCTACTGAGAAATTCCTTATTTTTAATCTTTATGTTAAGTATTTTGTGTGTACATAAATAAATAAATAGATGTATTGTTTCAATTAAAACGTTTGGTTTGGGCCTTTTGGTAGCGTTCTTATGCCAATTTTAATTATCACTAGGTGACATGCCAAAAGCGTGCTATTAGGTTTTCAACGCCAGGCTCAGCGACGATAGTTGAAACTTTATCGTGTAATGTTAGGCATTTGTTTAAGTGACACCTAGTGTTAGTGAAAACATGATTGTGGCTAAAAGCATACAGGTACGCCTATTTGTATAGAAGTCATTAAACTCATACAATCATACCCTTACCCCATTATTATTGACAATGACTGTACCTAGTTGTTGAGTAATTGTATGTGATTCTGTCAAATTAGATAAATTAGTACAAATTACCATAATTATATTACCTAGACCTACTATTGTATACAAATGTAACAACGGAAAATGTTGCAAAATTGTTTAAAAATTACTTCTGTAAATAGGTCGATATATTTTATGAAGCAGAAATGATTGGGGCTTTTCATGCCATTCATGGTTGTTATTTTAAAATTCTAATTTTACGCTAATCCGTAACAAATTCAAAATAATAGGTCTTGAAATACTAATTAAGCAACGATTATAAACTTACATTGTTATAACTCGCGTGAGGTTAGGTTTGGTTAGGTTACGTCGTATTCAGTAGGTACAGCAGCTGCCACAATCTGTCAAATAAATTTTCAACTTTATCGCTATAGCGTTAGGTTCAAGGTTGATTGGGAAAATTTGACAATTTCGGGTAGCTTAATGTGCTGGCGTCTGTACATCATTCTGAATCCCCAAGATGGAAATTTCTAATCGATATCTTTTTTTTTATCTGCTCTTTCCGACAAGAGAGACTTGTAAGTTCTATTGATTTCAAAAATTCGGTTTCAAGCAGTGTAAAGTAAAAATGTTACTTGAATTTAACAGTCTAGTACATTCGAGTTCCCATAATTGAAATGTTCATTCATGTTCGATGTTTGTTAATTTACCTAGTTTTTTTTGTGTTTCGCTGAATTTGCCAGTAAAATGCATTGTTCTGTTTGGGCACACCATTAACCGTGACATTAGGAACAAAATGGCGGCTGCTCGTAATGAAAACTGCCGTACTTATTCAATGATCAACATCCGTGGTGATTATCTATATTTAGAACTGTAACAGTTTTATTTGGCGCATTCGACTCTCTGAACTCTGTACTCTCTCTGTATATCTGATGAATGTACACATTGTCACTTACCTATAAATACCAGACTGTTATTGTCCTATTGTGGGCAAAGGCCTCTTTAAATAAAGAGAAGGCACCAGCATTCATCGTGATCACCACGCTAAGACGGGTTGGCGATTTCAGACTTAAATCCTTACTTTATCATCACTAAATAGTATAAAACAAAGTCACTTCCCGCTGTTTGTCTGTCCCTATGTATGCTTAGATCTTTAAAACTACGCAACGGATTTTAATGCGGGTTTCTTTAATAGATAGAGTAATTCCAGAGGAAGGTTTATTTATTTTCATTACACCCGTGCAAAGCCGGGGCGGGTCGCTAGTAAACGCGAAAGTTTGTATGCTTAGATATATCGATGTTTGTTACTCTTTCACGCAAAAACTACTAAACAGATTTGAATGAAATTTCGAACCCAGATAGCTTATAACCTTTATTAACATATAGGATATTTATCCCGATAGTATGGTCCCGTAGGAAAATTATCTACCTCCACACGGGCGACGCCGCGGGCATTAAGCTAGTTAATTATAAGTCCAGTTTTCTTCACTATGTTTTCCTTCGCCGATGTCAGTGACGTCCAAGATTAATTGGAAAGTATATATGAACTGAAAAAATGTAAGCTTTCTAGACATCGATAAGCTACTTTTTTATTTTTTTCTCTTATCAAGAAGAATTTGAGGTTGACTAAACATTTTAAGAAATATCTCTCAGGCATCTGGTTTCCTCACGATGTTTTCTTTCACCGAAGCAAGTGCAATGCAATACGCAGATATATCCGAAAAATCAGAGGTGCGTGCCTTTTTTTTTTTACGGATGGGCAATCATCAAGTGACTTCTCCCGCTCCGGGCAGAGCGGAAGGGAGTGTCAGACTTGTGTACTGACTAAAACCCACCCATGTTCCTTCCTTGCCCTTTGTGTTCCAGGGCCACTAGTATCTCTTTCGAACAGTCCCGCAGCCCAGAGGTGCGTGCCTTGGGTTCGAACTCTAAACATACAACTTTACATATACTCTATTGATAATGATGGACTAAGAAATATCACGGCTCTAAGTGATACGTAAAACTTAGAAAACGGATTTTACTTCGTGACCTCCTATGTGTTCATAATTTAAAACGAATGTAAACTTTGGTTTGTTGTCAAAACGATGACTGGCTGGATTACACATAAATTGGTTGTGTGTTGTGTAAACACTCCTTGATACTGACTGGCGTGTCAGTTTAGTAGGTAATCCAAACATTCACAAGTACATGATACTCGTACGTGATAATTTGTCGGTTTAAATTAACAAACAAAGGATACGCTAACACTTTTTGAAGTCAAGAACATCAATAAACTCGATATACAAATGAACCTTCTACATACCTTTGAAAATTAATAAACCAACATTCATACAACATTCCTCACAGTTGAGCGTGTGTGAGGAAATGTTTACAAGACTGATGATGTAAAGCATACTTTTATGACCATAAATACGTAGAGGCAGTGAAAAATGGCTTCCGTAGCGTGTTACTACCTACACACCCACTCTAAATGAGGTGTAATCGATAAACCGCCACTTTTAACATTTCTCGAGACATCGATCGATAAGTATCGATTAATAATCAAATATAATTTAATAATCGATTGTGAACGAACGAACCGTTGCGTGCGCTTTCAGTTTTTGTTGGTTGATTTACTTTTCACATTTTCCGAATGTGTATTCGCGACCACAGGCGTTAAATTATGAAAAAAAAAGCATTAAAAAACCGCTAAATATACCGCGAAATCGATTTTCTAAATAAGTATGACTCAATTTAAGTGTGAATTGTCGTTTACAGAACTAATCAATATTTTTTAAAGAAAAGTAACTTTTTTCGGTCTCATATTATTACCATTTAACTAAGGTCAACTTTCATGCTGTCTTCTGTCAAATTCCATTTATGTAAATTCGACATTCATCCTTGAAAACCATACAAACAGAAAACTCATTTCCGTATTTTTCTTTCACAGGTGATGTTCTAGGTCGCAGTTGAACAAACAAATGAAGTGCGCAAAAACAGTGAGAAGTGCGCTCAGTGTTGCCACGTAGTGTCACGATGGTAGTAGGTCGAAGGAACGTCAGTATGATGCGACTAGGGCGCTGTATTGCCTTCCTCGCCGCGGCGGCTTTCCTGCTCCCCTTCACTATTCTGCTGATGGTAGCAGACCAACAGTACAACCTTACCTACAGTTCCAAAAGGGTATTCTATCAAGAGGTGAGTTATTTTATTTACTAAGCTTTTATGTGTGTTTGACAACCCCAGACAACGTTAACGTCTACAAAATTGAAGTTTAGAAACGTTATCTAATGTTTTTGAAAGGGCAATTTATACCGGTCTGCACAATGCCTAACAAAATTAACCCCTCCACGACACGTTTTGACTGAAAAACACGACTTATGCATGAACGGGTGTAACACTTTTTCAATAAAATTTAAACTTTAAATTGGTCGCCGAACAATCAAATGTCACTTCAACTCAACTCATCCATCCAAAATGTTAAGATAATAGAAATTGAATTCATCACAAAACACAATTAATATCAATCAATCAAAACAGAAACTTTTAAGTGAGTTTAAAGCTTTGCTATAGTCTAACTTAGACATTTACATATTGCCGGATCTCGCTGAGATTCTATAAACTTAAGTAAATAAGTCTATTCTTGTCATCTCGCTGCTGACAGCTTATGAGAATATTGTGTCAAGACAAGACCGAAATGGTACATAATTCGGTCATTCCTTACACGAGTTGCTTATTGAACATGAATGGGTACAAAAGTATAAATTGTCCGCCATTTCATCATTCAATTCAAAGTATGGTTGAATCAACGTTGATTTGAAGAGTCCGCCATGTTCTGGCACTCAAAATTGACCCGAAAACAAAGGAAAATGAATTCAGGTCAAATTTCTTCTTTTGCAGAGCGACTTCTATAAAATTAATGGAACATATTACGCACCTATAACCGCGATAACTTCACCTACTATTTCGGACAGGACAAAGGTAAACAAAGTTGTCGCATACACCGAGCCAGCCAACGGCAAAGGCACGCAGCGGGATCTTTTGACGTTTCTAGACGTCACAGTGACGTATTCTAGGCGTTTAATTTAGAGGAAAGAAGCTAGTTGCGAATACATAATTATCCACCTCCAAACCGATATCCAACTATAAGTAGGTTAAAAAAGGAATTAGATCTACCATACCTATTGAACAGCCAGCCAACCGTGACGAATTTACGAAAGGCATTACGATTCCGTGCGATTAAATTGCTTTATTTTTTCTCAAGAGCCTTCCGCCGAAGAACGCGTCACGAAGCGTCCTGTTAACGTCATTTCCGTTCCCGCTGTTTGCCCAAGCCAACACCGCACCCCACGCTTTATTTACAAAATTAAAAAAAAATTACATGCAAAGGTCTAAAGACGGCTGTGCACGACTAACAAACAAATTACTCATCCCTGTCGATGGGAGAGCCACTGAGCACCTGTGCCTCTGGTGTACGTTAAGGTGCGATTAGATTGCGGTCGATCGACGGTGATGATATCAATTGTTCTTATCGATTCAGCGTGCTGCATCGGTCGATTGTCGAACGTCGATATCGATAGTACGGAAAACCGCACACGGTTGCATCAAAAGATCGAACCGTTTTGTTTTCAAACTCAATAGCGATCGCTAGCCGATCGATTATCGATCGATTCATCATATCTACTGAGCGATGACGTCGATCAATATCGATTGGTCGTCGTCGATCCACTGCAATCTAGTTGCACCTTTTAAGTAGGGAGCGAGTTACGCTACAATTGTGATCAATCTACACAAGCAATCGTAGTGTTAACTCGATAACTACGCCACATACACTTGAGGAGCTGTAGACGTTTTTGTGACTGTACCAGTTACTGTTGAGTGTTGGATATCTTTGGGATTGTTCATTAATGTTTACTAACAAATGCAGCTAATTTAGTTTTAAGGTGCCATCTGTGTGTTAGTTTTATTTGCATGGGGTTGGGTTTTATTATTAATGTTTAGAATTTAAGATCATTAGTTTAAGAATAATAATTTTTACGAAGGTATTACCGGATTGGCGTCTTCATATTATAGCATCGTTACGACGGATTCATATTTTTATAAACTTGGTATTTATGTGACATGTTTAGTAGGCCACATTTCTATTTTACCCAGTAACTTAGTAAAATAAGATTCGCCACGCTTGTTCACGACACGCGAGCTTTACAACCCGACGCTGTTTCCCACACAATCCATCTACAATCGATGGTCGATAGTCATGAATGTTCAAAACTTTTTTATCAATTAGGTACCTACTGTATCGGTATTAGAGATATCGTTTTTGTTTCGGAAATGTTGTTCAGCTTACTGATGTCGCGGTAAGTTTATATTGTGTTTTATAGAATTTAAATATAGAATTCATGTGTTACCTGCCAATATGTTTGAAACAATACGAAGGAGTTTTATTGACATGCATTTTTTTTACTTTACAATGTATCTGTAACAAAGTGGAGGTCGTTCACCAACTAGGCATTTCTTAGTCATTACGCATACTTACTCCGTAACATCATTGTGTCTTCTAGTCATGTGCTAATTGGATAACAGTATTCCGACCGACCATGCGACCAACGACCATAATGAGTTTATGACTGACTCACTCTGTTACTAACTAAACTGTCAAAGTTATTGGACGACCGTTCAAATTATCTATTTTATTATTATTATAGTAAATCACTGGACCTCGGATATAATTTGATGTAGGTAGTGAAAAAGCCGTAACGAATTCTGAATTTTTGTAAAGCAAAAAGTTGGAAGTGAATGATTTATGATTTTTAGTTTTATATTCCTTAAACTGTATGTTTATTAAATGAATATAATACGTTGGTATTATCTGTACCTTTCTTCGCGTCCGTTCTCTGAGCTGTAGATAAAGCTTTCCGTGCAAGTTGTACTTAAAGCAATTAAAGGAGTCGGATAGTGCCGGCACGTATTTGGTTGGGGTGGTAAACGTTCGCGATATAAACGTTTAACAGGAATAGATAGATACATCCATAGGTAACTGATAGTGAAGATGATCCGTGGAAGTAACTATCGTAAACAATTTATTCTTGAAATTGTTGTAGGCATCTACAGATAATACGTTGTTAAGAACCATGTCATAGATGGCATTGACGTCAAATTAGAAGTTGCTATTAAGATGCTCCCGCCATTTAGTTAAGCTCACGTCGAAAAAGTTAATTTTAAGTTCAAATTACTCAGGTCAAAAAACAAAGGTTGTTTTATTTTATATTCAACTGAAGAACAAACACCAAGAGCTTTTTTTTCCGGATGGGAAATCATCAAATGAATTCTCCCGCTCTGGGCAGAGCGGAAGGGAGTGTCAGACTTGTACTGGCTAAAACCCATCCATGTTCCTTCCATGCCCTTTGTGTTCCAGGGCCGCGGTATCTCTTTCGAACAGTCCCGCAGCCCTGGCAGACACCAAGAGTTCTGATACTCACGTGAAAATTCTTAAAACAGTTACAGACGTAGTTGATATGAATTTACTTTACTTTTAAGAATTACTTTGTGAGCATTTTACGAATTGTAACGTAATTCATATTCCTATACTACTCGTACATACTGTGATTCTGCTATTTTAGACCCCCACATCGATTTGAGCTGTCATTATTAGTAAGAAATATTTACACTGGCAGATCCATCGCCGATAGATGATTTTTCGACGATTCAGTTTCTTTGAACTTAACCTTAAGTAATACAAATTAACTCATGTAAGCGCGCTAAGTAACAGTTCGCTATTTCTTCGTTACCATTTTCACTAATGTCCATCCGAAGGTCCATTTTTGGCCGAAGCCGAAGGCATTACGACCTTAAGAAATTCAGTTCAAGATTGACTCAAAGTGTAATAAAATAGTATTAATTACATATTATGTTCTTTTAAATAAAAAGTTATATTCCCTGTTTCATTTATAAGTAAGTAATGAGGTGAATAAAACTACCTTGTCAAATTAATATCACTTCGAAAAGCGTGACTCTGCCCTCCATTCGTCGTTCGTTCAATTTCGGCACTTGGCAGAAAACTTCGGCCCATTTCCCCGATACCGAAGCTGAAGCTTTGGTCAGGCACTTATTTTGACATACCATTGCTACAGTGTATGTCAAATAAAACCGCGCATCTGTATGCAAGTGACAGTCTCTGGTGCGAGTCATAACGGGTCGTTGCCAAAGACAATGACTGCGGCTGCACTCCAAGGAAAAAATGACATTGCTCTACATTTTGTTAAGGAAACATTGAGAATAGTTATTGTTTAAAAGTTGTATAAAACGTATATTTGGATTGCTTCTGTTGTATCGTCCTCATCACAAAAAGATAGTCATTTTTTTGTACCCAAGAGCATTTTTTTTTTGAAAATTGACTAGCGTAACACAGAAAAACTATCAAAAAATAAACTTCTTACAAAAAAACGCAATGAGAGGTTTTTCGAACATGATAGCAGATTTGGTAACACCTTAGTAGATGGTTATTGAGCTAGTAGTAACAAACAGCATTGTTTTATATTTGCTACTCCACACTGTCAATCCGTACACACTTATCTCATAAAACTTTCATCAATGACTTTAACTTTCCTTCAATAGCTGATGGCTGTAAAAAAATACTTAAAAGAGTTGGCCATTGTGTGAATGAACAGCAGCAGCTGTTTAAACAAGTATCACCACTATGGCACTCAAGTGTGTGCCACCGTATCGCGTCGCACTAGAACTTAAGTGCTGACAAGTTGATAGTTCGTCGCCTGATACTGCGAGATATGCAGTTTCTCCCTGCTTTTGCACTTTCTGTGAAGAAACGAGTATCTAAAACCCCTGTTGCACCCCAAATCACTAAATACGTTTAGCGTTACACGTATTAAAAACGTCGTTTTGCGTCTGTCAATCATTCGCGGATAACAGAGACAAAACGATAAAAGATGTGGTGCAACCGGGCTCTAATATTCTTAATTTGAATTCATATATGAAAAGAATTGTTGTTGTGAGTGATCAAAATTCAAAATTAATAAGCCAACCTACTTGCTACTGGCCATGACTATAGATTATACTTATTACTTAAAACTATTGTAAAATTCAAAGACAAAGCTATGGAATGTGTCACTGCGGATCTGACTTGATCATATAATTTATAGTCATAAGCAACAGCTACCTAGTACGTTGGTCACTTCACACCGCACTAAAAGGCATATCGCATACAAAGATGTTAAATTATTAATGGATCAACATTAGACGATGGTAGCTGATTAACTTGAGTATAATCTAATCGTCACTAACCTTGAATTTGCAACGAGGAACGAAAGCCTTGACAAGGTCTCATTCTTTCAAAACCAAATATTTTAATACCCAATGGCTTACATGGGCACTTATAAAACGTCGAGGAAAGGTCCACGGTTCGGGTTGGTCATTTCCTATGGAGAAGAACCAGCAAGAAATTCCATGGTTACTCTTTTAATTTTTTAATTCGTGATTTTACAAGTCAATTTTATTAAATGACAGCATTAGTACAAACTTCAGTATGGGAGAACAGTTGCGTACGTCCGACAATAAGTCGTCGCTTACTTCACAAAAACGAAAAGCAAGATAAAAAGTTAAGAAATATCTAGGAATCTACAAGATCTACAATGTTCACACCCCTTCAGTGATAACGACGATAGAAAAGTCAAAAAAGTTTAATAAATAATAAGTTTTGTAAAAGTTTAATAAATTTTGGTTTTGACATAAGCTATCGAATAGGAAGTGCAAATGTCAATTTTGTTTTACGTTGTTCTAGAATACGAAACGGTTTGAAATGCGATTGCCAGTTGTTTACTCGTATGTATTTAGGTTTCAAAATCGTCATATTATAATGTATCGGAGGAAACTTTACACCGTCCCAACATCTGAAGAAGTAAGAAAGGCGAAGATTGTTTTCCATTTTGGACAAAAAGTGCCCCTCCCAATTCCGCCATCGCCCCTGGCCCTGTCTGCTCACTCCTTGAGTCTGACGTGCTAATATAATAAGCAGTTACAGTTTAAACTCACGATTTATAAACGTGAGTTCAGTTATACGGTGTTTAAACCCATGTGCGTGGTTTGCGCTTTTTATATTTTCTGAGAAAAACGTTCTGATTCATCTTGGCTTATAACCGTCCACTTTTTTTGTCTGTTCAACATGTAATTTGATCATTATAAATATCTTTTTTCGGGAACATTGAATATTTTTGTGATTATTTTTCATTGGGTATTAATATGAGATGTAGGTACTATAGGTACACGGCTCGCCCCCTATTAGGTGTATCCGCACATTGGACTTAAACATAAACTATACAGGGTGGACGCTACATCGAAGCACAAACGGTTAGGTACCAGTAATTCAACACATACATCATAATTCAGCACATAAATCATAATTCAGCACATAAATCATAATTCAGCACATAAATCATAATTCAACACATAAATCGTAATTCAGCACATAAATTATAATTCAGCACATACATCATAATTCAGCACATAAACCATAATTCAGCGTATAAAGCTCATAATTTTATTTTTGGTCGGTTCTTTAAAAAATGCGAGTTAAAATTGCATTAATTGTACGTATATTGTCTGATGATTTATTGTATAATTAATAAAAAATGCCAACAATAACCAACTTTCTAGTAATCACTTATTATTTAATAAATAATTAACACTATATTGATTCCAGTTACCTAAGGCCTCGGAAACTTTGCGATATTAGATTGATCGTGTATTCGTGTCATATCATCGTCGCATTCTTTAATGAACTGCAAACTGCAATGTTAATATTTTTTTCCTTGAAAAGCTCGATGAGTGGAAATTCCCCGTATTCAATAAATAATTCAGCAAACATTATCCTTTTTGCATCAGTCGTAAAATGAATCCACAAAAAGAAAACAAAAAGTTTTTTAAGAAACAGTTGAAGGTTGTCAAAGAATTGGATATTCGGGAAACTTATCCTACTGCAAACTGGCCGCATGGGCCAATTTACTTTTTCTTAAATTAATCCAAGTAAACTGGTTCCATATTGTGTTTTGTTTTCAGAAAGATAACGAGTTAACACAAAATTTTGAATTTCGAATTGGCCGGAAACAGATCAACCACAGATCCGAAATGGCAATTCTGCATCATACTATTCAGTATAATCAACGAAGTCTGCCTACTATTCTACACGTCCTACATTTCACTCCAACACATCGACAGTACTCCTCCCCCATTCCGTGTGGTTGGGGTGTATCTGCACCCCAAGCACCCCGAGTCCCCAACACACATTATCACGTAGATACTCGGTCTACGTGCAACATGACTGAACTATCTCAAACGGCGCTCTTGCACTTTATCCGCATTGTCACGTACGCCTCTCTCACCGTCGGCGGTTGTTTGAAGTTGATACATAGTTTATTTATCTGAGCTGGTATTGATGTACTTATTTTGTACTTTAGAAATTTTGCTGAAAGATTTAAGGCCTGCGCAGACGCGGGACTATTTGTCCGCGAACAATTTGCAGCAACCAATGGACGTCAACTAATAGATGAAAAAACAACACAACAACCAATGAACAGGAACGGCCCTTAGGGTGGTTCGGAAAATAACATAACATAATACACCTGTAACCCCCGAAGGGTTAGGCAGAGGTGTACCTAAATAGTATACCTATATTTTGCCACTTATGTTTTAAGTTCCATTTATTAGAGGGTGAGCCTCTTACCATCAACCGGGCACAATTGCAGATTCCGAGACTGCTACTGAGAAATTCCTCAAGAAAAAATCCAATACACTTTGCCCCACCTAGTAATCGAACCCAGTAGCTCATGGTCAGCAGTCGCGCTTACAGTGAGTGCCACAAGAACTATATAAAATAACAACTTTATCCTGGTTAAGATAGCCCCTAAAATTAAGCTTACGACTTGTTTTGATCATAGAACCATAATGTTAGAGTATTACTCGAGTAACATTCGTCCAGGTCCGGTGTCCGGAGTCACGTCCGCAATCTGTCTGTACAAGTTTAACTTAACCTTGAAAAAACTGACGAGGAATGCAAAAACCTTTGCGAAAATCCGATAAACGCGTTTGTATCTTTTCTTCGAACGTTTTAAAAACTACACAAATCTAAACTTTTTGCTAGACACACATTATAGGAAATCCAAATTATAACTTATAACTTCTAATTTACGATGAACGGTATTCCAAGTGTGAAATTGAAGTCGACCTACACACGCACTTTCGATAGTTTTGCGTGTTCAATTATTGATAGGAACAATTTATCGTACTGGTATACTTCCACATTGGTATGTAGAAAACCAGGTCATACCTACTGTTGTTTGAAAAGAACGGCATTAATTCCTAACTGAAGAAGGTTTCTTTTCAAAAGACAAAAGCACTTTTAGTTACCTACTTTGCAACATCACGTTTCTGATTCCTTTGGCTGTTTTTGCTCTTCTTCTTTCGTGTCGATAGTACGACTTGTTATATTTCGTAGGCCAGGTGTGTAGCCACGTTAATCGCGGCATCTGTAGCGTCTTTTAGGTCTTCTAAAGTGCAGGTTTTGGGACACTTCAGACACTCTAGTGGGACATCGTCTGGTCGGGAGTTTCGTTTATTAAACTAAGACTTCGATGTCTGTCGGTCCGTCTGTCTGTCCGTCCGTCTACCCATCCGACTGTCCGTCCGTCTGTTCGTCCGTCTGTGCGTCCGTCTGTCTGTCACCAGGCTGTATCTCATGAACCGTGATAGCAAGACAGTCAAAATTTTCACAGATGTTATATTTCTGTTGCCGCTCTAACAACAAATAATAAAAATATAAATTATTTAATATTTTAAGGGGGCTCCCATACAAGAAACGTGTTTTTTTCGGTTTATGGTACGGAACCCTTCGTACGCGAGTCCGACTCGGACTTGGCCAGTTTTTTTGCTCTATTACCCATAGATTTGAGCTTCCTCATCATAAAAAAACGATCCGCACCTATACATACCTCCTCATTACAAGGTAAAAAATAAAAAAAAGATACCATAACATGTCAATCAGACCCGCCATCATTCTTTAAAACTTGTATACCTGGGTCCGTACAAAAAACACCAGACTTTCCTTTATAATCATTTATGTAAATATGTTAAAGAAACAATAACATGTCATTTGAATTCCGAACACGCAATTGATCGAGTCGGTCACGTTTGTGAGGTAAGCTCGCTGCGTTTATTTAGAGATAAATAAATCGAGTTTGCATTATAAAGCTAGTGATACACCATATTATATTCTCTGGTACTTTACACAAGAAATAGGAATTATATAGCTTTAAGGGTAACACATAAAATAACCGAAGGGTTAGGTAGGGGTGTACCTAATAGTACACCCACATCATTTATGTTAATAATACTACTGCGCCTAAATGTACACTTTTTGTTGTAATACTTTTTAAATACATTATTCTCATTCTTATTTCGCCGGTTATGTTTAAGTTCATGTAATAGGGGGCGAGCTTTTTGCCATCAATCGGGCCCAACTCCAGACTCCGTGGCTGCTACTGAGAAATTCCTGGTGGAAAAACCCAATAACACTTTGCTCGACCCGGGATTCGAACCAAGGACCTCAGGCTCAGCAGTCGCGATTGCAACCACTAGGCCAATGAGGTAAACATATTGGTTAAATTAAAATGTCATCTCGAAATACTCTCTCTTTTTCTTGATTATTTATTAATTCTCGGAATATATCCCAACAGCTCATCGTATAAAAAGTCGTAAAAAAATTGTTAATCCAACATCCGGAGGAGAAAATCTGTACTACACTAAAGCAAGCAAGCAAGCAAGAAAAAGTTTCAATATTGACTAAAGAACACACCAATCATGACAATATCAATCCGTATCCGGGCCAAAATGGCCGCTTTTAGTAGAACCATCATTGATTTTTTTTTATTAAAATTCTTAAAATGTTCAATTGTCTTTGTGACCATCTAACGAATTGTAACGTGATTCATATAATTATCCAATGATGATTCGGCTGCGGCCATTTTAAGCACCCAGGTCGGGTCACTTTGTCTAAAGTGGCATTCTATCAACCACAGTGATGACAGAAAAGTCAAAACCGTATTATTAGGTTATACCTAAGCTACCAAATATTTTATTGTCAACCCTGTTGAAAATCGTAGTAGAATTATGATAAGCTTTGAAAGCAATTTCAGGAACTAAACCAAACAAAAACCTACCAAAAATCAAACAATAGCTAGGCATCATGAAGTCGTTTAAATACCTGCATCAAGATTAGCAACAGGCAACACGGCACCAGCGCATTAGATACAAATTAAACGCCGGAACGTGACGCTCGTGCTGTGCGTGACATTCTGGAACACATTTATCTCGCAAATGGAACAGGGGGCCTACCACCACTTCCAATAGCAGTATCATTTTATCTTACTGCAATAGAGAAATGTCAGGTCAGGTCTAGTCAGGCACTTTACTTTGTATAATTTATTTCATCATCTTAAAACGGCGATAAAAAACATCGTGAGGAAATAGGCCCTAGAACCTAAAACTCGCACACACGTTACATCTAGCAATCCGCATTGAGAACGGTCTGTTTTCTCATTATGAGGAGGCCTCTGTGACCCAGCAGTAGGAACATCATCATCATCATCAGCCTATAATAATCCACTGCTGGACATAGGCCTTTTCAATCGCACGCCACTTAAGTCGATTCTCGGCAACGATCACCTAGTTTAAAACAGCAGTAGAAACGTTATAGGTGTGAGAAAGAGATGGAGCTATGTACGGCATGAGTAGGTGCGTGTCTTTCCCACAATGTCCGAAGATAAATGATACTGCTTTTGTTGATGGTAGGTCCCCAGTTCTGGTATAAGTTCCGATACTTCCCACGTTCAAGAAGTTTTTGCTGCACTTCGGAACGTTGAGCGCAAAAGGGAAAGGCTTGAGACAATATAAACAGTTAATAAAATTAAAATAACTGCTAGTATTTAAATAACAGCGGTTTTTAATGGCTGAGCTGTCATTACTCTCGTTAAAATGGAAAGCTCGGATAAAAGAGAAGAAAGCTAAAAAGGATTTATAGGATTCTTTATGAAATCTTTCAAACAAGAACATGAAGTAGGTACTACCGAGTCCACTGACAGTCGACCACTTTTCAACCTTATTACTTAGGGAAGGGATTCCCAAAGTGGTCGATATTGACTCATTAGGGTCGATATTGGTTTCCCAGGAGTCGACATAAACGAAACCTAATTTCGGGGGCCGACGAGGTCTAAAAATCGACCCTTATTAATTAACACAAGTTCTTATTTAAAACTTTCGAGACACTGCCAAAGTTGCGTTACGTTATATTATTTTGTAAAATTTTTATGAGACAATGATGTCAAATTTACTCACTTAACCAACTGCAAAGTTTTTAAATTGGTAAGTATTTTATATCAATAGGAAAAAATCTAGAGATAAGATTTTAAAGTAATTTGGTTATGGAGGTCTGAGGTATCAGTTCATTTTGGAAAAGGGGTCTCTTGCCCAAAATAGTTTGGGAATCCCTGACTTACGGCATAAGGGTGAAACGTGGCAGACCGTCAGTGAAATTGGTAGTACCTAAATAATAAGGTTCCTAGTGGCCTATATTCTATTGCAAGGATATTAAACATGACTGCGGGACTGTTCGAAAGAGATACCGCGGCCCTGGAACACAAAGGGCAAGGAAAGATTTACTAAGACTCCACTGTCCGTCTGTCTTGCTGTCTGTCACCAGGCTGTATCTCATGAACCGTGATAGTTAAACGGTTGAAATTTTCACAGATGATGTATTTCTGTTGCCGCTATAACAACAAATAATAAAAATATAAATTATTTAATAATTAAAGGGGGCTCCTATACAAGAAACGTGTTATTCATTATTATTTCTTGAGTACCTACAATAAAACAATATTCGAACTGCAGATAAAATCCATAACACCTATAAAATAAAATGATTGCTAACCAGTGTTTGAAGTTTTTATAGCGAAAATGACTTTGAGAATCAGTGTGGAATACCAAAATCGTACAGTGCAAATGTTGTAGGTCAAATACTTAAATACTGCTTATTCTTAATGTCAATTCTGATGTTGACATTTAAAGGGTGGATCTGTAGCTTTCCCAGTTAGTATTATAACACTATATACTATATTAAAGGAGCTCGTGGCTAAATAATAACAGCCGGTCGGGTCGATCTTTAAGTTAAGCCGTGCTTGTCTAGGTTGGTCTGTGGATGGGTGACCACCCATATATACCGGGTTTCCTCCGTGCCTCGGAAATCACGTTAAGCCGTTGGTCCCGGGTGTCATTTGTAGATCTTTGACAGTTGTTACAGGTGCCCCAAAAATATCTGACAACCAGTTTTACCATGGGGTATCGTATTACCCAGTACTAACTGGGTTATGGAGGTGAGATAGGCAGTCCCTCCATGTAAAATACTGGTATTCAGCTACACCCGGTTAGACTGGAAGCCGACCCCAACATAGTTGGGAGAAGGCAAAGCAGATGATGATATCCATAGGCTTCACAGCCTGTCTGTCACGGACTAGTTAATCTACTGGTCGCAATCGCTATTACTGAGCATGACGTCCAAACTGGCGAAATGTAAGTGTACTATTAGGTTAACTAGCTGATGCCCGCGGCTTCGCCTGCGTGGATGTCGGTTATTGCGACCAAAAGTAATCATGAAATTGTGATACCGTTCCCGCAACAAAAACTTGACAAATTATACTAAAACCTTCCTCGAGAACCACTCTATCCATTGGTGAAAACAGCATTAAAATCGGTGCAGTAGTTTTTGAGTCTATCGCGAACAGACGCGGCGGAGGACTTCGTTTTATAATATGTAGTGATAGTGAAGTGATATACTTAGTTACGTATGTGTCTAACCCGACGGGGATAAGAGGCGTGATATCACGTTAAATTCCATTTTCTATGTCATTATTTTATCTGAAAACAACTCTAGTGGAATAAAAACCTGTATTTTGTGGCTTTAAATCGTTTCATCGGAATAAATTATCGTCAGTCACGCGAGTTTACGGAACTAAACGGTTTGAACCCCATTATTTGTCTGACTTATTGAGATCAAGCGCTTTTAGCTTTAATGATCTTTTGTTTTTTAAGTGGGCATACATGCGCCTTATTCAAGAGTTTTTTTTTGTTTACTCCGGTTTGTATTTTGGGTAAAATAAAATTTGGAAATTAAACCTGGAAGAGCTTAGATACCTATGGTTTTCATGTAGGTAATTGGGCATAACTTATTATTAATTTAAAATTATATTTCATGAAACAGTTATTACCTATAGCTACCCTGGCGTTCCACCTTAACTAGAGGCATCTAATGATTCATGAGTACACTACAAAGCTACCTAATATACCTCAAAGTTTTGAAGCATCCAATTTCAAGCCTGGCTCAAAAAAACGAACGTACAGAAAACCCACCAAGCAACCAGACACATTAGTTCCACTCCAAAAAGGATATTCCCATGTACAAGACTATTTACAAAAGCCTTTATAAAGTATATAAAAGGACGGTCCATATAAAACAAGAAAGGGAGGCTCGAAGGCAATATTTTCCCGTTTTCGGCGGAGGATATCGAACCCTGTCAGTTGGCGGGCGTCCTGCCGCAATGCGTCACCGGGTTTACTGCATCGTCAAGATATAGGCCTTATTATTATGTACATAAGTATACATATTAAGTATCTTCTTACTAGTTAACAATATCACACAACATCAAGACTTGTAACCTCCGAAGGGTTTAGCAGAGGTATACCTATAAACTAATTGCTAATAGTACACCCACATTTCGCCTGCTACGTTGTACCTAAGTCCTACGTAAAAGGGGGCCAGTATATTGCCATCAACAAGGCACAGATACTGACTCGTTGGCTGCTCCTGAAAAATTCCTGATGGAAAAGAGCTGAGTATCGAACCCAGGACCTCATACACAGCGGTAAGCTTGCGACCACTAGACCAACGAGGCAGTCAATGTCAGTAAACAAAATGAACAGAATAAAGGGTGTAAAAAGACTCTTAACGAAGCCGAAAGGAACTTGTTCTCCCCAACATTGTGATCATTTTTTTGTTCTAGACCATACCTAGGAACCTTCTAGTTACGGATATATTGGGGGTCCAAGTTCCAACTTATTTTTGAAATACATGTTTTTAATGTACTTTTTTAACTTAAGACAGCTTCACGAGCCCCCTACTAATCAAACCATCCAGCAGCACAATGTTTTGATGCATAACATTGAGTCCTACCGTAAAACGTGATTTATCACCCTTAAAAAAAAGTCGTTTCCCAGCAATAGTTAATAAATTATAGTTTGATGTACCATAATGCTTGGTTGTCGGCTTCGTGAAGAGTCTGTTTACACCCTGTATAATCCGATAGGTTACTACTGGGTACATAATAGGTAACTTATTCCACGAAGCTTCGTTTGTAGAACAGTGATAAGACGTTATAATTGTAAAAGCCATTTTACCATTCGAAATAAGTTAAATTCAGTAGTTTTTTTTATAAATATTGCTGAAACCAAAGTTACTTCTAAAGTGATTAAACCGGGGATGATCATTTATGAAATAAATTGGTGTCCTCTTCCTATCTTTTAATATTTTCGTTTAGCAGATCCAATTCAATTGTATCGTTAAAATAAGCTTTTCTCATTCTAAATCATTTATTTCTGAACTGAATTGAGGACAAATCTTACAAAGATACAGCGACTATAAAATCACACTAAGTTCCAAATTTATTTCACAGTTCCAATTATCAATATCCTTTTTGGTTAAATAACGGTAAATTAAATACCTAGGTATACTTCCAAAACTGGTATCCTCCAATAATAGTTGTTTTTTTTTTTTCTTTGCAATGGTTTTTAAATAACAGAGCGATTAGCAAGTAAACAAATACGTAGGGTAATGTAAAAATCACGCTTTACCAACTACCATAAACTTGCTAATTGAGTTTCATCGGATCAAATATCTACATACTCACGTTTTTTTTTTTTATTATTATAACAGCGGTTAGTTTTTTGCGTAGAATACCGAGAAATATTCGTACATTACATCATCGCTTCGATCAAACAAACTTCACTGTGTATATGATATCTAATACTTACTAGGTTCTTGCTTATATGCCTTGATTTGGCCTCTTCGAAAAAACTTAAGTAATGATGAAACATACCTATTTTGTTTTAATTCATGTGAAAAAGATCTAGGCCTAGATGCAGGATGCAGTTCCACCCTCCCGCCCGAAAAAATATGCATATGCAGGAAAAGCAATTATAATCAGCATGACATCCATAAGCACCCAAACCTATATATACTCATCCTCAAGAGAATATTTTCCCGTTAACTTACTAACCAGATAATTTCGTATAAATTCTGTTCCATTTTTGAATTTATTCAGTAAATAGTGGCTATATAAGACACCGTGAAAAAGGCCCTTAATATGTATGTCATGGATTTCCGCAAAGTACCGCCTGATTCTATAACCTAAAGCAAAAATAATAAAAACGAGAACATAGTACAATTTACCGTTTCCATTTTCAATTCAGTCCAATAATTCGATCTACCAAGAATGGGAATTTGATGGTACGTCGAATTATAACCGTATCATTGCATAAAAAGTTTCATTTTATTATAATAGTTATTATGTTATATTATTATGTAAAAAATGAGAGCACTTTTTCATCCGCGAACGTTTAAGTCATTGTAAGTGAAAGTAGGTAAAATATTATAATAAAAATAAAACATCATAAGAAACGTCCGTAAGTGCTTAAAAAATTAACATTTCATGTAATAATATATATAAGATCTACTTTTCATTTAAAAAAACCTTAATTAACACCACGGTCAAATCGTTTAGTTTACTATAAGTTTTTAAACTGACATGGTCATTCATTTTGTTTGCTGTCTATATTAGTCTTGTGACATTTTTTTTTATTTAAATAACTTTTGATCACGAATAAAATCGTTTTCAGTTCAACTTTGAAAATAACCACCATCAACCACCAACCACCTCACCCCCCACCTAGTTTTATAACCTTAAATATTATTAGTTTTCCATATCACATGACATCGTAAATACCAGTAAATGCCCTTAACCCTATCCCCGCGGCCCTCTGTCAATTTGCCAACGATTCCCACAGACGCGCATTTTCCCACCACAAACGAGATTTGATTCTCGTGTTACATCTTAGATACCAGTTTGCAGTCCTTCTCGGATTATCGTTTTATGTCATGTCCCTTTAATACAGTGTGTATCAGAAAAGTGTGGTATATTTAAGGATGTATATTTCACAAGTTTTTTTTAATTATATGTTTTTAATGTAAGATTTTACTTTAAACACCTCCAAGACCCCCTTACTTTTCAATCCATCCATCAGCACAATTGAGGCCAACAGTAAAATGAGATTTTTCAGCCCAAAAAAAATGTTGTTTCCCAGCACTAATTTTTGCGTAAAGTTACTTATATTGATGTACGTAATGCTTGGATGATGGCTTCGTGAAGAGTCTGTTTACATCCTGTAAAAGACGTCTAGCGCCATCTCATTTCAACTTTAGAATAAGATTAAAACATTACTGCTTTAGAACGCCACTTGGCCGAAAAATTTTGGAAAAAAATCGTGAGCGTTTTCTCAGTTATTCACGTGTAGTAGTCTGTTTCTGAAGCTCGTGAGGCATAGTGTTTTACAGTTATTTTAAAATAAAAAAATAAACCCTATGTCACACATAAAAAAGGCCACTTTAATGCGAAATCAGCAATAAAATATCATAATTACATAGGTCTAATTACATCTATACTAAAGTAATTTCAATAATATCCGTGGGAAATGGCGCTTATTAAGTACGAGTTTTATAGACTTATAATGAGCAGTTAATCGTCCAAGCTATTTTAACCGTGCGTTTTAAAGCGCAGGCCACACCGCCAGTTAGGGAGCGAGCCGGGCGAGCATCGTGTAGCCTGCGCTCAATAGTTTTCCATTAGAGACGGGAAATAGCCAGTAAATCTAATGAGAAGCCAATTTTAATTTATTCTCAACTTTATTTTCTATTAATAATAATTAAAGTTGGTCGCTTCATGTAAAAATACTGGTATTCAGCTGCATCCAGTTAGACTGGAAACCGACCCAACGGCATAGTTGGGAAAAGGCTAGGCAGATAATGAAGATACATTTAGGTTTAGTGGAGTTTTTTTTTTCTGAAAGTTTAAGAATACTGCAATATTAATTATTATTATTAAGAAAAGTGAACTGTTGGTGTTCAGACGTAGGAATCAGAGTCCCACATATGTTCCTCCCTTAGTTTTACAGAGAGTAACCCAATTTAAATATTTGGGTCATATTGTTACTGAGTATTTAAAAGACGACTCGGATATGGAAAGGGAGCGTAGGGCGTTGGCAGTGAGGGGAAATATGGTGGCTCGTAGGTTTGCTGGTTGCAAAGCATTAAAAAAGTTTTCAAAGCATATGGCCAAACATTTTACACCAGCAGCCTTTGGGCTCATAATACCCAAAATCGGACAATACCTTACGCATCCAATATAACAATACCTTCAGGGTGTTGTTGAGGCTTCCACCTTACTGCAGTGCATCAGGTATGTTCGCTGATGCGCACACAGATGATTATTTTGCGAAAATGCGAAAGAAAGTTGCCTCAATCATACGCAGAATGGGGGGAAGCACGAATAGCATTCTGAAGGTACTTGCGGTAAGGCTGGATGGGCCGACAATTGGTAGCTACAAAACAAGCAACAAGCAACATGCAAGCTACATGTCATGCATGGGGCTTGATAAACTTACCAAAGATACATATTATATAATTTTTAATTCATGTTTACTAACATAGTTTTAAGCAATTGTTTGTACTAACACTATATGGGCCATGTTGTCTGAAAATAAATGATTTAATAATAATATTGATTTCTTTAACTAACCTATTATAACGTTAAAAAGAAAATAAAGTTGCCCGTCTTATTAAGATGTAAGACCAAGATATTGTAGGTCGCTTTGCTTTTTTACTTAGAGGCAGTTCAGAAAAAAGCATGCATATCTGTAACAATGACACACGTATTGGTCAATAACATTAGATAGCTATATGTTAGAAATTTCTTCTGTAGAATGACAACAAAATACATTACCCTCCTTATAAGTAAGTAGCGTAAAAACAAGATTGACACTCATACGTTAAGTGGCGAAATAAACTAGTTTTTTCAATAAACCCCGTTTTCTAAAAACGAAAGGTTATAAACAGTGTGATACTGTTATTTTACAGGTACCTACTAACAATAATAAATGTAGGTTACGACCACATAGATCAAAAACAAGAACAAGTACGCCTTTTCTGAACTCTCTCTGCCACATTTTAGTCTAAAGCGAACAGACAGTGACGTGATTAGGGGCCAACAATACGGTAAGCCCATTCAGCGCAGGCTACACTGGCAGCTAGCGAGCGAGCCGGGCGAGCCTCTTTTCATGCTTTGTTTCGGCCAAAGTATGAAAAGAGGTAAAACGATTCCTCGCCCAGCTCGCTCGCTCGCTAGTTGGCGGTCTGGGTAGACTGTTCAGAAATCCTAACATCATGAAGAGTAATATGCTAATTGGTTATAACGGCCAGCCAAGCTTTTATAGCTTTTATAAAAATACCGCCACTGAACAGGGTATGAATATACTAATACATAATTAATTATTTAGATAAAATGTATTGTTTATGGGTTTTTTTTTTTTAGTAGAAATGTATAGACGCCAGTACATCAAGCTACTACAATATGTCAAATTTCTTTAATAGATTTTCACCTTTATCCGTAAAGCATTAGGTTGGTTGGGAAAATCTAACAGTTTCGGGTAGCTTGACCTGCTGGCGTCTGTACAGCAAGCACATGTATTAGCAGTCTTGTTTCATTTTATTTCAATTTTAGTACAACACAAAGGGTTTTACAACACAATTCATTAAACATCATTTGTATAAAACGAGTGATTTCCGGTTCATAATTCACTTTCTTCCGTTGCGATTCGTGACGCCAAATGATTGCTGTAGTAAATTGATGATAACCATCAGTTTAACTGTTATTATCGAATTACTATGCAAAGTGCTGGACAAGCCATTATATTCAGTTTATAGCTTTACTATAGTTATAATAAATAAACTACTGGCAAATAGCCATTCAATTTCTGCTATCTCTCAATCTGTACTAGTTCAGTGTGTTGTAGAGGGGGTTACCACGACGTCTTAGAGCAGTATTGTTTTAATGTCAGTCCAGTGTGGGAAAGAGACGAACTTATAGATGACGTCTACCGCCATCTCTTTCTCTCTCTGGAATAAAATTAAAATTAAATTTTAATCTTGGGTTAATCATGGTAGGCACCTGGTTCTGAATTTTAACGTGTGATTGATTGACTTATAATGTGCGCGTGTTGTTATAGTACAGAATAATCGGTTTTTCTTTTTTTACTTTATTTATTGATTCGTGTGTGGTTTTATTATATATGTTCGTGCCTACTTGTAAAGTTGTGCTTATAACAATAAAAAATATTGTTACAAGGAGGATATCTTTTCATTGATGCGATGTTGGTATAAAATATTTTATACGTCACACATTAAAATCGTTTTTCGTCGCACAAAAATTACACGTGATTGGCATAAAATCTCCTCCACCCTTTTTGAACCTCACGTGATTAAGGGATGACCCCTACGTTATACCAGATAAAGTTATTAGATTCGAAAAAAAGTAAAAAAATTGCCGATACTGGCAAGGAAAAACTTTTACTAAATATTTTAGTTGCAGCGTCGCTTTCCCACATACATAAGTATCATACATAAGTATGTGGAAAAGCGACTCATGAACTAACACATGAACATTGATAAAACAAAATCAGCTAAGCATTCAAAGTAATGTTCTAATCGTTTCTAGTTCTACCATTTTACGTCCGTTTTCACAAACACTAGTCGATGCCTAGATAAAATCACGCTGTTTTATTTTTCAACTTTGACAGCACTAAACCGAGCTTTGAGAATTCAACAGGCAGTGTGCTTCTACTCAATTACGTGGTGTTAGTAATAAAATGGACATAATCAAAACCGTTTGTATATGTATATTTACATCTTAAAGACCTTGGAAGTTCTACGTCGCAATCTTGTCAACAACTTTGTCGAACTAAAAACCAAAGATCATAAGGTACACAAGACCGGACGAACAAGTTTATTTGAAGATATGTTCTTATAGCATTTTGCTTTGTGAATCTAACATAACATAACATCACGCCTGTAATCCCCGATGAGTTAGGTAGAGGATTCCCCAGTTATAGTACACCCACATTTCGGCAGTTATCTTTAAGTCCCATGTAATAGAGGGCGAGCCCATTGCCATCAACCGGGCACAAATCCAGACTCCGTGGTTGCTACTGAGAAACTAATGAAAAACCCAATTACACTTAGCCGCTCAAAATTGTTGCACTTTGAGGAATACCCCATTTTCGCTACAGTATTTACATTTATTCAGTAATTTAGCTTTTGCCTGCGCCTTTTCTCGCGTACATACATACATACATAAACTCACGCCTTTTTCCCATGGGGGTAGGCAGAAACCACAGAACGCCACCTGCCATCCTTTTTTAAAAAAATTCTTGAAATAATCCCACGGGAACGTTCTACTGGAATAAAAAAGTATTTCCTAGGTCATAGTCTATCCGATGGCATGAAGATGAGACACACATTTAAAATATAAGTTAGGATAATTATTCGAATATAATTACCGTCCACGATTCCGATCGTTGTTGGGAAAAGCCCCTTAATTATTATTTAGGTCGAAAAGACAACAGAAACCAGTTATTATTAGAAAAGACAACAATGATAAATGTTGCTTCTGTATTTTAACTAAGCCAAAGAAATACAACAAAACGACTTTCCCGAAGTTTCATGTTGTTTTATTGACAATAGTAACTTGTAGAATTTCCAAATTACCCCTACAGCATAATTAATTTGGTAATTTGGTCACACGTTGGAGACGTGTGACCAAATTACCAAATTCAATCAGGAAAGACAATAACATCCGTAAATTGGACTTTGGACAACTGTAATACGTTATGTAGATACTTTTAAATTACACCTCGAATGTGTCAAGTTCAGGGCTTAATTGTACAGAAGGCAGAACACTAAGCTACCCGAAACTGTCAAAGTTTCCCAATCAACCTTAAACCTACATAATACCTAATGCTTTAGCAATATAGTTGAAATTCCATCAAAGAAATTTGTCAGATTGTAGTAGGTTGATGTGCTGGCGTCTGTACCTATTCTCATTAAAGTAGGTAGATAATTAATTATCTATACTATCTAGGTATGTGGTTAGTCTGGTGTCCATGCAGAGTTTAAAAAGTCACGGTCAAGTGTAGGGCGTTAACATACAAGCTAGGAATTGCGTAGGTAATTATGCTAATTGATGTACTTACCTCCTTATGCGACGAAGCGGCCAAAACCATGTCCGTCAAACATTGTAGATCGAACCGACTAGATATTTAGAATCAATTCTTTTAATTGTTTTGAATCAATTCCAAGGCTTCATCTAGCCAGATTAAGCTTTGGAATTGATTCGAACATGACCAGCCGCTAATGATCTCATTTCCGCCCGCAATCACCCACTGTTGGGAGTAGGCCTCCCTTTTTTTCTGCAATTCTACTCTGTTCATTGCGTCGGTTTCCCGCGATTTTGACGACATCGTCAACCCAACGCGGGTTTCGACGGCCCAACCTCATTTAGCACCCATTTTATATCAGTATGAGTAACACATTACAACCTATAGACAATATAGACAGTTCAGAAGCCGCACGCACCATTAGCTGTTCCCCTGAGGATCTTAATCGATTAATAAAACGAAATCCTGTGGATATTACCATCGTGTCACAAAACATACGAACCATTTATTCCAATCATGACGACCTGCTACTTAACCTGCATAGTTTGAAAACAGATATAGACATAATAATACTGTTTTGCATTAAAACAAAACAGTTATTATATGTGTGGAGAACACACAGCATTGTTGAAGAGGCATCCATCAATCTTAAGCCTAAGGGTCACGCAAAGGTATTGCTTACCTGCTCCTCCTCATGTTACCTGTCTCTTTCACTCTCAGCAGAGCGCGTCAGTACTCACAGAACTGGAGCGCAGTTGTCAAAGTCAACGTAACTGTCATAGTCTTCTTCAAACACCAGCAAGCACCTTGCTTCAATGCTGTGTGTTCTCCACACATATAATAACTGTTTTGTTTTAATGCAAAACAGTATTATTATCTGTGCTTCGAACACACAGCATTGTTGAAGACCTGTTTGATTTCTGCTGGTGAAAGGTAAAGCTGTAAAGGTTTGAGAACGCTATGTGAAAATAAATAAATTCCATTAGACAATTTTAAAAATATATTCTCACTAATGAAAAGAACACTTCTGGAGCAAAGTAATAAAAGTTCAATTTAAAAACAACTCAATTATCCAATGAAAATAAAACTTAGGAACTTTCCTCAAATCAAAGATAATTATTTAAAACAAAAATAACATATTGAGGCACTCTTTCCTCTGAACATAAATACTAGAACAAGTATAATATAACTTATATGAGATAATCTTGAGATCACAAGTAATGACTACATACCCTTAAGTAGTTCTCAGTCTTAGTCTAAGAGTAATTATGTTAACAAATGTTAAACTTTATATAATTGAAAAATTATTTGAGAGATAATCAGTATTAGAATCAGTACTATTAGAAGTCTTTTGTACTGGCCGACAGTAGAAATTTCGAAAAGTGTTAGAACTTTTCCAGTTAGCCCTCTCTAAGATTTCTTCCACAGGTCTATTCTCCACGAAACTTCTAGAAGCCACTGCTGATCTCACACTACCTGGTGATGCATCTATTCCAGCTTGTTTAAAAACATTTTTTATCCAACCAGCTATAATAGTACGAGTGGCTGGTCTAATCTTGCCTGTGATTGATATGAAAAGACTTGTCAAATTATCACCTTCAGAACGCCTGATCTCTGTCTTTCTAATTAAATTCGTAATATGTCTGACTGGGCATAGGTTCTCATTAGGATGTTGTTTTAATAACCATCCAGATTGTCTACTGTCTGCCTTATCTGTCTTTGAGCCAAATCTTGGCCACAATGTTACCTCATGCCTGTCATTATCCATGATAAGACTGTCCTTAGACAACTCTAAAAGTGTCAGGTCATGTATTCTTCGACCTGAAGCAAGTAATAAAATTACTGCAGTTCTTCGGGATATGTCGAACAAGGTATCTGACCTTGGGTTATTCTTGAGCCATCTAAACAGTATCTCGGTATCCCAGATAGGCGTCTTCTTTTCTGGCGGTTTAATTAATGATGTAGCGTTTAGGATTTGTTGTACAAAGAAATTTTTAGATATTTCTTCGCTTTTTGCTGTGTAAGTCGAAATTGCAGATTTATGTAGGAGTATTGTCCTATATGCAAGCTTATCCTTGATGCATAAGTTGGCCAAAAACCTAGCAACATCATTGCTCTGAGGACAACTAGGGTTGATACTGTTTTGCAAACACCATGCTATCCAACGCCTTATAGGCGATTTGTAAGTCGATAATGTTGAGCTTCTCCAACTCTTTTTTAGGAGTTCTCTTTCTTCAGGAGACCAGTGAGTTACCTGATTGGCCCACCCCCAATCTTCCATGCTAGAAGTTCCAATTTCTGTACTTGGGGAGGTGCTCTGCCTGTTGTTATGTCTATCAAGTTGGTGTGTAGCTCCCGTATTGGTACTGGATCCGTTAGAGCTCGTGCCTTGAGATCTGCTAGCCAAAAACACTGTGTCCAATGTGGCGCTATTACAATATAAGTCCCGGTTGCCGAGTTGAGATGGCGCAGGACTCGTGGAATGAGATTCGGCGGTGGGAATACCCAAGCCAGCTCGAAGTTCCAGGGTCGACTGAATGCGTCGTAAAACATTGCAGACCCATCTCTGGAGTCCCAAGTTACATAGGAGTCTACGACCGCGCTGCGTCTTGTAGCGAACAAGTCCACGTCTGGTCTGCCCCAGATTCTGAATACGGCCTCCGAGGCCGGGGGCAACAAGTGCCATTCCGGCACTGGTCGATTTCGGGATAGGCGGTCGGCAATGCTGTTGTACCTCCCCGGGAGGTAAGCCGCCGAGAGAGTGACGTTCAGGCGTTCGGTCAGGTTGAGAAGATTGGTCGTTAGGTTTAGTAGAGCTAAAGATCGCGTCCCTCCCTCGTTCCTGATGTAGGCCACGAGAGTTTTGTTGTCCGACTGAACTAAAATGTGTGCATTCTTTAGGGACATTTGATCCTGAATTATTGCACCGTATACTGCAAACAACTCCTTTACGTTTGAATGCCAAGACGTCTGATGCATTGTCCACTTGCCTGAGAGATACTTCTCGTTCAGATGAGCGCCCCAGCCTGTATCTGCAGCGTCTGTGGTCAAAAAATGGGTCACCTCCTTTTTGTGCAAGACCACTGAACTGTGGTCTATGGCGTTCCGCCACCAACGTAGTTCTCGCTGCACACAAGGAGGAAGATCTTTCCTTTGGGATCCTCTGAGTCGACTGAAATTTCTTAGAAACCTTTGTGTTCGTCGACAATGTAGACGCCCTCTCAGTGTTGTTAAGGTTGCGAAATTCAATAGACCCAGTAAGCGTTGACTCTCCCGAAGAGTGCAACGACCTTTCCGTAGAAGTTTTGTTAATGTTGTTTTTATTTTCGTCACCTTTTCTGCTGGTAACGCCATGGTCCTGTTCTTGGTGTTCCATAATAGACCTAGATATTCTAGTTCTTGAGAGGGTGCTAGGACTGACTTTTGGTAATTTATATACCAGCCTAGATTTTCCAGAATTTTTAAGGTCTCGGAGACCTGATTCTGTAATATTTCCTTGTTCTGACTGACTAGGATATAATCGTCTAAGTAGACTAGTAGCCTTATTCCCTGAGCACGTAAGATCTCTGCGATCCAGTTGGACAGAGTGGCAAAAGTTCGGGGGGCAGAAGACAGGCCAAACGGTAGTGCTGTTAATTGAAGCACCTGGTTGTCGTAACATACTCTTAGGAAACGACGATGGGGTTCTGTTATGGGTAAATGAAAATAAGCCTGGTGAAGATCTATCTTTGCCATCCAATCGTTCTCTTGTAAGAAGTCTGCGACATCTGTCTGAGATACTAACTGGAAAGGCTTGGTTGTTATATATCTGTTCAGTACCCTGAGGTCGAATATAGGGCGCATACCCCCATCCCGCTTCTTTACAAGAAACATCTTGGAAAGGAAACCAGAATTTAGCACTGTGGGAGTTTCCAAAATTCTCTGCTCCTTTAAGCTGTTTACTACAGCTGTCATCTCTGGGGACACTCTTGTGTTGAACTTTTTCAGTAAGTCTGGTGTTAAATATTGAAGTGGGGGTCTTGCTTTGAAGGGTAAACGGCCATTGGTAACTAAATTTATAATGAAGTGGCTTGCTCCAAGTTTCTTCCATGCCTCGGCATGGTGCTGTAAGCACCCCCCCTGGAAAGCTTGCCCCTTTTGAAAATAGTCATATTTGTTTTGTATTCTGCTCGGATTTTCTATTTTTGGACTGATTCCTACGAAAAATATTCCGTTTATGGGGAGTCTGAAAGCTCTCTTGTTTTAACTGCTTGTTATCAAATCTTGTTCTTTTATAATAGGAGCTCTGTCCTCTCTTCTCAGATCTGTTTACAAGAGCACGGTTAGCTCTATTTTCTTTAATGTAATCTGGTTTGCTTAACCAAGATTGAGTTCCCCCCAAAGATCTAATCACAGGCTGTAAAGCCTCTTGACCAAACAAATACTCATTACTTGGAGGAATCCCTCTCAAAGTCACCTTTAAATTAGGATTATTAACCTCCTTAATAATCCTTTCTCTTCTTATCTCAATTGACTCTGCCCTTCTACCACATATAATCTGCATGATATTCTCCGAACATTTATGCAAAGGGGAACCAGGTCCCAGTAAACAAGTAATTTTTTCAAAGAGAGAATTTGGGTTTAATTCCTTTTGGTTTACCACGGCCCAGTTTAATAATTCTTGCAATCCCTGTTTTAACAATTCTTGTTGTTCTAATTCTGCATTGGTCAAACCAGCTAGCACACCCTCTGCAGAAGCTAAGAAATCCTTAGTCTTATTTAGATGACAAAATTCCTCATTGACTTTCAACGGCACGAAGCCTGGAGCCGCTGTAAATGACTGTAAGGTGGACTTGTATCGCAATCCTTTCCATGCTTGCGAATCAAAATATTGTAGATTCATTAACCTCTCTAACCTTTCTTTCTTAGCAGGAGGCACAACCTTTCTCTCGTCAAAATCTGTGTTTAATTCGCCTAAATTAAACTTATTGGAATTACATGGGTTAATAAGAAAAACTGACTGTTCGGTTCCCCTACTGGGCCCAGGAAGGGTTAGGGTATCAGAAATCTGATTCTGATTCATGAGAGGTAAAGTCTGTTGTAAAAAACCAGAAATGTACCCTACCTGATTTATCAAACTTTCAATACGAGGATCAGTAATAATCTTGTGTCTGTACTTACGACGCTTGTTCGGAGGTGGTGAGGCAAAACCCTCCTCATCTTCCGAAGATGAGGACGAGTTGCAGTCATCACCAGATGATACCGGTGGGCATGGGCGTCGAGTCGACTGCTCCCCATCCGAAGCAGCAACGATCGAACTACCCGGTTCACCCACGCTCTTGTCCTTACCGTCAACATTAATCACAGATTGAGCACTCATACTCTCTCACTATCGATAAAATCACTAAAAACTTATTTAATATGATATTAATCACAATGTGAAAAATTTTGCGTGTTTTCGCGGCAAAATTGATGAACGCTATGACAGTTACGTTGACTTTGACAACTGCGCTCCAGTTCTGTGAGTACTGACGCGCTCTGCTGAGAGTGAAAGAGACAGGTAACATGAGGAGGAGCAAGTAAGCAATACCTTTGCGTGACCCTTAGGCTTAAGATTGATGGATGCCTCTTCAACAATGCTGTGTGTTCGAAGCACAGATAATAACATTAACCGAATGTAGACTCGACACCGCCAAACCCATACCACAAATACAAAACTATCTATCCTATCAAACTGCCAATCACCTAAACAAAGCCGATGGAGTTGTTGTCTATGTTAAAAATACTCATAAGACTTCAGTACAAGAAGTAAAATTGACACATGCGTCCTGCCTTCAAATTAACATTCACCCTGACCTAACTATCCTGGCTATCTACCGGTCGCCTTCAAAACCAAAAGCTGACGAATTTATAAATTCATTAAATGATCACTTAACCAGTATTGCGTCGAGTAAAAATATAATAGTCACAGGAGACATAAATATAAATTTGATTTATAATGAGGCCGAACATTCTTATGATCGTTCAAACAGGCTAACATATCTAAACATGCTTGCGATGCACGGCCTACTTTCCGGGCATTCACTACCCACTAGAGGCAAAAATTGCTTAGACCACTTCATGGTTAAACTTGACCCCACAAACACTACTGCGACGGTAGCTGTACTAAATACGACTGTAACAGATCATTTTATGATTTTCTTAAAATTGACAACCAAAAAAGTTATACGTAAAATCCCTAAAACTAAAACAATGATTAACTTCGATAAAGCATTAGAAAACCTAGCTGAAAGTAATTTACATCATTTGTTAAATTTTACCGACCCTAATACAATCTGTGACCGACTAATACTTGCAATACAATCTTGTTTAAAAAATAACACCATAACGACAGTAATTCCGCAAAAATGTAGATTATTAAAACCATGGATGACAATTGGATTACTGCGGTGCATACGTAACCGCAATGCCATGCAACTTAAATTAAAGTCTGAACCTCATAACGAAATACTAAAGATTACCTTTAGAAGATACAGAAACTATTGTAATTGTATTATTAAAAAACAAAAACGTAAACACGACCGGGACCAATTATCTAAAGCGCATAAAAATCCCAAAAAAATGTGGGAAACTATAAATAACATTACTCACCGAAAGCCAAGCAAAACGCCCAATACGGATCTATTAGAGCTTAAGGCTACTCCAAAAGAGTCAGCTGACACTGTGAATAAATATTTTTCTAACATAGGTAAAATTCTCGCGAACGAAATAATTACCAACTCCACCACAGGATACCCTCAAAACCATAGTACTGCGTCACCCAACGTTCAACCTCTCTCATCATTTGTACTTTTAAACGCTGACCAGGATGAAGTTCACCGCATTCTAATGTCCCTGAAATCGGATAGTGCCCCGGGCTGGGACGGCATAACTGTCAACTTCCTGAAGACCGCTCATGCTGTTGTCGTCCCAATTATAACCCACTTAGCGAACCTGTGCTTTGAACACGCTACTTACCCGAACGCCTTAAAACTAGCTCTTATAACACCAGTGCATAAAAGTGGAGACAAAGCTCATCCGTCGAACTATAGGCCTATATCTGTACTGCCATCAATATCTAAAGTACTGGAAAGGTTAATAAATTCACGTCTCTTATCTTATCTGAACATAAACAACTTACTATCCCCATCGCAGTACGGTTTTAGACAAAAAATTTCAACGGAGGATGCAGTATTGGCGCTTGCCTCCGCTGTAGCCAGTCAAGTGGACAGCGGAGGAAAGTGCCTTGCTGTCTTCTTAGATCTCCAAAAGGCTTTCGACACAGTTTCTGTCTCTACACTGCTTGATAGGCTGGAATCAATTGGAGTGAGAGGTGTTCCTCACGCCCTGTTTAAAGACTACTTGAGTGAACGCAAACAAAAGGTTAAGATCGGCAATACCATTAGCTCTGAAGAGGTCGTCCAATTCGGAGTTGGTCAGGGTAGTGTGCTCGGACCGACATTGTTCCTTATATACATAAATACCTTGTGCAGCATGAGACTTGTGGATGGACATATTCTATCATACGCAGATGACACTGCCATAGTGTTCAGTGGTGATACCTGGGACAATGTCCGGATAACAGCCGAGCGTGGACTGGCACAGGTAACGGCCTGGCTTGACCTTAACCTTTTAACCCTAAATAGTACCAAAACCAACTTCATCTGCTTCACAAAGTACAACACCTCTCAACCCTCTCCAGTATTCAAAATTAAGATTCATAAATGCAATTTCCCTGTTAACACAATCTGTTCTTGCACAGAAATTACTAGAGTTCAATCTACCAAATACCTGGGCATTTTGGTTGATCAACGTTTATCCTGGCATAACCACACTGAACTAATAATGAAGCGTGTACGGAAGCTAATCTGGACTTTCAAAACATTACGTCATGTCATCTCGAAAAAACACCTAATACAGATTTACATTTCACTGGCTCAGTCCGTCCTGGCTTATTGCCTTCCCGTCTGGGGAGGCGCCACCAAAATCAAATTTCTAGATCTCGAGAGGGCTCAGAGGTCCCTACTAAAAGTTATGCTTTTTAAACCCTTCCGCTTTTCAACCGAGAACCTTTACCATATTTCAGATGTCCTATCCGTTAGAAAGCTTTACATAATTAATATAATTCTGACAAAGCACAAAACTCTATCGTTCAACCCACAGAAGACCAAAGGCAGAAGGAAAGACACGGTTGCTCCAAATGTATCAGTAAAGTCTACATTCGCAAAAAGACAATACCCTAGGCAATCATCCAATTTATACAATCTTCTTAATAAAGAACTTGACATATACCCACTAACTTACCGCAAATGCAAAAACACTTTGTCTAAATGGATTAAGTCAAAAACCTATGACGAAGTGGAAAATATGGTGCAATCAATGAGACTGTAATATAAATTATGCTTTGAGTAACTCTAACTGTAATTATAAGGTGCGGGTGCATGCCCTAATCTCAATCCCTGGCTCACACACTAACTCTCACCACTACTACACACACACACACTACTCACATATACACTCACTTACACACATAACACACATCATAGCGCGTTAGTTATTTTCATTAAAAATACCGTTCTATTCATTACCTTTTTAATTTTTATTTGTATAACTTCAAATTTTATATAACAATTACAAAACCTGGGGAAGGGCGGAGCATCCTAAAACAAGCATACTATTTGCTTAATTGGATTCTCCCAATTGTAACTAGCTTAAGTTATTTATGATGAAGCAATAAACATTTTTTATTTTTATTTTATTTAACCTTGGCCATAATTCCGGCAAAACCTTACTCCATCGGCCATTTCCAATCTGGCTGGTTCATACTCTCCATAGCTGGAACAAAAGTTCGCCATTAAAGAATTCTGATGAAGAAAAGCAATTATTTATCCTGAACTATCCCGCAACAGCAATGGACAGACGTGTTTAGAAAAGGGAGATTCAGACCTTTATCTAGTAGTAGGATATTGAATGGTCTAAATGCCAGACCCCCGGAATTCAGGGTACTATTTAGAACCATTAATGAGCCAGTCTGACCAGAAGACCAATGATAGAAAACAAATGAATACCAACTGTAACTATGTAGTGACGCGCCCCAGTTAAACCTTGTTTCAACTGTCAGTGTCACTGTTATGTCATTGTCAATAATGTCAATTTAAGGAACCCGGGGCCTCGAGTACCCAATGGCGGTTAAGCGTTTTTTATTGCCGGGTCCCGCAGCACCCGCTGGCGTTTTAGTGGATATTCAATACAAAATTGAACCCCATAAACACTAACCTTTAAAAGCAAAGTTCAACAATCATAACCGAAAAAAATAATGACTTGCACTTGACCTTTGCCTACAAAAGGTTTGACGTCACGGGCCACAAATAGCCACAGACCACAGAGTACAATAGACCGGACGCGGTTCCGTATCACAAGCCTGCTATACTCCAGAGCTCTTTTGTTGCACATCCACTGACCCACTTGCAGCGCTACACCTATTATGCAATAGTTGGTATTATGCACTTGGGTTTGTAGATGTTGCAACTCGTTCTTTCTTCTCTGAGAGAGATTTTACTAAACCGCACTGGCCGGCTCGGTGGATTACAGCCCAATCCCTGTCAGAGAGAGGCCTTTGTCCCAGCTATGGGTTTTAGGTTAATTATGACAGAGTTTTTAAAGTTTTGTTTGGTGATGAAGTTCTTACAACAAATCTATCAATCTATCTCTACATATTATAAAACAAAGTCTGTTCGCGATAAACTCAAAAACTACTGCACCGATTTTTATGCTGCCAATGGATTGAGTGGTTCTCGAGGAAGATTTTAGTATATAATTTGTCAAGTTTTTGTTGCGGGAACGGGATCAAAATTTCACGATTACTTTTGGTTGCGATAGCCGACATCCACGCGGACGAAGCCGCGGGCATCACCTAATATTTAATGAGGACTGGTAGGGAATAGAAAGAAAGATAAAACTCACAGTAGTGACCCCACATTTTCTGTCTGTTATTCAGGCAAGAGCCATAAATAAGTACGGCCTTTACAATAATAAATCACATGCATCGTGAAGAAACCAGCATGACTGAGAGATAGAGATATTTCCTGACGGCATGTAGAGACAAGTCAGAGGCCCATGGGTGAATGGGCCGCATAAAAACTCTGACACCAGGTTAGGCACTAATCACACGACAAAGAATAATAAAACATGGAAATTCATAGAATGAACAATTTATTTTATCCGGGTTTTGTTGCCATTCAAGCCATATCGTTGACTAGCATTTAATTGCTATATCACCTCAAACTCATTAAAATACAAAACAACGCCGAAGGATGCAGAATTGCGCACACGCATATCACCGGAAGTCTCGGTATTCGTCGCAGTCGGATCCAGGGATCCTGCTGGTTTCGCGGTAAAGTCTTGTCATTGTTGTGCTTAAAGAAAAACAATTTCATCATAGTCTTTTCCTTTTAAAATTACAGGTCCGCTACTAGTGTTTGATTACTTGAACATTAAATTTTGAAACCGCTATCGTTTTATGATAGTTTTGATGGATTTACTACAGTTGTATACCTACGGATGATGTGGCTTTTATTTCGTTAATATAGTGTCTGTCTTTATTTCAAATTTAGCGACGCCGACGGTCTGTAGAAAGCCCAAGTCACAGAATGGCCGATCACTGACACCGTTGTTGATTTTGACAGTTTTTATCATATTCTCTTAATTGACATACGTCATTAATTCATTTTAGTTTTCCGATGGCACTAGTTTTAGTGTTTTTTAACCATTTTTGTTTTAAATACTCTGTACTAAATGTCGTTTACCGTACCTCCATCACTTAGGTACAGACGCCAGCAAATCAAGCTTCTCAAACTGTCAAATTTTCCCAATCAACCTTGAACTTAATGCTTCAGCGATAATGTTGAAAATCTATTAAAGAAAGGCACATTGTAGTAGCTTGATGTGCTGGCGTCAGTAGGTACATATGTATAATATTTCCCAATAACACTAATTATAAATTCCAACATTGCTTCATGATAGAAACTCATTCAGGGCAGGAATAATAAAACAGATGTTATGGATGGATGTAAAATAAATGGTTATACCTTGTAATAAAATAATTACAAGCAACCCGATAGACTGGCTTGTCCATTAGCGATATTTACTTATTTATCTATGTATTCAGTGCTCTATGTATGTAAATAACGAGTAAAGCGGTACTATCTTTAGGTACACGACCAATCATGCTATAAAAATAAAAAAATACAGTTTATTGCGCATCTCTCATTGTATGTACCTACGGGAAATCTATACAAAGGAAGGCCACGTTATTCTGGAAATGTATAGCTTGATATACCGCCGTATGTACCTGTCTATTTTGACATTAAGGTATATCTAATAACTGTCATCATCTGCCTAGCCTTTTCCCAGCTATGCTGGGGTCGGTTTCCAGTCTAACCATGATGCAGCTGAATACCAGTATTTTACGTGAAGCGACTGCCTATCTGACCTCCACAACTCAGTTAGTACGCACGACGGGTGATCAAGCTATACAAAACCAGTTTATGCGGATGTCTCATTGTACAGAAAATATAATATACAAAGCGAGGCCACGTTATACTGGAAATGTAAAGCTTGATGTGCCGCCGTGTGTAACTACTGGGTAATACGATACCGCTTGGTAAGACTGGTTGTCAGACTTTTTGGGCCACTGACTACCTGTAACGACTGTCAGAGATCTACAGCCGGGACCAACGGCTTAGCGTGCTTTCCGAGTAGGTATATCTAATAACAGTGCAGGAAGTAAATTAACGTTTTAATTTGGCATTTTCATTCTAATTGCGGCTTTACTAGCTTTAAAAATAATAAAAGTTATGTCATTTTCATCTATTTATTTACGATGAATATTATCGGTGTGATGTGTAGTGTGGGATTATCTTGCTGTCATAACAGATTTTTTTTAGGCTGTGTGTTCCTTTTGGCTTCGTGCAGGACCAATTTAGTTAAATGTGCGTCTTATTTTTAACTTTTTTTTACGTTCACTTTTTTATATAATTTTGTTTTATCCTATGCGAGACAAATTCATACTTTTTCTTTCTTTATTAATGTAGCGGTACTGAAATGTACCAAAGGCAGCATAACGCTACAAAATAGTACATTATGATATAAGTGCGGTAAGTTGAAAACTACAGCCGAGGTGATATTGCTACAAGAAAGCAGAGGCTGTAATCATCAAAGCGCACGTATGTCATACGACGTTTTATAACATATTTGCGAGGAAATAAATAAAACTCGGACTTGCATAAACGAAATTTTGATACACTTGTAAGTATCTATCGGTCGATTTTTCGGGCAAGAGGCTTAGAGTAGCCTTTTTCGCTGCCTCTGAGTCTTCAGGCGGTGTCGAATTAATAAATTCATAATTACTTGACGACATTTTCAAATAAAAAACAATATAGCGAAAAGAAAAAGCGCGCGGAATAATTTTTACTCGTTCACAAATTAGCGTAGCGAGGCGCGCACAAAAAACAGCCAGTATTACTAATACAGCAAATTAATATTTTTGTGTTTTTGTTACAGATAAATGGTTGTAATTTATTGTCAAAATTAATTCAATTAAAGAAATAATTGTTTGTTTATTATATTTTATCTCCCAAACTTAATTTTATTCATAAAATGTTGACTACCTTTCTGACATAAAAACTCTTTGATAAGATTTAAAAAAGTACCGTTAGTTTTTGACGGAGCATCTTAAAACCGTGCGTTTTACATTACATTACCGGACAAGTACGTAATGAGATACAATACGATATTGAAATTGGTGAAATAAGAGACCCTTTACGAGCAAATGTGTTATAAAAAAATTTTATCAAACATTGTCAACTAAAATACTTCTATAAAAACGTTAAAAAAAAATGAAAAAAACATAACCAAACTCTTTTACTCCTGCGCTTAAAAAAAACCGTTATCACAACCACAACATTCACGGTTGAATAATTAAAGACGAAAATGCAGAAATTAAGAAATTTTAACGAGGAGTTTTAGGCCAAACCCGTCATAAGTAGGGTAAACATTAGTATGGTCGTAAAGTTCGTCTGTACTGTTATACACCTCATAAACTGACAGACATTAAAATATTATCTCAAAACTGCAAAATCCACGTGTTTCACAGTTTATCTCAAAATAACTGAGTTTAACTTTTATGCTGAGTGGCACCATTAAAAACGAGATTATTATCGCCTCTTCCAAAGCGACGAAAGGTATATATTTTTTTGAGCAACTATCTCTCTCGATGGACCAATAAATAAGATTCGAAAACTTTTTGATAATTTTTAGGGTTCCGTATTTCGTCCTGTGTCGGCAAACCTCATACAACCATGGTAAAAAACAAAGTTATTGACACAAATAATATAATACTGAGTTCGCCGAAAGCAAGAGGAAAAACCCAACTTTTCACTTTAATCTCAGTTTAAAGTACAAAACCTAGCCTTAAAGTAGGTGCTAATGTACATTCAACAAATAAAATAAGTACCCAGATTCGAAGATATAGTTGAAGTTTTCTTAGGAACCGATCGATGTTTTCGAATGAAATTAAATAAAATGAAATTAAACAATCAACTTCTTTTTTTTTTTTTAACTAAGTTTTATTTGAAGACGTGCACTATATCTGACGGCCATGGTTACGACCATGGTTATTTCGTTTAACGTACATTCATAATATAGGCAGGTCATATAGGTATTTCAAGATAATATATGCTCACAGTATGCGGTTATACAATGGCTCGACTAACCTAAATTCGTTTCTCGTAACTTAGCATTATAATCCACATAATGATAGGCTTGCCACACAAATTCTAATATACCAACAACAGCGACATGGGCACAGAATACTTATCATGGGTTTACTATGGTGAAACACTGTGTTGTGAATCTTATCTTTTTCTGACTTTATGAAGTGAAATCTTCTTTAGGCGCGTTGGCCATTTTTGAGATGGGGAAAAACAATTGAATTCGCGACACCGTTAAACGACCTCTTTTTCGTTGCAGAGTTAGCTGTATTGCTACATATTACAAACCCAAAAAAATACAGTGTATAGTCAAATTTATAAGTAAAAGACTTATGAAAAAATATTCTCTAAAAATAAACTAGAATCTTGAAAAAAAAATGGTAGGGAAAAATAAAGGACCTTCCATTCTTCTTCTTGTGCAGTTTTCTCCGGGTGTTTCCGTTTTCATCCCAAGTTTTCATCCCACGAATATTTTATTCCGTTTTCTACCCAAATCTTAGTCCGTGTTCTACCCACAATCATAATAATAGTTGTTTTTTCCGTATTCTACCTAAAATATATTCCGGTTTCTACCCACTGCAGTTTATAATTGTTTTTTTGTACAGACAGAAAAATAATCTTAAACTATTTAAACTTTGTATACTTATAATTTGATGAATAGGTACTTATTTACGACGTCACTTCCTTGGCACAGACGCGCATACACACACACACAGGCACAGACACTATGTCTATTTCATTCAGCCGGAGAGGGAGTGAAAGAGAAAGCAATATTTCTAAAGAATATTGCTAATCTGTTATACCCTTTGTTTCTCTTATCTGTTAGTTAGTCGTAAGTGATCGACAGGAGCATAGTTGCTGTGAAAGTGATATTAAAGCAGTTAAAATGCAAAATCCAGGTCCAAGTACCAGTAAAAACATTGATTCCGAAGTTTATTTTACCCTGTCAAAAAGAAACAAGCCAGTGTTAGTGTGTGGTGGTAGAGAATTCCATAAAAAAAGAGTGAATAAGGACAATTCCATAATATGGCGATGTGCGAAAGCGCCTTCTTGCTTTGGCATTATAAAAACAATGGACAGTGAAATTATTAATAGAAGTGGACACAATAGTAATTGCCATGCTAATTATAACAAACTTTTAATTAAAAACTCTATGAAGAAAATAAAAGAACAAGTCAAATCTGCCGATGGTCGCCCTATTCAACAGATCTACGAAGATGAAGTTTAATTAATAAAAGAACAAGGGTTAGATTTAGTAGAAGAAATCCCCAAGTTCTCAAGTGTGAAAACAGCATTTTTCGATGCCCGAAACAGAAGTCAAAATGTTTCTAAATTAGTATTTCAGAACAAAAGTGAAGTAGAAATACCGAACACCTTCAAAGATTTTTTACTGTTTGATTACGAAGATAGCAATAATAGAATAATTGCGTTCGCTACACATGAAGCTAGAGATCGAATGAGTAAACTTGCAATGTTTTTTGGAGACGGAACATTTAAATGTTGCATACGACCATTTATGCAGCTATATGTCATTCATGGTGACATGGGCAGCACAGACACTACAACAGGTATCACACCACTTGTTTACTGTCTTCTTTTAAACAAAAAGAAATCAACATATGTAACACTCTTCCAACTTATCAAATCGCAAATATCAACCTGGAAACCTTTAGAGTTTCTGACAGATTTTGAGCCGGCAGCCATAAACGCTTTAAAAATTGTTTCGCCAGAAACGAAGACAAGAGCTTGTTATTTTCACTTTTGTCAATCAATACACAAAAAAGCCAAAAAGCTTGATCTAACAAAAAAAAACTATTTGAAAAAACATGTGGGTTTAATACTTACGTTACCTTTAATACCTCAGGAAATGATTGATGATGCCTTCCTATATATTATGGAAGACTGTCCCACCTTAAACAATATTGTTAAATTTAATGACTATGTTGTCCAAACATATATGAATGGTGGTAAATATCCCCCAACATTGTGGTCCGCAAATAATAGAAGACACCGAACTACAAATGCACTAGAAAGCTGGCATGCAACCCTAAACCGCTATGTGGCAAAAAAGAAGACTCTCAATATGCTCCAATTCCTCACAATTATAAATAAAGATGCCAAGTTACAAAACACGCGTTTTACTGGACAAGTTTCATCATCAAGGCCACGTAACAATGATGTTTTGGAGAGAGAGAAAATAATTAATTCAGCATTAAGTGATCTTTCTTGTGGTAAAATTAGCATCGGACACTGTCTGGAGAAATTAGTACCATTTACTTTTTAATTTATTGTAACTTTGTATACTTATAATTTGATGAATAGGTACTTATTTACGACGTCACTTCCTTGGCACAGACGCGCATACACACACACACAGGCACAGACACTATGTCTATTTCATTCAGCCGGAGAGGGAGTGAAAGAGAAAGCAATATTTCTAAAGAATATTGCTAATCTGTTATACCCTTTGTTTCTCTTATCTGTTAGTTAGTCGTAAGTGATCGACAGGAGCATAGTTGCTGTGAAAGTGATATTAAAGCAGTTAAAATGCAAAATCCAGGTCCAAGTACCAGTAAAAACATTGATTCCGAAGTTTATTTTACCCTGTCAAAAAGAAACAAGCCAGTGTTAGTGTGTGGTGGTAGAGAATTCCATAAAAAAAGAGTGAATAAGGACAATTCCATAATATGGCGATGTGCGAAAGCGCCTTCTTGCTTTGGCATTATAAAAACAATGGACAGTGAAATTATTAATAGAAGTGGACACAATAGTAATTGCCATGCTAATTATAACAAACTTTTAATTAAAAACTCTATGAAGAAAATAAAAGAACAAGTCAAATCTGCCGATGGTCGCCCTATTCAACAGATCTACGAAGATGAAGTTTAATTAATAAAAGAACAAGGGTTAGATTTAGTAGAAGAAATCCCCAAGTTCTCAAGTGTGAAAACAGCATTTTTCGATGCCCGAAACAGAAGTCAAAATGTTTCTAAATTAGTATTTCAGAACAAAAGTGAAGTAGAAATACCGAACACCTTCAAAGATTTTTTACTGTTTGATTACGAAGATAGCAATAATAGAATAATTGCGTTCGCTACACATGAAGCTAGAGATCGAATGAGTAAACTTGCAATGTTTTTTGGAGACGGAACATTTAAATGTTGCATACGACCATTTATGCAGCTATATGTCATTCATGGTGACATGGGCAGCACAGACACTACAACAGGTATCACACCACTTGTTTACTGTCTTCTTTTAAACAAAAAGAAATCAACATATGTAACACTCTTCCAACTTATCAAATCGCAAATATCAACCTGGAAACCTTTAGAGTTTCTGACAGATTTTGAGCCGGCAGCCATAAACGCTTTAAAAATTGTTTCGCCAGAAACGAAGACAAGAGCTTGTTATTTTCACTTTTGTCAATCAATACACAAAAAAGCCAAAAAGCTTGATCTAACAAAAAAAAACTATTTGAAAAAACATGTGGGTTTAATACTTACGTTACCTTTAATACCTCAGGAAATGATTGATGATGCCTTCCTATATATTATGGAAGACTGTCCCACCTTAAACAATATTGTTAAATTTAATGACTATGTTGTCCAAACATATATGAATGGTGGTAAATATCCCCCAACATTGTGGTCCGCAAATAATAGAAGACACCGAACTACAAATGCACTAGAAAGCTGGCATGCAACCCTAAACCGCTATGTGGCAAAAAAGAAGACTCTCAATATGCTCCAATTCCTCACAATTATAAATAAAGATGCCAAGTTACAAAACACGCGTTTTACTGGACAAGTTTCATCATCAAGGCCACGTAACAATGATGTTTTGGAGAGAGAGAAAATAATTAATTCAGCATTAAGTGATCTTTCTTGTGGTAAAATTAGCATCGGACACTGTCTGGAGAAATTAGTACCATTTACTTTTTAATTTATTGTAAATTATTTGATAATTTTCATATGTAAATCATAAAGCTATAATTTAAATCTGTGATTTTATATGCACAATTTGGTAATAGTTACGATCTGTGATTTTTAGATGTATAATTTGTAATAGTTACGATCTGTGAATTTTAGATGTATAATTTGTAATAGTTACGGTCTGTGATTTTTAAATACATAAGTAATTGGTAATAGTTACGATCAGTGATTTTTAGATGTATATGTAATTGGTAATAGTTACAATCTGTTATTTTTTTAGAAGTAGAATTTATTGATAATAGTCTGTGATTTTTTAGATGTAGGGTTAATAATACTTACGATCTGTGATTTTTTTAGACGTAGAATTGATAATAATTACCATTTGTGATTTTTTAGATGTAGGATGAATAATACTTACAATCTGTGATTTTTTTAGACGTAGAATTGATAATAATTACCATTTGTGATTTTTTAGATGTAGGATGAATAATACTTACAATCTGTGATTTTTTTAGACGTAGAATTGATAATAATTACCATTTGTGATTTTTTAGATGTAGGATGAATAATACTTACAATCTGTGATTTTTTTAAAATGTAGAATTGATAATAATTACCATTTGTGATTTTTTAGATGTAGGATGAATAATACTTACAATCTGTGATTTTTTTTAAATGTAGAATTGATAATAGTACGAATCTGTGATTTTCTAGATATCAATATTCTAAAGACTTAGTTGTGTTAATTATGAATAAAGATTTTTCTAACAAAGTTTGTTTGTCTGCTAACGTTACTTACATAAGTTACTAAACAGTTATGTACTATGCCGTGGGTTGAAAACGGAGTCCATTTTTGTTGCGGGTTGAAAGCGGAATAATTATTATTATTTTTAACTCCTGGGATGAAAACGTGGGATGAAAACGGAAACACCCTTTTCTCCGGGCAATCTGTCACAAACGCTTCTAAGTCGTCACACCCGCGTTCTCTAGGCCTCCCTCGGCGACGATGCCCGTCTTCTAGCACCCATTGCGTAACGACTCTAGCCCATCGATCCTGATGCATTAAAATAAATAAATAAAATAAAAAAGCCTTTTATTTCATGCAGTAATAGTTAAAATGTACATAGATTTAAAGTTGACCTATGCTAACACAAATTTGATTTGATTATGATTTCATGGTAAATTATTTAATTTAATTAACAAAATGTTGGTAGTAGGTAATATATATAGTTTATTTAATGTTATTATAGATATGCAAGTTAAATTTTTAATTTTACATATTGTATGGATTATAAATATCTGAAGTAAATAAATAATAAAATAATAAATTAAAAAGACATGCATGCATGAACCCCTCAGGTAGTGAGGATAAAGGCCTCCTCCAGAGAGCCCCAACGGTCTCGGTCTTTGGCTTCTGTCAGCCAGTTTTTCCCCGCAACTCGTGCGATGTCGTCTGTCCATCTAGTTACAGGTCTTCCTCTTTTTCGAGTGCCTATCGGACCTGGCCATGACGTCATGCGAATTGTCGATCGTTCGTCTTTCACTCCTGTTTTTTGCCTGATGGTAATGTGTCGAATTTTCTGACATTTCCTGATTTTTGTGACACTTCTCTACATACTTCGCTGGCAGGACATGATTTTATTTTTGACTCTCCACGTGAACTTCCACGTTTGACAGGACTCTACTGGTGTGTTGTGCAGGCATATTGAGTTTTGTGCGGCATTTGTCATAAGTTTTGTTTTGTTCAGATTAATTTCCAGTCCTACCTCTCTGTTGCATTAAAAATGCGAAATTGCTTTAACGTAAAACTACATTACATCTCTTTTTTAGTACTTATCACCTTTCGCAGGTATGCTGCAAGACAGTTCTTTAGAAATAAGCAATTAAGCATCACCAGTGTAGCTATTGTTCTGTATCTTTCTTCTTTTCTGTATTTAGTGTGATAGATTGTTAAATAAAATAAATAAAAAACACTGAACGGATTTTTCGTGGTGGATCCACAGAATCTGGTTTTGAATTGACAAACTGTAATTTCTACGAATTACTTTTTCTGCTAAAACATTCACTAAGACTGTGACTGAAACATTGACAGACTAACACTGAGATTAACAGCAGTTTAAAGTCGTTTTTCAGCCATAATTGTTATTAACGAATGTGTCATAGTTAGATGAACAAAAATATTACAGTTTTGTGACTGAGCCGTTTTAGACCCTTTAGATATATTTGTATGTAGAGCCAATTCTACATTGATTTTACTTATTACGTCGATATTTTAGTTTCATTGTACTCTTGATAAATTGATTATTTTTTTAAGCCTTTCTATCTGGATTAGATTGCTAGTTCCAGCCATAAAACCAACATAATTTCCATAATTCACTTCATTTTAATACTTGATAAGAGGATTTGAATAGCCCATAAAAATAATTCAATAAATGAGTAATAAGTAAATTTACGATTTTTTTAATGGGTTCCGTTACATAAGGTACATTTACACGTGTTTTTTTTATATAAAAATAGTAATTATTTTTAAACAATTTTGTTTTATATCGCTTAAAATAGATTCTTCATATTTAAAAAAAAACCTAAAAACATAAAATTATCCACTACCCGTGGCTTTGTTTATATTATTATCAAGATTGGAAAACACATAACATAAAAAACTGAACTGTTAGAGATTATAATCACTGAAAGGTTAGGCAGAGTGCACATACCCAGACTCTGCGTTGTCACTGAGAAATTTCTGCAAGAAAACCCGATAAAGTGGTCCAAATTAGTCAGCCACCAAGATGCAAGGTGGCTTTAGAGCAACCGACGTGCTTTGACGGTCCTTGACGGTCCTTGACTTACCAAACAATTCCCACTCAAGGAGACGGGTAATTTCGTTTTACCCAGTAGTTGTGGAGGTCAGATAGGCAGTCGCTCCATGTAAAATACTGGTATTCAGCTGCAGCCGGTTAGACTGGAAGCCCACCCCAGCATAGTTGAGAAGGTTGGGCAGGTGATGATGAGCTGTTTGCTAGTGTATTAGATTACAATTCCGAATCAAAAACTTAATTGTGCCTTTTTTTTACGGATGGGAAATCATCAAATGACTTCTCCCGCTCTGGGCAGAGCGGAAGGGAGTGTCAGACTTGTACTGACTAAAACCCATCCATGTTCCTTCCTTGCCCTTTGTGTTCCAGGGCCTCTCTTTCGAACAGCCCGCAACACTTTAATTGTGCCTCAAATGAAATATCATCCATGCCTAGGCGCAAAAGGCTACACAAATATTATTTTGTCATGATGTAAGATTGAACCTTTGACCGTGAGCTCAAAAACCAGACGTCAAATTGTTTAGACGTTAGAGAGTTATTTATCTTCGTGTCATAATGCCAAACGACACATTATGTAAATTAGTAGGTAATATTGAGGAATTTCAAAGATAAAATATTGTGAAGTTGAGCCATCAAAACGTTTATGTATTTATTTAATACCTATTATATAATCACTAGCTTTTGCCCACGGCTTCGCTCGCGATAATTTAGAATTTGACAATCAATCCGGGTTGTACTCTGTGTGTAATAACATATTACAATCATGATTCGAAAGACACGTGGCGCTCTCTATTGTCATAAGAACGTTATTGTTGTTTTCTCAGGAACAGTACTTTATTCGGGATTAAAGGTACCTTACGTCCGTTTATGTACACCTGACAGCGTATGTACAAAATTTCAGGATGATCGACTGATTATTATAATTTATTATATAATTTTTTTTTAAGTAAGTTTGTTTGTTTATTACCTTTTCACGCCTAAACCACTGAACTGGTCATCTTGAAATTTTGCATATACATTTTCAGGTGTACAGACACGGACATAACCCACCTTTCATCCCGAGAAAAAGTACTGTTCCCGAGGAAAATAACAACAATGTTTTTATGATAATAGATGGCCCCACGTGTCTTTCAAATCATCATTGAATTATATTATTACAAGGAGAGTACAGCCCGAATTGATCGTCAAATTCTAAATTAACGCGAGCTAAGCCGCGGGCAAAAGCTATTACTTATACCATAATCTTTTTTTTTTTAATTTACTAAACAATGATTTCAAATCAGTTACGTTAGGGTACGCGAAATAACCAACCAACTGAAATCACATATAAAATGACTGCAATTATTTACCTAGCACACAAACTAGAAACACGCCTAGTTGACAATGTTACTCAAACACTACAATTACGTGAACACAGTAAAACATAATTACTTTATGTAAACAACACTACATTTTTTTACAATTAAAAGCTCTGTTTAAATTAGCCACATGGCGTGTAGCCTTGTTTAAACGAGAGTGTAACAGGAAGACGTTACTGACATGACACAGACGAATTAGGAGCAATGCAGTACCTATTAGTATAATTAGGGCAGTAGACACTTAATTACGCAAATACCGTACAGATAATTTATAGGGGCATGAGTGAGAGATGACTGCGAGGAGCTCGTGGCTAAGTAATAACTGCCGCTCGGGTCGATCTTTAGGTTAAGCCGTGCTTGCCTAGCTTGGTCTGTGGATGGGTGACCACCCATTACATACCGAGTTTCCTCCGTGCCTCGGAAAGCACGTTAAGCCGTTGGTCCCGGCTGTCATTTGTAGATCTTTGACAGTCGTTACAGGTAGTCAGTGGCCCAAAAAGCCTGACAACCAGTCTTATCAAGGGGTATCGTATTGCCCAGTACTAACTGGGTTGTGGAGGTCAGATAGGCAGTCGCTCCATGTAAAATATTGGTATTCAGCTGCATCCGGTTAGACTGGAAGCCGACCCCAACATAGTTGGGAGAAGGCAAAGCAGATGATGATATCCATAGGCTTCACAGCCTGTCTGTCACGGACTATGACTCAAAACTATCTATGTCCTGTCGACAACGCATTAGGAGTCGGGGTATGAGCAGTGGTGGCCTAGCTGTAAGTATCGGCACCGAGTCGCGGACTTACGAGTTAGAAATTTGTGTTCCGATCCAAGCAGGCTACTTAAATACTTTGTGTAACTTATTTCATCGTAGCGGACAGTACAGAAAGTACTATAGCAACAACACAAAAAGTACTACAGCACCATAAGGGTGACTGGCAATTAGTGACCGATACTTAAGCACGTGATTGTACTCATGATAACAAACAACTTTCCCATAGAAACATTTTTTTTTATACTGATTCGCTTATACACAATATCACAACAGCCTTTTACGGAGCGGGCTTGCGAGCCGCGCGGGAGCTCTGCCTACCCACTATTGCACGGTACGATAGTAATGAGACAGAACGACGTCACGTGGCTAACAGCTGATAGGTCACAGTCGCGCACGCTGAAGTGTTATTGTGATAAAAGTGAAAGACAATTAAAAAAATGTTTCTTTGGGAAAGTTGTTTGTCATCATGAGTGCAATCACGTGTATAAATACTCACTAATTACCAGTCACCTTATATAGGGTGACTGGTAATTAATGACCGATACTTAAACACGTGATTGTACTCATGATAACAAACAACTTTTACTATGGGACGAAAACTGAAATCGCGAAAATAAAAATTTTTCAGATTTTTCTTTCTCGGTTTCAGTTTCCGTCCCATAGTAAAAGTTGTTTATTATCATGAATACAATCACGTGTTTAGGTATCGGTCACTAATTACCAGTCACCCTATATATCACCACAAAGAAAGAACTTACTTCAAAATTCTGAATCGCGCTGTTGTAAGTTATCCGCGACTTAAGACCATAAAGAAAAACCCAACAACAACTGTCGACAACACCTGTCTGGTCAGAGATGAAGAATTTTACACCGTGTTCTTCATACCTCTATATCATCACCAGTGCTCTCAATACGGTGAAGGAAAACATCGTGAGGAAACTCATGTCCCACGTCAGAACTTGCACTGGACCCACGTGGTCTTTTCCCAACAGTGGGAACGGTAGAAATAGACAGATTATTATGCATCAGAGGTAACAATACAACATCAGCCGGATTCCAGCAAACCCATCACAGATATCCATTGCACATAGCTTAGCACTGGTGGAAACGGATTTAACTAAGATATGTTTTTATATGGAAGGATGCGTGCTATGGATGCGTGCTATGGATGTGTGCTATGGATGCGTGCTATGGAAGCGTGCTATGGATGCGTGCTATGGATGGTCGCCCTCGGCGCTTCCCTATTATCGATACATCGCATAGCTCGACCTGCGCATCTTCCTCGCGCAGCTACTTTGCGGCGGCGCATCTTCATAGCACATCTTACTCGCACCGCTACATAGCTTAGTATCAGTGGAAACAGTCACATAGTTTCACAGCTTAGCTATCACATCTTCGCAGCATAGCTGCATAGCACATCCTTGGTGGAAAAGCACCCTAAAACAGGTTCTTACTGCAAATAAACGAGCTAGCCATTAGTCCATATTTGATGGCAGACAAGCTGCATTGATGACATTGATTGCAGTCGCTAACTTGCCCACACTTTCTACTGCGAGTAAGCAAGAAGAGATTAGCGACACTGATTTCTAGTCAAGTCCTACTTCAATAAAATATTTTATGGCGTGACGTCTTAGAGGCCGGTAAGATTCAAAGCCGGTCCGCACAGAAGAGTGGGAAGGTTATGGGGGACACCTTTGCTCAGCTGTGGGACAACATAGGTTCAAAATTTAAAAATAATAATTCCTACTTCTAGCCTGTGGCTGACTATTGGCTTCTCCTTATTGATTAACAATGTTAGGTACCTGTGCATACAGATAAATATTATGTATGTACAGTAGGGTCACATCCAGAGAGGGCTTTAGTTTTTTGTTATTTCACAGAAGTCTCAGTTTGACTGAAGAGTTTTCTACCGAAAGACGCTCTTAATTGTAAAAAAGAGATATAACTTGTTGATTTCGAGATTTTAGACAAGAACTTAAGTTTTTAAATTTTGGCTCCACATTCACTGTGGAATGCAATAAATGATTGAGTATTGGATAATTAGGTTCTGAAATCGCCAGCCATTCATGATTGCTTGCTTAACCGCCGCCGTCGTTATCGGACTACGTTCTGTCACTTAAACAAATGAATAAAAATAACATAACATAACATCACGCCTGTATTCCTCGTAGGGTAAGGCAGAGGTGTACCTAATAGTACACCCACATGTCGCCAGTTATGTTTAAGTATATAATTATAGGGGCCGAGCCTATTGCCATCAGTCGGGCAGAAATCCAGGCTCCGTTGCTGCTACTGAGAAATTACTGATGGAAAAACCCACCGAAATGAATAATAAACTCTGTCTATTCGCCACACTCGATTCGCTCATTACAACTTCCTGACTAGGTTCCTGCTTCGCCACTTATTGGAAAGAGAGCTCCAACGAGAAAACGATAAATGGACCAAACTCAAGATTAGACCGCAAGTTGCCACCCGACGATATAGCCACTGAATTGCTACAAACAATTTATCTGATGGTACTTTACGAGTAGGTGGCGGGAGCTGGCGCTGAAACGTGTTATTGGGTTAGGTAGGTACCTATTTATTAAGCCCCTTTATGGACTCTTTAGCTTTGTCTGGGAATTACTGGATACGAGATTCAGTAGGTTGGTACCATTTGCTCGATGATTCTTTCATTTTTTTGAAACACCTAATGAATCCAAAATTTCGCTTTCTGTCGACGAACTGGCCGATAAAACATTACTTTCAGAGTAGCCATGTGCACAATACTTACGTCATTGGATGGACCTAAATGGATATTCAACAAAAACATTCAGTTCGATTCATCGCCGACAGTTCAAATTCCAACAGTGCGCTTCCAATGTGTTAGTCAACGACGTCTTTGCCGCGTTATTTGGTACACCATAATCTACACATAATATACAAGATATCACGGTATCTAAGTCCCCTTCCTGATGGCCAACATTATCATTCTTTGAGCGAGGATGTACACTTGCGACGCGTCAGATAAGAGATCGTGTAAATAAATATGCGATCAGAGGTACATACATCGTCACGGTTGATAACGCTGTTACACTTTTGCGATAAGTGTCAAAGCCCTATTAGCTTCTCAGATAAGAAGTAGGATATAGGTGGTTAGGTACATGAGCGGAGCGCCCCCACGATATATGTTCCATGTTCTGACTTCAATTTTTTTACCATTTTTTGGGCAGCTTGCAATCTTCGACGTTTTGAAACATCTTTTCTTAATAGGTACACCTTGAAACCGATTACATGTAGAAGAATACCTTCATCTTCCAAATATGCTTAGCTATATATTTTAATTTTATGTGTGTATCTTTAAATTTTGTGTGCAATAAGAATAAGAATGCTTTTTAGTAGTTCCAGAGTGATTTGATTTAGATTTAGTTTTACTGAACTCAGTCACATAACTAACCTACCTATACCATCCGTTTCACTAAATAATCCTTCAACTCGGTCTTCTCGCAAAACCTCAAACATTCTAACATTATCGTCTTTCATTCATCAGCAAACAAGTCCAATCCCGGGTTGGTCTCCACGAGCGCGTTGAGCATCGTAAGTATGTATCATACATGGGTCTATCTTGAATTACTAATGCTTTGCGTCGTCAGTAAGTCTGTAGTGGAACTCTCGGAACAGATCAAAGCACCTATTTGTACAACACAGTGACATAGAAACATCTACTTTTGTATGTCATGGTTAATTTAACACATTGCCGCTTCACCAGTGAGTGGTCTCAATAGGCTCTCCCTCGATACTGGCCTTCAAATCATGAATAAAATGCTCGGCCTGGCCTTCGGGCAAGCTGGTAAGCTATTGAGCCGTGGATCATGTTTTACATTATTGCATACAAATTATGAAATTAACGTTACAATATACCAAAGTGTAGTTAATTAAAACGAGACATAAAAGCTGTTTCAATAAGCGATATTGGTCGTATTGGTTTTTGGCAAATGACGTATATATATCATTGGTTTTTGGATTGTGTATTGTTGCTAAAACAACTGCTTACACTTCTTCAAGGCCTTTTTTATTTGAAGAGCCAAAGAATGTTAGGTACCAACTGGAATATATTTCTTTCCAATGCGAAAAATATGTTATTTTAATATTAGAGTCAAGATATTTAAGAAGATGCAAATAAATGTGTATAAAGTATTTGCATACTCGAAGCACCCTCTCAGTTCGACAAAAAGGCACACATACATATTATGTTAGTAACTTTTCAATATTTGTCATTTGCCACAAAAGAAGACCTTATTTGCTAAAACCAACAGCCAACCGTTTGTCAAACGTTGGTTGCCATTCATCACATCCAATTATAAGTTGGTGATCTTTGGCCAAATGAATTTGAATGAGAATGATCGTTTTGGAAACTATCCACGTGGACCTTGTAATGACGCGAATAACAACAGCTGCACCGCATCTAGCATTTACCAGAGATTTGGAGCAATTTGGAAATTTTGGTTTAGGGCTTGGATGCCATTGGTTGGCAAGCCTTTAGATATTACATTACGAAGATTATGCAACTCAAACAACAGACATACCTGGGTACGAGTCCCAGGTTAACAAAAGTGTTATTGGGTTTTTCCATCAGGAATACCTCAACAGCAGGCACGGAGTCAGGATCTGTGCCCAGTTGGTGGCAATAGGCTCGCCCTTTATGACATGGGACTTGAACACAATTAGTGAAATGTGGGTGTACTTTTAGGTACAACTCTAGCGTAATATGTAGGTACCTATGCATCATAATAAATCGCAACAGTACCTGATAGTTGATGTCCTAACTTCGCCGTATTATTGTCTTGTTTAAAGAATTATTATTGTTCCTGCAGTGTTTTAAAAAAACGTGTGTAAGAGTCCTAACATACCGGTTTTGGTAGCTTGTATTAGGTTATTAGACCAATGAAAGACATAAGTTTAATTTATATGAATAATGTTTAATTAAGTTCCTTCAGGAAGGTGTGTGTGTTCTACTGGGCCTCCACGGCAAAAAGACAAGCATTCAAAACCACCAATTTAAAAAATACCTTAATATCCTAACTATAATATTATATATGCGAAAATAAGTTTGTTTGTTACCTTTTCGCGCCTTACCACTGAACCGATCATCATAAAATTTTGCATATACGTTGTCAGGTGTTCAAAAACGGACACAGGGTACCTTTGATCCCGAAAAATACTGTTCCCCAGGAAAACAACAATAACGTTCTTATGATAAATAGAAGGCGCCATCAAATTCTAAATTAATGCGAGCGTAGCCGCGGGCAAAAGCTAGTTACATACCTACATTTGATTTAGATTGCATTACATACATTGTTGCATATTGGCATGGCTTCAGAAACAATGACGTGACGGGGTCAATGCCCCTCTATTCGTAGTACGTACGTAATACGATATTTGTTATTAAAGGTAGATAACTATAGATATACAACTAGGGTTAGGTACAGACGCTAGCATATCAAGCTACTTACATCGTTAAATTTTATAACATTAGGTTCAACCGTTCAAGGTTAGTTGGGAAAATGTGACAGTTTCGGGTAGGTTGACTTGCTGGCGTCTGTACATTTCGATTTCGTTTGTCAAATTCTGACAAAAAGCCGGATGGTAACCGTGATACAAGTGTGTTGTTGCGTGTTTAGGCAAATCATAGCAGCATGAATATCATAGAACCTTGAAGCTAAACATCTGCAATCAGCTTCAAATAATGACAACATTGTCTGTTAACTGAAACCTTGTGTACAGGATGACAAACATAAATGGTACCTAGAACCTACCAATCATTGCTCAAATTAAGCACCTAAGGTTAAAACTATCAGTATTGTTTTAGTTGAGGAAAGTTTTAAGAGAATGTTTTTACATCCTTACTTTATATTCTCATTTATTTATCAAATCTTCTTATTTTATACATTTTTAAAAAACAAAACTATACAAAAACATTTAAAAATATATAAAAATAGATGGCCCATCGGCATCAGGAACAAGGTCCAGGCTGCCGGTGGTCAGGGCTCCAGAGAGAGGAACCTCCTCAATATGCGTGCCGTGTCCAAGAGTACTGCTATATATTATTATTATTAAGGTACCATTGAAATAGATGGACTAACTTTTAGAAATCATTCAGACAACCAAAATAAGGACAGTGATTAGATACTAACAAGAAAAAAATCAGCTTTGCGAAAATCTAAAAATTTATTATTTTAGGTCAAAATAAAATCACTTTAATCGGTGTTTTTTTGCTTGGGTATCTTTGGTTAGACGTGCTTAACGCTGTGTTAAAATGTGTCCAACTATTTTAATGGGACTTTATATATTTATGTACACATGTACATGTCATTGTCGCACGCAATTATTAATACTCGTAATCGTGTAGATCAACTGTCGCTATGCTAGGGTGCAAAGAAAGTATTTAGTTAGTGTCGTCATAGTCACACAGTCCGATGTTACCTAATACTTTCGCTGTAATTGATCATCATTATAATATCACACTTACTCCGAAGTTACGTTACTTCTCCGTAGCTGTCATCTCGACCCAAACTTCTCAACAACTTGCGAAATTGTAGACGGAACACTTTCTAGACGCATCTTAGTACTTACTTACGTAGGTCTTAGCGAGTACCTACATCACTTTCACTTGGACTTTCCAGCACGGAGTCTCCCTGTCCTCATTTAGGCACAGGTGTCCAACTACTTACACGTAAACAAAGTAAGAGTGTACTGTACAATTTACCATAAAACAATACACGAGCAAGACTTGGACCCGTTTGGACCTTCAGCGAACCGCGTTATCTTCTTTAAACTCTGAGACAATGTGTGTGTGTTCCTGCTCACATTATGTAAATTATATTCCTAAGTGTGATTGACATCTATCGTAGTCTATAAAATCGATTACAGCTTGGACATCTGCGTGTTGTTGACCCGACATTATTAAAAATTTTGCTGACCCAAACGTTCGTCGTCGGCGTGCAGAGGACTCTGACTGCATTTTTAGACACTGAGAGCAGATGGAAGAAGAAGCGCAGGAAGGGGACAAAAATACTAGTCCAAATATATGTTTTTTTTTTGTTTTATAGTATATTTGACCCATTATCGAGTGTGTTTATCCCATGAATACAGTTGGCAAAGACGTATGCACGAAAATAGAGCGTCAATAAAAGTATTTATAGTATGTTTATTTATTAGCTTTTTTATAAGTATTACTGCGTTTGGTCTCCTTGAGGCGAGTCGCTATAAATTTCAAGTGGACATTAATAACAAAAAAAACGAATAAAACTGGATTCTCGTTGCGTGTGTGTAAATTCTATTGCTGTTGAAGAATTTTTATTTGCAGGTGACAGAACTTTATAAGGTTAATTTACTTAGGTGTTAATTGACTAGTTTCCATCAAAATAGTGACTATATTATATTATAGGATTTTTAAAGAGGGTTATCAACTATACAAGGTGTAACGTAATAAACGCAACACTGTGGTGTCTCAGAACATAAAACCAAAAACTTTTGGAATATCATAACTTTTTTTTAGTTTTACCATAGGATACATTTTGATCAGCTGATCGCGTTTGTTCCTCTACACTACAACGTTCAACTTGTTTTTACGAAATTCAAGAACTCTTCGAACAAAATTTCATGCATGGTCCTAGAAATCACACAGGAGGACTTGCGTTTATTATGTTAGACCTTGTAAAAATAAGAGAAGCAAACTCCACAGACATGCTGGGTAAAATTAAAATAAAAAATTAAGTGTGCCTATTGGCAAAGGCCTCCTCTAGCTGTTTCCACCGCCGCTTATCGTTCGCTACTCTTCTCCAGTTAGGTCCCGCTGTAAGTTTGACCTCGTCTTACATCTTCTATTCTGTCTGCCTTTTTTCTTTTTTCGTCCCTCGGGTACCAATTTGTTATTGTTTTGCTCCATTTTCTTGCTTGTAACATAACATAACATAAAGTCACGCCCTTTTCACATAGGGATAGGCAAAAACCACAGAACGCCACCAGCTACGATCCTTCCATACTCCTTTTGCCTCGTCCACGTCGGTTGCGAATACTACGTACCTGACCTTTCTGAAGAACCACACCAATGAGGTTTCTTGCTTGTTTCTCATCATATGGCCTGTCCAGCCGTGCTGTGTATTTATATCCAAATATGAAAAAAAAGTAAGAGCAGCGGTGGCCCAGTGGTAGCGACCCCGACTTACGAACAGTAAGTCGTGGGTTCGAACCCAGGCAGGCGCATTACTTTGTGTAATTTATTTCATCACCACTGCTCTCAAAAACGGTGAAGGAAAACATCATGAGGAAACCGGCATGTCCTAGAACCAAAATTCGAAGACATGTGACATCTACCAATCCGCACTGGGCCCGCGTGGTGGATTATAGCCCATTCCCTCTCATAGAGAGGAGGCCTGTGTCCCAGCAGTGGGAACATTAAAAGGCTGATGATGATGATGATGAAAAAAAAGTAAAAAAAAATATCTCAGTATCCATCGTTATTCCCATGAAGTTGAGTGCGACTGCGGAGTATCATCCCAAACTATGGCCCACCTCCTGAACTGCTCTTTATGCAATCCCACCTGCACTTTAAGGGACCTGTCCGAAGCCACTTCCAAGTTCCAACGCCGTCAATGTCGCTGAGTTCTGGTCGAAACAAATATAAATTAATAACTGTGGGAATCATCGACACGGAAAAGACGAATATCCATGGCGTTTTCAGATTTTCGCTAGCTATTTTGATTTAATCCGAAGAATCTCTTTAACTTTTTCTGCTACCGTACCTTAAACAAGTACTGATTACAATCGAAACTTCCTTGATGCTATCACATAATGTTGACGACAATAAGGACTCAAGTGAAAGTCGTATTCAAAAACCGTACCAACTTGTTACGTGTTTGTATGTGGATACCGGTAACTCAATAATCCCACACATTAGAGTCAGTTTTGAGATTGTGTAAAATGTTTTACAAGGCACTTTTAATAATAAGGCTTCTTTTAGGTAACTCTTAATTCTAAAGAATAATTTCTGCTTATACATATTCTACCTAATTAGTTAAGTACAGACGCCAGCACATCAAGCTACCCGAACCGGTCAAATCCCAAACAACCTTGAACCTACTATAAATGCTTTAGCGATTAAGTTGAAAATCTATTAAAGAAATTTGACAGATTGTAGTTGCTTGACGTGCTGGGCTCTGTACATAACTCAACCATAGTAGTACCTATAACAATTTGTGTCAGTCAATAACTATGCGAACCTGTAACAACGAACGCAATCCAATTAAAATTCATAAATATCCACAAAATGAAAGCTTTCATTCAGTTGGCACAGAACTTATAATTCTAGGCAGGTTCGCACACACCACTTCTTTCGAATCCCAATATCGGAGCCACAAAGCGGAACATGTTACAGAAACGGTTCTAGAATGCGGGAAGTGACAGTACCTAGGTCTAGGTACTATACTAAGAGCCTTATCACACGAGTTGCAAGCGAGGCGAGTGCGCAGCAAGCTTGCCGCGAATTCGCAGCGAGCCCGCGGCGAACATGCCGCGAAAACACCGCATGCGCGCAGCGAGCTCGGAGCAAGGATCCTCCCATATTCGTTGATGTATCTGCTTTCGTTTTTGTTTCCTGCGTCTTCGAAGTAACAAAGCTAACACCAGTGTTTCCTCGTCAGAACTGATTTTGTTGCTGTGTGTCCAAGACGCAGATCGCACGCCGCGAGGTCGCTGCGCGCCCGCAATCTCTTCACGACGAGGTCGTTACGCTCTCGTAGCGAGCTCGCTGCATACTTGCCTCGCTTTGAACTCGCTCCCAAATCGCCAGTGTGATAAGGCACTAACGGAACATGGGAAGTCTTAGTCAATAGGAACTTAACTTCAACTAAGTTTCCGAAGTTACAGGTAGTACCTACCTATACCTATCTACTGTCGTTTTCATCGCCGGCTCGCGTGCCTCCAAGCAATAATACGGCGAATCCAATAACTTAAAGCGGCGATAAAAGGAACTATACCCCATTCATGGAAAGCAATTCAGTCTGATGCATTCACTTGCACGAAGGGGATGTGTCCTGATTAGCAGTTTTCTTGAAGCATCTGTTTATTTTGAGTTACAGAGTGTAGACACTTCATAGAGCTTTGGAAGTTTTTTTTTTTGATAGATTTGGTGATTACTCGCTTCTTCGTTTTACAAGTACCTACACTAAAACTTTTGAAGATTTTTTACTGACTTATAAAAAAGAAGGTGGTTATGTGGGTATTCCACCAGCATCTTTTTTTTTTGGGAAAATAGTTTTCATAATTTCCTTGATATCAGAATTGAAACTGACTGATTAGCAAAATAACAATAGATAATAATTAGGTAACCAGGTATGTCAGCTTGTATGTGCTTTTGACATATTGTTAATAAGACTCCCTTAATAATAAAAATAGAAGTTCACTACATAGTAAAATAGAACATTGAAGGCCTATTCAAGACTTGAATAGTCCCTGTTTTCAATTTATGATATTTTAACGTAAACAAATATCAACTGTATAGTGGTTTTATTTAAATTGATTTCAGAATGACTAATACTATTAAACAAATCATAAAAATGGCTCAAGTTGTGTATCGCAAACCAAAATTATCTTTTGGTACCCACCTGCTTACTTAAATTTTCCTAAACGTGTATTTCTTTGCATGTTAGGAAACTATATCGGGAACACAGATTACATGTTACGATATACAAACAACTTTATGTATTATTATATGTATATAGAAACATATACCAATGGTGTAATAGTCGACCTCTGACAGTCTGTTATTGAATTAAGTCAAATGACATGTAATTGGTCAATGACAGGTTTTGAAACGCACTAATAAGTTGGTACACTTTATATTCCCGACAATTGGACAGTGGTCTAAATTTAACACCCAATTTGGTATTGCAATGATGATTTACTTCATAGAGGGAATGGGTTAAATTCTTTACCGATTTAAATTAAACACGAGGTGATAGATATCATTATGATTATATTTTTTGACGTGACAACGTCTAATTAATCGATGAACACCGGCTGCATGCACGAAAAAGTATGTGTCCCGTTACGCTCATTGTATACATGCGCCGCATATATCTCTCTTCCACTCGATTTTATGACGTTGTCACGTTAAACTATCGTCCGTAAACCATCTTTACAGACAACCAATTTTTTAGTCGACTCTTGATTTTTCTTTATTAAACGATCGATCACAACCAATATTACTTTTCAATTTTTTCTTGTTTCAAATCAATATTAAACAGGAAATAACTGTCAATCCCTCTTTAACACTCATAAAATGTGGTTATAAGAGTCCAATTATAGAATAGGAAATATTAATTTTAGTGCTACTTTCATCCTCTTCGAATGAAAGTTGCATTTTAATGGTTTCCTCGTCTTTGATAGAGCAGAAAGGCAATACGAATGAAATAGTAGTTTTAGTTCCGTTTCAGAATAAGATTTCTAGGAATAAAGAAAGTATGTGAATGTTTTCTAATATTTAAGCCGAAAGGGTATTTATTTACATTTTAAGAGGAAATGCGGTAGGTATTTAATGAAACTATCGCTGTCGCTCTGCGAGCGCAGTTTCGACATTGGTGCGATAAAGACAACTACAGTAAAAAGTCATATTTCGAGGTTTGGCTCTCGACTATTTCCTCCTCCAATATTTGACCAATTTAAAAGATATTTCATAAACTGAATAAAAAAGATATATACTGTGTCCCTATGTTTTTCGTTTTTCATTAATAGTTATCAAATTTGTACACTAGGCCTCTGTTGACAGGCGATCTAAGTAGGCAATTTTGAGCATTTTGTAAAGATTCTAGTGCTTATACAGATTATGTATCATCAAAAAGTAAAAACATAGGGATATAGAAGAGGTTGATATTTATTTAACTGCAAAAATCATAGCTTTAAAGTCATAAACCAGAAAGAAAACAGGCGAGAGCGTTTGTATGGAGAAAAGACCACCCGCATTTCCTCTTAATCGTAACAAGGTCTGTGGTCTAGTCAAGTCCATTTAAATAAAGCCCTAAACCGAATCTTAACGAAGTTTATTATTATAGACTGGTAGTCAAACCGGTACGGAGAAATGAAACGGTCGCGGACGTGGACACTGTCAAATACATATTTTAGTACAATATCTGTCAGCGCCCGCTGCCAGGTATCCGACAGGACAGTCGGTCCAAAAACGTCCCGTACCAATTTGACCTAACCTTTAGTAAAGTATCACTTAGATTAACACTAATATAGGTACTTAATTTAGGCTCCTTCAAAGCGAATGTCGTGAATGATGATGAGGCATGAAGTACGTCTTTGACTTTTGACCAACATTCTAAAAACATTGCGAAACGTTAATTCCATTCAAACGAATTTTAACTTTATACTAGCGAAAATTAAGTTGATTCCAGAATACTATTGTAATTCATAAAACTCTTTGTTGTTATAGCACAAACTGTGTAAGTGACACGACATAAAATAACAAAACAACTAAAAACAAACATTTCCTTATCTCTGGTTCCAATCGTGACGATCTAAGATCTCCTACTCGAGTGCTGTCGCATGTCAATTGACGTTGCATGTCATTACTGTCGTGTGTTTCAGCCTGAAAATAAACTCGTATCATGAAAACAACTTCTGTTATTTACTGGCGATGTGGATATTTATAGACATATGTTGTATATAATCAGATGCATGCACGCATACTCGCTGCATGCATACAAAATGTTATTCTACCATCAGTAATGTGGGTAATTATTAGTTGGCAGTGAAGAAGGTTTAAAACAATTAAAAGTGTTTCCCAGTTAAAATTACAAGTTTGAATTATTTTACAGAATGTTTCATTTCTACTTTGTGTGTCTTTTTGGGGTAGGCATACAGGGTGTAAACAGACTCTTCACGAAGCCGTCAACCAAGCATTCTGTACATCAAACTAAGTAACTTTACGTAAAAGCGATTGCTGGGAAACGACTTTTTTTTTTGGGATGAATAATTACGTTTTACGGTAGGACTCAATGTAACGCAATCAAAACACTGTGCGGATGGATGAATTGAATAGTAAGGAGATGGAGATGTTTAAAGTAAAAATCTTACATTAAAAACATGTATTTGAAAAAAAACTTTGACCCTCAATATCTCCGTAATTAGAAGCTTCCCAGGTATGGTCTATAGCAAAAAAATGATCGCCATGTCGGTCGGGGAGAACAAGTGCCTTTCGGCTTCGTTAAGAGGCTGTTTACACCCTTTATAATATGTAGGTTTTGTTCTAAATTAATTGATACTGATGACTGTCATATTATTATGGTTATGACCTTCCCAGACAACCCGATAATGCCCCAATTCCCAAAGCAGTTATAACTAAAATGATACTTAATATTATCAACAACAAAAAAAATATTGGCATTAATTAGTCGATCACTTTAAACGGGCGTGTTATAAAAATACACGTAAGTACAGACACCAGCACATCAAGCTACTACAATCTGTCAAATTTCTTTAATAGATTTTGAACTTTATCGCCAACTAGCTAATGCCCGCGGCTTCGCCCGCGTGGATGTCGGTTATCGCGACCAAAGCAATCATGAAATTTTGATCCCGTTTTAAAGTATTAAAATGGATATAGTATGTCATCCTTAAGCGATAGACATATGCCATCAGGGACTTTTCTGTAGACCTATATATTTATTTATTTATTTAACACTTCAAGTACAAAGTATAGAGGCGGACTTAATGACATAGGCATTATTACACAATTCCACCATACATCACTTTGTTATATCTCAAAGGGTTTAGGGGCAGCGTTTTCGTTAATAGCTCCCAGTCGGCTTATTTTTTTCAGACACCTCCAACAAATATTATATTTTAGCCAATGTTTACAAAAACGTAACAAATTATATACTAAAACCTTCCTCGAGAGCCTCACTCTATCCATTGGTGAAAACAGGATGAAAATCGGTGCAGTAGTTTTTGAGTTTATTGCGAACAGACAGACAGACGCGGCGGAGGATTTTGTTTTATAATATGTAGTGATAGTGATGTAGTGATAGTGATAGTGATGAAGCATTAGGTTCAAGATTGATTGGGAAAAATTGTCAGTTTTGGGTAGATTCATGTGCTGGCGTCTGTACACTATGGGTAATTACCAATCCCATCGGGGACCTCATAATAATGAGAGTCCTAAAAATAAAGTTGTCTCAAAGGAATCAAGTTAATTAATTAATGCAAACAAACCTTTAGAAACAAGGACAATTTACTAAAAACTACATTTGATAATATATGTCATATTAACAACAACCATTATGATTAACAAATGCCACACCACACTGTGACGTTGTAAACGTGAAATCATTCATTAGCAAAGTTAGCTACATGTTAACACAGTGACATTTTAATTAGTTACACAATTTGTACTTTAAGTACTTGATAAGCATGGATAAATAAATACCTAGTTAAAAAAAACATACATACGCAACCGGTAAAGTTACTATGAATGGAAAGCTACTCAGTTTTTACCTACATAAATAAATAAATAAAAAATTGTTTATTTCTCTTCCACAAATAAAGAATATCAGTACTTTGTTGTAACATATTATACAGGAAAAAGTATTTTATTTGTGGGAGACTGGCGCCTAAACTAAGCCGAGGCCTGTATTTTAGGACACCAGGTCCCCACTGATACATATTAGGAAATCTAACAAAAGTGGTGCCAATGTGTTATAATATGGATTAGAACATTTTAAACCAGATGGGCAAACGTATAGTAATCCATAGTACTTATTTGAAATAGCGTAGAAGAGTAAAGGAGCGTGAGATTGTGTGATAGTGTAAGTGCTGTATTATGAACGTGTGTTAATGTACGAGTGTAATATGTGTGGCGTGTGGTGATTGTGTGACAGTGTATGAGTCCTGTTGTATGAGTGTGTGTTCATGTATGCGTGTACTACGTGTGGTGTGTGGTGACTGTGTGTTATGTGTTACAAATACTACAAAACCTGATGATTAATTTTTACTTCTTTATTTCCAAAAGTTCTTCAGTCCCCTTATAGTCCAATTCTAACAGCCACGAAGTTACCTTTTCCTTACATTGTTTTGAATTAGAATTAAATATATTTTTAACTTTATTAATTTGATTATATAATCTTGGTGCTATAAAGTTGTAAAATTTTTGGGCAAATCTAGTTTTAGTTTTTGAGGTTTTGCAAACGGCATAGTGCCTTCTTGTGTTCGTAATTTCTTGGTTAAAAACCGATATATATCTATGCTGTCGTAGGACGCTCAGAAGAATGTACAGTTGTCTAACAGTTAGTACACCAGTTTCCTGATATAATTTCCGGGTAGAAAAGAGTCTAGGTTTACAGAAAGCAACCTTTAAAATCAGCCTTTGAGCTCGCTCTAGCTCCAGCAATTTTTTTTTGTCTGAGCCGCCCCATGTAGTAATACAGTAGGTCACAATAGATTGGATCAACGTCTTGTAAACCATAATCAGTGTCTTCCTATCTGCTATGTGTCTGAGTTGTCTAAAAATGTACGTGAGTTTACGCACTTTCTGTGAGACGTTATGAATGTGTTCTCCAAATGAGAGCCTATTGTCAATAGTAACGCCTAAGTAACGTATAGATTTTACTGATCTGATTTGAGGACAATTATTACATTGTAATACGGGAGGCACCGAACATTGGTGAGCAAATATTTGGTATACGTTTTGTGAAGTCACTGCTGGGTTACGAACGGAGAATTGAATGAATTTGGTCTTGTCCGCATTCAATGTCAGTGAATTTGCAGCCAGCCAGTGGCAGACAGTGTTAAACCCAGCCTGAGCTTTAGCATAAACCTCTTCCCAAGTGTCACCTACAAATGTCAAAGTAGTATCATCTGCATATGAGATAATACTACAGTCGTGGATTTCAAGCTGACAGAGCTCATTTATGTAGCATAAAAATAAGGTGGGTCCAAGAATACTCCCTTGTGGGACTCCAAACGTCATTTTAAGTTCATTACTCGTGTACTCACCGATACTCACACACTGAGATCTTCCCGATAAATAATCAGCGAAAAGATCAAGCTGTTTTCCGCAAATTCCCATGCTGTTAAGCTTGTTAAAGAGGTTGGGGATACAGACTGTGTCAAACGCCTTAGCAAGGTCAAGGAAGATGGTAATACATTTTTTATTTCCATCCATTTTTCTAACTAAAAAGGCGGTGAAATTATGAACAGCCTGATCAGTAGATTTGCCTGCTCTGAAACCAAATTGTGATGAGGAAAGTAGTCCATTCGATTCTAGATAATTTATGAGCCTACTATTTAAAACACGTTCAAATACCTTTGACAATGATGTGAGGATTGAGATAGGTCTATAGTTGTTGACACAGTCGGTATCCCCTGCCTTGTGTATAGGAATAAGTATAGATCTTTTAAGTGCATTGGGGAAAACACCAGCCTCTAGACAGCGATTTATGAGATCGGTAAGCACAGGAGCAACGAGGCCTACCACTTTTTGCAAAAACCCAGACGAGACGTTGTCCCAACCCGCTCGACAATCGTGTTTTAGGCTAAGTATAACTTTTTTAACTTCCTCACAATCCACATTTAGTAGGACAAAAGACTTACAGTGTGAACTTTCTTTATGTTCAACAACATTTTGAAAAGGTGGGGTAGGAGGTATAATTTGGGCTAGTCGACTACCAACTCTAGCAAAAAATTCATTTGCATTGTTGATAGACAACTGCGGGGAAGAGTTTGCAGATAGCAAGTCTTGAGATGAGATATTTTCTTTACTATTATTATAACTTGTTATGGCTTTTATTGAATTCCACAACTTTTTAGAGTTATCTTTAGCCATCTGCAATTGATCCTGTTCATACTGACGTTTCAGCTTTTTCAGTAGATTATTACAGAAATTTCTGTAGCGCTTATATGTTGTACAAAAGGTTACATTATTTGGATCTTTTTTAGTTTTTAAGTGCATCAAGTCCCTATTTCTTATACAGCGTAGAAGGCCAGTAGTGATCCATGGCTTTAGGAGAGTTTTGTTTCGGGGAATCTTTAAGACCACAGTATGTTTCTGTATTAAATCAGCCATAATATTTACAAACATACTAGTAGCTAAACAAGGATCAACTTCATTATAAATCTGACCAAAATCTATCTCCGAGCAGCCCAAAACAGCTCCCTCCCAATTAATTTTCTTAACCGAGCTAGTGGTTTTTGCCTTTCCAGAACTTTTGCTATTTAGGCAAAATAATATAGCTTCATGATCAGATATCGTAGTTTTTAAATTGAAGATAAAAGCATTTTGTTTCGTCTTAACTATAACATGATCAAGGCAATTATTACCCCTAGTCGGTGAAAACATAATGTACAGAAAAGCCAGCAGGTCAAGCTACCCGGAACTGTCAGATTTTCCGAAGCAACCTTGAACCGAATAAATACCATAAAGACGAAAATCTATTAAAGGAATCTGACAGATTGAACAGCCGATTTTTTCGCTCAGAATGTCATACTGAATACGCGGTATACGGTAACCGTTTGCGCGTCGGTGTATTCAATTTATAAAATTTTAACCACTTCTTCGGCATGTCGTTAATTCCTTTAGCGTAAAATAAGCCTCGACCAGAACTGTACCCACTTCCAGCACAAGCATAACATTAAGTTCAGCTGGGAAAGTACTTACAGCTCATAATTGTCTCCGCGTACCTCACATAGGTGTTTCTGTTATAAAGCATAACTTCATGTAAAGAGCGCACCGATTTTTTCGTAATCCATAATAGTTAGATACGCCAGGACTTAACGGGTTTATGTTTCTTACACGTAGGCAATCATAGTGTGAAGGAGAAGCTATTTTTGCATATCGATAACGGTTATAAACACTAGTTTTTGTTATTAAAGCTACATGTGAGAATGAAAATCTGTAACAAAGTGGAAATATTACGCTAACCAGCTGTGCTAAGCAGTAACTGGTATGTGGAGGTCATCATCTTCATAATTTCAGCCGAAAGACGTCCACTGCTGGACATAGGCCTCCCCCAAGTGTCGCCACATTGACCGGTCCCGTGCGACTCGCATGCAGCGGATCCCCGCAACCTTCACCAGGTCATCGGTCCACCTAGAGGAGGGCTTCCAACGCAACGTCTTCCGGTTCGCGGTCGCCAGTTCTGTGGAGGTCGCTCCATGTAAAATACTGGTATTAGCTGCATCCGGCTCGACTGAAGTCGACTCCATCCAACGTAGTTGGGAAAAGGCTAGGGAATTTAAATGATAAAAAAGAGGCACTGTGAATTTTATTGTGAAACAGCCAAATGGCTAGATTGCGGATCACAGAAAAATATGATGCCTTTTGAACCGTTGCCAAAACGTCTAAGTAGGGGATCTGAGTTTCTGAAAAGGGCTTGCCATCGTAACTAACATAACATCGCGCCATGTTATCCGCAAAGGAAGTATTTGGCAGAGGCGGGCCTCAGTAGTATACTCATTACACCAGTCATCTTAAAGTCCCGTGTATCTAATATCTCTGCTTACTGTCACCAACCGATCACAACTACTATAATGGTTGTCAATTTCGCGTTTGCAAAACAGTTGTTGAAATAACAATCTTATAGCAAGGTATTCTGATATAAATTACTACAGGAAAACACAGCCTTTACCAACCAAAAAGCCCTGCAAAACTTACAACCCCGTAGCCTCATCTGTCACTAGTCTAATAAAACTGTCTCAGAAAGCTATTAAATGCTTGTAAGACATAAAACATATAAAGGAAAGACGCTCAACGTTCAAGCACAGGGAGATCTATCCACAATAGTGAACGAGTGTCTATTCAAACAGTTTTACGAGCTCTGTTTTCCTCTACAAACCGGCTATTAAAGCTTTGTAAGCTTGATCGACAGTACCTGATAGAAGGTAGTGCCTAAGGTTTACTGTACCCTTGCAAGTTCATCAATTTGTAAGTGTAAAACGCGAATCATCATCAGCCTTAACAGTCCACTGAAGGACATAAGCCTCTTGAATCGTACGCCACTTAAGTCGATTCCCGGCAACTCTCATCCAGTTGCTACCAGGCAGCCTGAGTAGAATGCCGCTCCACCGTGCCTGAGGGCGTCCCACTTTACGCTTACCGATTCGCGGTCTCCACTTCACGCGAATAGATAAGAGACAGGAAGGTATTATAGACAGACTTATTTTCGCATTTATAATATGAAGTACGGAAGTATTGAATCTAAACTACGAAAACAGTTTTCCACAACTACGCGAGTTTTCGAATCCTTCCGTGTTGCGTATTCAGAAAAACTGGCCAAGTGCAAGTCGGACTCGCGTTCGAAGGGTTCCGTACCATATCTATACAATATTACAGCAGCAACAGAAATACATCATCTGTGAAAATTTCAACTGTCTACCTATCACGGTTCATGACATACAGCCTGGTGACATACGGCAAACAGACTGACGGAGTCTTAGTAATAGGGTCCCGTTGAACTCTTTGGGTACCCTAAAACCTCACAAGTACACTGTACTAGTTATATAAGATACATCTAGTTAACTGTAGGAGTTCTAGTTAGTTAGATTGTTAGAATTCCGTGAGTGTTTAAACTTCAAAGCGAACGTTCCGCTAATGTATTTTCGACTTTATTATGCAAATCTCTTACCCGTCGTTAAAGATTAACAAAATCCAAAACAGTACCGTTTTTTATTTCCTCTACATAGCATCATCGATCAATTAAAAATAAAAACTAATTAGAGGACATATCCGGTCGTAAAAACCAGAGCAAGGAAGCTGGCAAAACTTTACCGAAGTGATGCGTTTCGATATCAACATTTCAGTGTTTATAAGCATTTATATCGATATCCGTCTGTTAAGTTCCGCTAGCTAATATATAATTTGACCTCTTTTCAATTATGCTCAAAATACTAGACAAAACAGCTTCAAGCGGCTGTGATTTTTTTTTTCTACACGATACCTAACGTCCATTCATAACAAAATCATCACGCATCTTAGGAAAACAGTCATATTATTTCTAATACTCAGTCCAAATGAACGAGATACCATCAAAGGGAGTTATCTTAATATAATAACAGGTTTGAGAGCGCTCCCCCGAGATATTTGTCTAATTAAGCATCCGTCAAGGAATGTCTTCACACGCCAGAATATTCGTTTCATGAATCTTGCATTCAGCATCGCATTCGAAATTTCGAGCTTAAGTTTTAATAACTTGTTGATTTTTCATTAGCCTTTTTCTTTATTGTATATCAATCAAAAGATGGAACAGATAAAACTTTTGATTCAGAGCTTAAAGCGTCACTGTCTCTTTGACTAAGTGGCAATGTCCGTGATAATTTTAAGTGTTTGTGAATTAATGGTCTTATTCAATTCAAAGTTATAAACTGCTTTGGATTTTGAAAACTATACGAATCCTTGATTTAAGCCTCATATCGGAAAATAGGTTAAAATAATGAGTTTCACTCTTAACTACGCATAGATGAGGATGAACAAGTTGGTGGATATAAAGACTTTGAGTACCTATCATATTAACAGTTGTAGGAATCAGCATAGAAACGCCATCTATCCTGCTTTTTACTATCTTATCGTAGTGAAGGAAAACTTGTAAAATGAATATGTAAACGCAAATAACTAATATGGCAAGGGTTTACAGTTATAATTGCAACATGTTTTTCTAGATTACCCACAGCTCCTGGCCTGGTTTCTATTGCCTTCCACAAACCGCTATGTGACACGGAATAGGCTTAGAAATCCTGGATCATTATTAAGATTCATCACTTGGAGTATTTTTGTTTTTGGTGAAATTTGTTAAAAATGTAAAAATCTACAATACACCCAAGCAGTAGTGTGATATTTAAAGCTAACCCAAATCAAACAAGAGATACCTTGAGTAGTTTTCCGGTTGAAACTCTGGCCATACTGAAGGGAAAACGCGTGGGATGTGAAACTATTTTCGCTTGCCCTGATTGCCACCTATCTTGTATGGAGCTGTTCAAACTGGCGCTTTTCGTCGCGTCCCGGGATTCCCCTCAGTGTGGCCAAAGCTGTATAATATATCAACGATTATAAACCATTGCAACTTGCGAAGTATTTCTGCTATTCTCACTTACAACGCACTTCATAAACAGTAAAAATAAAACATTCTAATTTACCCATAGACTAATTCTGACTTTTTGTTTTAGTACATCTTCGAGAACGGTTCCCGCGATGACGGTCTGCTTAGCAGAGACAAGTTCATGGAGGTAAACGCCAGGATGGAAGCTAGAAGAGATTTCATGAAAACTGAATGCACTAGACTGAGTCTTGACACATCCAGTCATAAGTCCAACGCCTGGGAGTATCTCATTAACAGGCAGTATCATGTCATATGGTGAGGTTTTGTCTTATTATGATGGGTTCTTTGGGTATGGGAAGCTTAGAAATTAATAACTATCACGATTGCCGTATCATTTCACGAGTTACCTAGTTATATTAATTCAGCATCACCGATGATGATAACATAAGTGGGCTCGACGAATGAACCAATCTAAAACCCCGACTTTGTTGACTCTGAAAGTCATACAAAGAGGTACTTATTTCATAAACTACCTGAAAAAAATAAACTTTTTGATATAGCATATTCTAGAAAGCTTTATACTTTCAGCTTCGATGGTAATCATCAATGAAGCATTTTCAATTAGACTAAAATTCTAAAGTTTCAAGTTTATAGAAATAAAGAGGCCCCTTTATGACTGAGGCGTGGAGTTTTATGCCCCGGTGCCATTTACCTACCCAAGTGCATTACTGTGGACTCATTACTTTCCACTTTGGCTAAGCCGATGGTAATTAATTTGATGGGTTTTTAGAAATAGCACTTTGCGTGTCAGCATTAGAAATGAGTTTACCAGAATGCATTAATATTAAAGAATAATTTGACTTCGACCCCTGTCATACTGGATGTCCTAGTTTAAAGGACGAACCCACATTGATGTTATTTTTTCTGAACTTTTAGAAATAAATTTTACATAGCTTGATTTGTCGACTGGCATACATTGAGCTTAGAGAGGCATGTGGACTGGGCTACTAATATATTAAGTGTACATCGTTCATGTAAAAAGCCATAATTTTCGGTTTCCTATTTTCAGGTGCAACATATTTAAAGCGGCGTCCACGTCGTGGATGTACAACTTCAACCTTATGGCAAACTACACAGCAGCATTCTTAGACAAAACAAAAGAAGTGCCGCTAGAATTAGCCAGGAGGAAATATGCGAGGCCCACAACAGAAATGATCAAGAAGGCCCAAGCAGACTCGATCACTTTCCTTATAGTCAGACATCCTTTGGAGAGATTGGCGTCCGCTTACAATGACAAAATTGTGCATGCATGGCCTAAATCTTTCCATGACAAAATGGGCCATAGGATCATAAAGAAATATAGAAAGGTAAAAGCTCTTCTATGTTTTGGCTAAGTCACATTTCCATTTCCGTGTTCTGTAAAGTAAAACTTTTTCTTTTTGTGTTACCTTAAATGATGTTATCGTTCTAGCCAACAGACAAGTCTCGCACAGAAAAGTACCCAGTATTTGAAGAGTTCGTGTCGTACGTATTAGACGAAACGAAAGCAAAACGTTCTCTAGACATGCACTGGACACCCTACACCAATTTCTGCACGCCGTGCAAATTCAATTTCGACGTTATACTCAAGTTTGAGACACTGGATGTAAGTAAATGATCCACTTATAGTCCAAGATCCCTGAGCTTTATGACATAACTTATTTTCACAAAGATGAAACCTTAGGTTCTAAGTAGTGTCTCGTGTAGTTTTAATACCTGCGTGTTTGTGGAGTTTCGCTCTGTGACACCTGGGCCAAGTACCAGGTGAGAAAGGTGACTAAAAATAAGAGTTACTTTACTTATTTTTACATGGCTGATTTTTATATATATGTTGAAGAATATTACTCTGAAGTAATATCAAAAGTATCAGACGCTTTCCATGGGCCGGAACTTTGGTCAGACGCTTTAAAGCTGTACAAAAAATAAATGAACTTTACTTATTTTTACATGTCTGATCTTTGAATGTGTTATTAAGACAACTATTACGAAGTTATATTTAATCAGTTAGACCTATTGTAATGACCAAACATCCCCTAAACACAAAAAATATTCAAGCATTAGTATGAGCGCGAGAGCCTTATGCATGCGTTTCAGAGTAAAGTATTTAAATATTTTAAGAAAACTTACTGCTTTCGATTTTATATTCTTATAAAATGTATCCTGCAATTTAACATCCGTTTGGCGTCGCATTCCCAATTTTATTTTAGCGATGTCGAGCATAGAAATCTGCACAGTTATCCGAGACTTCAGGTTCAGAAAACCTTCGCATAAAAGGGCCACTTTTTCTACGTGTTGTCTTTGCCATAAGGCTGATTTTTTATTTCTGTTGGCAGGAGGACCAGAAGTACCTGATCCAGTTGGCTCATCTCCAAGATATCGTGAAGCCTGAGTGGAAAAACAGCGGGAAAGGCACCAACACACTGCATAACATCAGCCATCTATACTCGCGATTAAAGAGAAGCCAGCTTGACGGCCTTTATGGCTTGTATATGTACGTATGTTTTGTGATACCTACCGTCAAAAAATGAGGTTTTAAGTTAGAATACTTTTGGGAGTATTTGCCTAGTCATCATCATCAGCCTTATAATGTTCCCACTGCTGGGACTCAGGCCTCCTCTCTTATGAGAGGGAATGGGCTATAATCCACCACGCAGGCCCAGTGCGGATTGGTAGATGTCACATGTCTTCGAATTTTTGGTTCTAGGACATGCCGGTTTCCTCACGATGTTTTCCTTCACCGTTTTTGAGACCTTTGCCTAGTGGTGGACCGTAATAGGCTTGATTTATTCAACTGTATCTATGGAAAATAGGTAATAAACAATAATTGAGACATAATTATTTATTTTTCAGGAACGACTTCCGGCTATTCAACTACACCATAGACAACTATTATGAGATGATTGACAAGGAAAGAATGAGTAACCACGGATGAACTGTCAATGAATCAGTTTGATCGCTTCAAGATAATGTATCATTAACGCAGCAAAGCATCGATGGTTGGTGAATGAACAATGAATTATTCATCAATGGCTGGAAAGACTGATCGTAACACAGAAATGATTGATGGACGTATTATTGATCCACCGGCCGAGTGAAAACTTGCCGTTTGCGTCAATTTTCAAATTTGTTATCGCCGCAGATATATATTTTGTGAAACGGCGTTTCGTGGTTTCGGTTCCGCACCATAGAATAGTCATAGACTTAGCAAAACTGTTTTTTTATGAACTGTCAAAAGTGTAGTTCCGTTTTCAAACACCGCTAGCCACGCCGCTTGTGAGAGAATGAGAAAATAAGATAAGTGTTATAGATAAGATATTTGAACAATAATGAACGGGTTCAGTATCAATTTGTTGGTACTGGTATATCTTACGGCGCCTCATCAATCACCTTGATAGTTTTAGTGTTAGAGTTACGATAACAAAAATTACGAACTGTTGAGCTAATCAAAATTATACGTAGAGTTAATAGCTGAATTAAGTTGTTATTGACGCGTAAGACAAATGAATGTAAATAATGTTTTAGTTTTATAACGCAAACAAAATTCCTTAGTGCTTCCATTATAGAAATATGGAAATAATGTATGTGAGAAACGGAGTCACTAAGTAGGTTATAGTTATGGCATTCAAGTTTAAAGGCAGGCAGGCGAGCTTGTTTCGTTTGCACCTTTTTTTTTAAATTAAGAGGCAAAGAGCCAAGTTGGCCTTTTTAGGATTAAGAAATAAATAATTGTTACCGTTGCATTTTATAAGTACGATTTATATTATGAGAATGTGATAATTTGAATCAAAGAGTTTCAAACGTTTAATTTTGTTGTTGAGATCATTACTTATTTTGTTGTTGTAGGGAATTAAATCAAATAGGTACAGAACTTTAAATGTAATCAAGAGATTTAGAGAAACATTTGTATTTTTTTTTTTAATAAGTAATATTTTAGTTTTAACTTTTTTTTAAATGTGTACTAATATGCCATGTTGTTTTAAGTGTATTTAATTTATTCGTTGTTAACACTGGACATTGTTTTAAACTGTTATAAATACGAATAATTGAACAGTAAGTACGTATTTAGATAAAAGTGGACTTTCCCTTGATGTATTACATTATTTGCGTGTTATTTTATATAAAAATTAATCCAAAATGAGCATAACATTCCTACTTGAAAACTAACAGTAATTAGGTCATAGTAAATTCATCTATGGTCAACCCATAAACAATGTAACAAATCACACCAATAAAAAGTTCCGGTACCCTCTACACGTGTAAATAAATAGTTTGTAATATTTATTATGTATTAAGTACAAATACCTATTGTATTTCTATAATATGATAAACTACAAAAAATGATTGTTTTCACTTTTAAAAATGTAGAAATTGTTGTATAATTGTAATGTATCTCTAGTTTTCAAAGTTCATTATTGTAATTTTTCACATATTATAATTCCCCAGTTACCATAGTTATGAATTTTAATACATTTATAATTCAGTCACGGTCGTTTAAGTAGACTTGACTATATAATTAATTACGTAGGTACCTGGTTTTATGAATATATTCATAACCGCGACATTATAACATCGAAATTCTGCCTTTTATCCTTATAATACAAATTGATGGCTAACAAAGATTAGAATATATAAAGTGTATCAAGGAGTCTGCCAAGTGCCAATGTTCAATTGAAGTAAACATTTGAAAATCGAAAAAAAAATACTAAAGCAAGATGGCCGCTTGGACCACAGACATTTTGCTTGGCCAGCCCCTCCTTCATGCACAGAATATTTTGATAGTTTTCTATAGGACTCGGTAGCGTTTAAAAGACTTTAGAAGTGAGAATGTAGACAACACTACATGTCAACACTTATGCCAGTAAAAGTAAAGAACGTTTTCTTTAACTTTTCGTAGAAGAACTAAATTCACTAGTCGTAGCTAATTGTAATTCAGCTTAAGACAATTTAATTAGCGATTTAACGCCATTTATATAAAACCTATTCCACATAGTAATCCTACAAATAATTTGCTCTTAATGAGGTTTACTTAGATACATAAATAGTTGATACGGAATGAATTAGACCAAAAAGTTATGGCCTATGAAAGTAACTGTAATGGTGCTATAGTCCTATAGTTTTGATCTCATATCTGAGTGTGAGACTCGAATGCATGCACAGTCGTTGCTAATATTACGTAATGCGTTATAGATTCCAACGGTAACTGAGTCGGTTGTGTTTATAATAATGTTGAAAGAATTATTCTTAGTACTTATAGAAAAATAAAATTGACTATTTAATATTCTGTTGTTTTCTTACCCTTACCAACCGACAGCTGTTGGAGCAGGCGAGTCCTAGAGTGCAGAAATCGGCATAGCGTGGGAGCCCCCCGGCTAGATTAACCGACAACCTAAAAAGTAGTTGGGACTGACTGAATGCAGAAGGTGAAAGAAACTTATGTTCAGCAGTGAACTGATTGATTTGACACTATTACTCAAGTACAAAAACTACTTGTATATAACGTAGCCAGAATGCGGTGATCGATGATGTTACTTTCTACTACTAGGTAGCCTGGACAAAGCTTGTTATTGCATGAAAGAGTACCTTACAGAAGACTACAAGTACTGCTATCGCATTCTCGTCAAAAAACGCTACAGCCTTTGCCATGGACTATGTGCACTAAGATGACCAACAAAACCGAATATTAACAAAACTACTCATTTTATGTCACTAATCCGGTTTGAAATGTACACCAAATAAGCCTACGACTAAAATGTTGAAAACTGATCTTGAAATTTGTCTAGTTTAGGCCTCTGCACGACTTCTAACTGCAAATGGTATTATTTTAATAATACTAGATTTTGTCTGCGGCTTCACCCGTTTGGAAGATGGAAATTAGCCCACGGGAAACATACAACCAGCTTAAAAAGTATCTTGTGTTCTAACAGGTCTACCTGTGTGGTGTCAGGTCTACCTGTGTGTTGTCAGGTCTACCTGTGTGATGTCAGGTCTACTATTGTGTTTTCAGGTCTACCAGAGTGGTGAGAGGTCTATCTGTGTGGTGTCAGGTCTATCAGCGTGGTGTTAGGTCTACCAATGTGTTGTCAGATCTACCAGGGTGGTTTCAGGTCTACCCGTGTGGTATCAGGTCTACCTGTGTGGTGATAGGTCTACCAGTGTGTTGTCAGGTCTACCAGTGCGTTGTTAGGTCTACCAGTGTTGTGTTAGGTCTACCAGTGTGTTGTTAGGCCTACCAGTGCGGTGTAAGGTCTACCAGTGTGGTGTTAGGTCTGCCAGTATGCTGTCAGGTCTACCAGTGTGGTGTCGGGTCTACCCGTGTGGTGTCGGGTCTACCAGTGTGGTGTCAGTCAGATGGATTATTGTCGTGTAGTGTGTTCAATGTTTTAGGATGTTGTCTTCCTTTATTAATAATATTGTAGTTGGTTTAAATTATTTAATAATCAATTTAAGTAATATTAACAATACTGACATAGACTAGCCGGTTTTTGTGTTCTGCACTAGATGCATTGGGAACTGAGGTAGATATTCTCGTTTCTCTGGCACTTTGGTTTTGTTCCTGTAACAATTAGATGACATTGTTTTTCCCAATGGTTATCAAGTAACAAGCGAATAAAGTCTGGATGCTTTACAGTATTTTTTTTAAAACAGACTCGGCATGACTCAGCTCAGCAGCGGAGCGTCAAAACCGAATATCAGCAGCCAAAGCCTTAATTTAGCTTGAATTGTGCCGAGTCAATCCGAGCATAATTCTGCAATGAACCGATACCGATAGATATAACATCGATATACCGAATCGATCGATAGAGATACAGAACGCAGTTTGCCCAGCAGCACGAGCCAAATATGAATAGTAATAGCTTCACCTACTACTGAATTCAAAGCTATGAATATAGTAGGATCACAGGTAAAGTTTGCAAATGCAATGATAACTTACTCAGGCTTCCTCTTCCTTTTAGGAGCATCCAGTATATCGATAGGGTCTGTCGTAATGATGACAGGCCGCACGGACCCGAAGAAGTCCGTGATGGGCACCTTGTCTGGGTCCCGTTTGAACAAATCTTTACGGACCCCCACAGTGGACAGGCACGCGCTTTTAGGACAGACAGCCAGCTAGAAGTGACAAAGCATGATTTTAGAAATTATAGGACACAACTTGGATGGGTCAGGATGAGATGACAACTAATTTAGATGTTCTAAGACATGCTGACCCGACCCCAAATAAATTGGGATTGTATTGATTATTATAGCGATTGGCTATTGTGCAGTGTGCTATGGGTAACTGATTCACCCACCAGTTTTTTTTAATGTTTGACTATGCATATAAATTTGCATATTAGACAGAATATAAAATAAAGAGGGTCAGTGATATTTTTTGGTCTGATATTCCGGTCGTACACTTGAAGTTGTACTCAGTATTTGTCACTTGTTCAAAGTCAAGTGAAAGAATGAAAACCGACAAATCGCAATCGACGCAAGTAATCAAGTGGTTCAACTGTTTTCTTTCTCAAAAACACCAACAAGAGCACAGAATAAAATGAAAGCTAAAAAAAAGTTATTGCTAATAATTATGTACTTACAAATTCTGTCATGCTCCTCCTACTGTTAGGGTGAACATTTTCCAGGAACTCCAGCACATAGTATGTGTATCTGTCTATGATATACACTCCGATAGCTGAGTCAACATGGTGCTGCAAAAAACAAAAAGGAGATTATGGCTTTTATGAAACAGGTATTATGGCCATCAATATAATTGAGACTGGCTGTATGAGATCTCATTGGTCATCTAATTGAGAGCCTCATTATGTGATCGCAATGGGGGCTATCGCGCATGAATTCGCCGCTAGAGGCGTTCGTGTAGAGTAAGGTCTTCCGAAATGTCAGATGTCATGGAGTTTTCGCGCGTTGCGTGCTTTTTTATCACGTATTTTAACTAATATTCATGATTCTGGTCTAGATTGAGCCTTTCCTGATTAATAATGATATGAAGATTTTAAGTAGCAACTTAGGATCTCATTTGTTAGTACTTGGAGGTGGAATGATTTTTAAATGTTTCATGCTTGTTAATGTTAGGGAGAATATTTGTAAATATGTATCTGAAGTTTACACTATGTTGATTTACGAAATCAAATAAACTTTTTATGAAGTTATTTGTACTTCAAAGTATAAAATAGAATTAATGACAGGACCTTACTCGACAGTGGCGCCATCTGGTGAGCTCAAAAACGATAACCCGATTACTATTGCTGAGCAACTGACTTTGATTCTCAAGTTGGGAATATTGTGTATTTTTGTATTTTTTTTGTGGGTATTTTTTATTTTAAGTATTTCACAGTCCTGATTCAGACAGTGGCTGTCAGTGTGACTGAGGCAATAGCATCCTCTATTATAATTATGGTACTTAAAAATATCTGGCGAAATATTATATGGCGTGACTGGTAATTAGTGAACGATACTTAAATACGAGATTGTACTCATGATAACAAACAACTTTCTCAAAGAAACCTTTTTTTTTTTTACTTTTTCACGTTTATCACAATAACACAACAGCCGTATGAAATTCGCGCGCGCGCGCCTCTGATGCGCTGCGCTGTTAGATACATGACGCCATACTGTCTCATTGTTTACGTTGTTGCCAAGTTCAAAAATAATATCCAAAGATTGCGTAATTGACAGTAGTTTAAAGTATTCTTTTAAGATGTAATGTACCTATGTCATTTCATATGGCTGTTGTTATTGTGATAAAAAAGAAAAAAAGTATTAAAAAAAATGTTTCTTTGGGAAAGAAGTTTGTTATCACTAATTACCAGTCACCCTACATTTTAGGTTACCTTCAATGATATGAATGTGATTGGAAAGTAATAAACTAATATCAAGATTTGTAGAAGAGAAACAAGAAGACTATTTACTTACAGAAAGAGAATCCTCTCCAACTAAACTTGAGGCAGTAGCTAATATGTTAGGAGAATAGAATTTCTCGTACATTGATGAGGCTTGGCATGTGTCTATTATGAAGAATATCTCATTGTATCTGGAAAAAAAATAGAAAAAAAAAAATAAACTACTCTCTGATTTTTAAGATTCATGTGCATATTGTATAATTATCACTTGTTTTGGTGTAGGAAAACATTGAGGAAACCAAACCAGCATGCTTGAGAGATATTTCTTCATGGCATGTAAAACCAAGTCAGAGGTCTATGGGCGGACCACATGAAAAAGAATATAAGTTAGTTCATTCAAATAAATTTGAAGTTGAAACAGGTGCAGTAGGATGATGATCATTCAAGTAAATTTAGTACCTTCTCTTCTCCCACATTTGTTCAAGAGCATCAGCTAACTCCTGGCTGGTGATCTCTTCAGAATCCTGGAACTTTAGAAAGCCATCACCACCATGTCCAGTGAGGTAGATCAATATGTTGCTGCCTTCATCTGTGAGCAGTCTCTTGGAGCGAGGAGTGTCGGGAGGTACTCTGCCTGTCAGTAAACGCACAAAGTTTTCTACTGATACCTGTAACCATAAACAATTGAAATATTTTTTGTAAAATGTCGCTTTTATTTTTATTTAGAATTTACTTCCTGTTTGTACTCTCTGGGGATGCAGGATGTACTATTAGGTACACCTCTGCCTAACCATTCAGAGATTACAGGTGTGATGTTATGTTATGTTTTGTACTGTCTATGCACATTGGTTATCAGTCCAGAGCAGGAAATATTTCTTTCCTTTTCTGAGTACTTAACTAACCAGTAACCAGACTTCCTTCCTGATAACATAAAATCTTAATAATCACATTTCTTTCAAATGAATGGGCACCCATCCCAGAGGTAACTTGTGGGCCAGTCCACAACATAGAATCAATCTAAACATGAATTTCCAACTCTATACAAGTAATATAACTAAAATCGAATTTTCATTAAGTAGGTATAGATAACACATTCTAACCTCATAACCTCTGTAATCCACTTCAACATCATCTCCATACACATTGATTTGTTCATGAGCATTATTAAATATGGTGGCAGGACGCGGGTTCCGTGGGTTACAGGCCATATCATCAGATATCATCAAGATAATCTGACTGTCCGGTATACCAAGCCGTTTCACACTCCGGTATATAGACAACACATTCGCTACATGACGGTAGTTGAACCAAAACCGAGATGTGTCCACCAAAACTGCCCAGTTGTTCGAGTGGTTGGACTTCTCGAAGTCTTCTGGTATCTGGAAATAATGATAACATGATAATTCGTGATCTCTGTAACCATGGAATAAATTGTGTTTTGTGGCCTGCGTACCTCAATGCCGTAACTAAATGTCAAGCTAGCAATTATCGAAAGTAAAACACCATAAAATGTATTTGTTAGATGCATTTTTAACTCATTTACGTTAGTTTTTTGGATTCATGAAACGAACTCAAACTTCATATTTTTATTTATCTAGTGTCAATGTCATTCAATGTGTCTAAAACTGACTTCTTGATTCTTTCGGTTGGCTAGGTATACCAGAATAGTCCATAGACCATAGATGACCACTTTTTTCGGAAACTTCGGAAAAAGTAACGTTTATTCTCGGCAGTGTTAGTAACAATTTCGAGAAAAGTTAAAGAAATAGGTTAACTACAGTAAATTGTTTATTTTTTAACAAAGGAAACTACCATTTACAAGTCAATCGACCCCAAGTATAAAAAGTTTCACAGAAAGTTCAACACCCCATTTCAACCTAAGGATTGAATTTCGAAAAATCTTTCCTTAATCCTTGTCTACATTTTATTGGGAACCTCTGTCCAAAATTTCATTTTTATTTTGGACTGGCAAGCATTGGATTTACTTAAAGGCGCACTTGGGTGCACTACAAATTAAAAAAATAAAATGTCAAAATAAAAGAAAATATCTGTCAAGTTGTCAACTTAGAAGTCGAGTAAACAAGGCAAACATAAAGCGTAATTGAGCATTTAATTCAATTTAAATCATGGGCAGCCGCAATCCTGATACGTTAATGAGTGGCCCAGTTGACGAGCCATTCGACTATTTATTCAAAATAGTACTCATTGGTGACTGCGGAACTGGAAAAACATGCATTGTGGAACGGTTCAGATCTGGTAATTTCATAGAAAGGCACGGAAGTACAATAGGCGTAGACTTTTCAATGAAAACACTGATAGTGGATGGGAAGAAAGTCAAGGTTAGTCTAATTATATAATGTAATAATGTAAATGCGTCTTAATTTAATCGTACAAAGGATTTTTGTTGACAATAAACTTGTCTTATTTCAGCTTCAGATTTGGGACACTGCGGGCCAAGAGCGCTTCAGAACTATCACTCAGAGTTACTATCGCTCCGCGAATGGTGTAATTATTGGTAAGTATGCGATATACGCCCACTCGTTACTAAATTTCCTGGTTAAAAACACTAAACATATGACTCATATATGACAGTAAAATGAGGATGAATAATAAATTTTAATATACTAATTTTGTAAGTAGTTACGAATAAATCAATATTTTCATGGTAACTCTGGTTGGTATCTTGTTACGGCTATAATTGGATTCTTTATCTAATTTATGCACCAGTCACACACAAGTTTGATTTAAAATGCAATCATTTATCTCTTGTTTATAACACAACACAATTAATTAAAAAAGTAGGATATAAGTATCTCCTTAATTTATTCAGTGAGGATAAACTAACTATATACATTAATAATTAAAAACTATTAAACTAAAATAAACAAACTAACATATCTCCTTGATGCTATGGCAAATGATGGACATGGATTATGGTTTTAGCATGTGTGTCCATCTGTTTCCTCTTAAATCCTGAACTACTTACTTAGTGTATGACAAAAGACATAATGCTGTATAAATCATATTGGTGTGAAAATTTTCTGGTTTTTAAGTTTTGCAGTAATATATCTAAACGCTTAATCTATTTTCTGCATTTCAGTATATGACATCACAAAGAGGCCAACATTTTTGTCTCTACAAAAATGGATTGAAGAAGTACGAAGGTACACCTCATCTAATGTCATAGTATGCCTCATAGGTAATAAGTGTGATCTAACAGAGCAACGAGAGGTTGAGGAAGATGAGGCAAAATCATTTTTCCGTTTTCTCTCTGAACTGACATTTGTAAAGGAGACTTCTGCTAAAGACAACACTAATGTCGAAGATACATTCTACATTTTGGCCAGAGAATTAAAGGTGATAATTTCATAATTTATAAATAACTAGTAACCCGCTGCGGCTTTGCGTGGGTGCAATTTAATAACACTACCTATTACATTCAAAACTAACCATACATATTCACAAAATTTCATTGAATTTGATTGAGTGGAAACATGATTTTTGTATTTTAAGATAAGATAAAACATAGAGGTGACTGGGTCAGATTGAGTATGAGGAAGGCGGAGAACAGGGTGGGTAGTGTGGCATGATAGGCTGGGTTGCTTGAGTAATAATCTGTGTGCACGGTATCTTTCTGCAAGGTGTTCTTTCTGAAGAATAATAAAACCGTTTTATTGTATGGTATAACAGGCTAGTGTCTGCAACTCCACGCCCAAAGCGTGTATTTAGCGTATGGGTTGGAAATTAATTCTTGATTCTATTAGGTAGAATTTGATTTGATTCAATATTAAAATCTTATCTTGGTATGTGATTAAAATCTTTATAATTGAATACAAAAAGCTATGCTTTTACAAGTGTTAACTTATTTCCTTCCAGTCACGGCTGGTTACCAACATTAGGAAACATTTTCATGTCTCAATAGAGTTTCATGTTTTTGTTACTGAAACTGCTATTGTTATGTGTCATGCTTGACTTACACAGACTACATTATGTCTAACAAATATTGTTTAATGAGTATTTCAGTGTTTGGGTTGATTGTAAAATGTATTAAAACTGTTGTAATTTAGTAAGACAGACTTTTTGGATGGCGATTAGCTTGGCACAGTAAAACAGGGTGAGTAAGTGTGTTAGGGCAAATGGGAACAAAACTTTGAAAAGGATTTTCATGTTTAGTCACTTCATTTTTCCTTAAATAGACTGTGACTGACTGGATCTGTTTGATTGATACACTCTTGGCTGATGGACACTTGGTAAAAATTACAATGCCAGTACATAATTTACAGATATCCTTTTGCTATTACTATTTCAAGTATGTATGTGTTAGTCCCTGACATACATAAAGTATGCCGTAGTTTGCGGTATATTGGTCATCAATAGTCTCTATGGACATCAGTTAAGGACAGTTGTGTGGCATTTCGCTCGATCGTTACTCCACAGCTTGACGCTAGAGTTTCATATAATCATAATATGTTTTAAATACCTTAGAGACAATAGATGAAAAATGCCATAATTACAATCTCGTTTTACTTCAACAGCATTTCTTCGTCTGTTCTTTTTACATTTATTAACCAATTACAATAATTTAAATTGCAGAGACAACACGACACAAGTAAGGGTCCTCCAGAAAAGTCAGAAGCGGTGGTCCTCGGTGAGAGTCACCCAGTAGTTAGATGTCAACCTTGCAGTTCGTCCTAGACTTAATAGATAATCCAGAGATCTGACCAAATGTTATACTCTGTCTCCCTTACATGGTGCAAAATGATTGGTGGAACTAGAAGGTGACTACTATTTTATTTTTGCCATGATGTGATTTGACTACGCTTCATGAGTTTCATGACTTATGATTTCTTGTCACAAAGTTAGTTTTATTTTTTTATATCATGTTATTGTACTTGATTGGCCAATGCCATATTAAAAATATGGACCACAGCATTGAATGTGAATACATTTATTGAATCGTAATGAAGTTTAAGCTACAGTATGTTAATCATTGTTAATTCGAATATGATTCGCATGTTAGATTTGTTTCATGCGATGAATGCATAATGTATGTACCTACATGCATCAATTGTTTGCCGTTCATTCGCAACTCTGATTTAGTAGAGATAACTTCTTTACCGAAGCATACTGTATTCACATGTTAATGTTTGTTAATTGAATGGCCTATTAAAACAACCAAGCGATGGCCTTAAAAGCGACAAAGTAATGTATGCTGTTTAAACTAATAATCTGTAGTTATTGCAAGGTTGTCACATATTTGAGACTCACAGATTTTTTGCTGTATTCTTACACTTTGTGAGCAAGCATCATGTTTGAAGATCTTCTGTGTATTTTTTTATAATTAGGTTCTAATTTGAGATTAATCAATGAATGAAGTAATTTCAACATTGAATTCTTTATTTTTGGTAAAATATACATAATTCTATTTTATTTAAAATATAATTTCGGAACTAGATTATTTTATGAAAGTGGCTTTAAGTTATAATTTTAAAATCTAAAATGTAAGTTAACATTTAATTGGTTTCTTCTACTTTTAGTGATATAAATTTATTAAAAACCAGTTTCGATACTGTAAATAAATAACTATTAACTGTAGCTAATTATAATAATTAATAAAACCACCTGCTCGAGACTGATTTGAGCCATACCCTTAGTATTGAATGTTGTAACCAGACCATAGATTTTTATCTATAAATGTTGTATGTTATTAAATTTAGAATATACAGGGTGTAAATTACGCATTAAATTGTGAAAATTCGCAGCAATAAACGATCGTTTTGCTTTCTGTAAGAAAGCTAGTATATTTTTACAAGATCTGAGAATTTTGTAAAAATGCTTCATTCTGTAGAAATATTACACCTTGTATATTTTTATTAGCACATATCCTTTATCATTATTCGTAACGTTGTATGAATATTATGGAATTGTAGATGTGACGTCCAATGATAATGCAATAAAATAATACTCAAATTGGATGTTGATTTAAAAATGCTATGACTTTGACCTAATCCTTTAATATTCTATGCATCTTGTAATGCAGTTTTAAATCAACTCCGTATTTATAAATTAATCAATATAATAAAAAAAGAAGTAGCGTTTCCTCAATAATATTTTACAGGAAGGTCTAAGTTCTAATTTTTTTTTGTAAATCTTCCTATTAGTTGGAGAGAGAAGAAAAATGTATCAATTGGTTAAATAAAATTTACCACCCTAGATCATTGTGGGGTGTATTAGTTAGGTAGAAAATTATATTTTCGTCAAATTATTAGTCGTTTCATAAGAATCTCTAAAAAATAATTTTGTATTGTATTTCTTTTTTTACACGCAAAAAAATGATAAAAAAAACAACTGATTAAACTAAAATAATTTTATTTGTATACTTATCTCAGTGCTATAATTATCTCAATCATATTTTAATTAAGTTAACATTGTCACAATGTTCGATATTGAAATTATAATTGTTATAATTTAATACAACTGTTAAAAAAAGTTAACACTGTGGTTTTTAGTATCACTGATGATAATGTCTAGTTGTTTGGTGACGTGGATACCTGAGATCCAGCCAAACTTCCCTGGTTGGCTGCCCAGACCCCCGAAAACCCTGACAAGTTGTCCTGAAGGTTTGAAAACCTGTACCCTGCAGTTTCCAGAATCCCCAACAAGGATGTATCCCATAGGATCGACTGCTAAAACTTCTGGGTGTCTGAATTGCCCTTTCCTTTGTCCCATAGATCCAAACTCTATGATTTTACTTTTATCTTGTTTATTGTAGACTTTGATCCTTCCGTTTCCGCTGTCAAGTACAACAACGCGGTCGTTGGTGATGGCGACGCTTGTGGGTGCGTTGAGTTCTGTGCATAGGATCTCTTTGGTCTCCCAAACGGATGGCGCGAGCGACGCCTGGGGTTTCACTGCTACTCCGATTTGATCCACGAATTTACCATCCGGTTGGATTATCTGCAATTATGATGAAACTTGTATTAGCAAGATAAGGGGGTTTTGATGGCAAGGAGACAGGAAAAATGCAATAATGCTTTATAATCGGTGTGTTAACTGATTGATCAGTATGAATCTGTCTTTGATAATGCTGGAATTATTTAAAATGCCTATGTCTATGTATATTAGTATTCCTCGCACTAAAACCACTCTTAATCTGCTAGACCAATTGCTGACCAGACTGACGGACTAAAGTATCTGTCAAAGTCCGTTATCAGCAGCCAGTCCGTACCAGCGTCACTGACGGTCGATCACTTTTCAACCTTATTAAGGTTAAAAAGTTATCGACCGTCAGTGAATTCGGTTATACCTTTAGGTACGCAGAATGTTGGCAATATTTTTGTTTTGACCAACCGAATCATTAATACAGCATTAAAAAACCTATTTAAAATGCTCATTACATAGGTATTTATTATACAGGAATATCGATTACAAAGTTATCGTTCACTAACTCGTTAGTAATTTTTTTTATGCGGAAGTCAAGTGCAAGGTAGAGATTACCATAACTGCGAATATAAAGTAATATCTGTTGTAGTATTAGGTAATCATTATCAAGTTATTTTTGGCTAATACAAGCCTGGATTATCCTATCTTTATTGAAAAGGTCATATTATACCAGAAATTGTAAATATTCTGCGAAGTAATAATCACTTTGTCTCTTTTATAACTTCTATAAGTTGGACAGAAGTCTGTCCTAATCTGGGAGCGTTTATTAAATACATTTAGTATCAACTTATTGTTCATCCGTTTTCATACTTTGTCCTCTTTAAACTGTTTAATTGTGTTAGTCTATTATCCTCCCTTTACAACAAAAAAGATAGAAAAGAGGGGGGAGGCGTGATTAAAGGATGGCCCCTAAGTCTTTCAAAATCACAGTGATCTCTATTTCTGCTACAATCAAATTTCTGTTGCGGTGCTGCTTTTAGATGTGAAATAACTATGAAAGGATTGTGTTGTCTATTACCTGAACTCTATCATTGCCAGTGTCAACAACATAGATCAGTTGGTTCGCGTTGTCTGTGGCAATGCCCTCTGGCGACCGGAAGGTGCCAACTCGGCTGCCCTTCTGTCCTATACTCCGCAGGTATTCACCCTCCTTGGAGAAGACGTGGATACAATGCTTCCATTTGTCTGAAAGAAGAAATTAAATATTCGATAAAGAAAAAAGAACTTGAGGTTGTTTTGCAGATTACTAACTTTTGTCTGCGGATTCGCCCGCGTTAACCTTTTGAACGTCATTTTGCACATATACGTGACAAGCAACCTAGATAGATCTCTCTCTCTCATATCACCAGGGTCCGTCGATACGAGAACAGGATGAAAATATGAAAATATTAGTGATAGTCGTGGATCTTTTACAAAGCATTTAACAAAACATAATTAAATTTTATCTTAAAAGTATCTTCCGCATTGATCATAATCATCATAAATCGCAACCACGTTTTCCTCATTGCGCGCTAAGATCATAGGTCACAATATGATGGCCTAATGTGAGCTGTCTACTACAAAAAAATATACGCCACCAGAAGCTGGTGCTACAGATGACCTGTACACGTGATTTACCTACCAGCTCTTCATCAAAATGCAGTCGAAAAATCTCAGACCGAGACGTTCCAATGTTGCTTGTCGGCAGAATAAGTGAGGTGATAGAATTTCTCTAGAACGTTAGTAGGTACAAACTATAGGTACTCCACGCATGCCCGATGTAAGTGACAAAACTAAATAAAATACGTCAGCTTAGGTAAACGAACAATAACTTCTTAGCTGTGTTTTCAAATTAGCTTCCAAACATGTATACGTATAGGTAATGTGTTTAATGAAATAACAACTTTGAAACCCGCACGATAAGGTCAGTTTGCGTGCGTGTTTTTTTTTATGTCTTCAAATAAGTAGAGCACTGCCTAAAACTTCAAAGATTACAGGTGTGATGTTATATTCAAATTGTTCTAGTAATTCTGAAATAAACTTAACTATGTCCGACAGAAAGTTGATATTTCTTTAGTAGAAATAACAACAATTTGGAAACAGTTTTAAATCTGGATTTTACGATCTAACCGTTCCAGAGTTGTCTTTGATTGATTCCATAAATCCCCACCAATGGAGATTGTTATTTTTTTTCCAGAAATCCCCATTAGTTAAATAAACTTAGCTATAAGTAACTTACAGGGGATAAAATAGCTATTGTAAAATCTTCACCTGTAACATAAATCTCCCCCAAGCTCTTCATGAACGCGATCTGGACTGGGCACAGCATCTCGTCACAGGACAGTCTCGTCACGATCTTGGCCTGGGCGCGCTCCATCACGAGAACACTGTGGCTATCCATGCCGCATACATAGAGGTGGTTGGCCCACGGGCTCACGCCGACCCCGCAGGGACGGGACGACTTACGCCATACAAAATGGGGGATGAAGCTGCGAGATCTGGAGGAAGAGAACTGTTTTAAATAAGGAATATAAGTTAATGTTTGTGCTAGGATATTCTTGTTTTACTTAGAATTTGTCAGTTCAGAGTCTACATTCGGTTAGACTGGTAGCAAACGACGGCATTGCTGAAAAGAGGCAAAGCGGTTGCTGGATGGTTTTATGCATGAAGTGACGCGTGTGCTGTGGATGCCGCGCATGCAGCCAGACTTAGAATTACTGGAGTATCTGAAAGAACTATATCGAACCCACGATACATGGCATAGAACAGTTATTTAGGCACTCAACCACTGCGCCAACCAAATAAGAATAGAAAAAAAAATCACAACAGTTTCATTAGACCTCGATGAAATGATGGACTATACAAGTGTAAGTAACAAATTTAAAAAATATATATGCTAGAATAAATAATGAGCCATTTCTACTGTATCTTTCGAGGCAATCTTTTAAATTGAATAAAAAAGCAACGCCAAGATAAATATATAAATCTCGTCAATAATTTGTAAGGAATTTTCGCTTAATTAATTTTCATAAATAAACAGTGAGTAAGCCGACAGCATTGTTGCTTGCACGCGACTCCAGTATGAATGCATGCACATATTTTCGTATTAGGTGATTATCATCGGTCGTGGTAAGTTACTAAATTCTAAGTTTCTTTCTAACTCTTAAGCCCAGTGTAAGTAGTAACTTCTATGTAACTCATACCATGTCGTATGGAATGTTTTATAGTAAGGAAACATGCAACCCGCGTTTGTTTATTGCAATGTTGCACGTCACGTACAAATTGCGTCATGCGTGCAACAAATTCATAATTTCATATAATTAACTATGACTGATCCGGGACATCGTTTTTCTGGAGACAGCTAATTTTTTTCTGACGCATTTTGTTGAACTGGTGTCTGCTGGGCTAAGCCCTCTCCCAAGTCCTTCCTTCTCTGTTCCTGTGCACTGCATCACATTGAACCGAATCTAATGGTCGTTAGCTTGAATTCGATTGCCAATGGAATTCGGACAAACGACCACTTAAGTGTAAATGGACGGGGTTGAGTACGCCCGTGTTTGGGTAATCTGATTTCAAACAGGAAGGGGCCCGCAAGGGCCGATGTCTGCCAGGGCTGCGGGACTGTTCGAAAGAGATACCGCGGCCCTGGAACACAAAGGGCAAGGAAGGAACATGGATGGGTTTTAGTCAGTACAAGTCTGACACTCCCTTCCGCCTTGCCCGGAGCGGGAGAAGTCATTTGATCATATCCCATCCGTAAAAAAAAAAGGGTAGGTACTTAATCTGATTTGGTTTCATGGTTCAACTTCATTCAAACTACTCGTAGTGTAATAAATATATGTAAAAATGTATAAATGTATGAGTAATATGTATGGGTAATGTAATGTATGTAATGTATGTGTGTGTGTGTATGTTGTATGTATAAATGTATGTGTGTTGTATGATTTATTTATTATTATTATAAATGTATGGTGCTCAAATTCGAGTAAATTCTTTCGAGCTCTCGAATACGGGATAACGACAGATTTCTTTTCACAATCTGTCATTTTGTCTATTCTTCCGTCGACAAAACCCGTTTCTATAGTGGTCATGCTACGCGTGCAGGACGCAGGTATAAACGCCATAAACCTTTTTGGTCCTCTCCATTCCATCTTCAGGCATCTACTAGAGATTCTTGCCCTAAAAATGTTTTTATCTTACACTAAGGACCGATTTTTCAATCGCCAGTTAAATTTTATCCAACGAATAAGTTTGTCATTTTGACAGATTGTCTATACAAAAACTGTCAAAATGACAAACTTATTTGTCGGACAAAAGTTAACTAGCGAATGAAAAATCCGCCCTAAGTAATTCAAACCGTTTTTATTTGCCGCGTATTGACTCCATTAAGATTTCAAAAAGCGGACTTGCCACTATCGCTGACCAACAAATAAACAAGGCAATCGGAAATAGATAGGTATCTAGGTCTAACTAATCGGATATTTTTTCATAAAAACACGGTAACATTAAAACGAGTAAGTTATCTCATTGATGAAATTGTGTGATAAAATATAACTCAGCAAGGCGGTAGCAGGGCTGCCTGACCAGAGTGAGGTCCAGTTTCCGCCAAAGCAAAGAGGTGAAAAATTCGACCAATCACTGGAGAGCCAAGACAAGCGTTGCGTTGCAAATTTCCACCAATGTGATTGGTTGAATCCCGCATGTCTCCTCTCCGCTCTCTCTCCGCTAGCCGGGCATATCCCCCACTCGTATATGCTATTGAATGTAGGTACCCCATTTAGACTTAGATTAAGACCACCCATTATACGATCGGTACCGTAAAGGCAACTACATCTGTTTTATTCATTCCTGGGAATGTTTAGCGTGCAGCATTCAAGGCAACCATACACTCATCGACTATTAATCAGCTGCTAAGTGGTTTCGTTTTCATCAAATCGCATCGCATCAGGAGTCAGGACCTACCTACTCTTGTCGGAAGGTCCGAGTGCAACGGACATGTTTGGGTTTTAGTAATAGCTTTCCACTTAATACAGAGCCTTGTTACATTTGAGAGCAGTGGTGGCACAGTTGACAGTGGTATTGGCCCCGACTCATGTATCGTGGGTGCGAACCCAAGCCAAAGCACTTTACTTTGTAGGCGAGTGCAATTAGGCAAAAAATACTTAAAAGGTGGAACGAAGATTATAGCTGTCGGATGTTCATGGGACTTTTTTCTATTGGGTTCCTAAAGGTGTGGAGAAGAGTGTAAAAAAAAAATGTCGACGCTCGAGATTTTTTTTTTCGATTTTCGTTTGTAATTTTTTTTTCATTCATGAATAACTTGAAATTCGATGAATTTATATTGTGGCGTAATAGTGTGATCTGTGTGCCTGTGCATCCATAAAAGCCTCTTGAAAATCCGACCACTATCAACTTCTTTCCACCTTAATTTGTAATCGACTATTAAGTCATTTATTTCATCACCACTTCTAGTGCCGGTTAAGTAGAAGCCATAGGTTGATCTGCGAGATGCCATTAAAAAAAACACCACAGCTCTCAAAGCGTTGAAGGTACCTAAGCTTAGTGAGGAATGTCCTAGAACCTAAAACACGAAATTGACATCCACCAATCCACATTTTGTCCTTGTGATGGATTAAGGCCTTATAGCCCACTTTCTCTTACAGAGAGGAGGACTGTGTTTCAGAAGTGGGAATTTTATAGGCTGATATTGCTACTGCTGCATCTAGGATTCTTCGTAATCACCCCTGAAAATGAGACATAAGTAAGTGGATAAAGCTCCAAACTCACCTATAATGCAAGACGAGACTTTCCTCACTCTCTAACGGGTCATTCTGTTTCGCATTCTCTAAGACTGGGTCATCGGACTCGGATTCTAGAGGTGTTACCGAGTCCATCTCGAGCGTGAAGTTCTCTTTGTCGAAGATAAAACGTTCTGTATCCCATTTTGAGACTTCTGATAGTAAGGATACTGCGTTTTGATGGAGATTTATAAAAGTTTCCACCTGTGGATCAAAAGATTGGTAGATTAGTTATTTTTTCATTAATATGGGCGTATCATCATCAACCCATAGCTGAAAATAATAAAATTTAAAATTGGAATATAATGTCTTCCAATTTTATCCACGAACTCAACTAGGCCCGAGTGGTGGATGACGGCCCGTTCCTATAGCTTAGATCCATAGACATGGAACTGTTGGCTGCTCTCCGTAATTTTTTTTTAACTTTTTTTTTTACTCTTCTCGGCCATGCTCATTCAACCGTTTGTTCCATCTAAGCCACCCTACGAAGATCATCAACTACCTAGGCTGAGTTTAATGCAATGATTGGCAATTTGCACCCGGTCTTCATTGAACAATCCTACCTCAACGGTCATGGATTTAATGGCTATAGCCATTGCACTTTACCTTGCTTATTCTCTCGTCTTTTGGTAATTTCAAAATAACAGCGTTTTACTGAATACTTAAGAAAGTATACACTACTTATAACAAAAGAAAACTTTTTTTAGGGTTCCGTGCATTTTAAACCCTTGAAATTGTTAACAAAATCCGTTTCAAATAGGAAGTAATATTTTTATAATAATTGCACGCGGAGGTCGCGGGTAACGCAGCTATATTTTATACATTATAATACCTAAGTAGGGAACCCTACCCTACTATAGCATACTTATAAATAACCTTAGAGATTAAAAATACGGCCTCAAAAACATTTTAACAAGACATTACAGCTTTATCAGTCAATCTATAATGAGATAAGTGTTTTATTTTATAATAAAGGTCCTTTCTTTTCTAAAACGTAATACCCCTTAAAAAATTCAATGTACTTGTAACAATTTGATAATGTTTTATCGCAGTAAATGTTGCTATTTAATTACATTTAATCAGTCAAATGAAGTCATTTGTCGTGATTTAGGTAATTAATCATCAAGATAAGGTACCTATTCTTTCAAATAACTGGAACGACTGACGTAGGTTTTTTATTCAAAGATTTTCTTTTATAATTTCACTAGCTGATGCCCGCGGCTTCGCCCGCGTGGATTATGGCGACCAAAAGTGATAATGAAATTTTGATCCCGTTCCCGCGACAAAAACTTGACAAATTATATACTAAAACCTTCCTCGAGAACCACTCTATCCTTAGGTGAAAACTGCATAAAAATCGGTGCTGAAGTTTTTGTCGCGAACAGACAGACAGACGCGGCGGAGGACTTTGTTTTATAATTTATGTAGTGATATTCATCGCTATCGAAACTTTTACAGCTGTGAATAATAAACGTCCCCGAGGAATTTCTATGATTGCCGTGATGGGCCACATTCAGGGGTGCTAGTGTTCGGGTTGGTTCAGTATGTTGTAGTACCTGAAGTAATACACATACTATAACGACAAAGTTCTAACTAAACATATTATTTAGACTTTTTGCCATCGATAGCTAAGAAGAGGTTATGGCAGTTAATTAAAGTTCCTTTTCCTTTGGTAGCTTTTTGATTAGGATAAGCTACCTAGTCAACATAAATACGGTTTAATAATTTAAATAAAATTATTACGTAGGAACCAGTGTTCTGCTCGAATGCCTTTGCCACACCTTCCATTTGACGCTGCTTTCATCACTTCATAAGTACTAGACCTCTAAATGAAGATTGCCAACTACCTCGTTGGTCTGGGCGAAGCTACTCAGCATGAGATCCTGGACACAATTTCCAGGTCGGGCAAAGTGTTTTACGGTTTTTATCATAGCAATCGGTCTGTTGTATATTTGCTCGTTTTGGCGACAAGCCAAGAAACATATCTGGCGAAATGTGCGTATACTAAAGGTACCACCGAATTCACTGAAGGTCTGCCACTTTTCACCCTTATGCCCTAAGTAATAAGGTTGAAAAGTCGACCCTCAGTGAACTCGGTAGTACAGACGCCAGCAGGTCAAGCTACCCGAAACTTTCAGATTTACCCAACCAACCTTGAACCTAATGCTTTAGAGCTAAAGTAAAAAATCTATTAAAGAAATATGACAGATTGTAGTAGCTTGATGTGCTGGCTGATCAATCCTTCGAGTAATACGGACTTGATAAACAAATTAAACTCACCCTCTCGCTTTCATGATCAGAACTGCTCGATTCCATAGCTTTCTTCGCCACAGACTTAGCTTCATCCAGCGAAGCTTGCAGTGCTAATGCTGACATTTCTGATGACTTCTGTAAGTTAGCTGCTTCCATTAGCATTTTGTCCTTATCCTGGATAATAGCTGCTATTTTATCGTCTCCTGCTATCTTTATTTGTTCTGCTATTCGGTCGCAACGATCCTGGAAAAGGAATAAGGGAATATTTACACTGCCTCGTTATTCTAGTGGTTGCAAGCGCGACTGACTAGCATGAGGTCCTGGGTTCGACTCACAAGTTTGGGTATTTCCATCAGAAATTTCTGAGTAGCAGCTACGGAGTCAGAATTTGTACCCGGTTGATGGCAATAGGCTCGCCCCCTATTACATAGGACTTAAAACATAACTGGCGAAATGTGGGTGTTCTATTGGGTACACCGTCCTCTGCCAAACCCTTAGTAGGGGATTAGAGGCGTGATGTTATGTTATGTGAATATTTACATGAACCCCTACGAAGAACGTAATTTTGATTTCTATATTATTTAGGGAATCGGAAACAAATGAATCATGAACATAAGTAGTAGATACGACTTATACCCGTTTCGTGACAAAAAAATCCGTACAAGAAGTCCCAGTTCGTCATTAAAGCCTGCCAACTATTTGTTGTGAGGAAAAAGTGCCCGATGCCTTTTCTATTACTTCGGCTTTTCCGCCAAAGCGTATTTTTTTAGAATAAAGATCTCTGTTAATACCTTTTTACGTTGGACATAACGTGTTTGAGAAATCAAGATTGGTACAATTAATGACTTTGGTTCCAAGCAGACATATTATGTACCTAGATGTTTTTTCGTCATATTATCCTCATTTCACAAAATCTCGACAAAGGATGTTTGTCCACCAAATCATTCGAGTCACGTACCTTATAATGTTCAATTTTGTGTTCAAGATGACTGGAGGCTGTTTCCAGCTGTTTCACAATAGATTGTAGTTGGATCCGCATATCATCCAAATGCTGTGACCAACATACGCGGCAGAATTTCTAGAAAAAACATTTTCTACGTCAGTAAATAAAAACAAGAGAAAAAGAGAAATTAAAAAAGATGTTTTTATTTACCAATTTGCAATGATCGCATTGTGTGATATCAAAATTATCACATACACTCTTGCAGTGAACGCATCTTGTTCCTCCAGCTGCGATCAAATCTACATTTTGCGCAGGAGTTGAGACTGGAGGAGTCACCGGGGGCGTCCCTGGGTTCTTTGACACCTGCCCATTCCCATTTTGAATGCCAACCAACTGTAGTAAGGAATCTATATACAAATTAGACGGCAAATTCTCCACGAAGTTGGGGCCAAGCACTTGAACCCTCGTCCTACATATTGGGCAGTCGATTATGATTAAATCTGAAAACGGAAGGAATTGCCACCTGTCATATTATGTCTCTTAAATGGTTATTTCCAATTAGGTGCGTTATTACAGTAATTGTTACAAACCGGCGATGTAGACAGACAGGCAGGCAGTACAGAAAGTGTGCTGACACGGTAACATCTTTGGATTGTGCAGTACTTCGAGGCACAGTGAGCATTGTATCAGTTCTTTGATGCCACCAGCTGATAACCTGTTTGTGATGATTGGATTGCATTATTTTTGCACGATAAACATAAATACAAGGGTAAATGAAACGATTGCACTGTTTATTTTTATTAACTCGTTTTATTGGCTTTCAACTTCATAAAAGAGTGTAGTATGGAATTGAAATTTTCGACTTCGTGTTCCCCTGCTACATGGTTTTTTATATCATAATCTTAAGTATAAAAATCACCAATATTGAATTGTATTTCATCATTTATCTAGCATTAGGTTCACTATTTCATTTGCCAGAATCTGCACTCGTATAACCCACCTACTTATCTGCACACGACAACGACATTCCATGTCGCTAAACTGTCTACGAGAACTAGACGAAATAAGATCGATGAATATAATTATGAATTTCTAAGATATAAGTAGTACTCACTTTCTAGACTTTGGTTCTAGATTGAAATTAACTGTCCTCGATACGAGTGACGGAGCACGTGATCTAAACAGGTGAGGGTTATCCTGAGGCTGTGCAATTGGGGTTGGTGGTGAGGGGGTTAACGAAGGCTTCCTTACACCATTCTCTACCGTACTCTGCCAACGTTTTAAGGTGAAAAACGGAGGCCTTTTAACTTTCTCTGCCATTATTTATAAAACACTTTTGTACACTTCAACATTCAATAATAGACTGAAGACTAAAATCCTATAATTTTATCAATCATTATCAGATATGTACCCCAGTAATTCATTCGCTATCTTCACAATTTCAGATTTAAATAAGATTAAGATTAAATATCGACTCATATGATAACACTGATTATTTTTGAAAACGTATTTATGTTTGCCCATATCAGGCTTTACAAATAAAAACAGCGATGTCCTGCGAAAGAATTTTGGTGCGAAATCGAAACCGGTGTAGGGCGTAAGGTCTCGTGGTGTCTTCCAATAAAACGGAACATAAATTCCATTGATCCTCTTCACCGACATTGTACTTTACGTGAGAAAGTTATCAAAATAAATGTAGGCTTTTAGGTTGCCATATATTTTAGGGGGAGGCCGATGCATTATAACGGTGAAACCAGGTGAAGTAAATGCTGGCCTGAGGCTCTTTGCCGAATTTGGTCACATCTTCAAACCAGTCTGATATTCTTTATTCATGTACGCAATGTTTTTCTATTTTATTATTGTGTTAATCTGCTGTCGTTATTGTAATCCAGCTTGCAACCGGTTGATACACTTTTTGCCAAGTTTAGCAAGTCTCGCGACCTGGCTAAGTAATTATAGTTTTATGTAGCAGGCGTAGCACCACGCAGTATCAGACAGGACTCGGGACAATTTTGAACCTTTAGGCTAAAATGGGATTGGGCGGGTCATGTCAGCCGCATACACGATGACCGCTGGGCAAAAGTCTCCACACGCTGGTTGCCGGGAGACGGACGGCGCCGACGAGGCCGGTCCAGAAAGAGGTGGAGAAACGATTTGGACGCGTACCGCGAAATATGGTCCGAGGAGGTACGGGAAAAGAATACATGGAAGGAATTGGGGGAGGCCTTTGCCCAGCAGTAGTATCCTACTATCGTAGAGGCTAATAATAAAAAAAACCTACATTTAATTCTAAATTACCCACAGGATGGCCTAATCCTCACAGCACCTCTCTCTCTAAAACTATAAAAAGTCAATATTAGGGATGTGTAAGCCAACCGTGTTTTGCAAAGCCTATCCGACAGATCAGGGTGAGCGGCTTCGCGCCTACGCAGCCATTCTGCGAATTATACAATCACTTCTACGCTGCGTTTCAGTGCGTGTTTTGAACCATAACATCGCTTAAGGGTAATAAGGCTGGGCTGCGGGCTGTTCGAAAGAGATACCGCGGCCCTGGAACACAAAGGGCAAGGAAAGAACATGGATGGGTTTTAGTCAGTACAAGTCTGACACTCCCTTCCGCTCTGCCCAGAGCGGGAGAAGTCATATGATGATTTCCCAACCGTAAAAAAAAAAAAGAAAAAAAGGGTAATAAGGCTGCGTGTGTAGCGAGGGATGTGTATGAAATAAACCTACCTACGTAGTTATATATTTTTTATTAGCCTATTGAGTGTCACACTACTCCTCTTTCTCGTTCTAAACCTCTATCTTGTGCAATATCTGGCCATAATCGCCCCCCTAGGCAATGGGTGTAAAAAGATTCTTAACGAAGCTGAAAAGCACTTGTATTCCCCGTCATTGCGATCATTCGTTTGCTCTAGACCATACCTGGGAACCTAGTTACGGAGATATTCGGTCAAAGTTCCATGTCTTTTACAAGTTTTTTTTTTAAATAAGTACATGTTTTAATGTATTTTTTTTTACTTAAGACACCTTCACGACCCCCGTACTATTCATTCAATCCATCCATCAGCACAATGCTTTCAATGCGTTACATTGAGTCCTACCGTAACACGTGATTTTTCACCCTAAAAAAAGTCATTTCCCAGCAATTAAATTTTCAAATATCTTTATTTACCATAAACAATAACAAAATGCACTTAGCTACATTAACACACTAAAATTAAGACACTTTATCAGGCTAGCAATTCGCCTTTCAAAGCTTATAAAAAGACAGGTAGTTAAAACTGGTAATAACATAATCTTAAGACACAATATAATATGGTTTATAATGACAAAAATGTAAATTATTTAGTTAGTTACAATTTACTGCTTGCACGTAGGTGAGTCGAAAATATTTTAATAGTTAACTCGCATAGTTATCACGCAGTCAACAATTGTAAATTCCCAGCAATAATTGTTGCGTAAAGTTATTTAGTTTGATGTACAGTCAGCGTCACGATTTGGGTACCCCTCTTGAAAGCACCTACGTTCCCAAACGGGGTCAGTTGGGAACGTAGGTGCTTTCAAAAGGGGGAGATTGGGTACCCACCCAATTGATGCAGCCCACCATACATACATAACGCTTGGTTGACGGCTCCGTGAAGAGTCTGTTTACACCCTGTATATTACCGCATCTTTATCACAGCTTGAGCTATACATACAGAGTGTAACAGAAAAAGCGCAATACCACTTAGGTGGCAATTCAGACCTTCGGTAAAAAATTAAATGAATGAAACGAAAATAAATTAAAAAAAAATATCTTCATAGTAATTGCCCCACTCGATGCGATATTTTGTATGGGAAGTCCAATTTTTGTTTATTTATAATGGACTCATATTCTGTTTGCGCTTTTTCTGTTACACCCTGTATAAGTTAGCTATATGAATAATTGGTTAGTTTTACGCCCCACACTCGCATCTCTGGTGGAACCGCACGCTTATGGGGTTAAATGCCAAATAAATAATACTATTCACTTTGCACCTTATATCAACTCGAATCTTTGAAATTGTTGCATCGACGAAACAAAATAAACTTTACATAGATGATAAGGAATTGATTAAATCCGGCTTGTCGCTTTTATTAGTATATAAAGCAATGACTTAAAATATTTAATACTCAGTAAAGTAGACCTATAAATATATTGTAAGAAGATTAATATAAAATTGATGGATTTTAACTTCATACTATACATATTCAACGTACAGGCTGATTTTAAATTCATTGGCAGTGTCAATGATCGAAAAAACATTGTTCATGCCTTCTTTCACTCCTGGGAGACTAAAAAATGGATTAAAACCAGCCTGTGGAATAATTTAATTAACATATTTATCTATAACGAAACTTAAAATAATAAAAAAATATACCTTATATTAGAAAATAAGCATTAAAGGGTGTCAAAAAATTCGTCCACATCGCTGTCAACAGGAATAGTGCCCAGATGGCTGGCAGCATTGCCGCGATGCATGGACATTGCCAATGCTGTGGAATAATACTTAAATCAAAAGCAGGAAAGTCGCACATTTTTCGTCTCTACGTAAGTAGTATAAAACTCGTTCTGTCAATAACACATCCCCATAAATGAATGTAATAGGTCCTTTATAAGGACTACTGCACTTTGCCTTTGCACGAGCTTTATATTATAAACTAGCTGTTGCCCGCGACCTTCGTTCGCGTGAAATTATAATTAAAAATCCCCTTTATTATAAGCACTTCCCTATTTGAATCGAATTTTGTTACCAATTTCAAGGGTTTGTTTTCCTTTGCACGGAACCCTAATTAATTATCTAAAATAAAAGTAGCCTAAGTTACTCCTTGTTACTTCAGCTATCTGCCAGTGAAAGTCCCGTCACAAACAGACAGACAGACAAAAATTGAAAAAAATGTTGTTTTGGTATATGTACCATGTATACATCCATATGCACTTAGTAAAAAGCGGTTATTTTAATATTACAAACAGACACTCAAATTTTATTTATATGTACAGACGTACAGATAAGTGCATTGTTAATGAGTAAAAAAATAGAAAGAAAATGAAGCACGGTGGAAACCCAGTAATAGAAACACTCAAGGATATTGCATAAATTAGTCAACTGCGGCAGTGATTCATAGAGATACTACTTATTATTAAATTTATAAACATTCGGACGTTTTCTGCGATTCTAATTAATAAATAGATAATAATGAGCTAACATTTTTATTCAAGAGGATTAGGTTGAACGAGGAGAAATTCTTTAAGGAGCGAAATACTTACACATGAAAACCAATACATGTTGAAGGGACACTTGGATTTTTTTTTTTTAATTGTTGATCCATACATATTGTTTTATTATTTGGTCAGGAATTTATGGATCAAATTGTTACGGTTTCAGGGCTCGCCCTCTAATAAAATTTTATAATATTCATGAGTACTACAATCCCTTAAAGTATATCCTTCGTTTAACATAAACCCTGTATTAAAAGTTATATTTTTCTTGTTTATATTCCTCAAAACAAAATTAACGTCATGACATAAGGCATTTCATTCAAGTTTGTACATACAAGTTATTCACTTAATATCAAAACATTTTCCTACCAAACTCATGCATGACCGAAAGAAGTTTTCACAAATATAAAAACCAGAGAAGCGTACGAAGATGTTTACAAGTAGCACTTAAGTGAACCGTAAGGCAACATTAATTTTTAAGTAGGTATATCTAGAAAGTCCTTGTATGACTACCTCTGAACAGGAAATAAGTAGGTAGGTGTTTTCATACTACATTTGTAGTACTTACTTACCCACCATACCAACATAAATGATGTATATTTTCTTCAAAATGGCGGTCCAGCAAATCTTATGGTTTCATCTCCCCAGATACCTGGACATAATTACGTGATATGACTGTATTAGAATATATTGTTAAAGACAAAAATATACAAAATAATATGTTCTTAGAAGATATGCGCGTTTTCCTTATTCAAATGTCCTGTCCAAGACAGTTTTGCTTGGTAAAGCTTCTTTTTATTAGGGTTCCGTACCACAAAAGGAAAAAAAAGGAACCCATATAGGGTCACTTTGTTGTCCATCTATCCGTCTGTTTGTCAAGACCCTTAATCTCGAGAACGCGTGGAGGTAACGAGTTGAAGTTAAAACCATATACTCAGGTCTACAGTCCCTTGAAGCTCTGAAAAAATCAAACTTCTAAATTAACGTAAAAAAAAAGATACGGCCGTTTATGAATCAAAGTTTATAAGGTAGTTCCCGTTGACGTAGAATCATGAAAAACAAGAAGCAATATCTTACATGTGTAAAGGAAAAAATCGTAAACCGTAGTTTAATAACAAAATCCCTACAAGTTTATACAGAACCCTCGTTGCGCGAGTCCAACTCGCACTTGTCCGGTATTTTTATATTAAATAGGCTTGCGTTTGGCCGCAACTCTCTAAGAAGAAGCACACTAGCCTAGAAGAAACCAATTCACTTTGAATAGACAGAGAAGCCGGTAATGAATTCCTGACTGGCGGTTCACACAATAAATGTAGGAGTATAGCGCATTGTTCGGATCCGTGGAACTTCAACCGTAAAACCTAAAAGTTTCCTTTTTCTTACGGATGGGAAATCATCAAATGACTTCTCCCGCTCTGGGCAGAGCGGAAGGGAGTGTCAGACTTGTACTGACTAACCCATCCATGTATCTCTTTCGAACAGTCCCGCAGCCCTGGCAGGACCTGAAAGTTTCCTTCTGCTTTATACTTTGGTATTTCTGGTGTCAAGAATTTCCGAACGATTTTTATATATTTTTTCATAAGGAAACTTATAGACACGGAGTCTGTTTGAGCCGGGCAGAAAAAGCTTTTGATGTACGGACATCATCACCTTCTGTCCTTATCCTAATTTATTTGGGACCGGCGAAGCCTGTCTTCTTTTTTCATACGTCTCTAATACTCGTCATCCCAGCAATCAGCAGCTTTTTAGTATAGAATAGTCTGATGCGGTGTCGTGTCACGTCTTTGTCGCAACAGACACTCCCTAATGTAAAACTTCTAACAATTAATCAATTTCTCAAGCCTCTATATTCAATCACATAAATCATTCAAAGTTTCATCGTTTATGCTAACAAATTCCAGTCTTTAGCTTTACAATTCCTGCGCCGGCGCCTTGTCATTGCTGAGTATCGTTTAAAAAAGCATTGTGATCAGTCTCTTTTCCCTTTGGTCATGAGCTGAATTCGAAATAAAGATCATTTGCTAACAGCATGTTGATGACCTGTGAGCTGTGACTTACGATCTTGAGTTCATGAGGAAAAGTATTTACTTCAGGCGCAAGCGCAATCGCGTTTGTAATTTTTATATATGTTTATAAGCGAAATAATTTGGGTCACAGGGTGGAAGTGTGGTCCAAGTCAATTTTTTATATGAGATCATCATCACGCCTGTAATCCCCGATTGGTTAGGCAGAGGTGTACCTAATAGAGTACACCCACATTTCGCCAGTTATGTTTCATTCCCATGTAATAGGGCCTATTGTCCTAAAGCGGGCACAAATCCAGACTCCGTGGCTGCTAATGGGAAATTCTTAATGGAAAAATCAAATAAGACTTTATCAGACTTCGGAATCGAACCCAGGCCCTCCAGCTCAGCAGTCGCATTTGCCACCACTAAACCAACGAAGCAGTCCCATTTTTTATGTGGAAAGCAAAAAAAAAAAAGCTGTTAGTATACTTATAACTAATTTATTGACTGTTCCTAAATTACGCTAGGTTGATAAAATTTTTGTAAATCATATTAATATTATTAATAAGGTCGGTTTCCCTTTATCGCTTCACTTAACAATCATTGTTTTAGGAGTAGGACGGAAGACCAATATCGATCGTCGCTCTCGCTATTGTCATTTCCCACCGCAGTTCAATTGAACTTCGTTAAGAAAACAGTGAAACTGTATTCTTTCGAGGACCTATGCCCAAACAATACATCCACATCGTGTGTGAAATAAGCTTCGGCACCAATGACTGACAAGACAATGTAACGCTTACAATATTGAGCTATTTCTACGAGATGTTCACTTCGTTGTTATTAAGATGCTCGTATGTCATGAAAGATACTTCCTGAGAAATCTAGGTCATGAACAACGCGCCCTGGTCACGTGCATAGAGAATCAGCTTTCCGAGTTTCACCCCGGACTAGACTGCGGGCCAAATTAATTACCATGACAATGAAACTGTAAAATACATTATTTATATACAGGGTGCGAGAATTCGAGTTTCTACTTACATTTGTGTACATTAACTACGTGTAAATCTAATAACAATGTGTAATACATGGTGTGGTTTATTGCGACAAATTTTAAACTTAAGTAAAAACACTTATCGAGGCATTAGACATTGACATTGTAAAGAATGACATAAAAATAAAATTCAGTATTGATTTGGTTTTGATGATTTTATCTTTTTCCAATACAATGACTTTGATAATTACGATGACGAAAACATCCGCTGTTAATAATATCATCATACTGACAAACAAAAAGCGATCGAGATAGAAATAAAGAGAATTACTTAATCGGATTTTTAATGCGTATAAATTTTGCAATATGTATGCTTTCCTTGACGCATCAGTGAGGGTAATTTGCTTATGTATTGCCCATAAACAAATATACGAGTAGGTACAACTCTTGACTCAAACAACAATACTTTATATCATTATCATAATCAGCCTATAATATTCCCCCCACTGCTGGGAGCCTGGGACAGACGGCCTCCTCTCTATGAGAGGGAATATAATATTCCCACCACACGTTGCATCATACCATAACGTTTGTCGAAGAACATTTTGTTCCATTGTTCTTTACAGCATTGCTCTGATAAATGAGGTGTGGTCCACTTATGGAATCGCAGCCTAAAATAACAATTATTATGCAAGTTTATGTAATTTACGTAATTGGACCTCAACACGATATGTTCCGGCCCGATTCTGTAGTACAATATTATGTCGACAACACTTTGATTGTGTGTAGTAATTATCTTGTACACACTGGGTATTATTTTCTTTGTTTTTGCTTTCATTGTTATATTTCTTTTTATGTGTAATCGGAAACTAGTTTGATTAGGGACGTATTCTTTGGGGTCATAGCAGTGGTAGTTTTGAAATAATACCTTTATGAATTAGTTCCTGTATCGTTCTCGAGCTGGCAAAAAATCTTGTTAGGGTTCCGTCCCTCAAAAGGAAAAACGGAACCATTATAGGATCTTTGTTGTCCGTCTGTTGTCAAGACCTTTTATCTCGGGAACGCGTTGAAATTAAAACCATATGCTCAGGTTTACAGTCCCTTGAAGATGTGAAAAAATCGAACTTCTAAAATAACGTAAAAAAAAGATACGGCCGTTTATGCCGCAAAAAACGTATATTTCGATACTTTCAAGGGAATCAAAATTTATAGTGTACTTCCCGTTGACCTCAAATAATGAAATTTGGCAAGAAGCAATGTTTTACACCACGTGTAAAGGAAAACATCTGAAAACCGTAAATATGTACTTTAATATCAAAATACCAACAAGTTTATACGGAACCCTCAGTGTGCGAGTCCAACTCGCACTTAGCCGCTTTTTTTTTTAATCAAACTTTTCTTAATCAGTTTTATGTTTCCTAGTTGCCAATACCATCTCTTTCCATCATTTTCTAGCACTCACCAAGGATGCTTTTAAAATGATCATGTGTTCATATGTCTCGTATGTCCTTTATCCCGCTATCCGGGTCAGGTACTGTGACCTTCACATCTCCGGGGAAATCAGATGTTCGTTGTCCATTCACATTGTATTTCGGTATGATTAGTTTTATATTTTTGATGATGTTGGCGAATTCATCGGGAGTAGCCCTCCCAGGGAGATAGATATTGGCTTCTTGAGTGTGATGAAAAGTTATGAAGATGTTAATATCTTCATTGTCATCTTTCAAGCATTCTGTACATCCAACTAAATATTTCTTCGCAAAAAATATTCCTGGGAAACGACTTTTTTTTTTGGGGTGAAAAATCACGTTTTACGGTAGAAGTCAATGTAACGCACTCAAAGCATTGAATAGTACGGATGTCATGGAGGAATTTAAAGTAAAAATATAACATTAAAAACTTGTATTAAAAAAATATATGTGAAAAAGTTTTGACCCCAATATCTCTGTAACGGAGAGAACAAGCCTTTTGGCTTCGTTAAGGGTATTTTTCACCCAATATGATAAAAGACTGGTGAAAATATTGTGGCTGAATAATAACTGCCGTTTGGGTTGATCTTTAGGTTAAACCGCGCTTGCCTAGGTTGTTCTGTGGATAGGTGACCACCCATTACATACCGACTTTCCTCTGCGCCTCGGAAAGCACGTTAAGCCGTTGGTCCTGGCAGTCATTTGCAGATCTTTGGTAATAATTACCGGTGGTCAAAGGCCCGAAAGTCTAACAACCAGTCAATACCAAGGCGTATCGTATTACCCGGTACTAACTGGGTACTGGAGGTCAGATAGGCAATCGCTTTATCTGAAATATTCGTATTCAGCTGCAGCCGGTTAAACTGGAAGCCGACCCCTAAGATAGCTGGGAAAATACTATGCGGACGATGATGAAGGAGGGTTTTTATTGGCAATCATGGATCTGCGACAAATAAATGTTTTTTCTTTCTTTAATTTGAATCATTATTACCATCATTTCAGCCTAGAACCAGTCACTGTTGATTTTGGCTTTTGCTCTCTGCCCTAATTTCCGATTCCGTGTGAATCCCTCGCGTAGGTATTTCCCGCAACCTAGACAATATCGTCAGCCCAATGCGTTTTTTATTCGATTTCCAAAAAGGAGGTTATACATTGGAGAACAGCCTGATCATAGGATCAGGGCTACGGCTATAGTTGAGAGTAATAAACTTGGACCTGGAGACAACCGGTAAGTTTTAGATGATATTTTGTACATTCTAAAAAAAAGCGGTCTAGGTGTTGTATAATGTATGTATATTATACATTTAGCTCCCTGTTGATGACATGATGGTCCCTTATTAACTTCTAGCTACCTACAATGTAAAAATGTGTTAATTCATGGCAAGAATTTGTGTGTGGATACTACACCTAAAAAGGCTAAAATAATAACTTACGGAAGTCGGTTTCAAAAAAGGCAATGAAACAAAGAAAGTCACCGACTTGTGAAAGTGCTTTTTTTGGAAAACTGTAACGTTGTCTTGCAATATTTTTTTTACTGCCAATTTTCATCGGAAAACGCTTACATACTTAGCATGAATTGCTAAATATTTCCAATATAGGCCTACTGGAATTCATATTGTAATACATAACAAGATTTAACACAGATAAAGATATTTTGTTTAAAAAAAGACGTGTTACGAAATATTAATTATCTGATTAGGTACCTACGTAGCTACTGAAAGAAAGATTTGGCTAGCGTATTTTATAATCCTCATGAAGATATGGAAATAGCTTCTGATAGTGTAATGATGGAAACTGATAATATAACAGATCGTGTATTATTGAAATCACTAGGTAGGTATAATCAAATTATACGGTATTATACCTTACCTTCAGGAATCCCAATTAAATAACTCGCTCGTCTTTAAAGAAATACGCGCGATAATATAGGAAATTATCAGATAAGGACGATATCATGGATATCATCGTATACCGACAGGGATTATTAAGATGATGCTGTTGATGATCTAAATGTAAGATATAATTAACAATTTTATTAAATTAGAGTTTTGTCTCTATGGCTTCTCCACCGATATTTTTGTTTACAAAAATAATTCGATAAGCGCGGCCATCATACGCGTGCGAAGGGCTGGTGCGCATCAGATTCACTTACAATTTGTGACCATTAAGAAACGAAGCAGGAAAAGGAACACCGCTAACCCAGTGGCCAACTGGCGAGGCGACGTCGAACGATTACACCCGCCCGAGCCTCCATTCCGCACCGGTATCGCCGCGCCAGCGCTCGCAACCAGATACTCACATACTCTCATTACTAAACACATCGCCACTAAACAACCGACCTTATGACGGGCCAGCCATAAGCGATGAGGAGCCACCTGTCACCCCGGGGTGCTGCGCTCCATTGTTCGACAATGCGGAAAGCGGGGGACGCGCCGCGCATCACAATTAACGAAGAGAGTTTCGGCGACATGTGAATACAAAGTCGTCGTCGATATTGTGGAACTCGAAGAAATTACAGACGTCCCAGGACTTGAGGACGAACGTGACGCACCAACGTTACTTCAGCTGTCGATACCAAAAAGAAATTCGACGCGGATTATATCGAAGGAGGACGCATTTTCGTGGAACAGTGTTTGTTATGCGCAAGCGTGCCCGAAAGTTAGCGAAATTTTGGCAACGACACGGCAAGAGTGGCGTCTGCGCAGCTGACCTGCTATCAGCCACTACATCCCGCGATGATCGCAGGAAAAGGACATTTATTTGTACAGTGTGATTAACAGTGAACGACAGTTCTGCAAGGACAACAAGACCTCGTGTGGTTCGTCCATGAATATTTATTCCTTCGAAACAATTGTGATATTGAGGTGAGTTTAATTTAAATACGACCATTACAGAATAATTTCTCAATTATCACCAAGGCTCGTACATAGGTTTTATCACATACTAGAGATTTAAATGCGGCCTCAATTATTTCCTGTTTCAAGTGTCACGCGAAGTGCGCTCTTAGAATCGTCCTGGTTTATAATTGTAATCTATCACTGTTCCAACTCATTCATCAATTTGGTGCTGATTAATTAACACATCACTTAGCTGCGAGTGTTTTATCGCACATAGCGCGGATTAATGAATATTAACGATTTATAACTGTCCTAATGACGAATTTCATCTATAGTTTTACGCATTAACATGTCTCTAACTACTAGAAATATGAATTATTTATAATGTGGTTCAAAATTTCAAGATATAATTAGGTGTGCAAAATGGACCTAGTTAAGATTTTTTACTGCAGCTTTTTTTAAATCTAATTGAAAATGACGTGTGCCTAGACAGCGTGTTACTAGAAATAATAACAGTTCATTCAACTTTATCTACATTGACTGTAAAGTATTAAGTTTGTTAACCCGAAACTCGTATTAAGTGATCCTAACGATGCAATTTTAATTGAAATTAATTAAGACTGGAGAAGTATTCATAAAATTCAGGTAATGAGTAGATAGAAGACACGATAGCCGAGAAGCGGATGCGAATACTAAATAATGAAGTACTAAAAGTAGATGAACAAGAATATGAAGATTCCACGAAGAAGGTTATATAAAAACATCGCATTGTAATTTTCCCATCGAATCCTCATATCTAAAGTGGGGCATCAGTTCATAATACTATGTAGTGTTGCCAAACCACAGCGGCACTGAATAAGGTCGGGCCATACGTTATAAGAGTCATGGCGGTGCTATAAAACGGTCCACGAGTTAAAACAATAACACATTTGCGAGAGATGAAATGTGGTGATTTAAACCACAACGAGCTTGACTCTAAGAAGCTTTGAATAGCTACTGTCGAACTAGATACTCTTTAGGTCACCCTAACCTAGATGAGACAGAGGAGGAAAATACACCTGTGTCTTAACCTGCCTTTGTGTGGTCCGTTAATGTTTCGTAAATATTGACGCAGAATTTAAGAGGAATACATTTACATGTCTATTCATAAAATAATAATTATGAACCGCAACCGCAAAGCACCAGCCAAACGAGGTGATTACCGTAATAAAGTATTTAAATATTAATTCACGGTAAAAAGTAATCAAGATCAACAATAAACTCTATGGGAATTGAGAAACAGGTTGATGATATTGTTTCAATTTATGGTTTTCACAATCGATTCTTTTAATAAATAAATCGCAATTTCTATATTGATTCTGGCTATCTGAAAGCTGTTTTTTTGGAAAATGATGATAACTGTATTCTACTGAGCCATTTTACAGTGGTTACCAAGACCTACCTATATGATTGCTATAGCACTATCAATCAATGTTGGATAGCGAATACAAAAACAGAGATAAGAAGTATGATTGGACAAATTAAATGTACGCATAATTAGAAACGAAACGTCAGTCGTCAGATGTGTGTCAGGTGTGTTATGGCGTCAAAGAAACATGATTTCATTTATATAGTAAATAGCTCACATTCCTAAGCCAATTATGATATAATCTAACGTAACATAACCGTAAGCTTGCACACATTCATCAAGTTATTACGGAAGATGCTATCTCAATAGCGGTGTCTTGATCTAAGTTACTTTGCCATCGTCATTAACGAGCTATTGACATCAGAAACAATATAATCAACAATAAATATTGATTCATAGTAATCGGACATACCAAGAATAAACTGCAATACTTACAAAAAAGAACCGATACTGATAAATTATGGACAACAGCAAAAATGACTAATAGAATCTAAATATAATCTCAATAACATCTGATTCTAAAAGGAAACCATATAAAAAGAAGTTATAAAATAATTTAAAAAACTAGTGACTTAAAGAGTTATTGACATGCAAACAATATAAGAAGCAATAAATACAATTCATCATAATCGGACAAACTGAAAATAAAACATGACTGCGAAAGTTTAAAAAAAGGAACCGGACTGAGGATAACAAAGAGAAATGACTAATAGAAGGGCGATATCAATAGCAGCTGATAAAAGCAAACCAAATAAAAAAACGGTTAAATATAATGAATAAAAAAACCAGTGACTCAGGTTTCAAGCTAAAAGACTAGACAAGAGAAGAGATTGATCACCAAAATTAGTTACAGTCATTCGACATTTATTTTGCACATTCAAGATCACATTAGGAACCGATTTTTAACGTGAAAGTGTCCAATGAATGCTTAATGAATTCCTGATGACATTTCAATATGGTACGAATTCGATTGAACGTAGGACCCTATTGACATCCTACGTGCCACGAATTGGGAAAGCGTTAACAATATCGACATCAACAAAAAAGGTGATCGATTAGAAAATATCGTAGATCATGCTAATAGCCATACATCAAATGAAGTAGCAACAGGAAATGAGTAATATAATCCTTCAGCTGTTAAACATAGAATTATTTGCAAATGATTAACACTTATTAGATGTTTACGTTTACAGGTGTTGCTTATTTAGGTTTTTGTTTTATTGATGGCGCAAAGTCAAGAGAATATACGTATACAACGCAAGAAACACGACTTTTTTCATGTAGTACTTGAATGTTTAGAAGTTATTCAGGTTGTAAAAACATTTGGACTTCTAGCATTGCATCATAGCATAGCATCTTGGCAGCAAACAAACTAAAAAAATATTGCACATAACCCCTAACTTAATATAGTGTTTAAGCTTAGCTTCTATACAAGTAAAGCAATTGTGGAAAAATGTATGTGGCTTGCTGAATGGTAGTTGACGATCACTGACATGTTCACCGAAATCGAATCATAATAAAGGTGTTATAGCACAATCGTTTTCATCAAACTTGTAGCAGATTTATAATCGATTGTCGTATTGAACCGGTTGCCCGACCTGTAGATCTAGTCTGGGATATTATGCGGGTTCAGGCAATCAACTCACTTGACCTGTATTACATTCAACTAGTTAGACGCGTTAACAGGTTTCATCCTTGTGAAACACTACTTAGTGTCCCCGGGATTGTTACTAGTCTTTTAACAGTCATGGAAGAAATAGAAGAACGAAGTTAGTAGAATCGAAAGAAATTGAAAACCATAATTTTGCTAGTCGTTATTTATTTCCAAAAAATCAAATCACAAATCAACTACACGAAAGAAATTAGAGTTTATTTTTTGAGCCTAGGACCTTCAAACAAAATACATACCTGAATCTATTTCTTGAAAGTATTTTTCATTGTAAACCTTTTTAAATTCTACTGCACACGGTGCGATCACTTCATAAAAGAATGGTGGCACATTTTCGAACACAGATTTATGGCCATCGACGATAATTTTGAATGTAAAATGTACTAAATCTTCGTATGGTCTTTCTGACAAAAAGTCTCTCGAACAAAATTTCACTGCGAAGGGCACACTTTTTAATGCAGGCACTGTTGCTTCCATAGGGTCCACATGAATCATTTGTTTCATTTTAGTAGTTAATTTAATTTTAATAGTGGCAAAATACAGTTTGTGAGAGTTAGTAACTACGAACTGGTCTTCAGTATAACCATGTGTAACTGGAGAATTGGACATATCTAATATAATAGGGTGTATTGTGATTGGATGCGGAAGAACCTCTGCAAAGACTTTTATGGTTTTCGACATAATAAATTTTTCGGTTTCTGGTTCCAGAAATTCTAACTCGTAGTAACTATTGTGATAGCCAATGCGTTCTTTTTTTGTAAAATATACCGGAATTTTTACTTTATCGTATGGTTTCAAAAACAAATAAGTAGACCCGAATACAAACGTGTCTAAAGCAAGCTCAATAATGTTTTCGACGAGAAACTTCATTGATTCTATAGTATTTATTGATTGTAAACTGGCTTGTTTCTTTGGTGAATTTATGATTGTGGTACCTTCCACATCGATGTCCATTTCTCTTTCTTCTTCACTCTCAGTATTCGGCCCAGTTGCTTGTAAGGAGATATTTATATCTGATACTTTAGATAAATCGACTAGTCGTTTACAAATATGCAAGTGATAAGCGTAGGGATCGTTAACTGATAGTTTTACAGTTGTAGTTGAATACATACCATTTCTATTTATATGCCAAGGGTAAACAGACGGTATATTTATAGTATCGGATACTAGCACAGAATGCATTTTTAAAAATGCACTAACCATTGGTATACAAAATGCTTCTGGAGGCACATCGTCACGAACATTTTGTCCAACTTTAAAATATAACCCTGAATTGAATTCTTTCTGATCTTTTAGTTTAAATATTAATCTATATACAACAGGTACACCAGGATAAAGTATCTTTGGAATAGCTGGGAATATCTTTGTTTTCAAAAATTGAGAACTGTCCATAATACTTTTAAATCTGATGTGCATGTATTCATTTGCACAGTTTATCACCGTGAATTGGACAAATTGTTCTTCTAAAGTATTGCTGGCCAGTATAATTGGCGTCGGAATACACACCACTGATGAAGTGGGTATTAAACATCGCCACTCTTCTACGGTTTCCAATGGTAAGTTGTGGCTATGGATGGGCGATTTATAACTCATTCCAGAGGATTGGGATCCCAAAAGTGAAATTAACTTGTGGGGATTTGTACAGATAGCCGCCGGTAAATGTGATTCTGGCATCTCTATTTGTAACTCCACGTCTACTTTCGAAGGCTCGCGGAGTATCGACGTATCGTCTGGAGATGGAGATGAGACCATGGTGTTGGGATGAAGATTTTCTGACAGTTCTTCGTTCTGTGTTGTTGGTGATCGGATTATTATATCATCAGTTAGAGAAAGAACTTCTGGTGTCTCGGGAAATTTTCGTTTCTTCAGGTCAGCTTCCATTTTACGCCACTTGCTGGCTGTCCTACATAAACCTGCCGTTAAATCAAAAGGTGATGGTCTGGTGGCTTGCATATACAACTTGTCTATTATCATACTCTTTCGCAACTGTGCTCCTTGAATCTTTCGCTTGCAGTCGGTGTCTACTACATGCATGCGTTGCACTAATTCTTCCCATCGTGGCAAGCATCGAAAATCTACCTTGTGTTTGGCTTCAAGTGATTTTATGAACTCCTCTACATCGATGTCATAGTTATCCCTATTCCTGATACGTATATGAGAGCACTTTTTTGATTGCATTGTGATATCACAGTATTTATTTTTGTTGATGAAATAAAGTGATTCAATGTTTGTGTTGTGTTTTGACGCGTGGTTAATTTCAATTGACATTTTCATAATGGATCAATTTTTTTTAATAACTGGTTTTATAAGTATATGGCTAGCAAAATATTATTCACAAAAGAAATCCAATAGCCAGCTTAAACAGTATTTAAATAATTATGTACTAAAAAATAAAATAAAATGTTTTCCGCAAATACTGTTTTAAGCATTCACGGTTTACAACTAAACTTATATTATCACTTACGGGATATCTTCCGTGATTATTATTTACTAGCTTTTGCTCTCGGTGTCGCTCGCGTTAATTTAGAATTTGACAATCAACACGGGTTGTACTCTGTTTGTGATAATATAAGGTCCCATTAAAATAGATGGTCAAACTTTTAGAAATCGTTCAGACCATCAAAATAAGGACAATGGTAAATAAAAAATAAGATAAACACATTAGATAACTTACAAGAAATAAAAAAGTTAACGAAAATACAATCAAAACAAGGTCAAGGTCATAATAAAATACCTTTAATCAGTGTTTTTTTGCTTGGATATGTATGGTGAGACTTACTAAACGCTGTGTTAAAATTTGTCCATCTATTTTAATGGGACCTTATATAATTCAATCATGATTCGAAAGATAGAAAGATAAGAACGTTATTGTTGTTTTCCTGGAACAGTACTTTTTGTCGGGATGAAAGATACCCATACCCTAGTTCCGTTTCTGTACACCCGACAACTTATATGCAAAATTTTAGAATGATTGGTCAGTGGTTTAGTCGTGAAAAGGTAACAAACAGACAAACAAACTTACTTTCGCATTATAATATTAATAATATAAGTTAGGATTTTGAGCTCCTGATATTTCAACGCTGTTGCAAGCGCCATGATCGCGTGTTGACTGGAGAATGCGGGTGGATGGAAATAAAGAACTGAAGAAACCCCAGAAGATATCCCGTAAGTGATAATAAAATTTTATGATTTCCGCAGGTAGGCGATGGATGCATCAGTTCCCCGTGTACTACTAAGCATAGCATTAGCTGCTTTGCTGCCGATGGCTTCTCTGAACAGCCAAGATGGTGTGGCTAAAGAGAACATACCGCACTCAAGGCAGAAGAGGATACTCTGGATCACGAACGATGGCCGCTTGGCGTTGCCTCCTGGTACTACGATGTCTATCACACCGTCACTATCGATGCCATTCGTAAGGCATCCACCGAAAGGATTTTTGTCTAATGTGACTGTCAGTTTCCCTTTTACAAGTAAGTGCTGTTTTCTACAACGTTTTTATCCGTCGATGATTTTTATGAACTTTATCTATATAATACCTTTAAACGAGCAATTCTTGTATATATGTATATATATAATCTGAATCTCGGAAACGGCTCCAACGATTCGGGGGCGATAAATCGGTCCAGCTAGTTTTTTAGAAAACGTCGTCTTTTCCGTGTTACCGAGCAAAGCTCGGTCATCCAGGAACTGTTTTTTATACAGGGTAGGAACATTGTGACACCTAATTTTATCACAGAGTAATTACTATATTGCATAGGTTATTTAAAAAAACAATTTTACTAAAGAAAATCCACCGAAACCGTCAAATGTGTATTGTTTTTTAACACATAGTTTTTTTTTATATACATTTTGTTCCGATTAATTGCAGGTAATCTTGAATACAAAGTGGAATTTATGCGTCAGTACTTTCAGGTCTACTAAGTAGAATAGAGCAGTTGAAAGTAATATAAAATAACATAGTTTTCTTTTAGAAAAACAGAATAATTTGGAAAAACCAAGAGGAGCTCGTGGCTAAATCATAACAGCCGCTTGGGTCAATGTTAAGGTTAAGCCATGCTTGCCTAGATTGGTCCGTGGATGGGTGACCACCCATTACATAGCGAGTTTCCTCCGTGCCTGGGAAAGCACATTAAGCCGTTAGTCCCGGCTGAACTAGGAACGACCTTTACTGATCTGTTTAATGGAATAAAACTATTTTATATCAAATTTAGTATGTTAACAAAAAATCTGCGAGTGGGTTGGCTAAAAAATTCCTGGCAAAGATATTATTTACTCGACAACCCTCATTCAATTCAGATTTTTTGCAGACAACCCTCATCGTGTTCGCAATGAAATAACGTCTTTTTTTTATATGTAAGATTTGTTTATTAAACAAATGGGTGAAAATAATTAAAATCAACATACCTGTTTATACCTGCCAACCCAGTAGTTATGCCAGGAAAGAGGTAGACAACCCAACGCTTGCATATTATTATTTTACAGGCTTCATACTTTCAGTTAGTACCTTTATTAGTTAAACTCATGAGTGCACTGTTTAATAAAAAGTTTCATTTTCAATATTTAATTAATAATAGCTTGGCCAGGACTTTTTCGCCAGCCTACTCACAATATACTTTTTAACATACTAACCTGATACAAAATAATTTTCATCCATTAAACAGAAGGTCGCTCCAAGCTCGGATCCCCTAGTATTTAGCTGTTAATAATAATTTAGAAAGTACTAAATATGTAATATTTGACTATAATAGTAAAACATAGAGTATTGAGCGAGTTAACTTAGTTGAAGCTCATGTAGTTGCAGTAACTGACGTCTTACTTAGAAGTAATTGTAGTGTTAAAGAAACAGTTAAATTAACTAACGGAAAAGTAAACGTAGATACTTCTTATCATGGTGTTTTAACTATTTCTCCTCTCTCATCAAATCTTAATACCCTAAAAATCAAAATTAAAGATTGCTTTAATCAAGCCTTTTTTATTAGGTATGATTACAACAATCCAGATCTAGGTTTCTAGTCAGAGCTTGTACGCACGGTTACTAATCAAGCTGTACAAAACCAGTTTATGCGGATCTCTCATTGTACGAGAAATCTATACAAAGCGAGGCCATGTTATACTGGACATGTATTGCTTGAGATGTCGCCGTGTATACGATACTTTTAACATCGGCGATCGAGCCCAGTCTCCAAATCGCCGGTCGCCAAGGGTCAAGGGTATGCTAATAGCCCAAGTATTTTTGATGAATGAGGTTCTAGATTTCTAAACTAATTTCTAATCAAAGAAATTAGGCGCTAGGCGACGTGAATTACAATTTTTCTTTTGAATTCCAGTGGATTTTGACAAACTCGGTTTGACGGACAATGAAAATCCTTACGGAGCATTTCCGCCTATCTTGGCCCGATCTATGGGAAGAGCGGCAGTGTCCATGATGGCGGACTATGTAGGACAATACTTGGACAGGAGACGAGGCAAGCGCTCCACAAGAGAGGATTTCACTCCTGATGTTGAAAAGGCTATACTTGATAGATTGCATGGCGGAGAGAGGTATTGTATGATGTATTAACTTAAAGCTAACAATAGTTATCTTTTGTTTTTTTAATAAATGACTGTCTCGCTTTGCTATACAAATTTTGGAAGGTTTAACAAAGTCTCGATTCCTGACTTAAGGCCTTGCAGACAAGGGCATTTTGTTGGTTGAAAAAAGGGCGGGATGCGTATGTGCTGATTTGTTCTGATACGTATTCCCAATAAATATGGGTGGACCTGTAGTAGGTACAGCCACCTTTCTCCGCTTGTTTCGGGGAATTTTGTCTTCCAGTCGACCACAGACAAAAGTCCCTCGTCTACGCGAGTCTTACAAGGGTCAAAAGTAACAAAGGTACTGTAGGGACCACACACAAAAGCCGTTTGCACGTATTTCAATGGGTCTCCAACCACGTGGTAGCTAGCAACAGTAGCGGTTAAGTTATTGGCCATCACTTTCACCTTCGAGCCGAATACATCAGGAATTCCACTCACGAAGGACAGTTGGCGACCGACGCAGGAAGTTACTACGAAAGGGTGTTTGAAATTCTTTATGTGATTCGAAAACCGGCGCCAATTACGCAAGTCATCGAAGAATTGGAGTAAACAATAAATTGTTTCAAAGGAATTTTGTTACGTCTTCTAGAACAATTCGCGTGGCTCACTAAACAATCGATTTTGTTGATCTTTTCTCTACTGATAGCATCACCTTCAATTTACAGATTAAGATAAGTCTAGAAAATATTTTGGCAAATAAGTAATTCGGACTGTTTCGTTTTAAATATCCTCTTTTTTAAACTTTAGATAAACATCAGAAAATCGAAAACGTCTAAATAGACCTTGAAGAGACGTTGAACTTATCTACTAGGTATCTTTTATTATTTTCAGAGCAATATTGTATGGAATAGCAGAGGATATGTTCGCAAATTTCGGGCTAGATGGAAAAGAGTGTCTTCTACGAGCTATTTGCGAAATCCAATCACACCCACTCAAGAACTTCGGTCTTCTCGGAGAAATTATGAAGCTGTTCTTTACGTATGTATTTAATTAAAATTATTTATAGATTTAAAGAACGCTGTGTTCCTTTTTCGTTTAATTTTATTCTACGACGTGTGTGCAAAATCGGACGCATTATCGCTGATATTTCCTAAGATAAGGTCAGTTCAGTGAGTTCCAGTGTAACCGGATGCGGGTATATCGGTATTAGACACAGACTGACGTCTATCCAGTTGCAGATAGACTCGTCTCTAGCCGGCATTCTGACTTTTACGGGTTTTTAAGTACTATGACGAATTTCACTGATTGGTTTTCAATGTCAAGTGCTTTACGAGAAACGGCGGAACCGGTTCTGTTGTTTATTACAATTTAAAATGTCTCTTTCCAGGCCTAGCAAGTCCCCATACGCAAATCTCCTAGACGAATACGTGGAGGCCCAGAAGGCAGGGCAAGCGGGGGGCGAATGTTGGCCTTATTACAGGCTATGTCCCAAGAGTATCTTCCAATCTTCGAACAAATACTCGTGAGTAACGCACATTTATATTTTTATGAGCTTCATTAGGTTGGCCTTTATTGTTTTATCGATCGTGTGTCGTTGTAACATGATGTTTCATGTCAAGTTAATATAACAAGTTAAGTTTTCTACGTATTAAATTTTTTGAAAGAAATCCATTATAAGCAGATCTCTCATTGTACGAGAAATGTATGCAAAACGAGGCCATGGCACACTGGAAATGTATGACTCGATATGTCGATGTGTGTAAATTTTAGTCAGTAACACTAATTTTAATTTACAGGAAAGATGCAGAAGATTTACACAGGCGGCAAGAACACGAAGACGTCGAAGAAAATAAAATAGAAGATATTAAGGCAATGTAGAACAATTTAGTGATGTCACTGAAACTTCGGCTCATAGAGCCGGCAATCCCAAATGTAGTGGTAGTTCCGACCAAAGCTCTTTGTAATTAGACCTGTATTAAAATTTATTTATTTTTACATCTAAGTGCCATTCCATTAGGGCGTGGGTAGACACACAACGATCAAATAGTTTTCGTCCAATGGCATCGCGTTAAACGCATCATCATTCTCCTGCCCCTATTCCAATTTATTTGGGGTCTTCTTTCATACTTCTCTATTAGTCTTCATCTCATGGGTCCAGCCATACCATCTTTCACACATTCCTTCCATCGTTTCTTTGGTCTACCCCCACTCTTATACTCAAAACTTTCCTCATGACGTTTTCCTCGTTCCCCGCGTTAAACTTGTGCGCACAAAATGCAAATTTGAAAATGGAACGTTACATTGATCGTTGTCTGTTTGCACGTGCTTTTAATTTGTTTAGTTGTATGATTTCGATTTTGTTTGAAATTGTTTTACATTGTAATTTATCCTAATTTTTTGATTAATTCTATTTTATGTTTTAATGTTATTTTGCTCATCTTTGTTGTCACTGTTGTACTAAGTTAAGAAACACGTGAGTCTAAAGTAGCTAGTGATTTTGTAAATGTTAATGTATTTATAGTTAATAAGTAATATAATTTATTATTCTAAATTATTGCATTTTTTATAAATTACAGTTGATAATTTTGTCCAAGTTTATGCATTCACAGCAACCCCTACCTACCCCAGAAAATAAAATTATACTTTTCGGACATTGTAACTTAATAAATTAAAACTAGACAAAAATAAACTCGAAACAAAATAACCGAGAGAGCCTCACAGCCATCAATAAACATCGTAAAACTACGACCACACAACTAACCGCACACAAAACCATTCAAATACCACACAACCATTTCTTCAAAACCAAAACGAACCCAAACACATCGACATAGAAAATCAATAAAAAGTAGATATCTGGGACGCGACTAGACGTTTAATAATAAATACCGATAAGACACGTGGATAGCCGCGCAACCCTAGTCGGAAACCTGAAAGCTCCGTCGGGGGGCGTAACATGAAAAGCACCGCTGCCCGATAATTTTCTATTTTTGGACCAAAACCTTGCTATGATTAAGGTAAGACCAACAGAAGGATGTGAACCAAGTATATGTGTGTCAATAAGTGTGTTTGTGTGTACAGCGTCCGTGTTTTGAACGTTACAGGCGCAATATGTAATGTTCGTGCTGGTACTTATGTTGAGTGCAATGCTTGAGACGGCATCGGTACAGAAACGGAGCTATTCAGACCAGTCCGTCAGAGGATACATCACTGAGGTATTGTTTCTTACGCTGTTCTAGATTACGTAATTTTTCCTGATGATAACTGAAAAATTCTAATCGATAAAATGTTGTAGAGAACATGTTGGTGGAACGAAGTATGCAAGGAAGAGTTCCAAATACTGTTCCGATGTAAGTGTCCTTCGTGGTCTTACTGCCGCAGTCCAGGCCGATATTACAACGCAATATGCTCCATGACAGAGACCGGTTACATCTGGGACCAGCCCCATTCGGAATGGCGCCCGCAGTAGTCAACAAAAATCACATAAAACCATTTTAAACATGCCCCAAAATATTATTGTAACACTTGAACGTTCTAGCTTGTTACCGTAGATGTAAGTCTCCATAAAATTCTCAAAATCGTCAATGTGGTAAATTCTTACAACGATTCTAATTTGAGACTGATTCAGTATAAAATGAAATTAAATTTCGTCTTCTATTTTCATAAATTACCCTAAGATAGGCATCTTTTCCTTCTGTTCACCACAATGAAAGAGATCACAATAATAATAACGAATGTGACGCGCGTATCTTGACCAATTTTGTTAAATACACTTGTTCAAATTATGTGAAAAATAAATCTATGTTTACTCGATATTTATGATTTTCATTTCGCGTTTCCCCAATTTTGACCTTGAGAATGTATAAGGGAAGCCATTGCTGGAACGCGCATGCGTATCGCCTGTCGTCTAAGAGTGAATAATCAATAACCGAGGCAGGCAGCACATTCGGACCCCAATAATACGTAGACCACAACAAATAGGAGGACGTTTATCAAAATGCTGCCGGTACTAGTGTGTCTTCTATTTCTAACCGGGATCTATTGTGAACCAGAGACTGTGAGAGAGAATTTCGACTACTTCAGTTACGGTTCTAATGACGATCTTCTGAAAAACTTGGATCTCCATTTGGTAAGTTAAGTTTATCTATACACATATTAAATCCAATTCAGGAACTTTTCTGAATTTTCGTAATTTGTACCACTAGGTAATCGAAGAAGAATCAATTTAAGCGCCTTCAAAACGTGACAAAAATGACTCTGTTGAAACTTTTCAGCCGAAAGATGAAATAGTTCTGAGACCTCAAGAAGTGAAAGACTGGCCGCAAACGTCATTGAACGTGGGACAGATAACCTCTGTATCCATCAACTCCTTGGGACAACCAGTGATATTCCACAGGGCCGAGCGAGTATGGGACGAGAGGCGAGTAACTATACCCACAAATTAGATGTCTTCAGATTATTTCACCCTCTTGTCATCCTTCTGCTCTTTTGTCATTTTATTCGAGGTTGGCGCAACATGTCTCCCGCACACTTTTGAGAGCCGTCATCGGTATTCACCGCGTTTAAGACCATTCTATCTTTCACACAGTCCATCGATGTGTTTGCCTCTCTCCCACTGTTATAGACATCCATACATGAGGAAATCCATTGTTCATTACTGTTATACCTTTATACTATAATTTCAAAACTAGTGTGTATACTTTGCAGCACTTTTAACGAATCCAACGCTTACCAGAACTTGGATAAGGGTCCAATCATAGAAGATACTATTCTAGTCTTGGATCCTCACACAGGATCCGTACTGCACAGTTGGGGGGCATATGCGTTTTACATGCCACATGGTCTGACTGTAGACCACCATGATAATGTCTGGGTCACTGATGTCGCCAAACATCAGGTTTTTAAAGTAAGAGGTATTGTTATTCAAGCTAAAAATAGTGTTTGTATTAAAAATCGATGTAGCTTTTATAAAATTGAAATAGTGCCCAAGGTCACGCGCTTTCAAGGGCGAGTTTCAACTAGCACTGGTGAGGTTTCCACCCAATATGGACTGACTTTTTTTTAGTATATTTAATCCTCTACTTAGCTGTCTGCGGCTAGTCGATTAAGAACAGGAAACACTGGCTGGTAACAAAGAATTTGATGAAGACGTATGATGTATGTTGACCTTGCGTTTTATTTATTTAGTTGCGTGTTGCTGTAACTTTTAACTTCTCAATTTCAGTACATCCCAAACAACCATAAATACCCGACCTTGACCATCGGAGAGGCGTTCACAGCCGGCTACCCCTACAGACGCCGCGTCTTACTATGTATGCCAACCTCAGTCGCCGTCGCCACCACTGGCGAAATCTTCGTAGCCGACGGTTATTGCAACAACCAGATCCTCAAGTTCAACGCCGCTGGAAAACTGTTACTGGCCATACCTTCTTATTCTGACACGATGACCTTGAACCTACCGCACAGTGTGACTTTATTGGAGCACCTGGACATAGTCTGTGTCGCTGACAGGGAAAATATGAGGATCGTCTGCCCGAAGGCTGGATTGAAGAGCTATGTGAAGATGTTTGAGCCGGCTACTGTTATTGAGGATCCTACTTTGGGCAGGGTATTTGCTGTTGCGTCTCACGGTGATACGATCTATGCGGTGAATGGACCGACGTCCCAGAATATTGCTGTCCGCGGATTTACCGTGAATGCGGTTTATGGAAACATTTTGGATACATGGGAACCGGCAACTGTAAGTTTTAGATTTTTTTTAATAATGCTTTACTGTTCATTCTACAGGGTTACTGTTTTGGAACAGTACCAACATAAAGGTAAATAATTTTTGTAACTTTTCGGTCCCGAAAGTCTTAAATTGTTCAGTTAATTGTTGATGGTTAATTGTTTTTTAATTGTTCAGTTTTTTTTTCCGTTTTTTTTTTTTTTTTTTGTGGTGTTAATTTCGTCCAGTCCTTCATGGTAAACATGAATCAAGCAAGAAAATGACAATGGGCTATAGTGCGCATAATAATATGAAATTTTTCATTTTCAGGGCTTCACTAACCCCCACTCGCTGGCTGTGACAAGAAACGGATCCCACCTCTACGTCACAGAGATCGGGCCTAACAAGATCTGGAAGTTCGAACTGACAGATGTATATGATAAGAAGTAAACCGTCTATTGGGACCTTTAGGACAAATATATAAAGCTATGTTTCTTAACTTCAAACAAAAATAGATAAATTGCTTGATGGTGAATCAAATTCGCCAAAATATAGGGAAACGCGATTTCTAAAAATGAAGATTATAGGAATTTAAACGCTCATGTTTATTATTGTACCTACGTTATATAACCTACAAATCTGGTAGTGTTCTTTCAATGCTTCAATAGCTCACTTGAACCATGTCTAAATCTCTCTCTAGTCATAGAGAGAGATTTTTGCTTCTTCATTTTTTTTTTATTTAGCCTGTACTGTCCCACTGCTTGGCAAAGGCCTCCCCCAACTCCTTCCATGTGCTCCTTTCCCGCGCCTCCTCGGGCCAGCCCTCGCGGTTTTTTCATAACGCAAAAATAATATTTGTATTGTAGACTACTTGTAAACTTATATTTAAAGGTTCCTGCCATATTGGCTCATGTATCGAAAAATAAAATGTATGATAGTTGTAAAGAGAATTGTTTAATATTGTAATTAAAGGGCCAATCTATTAAACACGCACAGGAAAGATTAATTAAACCCTTAATTAACTGCTAAGGGCGATTGTACTCAGAGTCAGGGTCAGCTCTGACGGAACGCAAAAATGCTAGTGTTACTGGCTACATTGGAAATAGGACTGTATTGCAATTGTTTACGGTACGCGATCGAGTCGCGAGGCGAACCTTGACGTCCGCATAGATATTCATACAATTTTCTACTTTAAACAATAGTAATACGGTCCTCTTTTCATTGCAGCCAGTAAATTGCGCTAAGGTGTTTCTGTTCTGACTGAATTGAGCCTAAGTCTTCAGACAAGATAATGTCTTCCTCTGTGTACAAATGTACGACGACTTCCTATAATAGTACCTCTCGAACTGTATAACCCGACTGCGGCGAAGCCCAAAAGAAGGGTAATGTTTATTCCGTGTACAAACGCCGTTAGCAGATATTCTCAAATGAAATATATTTTCATAAGAGTAGTGAAAATCTTGGCTTTCTAAATTTATAGTGCTATCTCTGAACATTGTAGTAGTAACTTGAAATTATAGTATTAAATATTATGGACCAAATTGGCATGTTCATTCGAAAATTATTCAGAGTATAAATTCGGTAGAAAGAGAAATAAAATTTATAGAATCGATTTACCAAAAATTAAAAGTGATGTTTTATTTAACGCAATTAAAATAAATTACATTTTCTACATGTAGCAGACTAGATTCACGTTTAGCTTCCCCTGGAATAAAAAAAATCAAGTCATAAAGGGTGTAAACAGACTCTTAACGAGGCCGAAAGGCACTTGTTCTCACCGCCATTGCGATCATTTTTTGTTCTAGACCATACCTGGGAAACTTCTAGTTACGGAGATATTGGGGGTCAAAGTTCCAACTTTTTCACAAGCTTTTTTTAAATACAAGTTTTTAATGTAAGATTTTTACTTAAAAAACGTCCAGGACTCAAAACATTGTGCTGATGGGTGGATTGAATAGTAAGGGTTTACTATTCAATCCACCCATCAGCACAATGTTTTGAGTGCGTTACATTGCGTCCTACTGAAAAACGTGATTTTTCACCCCAAAAAAATAAGTCGTTTCCCAGCACAATTTTTTGCGTAAAGTAACTTAGTTTGATGTACATAATGCTTGGTTGACGGCTTCGTGAAGAGTCTTTTTACACCCTGCATATCTTCTAAAAGGGCTGCGAGGTGAATTACGACCCATTCCCTCTCGCCGGAGTCCCACGAATTCCACCGACCGGGAAGTATGTACACTAGGCCCAATAAATATAAACTGTGTGTTATAAGTAAATACATAAACGACATATTACGACAAATTGTTTATTTTATATCCACATTTTTAATCAGATATATAAGTTACATAAGTTAAATATTAAATATACCCACTACAGTAATTATAACTTATTGTATATTTACAAGTTACTTAGAAAAGGAATGGTAATAGATACATTATGATCTTGTCACCTTCTGCTTATCACTTTGAATATAATACATACCTTCAAGGAATTACTCTTTTCTTCATTACCTTCATGAAGAGCACCATGTCTGTGGCAAGCAAAAACACAAATTATGGTAACAGTTGGCAGTGAGAAAAAGAAAGAAGAAGAAAGAAGAAGAAAGAAAGAAGAATTTTTGTGTAAGGTTGTCCACTAGTTTAAAATTCTTCAATGTTTTGTTTGTAGGTTCAGTTGCTCATAGAACTATTTAGATCAAATTGTGGGACAGTTAAGCACAGTTAAAAGGAAAACAATCCTAATGTGGAGCAATGTTTAAAAAAGAAAAGTTCAGGGTATTGAAAAAAGAAATGGTAGCCATCCAACATTTCTTTTTTATACTTTGTCTTTCACGCACCTCTGATTTTCCAGATTCATGTGCGTATTGCATAATTATCACTTGCTGAAGGAAAACATCGTGAGGAAACCAAACCAGCATGCCAAGACAGAAGCACTTGGGCGGCATAAAAACTCTGACACCAGGTTATGCACTAACCGCTCGAAAAATAATAAAGATCTTCCACTCGAATTTCCATGTGTGTTTTACTTTGTTAGATAGGGAACGACTTCCCTATAAGATGGTCAAACAGACTATCAAAAATGGAAAGTCTAACTTACTAATAAATATAGCCATGACGATAGCCAGCATGATCCACAGCCAACATTTCCACGCACTCCGACTGTGCTCTTGCAATCGGTCTGACTCCACTTTCAACGACGATAAGTTACGATCTGTAAGGTCGGAGGATTTCTTCAAAGCCTGTAATAAAAGAAAAACGCACTGTTTTAATTTTATGTTGAAACAAGTTGTTGGCAGAAAATAGGTAACTTGAAGTGGGGGGCACAAGGTATAGTTTGAAGCTGGCATGGAAATTCAAAAGCTTTATTTATTTTTATTTAAAAAAAAAAAAAAAACGTTGCCCTACACTAGGAATTTGTCCTGTATCGTGGGTGCGTTTACAAACATTTAAACTCACATACACAAACAGCTAGACCCGGAACAACTATCTGTAGGCCATACAAATAATTGTTCCGTGCGGGGATTGAACCCGCGACCCAGCGCAGCAGCGCAGCAGCGCTCAGCCACTGCGCCAACCGTGTCGTCAAAGTCGGAAATAAGTTTTTCAATTTCGTAAAATTTTTCTTCTGTTCCTCTAATATTAATCGTAGTTAATTGTTCTGTCAATGTTTTTAATATGCATTAGTTTATTATTGTACTTCAAAGAAAAAAAAAGTTTCAGGAAGTTAAGAGTCAGGAACCCCTATTACATGGGACTTAAACATACGGTTAAAGATGGGTTGTACTATTACGTACACCTCTGCCCAACCCTTCGCGGATTACAGGCGTGATGTTATGTTCTAAGATTATTTTGCGTATGATATCTATGGGCTTTCATTGTTTGAAAATAAAGTGATTGTTGGTTTACATTTTTGTAATATTGTTTACAGGAAATCAGTGCTGACAGTGCGCACAATCCCATTCTTTAATATTTTAATCACCATAAATTGAGTCTCACCTCAGTATCGCCTTTAATAATAGTGCTGGCTATCTGTGACTGTTCCTTCAAACTCTTGGTGAGCATCACCATGTTCTCTGCTACCTTCTCCTGCATGTTCTGATGGTATTTTAGTAGAGAATCGATGTCTTCCTGGCTGCTACTGTTGCTTGTAAAGTTCGGAGCTTTGATGATGTTCCGCTTTCGAAGCGCGTCGTCACTGTCTGGGGGAACAAGTTGAAAGGGTGACTAAGGGTTTGCACAAGGTTTGAAGAGATAATTATCACATTGATAAATTTCTTGGTAAATACCTTGATAATAATAAAAATCATTACCTATGTCGTGCTTGTGAATGTGGTTTGAGTAAAAAATTTAATCAACTTATAAATCAGTATGTATAATTATGCAATAATTATCATGATAATTATCAAAGAAAATAATTATTTTGATAGTTTCAAACCATTTGGTTGGTTGGATGGCGAGAATTATATCAACATGACAAAACAAATTAATGTTTATCAAACCAACAAACTGCGGTCTACTGGATGGAAGGGCAACTGCTGGGCATGATGTACTTCCCAAGTTGGGCCAAGTATTATTGGGAACACACCAGGAATTTCTCAGTAGACATGGAGACCCTCCACAACACCTGGGTAACACAATGGTGCCGATTCCCTTGTTTACAAACTAAACCAAATTTAAGTTCAGTGCATCTTTTTCTTTCTATTTCATTAAGAAAAGGACAGAAGATAAATTTTAGTTTAGTCTTGTCAAATTAACCAACGCCTGACACTAGTTTAGACGTGATTAAAAATTTGACTACTACAATTATATCAAATTATGTCAGGTGCTGAATATTTTGACAGGACTAAACTAATATTTATCTTCTGTCCTTTTCATAATGAAATAGAAAGAAAAAGATACACTCAACTTAAATTTAGTTTAGTTTGTGAACAAGGGAATCGGCGCCACTATCTCTTAGAATGTTATTTAGCCATAACCCTAGCATTAGCTAAGAACAATAAACTGAGAACTAACCCAATCCAAATAATTCAGATCTGAGCTCCGCTCCATACTTCACTCTTGTTTTCTGATGTATCTCTTGAGCTGCTGCATCTGCAGACATGGTGGCTGTACCATGTGATAGTAGCTGAACTGCCTCCAACTGTAAATTTATAAGGACAGGCACTAGAGACAAATAATTTTGTAATGATGAGCGGAAGAATCAGGAAAATATTGCAGGGAAAATGTTTTAATTTTGTCCATGCTGAGTTTTCAACATACCTCAGAAATTACATTAAGCCATTGGTCCCGGCTGTCATTTGAAGATGTTTGACAGTTGTTGCAGGTCAGTGGCGTGAAAGTCTGACAACCTGTCTTACCAAATTTGGTTCCCAAAGAATAATTTAGAGTTTTTTTAAATAAAACTCTCACTTTTAACACAGCAAGAAGTGTTCTATTGAATCAGCCTTTGATTTGCCTCTTATTGATGAATTACAGACAAATTTAGTTACAAATCCACTAACCTTCTCGCTAGGTGTGTTCAAAGAAGCTGTTTGGACCACACCTTTCAGGAAAGCAGCTCTTTTGGTGTATTCTGCTAATGCTTCCTTTGTTGGCTTTCTGAAAAAGGCAGTGTTAGAATTATCTTAATTCTTACTAATCTTATAAATGCGAAAGTTTGTGAGGATGATTGGATAGCTGGATCTTTGTTACTCTTTTACACGAAAACTACTGATCCGATTTGGATGAAATTTTGGCACATAGATAGTTTATAACCTGGACCTGACATATAGGATACTTTCTATCCTGGTAGTGTGATCTCGTGGAAGAGTTACCGATCTTCACGCGGGCGAATCCGCGGGCATAAGCTAGTGGTTAATAACTATCACATGTGGCAGTTAAGCAAAACCAAATAATCCTACACATCTGCCAGCATTTCATACAATAACTTGTACAAGTTACAAGACCAACGGTACAGGATCTTTCAACCGAAACTTTGGCAGAGTCAACATAAACCGTATTCTTCTTTAGGAAGGGGGAATAAGATTAAAAAGATATTTACAACACAAATTCAGGATCAGTGCTAGTTTTCAGTTCTGTTATCATTTCAGTGAGGGACTCCACGTACTGCTTGAGCCTACAGTTGTTATCAATAGGCTCCTGTTTGGCCATAAGTTCACATTTATTTAGCAGATTTCTCACATTCATTTCTAGTCTAGATTTCGTCGGCACGGTTGGCACGGATTTTGGCCTTTCCACAGCCATTTTGGCAAGTTTTTATATTTTACTACCTAATTGTATGAATCGGTTTAGTGTAAAAATAATGTGTTTTCAAAGTTTTATTTTGAAATCATCACGTAGCGTATTGATTTTAGAGGTTTGACGTTGACATTGACAGTCAAGTGACAACACAACCTACTGATTTGTGATTGGCAACATAGATAACTTTTCCTACAAAAATCTTGCATCCTCGAGGAAACACTTTATGATACATAACATCAAGCCAAAATCGCCCCTTAGAAAACAGTCCACTCCTGGACAAGTAGATATTACTATATTAGTATGAGCTCTCTTCAGCAGAGGACTAGAGGTATTGAACTACTACTTTACCCATTATCATCTGCCCAGCCTTTTTGCAACTACCGGTATTTTAGGAATGGGACTATCCAGTCCAACCAAGTCGCTTATTCCTCTGAGTTTATCTGAATGCAGTTGCATACCAGTATTTTACATGGGAGCGACTGCCTATTTAACCTCAACTACTTTACCTTTGCGATCTATAAATAATATTCATTAATTTGTTCTATCCACTATGCAGGACACTCATTAGAAAGTAACTTACTGCTGTTTGAGGTGATTATGAATTATCAAAGTAATTTCCAGTGCACACTGGGGACGACAAAACATTTTTTTTGTCTTTACCCAACGTAAATTCACGTAGCTAGTTCAAAGCCGCGCGAAGGGAATTCCTCGTTGATGCAATTGGGTCGAGTTCACATTGGAATCTGTAATTTTGTTACTTTCTTACTGTTAAAATACTCTGCCCTACCGCCCTCGATGTGTGTTGGCATTAACGAAAAGCTATGGTAGAATCAAACCTAATGAATATAGACTTTGTAAGTTTGTATATAAGGGGTAATCTTCGGAACTACAGATCCGATTCCGAAAATTCTTTTAATAACTGTAAGCTACATTATCCCTGAGTTTAAAGGCTACATTTTACACGCTTACCGTACATATAAATATAAAGCTAGTATTATAATAATTTTGCAATAAATGCTACTCGCATTGGACAATAGGGCTAGGTAACTAGGTATTTTGATTTATGATAGAGACCAGTATCTTATCTACCGGTTTGACGCAACACTGCACACTTACTAGAAGTAACACACAACTTATTTTAGACTCACAGACACAGATCTATCCTGCTAAATGAAGGCAAAGAAGTGCTTAGCAACGGGTTGTGACCTTCGCGTTTCCCATCGTCATGCCCTTTATATCCCAAATCATATTATATGAATGATCTCAGGGCAACTTCTTATTGTCGCCTCTATTAGGCCGCTGCCTATCCTGCCGCTCCCGCGCCGCCGCCGCCGCCGCCCCGCTGCCCGCAAAATTCGAGGCAGCGGCCTTAGGCTCATCAGTAACGTTTTTTTTGTTAGCCTGTTTGTGTCACAGTTGTGCAAAGGGTCTTCTTTCGCCAACATGATCAGATCACACCACCCTCGCCGCGGTCGGTGGCGATGTCCTCCCTCAGGCTTTTGCCCATGTTTCTGGGTGCATCGTGTGGCGTCGCCTAACCACATCCACTTCTGTTTCATTGCATAAAAGGGTGTAAATTAATAAAAAAAAAACCAATAGATTTATTGTAAAATATTTAATGTACCAATATGAGAACACTTATTCCAATCAGGAGTAAAAAGATTACGACTTGGTGGCCTGCTTCTTGGCGGCCTCGGCGTCAGCCTCACTCTTTTCAAAATCAGTTATCAACTTCTCTACTTCAGCACTAGTTAGAACTCGGATGATGGTTTTGTTGTCTTTGCGCGTTAGAGACGCCATTTCAACTGGAAAATTAAAGAAATTATTTAGCAAAAAGGATACTGCAATTTTTAAAACAATTCTTACAAACACTTCCTTAAGAGATAATGAATACACTGTTTACAACAACAGCTACTGGTATGAATATGTAAACTTTTTTTTTTTTTTTTTTTAATAAAAACGTTGCCCCACACTAGGAATTTCTCCTGTATCGTGGGTGCGTTTACAAACATTTAAACTGACATACACAAACAGCCAGACCCGGAACAACTACCTGCAGGCCATACAAATATTTGTTCCGTGCGGGAATCGAACCCGCGACACGCAGCGCAGCAGTCAATCGCTCAGCCACTGCGCCAATCGTGCCGTCTGGAAGCTGGAGCAATGACATCCCTACTTCTGAGGTACTTGCTTGTTGTACTGGTAAAATTATGTGCTTTTAGTCAGAAAGAGTCTAATAAACCGCACTGGCCCTGGATATCCATGAGAATTTTCACAAAAAAACTTGTACACCACATCTAATTTAAGGTTTATGCCTATAAAATACGTGATCAAGAACATGTTTCTTGATATTTCGCAACACACCTTTTTCTGGAGTCAGCTTAGTCATGTCCAGGGTCTTGCTGAGCACCTTGATAGCTAAAGCTTGGGCTTCAGCAAGAGTAGTCTCATTCTCCTTGTACTCCTGTTTTAGACTTGATACTGCAGCCTGAAATTAATTAATAATAATAATTTTCAATACAAGTTATAAGTCATAAGCAGGAGTGTAAGTTTCCTGATCCAGGCTCAAGTTTTACTTAAAGTTGTGGTATACAAAAGCATATTATAACAAAATTAACTGCAGGAACAGGATAGCGTTTCATGTCTGGCTAAATTGTGATAAAAACACAGAAAAATTGTTGTTACAGAATGCTCAAAAGATTACCATGAAAATATCATAAATACTCCAAGCTAAAATCGAATTGTTTTAAGCTGGCAACACAAATTAATGTCAACTTGTACCAAAAACTTGCAATTATTGTATACTAGCCTGTGCCCACGGTTTGCACCGTGTGGAGTTCGATAATTGTCCCACGGGATCATACTACCGGGATAAAAAACTATCCGTGTGCCAAATTTAATCCCAATTCGAACAGTGGTTTTTGCGTGAAACATTAACAAACAGCCAGACATACATACATCCTCACAAACTTTGTGCATCTTCTTATATCTTATCTTTAGACACTATCTATAAGGGTTTGTTTTCCGCACTTAGTCCTTAAAGGTGGACCATTGTGCGTGGAAAAAAACGTTGTGCATTTATAATATTAAGTAGGATTATAGGAATTGCTACCCATACTAACTGTCGCTAAGTATTATATTGCAGCATATTATAATACACAGGTTCTGTTTTATGATATGCGTGAGATATGATAATGTTATTCTACTACAGATAAGTGTGTTTAAAATAAGTGCAGAACATAAAAAAGAAACTTACAGCACTATTGTTTCCAATGCAAGTGGCCTTCCATCCACCGTAGTTACCACTGGGATCTGACTGGTACAGCTGGTAGCCGTAGTGTTTGTCCCAGCCCATGTACAGGATGGATACACCAAAAGGTCTCTTACCTGAAGGAAAAGAGAAATAACTTAGTAACCATACCCAACTGCAATGTAGAAAATGTAATAAAAGAACTTTTATGAAAACATGGGCTGAGAAACCAAAGGTTTTGTTTGTTTTGTTTCTTTGTTTGAACAAAACATACATGAATCAGTTGAAAGCCGAAAGTTCTATCTCACCTCCGTACTGTGTGTAAGCTTGTTTGACATCACACAGCCAAGACACAAGTTGCTCACAGGGAATAGATTCACCATACTGCAGGAGGTATCTCTGAGCAATAAGTCTGAGTTCATTCGTCAGAACGTTGGCGTCTGACGTGATACCAGCCACTGAGCACACCATATCATCATTTAATTTATAGATCTTCTCAGAAAAGAATACTTCATCAAGGAGTTTGTTTGTATTCCTGCGCTCGGCAGCTAGCAAGATGCCGTCTGTAGCCAGGATGCCGAGACATGTTCCGGCATGACTGATAGCTTCCATAGCATACTCGACTTGGTACAGGCGACCTAAAAAAAAAAAACATTTTTTTATTGTCTGATACATTTTTCAGTAAATGTATTGCAGAAATAAGGGATAATATTTACCTTCCGGCGAGAATATAGTTGTACGTGTATCATAACGCCGAGCCTGTAGAAAAGAATGTTATGTATCGGAATGATTGAATGACCAAGCAAGATTGTTAACCTGAGTACAGTTCGGTTTTACATTACAATCAATACAAAATATGAACATAACTTACCATGTTTGTTAAGTTTAAGTATTATTTCTTGTATTAATCAGCCAATTAACTATGATATTATAATAATTTCTAATTTTTTATGAAATGCAACTTTGCCGGACCGGACGATTCCAAGATGACATTGACAATTTTAATTTTGACATACTCAAATGGCTGTGTTCCAGTCCAAGTTTCGGCCAGAACAGTAGCGTCATATAGTGCACACTGTCTTTCTAGGTTATATTAGTAGAAGTAGCACTAATTTTATTGCTGAAGATTCAAACAATCTAGAAATAGTTAAAATAACAGGGATGACAACAAAATTTTGAATGTAAAGCGTAAAAAAAGTACGAATAACTGGAAAACCTGCCAGATGTAAAAATAAAACTAATATTCTTGTCTAATAATTTATTTACTAAATCTTGCCTGGCTCGCCAAGTTGTCGACATGTGGAATGTGAGCTCAGTGATCATTGTGCCGATAGTCGTTTCAGCCAATGGCTTAGTTGCCAAGAGTTTCGACAAATACCTGAGGAGGCTCTCGTAGTCTCGTTAGGCAACTAACCCAACCTAATCTAACCCTGTCTAATTCTTGAGTTCCCCTCTGTATAATTCTTGAGTTGGAGAGTTGGGATTTTTAATTAGTGATTCAATATCACATCGTAGCTTCCAAATTTCCAAAAAGTCGAAAGTCGTATGTTTAAATACACTGTTTTAGATAAGGCAATTTGACAAAGTCATCCAAAAGATAACTTTTTGTCTATTATATCAAAGTATAAAATCGTAAAACACAACATATTATGGCATTTTGACACAATGTAGATTACGGTCCAAACTACGCATACCTAGTGGCGCCCTAGTTAAACCTTGTTTGAACTGTCAAGTGTCACTTTTATGTCACTCTTAACTGCCAAATTGTCATTGTCAATAATGTCAATTTGGCAGTTAAGCGTTTTTTATTGCTGGGTACCGTAGTCCCCGCTGGCGTTTGGGTGGGTAAACCACTAATAAAAACAAAAACAAAAAGGACATGTTATGAAATGGGCTTAAAATATTTTTATCTTTGAACAGCTATCATGTGTGGTTTTTCTGATACGGAACATATTTAAGATGGCTTTACAAAAACAAAAAAAAGCACCATTATTTAATAAAAAAATATTTTTAATCCAAAACTATTGAATGTAATATATTGGTACTCACTAGCTTCTAGTTACTAACTCCCAGTTATTAGGTTACTACCAGACTTCAAGGAGGGTTGAACCGCCAACCTTGCATACGGCCCTGTTTGCGTGCATTAGACTCTTGAATATAGGTACAAAACACGATCCAAGAAATAAACAATAAAGTTATTACAAACGTTTATTAACTTAATAACACTCATACATGCATGTATTAGGTTACACTTATTATTATTATAAAGGAATAACAATATAAGCACCTAAAATTAACGACAGAAGAAAAGCTTAAATCTGGATAATACTTAATAATAAAATCTTAATACAAGTTTTAAAAAAATATTGAATTACCATACGTAAATACTTATGTAATAGATAAAATAAATGGGTCAATGTGTCGACACTTGGGGGAAGCCTATGACCAGCGGTGGAGGTCTTTCGGTTGAAATGGTGATGATGATAATGAAAATAAATTAAAAATACAATAGGCTGTGAAAATATTGACATCAAGTTATTTTAGTCAAAAGTCAATTGGGGATTTCCTATGCGTAACATCGAAATTACGCATAAAAATCTGCTTTTGCAAGCACGCATTTCCTTTCATACAGATTATCTATAATATGAAAAAGTTGATGATGATGAGTTTCCATAGTACAGCAATAAAAAAAAATGATGGTTGTGAATTGTGATTTATGGTTCAAGGGATACCTGTCTTAAAAATAGTTCTAAGCATTGCTATCGTCGTCAGGAGAGCCCTGCATCTTTAGTAGTCACATAGAATTTCTTGTAGTCGCAACCAAGTCATAAATAGGCTGAATTATGACGTAGAATAAGATCATCATGGTAAAAACAATGAGTGCTGTCGACAAGGCTCCTTGTTCGACCGCGAAATGGTCCATATGGAATCCCATAACCATTGATATAAGGCCCATGGAGACAGCAAAGAGTCCGACAGCTATATGTATAATCTTGACGGGTCCACTCTTGACCATCAGCCGCACTTTTGCAGAAAATAGCGCGACGATGCCGGTTATGAAACTGCACAATGTGAATGCTAAAGCGATAACACCTGTAACAAGGAAAGGTTGGGAAAAAATATGATTAAACAAAGTAATACATAACTCAATGATACATAATAATATGTTGATTTATCTATAACAGTTTGAAGGTGGATGATCTGGGTGACTGGGTCTGCAGTTCCGTCATTGAAGACGAAAAGGATCCTTTTGCTAGACGGTTACCAGAATTGCTACATTAACCGTTGGATAGAGGCTCATCAAGCATACCCGATCCTTCTTTTGGGTGGTTTGGAGGTGGAAGTACTTACTTACAAAGGGTCAAGTTCTTCACGTAGTACGGAAGCACTTTATCCTTAAAGTTATACCTAAATAATAAACTCAGTTTATTGGCGTTCCCACTGTAGAGCAAAAGCACTCTTCTTTAATGCGTTCTAGCAATCGAATTTTTCTAACTTTGTGTTGCCAACTTAACTGATCAGAATCCATAATTGTGTAAACCTATTTTGGTTAACAAGGTTAGAGTTAGCTCTTCATGAGCGTAGCTATTGATGTTATTGCATCAAGATTATATGTCAAGATATCTTTTTGTTATCAACAAGATGACGATACTCGAATTTTTTCAGCAATTGAGAAATTTCTGACGCATACTCAATAGCATTACTAATAGTGGGTATTAATATTAACAAGCAAACAATTTGTTTGTTTTGGAAACTGCATTCTGGTGCATCCGCTGGTGCAAAAGATTTCCATTAGACCGACATCAGTAATTGCAGCTTTGCGTTCCTATAGATCAGATCTGTGTCTAGGTCCACCCTTTCTGCCATAGTATCTGCATGACACATAGCGAAAATGGAATTTGCAGTCACATATGTTAAACATTCCGAACCGGTTTTCCAATGATATCAGATAAATAGGTTGCAAGGTGATAAATTGAGATACGCACAATAGTGTCTGTGAATAGTGGAGGCAATTGATATCACAATATAAAAGTTTGCAGAGTGAAGGAAATCAAAAAGCAGTTGTCCTTCATAGCACCCTAAGCAGATATGATACAATCCATGACAGCGAAATTTTATAAATCAGAAGATGTGTGCAAAATGTCGTAGTAAAGCTTTTTGTGAAGGCTTTCTTGTTCGGAGAAGACGTTCTTCTCCAAATCATACATACTTCTGCTACCTGAGAAGTGTTTTTGGGTTCCAGTTTGAAGCGTGTTGGTGTCGGTGTGATTAAGGTAATATATGGCTAAGTATTGCAATGGCTTTGGTCTTCTAAATGCCTGTACGTGACTTTGTTACCATTTAGCAACGGTGGGTAGGTGAGCTGTTTGTATGCTATAAAGTAAAAAAAAAGAAAATATTACCGCAAATGCCGTGAGCAGACGAGATAACCATGTCGACTCTAGCCAGTCCCAGGAAAGTGCCAGCAATGACAAACAGGGAACCAATGAGTTGCAGGCATCCGTGCACGATCCGTTTGCCATCTTTGGACAATTGGGTCGACCAGGAGTTATGCCTGTGCAGTGTTAATATTGCTTCCACCAGGAAGAGTTGATACTGAAATCAATGGTTAAGTAGGTATTAATATCTTTGTTAGTTGCCCTCCTTGAAAATACAGAAATATTTTTGACTGGTCAATGTAATACAGTGTGCAGCCAGTCTAACCAAGGGGTATCGTATTATCCAGTAGTCCCAGTACTAACTGGGTTGTGGAGCTCCGATAGGCAATCGATCCATGTAAAATACTGGTATTCAGCTGCATCCGGTTAGAGTGGAAGCCGACCCCAACATAGTTGGGAAAAGGCTAGGCAGATGATCATGATTTTTGAAATTACTTCACGCAATAAGCACAGTTGGAACTTAGAAACGAGTTTCTTCCTAGAAAGACTCCCTGATTTCTAAGAATTCGTTTTATAATCAAGAATTCAAAACTGTTCCCCGATCATTATAATAATCTCTTCAGAGATCTCTTCAAAGTTCGATTGAATCGGTTTCTCTTAGGCCGCGTCATCGCTTTATATCAGGCGAATTGTGGCCAATTTAGTATTTAAAAAAAATAGTGCGTGGAGTCCCTCCGCGCGGAAGAAGTGAAACTTCGTAATGTGAAAATGAAAATAGGAAGGGGTAGAAATTGATTTTTAGTGAACTACAGGTAAAATACGCGCATGCGTTCGAGTGTTCTCTCGCTCTGTCTCTTTCTATTGGCCCTCCCCAGGAGCGTTGATCGTTTAACGCAACAGTGCTTTCATACCCCCTCCATGGTAGCGTTAAACGTTTAACGCAATCTTGTTGGAAGTCGCGTTAGAAGTTTCACTTCAAAAAAGAAAATGAGTTTGGTTAGGTCAGACGGATACGTGGAAAGGTGGTTTATTTTAACAGATAATGGTAAAGTGAACGGTGATTGTAGTTTGTAGTTGCAACATTCAAAAATGTAACTTAACTCTTTTCAACGTGTTGTTAATATCCATGGAAAAACTACTACAACTTCGAAATAAACTATTTTCCATTTCAAATTATTATTATCACAATACGTACGCCTGTTCCCGCGAAAATGATATGCAGCTCCAGATTGGTGATAGTCCCGTTAGGTGCCGAGGTCAGTGCAAAGCGCCACAAACAAAACACTACTATCGCGATTTGCATATGGTGGAGGAGATTGAACAGCTGGCAGAGGGCTCGAAACGCTGTTACCCACGAGGAGTCGTAGACGTCCCCGCTCTCTTGGTCATAGGCAGCCGGGGCCCGGGTCAGCTCCGCCTGGTAAGGCACGTGCTCCCGAACCTCGAACATCTCCACCTTTTCAACAGACTGCCGACTTGTACTAGGTCTAGGATCCATTTTTTTCACTAACAAGTCAAAAGAACTTCAACTATCCACTAACACGCGGTCACATGCGAGTCCCGTCGACTAAGGAACTAAATTGCAAAAGTATTTTTTGAAGATAAGCGCTACTCTTGTTTACGATAACAGGAGAAAATTCGGCTGATAGGCCACTTATCGAAAAGAATTGACGGTTTCGAGATTACGATCTTGCGTAACGTAAGATAATACGAGATGATTTTATACTTATTCCCTAGATTATGCTTTTATCTCGCCATTCTTACGAGAATGTCGAAATTTCTGTAGTAAGCCGAAGGAGTGGTGATACAATAAGTAATAGAGTATGTAGCTGTCTTGACCTACTTTTTAGTGTACAGGTGTCCATTTCAAAATAACATAAGGTAACCGATTATTGTAGAGAGACCGTTGGAGTTGCGCTAGGAAGGTACGAATACAGGGGCGTCCAGTCAACTCCAGTGTTTGTTCTGCTGATTAAGCGATGTTGCCTAGTTAATATTATACTTAAACTTTCACTCCTTCTCAAGGTGCCTGGATATCAGTTTCATTCAGGTTTCTTGTGGCCATTGATCAGAATTGGAGCATTGAATACACAATTTTCATTGCTGCTTTAAAATTCAAATGATGACGCCGCGGTGTCTATTCTCAGTACCATTTGTGTATAAACTGTTTTTCCTATTGTATCCATTCAACGCTGTTTTCCATAATTGCGACTTGACATTTATCATGTATATTTACCTAGACATGTTTTCTACTTGCTTATTCCAGATTCCCTACTTTAATCCTGGCTCGTCGCTTCTCTTCGACTCAATGAAGTGTTTGATAGGACTTTCGTATTTATAATATTACTATTAGTAAGATATAAATGTGAAAGTTTGTGAGAAAGGATGATGGATATTTGTTACTCTTTCACGCAAAAATTACTGACCGGGTTTGGCTGAAATTTGGCACACAGATAGTTTAAACCTGGATTAACACAGGATAGGACATTGGATATACTTTTATCCTGTTAGTACGATCCCGTAGGACAGTTACCAAACTTCATGCGGGGGAAGCCGCGATTATAATATCTTAATATATAATATCTTGGGACAACCACCACACTGCCATCTGATCCCAAACTAGGCAGAGCCTGTACTATGGCAACCAGACAACTGATAAACATAATTATATATTTCTAAATACATACATATTATAGATAAATTACACACCCAGATACAGAACAAATAATCGTACTCATCGCACAAAGATTTGTCCTGTGTGGGAATCGAACCCACGACCTCCGTCCTAGCAGTCAGGGTCACTAACCACTAGACCAACAGGTCATCAAATAAGCTAGTATAATAATATTTAAGTAAATCAGCTGTTACCCTTGAGTGCCTCGAGCTCCAGCGCGATTATGAGCGCATAACTCTGAGTTCTTTTTAGGGTTCCGTACCCAAAGGGTAAAACGGGACCCTATTACTCAGACTCTGCTGTCTGTCCGTCTGTCACCAGGCTGTATCTCATGATCCGTGATAGCTAGACAGTTGAAATTTTCACAAATGATGTACATATTTCTGTTGCCGCTATTACAACAAATACAACAAACGTGATTTTTCGCCGTTTTTTTACTCGATATTGATAATGGCGACAGGTAGACGCTTGCAATATTCACAGATTAATTATTTACTTAGTTGTATATTCACTTTAAACATAAATCATTAAATTAAAATAAAATTAATACTCAAGAGCTCAATATAACAGACATGATTTTTTTGCCGTTTTTGTAGATAATGGTACGGAACCCTTCGTGCGCGAGTCCGACTCGCACTTGGCCGGTTTTTTCATATTTCCACGATCGACTCAGTTTCATTTAAGATTTTCAGTTAGTGACCCGCCATGGCCTACAAGTTTCACCCTTTGACGTAACCCAAATTTATACTTAGGCAGGTTTAGTGTTCTGGATCTAAATAATATTGTTAAAACAGTAACTTGTACTACAGGTGTTAGAACTCTACTTACCTCTTTAATAAATCTTAGGTTCAATCATCTGTTATTGTGAACACAAACTTTTGTCAAACTCGGTTCGTGTTGTCAGAAATTAGTATCGCTACTGAACGTCAGATGGCGTTTTATAAAAGTTTTAATTATTTTGATCTAGATGTCGCTAGTAGTACCACTTGTTAGCAAAAAGCTTATCAATGCAGTAGTTTATTCAATTTAGATTCGAGATGGTATGTCCACATGTACTGCTGGATATTTCCACGACTTCTTACAAGATTTTAAAGGTTTGCGAGCATAATTATTTAGGCCATTCCCCAATTATCAAAATTTAAAATAAATGTCTGTCGTTAGAAATAGCTCGGCATTACCATAATAATTAATTGATGATTCGAATTCTGCTGATGTCGTGGAGTTATTACACTAATGCCCTATCTTTTTAAACTTTACCAAAAAGTTCTCTAGTGAGTAGGTACCTACATAAGACATAAATAATTTAGATTCAACTATAAATGCTGGTCTGTTCCTCGTCCTCAATCTCGATCACCATTCTTCGTTAACCCTATTTTCTCCTAGCCGAGGACCCAAGGCCGGACACATGACGCACATAAATTAATAAAATAGATAAGTCATCGAGCTAATGTTTATTATTATGAAACCTACGGTAACAATACAAAATAACTGTATTATTAAGCCCTGGGCCACCATAAAGTCCTATAATCCCGTTACAGAAAAAAGAACAAATAAAAACGTCCATAGACAACAATCAGAACAAAATGAAAAAGACAAAGACAGAAGAAATAGGTGTTCAAAGATGCCGTGCGTTATTAAGGTGGGTACAGGTCCGCCTTTCAATTAATTAAGGTGCTAATGAATTCCTACCTGAGGGTTTAGTTCGCCCAGCGAGGCGTAACCCATTTGTCAACGCAACACGTGATAACGAGGGGTCAGACTGGCCTTTTTAGACCGAGAGCCGCCGGGAGCAGTGACCTGGCCTTAATAGTGTCGTCTATCCATGTAAAAGGATACGTGTTTTATTATGAGCCTGTCCCGAAAATGAAAGAAGGATGTGATGCAATGGTGAATCTCAGTTTTGTTGTGTGAATTTGAAAAGATGCTTATTACTTGTACTCATGGCACATGTTGTAGTAATGTCCATGTATGACTTGCAGCCTAGCATCAAACAGATAAACGCGAGCAGATCTTTATTTGTCCAATATCTAACCTTCGTTTGACATACTTAGGTCTACAATTTCATAAAATACTGCCTCGTTTTCAAGCTCACCTCATCTATAATTATGATTGAAGGTTAGTTGTCGTTGTAGTGTTGTGTAGTTGGATGGATGATGTTTTTAACCCATTCGCTGCCCAGTACTTTGCGAAAACTTCACGAAACTACGTTTGCGTGCCCACAACCCGTATCCGAGTCGTCGTTATAATAATCTATAGATGACTTGTATTCATGCCCAGAACCCGACTAGCGAGTCCATAGCTACGGATACGGGTTGTGCGAACAAACGAATTATTGTTCGACTCATATGCTGGGTGCTGGGGACTGAATGGGTTAATCTGTCAACTATGAGCTAGCATCATCTCAAGTAAAATGTTTATCAAAGCTTTGCAGCTCACTAGCAGTGCAAGGCTGAAAGACAAGCTTGATATTCCGAAAAGCAAGATGCTTTGCTTCCTACTTCAAAAGTAAGTATATGCAAAGGAGGTAGGTAGTAGAAACTCTAATCCTTTTAAAAAACATAATAAGCAAGTATGCAAGTACACAATCATTTTGTCACTAAACAGATCTGCAAGCTAGCGGACGCAGTAACTAGTAAGAGTTGCTCGGTCATTACTCCAGTGCAGCAGCGTGCGCGATCATAGACCGATCGATCGCGATTGAGTTGTTACATTATGGACTTCTCATTATTGATTCTGATGTCGACGACGCTCTTTTTTTTCTGCGTTGCGTTCGAATTTTAAAGTAGCTAGGGTAAATTTGCAAGCTAGTATTGGTTCAAAGTTTTTGGGTCACAGAAATAACTTTGTTCCCTGGCTTTGTTCACATCATAATCTTCAGTTGTTTTTGGTAAACTACATTTAAAGGGTTAATTTACGTTCGATTAACATTTTTACAGAATCTTTAGGATTACACTGAGAACTCTGACCAAATTAGTATTCCTTTTTATGATTTACAGGGAGTCCAGATTATCCAGACGAGTTTAAGTATAAGCTCATTAGAACACAGATTACATTTCAGAGTCGTATCTTTTACAGTCAACCATTTAGGTATAATATTAACTCTACTATCAATAATGTATCTCTAGAGTTAAATTCTACAGAGTAGCAAACATCTCGAGAGCTCACCTTCCCTCAAGTATTTAGTGTTCCATAAATCTTTTGTATTTTCTACGGTAAACGCGTGTATTGCACGCCTCACGTCATTCCCATGATTGTTAATTATTATAAATCGATGGAGGCTGCGCGGCGGGCTCGTCGACTGCATTCGATTATTATCATTAGATTTATCGCTGGTAACAGACGCAGGCGCATCCCGCCGAGAAATGCAGACGCGACGAAAGATCACGCGTGCTCCGTGGATCATTCTTTATTCAAAATTAAGCAGAACGTTAATGGTTTGGCTGGCGTAAAAGTTGGAATATAAATTTCAAGAAAAAGGTTGGGCTATTGTCGCTATTGGGCTACCGTATGTATATGGCTATTGATACACCATACCTCCCGATTTTTGACATGGAGTTTTTATAGCACCCTACCGGTCTTTGGAGTTTAGAGACGCGTGCTAATTCGAAAGATATTTCATACATTTTCTTACTACTTTACTAATAAAGGTACAAGAAACCTCCGCAATGTTAAAGTGTTGAGGGTGACAATAAAAATAAATATCGACGGTTAAGAACCAATAGTGTCTATCTCAGTTTTTTACGTCTTTCACTTTTTAATGCAGGTAGATTTAAAGTTTAATTTGGCTTGGCCTACTGAGGCACTAATCTCAAAATTCACAAAATTGTTGTACTTATTGAATGCACCTCGTACAACAATTTTGTGAATTTTGAGATTAGTGCCTCAGTAGGCCAAGCCAAATTAAACTTTAAATCTACCTGCATTAAAAAGTGAAAGACGTAAAAAACTGAGATAGACACTATTGGTTCTTAACCGTCGATATGTCGATTAATCTAGCCTTACACTAGTTGGTTATTATTTAGCTAAGGAATGCGGCAGTAAACCACGTGTTTCATCATCACTAGATAATCATGAATTTATTTAATCCACATGAATTATGTGAAGTTACCAAAGTGGATCGAAAGTGCATCATATCGGGGAATCCATTACCGTTGCGTACAGATTTTTAATTTATTGTCATTTTGTCGTTGACATCAACAGAATTTATATCAATTTTCTAAATGGCTGCAGCGATATTACTGGAATTAATATCGTTTTTAATGGGCAATTCAATGCAGTATCTCAAATAGACGTTAGTTAGGAAACTATTACTTGAATCAATTGACTATCGTTAAAGCCAGGCTATAAAATAAAGATGGCGCTTCACATCGTGGAGTCCTTGCAAATGAACCAGAAGGTACATTGGATTCGAATCATAATTATAAAGCAAGTAACGTCGATTGGTCGGCAAGACTCTGCCATCAATATAGCGTTTGCGAGCGGTAGTTAATATCTTAATAAGAAAGCAATAGAGATTATAGAACCGTGGCAGTACGGGGGTGGGCTGCGTAATAGTCGGCCACTATGTGTGGTCCCGTCCAGCCGAGCATTGCGGATGTATCGATAAATCCGAGACCTGAGTACGGCCGTAGTTAGTGCAGAATAATACATAAATAATCGCTTCACAAAGACCTTTATAAGTGATGTAATTAAATACTACACGACTTCTACTAGTTTTATGATTAATTGGTTATTATATTACAGTCATATTTATGCGATATCTTCCTGCCATACTTATTGGTGTTTAACTCTTTCAGTCACACTTTTAATCAGATGACTTTATAAATAAAACAATTGGACATTTTGTTTAGTTAGGGTTTAATTATTAAGAAAAAAAATATTTTCCGAAAATACTAGCATAATAGTCCAGCGCATCGATAGATGACGTGGAAATATTTTTAAACAACCTAGAATACGTGGTTAGAAAACTAACAACCAAGACTGAAAGAGTTAACTTACCCTCTTGTAACACTAAACATCAGGTTAATTTCGTTATGACTAAAACTCTTCCTAAGTTTACCTAGTTTAAGTTTACAATTCGAATCGAGTTAATGCAAAAAAGCAAGCTATTGATAAAGCGACACTTCACGAGTTTCCTCCGTGCCTCGGAAAGCACGTTAAGTCGTTAGTCCCGGCTGTCATCTGTAGATCTTTGACAGTCGTAGTCAGTGGCCTAAAACTCTGACAACCAGACTTACCAAGGGGTATCGTAATTACCCAGTACTAACTGGATTGTGGAGGTGAGATAGGCACTCGCTCCATGTAAAATACTGGTATTCAGCTGCATCCGGTTAGTCTGGAGGCCGACCCAAACATAGTTGGGAAAAGGTAAAAGTAGATGATTACTTTTGGAAAGAAATAGGCAGTGTTTTTGTATTTCTGTAACAACTTTCAACTTTCAGTTTTACTTAAGATTTTTGACATGATTTTTTTGGAGCTTAAATCAACCCAATATACTATTTTATTCCGTCATCATTATCACTGTTATTTTAGTAACAGGACCCAGACAGATTTAGCAAAGAATCTTAATTTGTCTGGGACCTCTTGCGAAATAGTGAACCCTATTTCTAAACTATCGATACATAACATCACTACTTACAGTCTAACAAAATACGCTGTTGCTCGATTATCCTCATCCAGTGAGGTCTACAAAGCTAGAGGATACTAAATAATTGTTTTTCGTGACCCACATGTTATGTTACCCGGTAATTTCCTCCCGTTGCGTGCGAATGCTGTTTCTCTTTTGTTTTTCATTGAGTGTGTAATGATGATAGCAGGAAGAAACATAAGTGTTAGTTTAAAAGATTATTGTTTACTTTGTAATTCAATAGTGTAGGTCTTAGATTTTCTCTATTTTGATCGAAATTTGTTGATTATATAGTATGACGCAATATATTATTTATTTAAAATAGCGAATGAAACATCAAAGCAAAACTATTCCGAAGTTTTATGAAACTATCAAGCTGTAAACATAATAATTATTAATTCGCGTAGTGTGTAATTTTATATAGTTCTATGGATAGTTTAGTTTAGATAGTATAAACATAACGTATGATAGTCCTCATCTAGGATGTGCCGTAGCGAATGAGTAAATGCCAGCGGTCGGTCCCGAGGGAACATGAAGCGATTTTTGACGAGAAACCCCTCCCTCTTTTTAAATTGCCAGTAATAAATCACTTCAGATTGCTTAGAAATAACGATTCGCTATTACAATGTTATTGAATTAATTTTTATTCGTATTATCCTTTCAACTTGTTGAAATTCTCACGGGGTTTTTGCTTCCTGATGTTGACAGATTAGTTGACAATTGAGGCTTTCTTTACTCTCTTATCTATGGTTTTGAAAAGTGTCTATGGACTATGTTCCCCAGTCTGTTTATTTGCTGTTACTTGTTCTGCATATTTTTTATTTAAAAACTACTGAACCGACAGTAATCAAGTTTGGCAGATATTTTGGGAAAAAACACTCGATATTTTTGTAGACACCCTGAAAAATAAAAATAAAAGTATCTAAACCCATGCGGATGGCTGCGCGGGCCCAGCATAGTGTAACTAATTTCATTTGTGGTGGTTCGAACAGAAGCGTTTATTTTTAAAATCTATGCATTTTTTTTTTTTTTTACGGATGGGAAATCATCAAATCACTTCTCCCGCTCTGGGCAGAGCGGAAGGGAGTGTCAGAATTGTACTGACTAAAACCCATCCATATTCCTTCCTTGCCCTTTGTGTTCCAGGGCCGCGGTATCTCTTTCGAACAGCCCGCAGCCCTGGCAGGCATCGGCCCTTGCGGGCCCCTCCCTGAAAAATTAAAAAGCGTTTGTAAGAATTAGGTATTAATTGTACTTACACTAACATTTACATCGTACGAGCAAATCTAGATTGATGCTACATTTTCTAAGATTTATTGGTCTGTAAAAAAATTCGAATCATGCACCTACAGGTTGATATATGAGTAAGTATTGATATGTGGCTTCGTCTAAGCTCATCACAATTTTGCCTCGTTCATTATTAACCCACGAATAATACTGGCGATTCGCTCTTGCTCCGTATGGTTTTTGCGACTTGACAAAACTTTGTCATTTATTTTCTATTCAACTAAGTTCAATCTTCTTTTTAGCGTGTTGATGGCAATCTAAATTGAATCCATAATCCATCATTAGTAACGAAGTTCAATATTTACAAAAAAAAAATCTAAATGTTGGTCAAGACTGCATCAAAATTGGTAAAGTAGTTTAAAATTAAAAAAAAATTATAACATTGTATAGATACCTATCATGTAAGTACACTGATATTTGAGTAGATGTTTAAGACGCCATGTCTAAGCCATCACAATTTTCCTGCATTTATCACTACACACATAAAATCTTATAGCTAGCAATGCAACTCACACTAACAATTTCATACATCCGTAGAGCGACATTAACACCGACAAAGTGCAGTTTTACACTGTCATGTAATTATTGTAACTTTTACTTACAACATTTTTACTTTCCACTAGAGTAAAGTAATAAGTGAGTTCTTGTTGAGCCCTTTTTCAAACAGTCGAAAGCCGTTGCCGGTGTCAGTAGGAACGACGCAAGCGCAGAGGCAACGTCATAAAGAAAAACGTAATTAAGAAAATTGTTGTAAGAACTTTATAGATGGCGCAAAAGTTTTAAGACTTTTTTTTTGATTGGCGAAGTAAGAATATAATACAGTGTTTTTAAAAAAGTGTTTTTTTTTTGTTGCAAACGTTGACATTAAAAAAGGTGAGTTCCAATTTTATTCTCATATTTCTAGTAGATTATTCTTCTTCAGAGCTTTTGATGTTATTCAGTAATTTATCGAGCGGTACAAGATATTTACGGTACTTTGCAAATGTGAATATAACAACCCTTCATTACGTTACATCGTTAGTTCCTATCAATCTGCCTGTCCATTTACTAGGCCTCTTGAAAGTAGTGGGTAGTATTATTCCGGTATATAATAGCCAACCATTTTCTTGCTGTGGGTGTCAAAAGGTGATTTGAAGAAATCAGGACTTTGTCGGAAAGATCATCCAAATGTTGGTTTTTTTGCACGACAATTTCCTCTTTACCTCGGAGAGCACGTTAAGCCGTTGGTCCTGGCTGTCAATTGTAGATCTTTGACAATCGTTACAGGTAGTCAGTGGCCCAAAAGCCTGATAACCAGTCTTACCAAGGGTATTGTATTACCTATTACTTACTGGGTTGTGGAGGTCCGATAGTTAGTCGCTCCATGTAAAATACTGGTATTCAGCTGCATCCGGTGAGACTGGAAGCCAACCCCAACATAGTTGGGAAAAAGCTATGCAGATAATGAACAACGTCAATTTACTGACGACTTGATCAGCGTGGTGTTGATTCCCACGAATGGGATAATGTGTAGAAATCCTTCTAAAATGTTGTTAACAAATGATGAATTATTGATGGTACAATTTTCTAAACGCATTTTGTAATCCTTTTATTGTTTCCTTCATCATTCAGCTTCGATAGGTTCCTGATAGATTACTTGTGTATGTTCTTTTTTTCTTTTTTATACCCTTATCTGTCATTCATGTTGATTTATTACTTCCATTCCATTCTTACATCACAATAACGTCTTTGTTACGAAAATTGGGTTTTCCTATTTGTATAACAAAGTTTCCCAGTTTTCCGAATGTGATTTATACGTCACTAGCTTTTGCCCGCGGCTTCGCTAGCGTTAATTTAAAATTTGATAATCAATTCGGGATGTACTCTGCTTGTAATAATATAATTCAATCAAGAATCGAAATACACCTGGCGTCATCTATTATCATAATAACGTTTTTGTAGTTTTCCTCGTGAACAGTGCTTTTTTTCGGGATGAAAGTTACCCTATGTCCGTTTCTGTAGACCTGCCAACGTATGCAAAATTTCAGGATGTTCGGTTCAGTGGCTTAGGCCGTTTAGGCATAAAAAGGTAACAAACTTACTTTCGCATTTAAATAATATTAGTTAAGAACTAGTTAGGATTAGGATAGTGTGTATAGTGCAGCATGGTTGTTTTGGCGTGTAGCCATAATCGGAACTAACGCCACTATACAAGCATAAATGGTATTAAGGTAGGTGTGTCGTCGTCGGCTAATGTATCGTATTCTCAGCTGCCAATATCAATCATGTATTACTGTCAGCGTCAAACATTCCTATATTGACTCGTTTACTGTTAGACATGTGTAATTAACTTGATTGTCTCGCGGGGCAGACAAAGGAGTTCACATGTCATCACCTTTATATCGGAAGCGTGAATTTGCACAAGTGTCACTGTTGCGTTCGTTTGCCGTGTTCTCGAGCAAGTACTTCGCCGGACGGGCGGCAAAGACAGCCGGCGGGCGTAGGGTTATCATATTTTGAATGTCGGTATTTTGTTTACTTTTAGAGATTTTATCAAGTTTTTTTTTTTTTTTAATTCTGCAATACTTCGCGTCGCCTAAAAAAGGAAAATAACTAAATGCTTGAAAACATCTAACGAGGTGTTTTATTTCAGATGACGTAACCGTCTACGCCGTAGATAATAAGCCCGGATTTAGCAAACTACTTGGTTATGAATGACATATCAAACCAATTTTTAATCTTTCGGCTACCTAAGCCCTACTTTAACTAAACACCAGATGCCTGAACTCGTCGCTTGTTAACCCTGCGCATGTGTCGTGTCGGCACCAGGCAGCGCGGCATACGGCATGCGGCACCAGCGCGGCGCGGCGCTCTGTTTGCACGGTGATGCGCCCCACGTGCACGATAACAGGTTATTCAGCCTAAGAATCATTACACACTGACAGGCGAAGCGATTTTACCACTGCGATTTTATTAATGTTTCGATGCGGCGTAATGAGAATATCGTAAAGAACTTTACTCTGATAACTTTAAGAGAATAGAAAGGTCAATGAAAGAATGGGTAAACTCTGTGAAAGATAATAAGGCTAGAAAGGAGGTAGCTGCTGATGACGAGGATGACGAGTAATAGAGAAGTATGGATGAAGGATATTATGTATGCAGCATCGAACACAAATAAATTGGAAGAAGGGAAGAGACAGAAGGGAAGGACAATAATGATCATTTTATTATTCCGTTAACTAATCCAACCAACATTAATTTTCGCCAAGTTTACGTTAATAAGTCCTAATCTACAGTTACAGCTAAATCGTGGGCGCAGGACAAATTGCACAGATTACCTCAATTGCTGCGATACGCCTAATTGTTTAAATGCGCGGCAAGAAAATATGTGACATTAAACCTAAATCTATTTACTGAATAATTTTAACGATAAGCAGTGCTCAACGAGGAAGAAATTAAAAATATCAATGATGGAGGCAGTTTAACAGTAGAAATATTTAGATAGCACAAAATATATCAACAAGAGACGTATACGTATGGCAATAAAGATCACAATCGGCCTGTAGAGGGAATGAACCAATATGGTGGTCGGGAGTATTTGCATAGCCAGCAGCTAGATCGCGGACTTGTGAACTACCCGAGGAGATGAATCCTGCGATAGCCACTGCACAGTTAGCCCGTGCACTATGTATATGAATGAACATGGACGATGGTACCTGGTAGGTTTGAATAAACTAGATTGTGTAGCCACGGTCGGGGATTTCATTTTATTTGTTAACTGATTTTGTTTTATGTCTAACGATATTGTTGTCGCTTATATTTTCTTAACAGAGAATAGCAGAGAATAGTTCGATGTTCTGAATTTGACCAATTGATGGATTACTTACCACTGAGACGGACCTCTTGTTTTCCCCAATTTGTCTTGGAGTTTTTTTTTTTTTATTGTGTTTTTAACATAAAACAATCAGACAATGGAAGCTCTACTTACTCGTGAAAGCTCATGTTTAAGGTGGTTGTGATGAGGTCAAAAATGCTGCAAAGGCTGTATGTTACCAACCTTTGGCAATTACCATTTTTAGAACACTTTCGTTCATATCACTAAGCTATGGGCCTGTTTGATTCAGTTTGCTGTACCTGTAATTGATGTTAGATAATCTGCCGGCGGCTATGACGTGCCTCTTAATACATTAACGTTACATCCTCTAGACATGTTACTTTGGTGTTCGCCGATTTTATCTGTCATTGGTTAAACAAGGTTTTCGTTACGGAGCGCGGCAATAGTCTGATTTTAATCAGCTCTGATATAGAGACTGTTGGACTAGTGCAACCGGTATTGAATGCTTGTTGTTTGTAAAAACAAATGATTAAAATTGGTAGTGTATAAATGAGGTGGGAAAAAAATAAGGAGAAAAATGATACCACCAAAGTGATTTTTGATTGTTTTTTTTGGAGGTAGTTGTAGAAAAATATCAATGGTTAAGGAAACTGTAAGGGTTCCTGTAGACATCTATCATCGTCATCATTGTTTCAGCATCCACTGCTGGATATAGGCTTCCCCCAAGTGTCGCTCCATTGACCGATCCCGTGCGTTATCCTTATTGACATGTTTTATGTAAGAACTTGTAAGTTATGAACATGTATTAGGTTAAACTAACTATATACATTAATAATTAAAAACTTTTTTTTTTTTTTTTTTTAGCAGCCTGTACTGTCCCACTGCTGGGCAAAGGCCTCCCCCAATTCCTTCCACGTGCTCTTTAAAACTATTAAACTAAAATAAATAAACTAACGACAAACTATAAAAGGGCATCGAAAAACTCCTCCTCAACGCTGTCAGCTGGTAATGTGCCCAAGAGACTGGCGTTAGATTATGTAAGTTTCATCTTTGTAATAATTTCGTCCCGCTTCTATTGGTGGCAGTTATTCTCTGTTTGAAAAGCCTGTACCATTTTTATATCCACTTTGTAGTAACTACACCTTGATCATGGACAAACTAGTTCACATCTACTTACGACAGTGTGAAGGTAACATGAGAAATTTTACAGCTATTATTAAAAATTAATACGGTGTCCATCCGGCTTAAAATGGCACCCAGAGCTTAATAAGACATCTTGCCTTCTGTAAGATAGCAGTTTTGTTTAATTAAATTAATTAAATAATTATACATATTGCTCGGAGACACGCAACATTTTATGTTACAGTTTGCGTAATAAATACGAGTATAATATGTAATTTTATGAATATAATGAATGTTTATGGATATCAGGGTAACGGTTGCAGGTTCATTGAATGGATTTCCAGTCAACGACTTACAAAAATAGCCGGCCAAGTGCGAGTCGGACTCGCGCATAAGGGTCCGTACCATCGTAGTAGTGGAGCCCCCTTTAATTTTTTATTTGTTGTTATAGCGGCAACAGAAATACATTTCATTTATTTTATTTATTTCCCAGAAACATGGTTACAAAGGTGTTCATAATATTACATAGTGCTGCATGTCTCACCGTTTTAACGGTATGCAAAATCAATTTCTAATTACATGAATTTACAATTAAAATGATGATGTTACAATTAAACAATGAAATCAATATAATACAATAACCATTGAACAAAATTATTACTTATGCTTAAATTATTACTTATTTGGATACCAGATCAATAGAAAAGAATATTCAGGGGCATTTTACAAAAAAATTGTGAATTGAATAAAAACATTCCTGCAACAACCAATTCCGTAATGCCGAACAAAATTGTAATTGACTTCGGCAGAGCATTGTAGATTAGGGGAGCCATGTAGATGCAACTCTTTCGGAAGAGTTACAACTTAGGAACAGGTATCTCAAAATCCAAATGAAAAATACCTACACATTCTGTGAAAATTTCAACTGTCTTCCTATTACAGACCATGAGATACAGCCCGCTGACATACAGACGGACGGACGGACGGATAGCGGAGGCTTAGTAATAGGGTTCCGGGTCCCTTCTGGTACGGAACCCTAAAAAGTTTCCTCTTATCAGATCCGCGCTTTATATTTTATTCCTACTGTGTACCTGCACGTCCAGAGGAGCTAATACCATCCGCTCGGGTCGATCTTTAGGTTAAGCCATGCTCGCCCAGGTTAGTCCGTGGATGGTTGGCCACTCATTACATACTTAGTTTCTTCCTTGCCTCCCAGCTGTCATTTTTAGGTCTTTGACAGACCTTACAGCCTTACAGGTACATAGTCAGTGGCCTAAAAGGCTGATAACAGTGCTACCACGGGGTATCGTATTAGCTCTCTAGGATGTGGCTTCGTCCAGTTAAGTCTTCAGAAAATAATTTTGCGTGTATAAATAGGTAGGTAGTATTCATGGTAGACTTGTATTATAAATACATTGATTTTGAAACTGCTGTGTTGCAGTATATGCCATACTCCACACTAACAAAATAATATCATGGGTCAACAGTTTGTCTCAAGACAATCTTTGCTCAGGCCTGTGCACAGCCTTATCCACCTTGCCTTGACTGAACCAAAAATCATAAAATCTTTGTTTACCGACACAATTCAAGGTTACAACCACACTGAGGTTGAAATGTCCAAACAGTTTACGCGGGCTTACATCGAAAATAGATTTGGCGGCGGTTTATAGCTTCACCAAGCGACATAACTTTTATATCCCTTTAAAAATATTATCGTTTGCCTGAAAAAATACTTCGACGCCACGACGTTCACGTAAACGAAAAGTTCGTCTCATTATTTTATAAATGCATTTGCCAATTCCGCTTCTGCTGTTTACACTGGTAAAACAGCATGGTTTACAGTTTTTTTTCAACTACCTTGTATGTCGCACTGCTTGAGAAAGGTTGTCGCTGGTGTGTGAGAAAGGGTGGCGCTGGAGAAAAGTACCTGGCAGGATATGGGGCCTGCCCCATATAATGATATGGGGGAGGACTCCATATCCTTCCAGGTACTTTTTTTCTTCTTTCTTTTTTTCTTCGTGATGCGCGTCCAGATCATCTTGCCACCTCTTTCTATGTCGGCCTCAAAAACAGTATGACTTTAAAAAACGTTGTTAGCCGTCATTTGCGTGCATTTTTTCTCTTCATCCTAGAATAACTAGTTCCCTATTCACATAAAAATAAATGTTTAATTATCAAGTCTATCAGTACATACAGCCGTTTAACCATGATAAAGTAATAAACAAACAAACTTTCTCATATTATTCAGTAGGATAAGATTGCAGAAAATGCCAAGATTCCAAGTTCCCACGAAAGATTATTCAATAATACCACAGAATTATCAGCAAGGATTTTTTTTTTCTACACAACTAGATCTAGGTATATGCGGTGTTCTAGACGCTCGACGCGGGCGCACGCGGTGCGGGCAGGAAGAGAACCCGACACCGCTCTGCTAATGGCACGCTATGAACTTGTGACGTCGGCCAGCTCGCTACGTCGTCGCGAAGGATTGAGTTACTGTCCCCCTAGACAATGTTGTATTATTAAGGTTTTGTATTCTGTGTCTGGGATGGAATGTGTGGTTTAATGGAGGGATGTTTGAGTTATTTTTAATTGGGACAAGCCCGTCACACTATTCCCAAACCACTGCAACTCTTGAAAGCCAGAATTAACAGTGGCGACCACCAGAAAATCGCCGAGACAATGAAGACGAAGTCACAGAGAAACAATTTAACTGTCTTGTCTTGGATCCCGTAATGAAATGAATGAACGTCACTATTCACAACAATCAACAGCCATCATCATCTGCCTAGCCTTTTAACAATAACTTCAGGGTGATTTTCAGCCTAACGCTGTGTGAAACATATCAAAGACTTGCTACAACTAATTGTTTGTAAGCACTTTTGACGTTCGGTTGTCATGATGTTGCTGTCTACTAACACCGATAAAATCTGTCAAGCAACAATTTAATTGACCTTTTCTAAGGTAAAAAGGTCACTGTAGCACTGGTCGCAGTTAAGCATCTCTTGCTAACCAACTCGTCTCCCCACGGGAACTAGCTTGTACCGACGCCGACGTCATGCATGTGCCCGCCACTCAATACTTCGATGACGTTCATATTAACTCGCTGCATATTTATATAGAGTTGTTAATACCCACGACTCTGGAGTTCGTTTTCTCGTAAAATTATTCTCGTTGGTGTTAGTTTTACCTCAAGGATGTTAACTTCTGAGTTTTAAAGATGATTTCCACGAAACGGCTCGCATCGCATCGAACGGCAGGATGTCTAATAGTTTCATTCCTATCGTGTCGGATACGACGACAGGCGATCTGAGCCGATCGTGCGTCGCAGTATACTGTCGGCTATCTTCGCGTGTCGCGGAAGACGACCGCGACAAGCTGTTGTGCGCGGCTTGATAATATTATAGACTTTAAATACTGTGTATATGATTTAATATCGTACAAAGATTATAAAATCCGTTCCGATCCGATGCGATGCGATGCGAGCCGTTTGGTGGAAACCATCCTTTAGTGTCCCTAAATCTAGCAAGTAGTTGTATGTTCAAATAATAGTCTGACCTACCTAAATTTCTGCTGTCAATTTACTGTCTGAAATTCCTGTTTAAACTAAACCAACCGGCTCGTAACGTGGACGTCATACGCTATGGATAACAGCTGGTCATAATATGATGACGGGCTTTATATTAGTTATGCAGTTCTAAAGAGATGTTAATACCACGATGAGCAAGTTCACAATAATGAAAATGTAGTAAGGCACACCACTGAAAGTGTTCAATTTGTATGCGGTTATTTCTGAGACCGTGATGCTCCATTGTTCTTGAGTTGTGATGGAATGGGCTGTAATGAAAATCTTATTGCCAGGACTTAACTGGGCACAGCAATATATTTATAATTACATTAATATCAATTAATACTACAATCTAAATGAATTTACATCAACTTTGAAATCGAACAGCTCTATAAAGATCCAAACTCGATGGCCGTAACCCTGTCAGTCGATTAACCGACGACGCTCTGTAAAATTAAATTTATTTACGTACAGATACGATAGTCGAGTGATTCCGAGCTCCGACATTAACCCAGTACTCAGCCTCAGAACATTCCATATGGATACGTTCAATAATTTAATTATTTACTCGATAACTTGCCGTTCATTACGTAATATTGATTAAACTTATATAAAAGTATTAAGAGGGAAATTATCTGGTATTTTTTACGATCAATCTGGTATTTTAGTAACAGAAAGTGTATTGATGTTTTTTTAGTTTTTTTCTCAGGCTTATTAAGCAGCTAATACTCTAATAGTTTACAACAATGTCTTTTTTATCTTGATTATTTAGGATTGTGATAAAAGAGATGTCCAGTCGTTACGATAAAATAAAATATCGATAGACATAACACTGTCAGTGTACACGGGATTACTGTCTTTATTAAACATGTATCCAGCTAAACGTAATGGTGCGAGTGACTTTAATCCGGTGTGTCAACATTTCTGTTGTACAACACTCTACTCTAAAACTACTCACAATAACAAACATTCTCTAGAGTGGATGTCACTAGTAACATCGATATGTTTAGTTATTGAGGAAGTAATTTGGACATCACAAAAGATGTCATTTTATATTGAAAAGTACCTTTTAATTTTATATTGTGGCAATAAAATTAAAATGTATTTTAAACTTTAAATTGGATTGTTCAATGAGGCTTACGGATTTTTAAACAGGTATCATAAATACAATGAACCGTTACAGTAATTTGCTTGTTATTCTGACAGAACATTGTTAGTGCGGTCACGACGTGTCCCAATCTCATCATATTAACTGCGGAACCTATTATGAGAGGAAGTTAATGCATTTTTTCACATCGTTTTAAATATTGTCAGTTCTGAATTTTCTGAAAGATTGACATGCATGCATAGCCACACAAGCGTCTAAATGCATGATTTTGTTGCTGTGGGGTTGTTTATTGAGGGAAAGGGCTCGTGGCGAATAAAACACGGTGTTTTTCTTCTGGAGAGTAAATCCAAGAGAGTATTTTATGACGAAACTGATTTGACAACATGCACACAGTGCTGCAAGAATAAAAAATAAATTTTGGGGCTGCCAACACTAAATAATAATATTGAAAGTACTACCGCCCATTTTCGCCTTAGCATAAGTGTGAAAAGTGGTGGACCGTCAGTGAACTTGGTAGTACCTAATTAGAAGGTAATAAACAGACTTTTGTAATTTAAATATTATGAAAGGTCTACGTCAAATCAATTTAAATTATCATATTTTCTCTCTTGTGGCCCTCATTTAGATAATTACTAGTAATTATGCTGAGGTGACATTTTGAGAATAGTTTGACAACACTTTAGAGAACGACTTGATAGTGTCTGTAATGATTTTTATAGTATTGCATCACATAATTATCGTGACTCATTGAGTGAGAGAATATTTTGGTTTTACTATAAAAATTCCTCATCTACCAGGCAGGTACTGTCTAGGCTTTTTAAGATGACAATTCACGCAAACTGACTGCCTGACTGGTCGAGCGGTCGCAAGCACGACTGCTGAGCATGAGGTTCGATTCCCGGATTGGGCAAATTGTTATTGGGTTTTTCCACTGGCGAAATGTGGGTGTTCTATTAGGTACACCTCTTCCTAACCCTTCGGGGACTACAGGTGTGATGTTATGTTATGTTACTCAACCCAAAGGTAAAACACCATAATAGGGACAATCAAATTCATATCTTTCTAACAACGTTTCCTCTTTTAAAAAAAACCTAGAATTATGTAAAGCGATGGTAACACCATCTCAATGACGTTAACTTCATAATTGTGTTTGAGATCATTAACAATATAAAAAATTAAAAATTTATGTTGAAGCTGAAAATATAATATAACAACTAACGGGTAGGTAATCAAATATTGTGTAAACAATCAGTAATATAATGTTCATGCAATAAACTCATCAGAATAAATAATATCAGGGTAGAGTTAATCGTCTCAGTTGGATAAGTCGGATGGACTCCTGTCCACCGACTACACTACACTAGTAATATTTTCATAAATCATGATACAAAAAAAGGAACAGAACTTTTTGATACACAAAAAAAATGTTAACTAGCTAACTTCAGGGTGTATGTCGACTAGCTAACTTCAGGGTGTATGTTGACTAGCTAACTTCAGGTTGTCGGTTTTTCGGGACAGTGTGTGCGCGCATCGTAAAAATTTACTCTCATCATTTTTCCCTAACGCGCCAAAAGAAGTATAACTTCAAAAACCCGTAAAACGGTCAAGCCAAATAAGAAGTGTGAAAATATTAATCCATTTCTAATTGAATCGTGAGATCCGGAAGTATATAAGCTAGCAGTTATTATAACGGATCTATAAAAACACTTTCACTGGTAGTTGTAACAAATACATACATTAAAAGCAAATTCTATTGCCTAAAAAAATATTAGAACATAAATATTGAACACGAACAAGCTGAAAGTAATTTTTCTTTGCGTTCTATCAAAATAAATAATATTATGAAAAGAAAAAGTACTGTACAAGCGGGAATAGTATTACAAGAAAAACTAGTGTCTTATTTATTATTTACGTAAAATATTACATCATACACGAAGTAATGTTCCACATCTAGTCTAGGCAAGAACAATTTTCAGAAAAATACAACTGCTTAGAAGTAGTATTTAATGACCGTAATAACAATATGGCATGTCTTTGCAACATGTAGACATATTCTTAATCATTGTAATTTATTTTATGATGTTGAACGATGAACTAGATCAAACTTGCAGCCGCGTTTGCAAAATACTGGAAGCACACTGAAGATCTGTGTTCTAAATGAATGGAACATCTAGCCGTACTCATATGGCACGGCTATGTGTGTGGGGTGTCATTGACCCGGTGAAATCACGGGTGTTCAGCAGTTATATCATTATGTCCAATACTTGCCGATCGTTGTCGCCTGTTGACCCCCGATCCTATCAAGTAGCTGGTGTCTATCTATTTATCGGGCACTTCAATTATTTCCTTTTGCTTTTGTCCTTGAGCCTGAAACACGTCGTAAAAACTCATGAAGTATTTATTGATGGGCATCACGTGGTGTTAAATTAAAAATTAAATGTCGCTTGGTTATGGAATTCGGAATTGGGCAATGTATATATAAATACCAAATAAATAACAATTAGCGTCAATCAGCTGTCTAAAAATTGTAGTAGGTCGTAGGTATTGTCTGGTCACGTAGACCAAAGTATGTCTGGCATTTGTTTTCAGGGTCCGATAGGAATTCTTATTTCAAATCTTGAATTCAGAATTGAAGCTACAGCGGCAAATAAATTCTTAATACAAAAATCATATTATTCCATCAATGAATAACTAGAAGAAAAATGAAACCTGTTTTTATTTTATATTTTTAATATTTTTAGTCCCTGATTATTAGCTTTAGTTCATAAGATTGTTATCAGCCTTGTATTGTTTAAAAATAGTTTTGTTTAATGTATATTTTATTAAAGATTTAATATTAGGTAATTAGCTGTAATAACAGTATTTTTAGTATTTATTTAAGTTTCAGTTAACGGTTTTATACTCATAAAACGTAACCTTGCAATAATTAATGTGTATATATTATTTGTACGCCTTGCAAGGCAGCACATAACGAGACATTCCTTTTTTTATAACACCATGTACCTGTTTACTTCTACCATTGTGACACACAAATAAACATATTCGAATTTGAATTTGAGGCCTTTTGGTCTCGTACAAGGCTAATTTAATTTGATTTTTTTTTCATGGCATTATTGTCTTTCAATGTGGCGACAATTGGGAGAGGCCTATGTACAACAGTGGACGTCTTTCGACTGAAATGGATGGATGGATGGATTGTCCTTCAGTGCGAATCGTTATAAATAATTCTAAAACTTCTTTTTCTAAAACTGTACAAAAATATAGCTTGCCACTTTCACGTTTCGTATGTACCCGACAATGCGTAGACGTGCTAACTTTTTTTCGTTTTTTGCTAACCTTTGATACTAAGTACTGTACGGAATCATATCACATTTTCTTAATAAAATATGTGTAATATTCCTCATCCTTCATAATCATCAGTGTATCTTCCTGCTTACTTTCCTCATAAGTTGCCTTCAAGCCATTTAGATATGAACCAGTGTTAGATAAGTACTAGAATATGGGTAGAAAAAGTGAGTATTTGCTCAACGTCGCTACAGGTTATTTTAAGCAAACAGCGGTGGACGGAATACATTCCCGATTAATGGCGATAGATTGGGTCGGGCTGGAGTGCTGCTTTTTGTATGGCTCACTCGTAGTTACCGGGTTTAGGGTGCCTCCATAATGGTGGAGAGGAATAAAGTTTATTTTATTTATTTACTTTGTTGTGGTGGCTTACAACTAACAATACAAAAATGTATTGTGAGGAAATCAACGACAAGCCATTTAAGATGTCCACAGAAAAAAAAAGAAAAAACAATCTTTTCAAACATTAATTTATAGTGCCTGGGTCTACTTTTTGCTGTACTAAAACTTCTAAAATAAAAAATAATAATAAATAAAATTCTTGCATAACCTTTTTTTAAATTCTTTTTGTACCAACGGCTGATAGTACTGTGAAAAGCTTATGCTTTAACTAAATTTGAATCATATTAGTAAACTAAAAAGTGAAATAAAAACTACCCCAGGTGAAAATTTTTTTTTTTTTTTTTAAGTGTAACCAACACTTAAAAAAAAACCAAAATTTTCAAACAAAGAACACTTTTTAATTTTGCATTACAATAAAATTGGTCTTAAGTTATATTTTCAGGCTCACAATCTGTGACTTGACGATGAATAAGAATATAATAGTCCTATTTCATTTTCTGTTTATTTTACAAAAAAAATAATATTTATGTTTATTTTTGTTTATCCGTGATCATGGTGCTTGTAACAGCGCCGAAATATCGGGAGCTCAAAACAAACAAGGTAATAACACGTTTTTTGTGAGTGACCATGAGAGTTTGAAAAAAATTTTTTTTTTTCTTTGATATGACCACTCGCAGTTTAGCCTAGAGAGGCTGTCATCTGCTTAACCAAACAATCCTGTGGTGGCCAAAAATTACTTTATGGCCCCCAACCAGGGCTTACAAACTAAGGATGTAAATTAAATGAACGGTTACTAAGGGCACCCCCTGCGGGGTTCGGGCCTAGGCCTAGTGCGTCATTGAGGGGAGGGTAGCAAGGGTTGGCTGGGTCTATATTATTTAAAGGGGAATTTGTAGCTACTTGTTCAGCGTCGCGGGCTGGCTCGTCAAGCAAGGGTCGGACTGTGATGTTACAAAGGGGTCGCGGTGGGCCTCGTCGGCGGGGGTATCAGAATTAAAAAAAAATTGGGCTTCTCCTGACACAGTTTTGACCCTTCGACACTGTTCCGTACCATGGTAGTAGGGGAGCCCCCTTTAATTTTTACTTTTGTTGTTATAGCGGCAACAGAAATACACAACTCTCAACTCTCTGTGAAAAATTCAACTGTATACCTATTACGGATCATGAGATACAGTCCGCTGACTGACAGACGGACGGACCGTGGAGGCTTAGTAATAGGGTCCCGTTGGTTACGCTTCGGGTACGGAACCCTAAAAAAACGGATAGCAAGTATTAGCTGAAATAAAGCAAACTAATAATTCTTCACAAAATCATAATCTTTCTTCTTCTTCTTTCACTGAAAACTGCAGTGACGACTTCCGTAAGTGACCGTACTAATATCTATTCTATGTCTAATTTGCAGTACCTAACACTGTAAAAAGGCTCAATCCCATTTACATTCCACCGCCAACATTACTATCATCGACATCGTACTTTTACAGCCCGTAATCTAGGTTACGTTCCAAATGTCAAACTTAAACGAAAGAAAGTAGAAAACTTACACACAGGCAATAAATAAAACAATAAACCTAATATAGGACCAAGTAGGTTACTGTATCAAGACCCTGTATGAGGGCAAAGGTTACCGTAGGTTACCAAAACCCGCTAACTGGTGATAATTGAACCCTAATTTGCATTGCATTAACGTATGTTACGTATGCGCATGATTCGAGTTTTATTTTCTTTACAGTTATGAGTTTTCTTATCAACCAAATCGTAGATGTCGCGATAGATTTCATTCATGAATAGTAATGCATGCATTGTGAATTTATAAGTGACATGTTTTTACTCTTTATTGGGCGGAAAAGCTTCATTATCTATCTAATAATAAAAACTTGAGAGGTGTCAAGGGACACCCGGATGGAACGAAGTTCCTTTTTTTAAAGTTATTATAATTTATATAGACAGACTGATAGACAGACAGATAGACAGACAGATAGACAGACAGATAGACAGACAGATAGACAAACAGATAGACAGACAGATAGACAGACAGATAGACAGACAGATAGACAGACAGATAGACAGACAGATAGACAGACAGATAGACAGACAGATAGACAGACAGATAGACAGACAGATAGACAGACAGATAGACAGACAGACAGACAGATAGACAGACAGATAGACAGACAGATAGACAGACAGATAGACAGACAGATAGACAGACCGATAGACAGACAGATAGACAGACAGATAGACAGACAGATAGACAGACAGATAGACAGACAGATAGACAGACAGATAGACAGACAGATAGACAGACAGATAGACAGACAGACAGATAGACAGACAGATAGACAGACAGATAGACAGACAGATAGACAGACAGATAGACAGACAGATAGACCGACAGATAGACAGACAGATAGACAGACAGATAGACAGACACATAGACAGACAGATAGACAGACAGATAGACAGACAGATAGACAGACAGATAGACAGACAGATAGACAGACAGATAGACAGACAGATAGACAGACAGATAGACAGACAGACAGATAGACAGACAGATAGACAGACAGATAGACAGACAGATAGACAGACAGATAGACAGACAGATAGACAGACAGATAGACAGACAGATAGACAGACAGATAGACAGACAGATAGACAGACAGATAGACAGACAGATAGACAGACAGATAGACAGACAGATAGACAGACAGATAGACAGACAGATAGACAGACAGATAGACAGACAGATAGACAGACAGATAGACAGACAGATAGACAGACAGATGTTGCGACACCACACTGTTCAATGCGAAATAGAAATGAAAATATCTGGCTTACTTTCTATAAGAGAGAGAGACAGACAGAGAAACATGCGACGCCGCACAGCTTACAATAGCTTACTATAGCAAAAAGTGTCGTGACAACTTTTCGTGAGGTTTTTTTCCGTCTAGCCCCCTTTCACAACGCGCGATAAGGAACTTCGTTCCAAAATATCTTATCTTATACCTTTAAACGAGCAATTCTTGTATATATGTACCTATATATATATATTTTCTGAAATTCGGAAACGGCTCCAACGATTTTCATGAAATTTCGTATGCAGGGGGTTTCGGGGGCGATAAATTGATCTAGCTAGGTTTCATTTTAAGAAAATGACGGTATATCCGTGTTACCGAGCAAAGCTCGGTCATACAGGTAATGTAAGATACTAGCTTCTGTAAGCGACTTACCTGCATGGAGTTACTTGTTTTAACATTAAACTTCTTATGACACTCGGCAAGGGTAGATTTCCATGAGTGACAGATTTTTTGTAATGAGATCTGGGGGTCTAAAATCGCTGCTTATCAGAATCTAATTAGGATAATAAAATATTAATCACGTTAAAATTTTTAAAATGGTCAAAAAGTGACTTTTCATAATATTAACTGTGTCTGTGACCATTTTAAGAATTTTAGCAGCCATTTTAGGCCCCCTGAACATGCATAAAATATCTTTTCCAATCAATCAATTTGACCTCTTTCTGAAAATTTAATGTTTACCTCTCAAGTATTGTACTGTATAATAATTACCAAGTTGTTTTTAAAAAAAGGTTAACAATTACAAAGACGGCACTCGAAATATTTTAACTGTCATGTCTTGGATCTAGCGTACTTGAAATGAAATTAATTACAATACAAATAATCGTAGAAGAGCTTTAACTTTGTTTGTTAAGGGTCACTTTCTCTTGTATTGTTAATGGTTTTATGATCGTGGTAAAACAATTTGTTGTTTGTTTTTAATTTTTTTTAATTTAAATTCAATTAATAAGAAAACTCGTTAAACCTCGGGTCTCTTGTGCAAGGGGATGGCGAAGTAGACCGGGACGTAACGCACCGGATCAACTCAGGTTGGATGAAATGGCGGCAGGTCACTGGAACAACTTGCAACCCACGGATGCCTTTCAAGCTAAAGGGGAAAATAATTATACAAGTCCGTGATTAGACCTGTCGTTTGTATGGATCAAAATGCTGGACTGTGAAGTAGATGGATGAAAAACGATTGCGTGTTGCGGAGATAAGAATGTTGAGATGGATGTGTGGAGTAACAAGAATGGATAAGGTAAGAAATAAGTATATTAGAGGAAGTTTGAAAGTGGCGCCTGTTACAGAAAAATTGAAAGGAAGTCGTTTGTGTTGGTATGGCCATGTAATGAGGAGAGATGAATCGCATGTGACTAAAAGATTGATGATGAATGTTGATGGATGGAGAGGGAGAGGAAGGCCAAAGAAAAGATGGATGGATTGTGTAAAGAAAGAACTGATATGAAAGACGAGAAAGACGTGACGTCTGACAGGAGAGAATGGAAGAAGAAAACGTGTTGCACCGACCACAAATAGAATGGGATAAGGGCAGGAAGATGATGATGATGAATAAATAAGAAAAACTAAATACAGACATAGATAGTTTCTAATTCAATATTGATGATAATTTTTCATAAAAATTAATAAAAGAAAGCCTCAGAACTGTGCACGGGTCGTATTGTCAGGAGGTTGCTCTCTCTGGAGCCCTGACCGCCGGTAGCTCGGACCGGTGGATTACATTTTTTTTAAATATTTCTTTAGATTGAAATATCTAAAAATGTAATTAATGTGTATAGAAATAAATAAAGAAATAATAAAAGAGGCCTCACTTACTTGCGTAACAATTTTGTACCTATTTAAGGCCAATGGCATTAAGATCTGTCCATATCAGAGACAACAAAGTACTATTGACATTAACCGAGAGTGTCCATGCCCGTATTTTGACAACTATTTATCCTCTAGTAATGGAACAAAGTGAAATGAAAGGACAATAAAAGTTATCAGAAGCGCGTTAACGGTGACATTGTGTGGTAATGAAATGTATGGGTGTTAGTAGACCACCTAGCTAGCGACGTTGAAGCCCGCTCACCTCTTGTTAACGAAAGAATTGCCGCGATTCGGATATTTTATGGTGTTTTCGACGATTTGGTTCGGTATTGATGGAATTTGTTAAGGGGAAACGTTTGAATGAAATACCCACGGTAGACTATTTTGAATAGTTCTGTAATGATGTCATAGTATTTTCCTATAAAATAGGCGAATTACAGCAGAGAAACTGAACGCTTCCGTCTTAACGGCAAATGAGAGAAATGTGCCAGGGAAGATTGACACAGATAGCTCTTAAACGCCGATTAGATGTTGCGACTAATCGCGTTCATTTTCAATGGTGAAATCCACTCTAAATGATTAAACTTATTCTTTAGCAGGATTCACGGAGCTGAATTTTAAATTGCATAAGCGGTTAACAATGAACACTTGCTAACAGTAAAATTATCCTATAATCAATTTGAAATAGGCGTGAGTTGAACTTGGCCTTAAACGCTAGAATGCAGTTGATGAAATTATGCATGTGGATGCGATATTGTAGAGCCGGCGCACGGTGGGCTGAAAATCGGCTTTCATAGACTTAGGGATTTCAATTTGCAAGTGCTTGTTTTTATGCCGGATATCGCTTCTATTAGTCATTACTATGTACAAAAATGACACCCGAGTTAATTCTACCCAAAAACGAAGGAAATATAATTTTTTTACGAAAAATTTGTATGAAGCTAGTATGAAAAATCGAATTATCTCCTAAACGGCATGTTTAACCGTAATATCCTTGGAGATGGTCATAGTGCTAATTATTTATGATTTTTTGGTTGGTGATTGAACGAAAAATTTAATGCCGTTTTTTTTTAAAAAATCGTCAAAATATTTTTATTTATTTTTACATGTAAAACGATCCCTTTTAGTGTCTAAGTTAAAAAGTTCGATATGTTATTAACCCAAATATTAAGAACACACGAAACAAGAAAAATAAAATAAAAAAATTGCTGTTTTTGACACATTTATATTAATTTAAATAAAAAAAGATTTATATTGAAGTAACATATGAAGTTATATTTTATACAAAATAAGTTAATTTAAGGAATTAATACTAAGCATTCGTAAAATAAAGTAAAATAAATAAAAAAAATAAAACATATCATTAAATATTACAAAAAAACCCAAACACACTCAAATACAAATTTACAAATATGTACATATATATCTTTTTTACAAATTTTCCTTATCACTCTCGTTGTCAGACTCCAATTCTGAGTCAGCATCCAGATTGGATATATCCAAAAATTCGAACTCAGTTTCCTGAAATTGAATTAAGTCGAGAGTTTCAGCAAAAAAGCTCTGCTTTTTCTTGGCATCTAACTTAGGCCTTTGTGCACTTAGCAAAGGGTCCGAAGAAACAACAAGCATATTTAAAATGTCTTGATTGGAATCCTGCCTGCTTCTTTTCCGCGAATGATGTTCTCGAAACCTCCTAAAATCTTTGTTTCGAGACTCTGAGGCTTCTTCCGAGAGAGTCCCAATCGGCACAATATTATTTTTCTCGATTATGTCAGCCCCATGGATTAGTAACTTATTTATTTATTTTAATTTATTTTACGAATGCTTAGTATTAATTCCTTAAATTAACTTATTTTGTATAAAATATAACTTCATATGTTACTTCAATATAAATCTTTTTTTATTTAAATTAATATAAATGTGTCAAAAACAGCAATTTTTTTATTTTATTTTTCTTGTTTCGTGTGTTCTTAATATTTGGGTTAATAACATATCGAACTTTTTAACTTAGACACTAAAAGGGATCGTTTTACATGTAAAAATAAATAAAAATATTTTGACGATTTTTTAAAAAAAAACGGCATTAAATTTTTCGTCCAATCGCCAACCAAAAAATCATAAATAATTAGCACTATGACCATCTCTAAGGATATTACGGTTAAACATGCCGTTTAGGAGATAATTCGATTTTTCATACTAGCTTCATACAAATTTTTCGTAAAAAAATTATATTTCCTTCGTTTTTGGGTAGAATTAACTCGGGTGTCATTTTTGTACATAGTAATGACTAATAGAAGCGATATCCGGCATAAAAACAAGCACTTGCAAATTGAAATCCCTAAGTCTATGAAAGCCGATTTTCAGCCCACCGTGCGGCGCAGGCGCATTGTCTAAGCAAACGACGTAAAATGTTATTTTGATTGGAAATGCGTTAAATGCCAATCTAGGTTTCTTTCATTAAATATTTATTCTTTACTTAGGCTTACTTTTCAATTTATTTTCATAGAAATATAATTTATGATTTCTTAATTACACGAGGAAATAATGAAACAGCTTTCAATTAGGTACCTACAGATGACATGAAAACGTTTATTTGTGTGTATTTTTATCTTCAATGAGTAGAATTTATCATCATTCTAAAGTCTCGGTTACATCATGCGCAAAAAAAGCAACGATATAACAGTCCTACACATCACAATACATATTATATTGGTTCAGTTAGTAACCGCAAAAATTTGCCCCGGCCTAGCCATGTAATACACAAAACAACAATACTCGATTGATACCGACATTAATGTGCGCTTAACAATTGAATGACAAACGACATTATTGCAATGCGAATAACCAAACATTGATTCTCGATTCGGTCCACGAACTCGTTTTTTATTGCCAATCAAAATTTTGTCTATTATTCCAGAACATAGATGCGTTACGTACCTCTTTATGGGTCCACTTAAAGTAATAAAAGTAAAGTTTTATCTATGAATTTGCATATTATTTGCGTTTGGAGACATTCCATGATGATAATAGTATAGGTTCTTTTTGATCTGTGCGTAAATTCATTCTTGCTTGTTAGTGGATAGTATGGCGTTGCCAAGGGCCAGGAATGATTTCCTTGTGTTATAACGAAGTACTCACCATCCATACCACTTTGGAAGTTACGGATGCGTTCAGTGTCCAGTCTGCTAAAAGCAACTCGATCGCGCGTACATCGGGCGACGCGTATGCTCGCTACGGGTTACCGCCCTTAAGCACGCGACTCAATTTGACAACTTCTATAATTATAAATTCTTAAACCGTAATAAAAATTTGAGTTCCGCGGTATTTTTTTTTATTAAAGTGGACAGTTTTATCTTTATAGTTTATTGTAGGCGTTATATTGGCAATCACTGTTATATAGGTAAGTCTACTTATTAATATTTTATTACATTTTTATTACTGTTTAATATTTAATTTACTCATAAAAGGATTGTGTCTTCATTTAAATAACGATAGTGTTAGTAATTTACTGTGTAATAAAATTAAAATTATGTAGGAATCTCTTATGTTTTAAAATCACCTTATATGTAACACGAAAATGGTTTTAAAGGTGTCTAAAGCTTACATTTTTATAGTGAATCGTGTAAATATGTTTTGTATGTCAGAATTGGTTGCGTTATGACCCAATTTGCTCTCTTCATTATTTACCTTAGCAACGGTGCGCCGGCGCAGTGATAAGGTATTGTAAAGTTACCTTAATTCGAACCACGTGTGAGCTTTCGTGAAAACTGCACTAATAGTGTGTTCATTGGACAGTTATACAGTCTGTTCAACTGTGCGTATGTTATTGAATACATAGGAAAACAAAATTGTTTATTATGCAGGTATACAGGTTACTTACTAGTTGAGATGTCAGAAGAGGCTTAAAATGTTTGTGGTTTGTGTGAACTGTGGAAAGTCTGACAACCATCAGTCTTACCAAAGGTATCGCATTACCCAGTACTAACTGGATTGTGCAGGTCAGATAGGCAGAGGCTACGTGTAAAATACTGGTATTCCGCTGCATCCGGTGAGACTTCAAGCAGACCCTAACGTAATTGGGAATAGGCTAGGCAGATATAGTTGCCAGTGAGAAAATAGTACATTCAAACAGTTTTTAGCAGTCTTACATTTTGAATACAGGGCATTGAAGATTGAGAACTTTTAGAATGAAAACCTCGTGAAGAATCTTTACAGTGATAATTTTTACACCGAATTAACAATTCGTTACTTTGTGGTAAATTAAATATTGTGTAATTTTTCTTACTATAGAAGCAATTAACCGAGCTGTTCGTTCCAAATAAACTTGTTGTTCTAATGAAAAACAATTGAATGTGTCAGAATGCATTTTAATCATGATAGTTATTTTATGGATGCTTCGTTGGTCTAGTGGTCGAAAACGCTACTGCAGGGCATGTGGTCCTGGGTTCGATTTTAGAATCCGGAAACGTGTTATTTGTTTTTTTTTCGTCAGGTATTTCTCAGTATCAGGATTTGTGCAGATGATGGCAATAGAGTCACTCCTATAAGTTCCAGTAGTGCGCGTAGCAATAGACAAAGAAAGAGGGTAGACAGATTTGTCGGCACCTAACAATTTATTTTCCATCCACCTGTATACTTTACTCATCCCGCGATCATGTGGCGCTTGCAACAGGGTCGAAATGTCGGGAACTCAAAATAAAGAATAAATTTAAATAAAAAAATAATAATTTTATTACAATAACGGAAGAAATCCCGTAAGTGACAGTATAAGTCCTAGCAAAAGACTTAAAAGTTTATAAAAAAAAGAATTTTATGAATGACGTTTTTAAGATCTACTTTCCCTAATTTTCTCATCGTAGTCATGTATCTCACTATTCACTACACGTGGTATTGATAACAGGTTGTACAGCAACACAGTGACACAGTGCAGCGATGGCGTAATACTTTGGTAACACGCAGTATCACAATATTTGCCTACATTATTGACTCTGTTCTCAAGGAGATAACGCGCTCTCGACCGGAGAAATGCACTTTGGTACTTCTGTAATTTCAGCCGTAAATAATAACAGCCACGCGGGTGGATATTTATGTTAAGCCGTGCTTACCTAGGTTGGTACGTGGATGGGTGTATACTGACAACATACCGAGTTTTCTCCGTGCCTCGGAAAGCACGCTAAGCGGTTGGTCCCGGCTGTCATTTGTAGAACTTTGACCACTACTAAGAGGTATCGTATTACTCAGTAATAACTGGGTTGTGAAGGTCAGATAAGCAGTCGCTGGCGGCCATGTAAAATACTGGTATTCAGCTGCATCCGGTTAGACTAGAAGCCGACCCCACCATAGTTGGGAAAAACGCAAGGCAGATGATGATGATTTCTGTCATTTCTGAACTGCATAATCATTCTGTAATCTTCTCACTGATGGGTCACTAGCCCCCTGACCTTTATGTAAGGGAGTGAGTGGGCTTGTAATCAACGGGTTGGTAGATGTCACATGTCTTTGAAATTTTTGTTCTAGGACATGGCGGTTCCCTCTCGATGATTTCCTCCACCGTTTTGAGAGCCGTGATGATGAAATATTTTTCAGTCTGGGTACGAAAACTCGTAAGTTAGAGCTTGCCAATTATTTTGTTGTACCACATCTTAATAAAAAATAATGTTTTAAAATTGTTAAGTGATTCAGTATTATATTTCACACATTATAATTACCCTATGGGGTCCGTAATTATACCTTAGCTTTAAGTCCATTGTAAGATCTTTATTATACATTATGCAATGCAAATAAAGATATTAATATGAATACCACCGCTACCGTTGCACCACTGCTGAAGCTGGGCATCCTGAACAAGGTGAGGTGATACTTCACACCTGGACAGCTTTTTAGTTTGTACTAAGCACAGCTCCGTTTCTGTATGGAGTATTGCAGTTACTTATGGGATGGCTCAGCAAAACACCCGCTTGCTGCATTTGACTCGGTGGAACACCGAGCTGAAAGGCTTATAGGCGATGAGACATTGGTAGCCACGCTTCACAGCCTAGCTCATCGGCGTAATGTTGCCTGCCTGTCGGTCTTCTACAGACTGTACTTCACCCTTTTACGACCGGACTAGCTGACGTACTGCGGCGTACCATCCACGCTTGGTTGATATCCCGACTAGTCGTACTCAGCGCTTCTCTTCCACGTTTATTACGTGCACAGCCAAACTGTGGAACTCTCTGTGTTTCCTCCCACATTTAACCCGACTACCTTCAAAGCAAGAGTGAACAGGTATCTTCTGGGTACGCTCGTTCCATCATAGGCCTCCATCGCTTTACATCAGGCGGGATCGAGGTCAAGAGCAGGCCCACTTTGTATTAAAAAAATATATGAAAAAAAGACTTTGGCACCAGTGTCCCAATCATACGTTGTTTGTCCTACTGTAATTTGTAGGCTGTGGACAAGTTTATTTAAACATGTAATAGGCACTTTGGTTTCAGCTACTAAAGAATTTACGAAGTCACATACTGAAATCATAATGTCAATTATGTCGAGACTAAATTATCATGTTATTCTCACATTCTGATCTCATGGTTAGTCACCTTGGAATTGTTTTAATTTAGGAATGTGAGATGAGTTTGAAAGGCAGGCAGGCAGGCATATTTTACGCGCCATAAATTTTGGTCTGCTGGGTTTTCAGGCGCCTAATATGTCATGAAAGCTTTACGTTACGCCTCCGTAACTATGCTTACGTCACTATCATAGAATTTTAACAATGTGTGTTTCTTCTGTCGAATTAATCAATGGATACTGCTGGCCTATCATCTGAAATGTTACTGTTAGCCTGTGTCATCCCACAGCTGGGCAAAGGCCTCTTCCCATCACTTCCAAATCCTTCGATCCAGGCCCAATGGCGACCACTGGTCGTTCGTTCTGTCCAGCTCGTCCCGCCATCTCCTGCGAAGCCTACGGTATTGCTTTCTGGCTGTGTCAGGGGTCTATGAAATGTAAGAGGTCAGAATTGATTCAAGAAGGAAAGGTTCCATGGATTAATTTGTTTGGAGTTTGAAAATACTTAAGCCCTCAAAAGCTCATTCAAAATGTGTATTGTATTGTCAGCTTTTATTGTGTGGGCTGCGGGACTGTTCGAAAGAGATACCGCGGCCCTGGAACACAAAGGGCAAGGAAGGAACATGGATGGGTTTTAGTCAGTACAAGTCTGACACTCCCTTCCGCTCTGCCCAGAGTGGGATAAGTCATTTAATGATTTCCCATACGAAAAAAAAGCTTTTATTGTTTTTTGCAAATTTGATTATCAGTTTCTTCTTCGGAGAAACTTTTTTTTTTCAGATTATTTCAATAAAATATTATTGGAAAAATAAGCTAGTATTGTTTCAAAATCACCTGAGTTTAAGTTTTAGTTTAGATGAGTTTGAAAAGATTACTTAGGTTCATCATCATCATCAGCCTATAATGTTCCCACTGCTGGGACACAGGCCTCCTCTCTATGAGAGGGAACTTACTTAGGTTAGTCTTACAGTAAATGAGTACAAACCTGCTTTGGCCTAATTCTCCTAACCCAGTGTCCTATTGAGAGTGAGTCAGTGTTCCTCTCAGCGATGAGTTGTTTGTATCTTATCTTAGGTACCTAACCTGCTTCCGTTTCCTTGCCTTCTCGCCTTAATACGTAATGAAAATCTGGGATTAAAAGGGATGTTTCCCAACCTAATAACAGATTTATACTTTAAGGATGAAATTGAATATGTATGTGATTAATTTTGTATTTTGCCTAACTCAGTGAGAGTGTAGTCCTAGTCACGTTTACTGCGATTTGTAAGTTTTTGTCATAATTATATTAGTAACATGTTCCTACCCTCCTTCCTACCTTCACGCTTGTTTTCACCAATGCACGCACTTCTGATTTTTTGGATTAATGTGCGTATTGAATATAATCACTAGCTTCGGTGAAGAAAATATCGTGAGGAAACCAAACATGCCTGAGAGACATTTCTCGACGGTATGTAATGCCAAGTCAGAGGTCCATGGGCGGCATAAAACTCTGATACAAGGTTAGGCACTAAAAACTTGAAAAAAAAAACGGAGGGTTGAGCAGGAGGGCAGGACAGGTTGTGTTGTTATTGTGTTGAGTCCACTTTCGAATTGGATCTCAACTGGCCTCCACATTTAACCTATTCAGATATCCAGTCACTGTTTCAGATAGCATTAGCATTACATCACTTTTGTAATCCTAGAGTGTTTGTACCCATCTGCCCCCACTGGTTTGTCACTGGTGGTAGTTGCAACTATTTGTCTCATCCACCACCACTGGTGGTGGTTGCGACTGTTCAGTCGAAGGGTTAGGTTGAACTGTGCCGTATATGTTGCTGTGCCTGTATAGTTCAACTATATGGTTTTTTTTTCACATTATAACAAAATGCCTTCTTTTGTTTCAGAAACCATGCAAGAAAACATGAAATTGGACATTAAATCAACATGGTGTCAAACAATCGTGGAGTGACGTGACCATCGAACACTTTCTGTGTTAAATGTTTAGATTATTCTGAGAGAACATAAATCTATCGTATTTAAGAGATAATCATTAAGTTGTCGTTACTCAATAAAATGAACACCGACAAGTTTAACTTTATAAGCTATAAAATTCTTCAGTGAACTCGTAAAATGGAGAAGAAAAGGTATTTCCTCAGTAAAAAGTTATTATGGTAAGTATTTTTGTTATGTCTTGATAATTAGAATTATATTTAAGATGGTTATGAGCTAATGTGAAATATTTGGAAATTACTCACATGCTACAAATGCCTACAATAATTTAATTGGTAGTTATGTGTTTGAGCCGTTTGGGGTTGAAACACTAGGGCCATGGGGTCCCACCTAGTGTTTCGGGAAATCGCCAAGCAGTTGGTCGACTCTTCACGTGACCAGAGGGCGGGCCTATTTTCTGCAGGCTGGTAGCATTGTCATCCAACGTGGCAATGCTATCAGCCTTCTGGGCACTTTTCCTATTGACGGCGATGTGGACGAATTTTTTGACGCCCTGTAACCGTTTTATTTTTCTTGTACATATTTTTTTAGCGTGTTACATGAGTAATTAGAAAAAAATACTTTATGTAAGTTTTAATGCGTACTGACATAGTCATGTGATGTTGATTAGAAAGATAAATAGATTATAGCTTACGGTTAATTTGACCAGTCACTTTGATACACTAATTAATTAAATCCCATCATCATCTGCCTAGCCTTTTCTCAACTGAGTTCGGGTCAGCTTCCAGTCCAACCGGATGCAGCTGAATACTAGTGTTTTACTTGGAGCGACTGCCTATCTGACCTCAAGCCAGTTAGTATTGGGTAATAATACGATACCGCTTAAATCCCATCATCATTACCCAAAGCTCATTGGGTTGAGAGAGAAACAGGCGCACAGAACTGGGAAGTGTGACAGAAGAAAGGGGAGGTCTATACCCAGCAGTAGGTGATTTCGGCCTAATAATTATGGTAATGATGATGATTAATGATATCTAAAGGGTGTAAAAAGACTCTTAACGAAGCACATATTCTCCCCGTCATTGCGAATTAGTTTTTGTTCTACACCATACCTAGGAAGCTTCTAGTTACGGAGATATTGGGGGTCAAAGTTCCAAGTTATTCACAAGTTTCTTTTTTTAATACATGTTTTTAATGTAAGATTTTTACTTTAAACACCTCCACGACCCCCTTACTATTCAATCCATCCATTAGCACAATGTTTTGAGTGCGTTACATTGAGTCCTAGTGTAAAACGCGATTTTGCAGCCCAAAAAAAAAGTCGGTTCCCAGAATTAATGTTTTAGTAAATTTGCTTAGTTTGATGTAGGTACATAATGCTTGGTTAAAGGCTTCGTGAAGAGTCTATTTACACCCTGTATGTTGAAGCCGGTTTCCAGTCTAATCGGAAAATCTAATTCTGGCCATCTTAAATGGTCATTATAGGTTTTTAGATATTTACGTGTACATATAATGATGATAATGATAGTGTTACAATAATGTTTGCTTGACCTGAAATACTGAAACCATAGAGCAAACTCAATACCTAATAAATCTCTTTGAACGCTACGTTTACGAGCGAAGCGAACGTGTGTGGACCGCTGCCGCCACACTATCTCAACTTCTTGTAGGGCTAGGGATGTACCGTTTTTTGGTATTGTGAATCGATTTTATTGAATCGCAAATGAACCAATGAATACTCATATAGGTACACAATTATTATTATAATTGTGGCACTAATCCCGCTAGCATAGCTATAGTTCTATGCGACATTGGTTTAAAATAGCTTTTATTGGTCAGATTGGGAATAGGCATTCTACAATGTGTTATGACAGACGTTCTCCATTCTCAGATAATACAAGATGTTGTCGAAACGATCTAGTAGAATCGATTCAAAAGTACATAGATAAATCGCAATAATTATGGCAGGTTTTCATAAGATTTTCTTTTTTTGGTTATGAATAGCACAAGAAATTGAAATAAATTGTAAATTAAAAAAAAAAAAACTTGCAATGTGCACTTCTTCGACAACAATTAACTAATAAATAGGTGTATAATGGACACTATTACGCTACAATATAAATTCGTCGAATTTCAAGTTAGCATAACCGAAAAACATATTTTTTTTATTAATTCTTCTCCGCACATCCTTGAACTCAATAAAAAAAGTCCCATGAAAATCTGATCACCATAAAGTTCGTTCCACCTCTTTGTCTGATTGCACTCAATTAATAAATAATTATGTCATGATAATCTAGTGAGGCTGTGACATTTCAAGAACTATTCATATAAATCGTGCTTTGTTTAATTCATCGATGTAAAAATTTAATCGATTCGTGCATCCCTATTAGTTTGACGGTTAACAGCAGAGCGTCCAACTCTCGTTAGTATACATTGAATTTTTCAAGGTACCGATTTCCGAGATATATTAAATTATTTAATAATAAAGTTTATGATCTGTGAATGTGTTGGTATGCGGATGTTTTGAGGGCAGTGCGTTTAAACTCGGCTGATACAGTACATTTTGCGGACGGCATTCTTTTACCCTTATCCCAATTTATTTGGGGTCGGCTCAACATGTCTCCTTCTACCATATTTCTCTATTACTCGTCATCTCAGTAGTTACCTCCAACAACAAAAAATACTTGTAATAATTAAGCTGAATGTTTTATCATGTTTAGATTCATTCGTTATTGAACCTCAGGAATGTCTGTGAAGTAGCGCTAGTTAATTTAATTTGAACTTCCATAAAATAGGATGGTTACAACGAATGATAGAAATCAAAATGCTTTCCACAAGGCTATTATTACACTGGGAAAGTCATGTATGTACAACAAGGGAGTGATATGAAAATTCGAATGACGTTATTGCGACGCACGCTATTTCGAAAAACTTTACGAGTGGTACGCCAGTTCGAAATCCATAGTGCACACAGCTATTCCTAACAGTGGATTTCGATACCAAGACTCGTACTAGTGTACCATTCTAACAGTTTTTCGAATCAGCGTGTTCGCGACAGCGTCATTCGATATAGCGGTCAACTTAATGAGTTTTCGAACTGGCGTCCCACTCGTAAAGTTTTTCGAAATAGCGTGCGTCGCAATAACGTCATTCGAATTTTCATATCACTCCCGTACAACAAAACTACATGACAAAACTATCTCAATATAATTATAACCTTGTTTCTTTCTATTCTTATTGACACTTAAACAAAAGACATAAACGAACACATTTCGTTCGTTACACCACATTATGTATTAATAGTGTCGATGTTCAGCCTCAATGTCATCCGTATCTAATGATACACAATTCCCGGGAACATTAGGAACATACTAACTACCCACACCATAATTATCGTCCTTATTGTTTTTGCTAGCAAAATTCCCAGTAGTCCCAACATCCCCGGTATCGTCACATCCCTAGACATAACTGTTGTCTACGGTTCAAATGTAATCAACAACGTCACGGTAGGCGTGCTGATTATACCAGATTACCTCCCAGCTAGTGACCTATAATGCGACATTAATGGGCTTTACATCGAGGCACAGCCTATGTGTGAAAAGTAGGAAAGTAGTCACCTGCATGACGCATCAAGTCTTGCAGTAACGGACGACGAGGGTACAGTTCCACTGTTTATTTTACCACTTAATCCAAAGTTAAGGCCTCCCGATTAAGGACTCCCCTGTCACTCGTTAACCGTGTGAACTGTACCCACAATGTACCAACTAAATACATGCACAAAGACCGCTGTAGAAACATTTGTCCACAATAAATATTTTCCTACGTGTTCAAACGGTAAACTTTTTATGATCACTACTTGAGAGTCCTTTGAGAGTAAAAGTAAATAGAAATTATACGGTCCATTCACTGCGAGGCGCACGCGCTCCGGCAGGAGAAAAAAAAATAAGGTCAAGAGTGGAGTCTTAAAATTGTCATTTACGTGTTGGTCTTGGGTCCTACCTATGCGTTTGGAAACTGGTTCTAAGTGGGCAGAGTCGGACGCGTAGGGCTATCTTATAATTCGTCGCCTCACTGAATAAATTATGGTATAAGCTAATTTTGTGGCTCTTATTGACGGTGTGTCGACACTGTCCACTGTTTGACTGTTTAAGCCAAACATTTAACAGAATTCTAAAAAGGTAGCCAACTACCGAATAGTTTATTTAACGACTTGTATGCTGACAATGTTTATGTTTACAAGATGGTTTATCATTACTTAATAAGACACGTAAAAACGACATTGTATAGCGACAAGTTATCTCACTACCCGCGGATTAACCATAACGGCCAGTATCCCGGGGCGGGACCAGTGGTCCACTGCATCTAACTGTGTATAGCAGTGTTGAATTGTGTCCATTTGTAACTTGCGCAGATGCAATTATTCTTAGATAACAGCTTGTTCTTGAACAAACTTCGTAAACTAAAGCACTTCGTTTTATAGCCTGAGTTATTACAGCTGCGGCAAGGATAGTGACCTGGAGCTATTTTAGTCTTTATTCTCTTAGTTGTGGCAATGACATAACAATTAGACATAAATCAATCTGAAGACGCTCCTAAAATTGTCTGCACCGCGTGCCTCTGTTTATTTCTGTAAAGCTGTATTACACCATGCTATTGAGCGTTTAATGTTCTATTAGAACATTTTCATTTTTGGACTGAAATTGGTTGTTTACATACGAATATTATCATTATACAGTTAAACTAAGCTTTAGTTTCTTGGGAAGCCAAACAAACATGCTCTCGCCGAGATCGTGAAGACGTCCCTAACGACCTCATAATTCCTTGTAGGTAACTTGTTTATTTTCAAATGTGTTCATCACCTTATACAGCGATATTCTTTGCGCGTGTTTCCGCGGTCAATTGGCCGCGGGCTACCGGCTGCCGCTAGCGGTTACAGGCGTAAATCTAATTAGTACTATTGACATGTTTATATTTATTCAACTAGAAAGCAATTACTTAATGTTAATTATCATTGTTAATTTTGATGTGTATCTTTGTTTTAGTTGAGGCGACTTACACATTAATTGGTTGTACAACACGTGTGCCAAGTGAGCGTGTATCAATCAAGCGAACTAATAACTCGCTACATTTATTTTGAATTATTTAAATTGTTGATTAGCGAATGTTCAACATTGCTTTGAGGCAGGCCTTAGTAATAAATCAATTAAAATGAGAGTCATAAATTGTAGTGAAATAAAATTGTAATGTTGGTTATTTATGGCCGTAAACTTGCAAATAGTTTCGTGCCATTAAAATTTCGTCATACGGAGACACTTCAAAAAAGAAATAATTTCTCATGTGGCAGTGGTAGACGAAGTGATTTTAACATAAAAATAACGGCGATCGGCACTTAATAAACCACTTAAGATGTTCATTAGGGCGTTTTACAGTCGTTTGATCGTTTTAATGTGGAGTGCGTTGCAGCTGCGGGTGCAGTCGGGCGGTGCGTCTCGCGCCAGCCTCGAACTTCTAATGGAGTTGTCAGATTGCGCAACGCGGTGAGAACTGCGTGGGCGCAGACCCGCAGGGCTGTCGCTGGCCGTCACCGATGACCTGATGACTTACATTATTAGATTTTCTGGATATTTTATGGCCTATAAGATTTTATATAATGCATTTTTTACTAAATAAAACGCATTTTGTAGGTATTCGAATGTGTTGAAAATCATTTCTAATAATGGCTTTTCAAAATCAACAATGTTGCCCAGTGCAAGCCTTTTAAGAGAGTTCTAAACTTTAAAGGCAATAGGGACTCCAAATGATGAAGTACTTTCAAAATATTACATTAAGTTCAAAACAATTTCCCTTGCCAACCCTAGTGGAAACGACCCAAATTAGGAAAGTACTGATAAACAAAGTGTTTCCATGTCACTAACATCACCCACCAATTTACCCATGTATGATCATGCGCTTGCTTGTTAAACCTTAGACAATCATGTACATAAGTGAATGTTGGGTCTTATTACCCGTTTTTCCGTGAGAGCGGTGAATCGTGTGAAGTATGGTTAGACTGACAAATTGTTTGAGAACAGGAAAGATTATTATCTAACATTTTCATAAATCAGCTATTTTTCACTGCTCGTTAAATTGTCGTAGCATCACTTGCAGAATAAAATTTATGAGATGGTGGTGCTCTTGGTTTTGGTGTCCTATTTTGTTTAGCTAGATCTTAGCCTAAGATTCTTAGGTTCATAATTATGTATTGTTTGCTTTCTTTTTCAGGGCTTTCGTGATAGTTCAAATTGTAATGTTTTCTTCAGCGACAAACTTGACAACTACAGAATCATCGCAGGTAAATTTTTGACCTTTACTAACGTTAGTTAATTTAGTAATGTACTGATGTTGAAAAAGGTCACTGTAAAGAAGGTGGAAACTGTAGATAGCGTAACTGTACAAAAATAAACTATTTACCAATTAGAAGTAAAAGAGAGGAAGCCATTGATACTAAAGAATAACATACTAAACCAAAATTAAAAAAAAAAGATTAATGTGAAAGTATTTTCACTAAGCTGCATAACAATGAAAATTTTGATGAACAAAAGTACGTTCTATATTTCCAGGAGGTGCCGGTTGAAGTAGAACATAACGTTGAGGTAGAAGGGGAGGAGTACGCCTGGAGTGCGTGGGGCAGCTGGAGTGCATGCTCCAGGAGTTGTGGTGGAGGCGTCTCTGTGCAGGAGAGGCAGTGCTTACCCAGGTAAAGACTTAGAAGAACGTAAAGCGGGGGTTGAAGGTACGGCGTACGCCTGGAATACAGTAACAGTAGAAGTGCAGCTGGAGCTTAAAAAAAAAAACACGCGCTTGTTTTTTTAAATCACGTCGGGGTCACCAGTTTAGCAGTCAAGAGAACAGAGCGGAAACTTCCGATATGATCTTTTGACCAGCCGCTTGTTATACCCGGTGGGCTACTGATCGTCGTTGTTGACAGCCCATGTTTTTCCTGGTCCTTCGCTGTTCTTTTCTGATTAATTTCCTTGTGGGATCCAAGACAGTTAAATTGTTTCTCCCTGACTTCGGCGAAGTTTATTGTCTCGGCGCTTTTCTGGTGGTCGCCATTGTAGATTTTGGCTTTCATGAGTTGTAGTGATTTGGGAAGTGTGGCGGGCTTTCCCGTTGGTTATAATTGGGTTCTGATATCGCTATTCTGGACACACAGTGTAGTTCGTGTGTACCGATTTAGATGTCGCCACAAGTCTTTACCAAATATTGGCCTCATGCTAAGTTGACCGCTTCATGAGTTCGCGACTGAATACAATCAAGCCCCACTGCTTGTCAAACTAAATAGAAACGTAAATATCAAATATACAATGTGTGAGTAGTAATATTTACGCTGACTAATCACTGTTGAGAGAGACTGGAGCCTAGGGAGCTATTTCTTTCTTTTTGCTGTTATTGACCTTTAGAAGAAGGATGTGTTAGTCTAAAGCTATTGACATCTTTGTTATACAGAGAGTTGCTTTTATAATGAGCATTCATAAAATATTGCTCGTGAATTTCAGATACGACTGGACTAGATTCTTGTCAAGCAAGCTTACAGGTTAATAAACTAAAAGTTTACAAAGTGTAAGACAAACTATTAGCTTCATAAATTATTGCGAGATTTACGTTCATGTAAACAGTTTTCTGATTTTACTGATCGCGTGATTTCACCTTAACGAATCGCTGTAAGATCTCAAATTGTCGAACAAGGCGGCGCCGACAGCGCTTGTTCACGTTAATATCTCATCAAGTACTGGGCATTAAAGCAAAAATTGTAAACACTAACATTTTACACGCCTATTAAAGTAATTCGCTAAAGCCCCGTTTACACCATCAAACTTATCGGAACGATCGCAAAACAAAACACGATCGGGTAGAATGAGCAATTGAGCAAGCTTCTTAAATCAAAAAAAAAAAACGTCAGCATCCATATTAATTGTCATACAATCAAATAGCCGTATGATTTACGGGTTGCTAGTCAACCGGTACAAAAATTCTAATCAACTAGAAAATATTCGTATGTTTAATTAAGATCGTTTCGGGGCCGACTTCGGTGGCATTCGGTTGTCGTCGGCGATTAGATCTAGCTCATTTGCGTTTATCAAACCGTTGACATATGCAATTTAGTAATCTGACGGCGTTTGAACCTCAATCAGTTCGGTGCCCGCAATTATTTTATTAGCTTTGATGTTGGTGGTCTTTCTGTGACGGAATAATCCAACTAATGTTATTTATGTGAATGCCTTTCGAGGTTTTGTGAATCAATCACGCAGTATAACGAATATGGACGGTATTTAAGACCTACAACACAGAGACTCTCTTGAATCTTCAAAGAGAAGGATATAATGTATACTTACCATACAAAATGTACGGGCAAAGACAGCCGCTGGGCTAGTAGTCTATATATCTTCACAAAAAAATAAAATTGAAGTGGCTGTTTGTAATTCCAAAATAACAGCGTTTTACTGAATGTAAGTATAAGAAAGACATTTTTTTAAATTTTTGTATTTCTGTCTGTGTTTGTTCAGGCTAATCTCCAAAACGGCTAGACTGATGTTGACGGAACTTTTACTGGGAGATAGCAGATGTTATAAGGAGTAACTTAGGATACTTTTATTTTAGAAAAAGGATTAAGGCTCCGTGTTAAAAAAATAAAGGCCTTGAAATTGGTAACAATTAGTAACGTTTTTAAAAATAGTTCCACTCGGACGAAGGTAGCGGGCAGCTACTTTTCAATAAAATTGTAGAAACATACTTCGCCAGAATCCGAATGGGATTAATTTCGCATTCATTCTAAAGTTACTATTATTCTATTTCATGACTATAATGCAACATTTACCTATTTACAAATTACTGATTGCATTGCATTATTTTAAAAACTGTATACTTCCCTCCTTTAGCATCCTCATCCTCACTCAAATTAAAAATAATTTGTCATTCTATTATTCGAAAGCACGCTCTCAACTACTTTCAAGTTGAGAGCAACATTAAATATTCGCTAAGTGTAAATGCTTCTAACATGTGCGCACGCGCAGGTTAAAGGTTAAACATGCCCCTCGCGACCCGGCTCGTACGGTTTTTATCGACTAAATTAAGGTAATGGAAACCCCGCAGCGTGGTTTGTAACAAGCTGTTATTGTACTGGGCCTATTGATTGCTTGCACTCGGCCGCTTGATTGACACACATCAGCTCCGATATAGCCCGTAATGAGCTCGCGATTACCTTCCATTTTATAAAGAAGACAAACTTCATTTTTGTCTACATATTTGTAGTTGCAGCACTAATGAGGGATTGCTTTTTTAACATGTGGTAATTGACGTCAGAACGTCGGTTGAATGTGGCGTATGGCACGGGGGCCGCTTCCCATGCTTGTGCCTGACGTGAGTGGTGGTCGGGTCAGTGTGATGGCCTGATGACACTAGAATGTGTTCGTGAGAGATTTATGTTCAGACGTCCGAGATTTGCATCTAAATGACCTTTAAATTGAATATCAAAGGCTCTGCTAAATAACAATTAAAAGCTACCTTCTCAAAAACCAACATTCCATCCATCAGTCAAGTCATAATTAATTATCCAAACAGATTATTAGAACCGTTGCTGGTAATCAGGTCAGGTTATTTACGTACAAATGAATGCTTGAACCGATATAATTGTAACGAGTCGAGGATCCAGGATTAATACGGCCAGATACGTGGTCCTGTTAGATAGATAAGTAGGTAATCAAAATACCGTCACTCTTAATTAGTGGGTGCCGCCAGCGGCGCCGGGCTTTAACGGTCTTGAACCAGACTAGATTAAATAGATACATATATGTGCTTTAGTATCTATCTATATGTTTTTATATGAAAAACAAGTGCTTACTCGAGTAGGTAAGTAGAAAAGCTGGGGAAAAGCAATTTGCTGAAATTAAAGCCTATGAAAAATTAAGTGATCGCTCGGTTCACTAATGACTCATTTAATTCCAAAACGAGCAGGTTCTCAATTTGAATTTATGTTTTTTTTTTTAATGTTTTGATCAAAGACTTAATCATCTTATGTTTTTAATCCAAGATCTACGTAGATAGATTTCGTTCAATATGGGTTAATGAGTTATGTATTGAATATTGTTTAAGAAAAGCAAGCACTTTAATTCCAATAAATATCTAAATAGGCGGAACCTTAGATAGCGCTAAGATTCTCTAAATCACGAAACAAACCGGGATTCCACACCAATATAAACCCTCTAATGATACAATTTATCAAATTAATTTCTCAATATTCCTTATATACAGATAGAATAAGTTATAAATTCATTCATTATGGACACGGACGTACAGACAGTCGGTCGATAGTATCCTGCTGATAGAGCGTGGTGGAACATGCTCGACAAATTAGGATGGACGTCGTTTGTCATGACTCTTGCGCATAGCCGCGTACGCATTTCATTTGGACGGCAATAAGGCCGCGCATGAAATATTGCCCCCTATCTGTTGCGTTGGAAATTTTAGTTGGTTTTTTATGTGTTCAAGGTATGCGTTGGTTATTACCGAATAGTTTTAACGGTGCTAGATTTAGTTGCACCAAGGATTACAATTTTGGAACTGGAAAGTCCTAAAAAAAGCAGGACTTTGCAAAAAATGTCAGAACATTTTACTTTTTAACCTTATTTTATTCAGTTACGATATACTTTCTTAAAATCACAACCCTAATTGCCACCTTACTTCTTATCTGGCTGGCATAGGAGCGTTTTTGAAGTGAAAATTTGTTTAGCAACGTTGTGATTTGAAAGTCGTAAAACGAAAAAGCGACAGTAATAAAAAGAGACAGACACATATGTTCATTAGATTTAACGTCGGAGAAAATGAGATAGGAAGCATTATACAGTGTTTATCTTGAAGCCAAAATTTTTAAAGGTTTCACTTCTACCACGTGTGAATTGCACACATGTTTTTTTTAAATTGATTTCTTTTGAAATCAACTTAAAAGGATAGTGAAATTATAATGAAAGTGGAATTTCTACATTCTTATCATTTTAGAACCTTCCTTACCTTCTTATATAAGATGAGAAAATGTAATCACTTAATTTGTAACATAAAGTTGCAGGTGAGTACGTTAATGGTCGCTTTTCATTTACTTGGTTTACAAAGTAATCTTCAAGTGTCATCTTTTTAATGGCGCCAAGGACTAGTGATGTACGATTTGATCCGATTTTTTACAGTATCGATACAACAGGATGCGATATTCTGATATTTTGGATCGATACAAATGAATACGTTAAATGCTTGGATTAATATAAAACTACCGGTATCGAAATGAATGGATCTTATTGTCTTAAATTGCATGATCAGTAATTTCAAAATAATACAAAAGGAGGACATAAAATAATTACTTTGGCTCTTGCAGGAATTATATGTACGATACTTGCATTTGTATCGACATCTGAATCGATACAAACACAATTATCGGTTATCGCAGAGGACGATAATATATGATATGAAACGATATTAATTAGAGAATTGGTTCGAAGCCATTCGATACGGTACTAGAATCATATCGTATAGTTGCGATCCGGATCGATACGGATGCAAGTACCGTACATCCCTACAAGGAACCCAGTGATGTTATACTTGTCTTTTTAAAGACCTCTAGATAAATGTAAGTACGAGCGGAACTAATCTTTCTCAACGTGAACATGAATATTCAAATTCCTGGTTGAGTTTACATTAAATTAATGTTCTGGTCCTTTATAAGGTGAAGAACATTTGTAAAGTCTGACTACTAATATGTGGAACGTTTTGGTCGGCGATACATCACAACTTTTTATTTTTACTACCTAAATTAGATTAACGTGTTTCCAGCTATTTGTTAGCGGCTCCGTTGATTTCATTAAAGGAGCTTTTGTGTTGACGCCGACCGAGTGTTTTGTTTTATTTGCTGTACCTATAAAATATTAACGTAATTACAACGTTAGATTTATCACTTTTAATTAATATTGACATATTTGAGTTGGATTTATTGTTGAGATAGAAAAATTATCGAAAGAGAAATTATTGCTGCTATGACCATTTTAGGATATGAAAGCGTTAAAATAAGCATGTTTAATTTATTACATTTATTGTGTGTACATAATGTAATAAAGAAAGAGAAAAATGTTTACCAGCTTTTAAGAAACCTTAATAAAACCTCAATACAAATCATCATCGGCCTAGCCTTTTCCGTACTATATTGGGGTCGGCTTCCAGTAGCTCAGTAGTCTAACCGGATGCAGCTGAATACCAGTATTTTACATGGAGCGACTGCCTATCTGGCCCCCACAACCCAGTTAGTACTGGGTAACACGACACCCCTTGGTAAGACTGGTTGTCAGACATTTTGGGCTACTGACTACCTAGCGACTGTCAAAGATCTCCAAATGACAACCAGGACCAACGGTTTAACGTGCTTTCCGAGGCTCGGAGGAAACTCGGCATGTAATGGGTGGTCACTCATCCAAACCTAGGCAAGCTCGGCTTAACCTAAAGATCGACCCGAGCGGCTGTTATTACTTAGCCACGAGCTCCTTAATCAAAAACCTCAATACAAATATTTCCCCTAAAAGCATGATTGCATCTTAGCGCCTAACAGCTGGTTAACCTTTTATTCCAAGATATTAAGTTCTAATGTCTTTGTTACAGAAACATTCCACCATTGGACAACAGCAGCATCCCTCCGCCGGTGATCACCGTCAGAGTGACCAGAGAGACGAGACAGACGCACGAGCCCAGATGTCAGGGAGTCGACAAGAGATACCACGAGTGCAATGATATTGTAAGATATGTTTTATAACTAGCTTATAAAATCGGGCTGAGTGGACACTTCGTGTGCATCGGCAGGTCAACGTCTTTGAAGAGAGAAGAAGGTCATAGTTAGACTTAAAGCGTAACCTTAAAGCTATGCCGCCTACAGCTATAACCCACAATTTCGTCTATGGTGTTCTGACATGTCCGCTTTGTGCTCAGAGTTTTTCGGTCGAAGTAGGATATGCTATAGTCACTTCACAGCACATGATCGAGCAGCACACCAAAGCTCTCGACAACCTCCCTAGAAAGCCATCGATTGCAGTCGCTGAGGCCGAAATCGGCTAGATGGCATCATCATCATCAACTAGATTATGGCTGCGGCTTCGCCCGCGTGGAGTTCGGTAATTGTCCCACGGGATCCATGTGTTAATCCAGGTTATGAACTGTCTGTTTACCAAACATCTACATCTGTTCAGTCGTTTTTGCGTGAAAGAGAAACAAACATGCATTTGCATGAGCGTACAGTTGACAAGTCGAAATATAAGCAAATTGATGATGGTAGAACGATTTTGAGAGTTTTTACGGACTATTGCGAATCATTATCATCATCATCAGCCTATACTGTTCCCACTGCTGGGACACAGGCCTCCTCTCTATGAGAGGGAATGGGCTATAATCCACCACGCGGGCCCAGTGCGGATTGGTAGATGTCACATGTCTTCGAATTTTTGGTTCTAGGACATGCCGGCTTACTCACGATGTTTTCCTTCACCGTTTTTGAGAGCAGTGGTGATGAAATAAATTACGCAAAGTAAGTCGTCTATTGCGAATACCATGCCGTATTAAAAATAAAAGTTTTTCGGGTAGGTGGGAGAGGGCTCACTGCCCAAGGTGCAGTGTTTTAAGTGCACCCTAGTATGTGGTTAAACCAATAATTCCAAGAAAAATCTCTTAAAGATCTCACTATTTTAGTCCTGAAAGCCCGATTAATTTTTAATGAACTGAATAATTAGACATCTAGTTGGCCTTGAAATCAAATTTACCAAATTAGAGACATCATAGGTTGCTATTTCCCCACAAAATCTATAGGGGAATCGCGTTTTGATAGATTATATGTATAAAGTATGTCAATAATGTCAACTATCCTATTGTTATGAGTGTAAAGAAGAATGATTCAAACTAAACAGTGGGGTGGTAAATAAGATGTATTGTATGTTTCAATGTGAATGAAGCCCCGGTGCAGCATTCCTGCAACATCGAGCCACTTGTCAAATGGCATGTCGAGTGATCTAATTGGCTGTTGTCATTATTGATCAACCAATCACATAGTTGGCATGAGATTCGACGGTAGATTTAAATACTTCACAAAATATTTGATTAGTGTTTCAGACACAGTTCGTCCATCTTTTTCTGGTACTAGGTACAGACACGACCTCGTTGCTGCCTCGTTGGTATAGTGGTCACTCGCGCGAATGCCGTGCATGAGGTCTTGGGTTCGATTCCCAGGTCGGACTAAGGGTGATATTGTTGTTGGTTGGCTTTTTCCATCAGGATTTTTTTAGTAGCAGCCACGGAGTCTGGAATTGTACCCGGTTGATGGCATTAGGTTCGCCTCCTATTATTATTACATGGGACTTAAACATAACTGGCGAAATGGGTGTACTATAGGTACATCTCTACCTAACCCTTCTGGGATTACAGGCGTTATGTTATGGAAAGACAACATTAATTATTTTCTTTTAGTGTAATCGCTACTTAATCGAAATATTTTCGGGCCGTTTGGGGTTGAAACTCTGGGGCTGTGGGGGTCCGAGTGCTTATAGCCTATTTAAGGAAATTTCGAAACGCCTAGTTGACGCTTCCCGTGACCCAAGGGCTGGCTTTTACCTTGGCCAGAGGCTAAGTGTTGCCATACAACGTGGCAACGCCGCCAGTCTCTTGGGCACATTACCAGCTGACAGCGTTGAGGAGGAGTTTTTCGATGCCCTTTTATAGTTTGTTGTTAGTTTATTTATTTTAGTTTAATACTTTTTAATTATTAATGTATTTATTAAGACCTTAATCGAATTAGAACCATTATTTGCACAACTTTTAATTGTTTCACCACTAATGAACATGTTCCCTTCAAAGCAAGTTTTTGCAATCACATTTCTCACGCATTCGTCAATAAAACATGAGTAATGACCCGCAATCATTTGTTCGACTGCATTGCACTAATAAACCCTTTATTACTGAAGCACTAAATACTAGCACATTAAAACTGAATACTGATTTACGACCGAGTATATCGTAAGCGTTTCCTTAATTAGTATTGTTCTATTCAATTTGTTCTGTTATGGACGGCATTAATGTTCATTTTACAGTGTTTGTGTATTTTGATTACTTGACACTGGACTTGGGTGAAGTTGTTTGTCAAAGATCGGAGGTCAAAGGTGTGAATGATTTGATATTGATTTTATGAAGGACTAGCGAACGTCACGCGGTGTCACCCGAGAAGTTCCCGTTCCCGTGGGAGTACGGGGATAAAATATAGCCTATGTTACTCCATGATAATGTAGCTATCCATTGCTGAAAGTTTAAGTTTATTCGTTACGTACAAAAATACAAATCTTTCCTCTTTATAATATTAGTATGAAATGATGAACAATTTTGCAAATAACTTAATAACTTACAGCTGGTGTTGAGTAGGGTTGTATTGCTATCGCCGCTATGTTAACAATGTGTTCTTTTTTTACTGCATCAAAAAAACCCTTCCTGTTGTGATATATTCTTCGACTAGCTTATGCCCGTGGATCCGCCCTCGTGGAGTTCGATAATTATCTCACGGGATCATACTACTGGGACAAATAGTATGTATTAATCCAGGTTATAAACTATCTATGTGCTAAATTTCATCCAAATACGTTCAGTGGTTTTTGTGTGAAAGAGTAAGAAACATCCATCTATCCAGCCATCCATCCATCCACACAAACATTCGCATTTATAATATTAGGAACTAGGATTTAGCACAAATAATTTTGTAGTGTTTAATCATAACACAAAGCTTCGGGGCAATATATCAGTATGACGTTTTCCACAATTTTGCCACGAACATTTTTTTGTAGTTTTTAGTTATAACACTTTGGGGACTACAAATCAGTATCGATGATGCGGTAGATAAAATACTGAGTACTAAAAGTTTGTTAAATAAAGCGGCTCGGTACAGACCCCAGTACATCAAGCTACTACAATCTGTCAAATTTCTTTAATAGATTTTAAACTTTATCTATGAAGCATTAAGTTCAAGGTTGGTTGGGAAAACCTGCTGGCATCTGTACATTCTATTTGTTTGATATTTAATTAGTTTTTTGTTCAAGCAAAACAACCTAATTTGCTCTTTAGCGAGACTGCGAGAGAAATAGATAGATATAGCACGCACAAGGGAATAATTTCTTAGGGTCTTCGTTTTAAAAATTGACGAGGAGATGACTCTTCAGATACTCGGGGTGACCTCTGTTGTTGACTTGAATAATGATAAGGGCCTCGTTACCATTTGTCTTTTCCTATTTTCTACCCCTTTTATTTTATTTTCTTTGTGTGGCTTTAATTTTACCGGGACACCGAAATAAGATTCGAAGCTGGGGGACTCAGTATTGTTGTTTATTTTACGGCAGTTGTATTTTTAGTTAATGGTGTACGAAATAGGGTGCTGTGAACGACACCGAGACACGTTGGCGAAAAGAAAATTGTTAAGATTCAACATAAAGACGTTACGTCATTGTGGGTGACTAGGGAGGTTTTGTGGGTGGGAGTAAATTACAGGGTGGAAGGGGGTCATCAAATGTCGCTTCGACGCTGTGATTTACTCTCATCGTCTCGGTTGTAGGTCAAAATGTAACTTTGGAACACCATAGTTACATTTTGACCGTGTAGGTATTGCACTTCCTAGGGGGATGGGGTTCGGAATGATTCCCCTTCAGTCAGGCAGTAACGTTTAAGTCCCATGTAAAAAAAGGGCGAGGGGGTGTTATTATTGCGCTAATTACTAAGTGTGTACTGCATGCTAGTAGGATAACCAATATGTAATATCGAAATCACGTCAATCAAACCAACGCATTGGAAAGCGCAGCGTGGGATGGCCACCTGCCAGATGGACCGACGACCTTGTAAAAGCTGCAGGGAGTCGCTGGATTGGCATTGGACCGGACACGTTGGAAATCTATTGGGGAGGCCTATGTTCAGCAGTGGACAGCAACGGGCTAAAATGACGATGATGAATATCGAAATATTTGTACGGCTGAACTGCCAAATATAGTGAAACCCATTTACCTTAAGAACTTAATAGGCTACCTATATTCTTTCAAATAAATATAACATTCATTCATTCATTCATTCTATAGTCGCGCTTGCAACCACTCGACCAAAGTCTCAGAAATTCTAATATCGTCTTATAATACTGTATTATTTTACAGTTTTTAAAATATATTTCATTTTGTTGTAGCCCTGTCCTGGTGGAGCAAGAAGCAGTCGAGCGGCACAATGTGCAACGTTCGACAGAAGACCCTTCCGCGGAAGATTCTACACCTGGGTCCCTTATATCGATGGTTATTAGCATTCTTTATTGTGTCAATAATCTTTTAAAAAAAACTCAGTGGCGAAACTTTACAGAAATAAAGTCCTCCATACTATAATAGATCCGACTGATGCAGTACTTGAAGGAAAACTCCAACGACTTTAAATGGGTTTATTAACAAATCGGATCGGCAATTATCTTAATATATGTGAGCCGTCCTCGACGTTAAGCACCAGAATCCAAATCAGAATGCCCGCTCGGGCACCAGCTCCTGACCAAGAAACCCACCGTTGTGGAGGGAAAATCTAGCGCCCTGATTGGCTCACGACTTCACGCCAAGTCAGTCTCGTGATCCAATCAGAGAAACGCTTCGCTCTCGCGCCATACTTTTTACTAATCAAATAATAGAAATAGTAATAGTAATAGTAATAGTAATATCTTGGGACAACCAACACACCGCCATCTGATCCCAAACTAGGCAGAGCCTGTACTATGGCAACCAGACAACTGATAAACATACTTATATATTTCTAAATACATACATATTATAGATAAATTATACACCCAGATACAGAACAAATAATCGTACTCATCGCACAAAGATTTGTCCTGTGTGGGTATCGAACCCACGACCTCCGTCCTAGCAGTCTGGGTCACTAACCACTAGACCAACAGGCCAATCAAATAAAATATTAGAAATATTTTCATTATTACGGAATTAATGTTACCAATTTACATAATAAAATATAAAGCATTTAAGATGTGTTCACACGAATAAAGCTATTAAATTAATACACATTTAAATTTATAATATTTAAATAGATTTTTTAGAAAACATAGGAAATTGACTTGTAAAATCCCGAAACCTATGTTGTGGAAATTATGTTGTTCCTACTCCTCCGTTATTGTTTTCTGACTAATTTCGTTGCGGGATCCAAGACAGTTCAATTGTTTCTCTGGGACTTCGTCGAGCTTCATTGTATTTTCACATTTTTCTGGTGGTCGACACTGTTGATCCTGGCGTTCAGGAGTTGCAGTGGTGTGGGAATGGTGTGGAGGGATATCCCATAAAAAAAGATACTCCTTATTGATGTCGATAACGTTTGTGAATTTAATAAAGTAAGACTATTTCCTTTCGTGTTGACTATGACTTGCTAGACCGAATTTAGTTCTAAAAGCCCCGTCACAAACTGAACAGTATAGTGACTGCCACAGGCATAGATATAACTAGTCCAAAGGCCTAGGACCAGTTATATTTTTAACCATCTGTTGCTCGCGTAAACTGATTATCAAAATATCACTTTCCTGTAACAATCTGATATTGTTAGAAACAGAAATATCTAGGTAAATATTCAAAGAAAATCAATGAAAATGGTCGACGAAAAACACAGTGATATTCGTAAAGTTACATAAAATACGTAGATCCTAAATTTCGGGCTAGGTATACAGGGTGTAAACAGACTCTTCACGAAGCCGTTAACTAAGCATTCTGTACATCAAACTAAGTAATTTTACGCAAAAATTAGTGCTGGGAAACGACTTTTTTTTTTGGGTTGAAAAATCACGTTTTACAGTAGGGCTCAATGTAACGCACTCAAAACATTGTGCGGATGGATGGATTGAATAGTAAGGAGGTCTTGGAGGTGTTTGAAGTAAAAATCTTACATTAAAAACATGTATTTTAAAAAAAACTTGTGAAAAAGTTGGAACTTTGACCCCCAATATCTCCGTAACTAGAAGGTTCCCAAGTATGGTCTAGAACAAATAAATGATCGCAATGATGGGGAGAATGAGTGCCTTTCGGTTTCGTTAAGAGTCTGTTTATTTATTTATTCATTTATTTATTCAGTAGTACACATACATTTTAACACACACACCCTGTTGTTTACACCCTTTATTTATGTAGAACTTTACACATTTACCTACACCCTTTCCTACAGCTTACAGCACCTACAGCTTTTTCCGTCCTATTGTAGGTATCATACCTTCTTTCTGTAACGCCACTTTTTTTGATGTATTTTTTTTAAACCAGGCTTGTGTACAAACAGTAATGGATTCTTTACACCAATCCATGCTTATCGAACAATCGGCAACGGCATTGTTCCAGCACTACAGCTTATTCGATTACTTGTTCTGTATGTACCTATTAACTAAAGGCGCTCATGTCCCAAGATAAAGCCTAGACCAACTAATTGTGTTTTGACTGCAAGCCAACTGCTAAAGAGCTGTTAGAATTCAGTTACACACATGCATGTGTGTATGTAATGGATTCGCGAACGCCGAATTCGGCAACGGCGACTGTTTTTGATTTCGATTCGTTTTTGGCGAGCTTGTGCTCAAATGTGGCTTGTAAAGCTTATCTTGGCACTGATGATACGTGCACGCACGGGATTTAGGGACATAAAAATACCACGGTGGTAATTGTATTGTATGTCTGAGGGTGGCTTTCTTGAGGTGGTCTCGCCTGTTCGTTAGATGTATCTTATGATGGTTTTCGAAGACCTGAATATAAAGTTAAATGGATAAGAAGGTTATTGTACTGTATGGTACAGTTTGAAAGACAAGTCAAGAGAGCATCAAAAGATGTGTGTGAGTGGTATGCTTACCGATGAAAGTAGTCTAGAAATATATTGTTTTTTTTGTCCAGTATTGCTTTTACAGGTATTACCGTGTTCTTCTGATCACCATTGGGGGACGAAGAGAATTGTAGGATATTGTGTGTGACATAATGTGACTCTGTCTGTGACTGATTGCAGTATTTGGAGGTTACAGGCATTGCATGTTGTAAATAACTAATGAGTCTTCCTACAACATGAGTTATTACTGGGAATTTTCTTCGGAACTGTTTACTGAAATCCTATAGCTAACAAGTCGTTAAGATTTCTTTGCACATTAGTTGTGGCAATCATAAATATTGCTGGTTTACGAATAAACCAAAGAAAAAGCGCGATTATTTTAACTTTAAAGAAAACCTTTCCATGGCCGAATATTTTATTGCCAGTTGTGTTGTTTGTGAGTAATAGAGAAGTATGGAAGAATAAGACATGCTGCGCCGACCCCAACTGAAATGGGATAAGAGCAGGAGAATGTTAATGATGAATCATGTGGTTTTCTTCATCTACTGATAAATAAGACTGACCACTTCCAAATTATTGACCAATAAACATCTCAACTCATCATAATTCTCCGACCTAACTGCACAAACACGAACAATAATTTGCACAACATTACAGCCGTGACCAAAAAGAGAACATACTAATTGTGTGCCGACAGCTAATCTAAGTTATTACTTCGCTTGTCTTCGCATTTGATACGCTTGTTCTATCAATTTGCTCGCCAATAATCTGTCCGAATTGCTGGTTGTTTTAGCTATCGGCGATAAAATTGAATTGTTGACGACACTCAATAAATTCTAATGTCTTGTCTAATGTGTGTCCTGTAAAATTGACAATAAGCACTTGGTCTGCATCGTTTGTTTTGTGACACTGTCATTATCGTATTCGACATTGTAAATGATGGCTCGTTTGTTTCTAATGAGGGTCTCAGTTACTCAATATTTTGTGAAATGGGCGGGCCCTAATTGCAGCTATAACCTATCGGTGCCAGTGGCGCAATTCCGAAAGTTGTGTTCATTAGTGTAGGACTGTAGGGTTTGGTTCATATTGTTCCCCTCATCATACTTACTATGGTTAGGTACCAACATCGAACTGAAAACGAACTTTGGAAATTTTGCTCGAGAATCTAGGTACTGTTTTGAAGATCCTTTCCAAAAGAAAGTTATATCTTAACATTTTTTCTCCAGGTAATGCACCATGCACGCTGAACTGTCGGCCTCTGGGGCAACACTTCTACGCGTCACTATCGCTGGTCGCTGACGGAACTCCCTGCACCAGACAAGGCTTTCGCGCGATATGTGTTCAGGGGACTTGTAAGGTAATATATTTTATTTTAAACCCATAGAGGAAACGGTAATGTTATCGATATATCGTAATACCAGCCGAAGGACATAGACCTTCCCCGAGCGTCGCGGTCATCATGTCGGTTTGTGATGTTCGTCACTAATTCAATGGTATCAATAAAGGTTGGTTAAGCTCCTTCTAGAACTATTGATCCTGTCTGTATGGGTCGGTGTTTTCAGTTTCCTACTAGAAAATTGGAAGCTCTTTGAGCCGTTGTCAACTTTTTGGCTAGTGGTAAATTATGCAGTTGTGATTATTACATTTATTTGGTTCATCTATTGTGTGTTTCGGTTAATTCGATTTTCAGAACTATGTTGCTTTAATTTCATATCCTTATCTAAATTCTAAGGCAATCACAACCGGTTAAGTTTTACATGTTGTAATTCCCGAGAAACCTTTTATTTTCAAACTATATGCTAAGTCCTTTTTAAGACTTATAATATGCTTGTCACATTATTAATGCAAATTGTCGGACCAATTTTATCATATTTTGTATGCAGACCACGCTTCAGCAAAATGTGTACCTAGATCGGCGGAGACAAGAGTGTAAAGCTTGCAACTATCTGATTTTGTCACAGTTTCCTTTAGAAGGAACTACCTTTTCAACTCCCTCAAAGGCTTTCGTCTTACAAGGAGATTATGGGTGATTGGGAAATAGTGGAACGTAGCATCCTTCTTACACGCATATACTACCACAATTACGAATGATTTTGTTGGGAATCGTAATATTGCCTTATACATATATAGATAAATAGCGGCGAAATAATGAGCGACCAACGACATTCTTGCCATTGCGAATGAATCCTGGATGAGGTTGATATAGGAACATGGAGTTTGACACATTTAAAAATAAGTCTAAACCCAGCAGTGGATGTCTGGCTGTGGATGGTGATGATGATAATAATGTAGGGATCTATGCAGAAGCATCTGTTTAGGAACATAATATGTACGATTGATATATCTAGTGATGAGTGTATTTGACCATAAAATCTTTTACTATCCAATACCAAAACGTCTGTTAAAATTCCTGTGGTTTATCCATTCCTTGAAGTTTTATATCGGTCTAGCGGTCACGGGCAACTATGATTAGTTTCTATATTTAGTATTTGACGTCATACAAAACTCTGAACTGTGTATAGCTTATTTTGTTCCGCTCAGTTGTCAATCCCATCCGGATATATGAGTATGTCATTGTGAAGTGCATTCAGAGTTGCTAGTGTTGTGACGTAAGCCCTAGGAATACATAGAAACGTCAATTTTGTTGACTATGTAGCATTGAGGCAACATTTGTGCTCGACACACATTCGGCGTTCTTCGCGCGAGCTATAAAGCTAGATGAATTGTCTATTGAGTATCTGGTGAGGCGTCTGCTCCTGCTCTATAAACTATTCAATCGTCGCAACACTATGTCACAAGGACGCCGTAATCGTAAATTATTTAGCGTATTGTTTATGACGTGATAATGATTCGTTTGTCGGGCGTTCGTTGTGGCTGTTTAAGTATAGTACTTTGCCCTCTTGATGTTGTCAAGCTGATAGATTTATGTTATTGCAATTAGCCTTCAGTCCAATAAGATAGGGATTTTCTGAAACTTAACTTATTGTGCTACTTATTAAACTGAAACGAATTGAAGCTGGAAGATGTCACCTGGCAGCTAGACATAGCCAAGCATGAGCAAACTTCCAACCGATTTATCTAAATCTGAGTCAAATTAATATCTCTTAGTTAGCGGTAAGGCTGTCATACAATGTTCTAAGGAAAAAAAGAAAAATTATCGCGTAGTCAATTTGTGCTTTTAACGATACCTATGACATTAACTTACGTTTATTCAATTACCGACACAATAGCACTGCGAAGGAAAATAGCCTGCCAAACTAAAAAGGTGGTAAAATATAAAGAAACATTTACATTATACTGTTAGCACCTATAGTGTTATGATATCTTAGCGAGCAGTGGTAGCTTAGTGATAATGGCCGCGACTTACGTCACGTATGTCGTGAGTTCGAATCTAGGCAGGCCCTTTACTTTATCTAATTAATTTAATCGCCACTATTCTCAAAATTATGAGCAGAACATCGAGAGGAAACCAGTCTCACAAAGGTAAAACAGCCTAAAATTATACTAGGATAAGTTTACTTACTTTAATACTAGGATTATTTTTATTTATTTTAATTTATTACTAAATTGGCTTGCGTTTGGCCACAACTCGACTGATGTGAAGCGATGAATCGGCCTAGAATGGAACACGCTTGCCAAGAAGAAACCGATTCACTCGAACTTTAAAGAGATCTAAGTATCGATCGAGAAACAGAAGCCGGTTCGCACAATAAATTTGGAAGCATAACGCTTTGTTGAATTTCAACCATATAACAGTACTCTGCTGGTCCAATAATGGGGAATTAGATTGTGTAATTCTAAAGGACTTTCGAAATGATTATGCTAATTACTAAAGTAAAGTATTAAGTTTTACTAAGTTGTGTCGTGTATGAACCTTGGAGCTTTGTTGGAAAATTCCTATTATAAGCTATCAGGAATTTGCAGTAATACCAAGTTAATTGCAATTAATCGTTTTTATATGTACAGTTAAATTTTATAATATAATAAACTACTGTAATGGTGAAATTGTTGATTGAGATTTGTTGAATTGCGTTCAGAATTTATTGATCTTAATCAATCGTTTCTAATTAGTGGGTGGTATTGTCATTTACCAATACCTTAATATACAACGGTAACCAGGATTTATATGATATAGAGAAATAATTCATTATACAGGGTGTAAGGGACACCGAAGAACAAACGCTTACCCCATATTCAGTACATAATTCTGAACCCCCACATACAGGGTGTAAACAGACTCTTCACGATGCCGTTTAACTAAGTAACTTTACGCAAAAATTAGTGCTGGGAAACGACTTTTTTTTTAAGGCTGAAAAATCACATTTTACAGTAGGACTCAATGTAACGCACTAAAAACATTGTGCTGATGGATGGATTGAATAGTTCGGGGGTCCTGGAGGCGTTTAAAGTAAAAATCTTACATTAAAAACATGTATTTAAAAAAAAAAAAAACTTGTGAAAAAGTTGGAACTTTGACCCCCAATATCTTTAGTAACAAGAAGGTTCCCAGGTATGGCCTAGAACAAAAAAATTATCGCAATGACGGGGAGACCAAGTGCCTTTCGGCTTCGTTAAGAGTCTGTTTATACCCTCTAGAAATGTTTAAAAAAAAAACAGCTTTTCCATACATTTTGACTGTTATCTCTTAGCGTGTCGATGACAATTTAAATTGTGTCAGCCTACAATTTGGCGACGAGTTAGGCACTTTTAGTAGCGTCCATCAGCTTTTTATCCTATTTGACCGTGTAGGTATTGCACTTTTGTAGGGAAAAGCAGATTTATTGAAAAAGGTTTATGAGGTGTAGGTATAGGGTTCAGAATGACATACTGTATACGTGGTAACCATTTGTGCGTCGGTGTCTATTCCACCATGTAGTTTAACAAGTCTTGTGCCCGTGGGATTCTATCAGCAAACATGACGAAACTCTATGCAAAAATTCGTCCACTATTTAATCGCATTAGAGGTAGATTTCCGGGGTATTACGGGATGGTGGATGTCATATTATTATTGTCTTCGATTGTTTGGTGCTAGGATGTGCCAGTTTCCTCACAATGTTTCCCTTCACCGTTGTGAGTGATAAAGAGATGTTTTCAAAGTCATATGACGCAAGGACATGGGCCCACGCAGTTACGGCTAACTCGCAAAGAGAAGATTGTAGTCTCATTATGTTTCTGTGCTGAAGTGCGCTTCATGAAATACCAGCATTTTTCTATACGTCCATCTTCTTATTCTTCTTTATCGTGTGGATAGTGCCTGGTGTCAGAGTTTTTATGCCGCCCATGGGCCTCTGACTTGGCTTTACACGACCATATATTTCATTAATGTCTTATGTATGCCCTGTTTTTATTGGCCAGCTGACTAGCTCGCCAGTGAAACTGTCGGTCTTGTGACGGAAGCCGGTGGCGCCAGTCGGTATGCGAGAGATCGGCGATTAGCGCCACCCACCGCCCCGGGCCACGAGACAGTTTCTTATTCCGATACGCTTTTATACGTAAACGGGCTAAAATGCGCCTTTTAGGGAGTTAGGTAAATAAATAATCACTTAATCGCCAAAATTGGTACCTAGAGTAATATAAAATTAAGTCGTTTCTGATAGTGTAAGAACAGGAACGACGTCTTCTTTAGAGGCGGAGGAACTCAAACTCAACGCATCTATTTCAAATATACCAGTTACAGGCACTTTTCAACTGTCAAAATATCATTAAAAAGAAAGAGATGGTAACTGTGCAGGGAACAAAATGAGAAGAATCTCCATTGAAAATGGAGGATTCTCCAGCCAGAAAACCATAGTAGATGAAAATGGTTCTGATAAGCAATTGGAACATGCAAAATGGTCAAAGTAGAAATAGAAAAAACATGATCATGACACTTGGACATCTGTCTTTCTGTGTACCGACCTACTTTATTTAAATTAAATAAAATTACTGCTTATAAAGTCGCCATCATCCCAAACATAATAGACCAACTAAAGTAATATTCGCACAACAATAGGCTTCCGGAAGGTTGCGTCTAAAGCTTCTTAAATTAATAATGTCTGCGATAATGCTTCTATTTATAGTAATGTAGATAAAAGCTTTACAAAGGGCGCCATACATCGCCGCATTTACTTTGGAACAGAAATAACGAGGCATTGAGACACCTACGTGCAACAATGAGGTTAACAGGACTTTACATAGAATAGTTGCGATGCAAGAGCAAGGGAATTCTTGCATTCCATCCCCTTTTACGTAGCCAGCCTCGGGCTCAGTCTGACACGGTCCGACATGATTGGAATACCCTAGATGTACAGCTACAGGCTAATTAGTCTCATGAGTAGGGTTACCAATTCGAAATTTGAAAGGCCTGACATAATACCGGAGAATTTGTAAAGAGTCCGGACGTTTTACTTTTTAATCTTTCTTTTGCAGTAGGTAGTCAATTGGTCTTTTAACTTGTTCTACTTTCTAAATATAGAATTATACACCATAATACGCAATTCACATTGCGCTCTAAAAAAAAAATTACTGACGTTGCTCAAAAAGTCGCAGCGAATAACGCAGTAAACCTCGCAGGAGATGGCGTGACGAGCTGGACAGAATCAACAACCAGTGGTCGACATTGGCTCTGGATCGTAATATTTAAGAGATGACATAGGCTAACAGTAACAATAACTTTCTAAAAGCTCTCTGTAGTCGAAAAGTTCAGACAAATAGCTAGACCGGACAAAATTCCGGATGGCATTAAAAAGCCGCACAAATCCTGACGGATGGCAACCGTACCAACGAGGCACAACTTTGACACCTTACAAACAGTGGAGCTCAACATTTGCACACATATCCGCGTTAATTGCCGGTTGGTAAACGTCAATCATTTGAACATTTAGCCTCAAGATAACATTTGTAATAGATATATAATTACAGCGCCACAGACAGTTATTCCTAGAAACGTAGTATTTAAGTTATCCAAATGAGTAAGACTTGTAATCTCTTATTTATTACCCGTAGTGTAAATATTACGAGTTGTTAATGATATTTTGTACCATATTTAATATTTTGTTGCAGACAGTTTTGTGTGTAAATGTTTAATTAAAACTGCAATTACTGGAAGTCTTTGGACTGAATCTAGGGTTCTTGTTAATTTGGGGATTAGACATTTTGTCCACTATCATAAAATCTTAAATATGGACATGATTGACCTGTCAACAAATACTGTCCTGTCCAGGTCCACTCTAATCTTGTATTTACAGCGGCAGCGCTTGGACCTACGTTGTACAGGGTGTATTTTTAAAATGGGTTATAACAGAATCACTAAAAGCGCCCAATTTTAACCCCAATAGTAGAGAAGCCGTAGAAGGGATTTTGGGAGTTACTCGAGTGCTACAGATTAATATAAGGGAGGATACCTTACATATTGATAAGTACCTCCAGCCAGTATGACCCCTTAATACAAGGGGGTGCGCTCAGGGGGACCGTCAGATTAGTAAAAAAAAATCAGTCATCGGATTTACACGATCGCGTCAGATTAATAATAATAATATAATTAATTCACTGAATAACCCCGGGCTATGAAAATCTTACGCGCTTGAGTAATTTTTTTTTTGTTTTCACCCCTCTCGCATGTCCACCCCCACCACGCAAATCGACAGATTATTATATATTTCATATCAGAGACATGTTGGGTGATGAAAAATATCAATATCTGACGCGCGTAAGTATTTCGGTGTCATTGTTTTTTTTTACAATTTTGGAAATCTGTAGACGCTTCCCCCACCGCTAAAAGAGGAAACATCATAGGACCATTTATTCTGCCTATCATCTAATTTACCAATTCTAATAGGTTTCTGCGGCACTCGAGTAACACATTTAGCATCATGGGCTCCCCTACTACAAATGATCGGGGTGTACTTTGTTGCAAATTATGTCTAGTATAGCTCACTTAAAAAAATGCTTTAATAAATGAGTTCTGAATGGAAGATAATATGAATAGCAATGTTATTGTTTTATAACGCACCCACGATACAGGAGAAATTCGTTGTGGGTAAAGATTAAAAAAAAAAATATGACAAAAAAAAATGATATTTCACCGTATAACATAAACTCCAGAAATTAAATTATTACCATCATCTTCCTTCCCTTGTCCCATATAACTTGCTGACGACACAACAATATATTTGCTGCTTGCTGCTGTAATGGCCTGTTTTGAACTTCTGCAGCAGAAGCCGTGACCGGTACACGGTAACACATCAAGGTTTGCATTTCCAATATTATGGCCGCGTTTTGTTTAGATTTTCCTTTCAATGAGAGATCCGCATAAACTGGTTTGGTATAGATAAGTCGTCGTGTGTACTGCTTAGCAATCTGTTCACGACTTTTACGATTAAAAGAGTTATCGGTCTCCATTTGTATATACGCATATATAAATAAACTACTATGAAATATAGTATGCCATTCCACCAACCCAGAAACTATGTCAATGACTGAATTAGCCATTTTATGATACACTATAAATATCAATATAATGTAGTATTCCGTTAGTACGGTTCCCTTTACCTATTATTGCCGACTTATCATTTTCTTCTATAACCATTACCATATTGCATGGCAATAATATTTTAAAAGTTTTTAAAAATAGACGTGGACTACCGAGATTTCTATTTTGAGTAAATTAATTCAATAAAATTGTAGGAGCTCGTCGCTAAATAATAACAGCCGCTCGGATCAATCTTCAGGTTAAACTGCGCTTGCCTAGGTTGGTCTGTGGATGGGTGACCACCCTTTACGTACCGAGTTTCGTGCCTCGGTAAGCACGTACCGGCTGTCATTTGTAGATCTTTGACAGTCGTTACAGAAAGTCAGTGGCCCGATAGTCTGACAACCAGTCTTACCGAGGAGTATAGTAATACCCATCAGTAACTGGGTTGTGGAGGTCACATAAGCAGTCGCTCCATGCTGGTTCAGCTGCATCCGGTTAGACTGGAAGCCGACCCCAATATAGTTGGTAAAAAGTCTAGGCAGATGATGATGATAATTCAATAAAACTGGAATACCGATACCGCGGCGGTGAGCGTTACTGCTGAGCATCAGGTTCGGCGTGATTTTTTGTTAAGTCTAATATTTTGTAAACAAACATTGTGAGACCTGAGCTATATCTATTTTGGGAAAATAAATTCAATAAAAAGTAAATAAGAAGTAGATAATCTCAATACAATAGGTAGTAAGATGCAAGCGTGCATACCTAACTCAAAGGCCATGCATTCCTAATTCAAACCTAACATAAACTTTGTGATTGATGTAAAAAACATGATTTCGTGCGGTGTTTGTTACTAAATATACTCATAACCAAAACAAAATATTACTTAAGGTTTAAAAACAAAACACGTGTTGGAGTGACTTCATTTTATTTCAAACCCTTTCATTTGGTTCATGGAATGCATAATAATAGTACAAAAATAATGACAATAGTACTAGTCCGCCATCTTTTGGAGTCCGCCATATTCGATTTAGAATGACGTCAATTAGCTAACTATGCATCATCCAAACTAAACATGTACACAAAATTTCAGGTCATATTTTTTACATAGTCAATTACAGGTAAAAATTAAAAAGTTTTTATAAAACACTACCTGAGAGTATACATAAATAACTTTACGCTTTACTCGTTTTCACTAACCGTCTCCTAAATATAATTTGTTAATTTTTACTGTTGCTCTTTCAAGATCCAGCGCTGAAAACCAAACTGTGCCATTTCATTTGGGCATTACATTACGCCGGCCACCGTGGTGGCCGGCGACAAGCCGTTTACCATGATTTTTAAAATGTTTTGTATGAAATCGACACACACGTGTGGCGACCACTCGCGACTCAGGGGACGCGACAATTACACGGAATTATAAATAAATACCGACCACTCGTGGGAGCCACTGATCACCGTGCGTCAGCCACCGGTGGCGGCCACCGGTGGCCCGTTTGCGCGGAGCCTTTTTTTTACGGATTGGAAATCATCAAATGAGGAGGGAATGGGAGTGTCAGACTTGTACTGACTAAAACCCATCCATGTTCCTTCCTTGCCCATTGTGTTCCAGGGCTGCGGTATCTCTTTCGAACAGCCCGCAGCCCTGGCAGCCCTGGCAGCCATCGGCGCTTGCGGGCCCCTCCCTGTTTAATGACATCTCTTTGAGACGCGCGTGGAACACGAACGCGCCGTCTACACGGCCTGTCGTCAAAAAACGGACGGACGGCGAGTTAGCCCATTACTCACTGTCCACAGGCCGCGTCTACGGTGGCCGGAAGCCACCACGTTACCCCCGACGCCCGAGGCGTCCCCCGCGGTGGCTGGGACGAGAGGTTGTCTCCCTCTCACGCTCCGCCACCTCCTTCGCTAGCATGACTGCTTCGCAGAAGGAGGTGACGGCGTCCCATTCCCTCTCGCTCCGGACCATGGAGCGCGGAGGCCTTAGGTGTCATTCATGAGTAGCAAACATGTTCATACCTTATTAACACATAGGTACCTAATTTCCTATGAAGATAAAGGTTTCTAAACAAAACCATGTTCATTTCATCGCTTTATTGTTCTAATAGCCTTGTCCCATAAGTATTACGTGGTACTTACCTATAATAATTACTATAATTATTGATGTCAAATCATTGATGGCCGTATCTATGATCTCTAAGAGTTTTATGTGACAAAAGACAAGAGGGTAATGTAAATTATCGTAAAATAAAATAAATTTGCGGTTTATGAACATAAATATTATTAATTTATGTTCACGATGGCGCCAAATTGATCCCTTGTAAAGCAGATATCAGATGTTTCACTCAAGTGAATGGTTCTCTCAAGTGATAAATGTTCATTTTTGTCTTTCACTCGAAGTCAAAAGACAAAATGAATAAAAAAAAGACATTCATAAGTGAATCGATCCATTGATGATGAATTTCAGCTCTCGGACTTGAATCTTTAATAGCCCACTGAATTATCGGATCGTCTCGTGATCGATGAGTGAGGATGAGATCCTGGGTTCGTTTCCCAGATCGGGCAAAGTGCGATTGGGCTTGTCCATCGGGAATTTCGCTGTTGCATCCGCGGAATTTGGATTTGTGTCCGGTTGATAGTTTAAACGTAACTGGTGTAATCTGTTTGTACTATTCGATACACTTGTATCTACCTTTCGGAGATTACAGGCGTAATGTTATGTTGTATTATGAAATGAAATAAGCAGATGAGGGTGTTGTCTGAACGTGGTACAACTCAAAAATCAGTTGAGCCGTCTAATATCACCTTTAGCACTAACACGTACAATAATTCTTGGGTGACGTGACATGAAATTGAACAATATACGATCTCAATAAACATGTTCAAACATCTTAATATAAGGCGGTCTATTTGATGAGGTTGCTAGTTCTTATGATGGACACTTTTGTGAAATAATGAGTATTTCTAAAATGTGTTTTTTAAGACCGAGATCTAAACGGTGTAAATAGACCGTGCCGAAAGGCACTTGTTCTCTCCGTCATTGCGATCATTTTTTTTGTTTTGTACCATACCTAGAAACCGTCTAGCTAGGGACATATTGTAGGTCCAACTTTTCCACATTTTTTTTCAACTTTAATCTAAATACCTCCACGAAATGAGATTGAGTTGAGTTGATGAAATTGAGTTAACTGAGGTTGGCAACATGGGAGAGCCCTATGCCCAGCAGTTAACCGCGATATACCGAGTTGATTGCTTGATTCGAACTGAGATTTTGTATAGCCGACCTCAAAATTTCTTTATAGTTTCAAACTTATTGAAGCTTCAATTTAGGTGCCTGCTTGAAATTTTGTTATTGATACTGGTAAAGCATTGAATAATAATCCAAGAAGTTTAAAAGTTGAAAATGTACTTTTCAAAAGATAAAAGACTTCTATATTAAAAAGATACGTGTCGTGTTCACAAGGCCCGATGGTGTCGATCAATTGAAATACATCATTACATTTGGCGCTAGCTTTACGAAATTGAATCTCCGAAGCTGTGACGTGGGATGCATTAGTGTGGAGGTCATACACAACAAGATTCGGGGAACATAAAGTTATGCAGTTTCCTTTTTTAACCCGGTGGGATTTTCCATCAGCAAACATGATGATATTTCAATTTTAACTTTCATTACCTATTAAATCTCTTTAGGGCTGAATTAACCCCAGGGCTGCGGGTCTGTTCCAGGGCTGCGGGTCTGTTCCAGGGCTGCGGGACTGTTCGAAAGAGATACCGCGACCTTGGAACACAACGAGCAAGGAAGGAACATGGATGGGTTTTAGTCAGTACAAGTCTGACACTCCCTTCCGCTCTCGAAGTCATTTGATGATTTCCTATCCGAAAAAAAGGGCTGAATTAACAAATATTCTTTCTAATATAAGAAACTATTGTGGACATACTTTCTTAACCCAGCGGTTTACTTTGTGCGTTATCTTTCACTGAATTTAAGATTTTTATGAGTAGATTTGGTTCAAGGTTCAACGGCTCATCTTGACGCTGCCGTCATTACATGACACGTGCAGAATTCTTGACATCAGCTCGGTTGCCAAAGAGGAAAAAAAAGTAGATCTAGTGAAAAGGATATCAAATAAACAGAAACTTATTGAAAATTAATGAAAATTGACCATTATTACTTAAACGGCTATATGCTAGCTTAAATGTAGGCTAAATTACAGAAATGCTTTTATTCACAACCTGTATGCTCCAGGGCTTAAAACTACTACAATGATTTGTTAGTACGCAAACGATTTGCATCGCGAGCAGGAAACGGTCCACTGCTTAGTTTTCTCAAGAGAACATAGTGTTAATACTGTTTGTTTTCAATTATTGTGTTACAGTAGAAGTAATTCCCAGATGTTTAACCAATTGTTTAAAAAATAAAATAAAAGTTGTTTAATCTATATTTGTGTGAAACAAAACACAGATCTTTGTGCGTGATTTGTCTCGTGTGACAAATACATAAGTCATGTTGGGATGTGTGTGTTTGTGTCGGGACCACTCTGACAGTTTGTCGGTTTTCCACATATGAATGCGCGCGCGACGCGTGCTTAGCGTGTCAGTAGTGCACGACAACGCGGCTTGCGCGCGGCTTACAGCGCATACGCATATCTGCCGGGAAAACTCGTGCATCGTAACGTTCGATTTTTGTAAATTAAAAAGTTGAATTAAATAGTAAATGAAGTGTTGTTGTTGTTGGTTAGGAATTGAAAGTGTGTGTGCTTGGCCTATTTTTTTTTTCGTTTTGCTTGTGCAACAAAATGCATTTATTTAAATGACATATTGGTTAATTTAGCCACGATCTTAGCTGTTACTTTTGATAGTTATGAAACCATCTAAAGTTTAAAACATTAAGTCTAAAATGTTTGAATGTTTATTCAAACAAAACATGTTTATTTGCTGGCGCCACGAAACCTTTCACAAAAAATCACCCATCCGTATTAGCGTTCGCTTTGAAGCGAATAATTTAATTTCCGTTAATATCTCTTATCGTCTATAATAATAATTATATTCTCCGCTAAGTGTTGTAACCATCGTGCATCGGTCAATGACAATCCCATGTTAATTTGATGGCTGTCAAAGTTGGTTGTTGAGTGGATTGCATGGTCTGCATGGCAACTGGAAAGTCCCGTACAGTCCGGATGCTTAAAGTACTAATCTTATCAGTTTCAAGTAACAAACGAATATGAAAGGACAAGATATTAACGTTAAGATATACAATAAAACTATTTTTAAGAAACCGTTAGGAAATGGTGGATTGTAGCTAATTTTTGATGGTCGGACGGTATGTTGATTGAAACATGAAACTGCACTAAATGCAATGTATCTTTCCATTTAGTTGCTATTTATTTTCGGCTTCCTGTTTTTACTTTCGTGTGAAGTTTTCAATGCAATTTGTATTAGGTAAATAAAAGTACCGTTAGGTAGAACTTTTGGAATGAGGATAATACTGAGCTGAGATTTGTGCTACTGGGTAAACCCAGAATTCTCTAAAAAATATAGGCAGGTCATGCACAAAAATTGAGTAAAAAGAAATTAAGATTTAATTCAAACTTTCAGTGAGTACTGCGAAAAATAAATACTAAGAAGGGCTGTGGAGCGGGAACTCGCCGTTAGGCTTTAATGTTTCAAAATAAAAATGTTTAACAAAATAAATTATAAATACAATTTCTTTAGTCTATAAGTCCACCAAGTCTACAGATATTTACTAACTTATTCTATCTCAAAGGTAATACTAATAATTCTCCAAAAAGTATGCAACTTAAGGCTTATCAGAATTCCCTCTCTAAAATAAAACTGGAAATCCAAAAGAATCTCTTCAATTCCGGCAGAAAATTAACAGTGAGTACATCAATTAATGTCGGCGACAGTCGGTTGATCTTACTGTCTGATCGAAAACAATTTTTGGCCGCGTCATCCGCGACACTGCTTGTGTTAATTTTTCATTAAGAAATTGTTAAAAGGCCGCTATAAAAGCTTCATCAGTGATCAACTAATTGGGGTTACTACAAGGTCGATTAACATCTGCTATAGGGCTGAGAATACTGAGAAGCGATACATATTTTGCACTAATTATGTCGCGAGTTAATAGGCTTCTTTTGGGTTAGCTCGTTGACCTCATCTCTGTCCCGACTGTCTCGAGGACAAGATTAAGGTCGAGAATAGGCCCATTTAAAATAAATATAAAAAAAAATATAAGGGCCGATGGCACCGTTGAAACTTAACACGATCAGGACTTTTAAACCTCGTTTGAGAGTTGTCAGTATTGTGACACTGACAGCTTGCTTAGCCAGCAACGCAGTTTAGATGTGGTGACCGCTTACAATTTTATTGGTGCAATTCGTCTTTAGTGTTGTGTACTTTTTTAAAGTGAAGTGCTTATTACCAGTTATAATCATATTAAAGTCTCTTATAAGTCCGTTTAATGCCATAGTTCTTGAAGAATAAACCACGATATATTGTCGATTAGCGTTAATCTTGACAAAATATTCGCGAAAATTTACATATTGAAATATGTCATAGTTTCCTGACAGCCCTAAGTGTTGATGTCTTCTACGTCCTCATAGACAGAGGACATCTTTATTTCGGACATATTACCATTCATCATCATTGTTATTCTCTGAAATTCGTAATGGAGCCGCTATTAACATGTCAATAGTACTTTGGTTTATGTTCTTTGACACATAGTTATTGTGGTCATGAACAATTAGACAAATATGCAGCTTCTATGATTCAGGATTCAAGATTCTTTATTTGCATGAAACATGGTACATTAAGTACCTACCTAGTAACAATTTAGGTACCTAGTTAACAAAACATTAAAGAAAAATAAAATATTATCTTTGACAATAATATTCTGAGAATTTTAAGAAAAGCTTTTTATGTTTATTACCATAAAAGTTTGTTTATGGCCAAGTTTTTGTTGAAGTAGCGAGCGGTGCAAAAAAAAATGTCCCGGAAATCCATCGTATTTTTCCCGGCAGTAAAAGTAATGAAACTATTAAATATATATGGTATTATATCACAATCACACATCTTGGGGCGTTTAGCCCCAAATATTAATATTTGGGGCTAAACGCCCCAAGATGAGGAAATGCGGTAGGCATTTGAAAAACTATCGCTGTCGCTCTGCGAGCGCGATTTCGACATTGGTGCGATGAGGATAACAACAGTAAAAAATCACAATTCGGGATTTGGCTCTCGACTATTTCCTCCACAAATATTCGACCAATTTGAAAAGATATATCTGAAGAAGAAGGATATATAATCTAGTCTCCCTATGTTTTTCGTTTTTCATTAGTATTTGTCAAATTTGTATATTAGGCCTCTGTTCACTGTTGACAGGCGATCTAAATAGGCAATTTTGAGCATTTTGTAAAAGTTCTAGGGCTTATACAGATTATGTATCATTAAAAAGGAAAACATAGAGACATAGAAGAGGTTGATATTTATTTAACTGTAATAAATCATAGTTTTAAAGTCATAAACCAGACCACCCGCATTCCCTCTTAAGAAATTATTTTCATAAAACATTCCTTCAAATTGTTTAGGTAGGGTGCACTTTTGTTCAGCATTGTTGGATATACTAGTCTGCTTACTCATAGATATTGTTATAGCTATGAAGTCCCATATTATTTAGGACAGAGGTATCGTATATTTCATGTAAATAATTCACGTGATTTCAGGACTGCCGGAAACCATAAATCTAGAATTACTGTAATCCAGGAGTTTCAGCAACTGGTTCAGCTGATGCTTAAATTCTACAAATCTAATTCGCAGAAGTTGTTCAAAGATAATCGTGGTATGTGATTTAATAAATATGTCATGTTGAAATGTTTATTAACAACGTAAGAGCTTTATGAGTAGCCAATGACAGCATTTACTTAAGCTTCCTCTTCTCTTTGGACACGTTAAAAGGTATGCATGGTTGCAACTTTTCTGGCTCTTTCGCCTCTTATTAAATGATAGTCAAAGAAAAAATATGCAAATAGGCCACCAAAGTGATATGCATATACGTAGAAAGTTACTAACATAGAAAATATATAAAAAAAAAACATTTTTGCAGCTTTGTTACTGGTGTATCAGTAGAAGACCAAAATGTCTTTAACAAAATGTAACGTCACGAATTCAAACACAACCTGTGTACTTAATGTCATTTAATGGCGCTTCTCGTCGAATCTGACGATGCATCCATTACTTAAATTGTTATGTTTAGTAGCTGGACGGTCGCCAATGTTGACATAGCGTTAATCCCGATTGTTTATACTCTGTTAAAATAAATTACACAAGCATGTGTTAGGTAGTAAACATGTACGGCTTTCGCGCCGGTTCATTGTTGCGGATATGTGTCACAATGTTATTGGAACTTAACTGCTTCATTGGTAATGAAGGTGCAATTGTGGAGACCGCAGACCGCATACCGCAGAGGTAAAGTTGCCTAGATGCAATTAAAGGGTGTAAAAAGACTCTTAAAGAAGCCGAAAGGCCGTTGTTCTCCCCGGCATTACGATAATTTTTTTCTCTAGATCATACCTGTGAACCTTCTATTTACGGAGATATTGCGGGTCAAAGTTTCAACTTTTTCACAAGTTTTTTTTTTAAATACATGTTTTGAATGTAAGATTTTTACTTTCTCCAGGATCCCCTTACTATTCAATCCATCCATCTGCACAATGTTTTGAGTGCGTTTCAATTGAGTCCTACTGGAAAACGTGATTTTTCAGCCCAAAAAAAAGTAGTTTCCCAGCACTAATTTTTGCGTAAAGTTACTTAGTTAGATGTACATAATGCTTGGTTGACGGCTTTGTGAAGAGTCTGTTTACACCCTGTATACGTACACCACAGTGACACGACAAGTACTGCCTATTAGTCTAGAAAGTGCAAGCGCGACTGCTAAGCAAGAGGTTCTAAGTGCGATTCCCGGCTCGGGCAAAGTCTATTGTAGTCAGTAGCAGCCACGAAGGCTGGATTTGTGACCGGTTGATGGCAATAGGCTTGCCTTCCTTTACATAGGACTTAAACATAACTGGTGAAATGTTTGTGTAGGTACTATTTAGGTACACACTTCGGGGATTACAGGCATGATGTTATGTTATGTTATAGTGATACGATTAGTTTCTATGTAATCAAATAAAGGGCCAAATATAGTTATAGATTTTTCTTCCAATTTGTTGTGTTAAAATTACAACAGCAAAATAATGTTGTACAGCCAATTAATTTCAAATAAATAGGTGTGGTCTCATCAAACAGTTTCTAGTTCTGAAACGAAGTAACATGATATATACATAATTGATTAGTCATAAATCGTTCGTATAATTTAATTTAATAGTTAAAATATACATCGGTAAGCGGTACGTATGAAGATTGAAGTTTATAGTTGTCCGATCGTAAAAATATGATAAATGGTTAGTGTTACCTCTACATTTAATATATTTGTCAATGATTTTATTTAAACCTTTTCTACATCTAAGGTCATACAGATTCGTTCAATTCAAAAGATCAAATGGTCAGAAAGCAAACAGAAAAATGCCCATTTATCTTAACTATCTGAGGTTCTAAAATTTTATGGTGCCAGCGTCAGCTCGACAAATATCATTATAACAATAATTGAAATATTTAGTGGCGACACGCGACCAATCGGGGTTAAATAGGGACACTGTTCCACTAGATTTATGGCTTTAAAACATGTCACAGACAATAAAAAGTTAAACGACTTTAAAATAAAAAATATACGCTGGCTATGGTTAGGGTGGCGTCGCCTGATCTATGGTTAATTTGTTTCATTTGAAAATGGAATAGATAGGAAACACAAACACCACTCAATTGGAAATGTCCTGTAGTTCTTACGTCAGAGTTAGATCCATCTTAAAGTTATCCTATTACACGGATGATTCAGATTAATAAAGAATATTTTCTGCAACGATGAACTCACTATTGCTCATAGATAAAATTGGCATCATGTCTATTCAGCAGCAAAAACCGTTACATCTTAATTCAAGGTCACTCGAGTGCATTCTTGATTTTATGTTCTGACGCAAGACCGCACTTGTTGCAGATAAATCGTGAAAACATGATTGATTCAAGGAAATTGTAATGATTCATCATCTGTATCATCTGTTTCATTGTGCCTGGATACCATTATAGCTTTAAACAATCATCAATAACTTGAAACAGCTGAAACGATTCAGTCTTCAATGCATTTTTCGTAGCTCATGTCATATGACTGCAACAAAGTGTTCTATGACCCACATTTTAATTTGGTAGGTGGCATATGTAACCGTTTTAATGAGTGCATTGTTAAGTTTCTGACTAAGACTTAGAACTTCAGTTCTTTCCCAAAAATAGTAAATCTAGGTTGCCTCTATTGTGCTTTAGTTAGACGGACTACCATCTGTTAGATTCGATTGTTACCAGAGATCATTTACGTGATAGACACTCACTACCCTTCAAAGGAATGACCTTTATAAAGTTATTGTGTCGAAAAATACGTTGGGTAATAGATTTCACGAAGCGATATAGCAGACATAAACTAACACTACTTTTTCCGCTGCACTTTTGGCGCCGTCCTCTTCGAACCTAACCTGTCCGAGTCGGGGTGCCACAAGTCCCGAGCTCGCTTCGCTCGCTCTTTTAGCACTTTTCATTTCTTTTCCATAAGAAGAGTATGTGTTATGAAACGAAGATTTTTTTTGCGTCAGTGCTCCATTAATGAAAAGAAGGTGTAAACGAACCTCTCAAGAAGGCATCAACCAAGCATTCTGTACATAAAACTAAGTAACTCTACGCAAAAATTATTGCTTTTTATTAGGGTGAAAAATCACGTTTTACGGTTTCTCAATGTAAGAGTGCTGATGGATACATTTAATAGTACAGGGGTCGTGGAGTTCCAACTTTTTTGAATGTTTCAAGTTTACTTTAAATAAGTAAACTTAAAACATTCAGAAAAAGTTGGAACTTTGACCCCCATTATCTCCGTAACTAGAAGGGTAAACTAGAAGGTATGGTCTAATGACAGGGAAAACAGCTTTTCGACTTTATTAAGGGTACTTTTACACCCATTTTTATTTTTAACGAACCTGGAACAATTTGGGTACTACAGTCGTGGTTATCTATTGATATTGTCAATATTATATGTTCCAGACGTCTTAAAGACTGCCTTTCAATACCTTGAAGAAGCCGAATGAATTCTTTACTATTCAATTCCTATTCAAGCTATTCATAAAAGTTTCTAGAAAGTGACCTAGTCGAGAAGGCCCAGCCGCAACAAAGTGTGCAGTGATACGTTAGATTTGATAGATGGCATAGCTGAGCCAGTGACCGTATTGTAGTAACATTTAGTATAAAATGCACGTTGTTCATGGTTACCTTCATGAAGCGCGGGCGCGAAAGCTTGGCGCCTCGCCACCGCGCACCGGGTTCTTAACGATCCCTGCGATACAGGTTTAATATGTACCGCACTCTGTATGCATGGGAAACTTATAAAACTCGACCACTTGGACTACTTATAGGACGGGATATGTTCTACATAAACATACTTACAAACCTACGCAAAAGGCGTTGTTCCAATATCTTTAAATTCAAGTATAACGATGCGTGTTGTATCCTATAACTAGATAAGTCTCAAAAGTAATCTTACCATCTTCAGCGGATAGCCATAAGTTCGAACTAAAAGCAATAACACTATTTTTAGATTTTCTAGTTCTCTCTGGCTCCGTTGCTTACCTGTAATCGTATTGAGATTGTATCTGCTAATAATCTCCTCTTCTAAATACAATCTATGCTAAAGATCAACTGTCATGCAATGTTCCACGGATAAATATAAATGCGAATAAAATTCATGAATGTAAATGTTGCTGTGAATATACTGGTATTATCTTGAAATACAGGAAAACGCACAATCCGACTTATGCAAAGTAAGATTACAGTGTTATGACGAATGCAAATAAGTTGTGATGACGAAGTGAATGCAGGGGTCAGGGCTGCGGGACTGTTCGATAGAAATACCGCGGCCCTGGAACACAAAGGGCAAGGAAGGAACATGGATGGGTTATAGTCAGTACAAGTCTGACACTCCCTTCCGCTCTGCCCAGGGCGGGAGAAGTCATTTGATGATATCCCATCCGAAAAAAAAACGGGCATTGTGTGGTGGGTTTTAAACAAAGCCATCGTATAAAGATATCAACGTGGATTTGGCTAACACTCGTTTAAAATTCAATTCAACTCACTAGTCGAGATCAAAGCGACCGTAACTCTTGCCAGCGCGTACTACTAACAGTAAAGTAATCATTACTAGTAGCACCGATAATAATTACTTTATTTAAATATCTCAGCGACTTTTGGCTCGTCTCCCCGCGGCTTAACCTTCATAGATATTAATTTAATTTATGACGCGAATTGTTATGTTCCATTTATTTTACGCATGTTTTGGTTTACTAAATATTTTGACACGGCGGTTTATTTAAATGTGGACCTTTTAGACCTGGACACAAGTGAGATTATCCCGTTTTAAGTAGAAATAAAGTGTTACATTGAGCACTTTGTTTGCAGAGCTTTAGAATCAAAATAATTATGCTATTCCATCTGATTCATACGACTTGATGTTTTATGACTGAAGGTATAACATATGGTTGACATACATCGGTAATTTTACTAGTCGTAAAATTATAAAGCCGGCTAATTTTAATTATCCAATAAGTTAAATGTTACTTCTGACCAACCATATGTCATCTGAAAATTATGCATAGAATCGTTTGTTACACAGCAAATTAATGTAGTTTTGAATTTCAACATGTGTCATTGAAAATGATAGACATCCATCAAGTGTGTCAGAAAGATCATCTGCGTGTGAATATCAGCGCTATCTAACTTATCTTGAGCACGTCGAACGCAACACAACATGCTGTCTACTTCCGGCCTAGTTTTCGTTCTCTTCGTCTTCGTAAGTATACTGTTTACCTTCATATTTTTTGTTTACTTACCTAGGTCTACAACCATCAGTGATGCAAAATTAATAGATTACCAGTAACCCCGCCTAGAGCTATATATCATGATGGATTACCTTAATAATTAACGTTAACTAACACACTAATATGACAGCCCACTAGTCGCCGCCAAGGAGAGTTTATTATATTTGTGAGTAAACTTTATATAAACGATCACGTTCAATGAGCAAGTCGAGAAGTCAAGATATAATCAGTGCAGTCCAAGAAAGGAGGTTGTGTGTATTAATTGATTTATAAGAACACATTACGGCCAATTAAAGTTTTCTGACCAATTACATGGACAGTTTATGGTCTCGCCGCTTTTATTATGTAAAGTTGTGAACCTACATTATTTCACTTGTCGCGTTCTCTGGCAGCGCGCATTTGTTTTGTTAGAAAAGTCAAGATCGTTTCGCCCACGCTTCATTAGTTAAACTACAGAATCCTCCACCGTTTACACTTCATCCGTGTGTAATTAATCCCACTCTACTATTACTGAACTGTCTTAAATGTTGTTTTTATAACTTTCTGATCAAACAGGCTTGTTTGGTGCGCAGATGTCGGGTGCGCGGGTCAATTGTTTGTCACAGTGAAGCAACTTGTTCAGTAATCACTGGCGCATAAAACACAGTTCAAAGCCGGCGGTTACCGCTCATTGACAGGTGATTCGTTAACTCGCGCTTAATCCTAATTAATAGACTATTAGTGGAAGTTTTCAATTACCACTTGGAATGATTTGTAATAACCATACACTAAGTATTCGCTGATTAATGTCCGTGGCTTTATTGTGATCACATTCATAAGTAGGATTAATGTTTTGAAAGCCTATTAATTATTTATCAATGTTTCTAGAAATTAAAATAACATGGGCTGTCAAAATATTATGGTATGCGTCTGGTTTTTAATTTCAATCTATTTTGTTATTTAAATGTTTCTTCACATTTTTTATGGCCACATTAGTAAGCAATTTAACAACGATCGCTCTCATTTATTTGTTCTTTTACGGTTCTCCGCGTGTTATTAGCAAATTTGCGCCGCTTTGACATAAATTGGTATTTTCAACGTCCACTTAGTTTCGTATAAAGGCATTAACGGCAAATAAAAGCACAAACGAAGCTTTTAAGGACTCGCTTGAGTATGACATTATGGAAAGTAACGTCTTGTTGCCAACTTATCGGAGACACAGAATAAGGAGGGAGTGAATGTCGTTAGTGTTGGACCTTTTATTCAGCATCAACATAAATTTGTTGAGTGCTCAATTACCTAGCATTTGTTCATGTTTGGGTGCAAGCCAACGTATAAATAAGAAGTAAACGTGGGAGGATACAGATACCCTGATATATGAGTATTTGTTGCTCATTGAATTTATTTAGAATGCTTTAAAAGACACGTAAATTATTATGTTGTTTGTGACTTCCTTAAGACCATGATGTATCCAAATTCATTTACTGGTTAGTTTTATTAACCGACAAATTTAAAAAAGTAAACGTGGGAGGTTCTATGTTCGGCTGTATTTTTTTATGTATTAAATATATTTTTCACTTATATGTTGAAGTCATTTTATACTTTTGCCTAAAAGTTATTTTTTTGTAAATACAGTTTACAATATTTGCAGAATTACTCATTTTTTCGTATCGAAAGTACATACCTAATTAAGCTCTATAAACGTGTGTATATCCACAAAATGCCACAAATAGAAGACATTGATTCTTATATGATTCTTATACGCGATAAAATGTTAATAAAGACAGTTTACCCGTAAGTGGTTTGGCGTTAACAGAACTGTAATAGGACTTGGTGCTAAAAACGGGCATTTTGCGTGAGTTTCTCAGTTGAGTATGTGGTCCAATAATAGCCACAATGTGACGATGTGTTGTCAAACAAGTAGATAGCACTACTTGAAGTGAGGTATTTACTACAGTCTGTTGTTTTATATCTCTTTCGTATTTAAATGGGTAATGTTCTACTAGAGTAAAATAAGGAAAAAGTAAAATAAGGAAAAAATAAAATGCGCGGTGCATTTGTAAAGCTTGTTTTATGAAAATATTCTGAGCGTTTCTTGACGGAGCGAACTATGCAAATGAAGTTTTATTAACTGGTTTTTTTCGTACCGGAAAGTGTAATGTTCTTGCTTCTGAAATTATTTTTGAAGCAAGAATTATTTGTTCATCATTCTCCTGACCTAATAGCTAGATAGGGGTCTACCCTTTATTGCAGAACTTTTTTTGTCATATTTTTATTTTGCATAGTAACGGATAGCATAAACTTCATTTTGCAGAAAATCGTCTGGCAGGCACTCATTTATCATCCAGTCGAAACTCATAATTCTGTATGTCAGAATCATCTTTAGGCATAAATTTCATATGCATAAGAATTAAAAAGTAAACCATCATATCGCTGAAAGTTCACAGTCAGAATCATCTGTTGCCATTATCGATAGGTAGCCATTAAAAAGCAGAACTATCATTTCTCAGAAAGTTCACAGTCAGTATCGTCTTTTGGCATACAATATCGATAGGCAGAACTATCATACCTCAGAGCAAAATTGTAAATTTTAATTTTGATATAAATTTAATTTGATTTTCATTTATTCTGATTTTAATTTAATTTGATTTTCATTTTTTTATTTTATCTTTCTGCATGTATTATTTATTATCATTCATTAAAGCAGTTGTTAGTGAACATATTATTATGCGGTTTTTTCCCTGGAAGAAGCATGCAAACATGCACAAGCATACACCATGTGTGCACCAAGCATGCAGCATGCAAGCAAGCATGGTTTCTGTCACGGCTCCGGCGTTGCGGGGCTCTGGTGGTCCTACGCGATTTACCGCCTCGCCCCTCCGCGCCTACGCGGGTTTCTTTTTAAATTGAAATTGTAAATAATGTATGTGAAATAAATGAATTTTATTTTTTATTTATTTATTTTATTTATTAACTTTTAAACACCATATTTTAATTGAGGGTTAAAAATGCGTATTTATAAAAATTACAATATGCCCAGTAAAATTATTTCAAATGAAATTCTGCCATCTTCATAGTATGACAAGTGAAATTATACTAAATAATCTTCGTGCTAAATAAACTTTATGCTAAACGAAATTATGCGAAATGTTAATTTTGCCATCTTAAAAGTATGCCATTGTAAATTCGGAAATATAAACATTCGGCCAAAATATAATTATATTAAATAATTATTATGCCTTAAAAATATTCGTTTAAAGAAGATTATGCCAAGCGTGTTATGCCAAATAAAATTCGGATCAAGATTCTGCTAGATCGAGGGAACCCGCTAGATAGATAGAGGAGTTCGTGGCAGAATAATAACAACCGTTCGGATCGATCGTTAGGTTAAGCCGCGGTTGCCCTGGATGGGTGACCACCCATTACATACCGAGTTTCCTCCGTGCCTCGGAAAGCATGTTGAACCGTTGGTCATGGCTATCACTTATCGATCATTGACAGTCGTCACAGGTAGTCTGTGACTCGAAAATTGACAACCAGTTTTACCAAGGGGGAGTTGTGGAGGTTAGATAGACAGCCGCTCCATGTAAAATATTGGTATTCAGCTGCATCCGGTAAGACTATAAGAAGCCGACTCCAACATATTTGGTAAAAGGCCTAATAACACCCACACACCAATCAGTTTAAACATATTGGTATCCACAACATTTCAATTGACCAATACAAAAATGTTTCCACCTTGATAAGATATTAGTCCAATATTTTCATCCAACTCAGACTTTCCAATCGCCTCGTTAGAATTTCTAATCAGCATCGTAAATCGTACTTTGTTAGTGTACAATGTGTGTACAGTCGACAAAGCAGATGAGTATCCAGGCTAGCAGCTGTAACTCCTTTTTAGGCCATCATGTGCTTGAGTTCCGTAGTCAAATTGACATCGTTAGCGTAACATCCGGCTTTGAATCAATAAACAAGAGAACAACAAAAAGACAGATGACAGCCGAACTCACGCTGCTACTGTAATAAGCTGATATTATGATGTAACAGCTGATCAATTTGACAGGCACTAGAGTGTGTGGTTGTGGTGGCAAAAGATTTCATAAAGCCGGGAGCAAGAGGCCGTAGTGTTTTTTGAAAAAAACAGTACACTCGCAAAGTCGCAAGAACAATGGACCTACTGAAATTAGCTTCGGTTCACAACATTGACCGCGTTTTTTTAACCGACTTCTAAAAAAAGAGGAAGGAAGTCGGTGGCAGTAAAGTCAATGGAACAAATAAAGTCACCGGCTTCCCAAAGTAAATAATTTTTTATTTTTTTAGTGTTTTTTTTTGGAATTTCTTTTTCTTTTGTTTTACCTAATTGACTCAATAGTCAATTAGGTAAAACAAAAGAAAAAGGAATTCCAAAAAAAAAAAAAAAGCAAAGCTAATTAAATGCCGTGTGTCAACAGATATCAATATATCTGGTGACACACGGCATTTAATTAGCTTTGTAATAGTGAAAGAATCGTTTGCAATCGGATCATTACTTATAAATATTACCTTTATCAATCTTATCAAAATATTATGTATTTATTTAAAGCTTTACTTGTAGTATTCGTTTGTGAAGATGTTATATTATTTTTCACCTGTAAGCCAAACACCTTTGTTGACTGTACAAGAAAAAATTGAGTGTTGTGGACATCGACGAACAATGACTCGTAGAGCGAACTATTACGATCATGAACCATTGTGTTACGATTGTCCTCACTGAACATCTCGGTCTTAAAGTATAAGTAAATTACTTGTCTTACTATCGAGATTAGATCGTCGACTACTTAAATAGGTAGTGTTTTGTGGTTTAGCTTTACGACTAAGCTGGCCCGTAGACAGATAAGTGGTCAGAACATACGTCTCACGACAGTTTTCTGATCAACAGTAATTATTCTTCTGGTTGTACGGTAGGGCTCGATCGCATTTAAAACATGGTGGTATTTAAAGTAAAGTTAAAAAAAAAAAAAAAACGTTTTAAACTTTCTTTTTTTATGTGCAATATTGGAACTTTAAGCTTCAGTATCTGCGTAACTAGAAGGTTCCCAACTATGGTCCAGAACAAAAACAATATTGTAATGACCGGAAGAATACGTGCCTTTCGGCTTCGTTAAGAGATTTTATACATTCTTCATGTCTTGAAAAAAACCTACTCGTATTTTGAAATGAGACAACATATAATGGCCACAATTTATTAATAAAAAATATATATTTTTTATTTCAGACTATAAAGGTTAGATTCCGAATTCGGCAACAAGCAGCAGTGCTGTAGCCGCTGTGCTGCCACTAAGGTATTTTGCTTACATTGCTGCCGCGACATTGCTCCCTAGCTCAGAATGTAATCTCATATAAGCTTATAGAAATTGTATGGGGACCAGTAGTGTCGCGGCAGCACTGCTGCGGCAGCACTCCTGCGGCAGCACTGCTGCGTGCAGCGTGGTTCGGAATCATACCTTTAGTTCATTTGGTTAGTACAACACACAACTTAGAAACTAGTGTTAGTACTCGTAATTGCATCTACCACAAAAACAAGACAACTATTTATCATACATATAACACTTAGTCCTGTGCACTCTGCCCTTGATCGAAAAGGCTCTGACCTTAAGCAGAGAGTTCGATAATCTTAACTTGCTACCCTGAATATTAATCCTGTTGATGATTGACAGCAATGTCATTGGTATAAGTGTGGATTCCTCAGCGATTACCCAACTCATTACCTTACACTGTGAATATGTATAACGTGTCGGCCATACCATACTCTCTTTTGTAAGCGGCTGATATCGGGAACTGCGAACGCATTTGCGCTTCTGCTATTAAAATGATCATCATCAAGTTCTTATCCTTATCCATTGATAAGTCGTCTTACAGCTCAAAATTCGAACTTAAGTTAATGTTAATTTTAACCCCTCCTGCTAGGCAAATGAGCTAATTCCAGTTGTAAACATTCCTTTGTTCCTATTACCCTATTACTGGTCGTACTCAGTCCTGCTTGATATGAAGGGAAGTGGATTTTTTTTTGTTCGTCCTCCGCTGTTTTTTTTTTTCTGATTAATTTCGTTGACCTAACCCCTTGGCCGTTGGATCCAAGGCAGTTGAATAGTTTCTCTAAGACTCAACGATCTTCAATGTTTCGGTGCTATACTGGTAGTCACCACTGTTAACTCTGCCTTTCAGAAGTTGCAGTGGTTGAAAATAGTGTAGCGGGCTGTCATAAACATCTTCCGAAAAATTCTCACAAACTTGTCCATCCAGAATGTTTAGTTTTGCTCATGTCCCCAGGCGGTGGGACGCGAAGGCGTGCTGTCGTCGGCCGCATCGCGTGAGTTGCGCTGCGGGCGGCGTCTGGTGTCGGGGCTGTTTTCTCGGCCGCGCCTGCCATTGGGTTACTCTTACGTCACCACCGTACCGCGCGGCGCCTGCCGACTGAATGTCTCCGAGATCATGCCCAGCGAGAACTATATAGGTTTGTGCAGATAGCATGCAAAGATAATGAATATGATAAGTAAGAAATGGGCTCCTTTTACACGGTGATCAGTATGTTAAGATAGCTGAATACTAAGGATCCATAATCCCAAAATTATACACAAAAATATCGTACTGATCGTCACGTGTGAACGGGGGGACATAGGGGACAACGCTATGGTCAAGAGAAAATACCAAGAAGATGAAGAAGCAAAAAGCGTGGCGAAGAAGAAAATGTTAATGATATAAGTATTTCAAGACACGTGCCTTACCCCAGGATATGTCGGCTCTGCGTTTGAGCGAAACAGGTATAACTGTTAGCGATAATGATCACACGCCGCTTATATAGGAAACATTTGTTAGTTTAAAATCACTCAGACCAGTCAGACTCAATCACTAATCACAAACTTGTTGAAAAAAAATACTACAAATGATGAATGGAGGTTACCTATTTCCTAGATATTTTATTTACCATTCCACAAAGCGAATAGTCCTTTGATAGAGGCTAATGAGCCGTGAGGTTGGTCACTTATCAATCAGCATTGTAGACGGAGTGGTCTGCAAATCATTTGAGATCATCTGCTGTGGGTACCATAGTACCAACGCTCATTTTGTTTGATGCCAATATGAATAGAACTTTGCCCAGGCTTTTAATTTGAGACAAAATCAATTTAGGACTTCGCTGACAGTTAGTTTATAATACGCCAATACGAGTAATGAATGTATGTGGTACTGAGTTTATTGTTAAACATCTGCGAGGAGATGTAAATAGTGTAACTTATAAATTGATTGTCGATCAAATCAAAGTTAGTGCTGCAAATATACTTAGTGTTTGACTTTGACATGTCGGGTGCACTTACAGCTCTGAAGATAACCAACGGGTCGTACATAATGAACGGCGAGTTTGCGGTGTCAGCGGAGGGCACGTACGAGGCGGCGGGCGCACGCTTCGTGTACTCGCGCCAGGGCTCTCTCGACAACGTCGTCGCGCACGGCCCCATACACAACCCCATCGACATCATGGTAAATAGACGGAGCGACAAACACATGCTCCTGAAAATATGTAAACTATTACCACGAACTCAGCACATTCTTCTGACGAACGGTCATAATGTATGGCACAGCTAATATTTTTCGGTAACCCAAGAATAATTTAAACACCCATCAGGGTCTAGAATCATGTGCTGAATTCTCGGTAACAGTTTGCGCACACCTTCATTAAAATAAACAGCTTTAATCGTAGCAATACCAATTTATTACTACTATAAATTGCTCAATAATCTATTACAGGCAAATAGAAAAGAAATAAATGTGTCTTTTGTTTCCAGATACTTTATACGCAACCGAATCCAAGTATAAAATATGAGTATTTTACGGAATCACTACCTGGTGAAGTGGAAAGTGAAGCTGTAACGAAAATAGACTTTGTTGAAGTAACTCCTAAAACTACGTCGAAGCATTTTCGGAGACATCATAGTTTTGAAGTTTTCTCGAGGCCCACTATTCCTGCACCTAAGGAGCCAGATATGACCATCAGTATTGAAGATGACGTAGACACAGATGTTGTGGTCTTAAATAGGAAGTTTTTGTGGAAGATAATGTCTTATTCTCACTGCACTAGAACCTGTGGCGGAGGTATACAAGTAAGTCTTAATTTACGGTTGGTTTACTGGTCCTACCTGGTCATTTTTAGCGGAATATTGGCCTGGTTATACTTCGCCAGGGATACTGGCCATAAAATACACTAGACACAGTAACTTTGGCCTAAATGCTGCCAATCGCACAATGAGGCATCTAGTCTGTCTGCCCGATAAATACCTAATTGAATTCAATCTGTAGCAATGCTTTATGACTGGAACGGTTAGATAGCGGAACTTTTTGGGGCAATTGGTAATGTGATGTTGATTTTTCCACGAATCTACGTACTTTCCTTGAGTTTTTTCAAAGACTTCTGAGTATTACAAAAGGATATGAAATTGATTAAAGCTTACGAGACTTTTCAATAGTTATTTAAATGACAACAAGGTGAATCATCATCAATGATTCATCTAAGACGAAATTTAAAACCAACCAAAAAATATTCACACGTAGAAGATGTCTTTCATCTCAACAAAATACACATTTAATCATATACGGATTAGGGGTTTAAAATTAGTTTATGGCATTTCAGGCATCCGAATCTTTGGAGATATTTAGAACTATAAGCACAATTTTTTTCAGCTTGGCAAGTACCGTTGCGTGGAAGCAAACGCCAGTAACCGCGAGGTGTCCGCAATGCACTGTTCTGGGACCGCTCCTGTTCCGCGTCGCCGCCGCTGTGCTGGTATACCTTGTCCACCTCGCTGGAGAGCTGCTGCCTGGTCCAGTTGTCCTAGGTGTGGACCTGCTACTAGGACCAGGATTGTTGGCTGCGTGCAGGACCATTCTAGAGGGATCACTAAGGTAAGAGAAAATTATTCAAAGAAACTATAAATGAGATTTGATTAAATGGGAAGGAACCTAGAAAAAAATGGTTACAGTACAAAATCCCTTGTGATTGGGATAGAACCACGACGGGCTTTTGAAATTGTATGTATAAGTAAAACAATGGGAAACCGTTCACATTATGGCCACAGACTAAAAATTAATGGTAAAACCTTGTCTCATAACTTGTATAATAATATTGTGACCAACCTTATTAAGAATACATTAAAGATTAAACAATCCTTTCTATTTAGATCAGCGACCAAAAATGCCCTCCATCGAAGCCTCCAACTTCAGAAAAATGCAACATTCCTGACTGTGACAAACCGACCGGGGGCGAAGTCAGACAGATCTCGTCCAAACGTGTGACAAGACCACACACTGATACCTTCAGAGAGGGACCTGTGTACACTGTGACGGTTAATAACACAGAACAGGACGTTGGACCTGAATATTCGTTTAGTGCTGCTGCTGGATGGCTGTATACTGACTGGTCTGAGGTAAGTTCTAGGTATCACTAAGTCTTATAAGTTCTAGGTTTTCTAGAAAAGTGTTTCATCGTCGCTTCCCATTGACGGCGCAGTAGCTTAGCGATTGGCTGCTGTACTGCGTGTCGCAGGTTCGATCCCCGCACGGAACAAATATTTGGATGGCCAACCACTGAGTTTAAATGTTTGTAAACGCACCCACGATACCGGAGTAATTCCTAGTGTGGGGAAATTTTTTTAAACCTTTGCCCCACAATAGGAATTTCTCCTCCTTGCCCCACATTAGGCGAGTTGCGGCCAAACCCAAGAGTTCATCGCGTTAAAGAAGTTCTATGGGATCTAGGTGTTAGTGGAGTAGTATGTAGGATTCTTCAAACGCTGTCTCGCTGTCACTAGCACTTTACTCTCTTCAAGAATGTCGTCTCGACTCACGGTCAACTAAGTACTAGCTAGTTCACTCACTCGCTTACCAGTATAATATGCCAGTGGGTACAGTTTTCGGTCAAACGTTTGTCTCTCAGACCCTTCTAATTGGTACCTGAAGGAAGGTATCGTACTAAAAGATACTAATCTATCTTCTCCCATGTAGGAAATTTCGAAACCCGTGACGATTCCTGTACAGTTAGCGTTTATTTGCTGCATTCGATGTTTGTGTGGCACTATGATGAATTTATCTATGAAAATATATAAAAGATTTAATGTCTCTCACATAAAAGGTTTCAACATAAAACACCAGAGCGTACTTAAAACTACGTAACCGCCTGAAGCTATACAAAAGACTACTAAAAGTTTAAGTTTGAAATCTTTTAACACTTTTTATTCAACATTTTAAACATGCTAACTAGTTTCATTGTTATGTTCTAAAGTTAAATAACTTAGTTTAATACTGTAAAGTTGTCGCGAAATACATTAATAAAAGAATCTTCATTTTTGGGATGAGTAAGAAGAAAAAGTTCGCGTCTTGATGCTGTTGGATTTTTACATGTATTTTTTACTTATTTCTTACAATAAAAACCGGCCAGACACATTTTGAAAGATAATAAAAAAGAAACCTGCCAAGTGCGAGTCGGAATCGCGCACCGAGGGCTCCGTATAAACTTGTAGGTATTTTGTTATTAAACTACATATTTGCGGTTTTCAGATTTTTTCCTTTACACGTGCTGTAAGACATTGCTTCTTGTCAAATTTCGTGATTCTAGGTCAACGGGAACTATCATATAAGTTTTCGACTCAAAACCTATAGGGTAGTTCCGGTTGAATTTTAGTACTTACAACTTTTCACAAAAATCTAAATTTACCCATATCTTTTTATCGTGTTGACCCAGGACCTTGATTTTTATACACCTAATAGGGACTATAGACCTCAGTATCTTTCAACTTGCTAGGTCCATCCGTTCCTGAGAAAATCGGTGGTGACACTTGAACAGACAGATAGACGGACGGACAGACTCCGGACGGACTTCCCAGGTCGTGAAAACTCAATAACACTTTTCCCGACCTGGGAATCCAACCCAGGACCAGGATCATGCTCAGCAGCCGCGCTTTCGACCACTCGACCAACGAGTCAGCCGATTACGTTGCGAATGTTTTTACAAAAACCAAAGAAGGTAGCATGCAATATTAAAAGGATGGACAACAGCTGTATCAAAGCTGTACTTCGAAATTCCCCAAAATAAACCTCCGCCGTAAATGTAGGATGGCCTCCCAAATGGTCACAGTCATTACCTAAGTGCATCTTGATTTATTTGCTGTTCTATTTTTAGGTTTCTAAGTGCTTTTCTTGCTAAGCAGAAATAACACGATATTGCAACAATGCATTGAGGAATCGATCGCATGTATGGAGGTGGTTCATAATTTATTGCCCAGATAAGAGCATTTCAAATTTGCTTATTCAAATTATACTATTGATTTTACTCGTAAATCATTATTATTTGTGAAATATTGGTTGTTAACGTTATACTGACAAATGCATTTTAATTTTATATCTCAATCCCGAAAGAAATGCTCCACAAAATTTGTTCAAGTGTAAATTCTCAATGAATCACTGAAGTACAGCAATTTGTCGGTATTCATTCAAAAAATGAATTTAGTTACGTCATTATCTGTTGTTTCTAAAAATCTAAAAATGTAACACTTAATGTGTTACATTTTTAGATTTAGTTTCAATGAAGAACCCATTATTTTCGAACAACACTACAACACACTACTTTAATGGACGCTAAAATAGTTAAACTTTGAAAGAAAATAAACAAGCTTTGTGCGGGACTCATTCACAAAGCGATTGCTACCAGACTGCCATTGTGATCAGAATTTATTTACGTTCTTAGCTTTAAAGTGAAACTGATGGATTTAATTGATGCGGTAACTATTCTGCATAACCATTAAACGAGTAAGGAGTATACAAATGTACAGACGCCAGTACATCAAGCTACTACAATCTATCAAATTTCGTTAATAGATTTTTAATTTTATCGCTAAAGCATTAGGTTCAAGGTTGATTGGGAATATTGACAGTTTGAGGTAGCTTGCTGTGCTGGCGTCTGTACCTAGATGAACATAATAGTAGGTAATTGTACAATGTTAAAACGGAATTAATATTTTTGTTTCTTTAATCGTTCCAACTGATTGTAAGCTTACACGTGTTTTTGTCAAATAAACGTATCTTATGTTATGTTATCTTGTCTTTGTTAAATTAGCAGTTGATGCCAAAGTTTACGCTAAAATCCATAAAACTCTCCGTGGACAAAGTAATTAAGAAAAATAACTGACAAAACATTAACATCCGTATTTATACACAAGTAAAAGTGATTACTTGGTTTTTTTTTTGTAATTGCCTGAAGTAAGAACTGTCCAAAGTAATAATTCTTAGCTTTGCTTTATTTGACGGTTCTTACTTCGTTTATCACGTTAACTGACAAGGTATATTTTCTGTACCATCCAAATTGCATTTCTTACGTACTGATTCTTGGTTTATATTGAATAGTTATGTATAAAAAGTGGTCCCTTTTCTTTATTTGGATAAAAAAACGGTAAAAAAACTACGTGCCAGGTGGCGCACTGCGGTCAGGTGAATTTGATGCTTCGGTGTCAGTCACCGGTGCCCGACATGGCCTGAACAGATAGTGAGTCTGTCAGGCACCGGTGCCTGACATGGCAGTTAACGTGTTAAATTCTTGTCTATTGCATAAAAAAATGCATAAGTTATTACTTTAACTTGACTATACGAGTAGATATGGGTGTTAGAATTCGAATTTTGTTTAGAGCCCTAAATTAAGGATGATGAAAGACTGAAGACTAGAGAAGAGAAGATTAAAGACAAAAGAGAAGAGGCTTTTACTTCGCAGTTAATAGAGTACTACTGCTATTGATTATGAGGTCCTAATACTAGAACTGTTCCAGTGCGTAGGTTGGTGCGTCGGCGGCGGGGTACAAACCCGGGTTGTCCGCTGTGCCGACCCATCGGGATGTTCTCCCCAGAAAGCACCAGAGACCTCCCGCACTTGTACCCCGAGGACTGACTGCGAACCGCTTAATGGAGAGTGGTTTACTGGTAAATATGTTTATACTTCTTTAACACATGTAAACCTTTTGGACCCGTTTTACCAGATTGTTAGCTCAAACCTGGCTAGTATGTAGCTACTCGTATCTGATTTTCAATATGTTTTAGCTTAGTTTGATGCAACCAATATATTTATCACAAAAGAGTCGGAGGAACCTGAGATTCTTATGAGATTACGAAATCGTTACTGGTGGAAGGAATAGTGGGAGGCCTGTAAACGCAGCAGTCGGATAATTCGGTCTAGTAGCAATTAAATGTTAAAAACGCCGATTGAAAAAAGGGTTCGAAACATCGTCTCACGTTATATGAGCGAATACTAAGCTGAAAAACGTCCAGATTGATGCTTATTAGATTTAAGTATTAAGGCTTTAATTTCTATAAATTGCTAGAAGCCTCGTATCAGATCGCTTAGTATGGGTAAACAACTGAACTTCGCTACGCAGCTTATTGCAAAGCAGATTAATTGATGCCCATAAGTAAGTACAGATAAATATTACTGAGGTAAATGTCAACCGCTGTGATGATTTGTAGGTACATCTGCTTGATTTGCAGGATCTTATATAAATTCAGTTGGGTGCATTATGTGAATCAAAAACTTCTGTATCTTTTGGTTGTAGTCTGATTCGTGATGCTTGCATATCTGTAATTAGAACTTGGGCCATCTATCAGCCTGACGAATCAAAATAATATTTAACTTAAAAATGAACTTGGTATTTTATAAAGCAACTCATGCCAACACGATGGAAGACAAAGATCCACAGGTTAAAAAAAAAACACGGGTTTGTACACAAATTATAGTTTGAGCTCAACTCAATATTCTGAAATCTGCATTTTAGTTGACCAAACATGTCTTACCATCCTCCTAGGTGACTGGTCCCCCTGCTCTTCCTCCTGTCGAGGCAAGCAAGTCCGCGGCGTCCTCTGCATCGGCGGCACTGGACGACATCTGAAAGACACGGCCTGCCGCGAGCCAAGACCAGCTAGTGAACGAGACTGCTCGGCTGATTGTAGACCTACCTGGTCCTACGGGGATTGGGGGCAGGTTAGTTGACCATATCAGTTTTTCACACCACGATACCTTATGAGGGAAAAAATAATTACAATTACTAGATTAGATTCTTTTGGGTATTGAGATATTGATAACTGTACGTAAGATAAACACAAGTTTCGATAAGGTGGAATAGGCAGAGGAGACGCTAAAAGTGTTTCATGATCCCTCCGAAGTCCAAACAGATATTTACAATTACTTCGAAATATCAAATTCAAAATAAATCAGTCCCCTAAAGATAAAGATAGACCAACCTTGCAGAGTACCCTGAACAATATTAAATAAACGTGTAAAAGGACACGCTTTGATTAATTAAACGAAGGGAGCGATTGTGATTGATATTCTAATTAGCAACGTCCAAGTGTCCAACGGCTAGTTAACGATATAGCTTTTGACACTTCAACGTAGCTCTCAATTACTTTATTACAACGACCTTTTCAATTCGAACGGGATCATGTTTAGCGTAGTGTTCAGGTTTCGGATTAAACTATCAATTGTGAAGTAGTTCTAAATGGAGATGATAGTTTTGAAATACTCTTTTTTGATGAGACGAAATTATCTGACTTCTAGTTTAAGGAATGACAGCTGTCATTTCATTGACATTTAGCTTTATTTTGACCGGCTCTAGGTTGAGTTTCTTCTAAATTATACGGCTTTGTATTGAATATATGTAGTTTTAACTCGCTGTATATTATTTAAAAGCCTAGCCTATTCCTTCTTGTGTTTTTCCCACTTAATATTTTTTTTAGGAAAACTTTAGGTTTTTTGAATAATATTAGGTAGTCTAAGTTTTTATCTGTGTTTTCGGCAAACCTCCTTTTCAGAATGTGAACACTCCTGCAAACTCACGCTGACCGATACTTCAGCTCATTATCTGTTAGAGCCTGGTGTCCTCAGCAGGTCCGTATCCAATTTATCCGCGACTTAGGCCAATTCATCTACCATTACAATATTCTGCCACCTAGTGCTCCGGCAACTGCTCGGCCGACAGCACAGGCATACAGCACCGCTCCGTGGTGTGCTCCCGCAGCGACACCGGCAGCGTCATGAGTGACATCGAGTGCGGCGTGCCTCTTCGTGCCAGTCGGGCGTGTGATCTCAAATGCGCGGGCGCACCGACCACGACGCGTGTTGTTGTAGAAACCGCCACCCCTTCTCAACCGCCGGTGATTGTTGGTGAGTAACTTATCTTCTTTGGTGTTTATTTATCTAAATCGTGAATATAATTCCTTGATTATAACTCTATTCAGTTTCACATCATTTAAGGATTACATTGTCTTTGTTATTTGGTTAGCGCGTCAGCGCAAGATCTTTTCTTCTTTCTTACTTCCCTGTCAACCGTCTCACTTGCATGATAGTGCTTCGTCTGCTTTCATATTACTTTCCTAACACAGTCCATCCATCTTTTCATTGGGCTTCCTCTGCCTCTCCATTATTTGATTCATTGACGTTTTTTTTTTTCAATTTCAAATCGTTTGTTGCTATATCCATAATGTACACATACAGGTGGTAAGTAAAAAAAATATGAACAATTATTACGTTATCATCATTGTGAAATATTTCATAACTATCCATTACTTTCACTTCCGTACGAGTGCCTACCTATCTCCAGATAAGACAAATTATCAGGTTGCATTATAAAACTGATCATACCTACATAGTTTTCGATTTGTATGGGGTAAATTAGAACTGATCGATAAGCCGGTTATCATATGACACCGCTTGTCTGCGCGGTAGTGAAGCGGATCTGACGTCACATTGTAATGAGTGAAATCCGTTGAAACACATTGATACTTTACACACGATACCGCCTGACCGCGCGGACAAGGGGCGCTTACGTTTCTCCGTGTGGCGCGCTGATGAGGGATGTTGTCTATAGCTTGTTTTTAATAGCAAGATCAACCATTTACCCTTGTTTTGTTTCACAGAGACTCAAAAATCAGGCGCCGAATTTCCTCAGAGGGACACCACTCCACAGAGAACCGTAACAACTAGGGATCGTGCATCAAGAGGTATGCGAGCCAATCAATCAATCAACACAGCCTGTTCCAGTTTACTGGTGGACATAGGTGTCTCCCAAGATGCGCCAAAACACCCTGATATCTAGTCTGCTTAAGCCACTTTTTAGGGTTGTTCGACAATCTAGCTGAAGGATGTCCCAAACTAAGCTTGTCGATACTCGATTTACATTCTTGGACTTGTTAGCTTTACCAGACGCTGGCCTTTTATGCATGATGGTGTATGAAAGTATTCGTCTCTTTTGAAACTTCGTTGACTTATAATTTGTCATATCGGTCAACAAATCATAACATGGTACACAAGATAATATATTATGCTAACAGATAATTAATCAGAAAACTAATGTGAATCATACTAGAAGTTATTTACCCGAGAAATAGGCTCATTTTTTTACGTTCCCTAACTGAGTGATTACGAACGCTGTGTGTAAAGATGTCGAACAAATAACTCTATCGATTAGATAAACACCGATAACGAACACCTCAGAGACCAGAGGGCCTAGAAAAAGTGATAATATATCAAGAAAAACGATAATGGGAGAGCTAAAAATGTTCCAATACGTTTTTATAATTATATAAGTTATTACTTTTTTTGTAACTTGCCTTGTTAGTAAGAATGTATTGGTCAAATCTTGCAACTGAATTACAAACCACACCCGATCGAGCTGAAATTTCGCACAAACCTTTAGTTCTATGTAGTTACAATACATTTTTATGACTGACACGACTAGATCCTGCAGGATCACCCCCCACGAGAGAACTCCTCCACCGTTAATGGCACGGACACGAAACTTTGTATCCGCGGTCAATGGTTATAGATAAATCTATTTTTCTTCTTTTCATTTTAACAAAAGCATTTTTTAAGTTCAATTCATTTGCTTTTGTTTGTACAATGACATTTTTAAGGAAAAAGGCGATTGTCATTTGTCTAGACCCTCAAACGTATAGTGTTGCACGGTTTAACGCCGCCATATTCGAATTCCAATATTCTAAACACAAATTACAATACAAACTGCGCCCCCTGATGTTGTTCAAGCACCGCGTTGCACTAGATTCGTATGTGCGTTGAAACTAATACCTTTCTTTTTTTCCAGGACATTGTACAGATAAGCTGAACAACTGCATCTTAGCCGTGCAAGCTCGTTTGTGCCACTATAAGTACTACACGAACAACTGCTGCTACTCCTGCAGTGGACGGTGAACACACTGCCTTACTATACCTGGCTGTTAAATGGCACTAAAGCCTGTTTACAAAAGCACACTGTTTAATTTACAACGCTCAGCGCAGCGCTTAGAGTTGAAATTCCAACAGTGCCAAAATTATATAGTCCTTAATTTGGGTGTAACAGTATTTTAAAAATGAGCAATAGATTTTTGGGAAATTTTGCCTTTGAAACAGCTTTTGTGACATTTTACTTCTAAAACTCGATGAAACACAGTGCCATATTAACACTCGGGTCTTCTTCTGCCTAATCTAGGCCAAACGCACACTATGGCTTATATTCTTGTTGCCCTATCCTCGATATAAAATTATAGTGTAAAACACAGGTAATACAAGATTTTCTTCAATTTCCCAGTTTATGGCCTAAAATACAGACAGGTTGGTTCTGTGTTCCGTTTTCAAAATTTCAGCAACAGTAACAGCTTTAGGACCTAAACTTGGATCCTGTGATTTTTATGTAGAAATAAACCTCTTTAGTTGTAGTAATCATTATAATGTTATAGATACTCTAACTGTCCTTGAAACCTTGAATGGATTAAGTCTCTTATCAGCGGATTTAAGTTTGAGGCCTGAAGGTGAACACTGCAGCATAATCACTCGATAATATTCCTGTTGCTAGGAGACAGGCACAGGTGCGGTCCTAGAGGTCACAGGGGTGACCCCCCAAAATCTAAAAATCATACACGCTAAAGTGACACTCCTTCTCCGTTCCAACCAAATTCCTATCTACGGCCCTGTGTGAGGGAGAGGAATCCTGTCTGTGAAAGAGTGATCCGTAATCTAATACGAGGGTCCAGTACTTGGGGAAAATGTGTGTTAAACTGCATTTCCACATAAAATAGCGAGAATCCGTGACGAGGGATGTGCGTGAAACTAACCAATAGCGAAGCTTCTTTTTCACATTTAGAGCTAAGATAGCTATGTGATTGGTTAGTTTTATGCACATCTCTCGCTGCACGTTCTCTAGTTGAAACACAGCCTTAGTCTTAATAATTCGTTGATTGTGGCACCAGTTACTGTAGTGTGCGTTTATCCTTAAATTAACATTAAATACTGCCGACTTAACTAAACCAATATTTAATCTTGTTTGTTCTAATAGTCTTCATTAAAGTAAGGGAATAGTTTTTTTTTATGATTTTAAATGTTGCTCTCTGGCATCATTCGATTATCTCAATTAAAATATTATGTCTTTTAAAGATGACTTAGGATCATAGTTCAAGTTTTTCAACGTTCCCTAAATATTGATTAATTAAATTGCAAGTACCTAGTATTATAATTAACACATTTATTTTGCTTTTTTGGTGTGATATTTAAACTTAAGTATATTTTTGTATGAATTAATTTATACTATAGTACAAGTGAAATCATGACTCAACTTAGTACTTAGGATATTACCAACGCTTCTAAGATAATATCTTTGTATTGTATTGTAGTGTGTATGTATTTCAGCTTAAGTTATGTAATTAGAGATAAGTAAGTGTACATAGATAGTTCTAAAAGCAAGTGATGATTAGATAAAAGTGAAACAAATTTTGAGTTTTATTTCCTTCACAATTTATGATAATTGGTCGAGTAAAATTGTTGGATAATATACAGAAGGTTGCGGGCATGTCCTGATTAAGACTAGCGCAGACCTAGTGACCCATTAGGGAAGAATGGCATAAACGCAAAGAGGCCTATACTCAGAAGAGGGCTACAAGGTTGCAAATGATAATGATGATATAGTACACATTGATACAAGTGGGGAAACTTTGTTATTGCAGCCGTTGCGGAATTCACACCCGAGCCACAGGTGAGGGTGTTATGAAGCCGTGAACTGCAGTAACAAATATCCACGTGTATCAAACGACGTGTTGCAATACACTTTCGATGAAATAAATTATTAGAACGAAAAGCATTTTTGTCATGAATTATTAGGAAACTATAATTTAATTTAGTTTTCTTCCGCGCCGCCAGCCACGAGTGTGAAATACACACTGAACCTAATAGTAGTGCGATAAGAGCCAGTTTTCGAAGAAGTGTATTCAAAAAGTATTACCCATTTCCTTAAATTTTCTGTTTTGATAATATGAGTGAACTCATGCGCAGCCGTTGCCGCGCCCGGTGGGTCCCGATAACAAAACAATATAAATACGTAATAATATTCAATTACTACGATTCGGAATGACCTGACTTAGCCTTTGTCTAGATACTGGCCTACAATTGACAATGACCCCGTTGGCAAGTACATTGTACTCTATGTACTTATCATATAGTTCTAATTAAATCGTTTGAAGTGAATAAGATGAAGTGAGATGGATCGCAATCAATCTATTGCATGTTTGATGTTATTGCTCTTGTTTTCGTTTGTTTTATGAACTAATTAACTACTTGGGTTTAAATAATCTTTATCTTTGTGTCACGCGTTATCGGAAAATCATTTGAATTGCATATTTTGATACTTATAATGTTTATTCGAATAATTTTAGTTCTTCACTGTATCGACAGGATAGATATCTTGAATATAAAAATTATACACAATTAAATAAAGGTGCAAAAAGAAAACAAAAGAAAACCTTATCTTAGAACGTTTATTTGATTTTATACAAATGAAAGGGTTTTATTCGAAAGAAAAAATAAATTACAAGGAATACACATTAAAACTATCATCTATGAATCTATACATTGTATTCCATTACGGAAGCTACTGATAGAAAATAGCTTGTAATGGAATATTTACATAAATGATTGCTTATTGAAATAATTGCTTCACAAAAGACAAAGTTTCAAAATATTCAGAAAATATTGAAGTTTGTCTGAAACTAAACATGTTTAAAATAAGTTAATACTACATTGATATTATTACAAATTTTGTTATTTTCAGTGATCGGAATAGTGGTGATTTTAAGGTAACAAATCATCTTGCTGGTGATCCTCGAAGGGGTCGGCAGAGGTGTACCTAATAGGCACCCAGCAGTACACCCACAATTCCCCAGTTATTTTAAGCCCAAGAGGGCGAGCCTTTTGCCATTAACTCCGTGGCCGCTACTGAGAAACTTCTGATGAAAAACCCAATAACATTTTGCTAGACTTAGAAAACGAACCCCAGGACATAATGCTCAGTAGTAGCCCTTGCGACTACTAGACCAGACACAGAGAGTCGCAGAGGTATTTGCAATATAATATCTAAACTGGGATAAAAGTAGGTGAAAGTAATACCGGAATCCCAGGACATTCCGTTCACTGACTTAAAATAGCTGTACCTATTACGACCACTGGGTAAATAACATTCGAAAACAGTAATAACAAAAATTACAAAAATATAATTAAAACTAAATCAAAACCCTACCACCTACAGTCCCATTGCTAATTATCATTAATAACGTCGCCGATAAAGTAAGAACCGTAAATGATATGGCCAAGTTAGCATTTGTATCCAGTAAAATTTCTCTTGCATCGTCAAACTTTAAACAAATTGCTACGAATGCCATTATGAGCGTCAAAGTTAAGGTGCATGAATATAGAGCTTTGAGCTTAGTATTATTTTTTATATTTTTGTTGAACATATTCGCGAGTCCTCCCACGAGACTCACAGTAGTGAATATCAAGGCGACAAAACCTGAAATGATGGAAATTGAACATGTTTTAGTACAAAATAAAAAAGCTGGCGTCACAGGGCATAAAGAAAGTGACATTCTGTTAGAGGTAAAGAAAAGTGGGCTGCGGAACTGTTCGAAAGAGATACCGCGGCCCTGGAACCAAAGGGCAAGGAAGAAACATGGATGGGTTTAGTCAGTACAAGTCTGGCACTCCCTTCCGCTCTGTCCAGAGTGAGCGGGAGAAGTCATTTGATGATTTCCCATCAGAAAAAAAAGGTAAAGAAAAGTGTGCATTGACATAAGCAACCAAAAATCGTATGTCGATCCCGTTGAAAGTCCTCGTAGAATTAGTAAAAATCTTGGGAGCTATTTCACTTGTTTATACCTCCAGTACGCTTAGCATGACCACCGTGGAAAAGGGTTTTGTCGACGGAAGAATCGACACAATTTTAGATGTAGAAACATTTCTACTGTCGTAACTGTCGTAAGCATGGCGATGTCAAAAATGTTGAACAGAAGGGATTTTCTATTCTTCAGTCGACAAAAATCTACAAGGTCAAGCATGACGATGATTTTTTCTCTACTTTTGACACTTAGGGGGCACATTCCAATATTTTTCATTGCAACATTTCTTTTTACAAATGTCGAATAGACAACAATTCATTGGATTTAGACAAGATTCTTTGTATAACTATATTTGTGTTTATTGACCTATATTGGTTTTAAAAACATGTCGGGGTACCGTCGCCGTCTCCTCAGTTTTTAGGCTGAGAAGAATGAAAGCAACTCCGAAAGGAATGCTGTACGAGTTGAACCGGGGCTCTTGATGTGCTGATTGTGCTGTGTACGGCAGAGATTTTATCAGAAAATGCCTAATGCCCGTTCTCACCAACACTAAGTGACACCTAACTGAATGCCTAAAAATAGAATATATACATCACTAGTTACTTTCCCGTTGCTATAAAAATATTTTTTATAACTTTGTCTTCGTAGAAACTCGAGTCTACGGATCACCCCATTGCTCAGCCAGAAGACATGTCGAGTTGTATAGAAAGAGCTTTGTCTATTCTTGGTAGAATAGAGATGGAATTGGTAATGCTACGCGTGCAGGAGTAGATAGACTCTATACCTATTCTTCATGTTTGTTGCCGGAAAAACATATAATTCCGTCGTTCTATAGAATACCTAGTCATTCTATACAATGCCGAGCACATCCAGGCATTGTATACAATATTTTATCTATCGTATAAAATAAGGTAAAGTATAATCATATAACTATAATCACTATGGTCGCAATAGCATAGCTAAAGCACCCCAACCAAATGAATGTGTTAATTTACGCCCACTAACCCCATATTCAACACATTGCCGACTTATTACCGTAGCCTTGTTGCCGTGGCTTTTTTTATTGCCGTATTGTATTCCTGATGCTTGGGCAAAGTAGGTATGGAATAAATTATATTTGTTACTTTCCCGGAACGTTATAAGCACTCAAAGAATACCGGATTATATGGATTACCGATAACATATCTACTTCTAAAATGATTCAAGAGATAATATTAATTAGACACCCGGATATGATCCTGCGTCAAACATGAGTCAATTGCATAATTTTCACAGCACTTGTCACGTTTTATCCGCCGAGATAGTGAATTTAAATACTATCTACTACTTAAATTATGTAATTCGTTTAGCAAAGAGTCGTCTAATACAGACATTGTGGTTCTATAAGGTATTAATAAAATAAATGTTCTTGGAAAATAATTCAAGAACTACTACATCAATTATTGCGATTTTTGGAATCCCTTATTCCAAAAAAAATTTTGAAGAACAATTATGTGATGCAAAGTATACAATGAAGGATGAATTAAAAATGAGTAGGGCTTATCAAAAAAAAACTATGTCCAACAGTGGACGTTTTTCGGCTGAAATGATGATGGTTTACCAAAATACTATGGGCAAATGACTGTGAGCGACTACAAATAGTCGCAATAACATAACTAAACCAAAAGAATAAGGGTTCGGTACTAAAATCAGCAACAAACAGTCGAAGAACGTGGTAAATGAAAAAAACAACAACATGGTTTAAATGTTAAATAAACACTTACCAACGATGGAGTGAACTGAATTCAGATGAGTCGGGTCACGATCAGTGATAACGGTTCTTTCACTAACTCCGACAATTGCCATAATACCACCGACGATTGCCAAGAGAGAGCCGATCACTTGTAGCAACCAGAATATCATCGTCTTCTCTGGATACTTGAAATTGTTCGTCCAACCCGTCTGGGGGTTTAATGAGAAGATAGTTTGACTCATCAGGATCGAATACTGTAAATATAAAGGCATTGTTGTAAGAGAAGAAATTTATTTATTTTCCAAAATATTATAATCATGGGCATTTAACACTTAACGCGGCACGTTAAGCCGTTGGTCCCGGATGTCATTTGTAGATCTTTGACAGTCGTTACAGTGTGGCCCTAAAATTTGATAACCAGTTCTGCCAAGGGGTATTGTATTACTCAGTACTAACTGGGTTCTGGAGGTCAGATAGGCAGTCGCTTCATGTATAATATAGGTCTTCAACTGCATCCAGTGAGACTGGAAACCGACCCCAACATAGTTGGGAAAAGGCTTGGCAGATGATGAGGCATAGTAACAGCTTCGACTCTTCAATAAGCAATGCATTATGTAATCCGTTCTAACAATAGAGACCATCGGGGTCCTAAAACCAAATAGCCCTAAATATGTACGATATTATTGTAGTTAAAAAAGAAAACTGTTGCTAGCAACAGTCCTGAGTTTCAGTTCTGTTGTTAGCTTCTCCTAGGAGGATTTTTGTAATACATTACGTTGATAACAAAACATTGATTTAATATAATTGTTATAATGCATACTGTGTGACCTATAGTGTTACACTAGCTGTGTGTAAGTAGGTACTTTTAGTAGCTTGCACCTTATTGGTTACCATGACATAATTTTATCTATTTTTGACGTATCACGACAAAATATTATCGCGATGGTGGGAAAACCACAAGCGCCAATTCCTTTGTTAGTATTTAAATTCAAAATCTTTCGTACTGACAACTTACCTACATAATATTCGCCGCACATTTTCTCGACATCCGTGTGTCACTAGCAGGATTCAGCAGAATACCAGCGTCAGGTAATCTACCTGGCATTATGCTGAGCTGGACTCCTTTTTGGTGCAATTTTGAGACACACACCGCCCAGTAATGGGCGACCCTAATAAATACAATTATGTAATGTGTCTAAATGCCTATGGGTCGATTTAACTTAGTCTACCTTACTTTTTTTTTTTTATTTTATGTGTGCCTTTTTTTTCTGTTTTGTATTTTTTTTTAATATTAATTCTTGTATTGTGTCCTTTGTTGCATCAAATAAATGATTTATCTATCTATCTATCTATCTTGTAGATTTTACTTTTATGTATGCGTGAAACTAAAACATGTCAAACATGAATAGACCAGGGTCGATAATTTTTAAAACGAAAAAAAATAATAGTAGGATGAAACCCATTAGAAAAGGAGGAGAATATTATAAAAATGAAAGGAAAAATAATTTACGGGCGATCTGAGGTCGGGAAGGGGATGGGGGTGAGTTTTTAAGGGCAAAAAACGGTTTTTCTCGATTTCCGGCAAAACTAAAAGTCCTATGGAAAAAAGTCAAATGGCAAAGTTGTAGGTAATAAAAAGATCTAAAACTTTTGTACTTACACTTTTTTCACATAACCTCAAAATTTATGTGAACCAAGTTTTTGGTTTTTTATTTTTATCTTTTACAATTTTGTTTTTCTTTTCACGAAATTTGGTGAAAACTTACCTTTTTATGTCCCAAATACGCTGTAATTTATTTGATTAGAAATATTTATTTTTTCACCTTATTTTGAATTAATATCGCAAAAGCACCTTAATTTTCAATCGAAAATTCACCCGTCAAAATATCAGTTTTTTTCAAAAAGTTGGTATGTTTTCTGTTCGTTAAAATCTCTACTTCCCGATGGTAAAAAAAAATATATATGTTGCTATAGTAAATCTTCTCAGAAAATGCAAAACAGATTCATCCATACTGATAATCTGAAAAGACAAAATCGAATTAATAATGCCTTCACAATTTTATCGTGAGTAGGTATACCCCCATGAAAAATAATATAAAAAAATAAATGACAAAATGTATAACAAATATATTTTAAATATATAAAAAATGTATAAATATATTAAAAAAAATATTTTTAATAACTAACTTTTGGCCGATTTTCATGTATATTTCATATATTTTAAATATACTTTAGATACATTCAAAATATATCTTAAAAGACATAAAAAACATAGCTAAAAAGATAAAAAAAATATATTTTGAATATATCTGAAATATATTTGAAATGTATAAAATATATATGAAAATCGGCCAAAAGTTAGTTATTAAAAATATATTTTTTAATATATTTATACATTTTTTATATATTTAAAATATATTTGTTATACATTTTGTCATTTATTTTTTTATATTATTTTTCATGGGGGTATACCTACTCACGATAAAATTGTGAAGGCATTATTAATTCGATTTTGTCTTTTCAGATTATCAGTATGGATGAATCTGTTTTGCATTTTCTGAGAAGATTTACTATAGCAACATATATATTTTTTTTTACCATCGGGAAGTAGAGATTTTAACGAACAGAAAACATACCAACTTTTTGAAAAAAACTGATATTTTGACGGGTGAATTTTCGATTGAAAATTAAGGTGCTTTTGCGATATTAATTCAAAATAAGGTGAAAAAATAAATATTTCTAATCAAATAAATTACAGCGTATTTGGGACATAAAAAGGTAAGTTTTCACCAAATTTCGTGAAAAGAAAAACAAAATTGTAAAAGATAAAAATAAAAAACCAAAAACTTGGTTTTTTGAATATTTCACATAAATTTTGAGGTTATGTGAAAAAAGTGTAAGTACAAAAGTTTTAGATCTTTTTATTACCTACAACTTTGCCATTTGACTTTTTTCCATAGGACTTTTAGTTTTGCCGGAAATCGAGAAAAACCGTTTTTTGCCCTTAAAAACTCACCCCCATCCCCTTCCCGACCTCAGATCGCCCGTAAATTATTTTTCCTTTCATTTTTATAATATTCTCCTCCTTTTCTAATGGGTTTCATCCTACTATTATTTTGTTTCATTTTTTGTTATCTTTAAAGGCTTCTACCCTGGTCTATAATTTCTTCTGTTTTTGTAATATTTAATGATCATTGTAACAGATCGTCTAATAAAAGTTTCTTTAAGAACTACAAAGTCATTGGTCAACAGTTTTTCTTGAGCTAGGCGAGCTCAAGAAAAACTAGAATGGATGTAGAATGGAGTTGCAAAAGAATAAGAAGTCAGCATACTGATATTTTCCACTAACTTGCAGCCTCATGTTCGTTGGTTATCGTGTGGTTCGTGCCTAACCTAGTGTCAGAGTTTTTATGCCGCCCATGGGCCTCCGACTTGGCTTTACTTACATGCCTTCAAGAAATATCTCTCAGGCATGCTGGTTTCTTCACGATGTTTTCCGTCACCGAAGCAAGTGATAATTACACAATACGCTTTAGCCTTACGTTAGTACGGTGGGCTGCATCAATTGGGTACTCCAGTTGGGAATGTAGGTGCTTTCAAGAGGGGTATCCACATCGTGACGCTGACTAGAACAAACTACCAACTACCAACGGTTTTTTTTTTTTGTCATGGGTGTCATTTTCGTGGTTTTCGAGGTTATTGATAACGAAAAAGAGGCCAAAATGAAAATCCTAGATGGCACCAACAAACATTTTCGGTAAGAAAATTTAAATTCTCATTTTTTTTCTTCGGCTTCCCCTTTCAAAATGTTCACCCTTCGCCACTGTGTGGCAGTATCTATAACGCTTATATATGTCATTGATGACCGACTGTGGAGTAAGTGGAGCAGTAACAATTCAGGTAGTTTTCTATTTACATAAAAGAAGGATACAAAATGTGTACTCACCCCAATTACTGTTAAATAGACATGCGCATTGAACTTTGGAAAATCGGATCCAAATAAAACGTTTGCGATGACAAAAGCAAAAAAGGCAACTGCTCCGAGCATTAAATGTGTTGTGGTATTGATAACGTTCATATACACCATGAATCCGGGAACTTCTTCTTGCGGTGGTGGTAGACCACCACCAGGACTAGGGACAGGGCCAGGTCTTAATCCTTCCTCTAATCTTGACGGTCCCATCGGGGGAGGTGGCGGTGGCATTGCCATTTTAGAAAATATTCGTTTTAAGTTATCTTTAATAGCAGTTGCACACCGCTGAATCTCCACGAGCACTACAGACTGATGTACTGACCCAATCAATAGATTTTTATCTTCGATTTCAGATAGTGATGTTTCCTATTTCGACAACCAGATAATAGTGACAGTGACAACTGTGGCGTAATGGTTACTGATAAACATGTGAGGCAGCTAGTAGTACCATTTCAATTTTCAGTTCTTCCTCCAAAATTTTTTTTTGGAATTAAACTGGTCTTCTAAAATTAATGGTCATTAATAATCATGACCTATACCACCCTTAACTAGTAGCTGAAACAGGAAACAAAAAAATCCGAAAAGTTATCTTAAATCGGAGATAACAACCTATTGATTGTACCTGTATATCATAACGTTAGTGCTCGTGAAGATACAGCGGTGTGCAATTTAGAAACAGATACTTTAACCGAATATTATCTAAAATGTCGATGCCAACTCCTTCGATGTCACACTCAAGATTAGAGGATGAATTAAGACCTGGTGGTTCACCACCAGATGGAAAATTTTCCGGATTCATGGTGTCCTTAAACGTGATCAGTACTGTTACACATTTATTACTTGTTTTTTTTTTGTATTAATTGGAGCAGTCGTATTGTTTACGTTTATTATTATAAACGTAGTATCGGGATTCTATTATCTATATGAGATTGTTTTTTGTGTCGTTGTGTACTTAACAGTTATTGGGGTGAGTAGACATTCATTAAAATTAGCTTGAAAGTTTATGTATTTATTTTTGTAAATTGGTTGTAAAAGAACACTTTTGCACAACCATTCATTTATGAAAAATGAACATACTTCCTCGTATCTAACGTTTAGCTTCTGATAAAATGTAATATTTTCTGAATATTGAGAAGTTTATTTTTTAAATTAAGCTCTTTTTACTGTGTTTTTGCCTATTAAGATTAGTAAGACGAGGGAACCTATTCAAAGTCTAAATAAAACACATGGATCATAACACATTTATATTTATATATTATCTGGCATTTTTTATCAGAGATAAAAAAAGAAATAAAGTTAGTTAGAGACAAGATTTCGAATTTTATTTCCTGTGTTTATCCAAAAGTCCAACGAAATTAATATGGTGAATAACCAAGTGAGACCGGTGAGGGTAGGTACGAAGACATCTCCGTTTCCAGTCCATGTGCTGAACGATCTGTACTTGAAGGCTGCGGAGAGGCTCCCGGTTGCCAGGAACATACTGGCAAGGCCAGTGATGTAGTGGAAGAACCTGATCCAGAATACGCCAATACAGGAGGACAGCTTGGTTGGGTACATTGCGAGGATTCCAGTCAGCAAACTTGCAAGGCAGCAGACTAGTGCTGCTAGTCCTGAAATGATACAGTTTGTTAGTAATATTATAGAAAAAGAGTGCCTAAAGTACTGGTATTGGAGGGCTGCGGGATGGTTCGATAGAGATACCGCGGCCCTGGAACTTAAAGGGCAAGGAAGGAACATGGATGGGTTTCAGTACAAGTCTGACACTCCCTTCAGCTCCGCCCGCAGCGGGAGAAGTCATTTGATGATTTCCCATTCGAAAAAAAAAAGGCACTGGTATTGGCTGATGTCGCGTTGACACTGCGCTATCGTCAGACCGTAAGCGCTTTTTTAATGCCATGCTTTTATTGCGAAAGGTAGCTCAGGCTACGCTTATTTTAAACATCATTTGATTTTCACCGCTCGAAGAGGAAAAAGACCGCGCGCGAAGTACTGTTTGATACTATGTATTTGAGACCAGATTGATAGTTACGAAAATGCCGCAAAATAAAGCGAAGTTGGGAAGTTTTGCTTGAAACTTTTATTTGACAAATCAGTGGCCTAACTATAATAATCAGGTACCTTGTAGGTATTATGCGTAATAGTAATATTATGAAATCTGATAACCGTCTTATCTGGTGATAGGTAGGTACCTGTATGTAAGTGAAAGTAATGAATACCTAGTTATCTAATATTACACAATGATAATTTTGCTACGATTGTAATCATAAATATTGATCACTTATTCTTTTGTTAAGCTTTTATTGGAAAAGAGGTTTTACTTTTTATTTAAATAAATTGTTTTTTTTCTAACGAACATTTTCATCATCTGCCTAGCCTATTCCCATCTTTGTTGGAATCAGCTTCTAGTTTTACCGGATGCAGCTGAATACCAGTATTATACATGGAGCGACTGCCTATCTGACCTCCACAACCCAGCTAGTACTGGGTAATACTATACCACTTATGGTAAGACTGTCAGATGTTTAGGCCACTGACTACCTGTAAGGAACATTTACTTAATGATACTCAGGATTCCTCGCAGTGAGAGATGATAATCCAGCTGCAAGGGCCCAGTATGTTTTGTATATGTTAAATTTATTTATATAATTTAAATATTTCGTTCCAAGAAATATCGGTTCCGTTTCCTTACAAGATATTTTTCTTCATATATATAATTAAATAAATACCACAAAATAAAGTACTGGCTGGAAGAAGGTCGCGCGGGTTTTTTAAAAGGGGAAAGAGTAAAGGGAGGCCTTTGCCCAGGAGTGGAACAACAGATTCTAGGAAGAAAAATGCTTGCTTGGGTTCCAAGCGAAGAATTACACCGGTCGGAGGCGTAAATCGGACTACTACGACAGGGCCACTACTGCAGTGATCTGATCACTTATCAATCTCTATTGAAATGAGATAGTGTCTCCGTTATCAATAAATGTATAGAAATCATAACAGCGCCATTTGGGGTTTTAACCACTATCGATATCAGGGTTAATAAGGTAGGTATCACTAATTCAATTACTAGTAATTAAAAAAAATCTCGTTAGTCTTATGGTCGCAACGCTATTGCTGCACATGAAGTCTTACATTCGATTCCTAAGTGGGGCCACTGTTATTGGTTTTTCCATCGGGCCTATAGAGTTAGGATTTGTGCCCCGTTGATAGCAATAGGCTTGCCCCCTATTATCTGAAATTTAAACCTAACTGTCGAAATGTACCGGGGGTACTATTAGTACTCAACTCTGGCTAACTTGTCGGGGATTACACATGCATGCATTACAGGCGTGATGTTATGTTTTGTAAGAGAGTTGCTATTTGTGATTGAGATTCTTATAACGATATAAACGTTAAGGTAGCTGTACACTCTCGCCGAAACACTCTATGGCAAGGCGAGTGCCAGAGAGTACAGCCAAGCGAGGAACACTGAGGCTAGACGAACGTTGGCGGCGGGACTGTTCGAAAGAGATACCGCGGCCCTGGAACACAAAGGGCAAGTAAGGAACATGGATGGGTTTTAGTCAGTACAAGTCTAACACCCCTTCCGCTCTGCCCGGAGCGGGAGAAGCCATTTGATGATTTCTCATCCGAAAAAAAAAGGCTAGATGAACGTTACTACATAATCCATAGCATTCGTTCTGCCTCCGAGTGTCGCGACGAGAGTGCACAACCACCTTTAAGTAGATCCACCAGAGACTTTTGCCCTTCTATACTCTATCTACCAGCCCAGCACAAGACATGACAAGGTGCTGGACTGAGTTGAAGAACTCAATATATAGTGCAACGGTCTTTGAGCTATAACGACCATTAATTAGGTACTTAGGCAATCGTAAATCCAAAAAAAAAAAAAAATTCATCACGTGCTACGTGACATCTGCTGTATTGTCTTGCAAGGGTCAATAGCGATGCACTGAGTAGGTAGGTACGTCAAAAACGTCATATCTGTGTGACACAGCGTTTATCAGGAACTTACGGGACTGACCAAAATCGAAGCAGAGTCGACGTGAGCTGGTCAAAAAAGCTTTAGTGTAGAATAGTCCAACGCTGTCCAGTACACATCGTCCATTTATCGTCAGAAACTGAAAGAAGGTGATCCATTTTCAATTTTATTGCGTGGGTATAAAGATCTTTTTGAACGGCTCAAGCCGATTTCTCGTCGGTAAAATTGGTCAATCTCTAATAACAACATGTTGACCATTGGAGTGATCCTGCAGGGAGACAGTACTTTCTCATGATCTGTCTAGCCTTTTCCCAACTATGTTGGGATCGACTTCCAGTCGAACCAGATGCAGCTGAATACCAGTATTTTACATGAAGCGACTGCCTATCTAAACTCCAGAACCCAGTTAATACTGGGTAATACGATATCCCTTGGTAAGTCTGGTTGTCATACATTCGGGCCACTGACTACCTGAACGACTGTCAAAGATCTACAAATGACAGCCAGACCAACGGCTTAACGAGCTTTCCGAGGCACGGAGGACACTCGGTATGTAATGGGTGATCACCCATCCATGGGTAAACCTAGGTAAGCTACTTTCCCACATGTTTATTATAACTGCATTGCAGGAGATGGTACCCGACCTCAACGCACTTCGGAAAATCAAGAAAGATTACAGCTAAGGCAGTATTTCACAACATTGTAAATGATTATTCATATAAATACCGTTTGAAATCATGCCAAGTATAGAGGCCGTAAGTTAGGCTTGTAAATCGCGGAATGCATACATAAGCCATCTATCTATAAATAAGTGCTATAATAACTTGTTTCCCTCAGTTAACTTTTACAACTTGAACAGTTAAACACAGGTTGGGGGTACGGTGGTGGTGCGGTGGCGATTTTAGAGTGTCAAAATGAGAAGTTAGCATCGTCATCATCTGCCTAACCTTTTCCCAACTATGTTAGGGTCGGCTTCCAGTCTAACTGTTTATACGACAGCCCAAAAAAAGGAGTGTTATAGGTACATGGAGCGACTGCCTAATTGACCTCCACAGACAGTGATGACAGACAACGAAATGTCGTTGTCTGTAATCACTGGCGATGTCTGGCCATTGTCACGATGTCTGTCTATCTTCAGAACGATTCTGATCATCTGAGTATGTCCATCGTCACGTGACTAGGCCGTTAGGCGTGGCTGTTACTATATGGTCAGCCATACCTACGTGGATCAGAGCGATAATTTCTAGAATTCAGATAATTAAACAGTCTGAAATTTTAAACGGCATTATCGTTTCGTGCATGAGCAGAATATTCGAACTTCTCTAGGCCTTGAAGCACTTAGTAAAAGAAAACCCGCAGTTTTTCGTTAATCATCCCCTATTCAATGGATTTAATGTCCCGAGAGAGAAACAAATACAAATTCCGATTCCCTGATTGGACAGTGTCACTGATTACTTTATATGTCCAAGTCGTTTTGTTCATTTCCTTTTCGTGTTCGTTTCGTTTGCCGTGCGGACATCAATCGCTATTTAGAAAACATAGTCGTTGGCTATCCGTAGCTAGTTCCTACTAGACGACTTGAGATGTATGGGCAGTAAGCAGCTTTATCTGGGGTAGCTTCGTCTTGGGTAACCATTTTAAAATTTGAAATGCCGATTCTAGCTTTGCAGAATAAAGTCTCGATGTCATTGTTTAATTATTTAACTTTTTAATTTTCCTCGTAAGTCTGACACGGCCAAAATACTGGACATGATGGAACAAATACGATCAGAAAAAAAAGATTGTGTGGCTCTAATATCATCTCGAGCGCTTCGCTTTTCCACTAAAAACTCAACCTTCGTTGCTGTTACTATTTTTATCACATATAATTTTAAGTGAAATCTAAAAGATATGCTCTATACTTAAAAGGTTTCGCTAAGAAATTAACTACGCACATCATTTCTTTAGTAAGTTTATTCGATACCAATATTTCTCATTGGTACAGCGAGTTTTCTTCAAGGTATTAGATTTTAAATCGGAAAGCAAGCTTTGATGATCCGTAGGGAGAGAGGGATGGGTGCTGATCCAGAGGGTTTCGTGCATTTTAGGGGTCTACACTTAAAGCGACGAAGAATATTTAGCTTCCTATATTCTGTTCATAGCAGACATGTCAGGTAGTCAGTTAAACCCACAGTAGACATAGATCAATGTGGGTTGCTGATGACGAATTCTACTCTTCACTCACCAAGCTTTCCATGTATCGAGTTGAAGTGTACGCTTTTCTGCTGGATAATGAGAGTTGTTCCTGCAGTGACCAGGGTGGCTGCCACGACCTGCATAACCCAGTGGGTGTGCTTCTTGTATCGACGGGCCATGAATATGGACCAGCAGTTGTATGGCGACATCATCAGAGTTCCTTGGCACATGAAGAATTGGTACTGGAAATAAATGTTTTATGATGAATTCGTGGCCTATGAATGTCCCATCATCTTATTCTGACCTCAAAAGTATGTTATACTTCCCTTCTATGAGTTGAAAATAAAAATGTAAGTAGGTCTGTGGACATTTTTTTTTACCTTTACACTAAAAGAAACTAGCCATCTCATCTGCCGAATTATTTACAGGAAACTATGGCTCCGCGCACACGGGCCACCGACCACAGCCACCGGTGGCTGTCGCGCGCCGCATCCTTTGGAACCGCGCAAATGAAGGGAGTCAGTGGCTGCCACGCTTCTAGTAGTCGGTGGGCGCCACGAGTGGTTGGTGGCCGCTACAATTTGTAAGGCCGCTGCCTCGAATTTTGCGGGCAGCGGGGCGGCGGCGCCGCCGCTTGACTGGAGTGCACCGCTCGTTGCCCGCTCCCGCGCCGCTGTTTTCGAGAACCGGTCCATTTAAATGTACACATAAGATCCTGCCGCTCCCGCGCCGCCGCCGCCGCCGCCCCGCTGCCCGCAAAATTCGAGGCAGAGGCCTAAGACTCTCCTGCTGTACAGTCTTGCGATGGATTCCGAGACGGAAGATTTGATCGCGCTCCTAATAATTCGTAAACTACGTAGACGACGTCGACGACAACGTAGGGTAGACGAGCGGTGAGGGGGGCGCAGTGACGGCGCATGAGTAGCGAGTGTTGTTGGTTTTAAGCAGCGAGTGTCTGCCACCGGTAGCGTATAGCGGACACTGAGTCGCGAGTGGCCGCCATCAGTGGCTTGACGCGGACACTGAGTCGCGAGTGGCCGCCATCGGTGGTTTGACGCGGACACTGAGTCACGAGTGGTCGCCACTCGCTAGCCGGCTGTGGAAAGTGGCCCGTTTGCGCGGAGCCTAAATCATCATCTTCCTGCCCTTGTCCCATGTTATTTGGGGTCGGCGCAACCCGTTTTTTTTCTTCCATTCCCCCTGTCAATCGTCACACTATCATTTACTCCTTTTTTCTTCATATCATTCATCACACAATCCCTTCAATTTTTTCTTTGGTCTTTATCTCCCTATCTCCATCAAAATTTATATTCATCACCTTTTAGTCAAATGCGATTCGTCCCTCCTCATCACATGCCCATACCATGACATTCGATTCCCTTTTAACTTTTCTGTAACTGGCGTAACTTTCAAACTTCCTGATACTCATTGCAGGAAAATAAATCAAGGACAAAATAAATAATTGCATTATAATCTTACCCCAAGAACACACAATATAATGTGCCAATCAAACCGAGTAACTTCTGAACTACACGAATAAAATAAACAAATGAACACTGTGAAAAATATCAGGATATTAATGAGCAAATTGACCGTCAATCTCACTGATTTATACCAAATATTGTCCAAAACTTTCGATTTTTCTCTCTCTTTATTAAATCCATTGTCTGTATTTTCCGTCATTTTTGCAACTCGTTCGTAACGCGTCTGAGAACTATTCGCATTGACAATTATAATGGTGTCTAAGCTGAAATATATTTACTCAGTGCTCTCTAAACAATTGCTAGTCAATAAAGGTGATTACAGATTTGCTCGATTTTTGACGATCGATACCACTGAGTGATCAATAAAAACATAGGTAACTAAATGTATCAGCTGAACAGATGATTGCCGTGGTATTTTTTTTTGACTTTTGTTGATCACTTTTGTCATATTATGTCGAGCAACCAAAACGATAGATACCTCCAAAGGCCAAAAGCGGTAGCCGCTAACGAATTACGACGGTAAAGCTCAAATCTCTGCCCGGACTGAGCTTAATCAGTTTATAATATTATTGTAATTTTTACGTTATCAACAGAGCTAAATCCCATCCGAAAACGAAATCCGAAACTATGGTTTTGAGTTGAGGTACTCAAACGAACTATGGCCTTCCGGACTCCGGCAAAAGCTTTTTGAAAAACTGAAACTCTCGTTCAGCATCGAGGTCATTGTTCCTTTGACCTTTTTATAAAAGTTCGATAGTGGGTGCCGAAAAATAAAAAGGCGCCAACTTCGGTCATTGGCATTTTATTTATGAAGTATTTATCGATCGTTAACAGGCGACGACGGTACCCGATCGACAGAATCGAACAAATCTAAAAAGCTGACGGATCTCATTGATCGTCAAAGCAGCGTATCAGACTACAATAACGATCGACAAAAATCGATAAAATCTGTATGCACCTTAAGTCAATATGCACGAAATATAGATAGAGTATCTCTTTAATCTGAAGTACCATTTGTACGTGGTATCTTGAAGACTGCAAAATAGTGGTGGTAAATTTTATTTTCGATGATGTGACTACGTGACTGGTCAGATGTAATGCAATGAACAACTAAGGATTTATGTAAGTCCTTGATGACCCTTTTTTTTTTTGGATGGGTAATCATCAAATGACTTCTCCCGCACTGGGCGGAGCGGAAGGGAGTGTCAGACTTGTACTGACTAAAACCCATCCATGTTCCTTCCTTGCCCTTTGTGTTCCAGGGCCGTGGTATCTCTTTCGAACAGTTCTTGATGACCCTCCATTTGAGTTTTATTGGTTTTGTGTAACTACTGTCCTTGTTCGTCCTCTACGATCATAAACAACTGTATTTAGGGTTGTGCTACATTGAGTAGCACGGAATCGCACTTTTCTATGCTCAAATCTTCTTTTGCCGTTCAGAACCGTCATTTGTTAGAAACAGAGCGGGAAGGCTATAGCACACGGCAGCATCGACGATTCGGTCAGCAGCACGCTCTGTTTCTCGGTCTGGGTTATGGAGGTCAGATAGGCAGTCGCTCGATGTAAATTTATGGTAGACTGGAAGCCAACCTTTGGCAAATGATGACATTTTCTCCTTTTAATTAGGTTGGTAATTAGGGATGTCAATAATAACAACAACCAGTGTTTAAAGCTTATTATTTTTGTACATTGTTATATGCATCATTAGTACAGACAAAATGTATTAAACGGTAGACAAAACTCGAGTTACTTTTAGCAAAAACCAATAAATACATACATTATTGTGATGGTACAATGTTTTAACTAATACAATCGTATAAATACTTAACAGCCAGTAAGTAAATGCACTATACATATAAAAATAATTATCTATTTACACAACTCGACTCTTTAATAATACAGAACTGACTCTTTGATAATAGAATCGGTGTAATAAGTTATTATGAACACTGCAGATGCCTGGCCCACACATCGACGAACATCATTCGTCACGGTAAGGGATGTGTACCGTAACCATACAATGTTACATAAACATCCCTCACTGACAAACTTGAACAACTTAATTAGTAGACGTGTGGAATCGGCATTATAGTTTCTATAAGTACATACCGAAGAAACTATTACAACAATAAGAAATACTATTTTGTTCTTAATCTAGATAGCATAGCCTACGTTGCATAACAAATGCAAAATGAACTGTAGTTCCAAACATGCTTTTATGCAATAATTAATCTCCTAAGTAATACACAGTATACGAAATTCGGTAAACAGCATCCCTATAATACCTATTACTTGGTTACAGGCAAGTTATAAACAAATCTACGCATACAGAGGTGCTCAACTCGATAACATGTCGTGCAATATAATGTAAGAAGATAAACGAAATATTTTTTTTAATATTTTTATAATTTTGAAAATTCTACAGTTCACAGATCGACTCCAAAACTCGACTAAACAATCTGGAGATCACGAAACTATTTCTAATACTTACAGAAACTCGAACGTTTAGAGTTCAGAATTGAGCCGCGCGCACACTCAGCACTGGAACGAACTCATCGTCAATAACGCCAAACGTTTTAGTGTGGGGCACAATTAAACGTGGAGTAATAATTAACAATTTCATAGAGCATTTCAATGAGTCATTTACGTAAGTCAATCCGATATCTAGTCTTAGTCTGTTTCACTTTGGCTTTGATTCAGACTTAATACTCTGCATTTAACATTGATACCTTTCCTAACGTATTAATTGAAGCGAAGTTACGTGTTCCACTTTCTTCATGAAGGGTTCTTTGTAACAGTGAGTATTGGATCGCGTAGATCGGTTACGAGCTTAGCGTGTGAGTTGGTGTGCGCAGGCGGCGCAGCGGGCCTCGGCTTGTTAAACATTACGTTACGTATTCTCACTATGCGTCCATTTTGTATCACAATACGTGTCATAGCGCCTTAGTGTTTCACTGCTTATACCTGGGGAGGGAAAAAGTGGTCAGAATTTTATTGGTCTTTTAGTTTTCAATTGTATAACACACTTTTAATGGCAATGCTTTTCATTTTAACAATTCATCAACATTAAGAGGAAATGTGGTAGGTATTTAAAGAAACTATTACTGTCGCTCTGCGAGCGCGATTTCGACATTGGTGCGATAAGGACAACTATATAGTAAAAAGTCATAATTCGAGGTTTTGCTTTGGACTATTGCCTCCTCCAATATTCGACCAATTTAAAGGTATTTCATAAACTGAATAAGAAGGTTACATACCGAGTCCCTATGTTTTCGTTTTTCATGAATAGTTGTCAAATTGACAGGCGATCTAAATAGGCAATTTTGAGCACTTTGTAAAGTTCTAGTGCTTAATTGCTTATACAGATAATGTATCATCAAAAAGGAAAATATAGTGACATAGAAGAGGTTAATATTTATTTAACTGTAAAAAATCATCAGCTTTTAAGTCATAAACCAGAAAGAAAACAGGCGAGAGCGTTTGTATGGAGAAAAGACCACCCGCGTTTCCTCTTAATAGGGTAAAGTTTTTGAGTAGGTGATTTTTTCATAATTTTAAGCCCTGGACTCTTCGGACTATAATAAGAAATGTGTAACCAATGCGGATACTGGTCTGACTTGGTATCAATGAAAACGGGCTTTCTGTATTTTGTACATGAGTCAAACCCAAGCTCTTTAGAAAACTATGAAGAGTATAAATATTTATTAAAGTTACTCTTTCTTACACGCACGTTAAGCCGTTGGTCCCGGCTGTCATTTGTAGATCTTTGACAGTCGTTTGGTAGTCACTGGCCCAAAAACTCTGATAACCAGCCTTATCAAGGGTTATCGTATTACCTAGTCTAACTGGGTTGTGGAAGTCAGATAGGCAGTCGCTCCATGTCAAATACTGGTATTCAGCTACAAACGGTTAGACTGGAAGCCGACCCAATATAGTTGGGAAAAGGTTAGGCAGATGATGATGATGAAAATTACTCTTTCTAAAGAAGTTATAATGTAAAATCAACCTAAAAGCAAGGTAGTTAAGGTATTGACTTCTTACTCCAACCATGATGATTTACCGTCCGTGGCAGGATTTGCAGCAGTAGTCCGCATAGTACGGGTAATGGCACAACCGCGCCTGCACTGCTAGCGCGCAGTTATTCAACTTGTCCGCACATGCTCCTGTGCAAGTAACAGTAAAATTAGCACGAAGAACAATGATAACGCAACAATAGAAATGAGCTCATCAGAAACTCGTTGGCTGAATATCATGAGAGGCAATAAAGAAACGTTGAGTTCAAAGAAGAAGTAATGAAGGTGAGATCAAAAGGGAAAGAAAATGATGAAGAAGAGGAGCTAATTAACCAAGAAGCTGCAAGGATTTATTCGCCAACCAGATGAAGAAGAGATGTAAGGGAAATGGAAATGAAGATAAGATGGGACACATCTCGGAATTTGTGTTTGGAAGTTAATAACCCTGAAATAATTACCATCAGCATAAGATCTGTCTCTAACATTCTGTGCAATATGGCTTTGGTGTCTCGTTACACGCTGTTGTGGGTCTGAAACTGAAAACAAGATATTAATCGGGAATCCAAGATTTTTTAGTCACAAGCATGTTTGCTATAGGTACTCAAGCCCGCTTGCATCACATTTTCCAATAAACTAATTTAAAATATCGTTCATTTTCTGTCAATCTTTGAAGATGACAGCCACAGAATGATGTTTAGCGCTAAATATATTTAGTGGTCAGTGGTGCAAGCCTAAATCCTTCAACAGGTTAAAAATCAAACCTGAAGGAGGTACATTCACAACAGCTGTCTTCACTGGGGGTCTTGTAGAACACCGTGAGGGTACACAAGACCGTCTTGCCGGGGGACGCACTCCTGCGCAGTCCGCATCACGCGCTGCTCCCCCCGCACCTTCTGCCCCACCGCGGGCGCACCACACTGTACGGGACTGGACTCCCGCTTCGCATGGACCTTGACACTGAAGCAAATGGCAAAATTAGAAGCTATTTCGTTGGTAATCAAATCGGAGGGCTTAGAGAAAGTAACATATAATCAGCGATAAATGTTGTGGAGGGAGTCAAAAATGTATTGGATTGGCACAAAATACCAAAGAGTTTATGCCAATACGAAATTCGTTGCAGAAGAAAAACAAAACGCTTTGCAAGTGATTTTCACTTGTCTAGGACCTCAAGACACCATCTAGTACTAGTTACAGCTCCACTTCTTGCCTCTTGAATAAGCATCGCATTTTGCATTGCACTCTGAAAATCATGCCTTTGAAAGCCACCATAATATAAATACGGCAAAATGGCTAGTTAGCCAGAAAAAAATAGCTAAAGCACAATAGCCCTAATTACACGAACTATGAATTTGCATCTTAGCAATTTTCTTTCAAGTGTCTGAGTTCTTTCAAAAAAAATACAAAAGAAAACGTTTGACTACCATCATTTTATTTCTATTGTGATTTCAATTACATTTTTTGTAGGCGAACAATGTTTTTGAAAGATGAATTGCTGCTGATATAGGCTGGTATAAAAAAAATGAGTAAGGTTTGGATTAATTAGCAGACTTGTTATGTACTCAATGTTTTAATTAGCACTATTATTGAGGGCGGTCCCAGCAACATTGGCATATTTGGAATCATTGTCCTAATCGCTACGGACATTCCACTTCATGAACTTTGATGTTCAATTCATGGAGTAGTTGTAATGAGTCTATTTTATTTTGGGCGATATTTTTTGTTCTTACAAATGTCGAAGATCTTTCAAACATTTGAGACACCTGCTATCACGCAGACAATGTACATAACATCTGCATGATTTCAATTAAAGTCAGACAGGCATATCAAACGAACAAATTCATCGTTCAGAGTCCTCTAATATACGTATTACGCACTGACATCGTATCCTAGCAAAAATATTATTTTTTGTGTAAGCATCTTTATTTAACCCTCTTCTTTGTCTCTGATTAACTTCCTTGAAATCGCGATCCTTAAAATTGTATAAGAAGAAATATCAAGTAAATTCATCCCAACATTGAAGGTTACAAATTGCGAAACCACTAGCAAGCTATACTTAATGGGACACTGCGGTTGCAATTATTTCCCTTATTTAAATTGATGGGTCTACCGTCTAACTACTGGGTACTACAATGTCGAGATCTATTGTTAGCTTTACAAACCAAAACTAAGCTCATTTCGTCATTTGGAACAAGGAAAATTGTGTACACTCCTTTGTCTGTTGGATCGTAAGATTATCCAGATAAATTGTTAAGTCTAGCTTCGCCATATCTTCGTGAACAGAGTAATTAACACACGCATCGGTTAAAATAATAAAAATAATAATATAAAGTGGAACGAATGTGAATCACGGACGAGGAATATTGTGGTCCATCGAAGTTATGAACATGGCATAGTGTCAGATCAGATACAATTACATTCTAGCTGTTATTCTATCCACTTACCTCAGTCCAATCGCTGAGATACCACGAGGGACTACAAGCTCCCCCGCAAGCGCGTTCTGCTTCAGGCTTAGTGCCTCTACAGGAGCCATCTCTTAACCTCCTACCGTTGCCGCCGATGCAGATCACGCCCCGGACTTGCTTGCCACCACAAGTTGCAGAGCAGGGAGACCATTCACCTATCAGAGATAAATGATTTTTATAATCCGCTTTAAAACCGAATGCTATGTAAAAAATCATTAACAACAAAAAGTTAATTGCAGAAACAGTCTATTGGCAGTTATTTAAATTCAATTCATCGTTGAACAAACCAAATCTGGTGACCGGTAGGTATTGAAACATCTGCATTCAATTGACTTCGAATGGCCTTACGAAATTAGTTCAACATCGCATAATTTAAGGCTGACGAACACAGAAACGTCGTTTATCAGAAAATATTATGAGAAGTTTCTTACTGGTAAACCACTGTGCATCACACTGCTTCCTGACTGCACAGGTTTGCGTTTGCTCTGGCGCACGATGAGAAGTGCATCCGTTGGGATCGACGCAGCGAACTCCACGAGACTGGACCCCTCCTCCCACACACCAACCCACGCACTAAAATATAGGACCTTTATTCAAATGAGACCCACTTGACCAAATACATAGATTAGTAGCCTTAATAACCTTCTTGGATTACGCACCGTTTAAAAATGTAGGACCTAGTAATCCACAAAGTTTTTGTCGGAAAATGGTTATAATTCGGGATCCAGGCCGTGTTCTCATAAATAACTCTAGGGTCCGACCCTTATCACATTTAAGTCTAATTAATACCTTTATTGGCGAACATAAGTACACTGACCCGTTGGAGGGATTAAAGATATTACGGTATTCCTATTATGAATTGGATTCAATATAAAGGGAACTGTGTGAAGGTATTCTTATAATTCTTAGCGTACCTGAGACCACTCGGTGTACAACCAACCTCCTCCGGCACTATGGCTGTAACTCGGTGCAGGGGTGGTCCCAATATCGTTATCAGTCAGATTGGTAGCAAGAGATATCACTGGGCCGTCTCTAAAGTTATCAGTCCGGTCCTTTGGTCGCACTTGACGTCTGGCGTCCAACCGGGGTATACTGGTCGTGGCAGCTGTTCCATCACAGTTCGGAATTTCACACAACTCACTGCTTGGCGGCATCGGTAGCGGGCATTTTTGGTCGCTTATCTGGAAATAATATTGGCAGTTAGCTATAAGTGTTTTTTTATGTTATCTATGCAAATGGTTATGGACCTTTAAGGCTTTACCGTACCTTTGTGATTCCTCGGGCATGATCCTGAACACAGCCTACAATTCGTGTCCTGTGTGCAGGTCCACAAACAGGGCAGGGTCCCCAAGCGGCCGCTCTCCAACGTGGAGGACATGGGATTCCACCACAGCGACGTCTTCGGGCCGGTGGGGGAGCACCATTACAATGGAAAGGAGACACCTCCTTATCTCCCTTCTCCGTCACTTCAGCGCACTTGAACTTCCCAATCTGAAGCCCTCCTCCACAACTACGCGAGCATTGCGAAAATTCGAGAATCTTCCAGATAAACTTCCTGCTACCAATGACGTTGCTTTCGACTTGGGATTGACTTTCCAAATTGTTGAAATCTGGCATTTTTGACAATGAAGGCTCGGATTTCGTTTCGAGGTCTCTGAGATGTGTCTCGGTGTTGTGATGCCTGTGATGGCGTTGCGCGGAGTGGTGAGTCAGAGGGTTGACCGTCGGTATGTCGTTACTGGTTTCGTCTGGTTCTAAGTCAGTTAAGTATTCGTATTTTATGTTCGGATTTGGTTGCGTGTATAGAATCTGAAAGTAGCGGCCAATCATTAGTTGGATTGTTCAAGTTGGATTTCAATTAATGCAGGTTTTTATTTGAAGTAATACCATGATGTCGATGGGGTGGTGTATGGGCCCGTGCGCGACGACATTGTCGAGCGAGCCCTGGCGCGAGTACACGAAGCGCGCGCCCGCCGCCTCGTACGTGCCCGCCGCTGACACCGCGAACTCGCCGTTCATTATATACGAGCCGTTGGATACTTTCAACGCTAAACAAAAAACAAACATTTGGACCTATCGAAATTAAACGAAAGTAATTGAATAAACAACCGTTGAACAAATTGTTGAACCCGACTAAATTGCTACTAGCTGCGTCATGCGAATAATTAACCACCAATTGTGCAGACGGCTACCTCCATTTATCTCACAATTTGCGGCGTAGGCGCCTCTATTGAAGAGTTGCGCCGCGGTGCGCATGTGCAATTCCCATTAATCGATTCGACATCGATCTTTGCACTGCCGAACACTTCATCTCTCGGTTAAGATGTCTCCTTGAGACGCGCTATTAATAATATACGAGACATTTTCAATAAAAAACCGATATAAACGGTTATGATGAGTAACTTTTTAATGAGAACTACTTGTTTGTACCACCAACTTTTATGGACTTTGAGCGTCCCAATTTGGAATAACCCTGACCAGTCTTAATTTCAGTTCCTGTTTTACCTATGTAGTTGTCACTGGGTATGACCTCGGAGACGTTGAGCCGGCAGGCGCCGCGCGGCACGGTGGTGACGTAGGAGTATCCCAACGGCAGGCGCGGCCGGGAGAAAAGCCCCGACACTAGGCGCCGCCCGCAGCGCAGCTCGCGTGACGCCGCCGACGACAGCACGCCCTCGCGACCCACCGCCTGAAGACAAAGAGATCAGCATCAGTCAATAGTTAATCACACACACAAACAATCAGCCTATAATGTTCCTACTGCTAAGTCTCTGGCCTCTTCTCTGTGAGATGAGAGATGGCAAAGTTCATACATAATTTACCACGAGTCCTAGTACGGGTAGTTTAGGTAAATTATTTTATAGTCAATCACCACCGTCAAATTACTGCTCCTTGTTGGTCCTCTACTAAAAAGGAGGCAAATTCTGAACATTAAATAAACTTACATCGATAAATGCTCCCTTCCCTTCGCTTACGATATTCATTTGATCTTAATACTGCATCGCCATTTAGGCGAAGTACAAACTTATAAGGCATAATACTTGTGTGAAAGTACTTTACAGTTAAACAGACATACCTCACGTCCAGAAAAGTCCGAAGTAACTCAACGGGCGCCTAACTCTCCTAAGTTTACGGCTACTCAATTTAAATTATATAAATAAGCACCGGAGCGATTACACAGCCAATTTTCCGCCCCTATCATGTTAGATAAAAGTAGTCAACTAGTCACGCTTCTAGATTATGATGCATTGGCCACAGTTTCATGTAGAGCGCTAGGATGATTTGCACCGTGAGTATTAACTTGTCATCATATTACACGGCTGTCTGACCAACCAGGATTACAACTTCATAATGTACAGTGAAAACTCATCGCTTGCCTCTGTATTAAAAAGTTTCTCCGTTATATGATATAAATGTGAAAGTTTGTAATATGTTGGTTTCACGATCACGCTGTAACGGATTAAAGGATTTGGATGAATTTTGGCATATGGATAGATAAACTTGGGTAAGAATAATACTTCGATAATAATACTTTTTTTAAGGGTACATAAAGAATTTATTAAATTAATGCATCTGCAGTGATTTGACACACAGTGTTGTCTGCCTCGTTGGTCTAGTGGTCGCAAGAACAACTGCTGAGGTCCTGGGTTCGATTCCCGGGTCGGGCAAAGAGATATTGGGTTTTTCCATCAGGAATTCAGTAGCAGCCACGGAGTCTGGAATTGCGCCCGGTTGATGGCTATAGGCTTCCTATTATATGATATTACATGCTACTTAAATATTATTGGCGAAATGTGGGTGTTATTAGGTACACCTCCGCCTAACTCTTCGGGGATTGCAGGCGTGATGTTATGTTATGTTGTACGGTTGAGCTGTAACCTAGATTGAATTATAGGATACTTTTAATCCTGACTACTTTCAGTATTTCCCTAGTACGCAAATAAAACCGCAGGCAGCAGCTAATTGACGATAAAATTACCCGAGATGAAAGCCCGGATGTTCGTAATTACTTAATTAAAGTAAATCTATTAAGGAAAAGCTTTGTTTGTTAAAAGTTTTCATAAAAGCATCTTGTTCTTGTGTGATCTTGACTTGAGTTCTTTTGTTTCCTTATAGGGGACGTAATTAATCTCTTGACTTGAATATAATACTTCGCTAATTGTCGAACTTTGGCCGGCCATTGTCTTTTCAGCCCGAAAACTTAATAATTGAAGAAGGAAATATAAGTTTATTTTCATTTTGTTCACGGCAAAGATTGATAGAAAATGTATTCAGAGATGCGAGAATCTTTGATCTGAAGGTTATTTAATATAACATCGATTTGACTATAAAGTAAGAGAATATAACTAGCACAATTAATCAGGCTAACTAGATATTTGCGTCAATTTATAAACAAATTAATTTAATTAAATTAAAGGTTTGTTTACCTCAGGTTAAATCTACTTTTTTTTTTTTCGGGTTGTGAGTTATCAAATGACTTCTCCCGCTCTGGGCAACGCGGAAGGGAGTGTCAGACTTATTCTTATTCTTATTCTTTATTGCACACAAAATTAAAATATATACAAGCAAAATTAAAAGTATACTTATGTACATACAACGGCGAGCTTAACCCAGAATTTGAATCCATGTTCCTACCTTGCCCTTTGTGTTCCAGGGCGCGGTATCTCTTTCGAACAGTCCCGCAGCCCGAGTTAAATCTACGTCGATTATAACTTACATAACATCACGCCTGTAATCCCCGAAGGGTTAGGCAGAGGTGTACCTCACCCACACACCTCACATAGTACACCCACACTTCGCCAGTTATGTTTTAAGTTCATGTAATAGAAGGCGAGCCTATTGCTATCAACCGGGCAGTATTTCGGACTTCGTGGCTGCTATTGAGAAATTCCTGGTGGAAAAACCGAATAACACTATGCCTGACCAGGGAATCGAACCCAAGACCTCACGCGCCACTCGACCAACGAGGTACCCATCACAATTTATAACTATTCAATAAGTTAGATCAAACTAATTCTGTAATACCAAATATCTTAGTTTTAAACAGCATGCGTTGATTAAATGAATAATTCTCAAATCATGGATTCAATTCATTGAAATGTAAAGCAGGAGGTCGTTATTATTTATTTGATGTAATGTTATTATTGTTTCCAATCTTGTTTAATGTTAATTTTATAGCACAATTAATCGCGTATAATAGGCCTCTTGACGGAACTGAAATATAGGAACATTACAGGTAGGTCCAGTAGTGAATAGCTACATAATTTTCAGATAATGAGAAGTTTAAAAGTGTTTAGATTTGGTTTCATTATAAAATTAAATCTAATGATGTAAACATTAGAACAATAAACAAAATTAAATCCTCATTCCTCCGTGCCTCGGAAAGCATGCTTAGCCGTTGGTCCCGGCTGTCATTTGTAGATCTTGGACAGTCGTTACAGTGACTCGAAAATCAGACAGCCAGTCTTAACTATATTGTATTACCCAGCACTAACTGGGCTGTGGAGGTCAGATAGGCAGTCGCTCCATGTAAAACACACGTATTCGCGTGCATCCAGTAAGACTGGAAGCCGACCCCAATATAGTTGGGAAAAGGCTAGGCAGATGTTGATGAAATTCTCATTGTAGATGATTGGAAACTTTAAACAGAAAAGTGAATAAAGTACGTTTCAGCATTGAAATGACGTTGTATTCTGAAAATACATGACCCTAAAAAAATGCCGAGCAATCGTCTGTCAAATTAAAAAACGTAACTCTGTCTTTTTCTATTTTCACTAACTTATACCTCTCTCTCAACTTCCGTTCGCCTCGCCCGCACAATTTCCGTGACGCTCTCGTCACGCATTCACCAGCTAACTCCCCAAGTCAAGCGTACGTATAGAAGTTTTACTTCAAAAACAATTACTGTTAAACACATTATAACGCAGAGCTAGGTAAATATTGACAGAGCGAATTAGTTTACATTCAAACTAATGCTATATCTAAACAAGTGGAAGGAGTCCGCTATAAATTATCTAGTGAGAACATCATCCTTCATCCAGCTTGGTTAATTGACAAATTGTACGATACCAGCATATCGAACAAGTCGGCGTTTTAAGAAGATGTCTGATTAACATTTTGAGACGTTGAATACAGATACTTACTGACACGGTTAAGAAAATGTTTCAATGTTTGCGTAAGCTCGGAAACTGATGGCGCAGGTGCAGCCTTTGCCAACTTTTCTGAATTGTTAATCGATCTACGGTGACGGAGTGTGTGTGTGAGGAGCTCGTGGCTAAATAATAACAGCCACTCGGGTCGATCTTTAGGTTAAGCCGCGCTTGCCTAGGTTGGTCTGTGGATGGGTGACCACCCATTACATACCGAGTTTCCTCCGTGCCTCGGAAAGCACGTTAAGCCGTTGGTTCTGGCTGTCATTTGAAGATCTTTGACAGTCGTTAGGTAGTCAGTGGCCCAAAAAAAGTCTGACAACCAGTCTAACCAAGGGATATCGTATTACTCAGTACTAACTGGGTTGTGGAGGTCAGATAGGCAGTCGCTCCCCCCAACATAGTTGGGGAGAGGCTAGGTAGATGATGATGGTGACGAAGTGTGATCTGTTACATCATAATTGACTGAAGTATTTTATTCACGAACTGAGACCCTTGCACAAGCGCGCGGTGTAAATGTAACGATTTTTTTTATAGAACATACACTATTATCCTAAAGCATTTTAGTTAAATTGTTTGCGACAAGCACAATCAGTATCATCCATAGCTAAGAATAAATTCTTAAAATTATGAAAATGTTTTTGCGAAATGAGTATTTTTTTATGTTAAAATCGACGTTTTACGTTACGTTTAGGTACACCGTGCACTCGTAGAAGGGTCGGTGTAGTTTGTAAAAGTGGCCTTTAAAATAGTTTTTCTTGTTTTTACTACACAGAGACCGCCATCTTTAAAACATCTCAACTAAGAAATAGACAAGGAGCCAGAACCTCGCTAGTACATTTTGATCTCGTTGTTAATCTTTACAAAACCGGACCACAAGGCCTCGGGGTCACAAGGAACGAGGGTTGTGTACTAAAACATCTGGCCTACACTGCACTTACAAACATTTCGTAATTATTAATGTGACACTAATGCATTTAGAACATTAGTCGCCTCTAATGTGCACTTTTATGAGGCTACAGTACAAGATAAGGACAGCAAAATCTCACGTTGGGACCGACCTCAATGTAAGAAGGCTATTTCTTAATTAAGTGTGATATGAATCATTTCTAAAGGCAGTAAATGGACTCGCCCTTTGTGTACCGAACTTTCGGCGTTCCGTTGGACGGGAGTTAGGGTGTCGACATTGATATACTGGGCCGCACGGAAGTGCTACTGAATCAGTTTTATTGCAGGCAATAATTTACTTAATCTAAAGAGACGACTTGCAGGAGATAACTAACAAGTAAGAAGTGTTTTTATGCTGACACAAAGGTACATTATTTATTATTAAAGGAACAAAGCTGACACATGGCCGAGAAGGGGAGAATAAATCAAGGGAGGTACGGAGTCCTGATTTAAAGGTTCCGGTGGACCATTTTGCCCAACAATTACTAACGCGCCATAAATATTTCTCAAAATCAACAAATCTCTGGACAAAGACACAAGTGGTGTCCTCAGGATTTATTTGCTACTGACTTTTACCCGGTCGGAAATTATCCTTTAGAAAGGTACTACCGGGATAAAAGTATCCTATGTCCCGATCCGGGTAATAGATTACCTAGTGTGTGACAGATTTCATTCAAATCCATTTAGGTGTGAGAAGATAATAAATAGACAGACAGAGAGACTAACCAACTAACACAACAAAAATACGTTCATATTGATAATAATGGACTCCATAGCACTGACCACAATCAGACGTCAATATGACTTACGAGAGGTCAATTCTTTAAAGTAAATAAGGCGACCAATCTTGACCAACTAATTGAGAATGTTGCAGTAACCGTCACAATCGTTGTGGTCCACTATAAAAACCCACTCATTACTGCTTAGGCCGGCCGAATTCAGCAGGGCAGTTAAACGTATAAAATATGAGCCTTGTCACTTTGTCTTATAGCCACTTGAGCCATGAACTGTCTGAACGTAAAAATACATTTCCAATTAAAGGCAGAATCATTCAACTGTTTGACAAAGCAACCTAATTTGTACTTTGTTATCATTAAAATATATTTAAATTTAAACCACACACGTATTGGTTATAAAATCAATGGCTTAGATACGGAAGACAAGTACAGTTAATCTGAGGAACACGTATCTACAATACGTAATTGTAATGTGTTACAAACTAGCTACTAATATATTAGTCTAATTTTAATGAAATCGGTTCAGCGGTAGGTGTGAAAAGGTAACACAGGTAGAGAGCCAAAAAGCTTGGTTAATTTGGCATTTATCATTAAGTTTGGATTCCTATTAATAATGTTCAGCTTCAAGTACTTAACACTATTAACTTTAATGGAATAATCCTTAGCTTAGTAGTCTACAAGTTACTATGATTTGATCCTCCGCCGCATCCAACTGTCTGTTCACGATAAACTCAAAAACTACTGCACCATTTATTTTGCTGTTTTCACCAATGGACAGAGTGGTTCTCGAGGAAGGTTTTAGTACATAATTTGTCAAGTTTTTGTATACCAATGTATTATGCTAAAATATAATGATATATTTGTTGGAGGAGTCGGAAAAAAATAAGCCGTCTGGGAGCTTTCAACGAAAATTATTACTTTTGGTCGCGATAACCGAAGTCCACGCGGGCGAAGCCGCGGGCATCAGCTAGTGGCAAATAAGTAATCCTGCGTGTGGTCTTTTTTTTTTTCGGATGTGATTTCGTCAAATGACTTCTCCCGCTCTGGGCAGAGTGGAAGGGAGTGTCAGACTTGTACTGACTAAAACCCATCCATGTTCCTTCCTTGCCCTTGGTGTTCCAGGGCCGCGGTATCTCTTTCGAACAGTCCCGCAGCCCTGGCAGGCGTCGACCCTTGCGGGCCCCTCCCTGTTTGCTGACATCTCTTTGAGGCGCGCGTGGAACACGAACGCGCCGTCAACACGGCCTGTCGTCAAAAGACGGACGGTGAGCTAGCCCATTACTCACCGTCCACAGGTCCGCGTCTACAGTGGCCGGAAGCCACCACGCGACCCTCGACGCCCGGGGCGTCTCCCGCGGCTGTTGGGACGAGAGGTTCACTCCCTCTCACGCTCCGCCACCTCCTACGCTAGCATGACTGCTTCGCAGAAGGAGGTGACGGCGTCCCATTCCCTTTCGCTCCGAACCATGGACTGAACCAGGGCCGGACGCGATAGGTTGCCGCCGCCGATCGCCGCTACGAAGACACGGCGGTGCTCCCCGCCCAAGCAGCGCAGACCTTCACAGTGTGCTCCACCGTGTCCTCTGGGCGATCCTCACAGTGATAACAACCGGGCGTTTCCTCCCGCCCGATTCGGTGCAGGAACCTCCCGAAACAACCGTGTCCGGTGAGGACTTGCGTCCTGCGTGTGGTCTCTGATTTAAAATAGACTACGCCAAGGGCCAACCTATCTACTCTCTGCGTGATCGGAGATGCAACTAATAAATCTTAATAGGCTAGCTTTTGACAGAAGAAGAAATTATGTTTTTCCTACTCATTCGTTATTTTTTTCTGATTAATTTTATTGCGGGATCTTAGATAGTTCAGTTGGGGTTCCCTGGAACTTCGTCGAGCTTCATTCTCTCAGCTTTTCTGGTGGTCGTCATTGTTGATTCTGGCTTTCAGGAGTTGCAGTAGTTTGGGAATAGTGTGGCGGGCTTGTCCCAAATTATACAGGGTGTAAACAGACTCATCTCGAAGCCGTCAAACAAGCATTATGTTCATCAAACTAAGTAACTTTACGCAAAAATTAGTGCTGGCAAACGACTTTTTTTTTTGGGCTGAAAAATCACGTTTTACAGTAGGACTCAATGTAACGCACTCAAAACATTGCGCTGATGGATGGATTAAATAGTAAGGGGGTCCTGGAGGTGTTTAAAGTAAAAATCCTACATTCAAAACATGAATTAAAAAGAAAACTTGTGAAAAAGTTGGAACTTTGACCCCCAATATCTCCGTAACTAGAAGGTTCCCAGGTATGGTCTAGAACAAATAAATGATCGCAATGACGGGGAGAACAAGTGCCTTTTGGCTTCGTTAAGAGTCTGTTTACACCCTTTTTTTTGTCCGCGTCTTAACCTATGTAGAGGACCTATGTCATGATCTATCCGTGTACCATATTTTATTTTTATCCAAATTCTGTCAACCGTGAAAAGGTAAATCAGTGGAATATTTCCGTAACCCCTTGTCCATACTTTTAATAATATTATAAATGCGAAGGTAAGCTTGTTTTTTTATTTGTTACGTTTTCATGCCTAAGCCACTGAACTGATCATCCTAATTTTTTTTATATACGTTGTCAGGTGTACAGAAACGGGCATAGAGTACTTTTAATTCCGAAAATAAGTACTGTTCCCGGGAAAACCACAATCATCATGAGTGAATTTTATTAGAAGCAGAATACAACCCGAATTGATTGTCAAATTCTAAATTAACGCGAGTTACAATATAATTAAAATACTTACACAGTTTCTCATTTAAATTAAAGAAAAAGTTACAATCCAAAGATAAAAAAAAAATAGGTCAACAGAATCAAGTTCTAAACCAAACAAATCCACAGTTCTAAAAAACGACGAATGAAGAAAAAAACGTACCTGAAAGAATAGATCTTTAAATAATAAATAAACAGTGATTCAATCACTTGGCAACCTATCATGGCAATCTGAGTCATTGACATCTTTCTCAAATCAAAGAAAATGGATGGAGAAGTTGAAAATGAGAAAAATACAAAGAGCGATGACTTTGCAGCTCTAGATAAAAGATCTAATGACAACACTATAACTACTATTATAGGGTAGGTATTTTATTGAATACAGGTGTTAGTAAGAAATACAAAATTACTCTTATAAAATACGAATTTAACATCAAAACTAGAGCATTTGGTTCACTTGCATCCCACTCATACAACACTCAAACAGCTGTCCAAAGTTTGTATTTTCTCTGTGGTCTGTGCAATCAGTTGTCTAGTCTACGCATATGTTACTTTATTACTTTCAATTGTTTGTCGTTTATGGCACGGCACACTCGTGCCCCAAGGCCGAAACGTTTAGGGCATGCAATTTATCGCAAACCAACGAAAAATAGGACACTCACTTGTTAGATCTGAGTCAAAAAAAGGAAAAAATCTCCAAGGTGAATGAAATAAAAATGACTACCATTATCATTTACGCAAGTAGTTAGCACCAACTATAATGGCTAGAGTATGAATTGCCGAGGTTACATTTATTATTCTAACTGGACCAGTCGATGACTTTCCATTATCATATGCGATGAGGTGCGCTCATTGGGAATTATAAATTTATTACTTCGCTCTTCTCTTTGCTACTCTACAGAATGACACCGACAGTATCCAGGGTACCGTCGAGCTTACACTGTTCATTAACGTACAACTTTAATGACACAGACAGGACTCGACTCCTGAAAGGCCTGTTCCACATTCATCCATTTAAATACAACCACAGCGCTCTGCTTTATCTCACTTTAGATAAGTTTACGCTTGACCGCGCCTGATCTAAATTAGGTCTGAAAGTTTTATTCGTCTTCAGGCATATAGATAGGGTCGCGACGTTATTGATAGTATAGCAAAGACAATGGCATGCCATCAGTATGACGTGAGCACGAAATTTATGAAACCGGAATATTCAGGTCGAATGAACAACTGAATCAGATAAGTGGGATTCTAAATTAGCCATTCAGTCGTAATCGGCAACTAAGACAAAGGTGGCTAGGGAGTGCGTCGGAGCGACTATGCAAACACCCATGTGCGCGCGGGCAACTGGGTCGCGCGGTGTTTATGAATCAACATAATAGCTCTTATTCAATATGACCAAACAAGAAACAAAGTACGAATCCTCCAACAATACTGCAGTCACATCTAGATGCTAACCTTTAGCACTTGAGGTATTAAACAACAATACATATCACAGTATTTAATATTTGCCGATAGTCATAAAGTTGAGCAAATGAGAAACGCGTGACTATTCAGTTTCGAGGTTTGCACGGCGTTTACGTGATGTCCGTAGTCAAATCCAAACAGGCTTACGGCATGAATGGCGCCAACATTCCGCGCCCATACCGTAAGCGAGCTACACACATGACTGTACCTAAGTACATAGCACTCGTCAAATAATCACTGACCAATGTTCCATAACCAAGCAAGAATTTCGACGATAATGCTGATTTCCTGGTAGTAAAACTGAGCAAGCAGTTTCAATGTCAGTCTTTACGATGAGTTTAAATAACGCTAGAAATCTTTTCTGAAGAATTTCAAGATCGTCTTTAATCTTCGAGTAGTATTTTATGAAGCTTTATTGTTGCTTTGATATGACGAAGAGAAAACACGTCGTTGTTAGCAATGAGGACATTTGTTTTTAACAACGTTATTCAGGTGACGGTAAACAATTTAAAACACATTTAATTTAAGAATAAGTTATTGGGTGACCCCAAAAATGAGATCAATAATCAATGACAAAATGATATTACAAATTGGCGTTCATGTGACCTAAATTGTCGAATGTTCAAGGGTCGTCTGCACAATTTTTCTAATCAACGCTAGGTGACCACAATCATTTCAGATGGGCTGTCTAAACAGTTTTGCAATTTACAATAATTTACACGTTACCAATGATGTAACTTATTTAATTGACAATGATCGATACATAGACAATCTCATGCATTAATTAACAATATGCACAATTGTTTAAGATGAAGCCAAATGGCACTACCAACATATTGGGTTGCAAAGCTGATTTCAGAAGATTCCCTTAAAAGTTGATTTCTCCTGAATACTTCCTTTAAAGGGATATTCGCTTAAGATAATTAAATTAATTAGATTTAATTAAACTAATAAGATAATTGTTAGATAATTGAAAATTTATGATTTTGACCATATATAGAGTTAGAAAAATATTTAATAAAAATATACTCACCAAGGCAATCACCAACATAATCACTGGTACATTCACCATTTTTAATGTTCGTTTAATATTTATAACACTCACAAATAATGTCACTTCTTAGACTGGGCAAACGTGTAATTTGGTCAGTAAAGAGTCGCTTGTTTGACAACAACACTACCTTTTATCGATAAAAATCCTCTTATGATAAAATATTGTAGTATCCTAAAAAGTAAGTTAAAACATCAGAATGATTACATCTCTGTATTTAAGTACGATTAAATTGATATAAATTAATATCTTAATGTAATATTATTGATAAGACAAGTTTATGATTTGTTCATAACAGGTGATAACCTACATTTGTTTTTAGTATGTTTATTTAGGCACAATAATAAACATGTGGTATCTGTTTCTAATGCCGAAGTTTCTATTCAGATTGGGCATGTACGCAAACAAGAATTCGTTACGGGCACAAATGTTTGTAATTGAGTGTAACTTTGTATTTACATGCATTAGTTTCGTTTTAATGCTTGCCTAAATCTTAATCTGTGGACCGCGCCTAATTATCTAGGTACTCGTTGTTCAGAATCTCATGTATTTTCCTCATAAATTAGTTCGTTAGGTAGATAATTAAGGCAATATCGTGTTAATATAAACCTCGACGTGACAATAAGTTATACAAACGGCATTGGCAGATAAAAAGGTCTCTGCACTAACTAACAATACATATCATTCACGAGTGTATATCTTTGCATAGTTTACTCATTACTGCCTCGTTTAGCGCAGACAGTATTAACAAATACTAACTGTGGAACAAATTCAGCAAGGATATCAAAACGGCAATGACGATTACCCCTGAGTTGTAAAATATACATTCTTTCGTAATTTTTTTCACAGATATGCTGCGTGTTAATAAAACATTGAGCTAGTGTAAACATCTGAAGGAGAGATAACAAACGACGGAGATACCGGCGACCATCGAGACGCATTTTTACATGTTTACGTAAATTTTTAGGTTTCATTCATCGCTACAACGCCTTCGAGCAAAAAAGGAACAGTAATAAGTTGCCCGAACTCATTTATTATAATATGCAATTCCTTTTCTCATTTCCATATGTATGATGTTTCTATATTCTGTTCATTTTCCGTTCTCGGTACAAAATAGTTACGAGGGATTCGTCTTATTTTATATGTTGAGTGGAAAATATTTGTAGTGTTTGTAACGAACAGACTATAAAGGAGACTGCCCACTACACCATACCATACCATGATCGTATGACCGTGCTATGAACGTATCAGGCATGGGATGAAACATGACACGGAGTACTATGCCCCACAAGAATGTATCAACAGTTTATCATACGTTTATAACGGGCTTAGAAGGGTCATCATCGCATATGATGACCAAAGCATATAAGGTTTAACCGCGTATGATGACCTTTCTTTTCAATACAAATATTGAAAAGTATGATACTATTCCCACTAGACCGTTCCGTCCGTTAGATACGTTCATAGCACGGTTATGGTGCGGTATGGTACGGTGTAGTAGGCAAAATCTTAAAGTTTTCGATGTATGAAATCACAGCTGTTTTCTATTACATAACGTATATCTAATTATTCTAATAGTTTGGACTCGTACAGCCGAAATAGACGGCAGAGGCGCATCAATCAATTCGTGACGTTTTTTATTAGCCACAAATCAAACGGCTGTATTTTTGAAAATGTGATAAATAAAATCGTAAATAATTTACGATTTAAAATGTTTCTGTCGGTCAGTTTGCTAAACCTTTCCAAGGGCATGTAGTAAAAAGCAAACAACTTTTACAACGCCCTAAAATAGATCATCATTGAATATGAAGTTCATCGTTGTATTTTGCGTCACAAAGATTTTATTTTTAGTTATAATTCACAGATGTCGATGAGGAAGTTTATTTTAATGGTTTAGTTATCTTGTAGGGTTTAGTAAGTACAGTTAGATCACGTACATGGGTTGGGTGGAGCAAGCTTTTTAAGATGGTAATTTAAATTAGAATTCAAGTACATGAACTGTTAGAGATGGGCCTCACACACATAACTATGTCTTACACAAAATCGTGTTCAACAGTTGTTGAGATTAAACAAGGCTAAATAAACACGATTTTTAGCCATGGAAAATGATGTTTGATACGGTAAAAATGCGTGTACGGTAAAACCCTGACTGTTTTTCAAAACAAGCTTCGCTAAAGTTACTGTTTACAATGCAATGAATTTAGTTTACGTCTAGTCTGCCTCTTTGGTCACAAGCGCGACTGCTGAGCAAAAGGTCTTGGGCTCGATGACCAGGTCGGGTAAAGTGTCATTGGGTTTTTCTATCAGGAATTTCTCAGTAGCAGCCGCATAGTTTGGATTCGTGCCCAATTGATGGCAATAGCTTCATCCCCTATAACATGGGTCTTAAAAACATAACTGGCGAAATGTGGATGTACTATTAGGTACACCTCTAGTAGTAGTACCCTTGGTAAGACTACCAACCATATTACCCAGTACTAGCTGGGTTGTGGAGGGCAGGTAGGCAGTCGCTCCATTTAAATACTGGTATTCCGTTGCATCCGGTTAGATTAAAGGCTGACCCCAGCGTAGTAGGGAAAAGTCTAGGCAGAGGATGACTATTGGGTACACCTCTGCCTAACTCTTTGGCGTTTACATCCGTGATGTAATGTTATAATGTCACGTCTAGTCATGTATCTATTCATCTTTCTTACGATATGATTGTAAGTTCCGATGTACGTGAATGGCGGTCTCATTGAGCTCCGCTCACTATTACCTGGCGTCCCTCCAACACCGCTGATTATTCTGTTCTCATAATATTTTACTACGCTATTACAAATCTCTTTGTATTAGAGTGAATTCTTTCGAAAACCTATTACTTTTTTCAGTTCTAATGGTGTCATCATCGTAAAAATATTTTTATGTGGTTTGTGGAAACAGCTCAATTTTTTTAATCTTTGTTGAATCGCTGTCTGTTTTACTTGCGTAAATTTTTAGCTTTACATCTTTTTTATCAATGTTTTTTATGAATTTATCTGTTCCCTAAATTTTAACGAGGAGTGTAATTCATTATTCTCAATTCGTTTCATGTTGGTAGCTTTTTTATGGTGTTAATAGTCGAGTTTAGAGTAAAGTGGTGTTTATCGCAGTTAAGTGTCGACAGAAGGGAGTTTAACACCATCATTGTATTCATATTTTTAGTTAAGGGCGGGTTCTAAATTTATGAAAAAAGATAAATCATTATTTAAGGATAATTGAATAATATTGACTTCTGTTACACCGTATGTAATTATAATATGAGTAATACATTTGATTAAGTAACGTTGAATCTCGCTAACAGGAAAATTATCGTGAGCTCATAACTCAACAACTCCAAAAATAATAACAGTGATTATAAAAAATAATAAGGCGACTTTAAAAAATTCATACCTATCCGTTACACCGCTTATTACCGTCTATATTTCTTAAACGCATCGATTAATCGTAACTTCGAAGTGCAAAAAAGCTATCAATCGTTTATTATATTACGTTATCATGTTATTAAGTCCATACGTTTATGACAAAATAGATAAGTGTTCGATATTAAAGCGTGTACGGGTGCAACTGTGCCTTAAGTGAGTGAGGCGTGTTAATAGCCTTGTCGATGGTCCGATAGACCGGTGATGATAATAGTCCCCCTTGATAGGTGTGGTCCACACTACACGCAATTACCGAAAGATTTATTTCTTATAAAATGTATGCACTTCCCTATTTTTAAGCGGAGTCTTGTTCTATTTTTGATTTCTTCACAAATTGTTCGACGTCGTTAAGTGTTAGATTTACTTTCAGATTAGTTAGCCGAGTAATTGAACGTTGTGTTGTAACGGCCCGGATCGCCGAAGGACTGGTGTGAAGTTTTCCGTTGTTTTCTCACAGTTTATTAATGTCAACAGAGTTTCAACACTTAGGTACCGATTTAAAGTTGATTATTTCATAATTTTAACCGTTTTTTTAACAAACCTTTTCCTACCTTGTTTTTATGGTAATAAATTAACCTCTGGAATTTACGAAAAATCATCAGCTATTTTTTGCAACTCACAGAATAACAAGGTTGCCTAATTTAAAAGTTCAATAATTAATAAATCAACACGACTGATTGGATTAAAATTGTAATCCTTAAGAATTTCACTTCTAAACCGATAAAAAATATTCTAAACGTAACTAATTATACCAGTTTGGCTACATTTTTTATTGTGATCGAATTCAGTATGACAAGCTCGTAAATAGTTACAAACGCGATAATTATGTTAAAAACCTATTCATATTAGGCAGTTATTTATGAAGTAATATTATTTCTATCAATTTTATGCGTTAAATATTTCTATTACGGTTATTTGTATGAAAATTTCGTAAATAAATTGTGGTCACTTATAGATTTCCATGATATTGTTTTCTGAACCGACATTCTAATTAAAAGGGACTATTTCTGTGCTAAGCGCTGGCATTGGGTCTGTTTATTGTATTTCAGATAAATAAATGTATCAAACACATTCTTTAATTAACGTTACGAACCAAAAACGCTTCGAAATCGATATTTAAGACGAACTATTTCTAAATTAAGCCATTCCTCTTGTGAGGTCTTGGCCGTAGATTAAATACCGAACCTATAAATAAATTGGTAATAGCTGGATAGGTACATAAATTTCCTGATTCGTTAAAAGTTTTGGGAGTTAATAATAGGTTTACGGGTAAATTCTTTTTAGCCGAAGATGGGGGCCAGAGTCTGCCTATATTCTGATCGAATGGATAAATTATTATAGGTACATCAGTACATATAAATAAAATTGGAGTGTCTGTTTGTAATATTAAAATAACCACTTTTTACTAAGTGCATATGGATGTATACACGGTACATATACCGAAACAACATTTTTTACAATGTCTGTCTGTTTGTTCCAGTTAATCTCTGAAATGGCTGGACCGATTTTGACGGGACTTTCACTGGCAGATAGCTGAAGTAACAAGGAGTAACTTAGGCTACTTTTATTTTAGATAAATAACTAGGGTTCCGTGCAAAGAAAAAAAAACCCTTGAAATTGGTAACAAAATTTGATTCAAATAGGGAAGTGCTTATAGTAAAAGGGATTTTTTAATAATAATTTCACGCGAACGAAGGTCGCGGGCAACAGCTAGTCTAAATACGGTAAGCCGCACACGACGAAAATTCGTGTGTTTATTTTATAGTAGAGCCTTCTTTGTAATAACTGTTTAGGACTTTTAAATTTAGATTTAAGTTTTAATTTTGGTTTTGTTTTAAAGATGAGATAAGTGGGGTTTTTATTAAGTTAAGGACATTTTGATGAAACCAAACGTTTCCATTGAAATTTTTAAACCATTTTCGTTTATATCTCCCAAGGCACAATAGACTGAATACACGTGTGAGTTTGGTATTGAAACTTAAAGACGTAAAAACAAACTTTTCTTTGTGCAAACCAAGTGTTATTATGCTTGCAGAACTCCGAAGTTCGAGAGTAAATAAAAGTTTGTGGATATACTTAGAGTAGTTATTCTGGGCATTATCGTTTATTTTGCTTACTTCGGTATAGCAATCTAGGGTAAGATGAAGTTATGCGGTTCTATTTGTTGACCATACCTAATACCTAGTGACCTAATTTGTTCGAGACGAATAACATCTAGGTGTTAGCATTGAATTCTGGTATACATCTGTCAATTTGTAAAGATATCAATTTCACGATTCGTTTTTCTATTTATCGACTGTCTTGGTATAGACTTGTGATGAGGATTCGAGGGCCGATGCCTGCCAGGGCTGCGGGACTGTTCGAAAGATATACCGCGGCCCTGGAACACTAAGGGCAAGGAAGGAACATGGATGGGTTTTAGTCAGTACAAGTCTGACACTCCCTTTCGGCTCTGCCCAGAGCGGGAGAAGTCATATGATGATATACCATGCGTAAAAAAAAAAGTGACGAATCGCATGTGACTAAAGAGGGATGAATATAAATGTGTGTGATGGATGGAGAGGGAGAGGAAGACCAAAGAAACGATGGATGGATTGTGTGAGGAATGATATGAAAGATAAAGGCGTGATAGCGTGACGGATGATAGAGGAGAATGGAAGAAAAAAACGTGTTGCGCCGACCCCAAGTAACGTGGGACAAGGGCAGGAAGATGATGATAAGTAATCTGAGGTATTCCTCGAAGCGTTACCAGTTTGAGGCGCACCTAATGAGGCGCTCCTTCTTTATTCCTCGGAGCGTACCTTTTAGTAGTTAATATTTTTAATTGCTATCGGGAGCGCTACTAAAAAGCTCGATAATCGCTCGATAATCTATTTCACGATTATTTTGCTAAGAAGAGATATAAATTGGGGTAAGAGCTGGCGAATTATGATGACAATACACAAAATATTAAAAAAAAACTGGCCAAATACGAGTCGGACTCGCACACGAAGGCTTCCGTACGATAAAACCGAAAAAAAACACGTTTCTTGTATAGGAGCTCCCTTTAATTAATAAATAATTGTTATTTTTATTATTTGTTGTTATAGCGGCAACAAAAATACATCATCGGTGAAAATTCAACTGTCTTATCGGTTCATGAGATACAGCCTGGTGGCAGACGGACGGACGGACAGCGGAGTCTTAGTAATAGGCTCCTGTTTTACCCTTTGGGTACAGAACCTCAAAAAAACGTGTCTTTTGTATGGGTTATTCATAACATAACATCACGCCTGTAATCCCCGAAGGGTTAGTCAGAGGTGCCGAGGTGTACCTAATAGTGCCCCCACTTTTCGCCAGTTATGTTTTAGTCTCATGTAGTAGCCATTGCCATCAATCAGGGAGACCCCTGCTGCTGCTACTGAGAAACTCGTGATGGAAAAACCAAATTACACTTTGCCCAACCCGGGAATCGAACTTAAAACCTCATGCTCAGCATAACGAATAGACCAACGAGTCAGTCGTGTCGCAACATCAAGTCGTTTATTATTTAATCTATGGCAGCGAAGATAAAACGCCTCAAAAATGGGCCAATTACAAAATATAATAAATATTGTAAAAGTTTGCCTACAGCAGCGTCCTCGAAGCGCCCTAACCATAACACTTTGCTTGCCCTAAATTGGTAAAAGGGACCGTTTTATCTCGCTATGTCAATTTTGTGCGAGATATGAATAACACAATTTCCTTGGCCTAAGTATACTTTGCATAAACTTACTGTGAAAACGGTTAACCAATCAATTATAGTAACGGAGTCAATTTAATAAACATTCGTGATTCATTTTCAATATAAATCAACTATTGGAAACACATTTAATATTATAACGCTCCGAGTGGACTTGGTGAATTTTACACTTTACCGTTATTTTGTACAGCACATCAAGCTACCCGAAACTGTCAAATTTTCCCAATAAACCTTGAACCTAATACTTTAGCAATAAAGATGAAAATCTATTAAAGAAATTTGACAGATTGTAGTAGCTTGATGTGCTTGGCATCTGTCTAAGCATCTTTTAAATGCCTCTAAGCCTAGCATTGGCTTACTGTAACTATTTTCATATAACGTGCTTAAGTCTATTTAATTTCGACGCAAAATAATATTATATTTCACAACACGGATTTTTCAAAGAGAGATTATGATTTTCTGTATTAAAATTACATACAACAATGACTGCCTGGTTTGGGCTAGTCGTAATCACGGCTGCTGACCATGAGGTCTTGGGTTCGAATCCCAGGCCGGGCAGTGTTATTGGGGTTTTCAACCAGAAATTTCTCAGCCACGATGTTTGGATTTATGCCCGATTGATGACATAGGGCTCGCCTTTTTAAACATAACTGGCGAAATGTAGTTGTACCTACTATTAGATACACCCCTGTTTAACCCATCAGAATTCACAGGCGTATCAGTTGCGACACAGTTGCGGATAGCAATCATTCATGTTCTACGTGGTCGGGTATTTAAATTAACGTAACGTAACAAACGCCGACGCATGGCTAGTATTAAAAATCCCTCATGTGCAACTGTCCTCATAATTAGTCATTATTCAAAAATAATTACGAGGTAATTATATCGCACCGAAAACTCGCGAACCTGCGGTGACTTACGCGCGGTTTGGTTCAGAATATTTCGCCCGTAGTTTTCGGTTAAGTAAATAAAAATACATAATAATTATGGTAAAAGCACACAATATATTTAAAATTATCTCGTTTGGAGGAGATACTAAAATAAGTTTGTGAAATTTTCAATCGTCAATATTTTTCAGTTACATAATTAAAAAATAAAATGCTCCTGAAATATCATAAACGAACTCTCAAAAATTGATATCCAATCTAAAATGAATCATGAAACGTATGTATATGATTATCTTTGATTTTAAAAGGATTATGCAACGGTTTGATAAAATGAACTAATTGAAAACGTTTTAATTCATTTATTTTATCGCGACTAATATCAGTTTTCTTCACAAGATTATCGTAAATCTTTTTTCCGCTAATCAATATTTTTGATTGATATCAAATTATGGTATTTAATGGATTAGTCATAACAACAATTAATACAACAACATCACGCCTGTAATTCCCAAAAGGTTTGGTAGAGGTCTCCCAAATAGCCACACACACATTTCACCCGTTATGTTAATAGGGGGCGAGCCTATTGCCATCAATCGGGCACAAATCCAGACTCCGTAACCGCTACAGAGAAATTCAATAAAAATTATAACAATAAAAATTCGTCATAAAGTTATTTGGTAAAAAATTATGAAATCTTAAGAGGTGTAAGACTTGCCTAAGAATAACATGATTTGTTACAAATTGCAACTGCGTGTACCTTTAACTCACTAACCCAGTTTCTTCAGTGGGCTGATAAGAAAAAATTAGATAGACGTAGTACTGATAACAGCCTTACCTACGATGGCATTGGGCCTCCCCACAACCTTGGTTAAAAAAAAAGAATTAACTTTCAACATAATTTGTCGAAGACAAACTTTTGATAGCTTTCGATTTTTTTTATACGTCTCAATTTGTAATTTCTTTTACGATAATCCATGGTCGGCTTTATGATAATTGTTTTTTTTTTATTAGTTCTTATTTTAACTTCTTAGAAAAGTTCTCAATCACGTCTCCATTTTCGCTGAATTAAATTTGAAAACTTTGAGAATAGTCTAGTATTTTTTAAAGACAAGCACAATAATAAAAGTTCAACCTGCCAGTCTCATCGCAAACGTAGGAGACTGTGACAGTTTCGCCGTTTATTTGTAAAATGATAAGTGCATATTTAATTATTCACGTTATCTTGATTTAGACTTAATAGAATTGTATGGCCTACTTTGGCATGTGATATTTATTTAGGTTTTGTTAAAATAGTCTAATAGCGTTTAAATTGAATCAGTAAAAGAGCTTTATTTGGCTACATTTCCAAATGAGAGGAAAATATTCATTATTAGCTTCACGATAAATTTTCCAACAGCCTATGTCCTTTCGCTCCCAATTTTTCTTGTCTACACGTTTCTTTTTTGCTAAACACGCGTAAGTTTCGACAAGGCGTAGATAATCTATTAATCACTACGACAGATCAAAATTATTCAGGATTTGTGAATAACTCGTTAAGCTTGTCAAAACAAAACGAAACGTATTCACACGTGTTAAATCTTCGTTTCTTAAGTTGAGGATTAATTTTGACAAATGAAGAATTGTTGAACTCGGATAAAACTTTGTTTTTAATTTTGAGAACTAAATATATTTTTCAGTAGAATATAGAAATAAGAATTAGCCATATTTTTTTTGACAGCAGACGAATCATTCAGGTAAAATCATTGAGGAAAAACAAAACACTAATAAAAAAATAAACATCCAAAAAAATCGTACACTTCACATGAAATAAGGTCCGTTGGCCGAACAAAATCGCGCCGCCGTTGCAATACGCGAATGCAGAAAAATAGAAACGTCAATCATGCGTTTTGACAGTTCCGCATTTTCGCGCCAATTTTCCGGTTCGCGCGGGAACGAGTCGGGTGCACGGTCGGTGGCGCGGCCGCGCGCTCAGTGTAGACTGTGGCGGCGTCGCGCAGCGCCCCATCTACTACCTTACGATTTATGAGCGTGACGCAAAAATGGACATAATTTGTAGCGACGCTCTCGGCACCGCAAACCACGTGCCTCGTCTTAGGAACTCGGATTAGATGGCCGGGCATAAAAAATATATTAATAGCTGTTGATTTTCTAGGTCTACGTTATCCGGTAACCGTGTTTTGCTATCAATCTCAACAGTTGACTGGGATAAATCTCGTTGATTTCCCTATCTAGCGCTTTAAATAGCGCAACAAAAAATGTCCCAGGGACTCTCATCATAAATGGATAAGAGTCCCTGACGGACGCTTTGACTGATTTCCGCGCGATAAAAAAGATGCTCTCATTCAGATAAGACGATAGACGTCAGAATGAGAAGCATTTTATATTTTCTATGCGTTGAGAAAATTAAGAAATGTTAATTAAATAAATAGTTGGCTAATTGTGTTCAACTACATCTTGAGAAAAAAAGAAATAAATCAAGGGTGTTACTTAAATCCCATAATATTTCAAAGCGAAACGTTAAACGTCAATTAAATTGATATAGTGCAAACAAATCTAAAATGTTATGAAAGTTCGTCATAACAATATGCTCTTAAACTTGGCCCGATTCCGACAGCCGATAGAAACATTGCGATATTGTGCGATTGATCCATTTAGTGAGCAAATTGCTCATCGATCGACGCATACGCACAGTACGCACACTCTCAAGGAAACACGTGTTTAAGTTACGAGTTCAGTGGAAATGTATAACTGATTGTTTGTTCAAGGCTGCCCCAGTTTTCTTTATAAAAATATGTTCAACATTATCTTAAAATAATGTTGAGCAGGCATTTCTGTATTTATTAGCAACCACCTGTTTTACGCGTCTGTGTCGATTGAAGTAATGGATGAAAATGGACTCCTTTTTTATGGAAAACCTAAGTGTTATAGACATATTATTGAACTACATCTGGGAATAATCTATTTTCGTAACTAGTTTAATGTCTAACATCGAATTTGGTGTAAGTTTAGCGGTTACCAGTAAATTGAACATGTTTCTTTAATCAAGACTGTGTACGGTACATTGGGTTTCTAATTAAGGTGAACAGAGTTCGCCTTGCAAATCCCGCTTTTGTTCGAAGTTCGGAACTTGATCTAACTTAATTAAGTCACAATGATGACCAATTTACCCCGTACCACAAGACGCTAGACAGGGAAAGTCTTGCGGAGCGAATTCCTGACTAAGTACCCGGTATCTATTAAACTAGGCATAAATCTTACGTAGTTGCGACAATATCAGATATTTGAATAAATATAGAGTGGTACGTCTTAACTCGGCAGCGGGTAAATGTACGATAAAGCTTCGTAGATAACTAGTATTTGACGGACAGGTGTAATTAGCCTCTCTACTCGCTACCGGCAAATGGAAGCGTGATGATAAGGAGGGGAGTCAGAATAAACAACGATGCCCTTCGTGATTACATCTTGAGCTTACCTAAGTGGTTAAGTGGGATTGCGAAATGGTATATTAATACGGATAGATAGATACGCGTCTTACTCCCAGCGGTAATAGCAATCGTAGAAAATGTTATGAATGGACGCAACTTTATGAATGGCGACAGTCGTGATATTTATTTTTATTGTGATGTTAATGGATTTCATTATCATTTTTACGATAAGATGGTATCACATTTTCATGCCCTCCGGTCAAAACAAAGTAGGTACCTTTTGTATCTATCTAATCACTGTCACACCCTATTTTTAGCTAAGCGAGAATTAAGATAATTATCACCAATTAGCGGGAGTGTTATCTAAATTAAATGTTGTCCATCAATCACAGCTTAGACATTATCAATCGACGCGGAGGGCACACAAGGGCAGCCATGAGGATTTCCACACGTGTAGGTAAGAAAACGGAAATGCGAGGCGGTATATCAAGTAGTAGGTATAGTAGATGTTAGACTGATTCAATCTGTGATTAAACACATGAAGAAAATTGATAAATTCAACAAAGGGACCTGCACACTGTAGCTTTTTGTTCTTTTTTTAGAGTTCCGTACCGAATGGCTAAAAACGGGACCCTATTACTAAGACTCCACTGTCCGTCTATCTGGCTGTCTGTCTGGCTGTATCTCATGAACATGAAGAAGATGTATTTCTGTTGCCGCTGCAACAACAAATAGTAAAATCAAAAATATATTAGAAATTAAAGGGAGGCCCCTACTACGACGGTACGGAACCCTTCATGCGCGCGTCCGCCTTGCACTTATTTTTTTTTTATAATGGCATCTCGTAGGTGAACCTTTGAGACTGTAGACAACGTTGACCTGCAAGATGCGATCGTCCGGACACTGTGTTTACATCCGGAAATGATCACTGTGTTTATTTTATACTCCAATACATTTTTCAGAGCATCGAGGTTTCCAAAAAACCTATATGTACTATAATATACTGTGCACTATATAACCATATACACTCTATAACTATATATACTATATAACTATATATATATATATGCTGCTGTATATTTATATGTATGCTGTGTCAAAAGAAGTCCCACATCATTGAAAAAATAGTCTCTTCAGGTAATCAACCCTTATATTCATACCGGTGCTTAAACATGGGGCAATCACCCTTAAGGAGAAGAAGCACCAGGGCAGCTCACAATATTCATATTTTCTTACGTTTTTTTGCAATTTACAAGTCAGTGTCAAGGTGTATGTTGATTTAAATATATTCGCGACCGTAACAAGAATGGCTTTACAGAGTTAGTTATAAAAATCATTTAAATCAGTCGTTAGTCATTAAAATCGTCAATACAACCTTATTTTTTATTAGCCTATTCTGTCCCACTGTTGGGCAAAGGCCTCCCACCATTCCTTTTGAACTCTCTCGGTGTTTTGCCAAGACAGTCATGAACGAGTCTATATGAACCCTCTAAGCCCATTTAATATCATTAAATGATTATTTCATGAAAAATTAGTTTAGGAAATTTATATTTCGCGGGCTACTCTGGTGCTTCTACCTTAAAGGGAAAGGATCACAGGCAACAGAAGATTACGATAGGCCACCAACAGGTTAGGACCACTAGGTCACTATACTCGACTGCCACAGATAAGCTCATATCTAGAATCGAGTCTAGCTTCGGAAATATCTGATATCAACATTAATCGTTGATTCCAGTTGTTCTACAGCAGACATAATTTATATTGTGGTTTGTAGATAGGTAATAAGTTTAACTTGCTTAGCTAATCACTACGGGCAATTCGTAATAAGATATTCTAATTAATCGAGTTTTTTAGATGGTAAAAACTAGTTTTTATTACAAACGCGAATTTGTTATTCAAATACTAAATAGTAATCTAAGATAGATAATCTCTAATAGATATTAGAGATTATCATACCAACGTATGATAGTAATATATAGTCTAATAGATCTCCAGTAGATATTCAAATCTATCAATCTTATCGAAAGGATGTCAAGTGTTTGCTATGAATTTTTAACTCTTAAGAACATCCAATGTTATGACCGAACAAATATAACTTTTATCAGAATGATGGGCCACAAAAAGGATGAATGAAAAGCAATTGCATGTGGCTGAGATGAGAATACTAAGAAGGATGTGTGCTGTTACGCAAATGGATAAAATAAGGAATGAGTACGAGAGGCAGTTTGCCAGTGGCACCGGTGTCTGAAAAATTATGTGGTAATCGGTTATCTTATACAGGCATGTGATGCAGAGAAATGAGGAAAATGTCGTGAGAGGAAGACCAAGGAAACGATGGATGGACTGTGCGAAGCATGATATTGCTAGAAAGGAGGTGACTGCTGAGATGACGAGTAATAGAGAAGTATGGAAGAAGAAGATATGCTGCGCCAACCCCATAAAAATTGGAATGAGAGCAGTAAAGTGATGAAGAGGTGTGGAAAATGGAAGTCAGTTTTTTTTTTTATATGTTTTTTTTTGTCTTAGGAATTCCTAGGTCAAAATAACTAAATAAGTAATAACAATATCAAATTACATTCATAGAAACACAATACACCTACTTCCAGTACTATTATGTTTCAAAGTATTCCGCTAGAACGTTAAACACATGGTGCAAATTTTACCAAACTGGCAAAATCACACGATAATGTGAAACCGTCGAAACTACGAGTTGACATTACAATTTGATAGTCATTGACAACTATACAGGGTGTAAACAGACTCTTCACGAAGCCGTCACCCAAGCATTATGTACAGACGCCAGCACGTCAAGCTACTACAATCTGTTAGATTTCTTTACTAGATTTTCAACTTTATCTCTATGACATTAAGTTCAAGGTTGGTTGGGAAAATATGACAGATTCGGGTAGGTTGACGTGCTGAAGTCTGTACATCAAACGAAGTAACTTTACGCAAAAATGATTGCTGGGAAACGACTTTTTTTTTGGGGTGAAAATCACGTTTTACGGTAGGACTCAATGTACATTCAAAACATCTCTGTTGATCATCTGTGCTGTTGGATGGATTGAATAGTACGGGTGTCGTGAAGGTGTCTTAACTTTAAAAAAAAACTTATGATTAGGTTGGAACTTTGACCCCCAATATCTCCGTAACTAGAAGGTTCCCAGGTATGGTCTTGAACAAAAAAAAGATCGCAATGACGGGGAGAACAAGTGCCTTTCGGCTTCGTTTAGATTAGAGTCTTTTTACACCCTTTATAATTGAAGTGGTGTTTGTCGTTATAATTCAATTGTTTTAGCATGTAGTTCAATGCTAAATTGGCAAAAATCAAGGTTGCAGTGATGTGTGAAGTAATTTAGTAAGTAGTTCTGTTGGTATTGGAACTTTGTTTTTTTTTTATGGCTTAGAAAAGGGAAATCACATCACCACCAATTTATTTAAGTATAAGTTTTCAGCCAGCCACACTCGCTTATTCAGTTTTTATGTTTTGATAAAATAATGAGATTTCTTTATTCAAAACATGCAATTTAGAAGAATAACGCGGCCATACAGAAATACATGAAAAGCACCTTTAATGTACAATATGTATTGATTTGATTATTCGGCTACATAATTCATTGAGAGTACTCGAGTTCAAGAAATTCGATGATGCCGAAAGTAATTAATTAAAAATTGGCCAAGTGCGAGTCGGACTCGCGCACGAAGGATTCCGTACCATTAATTCAAGCGTGTACCTGTCGCCGTTATTAATGGCGAAAAAATCACGTTTGTTGTATGGTGTTATTTTTTTTCTGTTTTTAGTATTTGTTGTTAAAGCGGCAACAAAAATACATCATCTGTGAAAACTTCAACAGCTATCACGGTTCATGAGATACAGCCTGGTGACAGACAGACAGACGGACAGTGGAGTCTTAGTAATAGGGTCCCGTTTTTACCCTTTAGGTATGGAGCCTTAAAAGGCTAGGCTAGGCTAGGCTAGTTTATGACCAAATCTTACTAATGTTAACAACACCAAAACTTAGACAATAACTGATTTTGGAACTTTTTTGTGTTTCACACCGTATAGACCTACGGGTAATCAAGTTGGACCAAATTTTCGATGGTTGACTTTCATTAGTACCTCCCATCGGCAGATTAAAGGTTCGAGCCTCCGCAGGTGAGTTTATCCTTGGCATATTTTGGTGAGTGTGCTCCAGGCGCCCGACTTTCTTTTCTTTTCATATTTGTATCTTCAAATTGGACCACACACCACTAGGCTCATTTACAAATCAGCCCTTAAAAAACAAATGAAAGTACAATAAAATATACGGAATAACAACATTAGTCGGGAATCACAGACACTATCAAAACAACAGAGCCCATGTCAACTTGTCCGATACGGCGATATTGTAATACAATTATTATGCAATAGTTTGGCAAACTGATAGTGATGTTAGCTCAGTGCATTCCCCGCGGGTAATTAGCGTCACGAGCTTGTTAGGCTTATCGACGAAAATATGCGTTCACGTGTTACACATGTTTATTAGTAGACTAGCACTTCACCCGCGACTTCATCCGCAAACATTGTGATGGCTCGGCTTATATGCATGATACAAATATAATTTATAGTCACGATTAATGTACCTTTCTGCCAGTGAAATAATTTTTAGAATTGGATCATTAGTTCCGGAGATTACCGCCATAATTATACAAACTTAAAAACATATTTTACCTCTTTATAATACTAATAGTATAGAAGTAGGCCTACATAAACAAAAACAAACAAACGGAACACAAGAAACAAACATAGATATTTAAATTAATAGTATTTATATCCTATTTTATTCCATATACTTACTCATTTTACATATCATTATATTTTTCTAAAAAAAAAACATATTTATATGTATATTTTTTTTTATAAACATATTATTTTTGCGATATTTGGCTTCTTTGAAGAGTCAAATTGACGGCTATTCTCGCAACATCACACCCCGCTTCAAAACTCAGATTGAACGTAACGTTACGTACGCTCTATAAGCTAATAAGCTAAAGTGGGACTACTAATTAATAATAATTTAATCGTAATTTATTCTCTGACCGGATACTTAAAAAAAAACCTTATTTATGCTTACTTTTCTTAAAAGGTTACTTATTTTATTTTTCATTTTAATGTGTAAATTCGCTTGAAAAGCGTATCTGCAGCGTGTCATTTCACGCCATTGGTCAAAGTCAACTCAGGTAAAGGGTTCCTACCATACAAGTAATAGGCAATATAGCCTGGCAAATTGCCACGGCGATGGACGAGCATTTTTCAACTTTAACTTTGCAATTTGCCAAACATGGTCAAGACTCAAGTTGTATTTTGGCACAGGTTGTAAATGCTTGTTAGTGTAAAATGGCAAGCAATCTTTGGTAGTATTAACTCAAGAATAAATAACTTTGAGGACTGATTTTGATGGAACTAACTACTATGTCGCATAATTTGAATTCCTCTTTGCATTTTTTTAAAGCATTCGCTGTTTACACACGTCTTCGTCGTCGTAAATTCTCTCTTGGTGAATCATCTCTGCCTAATTGCAACATGGTGATTTTTGGTCTTAAAACACGAAAAGTACAAAAAAACACACCTGATTAATGAGGTAATGTTTCATTGTCTTTTGTAAAACATATCGAAATCAAAATACAAAAAAAGTCAAAAGAAATAAATTGTAATTTACCATATTTAATGAATCGCGCCTGTAGGCAAGCCATATGTGTGCAATAATAGGTAGGGAGGTACTTACTTATTATTTCATCGAAGTTTTTTGATACACCGCTGCGGTGTCAACAAAGAAGATTTGCCTCAAAAGGATAGGCAAAGAGTCGGTTGATTCGCTCATAAATCATCTCCTGTGTACTCGCCGACGTAACGTACCTACACTTTCACAGATACCGCGGATGTAAAGATTAATCTAGAAGTGGAATTTTTCACGCCTGTTTACAATGTGCACACATTGGAACATTAACGCCTTCATGTAATTTATGATTCATAAGATCAGTGATCAGTCTATTTTTTCGCATTTATGACTATCATGTCTGACCTGTTTTTTTACAAAATAATAAACCATTATTCGACCATATCGTTAAGTGTAATTTCGCAAAAATTACGTCGGTAATCTTAATTTCGGAGATGTCACCAATGACGATGATTGATAATTTATGCATTATGTAAATTACACGATTCACAAATACATTAAGACTTACTTATGTATTATTAAGTTATATTATTATCATTATGTTTGTTCATTCATAATGACATTTTCGCTTTTGAGAATAATGGAGGCGGCCTTTTGTGATCTACGACGATGGAAATATGTAAAAATACATATTTGCGTGGGTTCAATAGACAAATATTTATTTGGTCAAGACAAATCGAATGTAGGAACACTACCTACACGTTATGGAATGTGAAAATAAAACTAAATATTGGTATTTTATTTTATTTGTAGTACGATAATTATGATTATAATTATGTCCTATTTGCCGCCAAATGGGACGTAATCGTAATCATAAATATGGTTTTTTTTCGTTTGATTATATTGTTGAGGAGCGTATAGTTGCTTCCAGTAGGTACCTTCCAGTGACAGCTATCTTTATTTGTGTTCTCACCACCGAATACGGCAAGCGAGCATTGAACTTAAAGACCTTGATCAGAAATAGCCAACGATTTGACCAAATTTACACTCGTCTTACACACAAGTACTGAGTAAGAACTTCTCTGTTGTACAATGGTGCATTTTTCTCACTACATACTTCTGATTGAAATACTTTTCCCATATATGAAACAAGTAGATTACAACCTATCAACAATGAGATAATTGTTTCACATTTATTTGTTTTCGGCGCAAGTGTTTTATTTTGTGCACGTCACTGATGAATTAAGAGCCATTTTTTTAAGTTGAACGGCGCATTTCATTTGTTCCCATGTTTAAATGCAGGTTTGTAATTATGTATTGATTACATCCATTAAGGATTTGGTCTGATGTGAGTGGCGTTGTATTTTGCTATTATCCGTAAATACTTGCAATTTTAATGTTAAAACGCCTGTTAACTCGAAATATTAGTTTTCGTACTAATGAAAAAGGGAATTTAATTTTTTCACATAGTTTACATTTATAGTTTCGAAAAAACTATTTGATAAGACATCGGAGGCCAAGACCAAAAACAGGAAGAAGGAGGGGAGGAGGCGGTAGGGAGGGGGGGGATAAAGGGTTGTTTGAACGAAAAAGGGGCGGACACCAATTTGTTAGCCTAATAATATAATTAACATGCAGTAGCTTAATCAGCCTAAGAGGTACATTCATAAAACAAATATAATCGGAAGATCGGGCGTAACGTTTGAACTAGGAATAACTTGACCTCATGATCTGATAATTCACTCTTATCAATTACTTAAATGCATATTATTTTAACCGACTTTGCGATTAAATTCGCGACTGACCTGAATTCTTGAACAATAAGGCAGCCTCTTCACAAAATGAGGAACTGACTCATCCTGCGAACCATAGACATCTATGAGAGAGATCTATAACTCAGTTACCAAAATACGGTTACAATATCTAAAAGTACCATAAACCTATATTTTATTAATAGACACAAAGTGATACCATGACTTTTCGTTCAATAAGCGTTAAAAATAGATTAGAGAATGAGATCAAATGATTTATTTGAGTAATTATGTGAATAACATCCGATAGGAATGTTAAGTAACCCCACATGTGTGTGCGCATGATTCAGACGATTATATTCGGTCAATGCGCTAACACTTGGCGCCAACCTTTAGAGCACTGGTTCCCAACCTTTATTTGACCAGGGATAAAAGTGGTTTATTTTGATAACGATAAGTTTCAAGAAGGGTAAACTTTATTCAAAACTTTTAGCATAGTCGATAAATTCAAAATAACAGCAAATCAGTAATCACTATTTGTAATGGAAAGGACCACATTTATAATAGAAAAACAAATTTTGGTTTGCTTTACAAAATGTAAACCTCTCATTTTAACACTTGCGTGGCTCACGGACCAGTGGTGATCCGCGGCCCATATGTTGGGAACCATTGCTTTAAAGCATCATCGGAATTTTCATGTAGCAGTCATTGTGTAAACGTACAGCTCAATAATCCGTCAAATTGAAACAATTAACGGAGTAATTAATTATCACGTATGGGCCTTTTGGCAGCTCCACAAATGTAATAAAAATATTTCGCTGCTGACTGGTTAAGTACACATTCATAGATATGTATGTTTGTTTCTTTGTAAAGACATCGACTAAAATGAATTCAAGGTAACAGTTCCATTATTTCATAATCATCGTTTATGATTGATTAAAAATGCATGATTGTGTGGAATACCTAATCGAATCCTGCGTCTGTAAATTAATTCAATATAAAGTAACATAACAACATAACAATAACATAACATCACGCCTGTAATCCCCGAAAGGTTAGGCCAAGGTACCTCCACCAGTACCTACCTTCGCAAGTTATGTTTAAGTCCCATGTAATAGTGGCGAGCCTATTGCCATAAACCTGGCTGCTTCTGAGAAATTCCTGATGGAAAAACCCAAAAACACTTTTCGCGACCTGGGAATCGAACCCCGGACCTAATGCTCACTAGTCGCGCTTACGACCACTAGACCAACGAAGCAGTCATTCAATGTAAATATACTATTAAGCTAAAAAATTGCTTTTAAGGTATATTTGCTTAATGAAAATAAGAGATGTATCAAACTATTAATTAAAATGATCACTTATAATGTTTAACCGCGGCGTATTAATTATAATATGAAGCAATTAATACAGAAGGGATCTGCGATTTCTTAAGCTATGATCTAATACCGTTCATGTTCTGTAATTCTAGTTAATATTAACCTAGTTAGGTATATGAATTTATATTGTACGTCCACTGCTGGACATGGTCATCTTGATAACCAATTCTTCTTGGCGTGTCGATAGCAAAATTTTCATTAAATGTGAGGGTGTAAATTTTACACCCTTATAATGAAAATTTTCTAAAAAAATGTTCTAAAATGAGTCTTTTTACACTGTAAAAAGACTCTTAACGAAGCCGAAAGGCACTTGTTCTCCCCGTCATTGCGATATTTTTTTTCTTCTAGACCATACCTGGGAACCTTCTAGTTACGGAGATATTGGGGGTCAAAGTTACAACATTACACATTATCACAAGTTTTTTTTAAATACATGTTTTTAATGTATTTTTTTTTTTACTTAAGACACCTTCACGGCCCCCGTACTATTCAATCCATCCATGAGTACAATGTTTTGAATGCGTTACATTGAGCCATAAGACGTGACTTTTCAGCCCAAAAAAAAAGTAATTTCCTAGCAATAATTTTTGCGTAAAGTTACTAAGTTTGATGTACATAATGCTTGGTTGACGGCTTCGTGAAGAGTCCGTTTAAAACATGTATATTTGGCCCAAAATTCAGCTATGCGAACTACCCTCGTTGATGCAGTTATAAGATCGTCTAGTACGCAGCTGGCTGGACATGAAACGCAAGATGGAAGGTGGGCCATTGTCTTTGGACACCCACTGCCTACACATTGGAGATCTGAACCCAGAACCCCCAACTGCAGAGATTGTCTTTGCTACGACCAATTTGGGTTCGGAGTCTATCAAGAGATTTCCGAGTCGGCCACGGCAAATAATGTCCAGATGGCTTTCAGGCTTGCGGTGGATTACGCTGCATTCCGTGATCTAACAGGTTATTTCAAACTAAAATTAAACAGTAATAATTTATTATGATTTACTCAAACGTCATAGTTTCAGCTGAACACGGCAAATATTTTGGCATAGCTCTGATATCAAGCCTAATGAGACATCAGTGGGCACATTCCGTGGCATTTCGTTATCTTATCAAATTATGCATTTGTCATACATTGCAAATAACGTAATAAGCGAACTAGTTAATGTGCTAACATTAAAAGCGACGGGCTAATGGAAAATTGAGGCTATTTCTGTACAGTTATGAGCATAAATATGTAAACACGTAGCCACTTCTAAAAGCGATTTTCTCTACTGTATTATGAATGTCTTGATTGGACTGCCCCGTGGGTTAACTGCCGGGCATCGACTGCTGGGTCCTGGGTTCTAATCCTGGGTGGGTTTTTCTATCAGAAATTTCTCAGTAGCAGTCTGGATCCGGTTGATGGCATTAGGCTCGCCCCTTATTACATGGGAATTAAAACTTATCTGCTGGAATGTGGGTGTCCTATCAGGTACACCCTTACCTAACCCTTCGGGGATTATGTTATGTATTGATTGTATTTTTATGCTGTTACGAACAAAAAATTCTGCAACTTTATTAGATTACGAAATAAGCCTTATGTACCTCAAAGTTTAAATCGATATTACACGAGAAAAACGCTTTTCAATTTTGCTTAGAGCACACATAGGTGCGATTGCTCGTGACTGTACATTAAATGTTGGGTGTGTTATCGTGTTGTTATCAAGAAAATCGTTTAAATTCTCGCGGAGTGTTTAACACAATGTTTTTGTAGATATTGTAGAGATAACGATAGATAGGGTTGTTACTCTCAATAACTACATTACATAATATATTTTAAGGGTGCTTACGCGTGGCTGCGGGACTGTCTGAAAGAGATACCGCGGCCCTGGAACACAAAGGGCAAGGAAGGAACATGCATGGGTTTTAGTCAGTACAAGTCTGACACTCCCTTCCGCTCTGCCCAGAGCGGGAGAAGTCATTTGATGATTTCCCATTCGAAAAAAAAAGGTGCTTTCGCGCACTTGTTGAAATAACACATAGGTTCTATTTGGATAATAATTGTGTAGGTATATACCAAGTACTTGTAGGTATATACCAGAGAAAAGGGACTAACGTGTCCCTATGGTTTAGCCCGTCCGGAGAAATTTTGGTAGACTGAAACTTTCCAAATGGAAAAACCTACAAGAAATTACACGACTTCGGAACCGAAATTAGTACCTCCCCCTCCTACAGTAACACCTTACACCGCTGAACAAATGAGACTGTATTTTATCCTTTAAAAAAATATTTGACAACCTTCTTTTTAGGGTTCCGTATCCGAAGGATCACCAACGGGACCAACAGGATCCCGTCCGATCCGATCATTATTCGTAATAGGTCGACAGTTTAAAGTTCAGTTGCCGCTATTATAACAAAAAATAAAAATAAATAAAGCGTTCATACGCGAGTTGCCTGGTTTTTTTTACACCAATTAAAAAGAAAATCTTTTTTACCAGTACCTTTTATGAACACTAACAAATAATTCAATCTCGGATTTCCTCTGAGTTAGATTTGCGTGGTACCAATAAATTTACAAGTCAAAGGGGCCTGTCATTTGATGACATGATTCTATTACAATAAATATCAATTTAAACATTTATAGTTTGTTCTACAAATCAATCTATGGTACTCCAGCGAGCTATAAAACTTTTATTAGGTAGCTGTCCATATTCCCACACGTTAAAAGGGTGTGTTGTATACGAGGCGAAGTTGGCAGATGAATGTTCGTTTTCAGTAACACTAGGCGATATCTAAACGAAAGCTTAAATAAAGAGTGAGCTCTTAGAATTTCAACCCTCAACGCGGAGCTTAGAGTTGAAATTCTAAAGTGCAATAATATTTAGGCATCCATTTAGGTGTCGTCTAGGGAAGAAAGGTTGTTACAGAAGCACGTAGAACATTTATTGTCTTTCAAGACCTCTTCAGTTTTTATAGACACTATTTTGCTGAACAGATAAACTGAAATTTTCGGTTAACTTGGTACGTGCGGGTTTTGGTTTGTTACGTGTTAATTTAGAAAAAAACATTTGGGTTTTAAAAATGAATCCAAATCTTTATACATTTTTTTCAGGCGCAGTAAAATTTTTGTTTGTTTATTTCTATTCAATCAAGTAGGTAATGTAAGTAATGAACTGCAGTGGCCAATCTGGAAATCTCTTAACCGATTACGAACCTAGGTAGATATAATCTGGCCAAATGGGGTATAAGGATATCCCATTTGGCCAGATTATATCTACCTAGGTTCGTAATCGGTCCATCCATCCCAAACAGAATGATAGTGTGGAGCCACTCTGCAGGATATGCTCCACTTCCTATCCTGCCCACCTTCACAACCACTTGCACCTTTCAGGATTTACTCGAAGCAAATATTAGAGCTGTGCAGGTGGCTACATTCTGGTCTAACACAATTTGAGTCTCATCGACACGTTAAGAAGGAGAAGAAATAGGTAATAGAGATTTTTTTAGAAAAATTGTATACCCTTGAGTCCATCCTGAAAGCCAACTTTCAGGATGGACTCAAGGGTCCATCCTGAAAGTTGACTTCCCGTCCCGAAAGCTTTGTTACTAACTTTTGCTTGTCTTAAAAGTTAACTTATTCTTATTCTTTATTGCACACAAATTAAAAATATACATACATATTGCAATGGTATAACTTATGTACATACAATGGCGAGCTTAACCCAGAATTGGGTTACAAGTACAGAGTTGGGGTACTTACAAGTTACACGAGCGAAAACGTCAAACACTCGAGCGGTATAAGCACAACAGAGTAGCAACAGTAATAAACGATTATTTGTACACTCATACGCAGATAACAAGTGCTTACAAACTCAATTGGTGTATTGTTGTATTAAGATTGACAGCTGTCAAATTACAAGATAAGTATCGAGTTAAACATTCACTTATTGTCTATGGCACGATCAAAGGTTGTTTCGAATTACATTAATCAAAATCAAATCGTGTTTAAACGTCGTGCTATTTGTCGGGACCGTTCTTATTTTAAAATATTTTTATTGAAATAGCAAATGACAAGTAAACGATTAATTGATTTTCTTTTATTTTTATTCGCACTTTGCTTTTTTTTGTGCTTTTGGCTCGACTTAGATTCTTGTCTAACATGCCATGCTCTGGAGTTTAGTGAGGAGTATAGATAGCGAGACGGTTGACAGAGCAGAACTGAGGAAAATAACTTATTGCGCCGATGCTAAGTAACATGGGACAACAGCAGGAAGATGATGATGGTGATGCCATGCTCTGCAGTAATATCTTGTGTTTATAACTAAGCAAAAAGGATAACCCAAGACATACTTTTAAATCGTTTTCTGTCAAAGAATCAAGGGAAAAAAATATTCAGTCATAACGAAAATCTCCTACTTTTTGTTTAGCATAACATAACATCACGCATGTAATCCCCGTAGGGTTAGGCAGAGGTGTACCTAATAGTACACCCACATTTCGTCAGTTTTGTTTTAGTCCCATGTAATAGGGGGAGAGCCTATTGCCATCAACCGGGCACAAATCCAGATTCCGTGTCTGCTACTGACAAATTCCTGATGGAAAAACCCAAAAGCACTTTGCCCGACCTGGGAATCGAACCCAGGACCTCATTCTCAGCAGTCGCGCTTGCGACCACTCGACCAACGAGGCAGTCAGTTTTTGTTTAAATACCAAATTAACCAAGTTAATGAATGAATAACTGTGTATTTAACTCATTAATAATAACATTGAATTCTTACAGGAATTTTAAATACAATTTACAATCAAACATGCATTGTTCGACGTAATAAATATTCGTAGATACTGCATATACATCGCGTGGCTACAATTTATTTTGACATCAGCCTCGGAACCTCCCGCTATCAGAACCATACCCAATGCGGAGTCGATCTCCTAATGCCGATTATTTACAGTTGCTTGCAAATAAATAATGTTTACTTTATCACTGTGTCGAAAAGCGGTAGCGCGAGTAAACTGTACGAATAATAATAATCCGGTTTTAAATCAGAGTTAAGTTGTATTTACGATGTTCAGAGCTCCGGGCGAGAGAAGGCACCTACCTATTCCATCAGTTCACTTACACGAAGATGCAAAATAAGGTAAACCACATATTTCTCAATGTAACGCTCGTTTAAGTACAATGGCGCTAGAGGCCATCGATAATCTCTCAAATTAAGTGATCAGTGTTCTGTACTATAATTTTGTACTGTAATCTTTAATGTATCTTGCATTGCTAATTCGATATTTCCCATTCATGCGGCGGATTTTAGCTGAGATAAAATTTATGCGGAATGTTAGCGTTTAGGTAAAAATGTTAATAAAAGTCTGCGTAACACGATATGACGCATTGTACAGGACAAATAAACAGTTTTGCGGGAAGTTCTAAAATAAATTCGGGCGGGACTGCTTCAATAAATACCGCTCTGGACTAAACCAAGATTAGTATTTCCGACAGTTAAAAGTCTTAAAACACCAATTCAAAATATTTTGCATTCTTTCGGAATTTACGATTATATTTTTACCACATTTCTGGAGTATTTGTTTGTGTGTGGAATCTTGCGGGACTTGTAAACTGACGTCAAGATTGCCTATGATGTTGGGCAGGTGTGTTCTGAGAAAAAGCATTAGTGCTAGCATTTCGACGCCTGTGACTTTGTTTGCGTTAACCCACTTATGTCTAACACGGTTCCCGCACTTCCCACAAAGCACATAAGCCTTCCAAAGTTGGAAAATGTATTTTAGTTTTAGTGCCGAAAGTAGAAACAGAAGTTTCCTTCATTACTGCTTACGCAAAGCCTTATTTTGATTTATGACACTGCACCGTAATTGGAACTCATTGATGTGAAAACAGACACGTTCGGCAGTCAAAATATTTTAAACGGTCATTGTGTTTTATGTTTCCTCAAAAACAAACATAAAAATATGAAAGTCGGAAAATAAATCACTTTTGTTGAAATAATTATGATGAAATAATAGTCTTGAGAAACTTTTCTCAATATGTTGTTTCCTAACTTATTTCCCACAAAACAAGATATTTTGTTCTCAATAATCAACTAGAAGATACTTAGTAAGAGATTACTTAGGTACCTACCTAACAATGACGTAATCATCCAAGAGTCTAATTATAAAACGCTCAGCGCTCAGCTTATAGAAAATAGATTATTGTGTCATATTTAGATAATTATCGCATCACGTATAAGAAGTTTTACTAGGTATTTTAGTTTGGGGAATTTTTAACTGCCTAACCTAACCTATATTTAGAAATTTAAGCAAACAAAATTTCTCCACTAATAACCTACTGCGTAAAACAAAAATACTGATTTGCACACAAATTATTCAATATTACAACTGAATTGGTCACCAAATTTTTGTCGAGTTTCGGGCTGCAAGTCGAAGTCCTTCCTTCCTTTAAACCCTTTAGACAGAAATAGAAGCCCCGCGCAGCGGGGCTTCGTCGAGTTTCCACACTAAAATAGAGGTTCAATTTTGGTGATCATTTACAATCTGGTGGTTAGTTTTAGATTTACTTTTAGTTAACAGATAGTCATTCAGTAAAACAGTTAAGCTTTAGAGATCTAACAGTATAGTATAATTGATTTATTTGATGAGGAAATTTAGTGTGCAATTCAGTATTTTTGGTGGTAATTTCGAATATTTTGATTGAAAAAGGGGATTTACAGTTAAAGTATTAAATACCACCCTTTTAGTTTGACTCTGCACCTATAGGTGTATATTTTATATTTTTTGTTCTTAATGATACCTGGGGATCAAAGTTCCAACTTTTTCACAAGTTTTTTTTTTTAGTATCCAATTTTTTACCCCCGCACTATTCAATGCACCCATCAGCACATTGTTGTGAGTGCGTTAAATTGAGTCCTATAGTAAAACATCCCCAAAAAACACAAAAAGCCAAACCGATCAACAAACTTGGCTTAGGCTAGGGTTCCGTTTGGTAAACCGTTGACGCAAATAGCATGCGGGTACACATACGGGACCCATTTCCCTCAGTTGACTTAGGACGCGTGTGATATGACAGGTGACATTCAAAGGGATGATCATGTTTTTCTTTCATTTCTGACCTGTGTGGGGACATCATGTTCCAGGTTAGTGGGTCTCCATGTGATATTTATATAGGATTTGGTGTGTGTCTATTTTAGGATGCTGATATACCTTGTTCGCGAAAAAACTAACTGGTTGGAGAGAAAAATCAGGCTCTAGCACGAGCGCACGGTATAAAATTATATTATAATACGCGTTTCACATATTATAATTTTAAGAGTTTATTCATATTTTTAAGGATGATAGTGATTGCGCTTTTTGCAAAAAAATCAACTACAATGCTAAAGATTGTATTTTCGATAAAAAAAATCGACGATATTAAATAAATAGACATTACGTTTACAACGCGTGCGTGTCTTTAGGGCCTTTGTTCTTTCTCAAGTTTGGAAAAGTTTTCCCATGTGAATATATCAATAGATTGCGACCTTGTTGACCTTCTTCAAAAATATTACAGGTTCTATTGATGCCTATATAAATTATTATCATAAGCTTTTTGATTTGTGTAATTTCTTCTAACGTTGTGCTACTAGGAAAACGCTTAGCTCAAAAAAATAGTATTGTTATTTTTTGCTATCTCAAACATTGTTAACCACGAATGTTAGTCAATAGTTTCAGAATGCACCTAAAACATGTTACAATGTCAGTTTTAACGGCCAGACCTGCTGTCAGCCAGTAATGATTGATTAGCGTTTTTGACTAAACTGCTGTCAAAATACTCGTACCCTACCTTCAAGCTCAGTGTTGAAATAAGTGTTTTTATTGACGATTTAAAAGACAGATACATCAAACTTCGACTTTAGATAAAACTTGCCAGCGGCTTCGCCCGCGTGGTATTCGGTAATTGTGACACGGGATCGTACATGCAGGCCAAATAGTATCCTATATGTTAATCCAGGTTATAAGCTATCTGCATACTAAACATCCAAATCCGTTTAGTTGTTTTTGCGTGAAAGATTAACAAACCGCCATCCATCCATCTACTCTGACCAACTTTCGCATTTATAATATTACTAGTAAGTAGTAGTATTTCGGAAAAAGTAAATTGGTGGTGTGTTAGTTAAGAGTTCCTTTTTCTTTGCCAATCTTTCTTAGGAGTTTCAATCAGTCTTTCAGAGTACAAACACTCAATTGTTTTTCTAAGGAACAGTATTAAGGCGAAATTGATAGTAGCAATGCACTTTAAGGGCGTCTTTTACTTACTTAGAACTCCTCTATGGACCAATTGAATAACAAACTCGCTGTTGCAGAACGAAAGATATAGTTTTAATCACTATTATTATTTCCATGAAAACCTTTATAATAGTGTAAGTAATAAAAATGTAATAAGGTACTTGATAGTTTCTTGCGAAAATCATCGCAATAATAACACGCTCACAACGCCTTTAAAAGCGAGGTATACTTTATAGAAAATTAGGTGAAATAAAATAAGCTTTTTACACCGATAATTCTATGATATTATCTCATTTCAGTAATCATAAATTTTATGGTCAATTTTCATCATAATATGCCGTCTAGTGCGCAACATTAACTTCATTGTGGCGCTTTTACTTTTGACAAAGAACCTTTTTATAGATATCGTAAACCATTTTGATAAAATTTATAGAAAAAAAAATAGTTAGAAATGGAATCCATTTGTTCATATTAAATTATTATAAGGACCCATAAATTATTTAAGAAATGGTCTTAAAAATAATATGAAAAAACTTTGTTTGTTTTCGCATAGTTTGCTGTCAGTATATATTTTGCTAAGTGCTCATTTTATTGCCAGTAAAAATAAATGTCTACATAAAAAGCTCTAACAATAAATGTTGCCAGAACAAATTAAAACATTTGAGAGAAAAACCGCAGACCGCCTCTGCATCAGCAGCTAATTACTTTCCCGTTAAATTTTCTTAGATTTTCGTGTTTTTGAAATCTCCGTAGACTTAATCGATTGTTTAATTTTCTTGCACAGAGTATCGACAGTAAAAAGTTTTATAGGTAAAGTGCAATTCAAGTGCTGAGCGAGCTTTTTTTTTAATAATTTATCTACCATGTGTCTTTCTAAATAAGTGTAGAAATTGTGTTTAGGTATCAGCGACTTTAGTATAGTTTAAACATAATGAGATAATATTCACACGATTGTTTGAAAGGTACAGACTATGTTTACAGTTCATCGTTTTGTATGTCTTGGCAGACTGAAAGTTCTAACGTAATCTACAACTAGTTTAATAGTGTAGATATATTTGTTAGTTTAATAATAATATTTACAAATACGAAATAGAGTGGCTTGTATTATGAGAGGTCGTTGACTCTTGCATTTGGTTTACTTCAAAATAGCACTCGACTAAAATCTTAAGAATATTATTGACGCTTCACTTTGTTCATTTACGTCTTTCATTGAGCATTTTTCACTAGAAGTGGAACGTCTGAATACAAAATCAATCGAAAGTCATCAGTGAACTGATCCAAACATATTTTATTTCTTTCGACATGTTTAACTCGACTAAGGAATGAAAGAGGAAGGAAAGTTTATTTCTGTCATTTCGGTGATGTTGTGTAAATCTGAAATAAAAAAAACTCGAATGACCCATTCACTCCGACTCCAGTGAAGTGCCTTATTTTTTTTTAGTATGGGAAATCAACATATCGCCTCTTTACAAGAGCAACGTGACATCTCAAAAAAAACGTTTTTATGAGATGTCACGTTGCTCTTGTAAAGAGGCGATATGACCCTTACCGCTCTGGGCATCCATGTTCCTTCCTTGCCCTTTGTGTTCCAGGGCCGCGGTATCTTTTTCGAACAGTCCTACAGCCCTGGCAGGCATCGGCCCTTGCGGGCCCCTCCCTGTTTGCTGACATCTCTTTGAGGTACGCGTCACGGAACGCGCCCACACCGGGGCCCCGAAAAGGGCCATGGACCGCATGACCCCCGCTCCAGTGAAGTTCCTGAGACTAATATCAGAGTTAGTAAATAGTACGATTTTCTTTTGTCCAGAGTTATTTCCTCAAGGGCACTGGAGAAACTCTAGAATGCTCTATTGTTAGAAGTTCGGTTCATCGTGGAATGATATCGTTGCCACTAAACTGATTTAGAACAAAACAATCAGTTGGGTGTCAATCAAACGGTCTATTTGCTGGACAAGCGTGGCGATGACTCTCCTTGCGATGTCAGTCAGGCTGGAGGGCGTCTATTTTCAGTAATGTTATGATGAGTTTGCGTAATAATCAATATAATTAAAATATCGCCAAGATTCCAGTGCGTTATAATTAGGGATCGGATATTCGGAATTTCGGATTAATGTTTGCAATTGCAATGTTTACCTAAAGTAAAAAATGTGGTAAAAACCTTTTTTTTTTTCGGATGGGAAATCATCAAATGACTTCTCCCGCTCTGGGCAGAGCGGAAGGGAGTGTCAGACTTGAACTGACTAAAACCCATCCATGTTCCTTCCTTGCCCTTAGTGTTCCAGGGCCGCGGTATCTCTTTCGAATAGTCCCGCAGCCCTGGCAGGTATCGGCCCTTGCGGGCCCCTCCCTGTTATGTGGTAAAAACCTTATAGTAATCTTTTTTATTCCAGACTTTTTTAATTTTTTCGCGGAATTTCAGTAAACAATATAGTGTGTATAGATTGTAAAATTCCTAAGAATATCCGACCTCTAGTTATAATAATATAACCGACTACTTTAAAAAGCAGCGGGAAGTCTGGTTGCAGAAGGTGGGGAGGGCTGAAAACTTGGGAAAACCTCTTGTCCAGCACGGTATACGCCTTGTGATATATTGAGTTAATTGACAAACTTCAATTTTCAATTTCTGTCAGATTCTTTCGCGTTGGATGGATGGATCGGCTGTGTAAAGGATGATATGACAAGAAAGGAGGTGTCTGATGAGATAACGAGACGCCGACCCCAAATGAATTGGGCAGGAGAATGATGATCCTTTAGCGTTGGAACTGAGTATGTTATGCCTGGTAGTATTTCTATGCCTACTTTAGTATTATTTTTTCTACATAAGCTCTATTATTTAGTGTTACTCCTTAAGTCCCCATAAAAACAACAAAACCTAGAAATGAAATAGCTGACGTGAAAAAACGACGCGAGTTTTTCCATGTATGTGTAAGCTCTTTTATGTAAATGCCCATATAATACCACCCAGTGTAAACCACTACAACTGACGCAGAACCTCTGTTTACCTAGCTCCTAATGGTCAGCTAACGGGCCGAGTACACACAAACACGTACAAGACTACAAGTAAGTACTAAGTACGTAATACTATGTTCTCAGTATCGCCCCCGGCCGGGTGAAGGTTCGACTTGGAACGACCAGTTGTAATTTACCAATTAGTCACTCTGATCGGACAATCACGTTTCACGCTTGAGACCTTTAACTGTTGCTATTTGAGAGGACTAGTCATTTGACGCGGGATTTTTTGGGTTTTTCCAGTTTCAGACTACGTGACAGCTGTCAAGCTGTCGAAAATCGTTGCGTGAAGTAGTAGCGACCTAGTGGTAAAGGCCCCAACTTACGAGTTCACTAAACTACTACCAACTAAACTCAGGCAATTGCCTGGAGTATAATACAACGAAGTACTAGCATTACTTTGTTGATTACTTCATCACCGTTAGAAGACCTGGTGTGAGGATCCAAGCATATCCTAGAACAACCCACACTGGGCCCTCATGGAGTAATGGAGGATGCATGAATGGACCTCATTACAGCGCTCAGCTCTGTATCCCGGAGAGGAGGCCTCTGTTCCAGCTGTGGGAACGTCATAGCCTGATTATTCTAGCGTTGTAAAAGTGCAGACATAAAATGAAAATTCTTCTACTTTACCGTTTCGTTAGTGCCTAACCTGGTGTCAGAGTTTTTATGCCGCCATGGGCCTCTGACTTGGCTTTACATGCAAGTGAACATTAAAAAAAAAGTTAAGGAGACCTCAATGTATGGATCAGGTAGGTCCTAAGTGACAGAAAATGCTATTAAAAACTCGTCACAAGAAACCATCATTTTCTACAAAAAAATATCTTAAATATCCTTCTTACTTGATTCCAAGATTGCTAAAAATACTTTTATCCTGACCTTTCAAGATTCTTTTCCTCGTGTTTTCTAATGAATATATTACTTAGGCCTACAGACAGACAGATATTTTGTTATGATACCTGTAACAGATTAAGATTTATTTAACTGACAAGCCATAAAATTGGCGCTAACTAAATTACCAGACGGAATTACAGGTAAGTGCTACATTAGGGTTACTACTACATTTAAAATAAATGTTAATACTTTTCTTAAACTGTTCGAAAGGATGTTTTGCAATGTAGGCTATCTGTTGTGAAATTATATATAAGTTACATCTATTGTGTAGGCAAACATGATGAGTCTAGACGTCTTCGTATGGCGTGCTTTACCGATATAATTGACTACAACTCCCAGTAAAACTTCACTACAGATCGCGGCACGTAAGTTGAAACAAAATGGCGGTCGTCCGCGCAGGTACAATTATGGATTGAGACCGATTGAGACCCGAAAATGTGTTACTGCGCATTCAAGGTACGTAATAACGTTCCGTGAGCTTTAACACACACACATTTTCGGGACTCAATCGGTCTCAATCCATAATTGTATCTGCGCGGACGACCGCCATTTTGGTTCAACTTACGTGCCGTGATCTGTACCTACTTCAAACTATTAAACGGTCACATACACAATTATAATATGAACACTTTAAGTGATAAGTGTGCAGTGCAAGGTGGCGTTTTTTGTCAAGAAAATTTGCATTGTTATGTCAAGTTTGGTACATTTAATTTAGCTCTGTGTTTTACTACCTGCACAGATAAGTTTGTTGAAGTGTATGTCGTTTTATGACGAATCAATAACAGCAAACCTTATCACGAGCACGCGGTGTAAACGAAAAATACGACAATTGTTTTATCGAAAATACAATTATCCTATAGCACTTTAGTTAAATGCAACAATAACAATCGGTATTACATCCATCCATGGATATGAATTAATTCATAAATAAATAAAATCATTTTAATTCAAGTATCACTGACTCATAATAGAAAAAGTACACTCATACAGTCCCATTACATTACACAACATTAACAATTTAATTTACTTAATTCAATGAATTATAATAAGTCACCCCTTGTACAATAAAAGAATAATAAAAAAATAATCTTACTTAAATTAGCAATTTTCATTCAATAAAATAAAATAATGAGGTTTGTTGTTTGAACCGCGAGCGCGGCCAGCATGCTGGCCATAATTAAAATAATGTAAATATTATAATATTATGTGAAACGAGTTTTTTTTTATTTAAAAATCGACGTATTTACGTTACGTTTTCACCGCACACTCATCCTAAGCCCTCTTACCACAGCCTACCTAAGAGGTCGACTTTCATTAGCATAAAAGTTTATAAAAGCATGTTAGGGTACTGTCCTTTATTTACCTTTCAGGATAACCACAAGAATGCTTCTATTGTAGGTAAAAACATGAAGGCCAAAGATAGGTCACTCAGAACCACAAAAAAACAAGGCTTATGTGATAAACTAAGGCAATGGCATACCTGCTTAGATGTTTGAAAACAAGGTAGGTAGGTATCTGCTTATACTGGCTTGTCTGCAGACAAGCTAGTATAAGCAGCCTTGTTTAGAACTTTCTTCATCTGTGAGACAGATTTCAACCAAACCGGTGCTCTCATTACAGCATTGTTTAGTTAAAAGATTCATCTACATAAACTTTAACATTATTTTATAATATATGTAGAGATATACTCATGCAATGCTGAATAAAGGGCTTACCCCACCGGCCACAAAGAGCGTCCGTAGAAGGAAATTGCCATAATTACCATACTGCGGCTCAGCCACCGTTATAATCCCTAGCTCGGCCTTTACAACAAGTATTTTGGGAATTCTATTCTTAGCTGGGTACTGCTAGAAAGCTTTCATTGTTTATTTTTCATAAAGAAGGTACTTAACATAAAATTATGGATAAAAGCACCAATACTTTGATGTTATTTATAATCCACTACGATGTTGGTAAAAAGGGAACGTAACTTCACGCCTGTAATCCCTAAAGGGTTAGGCAGAGATGTAGTTATTTAATTGCCACTCAAACGCCAGCCGCCGCTGAGAGCAGCGGTGGCCCAGAGGTAGCGACCCCGACTTACGAGCAGTAAGTCGTGGGTTCGAACCCAAGCAGGCGCATTACTTTGTGTAATTTATTTCATCACCACTGCTCTCAACAACGGTGAAGGAAAACATCGTGAGGAAACCGGCATGTCCTAGAACCAAAAATTCGAAGACATGTGACATCTACCAATCCGCACTGGGCCCGCGTGGTGGATTATAGCCCATTCCCTCTCATAGAGAGGAGGCCTGTGTCCCAGCAGTGGGAACATTAAAAGGCTGATGATGATGATGATGAAACGCCAGCGGGTACTACGGTACCCAGCAATAAAAAACGCTTAACTGCCAAATTGACATTATTGACAATGACATAAAAGTGACACTTGTGACACTTGACAGTTCAAACAGGTTTAACTGGCGCGCTACTGGATAGTAAACCCACATTTCAGTCAGTTATGATTGGAGCCTATTGCTATCCACCGGGCACAAATTCAGACTTCCCGATGGAAAAACCCATTAGCACATTGCCCGACCCAGGCAACAAATCCAGGAACTCGTGGTCAACAGTCACGCTTGCGACCACTACACAAACGAGGTAGTCGACATCCCTACTTCAAAAGAAAGCCATGACAGAAACAAAGGATGAATGTCACTTACCTCATCTATCAAGCCCCTCATTAATAACTGCGTGTCTTCATAAATCTATTTAGTAAATTCCTTCGAGCATTATTTTTAATAAAACCGAGATTTGTCCTTGACTTTCATGGTGGTGACGTAACCAGAATGTTATATTTACAAATTAGGCAGTCGCTATGTCGCTTCTGTAGGCTTGAAATATTGGTGGGCTAAGTCATTTGTGGTTTACATATTGCTACATAAGGAATGCCGTCGAAAACTTGCAAATGACTTCATTCAGAAGGTTTTCTGTTACAGTATGAATTTCTATCTAAAGTGAGAGATTTTTAAAATAAATTTTCCCGTCACAGACATTCACCAATATTATAAATGCGAAAGTAAATCTATCTATCCGTGTGTCTACCGTATTACCTTATCTAAGCGTTAGGATACTTCTTGTTCCCATACCCGTAGAGTAATTTTTGACCCTCACGCGGCTAAAACATAGGCTTAGGGCTAAAGCTAGTTCAAAATAATATAATGATTCTGTAACACCATCTACGCATCTTAAATGCTTACTTGTGTTGCTTTATTGAATACTAGCTCATGCCCGCGGCTTCGCCCGCGTGTGGTTCGGTAATTGTCCCACGGGGTCAAACTACCGCGATAAATCCGGTGTTAATCCAGGTTATAAACTATCTGCGTGCCAAATTTCATCCAAATCCGTTCAGTAGTTTTTGCATGAAAGATTAACAAACATACGTACATCCATCTTCAAAAACTTTCGCATTTTTATTAGCAGGAAGAACATTTTATCAATGTCGCAAATTTTATGAGCACGTCAAACCAAATGAATGAAAAATGTGTCCTTAATTGGGTACATTTTCTTTGTTGGATTATGATGACCTAACTTCCGAGAACGGAGCACCGAAGCGTATTAAGTATACCGCATATGACACAGGAGGAGATACCGTTAATTAATTTATGTTCTAGAGTTTAACAATGTTATCGATCGAGCTGGTCGTATCACGTCATGTCTGAGAGGATATTAATTTAGCGAAGGTCAATCAGCGGGACTGGGTCAACCTGGGATGGAAGGAAAATTGAATTGTTCCAGCATGAATGTGTGGAGTAAACGTAGCGTAAATTCGACCGAATTTAAAATTTATAATGTTTTTTTTTGCTCATAACATTAACTTAGTTTCAAGACTTCATTCATCCCGATGGGTCATATTTATTGTGCTTGTCGTAAAAAAAAATTAAACCAAAATGCTATGGGATAGTTGAATTTTCAATTCAAAAAGCGTTTGAATTTACGTTACATTTACGTCAAGTGTTCGTACTAGGGCCTCTGTTGAGTTGATAAATTAGCGAAAGAGGATATGAAATAAGTTTTTACTAGTAAGTTATATTGACACAATGGGACCCCGTTTTAACAAAAATATCCAGAATTGGAATTAGAATTGGAATTCGTGTCTCTCACTGACAAAAGTTCTTCTTTTAATTGCAATGAGTACATACGCCAAACCAATGCGGTCACCAAGAAATCAAAAAGGCGGATTTTCCAAACACAATAAAATAGCAATTGCTTTTGAAACGCTGATAGGTACAGAAGTATATAACAACAAGTAGGTACCTACTAAACATAGCGACTATGATTCGTACTCTCACGAAAGGAAAACCATACTGGAATGCGTCATGCCTACTATGGTAAGCAATTCAGTTATTTCAGTTTAGTCATACATAATCCACGACTTTATCCTTAACTAAAAATACCAATATATTAGTCATGTTGAATGTCATTAATAAAAATATCAGTCGAGAGAAAATATTATATCAAATTTGATATTCATCTGTTAAAAATATTCGTCTGCTACAGAAATCTAAATTGAACTAAGATTAATTTGATCAGCGCTTTCTTGTTACGTAAATGTTTTTCAGACCGATACGATTTCATGTTATGTCATGTCTAGACTCAATTAAAATAAATTCTTATAATCTAGCGGCTCACTTTGCCTTGAAGGATTTTGATAAAACATCGAGATTTCCTTATCATAATAATGTAAGTTTAATTTATATAAGGTCCCATTAAAATAGATGGACAAAATTTAACACAGTGTTCAGTACGTCTAACCAAAGATATCCAAGCAAAAATAACACTGATTAAAGTAGGTAATTTTTTTTTTTTTTTTAGCAGCCTGTACTGTCCCACTGCTGGGCAAAGGCCTCCCCCAATTCCTTCCACGTCTCCACACAATGGTTGCCGGAAGACGGACGGCGCCGCCGAGGCCGGCCCAGAAAAAGGTGGCGAGACGACCTGGACGCGTACCGCGAGGGCTGGTTCGAGGAGGCACGTATAAAGAGCACGTGGAAGGAATTTTATTTAACATAAAATAATAAATTTAAAAAATAGAGCGATGGCCCAGTGGTAGCTACCCCGACTTACGAATAGTAAGTCGTGGGTTCGAACCCAGGCAGGCGCATTACTTTGTGTAATTTATTTCATCACCACTGCTCTCAAAAACGGTGAAGGAAAACATCGTGAGGAAACCGGCATGTCCTAGAACCAAAAATTGGAAGACATGTGACATCTACCAATCCGCACTGGGCCCGCGTGGTAGATTATAGCCCATTCCCTCTCATAGAGAGGAGGCCTGTGTCCCAGCAGTGGGAACATTAAAAAGGCTGATGATGATCATGAATAAATTTTAGTGTATTTTCGCTAGCTGATTTTATTTTCTTGTAAGTATCTAATGCGGTTTTCTTATTTTTTTTTTACCGTTGTCCTTATTTTGGTGGTCTGAATAATTTCTAAAAGTTTTTCCATCTATTTTAATGGGACCTTATATAAACAGAATCCTATTGGGGTAAGAAATTGCATCAAAACGCGTTCGTTCTTTATTAGGCGAACACAGTCTCTCAGACACACAAAAAGTGTATTTTATTTATAACATTTATAATTATCTTCTAAATCAGTGAATAAATAGCTGTTGTAGTGGATACCTTTGTAATAGAAACAGATAAACTAAAGGCCCCAGACAAATATATTAACGTGCTTTCTCCCTCATAAACTTAGTAAGCTTGTAAACACAATCCCTTTACATTTGTCATTGTTAATTGGCAATGTAAATAAAGCATTTAATTCAACTGTAATAAATACGACATTTACGAGTCCGCGTGCCTCATTTGTAACCCTTCGAACGAGAGTGCCTTCAAGGTGCGTTTAGATCTAATGGATCTATAATAAGAATAAGAACTGGCAGATAAATTGTCTCACTGATATTTGCTATAGAAGAATAAAATAGATCAAATTCAGTATTGTATTTTTCTCTATTTTCAAAATAAAAATTTTCTAGTTCGGGCCCTGTTCTAGCTACGCCAGTTTGATCTAAACGGTCCTCAGCGTGAAACTATGGCAGTGATTGCTCGCCTACACTAGTTCCTAGATAAGTGGTCGGTGTTTCTAGCTGTTCTAGCGGCACTTTCAATTATGCATGAGCCCACTTTTATCTGTTCACTTAACGATCTGACAAATTATATGGCAATTGTTGTTAACATAATTTCTAACGTTTTCACTGAATCTACGAGTATATTTCACCTATTGGATGTTTGTTTGTAACAACAGCTGCACGGGTCGATCTTCAAGATTATACTTGGATGGGTGACCATCCATTACATAACGAGTTCTCTCTGTGCCTCGGAAAGCACACTAAGCCGTTGGTCTGAGCTGTCATTTGTAGATCGTTGACAGTCGTAACAGTCAGTGGCCCGAAAGTCAGACAGCCAGTCTTACCAAGGGATATGGTATTACCCAGTATAAGTACAAAAATACAGGTAGTCAGCTGCATCTGGTTAGAATGGAAGTCAACCTCAATATAGTTGAGACAGGCAGATTTACTGAATCTACGAGTATCATCCATTAAATGTTTAAGATAATATTCTAATCGAAACCTATAAAAACCATGTAGTCATTTAAAACACATTTTTTATAAGCACCATACAACGTAAACAAATGTTGACTCAGTAATACATAGACAAAATGTTAAGCAAGTGTGACTAATTAAACATTGTTTTTAACTACGCCGAAACCAATTGTGTAAGCAAATATTAATTAATGGCAGATGTAGTTTTATTAAAATAGACTGTAAGAGTGGAAATATAGTGTACATTCTAGGAAAACAAGTGGAATGAGATGACTCGTCTGAGTCGTTAACATATAGTAGATGAGACTATTAAAACAACAACACAAAAGGAAGTACTCACTGATCCGAAAGAAAATAAACAAGATTTTACTCAACAGAAGCTTTCAAAGAACGTATCGCAAAGGTATTCGTACTGCAACATAAAACCTAACATTAAAAAGGGAATTGCTCACTCAAAACAACTAGTAGTTAGTATACCGACGGATTGGTAATAAGCGACCGATAGAAATCGACTAACAAGTCGTACCTGCATCAAGCAGAGCCGGCTTGTCATTACTGTACAATTAATTTGTCGTTCCATGCAAAGCAAACACTGCTGCAGGCGATCCACCAATCTATACTCTGATAGTATTTTCTATTGCATTTCCATTGCGACTTATATCGAGATCTTATCCCAACTATATCTTGTGCCGACAGCATTGGATATTACAACCATCAATGTTTCCTCTGATGTCTTTCTAGTAGGCGGTAGTTTGCGACTAATTTTGTCATCTACTGGCGATGGTATTGCATTACCCTGTCTTGCGTCTTCTGGAGTTTAAACCTGATCCTCTAGTTAAGATTGCTAGACATTTTTATTATTGCTTTAATGTCTGATATTATTCGTGTCATTTTTATTACTTTAAGACACGCAAAACATTGCGTGTAAAGACTTTATCTGTTTTGCAACTAAATTAATAATTTAGATGATATTTTTTACAACTCCATTATTTTGTCTGTCGCTTATGTTTGTTTTCTATGTTGTACCGTTTACGTTAGTCATACAAAGTAGGTACCGGCGGAGACCAAGCAATCAAACGTTCCGGAACACTCGGGGCGCCATTGAAGTGAGTCAAACTGGTCGATAAGTTTGCACCCATCTGCAGCTCATTACAAAACTATAACTTCGACATGTACTCTCAACTCTGTATTGTTCGCCGCTTAATCTGCCAAACGATGACTAACGTTGTTGTGGTCATGGTAAAGAACACGAGCTATGGCGCCCTATGAAACATAGTCACTATGAAACGCAACTATGATGTCATGTCATGACATGAAAATATTTCACGCAGAAATAAATCAGTACTTCAAGACATGTTCCCGCCGTAAACGACCCTTAGTGTTGAGAAGCATACATATTCCGCAGCTCTTAAAGTAGTGTCAAATCAATTTATGATTGGGCATTATATCCAAAACCTAGCCTCGAAATTATGGCGTCATTACTTATGAAAATATCATTAAGTATAAATTCAACGGAGACTGTGTACTAAAGTTTTGGTCTTAAACTTTAGTACACATGATTTACAACACCAGTGACGGAGACACCTTCCTTTGGGAATAGTCCTGTATGTTTATAGCAGTAAGAAGGTAGGTAAGGGTCAGCTGAAACTGGTGTTGTGCAGTCGGTGGGCCATCGACAACAATTACTGTCAGAACAATAGCAACCGATCTTTTGTACCGTTAGCAGCCCGCGGCCTCTCGGTCAAGTGTGGCCAGATTCTGCGATACCTACATTACCTGTACACTTGCCTTGCGGACATTATGTACTACTCCTAAGAATGTCTTTCAGTATTTTGTTGTTCCCATATCTAGTGTTATCGTCATAGTTTGTTCTCTATTTTCGTTTTGGAAGCTGACTCAATAATCTGCCATCCGTCAATAGATTTTTCCGGGAATGACTGACATGGATTGATTGCGCCAAAAATCGATGACGTTAATGTATGTCTTTATTTTCGTAGTATAATACTTTCTGATACATCTTCAGGTAGACTTGTAGGCAGAAATATCCGTGTAATCATTTTCTAATAGACAGATTTTTACATTACGATGCCAAAATGATTCGTATGACGTCCGTGGCTACTACCTAATCCGTAACCTCGACCCAATCACATCTTAACGCCACATGTATTGAAAGCTGGGCAGCTGGCAGATTTAAACATAATTATATTAAATGTACATCTATATGACAGATGTATTTGATTGCGTCAGAAAATGCTTCGTCATATTCTTGCTGCCTTTCTGTAGTTCAGTGTTTGATTTGGATAATTACCGAAACATTATATTTAAAACGATAGATTTATTGGAAAAATTAAGATCTCTAATTGCTGTTAATTAGTCCACGAGAGGAGCTCGTGTATAAATAATAATAGCCGCTCGGGTCGATCCTCAGGTAAAGCCGCGTTTACCTAGGTTGGTACGTGAATGGCTGATCACCCATAACATACCGAGTTTCCTTCGTACCCCGGAAAACACGTTAGGCCGTTGCTCCAGCTGGCATTTATAGATCTTTGACAGTCGTTACAGATAGTCAGTGGCCTGAAAGTCTGATAACTAGTCTTACCAAGGGGTATCGTATTACCCAGTACTAACTGGGTTGTGGCGGTCAGATAGACAGTCGCTCCATATAAAATAGAGGTATTCTGCTGCATCTGGTTAGACTGGAAGCTAACCCCGAGATATTTGAGAATGAGTCTAGACAGATGATGACCAGCCCAGAAGAATATTTCCCGACTCACGACTTGAAGTTCTAACTCAAGCAATTAGCATATCCTAAACGAAAAATCCAAAGACATGTAACTTCTAGAAACTGGACTATGAATTGATTACGGCTCAGTCCTCTATATAGAGAGGAGACCTGTTTCTCAGCAGTGGGGATGTTGTAGGCTGATTATACTACAGTGAAACTTGTTTAAGTGGGACCAGGCTAAGTGAGAAACCTCCACAACTGGGACTCATGCTGTGGTCCCAACACTTTGGCACTGAATTACCTCTGTTAGTGGGACGAAGCAAACCTCTATATCTGGGATTCGTTCTTTCGATTTTATCGTCATAGTTACCTCTATAACTGAGACAGCGAGTGAATTTTGTATGCAATAACCTCCGTAACTGAGATAACATCGTTTTGTTTGTTAACTTACTTCGAATTTTGAGCCTCAATGACCTTCAGTTTTAGACCATACGGATGTTTATTTGAAAAATGCCGAAACGAAGGCTCAAATCGTTATCAGTACCTGAAAAACAGAAGTTAATATCCGTTTATGACAAACATCTGATGGCTGATACTTCCAAAAGACAAACAAAAATGACAGATTTTTATAATTGATACATTATGTTTACCTTTTTGTACCATTTATAAAAGAACGTGCTTGAATATTTTTGTTTATTACATTGATTATCTTTTTTTTGATTCCCGATAAAGACTAAAACTCACGTATAATGTTCACATAGTACATTAATTTATTTAATAATAGCACCTCTATAACTGAAATAACCTGTATTCTTACCTCTATTAATGGAACCCTCTGTAAATGCGACAGCTTTGTATTTATACCTGGATATCTGAGACACTGGGTAAGTGGAATACCTCTGTAAGTGTGACAAATTTGCACGTCCCTTGATGTATCACTTAACCAGGTTTCACTGTATATCACATTTATCTTTGATGGATCATAGATAAGCATGAGTAGCATAGATTAGAACTTGCTAAAATATCCCCGTATGGAGCTTCAGTTCCAATAAATCTTTTTTAGACATTCCAATTTAGGAGTGCTAACTATCTAACTTCGACGGAATTGTTCGGAAGTTTACAAATGTCTATAATAGGACCGACCATCTTTTGTGTTCGAGTATAATTCGAGCATACAGTCTCAGTACATCAAGCTACTATAATTTGTCAAATTTCTTTAATAGATTTTAAACTTTATCGCTAAAGTATTAGGTTCAAAGTTCATTGGGAAAATTGTACAGTTTCGGGTGGCTTGATGTGCTGGCGTCTGTACATACATGTGCTTCCAATTCAAAGTTTAGTTGTACCTGTAGTTCTCGTTAAAGCAAGCACTAATTAGCCATTGTTTTAGCCAAGCCTGAGGGAATTCAACCTGTTTAATTACGGGTTACTCAAATCTTTGTGTTTGCTATTTCATTATTGTAGTTTTGGCTTTCTATTCCGAATTCATAACTTGTTCTCTTTGATGAACTTTGTACTGTAGGTGTTTAGCATGGAACTGATTCACACAGTGGATTTAAAAGTTTGGAGTGAACCCACGTCAAGCGTAAACTTTAGCTTATTTGGATGTGTGTACTTTTTCTTGAAAGCGTTCACCGTTGTAAGCTTTAGTCTGCCGCGCTGGAGGTAATTACAACTTCTGGCATTGATCTTGAGCTGAAAACGGGCAGACCTAATCGGCTGACCATATTGCCTATGCATGACCTTAAAGTCTTGGAAAACTCACATGTATCAAACAAGTTCAACTTTTTCTGCTTTCCGCACATGTAGACCATGACCTGATGATAAGTATTTTTTAGTTGGTATAGGTACTGGTATTCAGCTCATCCGGTTAGACTGGAAACCGACCCCTTGATATAAGTTCGGAAAAGGCTAGGCAGATAATGATGACCTACTCCCGGTGGAAAAATTTTGGATCTTCATACCACCGAAGACTCGATAACAGCATTAGACAGATACAAGTCAAGCTTAGTATTCTACGCAAAGTTAGCTATCTCAGATCTCTAAGTTTAAGATAGTACAATGCTACTGCGTGTGTGTAGTACAGAGTAAATGATAGATCAGTGCCTGTGGGTTCGTTTCAAACCGGGGTAGGAAGTTGCCTCGCTCGGGACACGAACATGCGCCCTCGGACATTCCGACATGCATTGCTGATTGCCGTACATAGGTAGCTATTAGTAAATGCATGTAATTGGTGTTTGTTTAAGCGGAGGTCTTTATTAGTGTGGACTTAAGAATAAGTATTTGTCGTTGAGGACAACTTCCTCTAGGTTTTCTGTATTTTATGTTGAGTGATAATTATCTTGAATTTGGAATAAAGCAAAAATTTTGTTGATCCCATTTATGAGACAGTAGTAGTATTTTGGATTGTTTTTCGTATTCATAGGTTTCGGTAAATGAGACAGAGTCCAAACAGCTGGAGTCGTATTGTTGAAAAACAAAACTTATAAAGTATGAAGGGAAAGAAAATTTCTCAATTTTTATTCTGCTTTCACAGTTGAAAAATTAGATAAAAATTAGCTGTTGTAAAAATGAAAATGTAATCTTCTCCTATTCAATAAAAGATGGCGTTGCCCGTTACAGAATAACACGAACGAAGCTCACTGCCAATGTCGTTAACCTAGTTCATAAATGAGCTTACACTATTAGATACTAGATGGCGCTGCTCTACCGAACTATTTCTGTTTAAAGATAGACCGAATCAAGTTATTGTTTCAACCGCTGTCGTCGTTTTACAATTATATTTTATTATTACTAGTATACATTTGCAACTCCACCATGTTTGTAGTCAATTGCCAACTGTAAACCGGACTAGCTGCGGCCACCGGACTCGCCGGACTTCGAAAAATGCTTCAATACACTTTCTATCAAACACCTTTGAAAGGGCACTACAATACTTTTTAGCGGCAGAAAATAGGCATAAAACGTAACCGATTTCCTGACACCGCACGTCAAAGCCTTTGAAAAAAGAAGCTTCCTGTGTTAAGACTATACACTTACCTTGCAGTCTCCTTGCACGCAGATAGCTCTGAACCCTGGTTTGGTGCAAGGCGTCCCGTCCACCACCAGCGCCAGAGACGCATAGAACTGCTGTCCTCGCGGCCGACAGTTCAGGGTGCATGGTGAGTCACCTGGAAATAAATCAGATGATTACTAGTTAGTTAATTAGGCTGACAAAGGGGGGAAAAGATTGTAAGGAAAATAACGTGAAACTTCTTTGGTAACGCGGTAAAATGCTGAGAGGTTATGCTGACTGAGATGATTGAGAGTGGCCTTACAGCGACCTTAAGCTGGTCTACCGAAGTACGAAGTTGAAATAGAATACGAGGACTTACACAGGTTTTGAACTTGTTACTAATGTACCTACCTTCCTAAGCTGATTTACAAAGCTGCTTGACAAGGAGCTAACTACTTACTTCTGTAACTAAGTAGACAAGTTAAGGTATAGGCACAATATGGAACCTACCATCAACATAAGGCACCCAGGTGTAGAACCGGCCACGGAAAGGTCTTCTGTCATACACAGCGCACTGCTCTGCGCGAGCGTCTCGAAGCGGACCGGGACACGGCTGTGGACAACAGACGAGTTAAATTAAGACTAAAAAAATTCAACAAATAATGAAAAACCAAAATAAGAAATGCAAAAAGATTCTCTCCGGCGGGGAATCGAACCCCGGTCTCCCGCGTGACAGGCGGGGATACTTACCACTATACTACCGAAGATGTGATTTAGAGAAGTGAAATTGGTGACCAATTGATTAGAAAAATAAAAAGGTATAAGATTGCAAGTCAGGTTATTGAAAAGCCCTTTAATCTCATCTGACGCATTATCTCGACTATTTCTTAGTTTCTGCCTAAGTGAGACGTGGCTTTTCTTTCAAAAGACTTTCGTCTTTTAAAAGAAGTTCTTTCTTCAAATGAAGAATTTGACACTTATTGTAGTCTCTTATGCTCGTGGCTAAATAATAACTTGTAAGTGCTTGCCTAGGTTGGACTGTGGATGGGTGACCACCCATTACATACCGAATTTCCTCCGTGCCTCGGAAAGCACGTTAAGCCGTTGGTCCCGGCTGTCATTTAAAGATCTTTGACAGTCGTTAGGTAGTCAGTAGCCCAAAAAAGTCTGACAACCAGTCTTACCAAAGGGGTATCGTATTACCCAGTACTTATTGGGTTGTGGAGGTCAGATAGGCAGTCGCTCCATGTAAAATACTGGTATTCAGCTGCATCCGGATGGACTGGGAGCCGACCCTAACATAGTTGGGAAAAGGCTAGGCAGATGATGATGATGTAGTCTCTTCTCTTACAACTCTCTAACATCGTTGTGACCTTAAACTCGTAGGCAATAAGGACTTTAGAGTAGGTACAGTAGTTCAGGTGATTGATTACAAAGACAAACCTCGACAAACACTTCGCATGACTAATAAACTACTGATATAAGTCGAACCGGTCATTGGCCCCGCAGAGAGAGATTGCCGCCTCAACAATGATTTGTATTTATTTAGCATTGTGTACCGTCATGCCCCTTTCGCCTGTTGATCAGCAGAGATGTGAACGTATCAACAGTGGCCCCAGGCGAAGAGATAATAGTATAATATCTTTTGAAACTTATCCTGATAACGGAGACAATGGTATCGCGGTAGCCCATCAACATTTTAATTTAGTATTCGATGTATTGATGGGCCGTCAATAAATTGCTCAGGCGGTACAACAATGGGAGGGGGAAAATACTTATGAGTGTGTAAGTATGTGACTTCGAATCAGTCTTTTCAGCGCGCGTAGCATGATGAATTCTATCTCTATTCTACCAAGAATAGACAATGCTATTTCTGTACAACACACGTAGCACAACCAATTCCATCTCTATTTTATCAAGGATAGACAAAGCTCTTTCTATACAACTCGACACGTCTTCTGCCCGAGCATGGGGCGACCCGTAGACTCGGACAAAGAAATATAAATGATTTCCATAGCAACGGGCAAGTACCTAATGATGTGTCGTGTCGTTGTGTCGAGTGGTGGTAAAAAGGGCACTAGGCACTAAGTTAGGTGTCACTTAGTGTTGGTGAAAATAGTAATAGGCATTCATTTAGTAGGCATTCATTTAGGTCAAGGTGTCACTTAATGTTGGTGAAAATAGGAATTAGGGATTGAGTTGGATGTCAGTTAGTGCTGGTGAGAACGGGCATTAGACATTGACTTAGGTGTCACGTAGTGTTGGTGAAAACAAGAATTATGCGTTCAGTTGGGTGTCACTTAATGTTGGTGTAAATAGGAATTAGGCATTGAGTTGAGTGTCAGTTAGTGCTGGTGAGAACGGGCATTAGACGTTGACTAAGGTGTCACGTAGTGTTGGTGAAAACAAGAATTATGCATTCAGTCAGGTGTTACTTAATGTTGGTGCAAACAGGAATTAGGCATTGAGTTAGGTCAAGGTGTCACTTAGTGTTGGTGAAAATAGGAATTAGGGATTGAGTTGCGTGTCAGAGCTGGTGAGAACGGGCATTAGACATTGACTAAGGTGTCACTTAGTGTTGGTGAAAACAAGAATTATGCATTCAGTTAGATGTCACTTAGCGTTCGTGCAAACAGGAATTAGGCATTGAGTTAGGTCAAGGTGTCACTTAGTGTTGGTGAAAATCGGAATTAGGGATTTAGTTGGGTGTTAGTTGGTACTGGTGAGAAGGGGCATTGGACATTGAGTAAGGTGTCACTTAGTGTTGGTGAAAACAAGAATTGGGCATTCAGTTAGGTGTCACTTAATGTTGGTGTAAATAGAAATTAGGCATTGAGTTGAGTGTGAGTTAGTGGTGGTGAGAACGGGCGTTAGGCATTGAGTTAGGTGTCACGTAGTGTTGGTGAAAACAAGAATTAGGCATGCAGTTAGGTGTCACTTAGTGTTGGTAAAGTAGGTAGGTATCTTTCATGTCCTTACAGTACTCTGAACTTTAGTCATCATTTTACCGAACATCCCATATCCTATCCTGAATTTTTGTTGGTTATGAGCACATCTCCAGTATGTCTTCACTTCAATAAAGGTAGGTATGTACAGACGCCAGCAGGTCAACCTACCCGATACTGTCAGATTTCCCAACCAGCCTTGAACCTAATACTATAGAGATAAACTAGAAAATCTATTTAAAAAAATTGACAGATTGTAGTAGTTTGATATGCTGGCGTCTGTGCATGACAGTGGTTGTCACTTACTGCGGTGTTACACTCATGGTACCGGCGCGCGAGGCCAGGACAGTCGGGCCCCGATGAGCTCGGTGCGTGGATCACGTTACGTGCTCGTCTCGTGTGCCCTATGCTTCTCACCAGTTTCCTTCTTTTTCTGCTGCGTCGTAGTCTGGAACGTTAACAGGTTATTTGAGATGGTTGTTTGTGGTCAGCCATTTGAAATTTTACAACGATTTACAAAAATGAGTTACTAAAGTAATGTATTTAAACATCATCTTGCAGGGATCAGGCTCCCATGACTTACAAAGAGATCTGTCTTCTGGAAGTTATTACTCTGCAAAGTCGTGTTAGGATATTGCAAAATAGTCCGTACATTTGTAGATTAAATTAACAAAACCTAATTATTGGTGCTCAAAAAGCCGCTAAGCTGAAGTGGGATTGGACTGGCCACGTCTGCCGCATGTCCAATGAGCTGTGGGCCAAAATAACCTTTTATGGAGCCCTTACACAGCCGAAAGGCGTCGCGAAAGACCGGCAGAAGACCTCGTAGAAGATGGCGGGGCGAGCTGGATAAAACCAACGACCCCACATTAGCCCTGAATCGAAACAACTGGAAGTCATGGGGAGAGACCTTTGTCCAGCAATGGGATGAAGCCGACTAACAGTATCAGTAATTGGTATTTATGTAATTTAGCCGTTTGGGGTTGAAACACTAGGGCCAAGGGGTCCGAGTGTCCACCTAGTATTTCGATATGTCGCCACGCGGTTGGTCGACTCTTTTCCGCCAAAGAATCAGCATTACCATCCAACGTGACAATGCAGCCAGCCTTCTGGGAACTTTTTCTATTGACAGCGATGTGGACAAATTTTTTGACGCCCTGAAATTCTTTTGCCATTTTGATATTTCTACATATTTTAGATCTATTTGTATTTTGTTGTTATCACTACATATTATAAAACAAAGTTCGCCGCTTCTGTCTGTCTGTTCGCGATAAACTCAAAAACTACTGAACCGATTTCTATGCTGTTTTCACCAATGGATAGAGTGGTTCTCGAAGAAGGTTTTAGTAAATAATTTGTCAAGTTTTTGTTACGGGAACGGGATCAAAATTTCATGATTACATTTGGTCGCGATAACCGACATCTACGCAGGCGAAACCACGGGCATCAGCTAGTTATGTATACACCCTTAAATAACCTTTTGCCTAAACCGGTGATCGAGTAATTCATAGCACGGCCCCAACCACGTCAAAATCAGTATGCACGAATCGTTAGTGTTTCCATAGAACGCGAAGTGGAACACAATCCCGTCAAGATCCGTTCCATTCAGTCTCTAATTCCAATAATCCTCATGAAATGAAAATCTGTGATGGACGTGAGCAGCTAATTGTGTCAAATGTTTATACATATTGATAGGTACTGGCTAGCATTAGTATGTAAAGTGGTACTGAGACAGAACTGGAGATACTATCTCAGTCATCCTAAATTCCGAGCTTCTGTACGTCATCTGCACTTGAGGTATACTTGGGAATCACGTCATTCGGTTTCAGATTAAAAGCTTCCGCGTGTGGTCTAGTGGTTGGTCTTCTTATAACATAACATAACATCAAGCCTGTAATCCAAGTAGGATAAGGTAGAGGTGTCTAATAATAGCCTAACCCATATTTCGCGAACAATGTTTAAGTCTTATGTAATAGGGGGGAAAGCCTATAGCCATCAGCGGGGCACAAATCCAAAAGGCTGCTACAAAAAACCCAAAAACTTTGCCCGACCTAGGAATTGAACACAGGACATCCCAGTCACGCTTGAATGCGGCCACTAGACCAACGAGGCAGTCTTTTAAATAAGTTGTTGTCATATGTGGGAATGCTTAGTAACATCCATTAAATAGGTCTTTAGCTACTTAGGCTTATGCATCCTAAAGCTATTGGAAAATAAATTGTGCAATTCAAATTTAAAAAAAAAAACTTAGCACCATAATATAAAAGTGGAGTGACACGCGGTCCAAATAATACGATGAAATGGTATATTTTCAACGAGTTTCATTGATTTATTTACCGTTAAATTGAGGTTAAAAAGTTAGCCGAAAAATCTAAACAAATACTTAGGTAATCTGGTATCTGTTAAACGTATTAATTGTTCAAACAATCAATCGTCATAATATTATTTTAACGCCGGCGCCGTAACACAAAAAATATATAGTGGTTTCTTTTTGGAGAATATTAAAGAATATTGTTTGAAAAATACTAAGAAAACGCTGCGAAACGCTTATTTTAAACACTTGTTTAGCCATTTTTTTGCTAAGAAATTTTAAAATGTACATGTTTTTATATATTGACTTAGGTGATCCTTAATTAATAATATGCTATGTCTTTTACAAACTTTACTTGTTTTCTTTCTGTTATAAGAATAAGGATTGTTATTATAAGAAGGAATTTGGTCTCAATTGCCTTGACTGAGAGCTTGTAGTTATTTTCCTGAGTATAGTATATTGTATGAACTTGTTCTCACATTTCTATAACTAGCCTCTAAAGACTATTTTGTTGCGCTTTAAATTCTATTTAACAACGACTGCCTACTGAGGTTTTAGCTTATTTTCTTATTTTTCCAGGTTTTCAGTCTACAACTGTACGATTACATCGCACATTTATTTAGATCGCTAACATAAGCATTTTCACCTTATTGTAAAGTGATTATTTGAATTATAATTGAGTACACTTTCGTCCGTTTTATTGAAAACACTTTTGTTACAATTAATAAATATTTTATCAAGAAGTCAGCAAGAATATTTTTCTTCCATCGAAACTTATCAAATGTATTAGCAAGCAAGGGCTCGTACAACAACCGTGTTGGGTTTTTGATAGGTTACATCTAAAATAATATACATCTTGGATTGATTGAATTGATTGCCTCATTGGTCGAGTGGTCACAAGCGCGACTATTTAGTATGAGGTCTTGGGTTCGATTCCCGGTTTGGGCAAAGTTTTATTGGGTTTTCCAGCAGAAATTTCTCAGGCGCGATGTTATGTTATGTTAACTTCGTTTTTTTTTTCGTATAGGAAATCATCAAATGACTTCTCCCGCTCTGGGCAGAGCGGAAGGGAGTGTCAGACTTGTACTGACTAAAACCCATCCATTTGCCTTCCTTGCCCTTTGTGTTCCAGGGCCGCGGTATCCGTTTCGAACAGTCCCGCAGCCCTGGCAGGCATCGGCCCTTGCAGGCCCCTCCCTGTTTGATGACATCTCTTTGAGGCGCGCGTGGAACACGAAAGCGCTGTCAACACGGCCTGTCGTCAAAAGACGGACGGACTTAAGTAAAGATTCTAATCAATTAAAACCGAACTATAAATTAATCAAGACAGAAATGGTACGAAGATGTCGAAATGCCGATACGTAAAATATGAATGTGTTTGAACAATTGCATTGCGTCAATGCCACATATTTTTTGGTATTGTTTGAATAAGGATTCTTGTAAATATGATGCTAATGTGCGCTTGCATTCCTAAATATGTAGACCGGTGAAGTGGCGGGCCGGCTACTTCTTTTTAAAAACTATTTATCTAGGTATAGGTACTTCCATTCTCTGAATACATTCACAGTGTGTCATCTTTATACATGGTGTAAACGGACTCTTCACGAAGCCGTCAACCAAGCATTATGTACATCAAACTAAGTAACTGTACACAAAAAAATTGCTGGGAAATGACTTTTTTTTGGGGTGATAAATCACGTTTTACGGTAGGACTTAATGTATCGCACTCAAAACATAGTGCTGATGGATGGATAGAATAGTAGTAAGTCTTACATTAAAAACATGTTTTAAACTTGTGAAAGAGTTGAAACTTTGACCCCCAATATATCCGTAACTAGAAGGTTCCCAGGTATGGTCTAGAACAAAAAAAAATCACAATGACGGGGAGAACAAGTGCCTTTCATCTTCGTTAAGAGTCTTTATACACCCTTTATGCCTGAATCTGTTGGCCACGATCTTCGTCCGCGTGCAATTATTATTAAAATTTAATATTTGAATCGGATTTTGTTAAATATTTCGAGGGTTTTAATTTTTTTGCTCGGAACCCTAATGCTTTTTCTAAAATAAAAGTAAGTTGTTCCTTATCGTCACATCAGCTATCTGCCAGTAAAAGTCCCGTCAAAATTGGTCTAGCCGTTTCGGAGATTAAAACGGATTTACACAGACTTTGGGTACTTTCTATCCTGGTCGTATGTTTCGCGGGGAATATTTCCGATTTTCACAAGGAAGAACCCCCGGATAGAAGCAACTTTCAATATACCATCGAGATTCTTTAGCAAAAACGATTGTGATTTCCTTTGTTACCAAACAACATGTAATCATTTAAAGAGGAAATCTTTATTTGGCTGACTGAATAGAATTTCCAATTCCCAAATATCCGAACAAGGAATGCGCCTTTAGATGAATCATTCCATTCAAAAAAATATGTGACCTACTGCCTACATTATTGTTCTTAAGTATTTACTTTTTGTACATACATATACAAGGAAATATATTATAGTTATATCTACACTCCTACACTGGCACGTGTATAGCCGTAATGAAACCTCATTGTTTCAGCTCATCATTAGTACCGGAATCCGCCGCGACGGGGCGCCACACACGACCTTTGTCTAGTAATTAAAATTATGAAACTGCCTCGCCTTATGATACGCCTACAAGTAATCGGTTCAGATATTGATAGTCTGTGGTACTTCATTCTTTTGATGATATGTTTTAATTAGTTCTTCGCGCCCGCGCCGCCAGTCATTTGTTTATTATTATTATTCGGGAGTGATATCAAGGAATGTTTATTGTTTGTCGTAAGTAGGTATTGCATGATCAGCTTATACAGCGTGTACCAGAAATGTGTGGTAATATATCAGGGTGCGATTTAGACCATCAAACTAAACAACTTTCTCCATGAGACCACCATCGAAATGGCGGTCCTGGGTTTTATTCCCAGGTCGGCCAAAGTGTTATTGGGTTTTTCTATTAGAAATGTCTCAGTAGCCACGGAGTTTGGATTTGTGCCCGGTTGACGGCATAGGCTCGCCCCTATTTTCATAGAACTTAAACATAAATGGCTGTATGTGGGTGTACTTTCAGGTACAGACTAAGCCTTCGGGGATTACTGGCGTGATGTTATGTTATTTTTTAATAATTTCGGGTTTGGTCATAAAGACTTCTGCCTCTACAGCGGATATAAAGAGGGTAGTGTCAGGTTTTCACTGCTCAAGTGAGAAATCAATATTTAATAACAATTATGACGACAAAAAAAACCTATGGGATTTCATAACACTAGTATTTGTCAGTAAATTATCATTCACATTCTTATTTAACACTTCAAATATTTGTCGACTGTTCTCGTTGAGTTACACAGTAAATAAGAAAAGATTGATGTGAATTCGAGTAACCCGTCGTATGCGCCTGCGTCGATGTTCAAGCCATCATCGTAAAACTTCGGGCCTTGTCGGTTCCGCTCGTTAAATAGTTGTAAAAACATATTGGAAAGTACATACCTATACGTTTTTGCTTGTCTCTAGTTAACATGACCATTTAGCTGATTAAATATGTATCTACAAACGCCATTATAGATCTGATACTTGCTTGGGAAATTCGATTTGTCATTGCAAAAGCTTTAAAGCTATATAAAATGTTATTTTGCTTGTCTCATAATACCAATGGGATGATCATATGCTCAGGTGGAGATTCATTAATGACTCTGCCCTGGAGTGTAAATGCGCCACGATGGGGTACTTCATATCGTACAGGAACTGATGGATGCTATGCGACTGGAAGCGCCAAACTAGTAGCTCAGTTCTGGACCGACAAAATTTAGAATGCCATCGACACGCGAAGAATTAATGGATGACATATGCATATAGATGATCTGATTGTTAACATCTTAACTCTATCATCTAAAGGTCAACAAAATTACAAAGTTTCCCACCGAAAGCAAAGACTTAAATATAACCATAAAAAAAAAAAACAAATGATTACAATCATGTAACTGCTAAAGGCCGTTTTGTCCGTCAATCAAATTGCTTGTAGAAAATAGTTCGAACTTGTTACTAGTTGTTCGCTTGTCCCATTCAGTTCTATATTGCCTTAATTTGGCATGTTGGACGTGATCAGGGCGACAGGGTCGCTGAACGTTTTGTTAGCCTCTGACACTGGAGATCAATGTTCTATCTACTGAACATTTCGACAAGATATTTGCCAAATGATTTGTTTGTTTTTAGGGCTCCGGGGAAATATAAATGGTGACCCATATGCTACTTACTGATATTGTTATTCTGCAAATATGAAAACGTTGGCATTGATTGCAGAATTACGTGAAGGCCGTAGAAGATGGAAATTGCTTTCAAAGCTAACATTCATATTTATATTTTTTTATTGGCTTCACCTCTAACAACGAGTACGTAAAAAAATCTTAGAAGTTTTTGACCCACTCTGGTTTCAGATTGAGCTGAAGTTTTGCATACATGTTTAGTTTGGATGACAATGCATGGTGAGTCTTAAGTGACATCATTCTAAACCCAATGTGGCGGACTCCCAAAGATGGTGGACTTGTTATTTTTGATGCATTCTCACGATAAGGGTATCATATAAAAAGAATACGGGAAATAAAATGACGTCACTCATAAAGCGTATTTTCAGTTTTTTTTTGCTATAATATTATTTTTTAACGACTTTCAACAGGATTGAAATTTTTGACTTGTCTATCATCGTTATTGCTAATAAATTTCCTTTCTGACGACCTTCTGGCTGCTACTTAGATTTACCTGCTTTTGACCATTACCTCACCTAATGCGATGTCATTGTGAGATGTTGCAGTTGACGATTGTGCAAAATCATGGGTCTAATACTCCTGAACTAACTATGTAGTGTTCTTGCCTATTTGGTGGTTCTGTTCTACTACTAGCGTCACATATTGCTGGATTAGATTGGAGGAGCTCGTGGCTAAATAATGACAGTTGCTCGTGTCGGATGGGAAATCATCAAATGACTTCTCCCGCTCTGGGCCTCCTTACGTTAAGCCGTATTGTCCCATTACATACCGAGTTTCCTCCGTGCCTTGGAAAGCACGATAAGCCGTTGGTCCCGGCTGTCATTTGTAGTTCTTTCACAGTCGTTACAGGTAGTCAGTAGCCCTAAAGTCTGACAGTCTTACCAAGAGTATCGTATTACTCAAATATCCAGTACTAATTGGGTTATGGAGGTCAGATAGGAAGTTGTTCTATGTAAAATACTGGTATTTCGCTGCATCCGGTTAGACTGGAAGCCGACCCCAACATAGTTGGGCAAAGGCTAGGCAGATGATGATAATCTTGCTGGATTGATGTCAATAGCCCTGTTGGCTTTGTTACAAGCAGAATCTTATTTCCAAAACAATTATCTACACCTGTTGACCTATTCCATTTATCATGCTATAACATTTTTGCTTTATTGAAAAGGAGTGTTATTAAGGCTCGTACACATAACACGGCGGAACAGCCTAACCGAGATAAAAATGTGAAAGTGTTGATAATCCGTCGCTAATGTTGTATGATGGGCGGACGAAATTCACGTGTCCAATCGATGTTCTAATCACACCACATCTCACTCGAACCGATCGTGTGTTCAGGGCATTAGGTTGGTTTATTGAAAAGTAAATACAGGGTGTAAATAGACTCTTCACGAAACCGTTAAAGCCGTTAACCAAGCATTATGTACATCAAACTAAGTAACTTTACGCAAAAATTATGGCTTGGAAACGACTTTTTTTTATTTGGGTGAAAAATCACGTTTTACGGTAGGACTCAATGTAACGCATTTAAAACATTGAGCTGATGGATGGATTGAATAGTACGGGGGTCGTGAAGGTGTCTCAAGTAAAGAAAAGTGTGTGTAGAGTGGTCGCAAGCGCGACTGCTGAGCATGAGGTCCTGGGTTCGATTCCCAGGTCGGGCAAAGTGCTATTGGGTTTTCCATCAGGAATTTCTCAGTAGTAGCCACGGAGTCTGGATTTGTGCCCGGTTGATGGCAATAGGCTCGCCCCCTATTACATGGGACTTAAAACATAACTGGCGAAATGTGGGTGTACTATTAGGTACACCTCTGCCTAACCCTACGGGGATTACAGGCGTGATGTTATGTTATGTTATGTTATGTTATTAAAAAAAAAAAAACTTGCGAAAAAGTTAAAAACTTTGACCCCTAATATCTCCGTAACTAACCCCTTAGTTCCCAGGTATGGTCTGGAACAAAAAAAATATCGCAATGATAGGCAGAACAAGTGCCTTTCGGCTTCGTTAAGAGTCTTTTTACACCCTTTATATCCCGATTTAAAATAGGAACGTATTGAACTTTGGGTCATATTTGGATGAGATTTTTGATGGGATACCAAGCGTTGGTTGGTGAGATGCAAGTTATGTTTTCAATCATAAGTTTTCTGTCTTCTGTTTATTTAGAGAGCAGTTCTTGTGGTTAAAGGAAAACAATGACAACCCAATGTTTATGGTTCTAGGTAAGTAAGTCACCAGGTCTGTTAACCACAGAGGTAGAGGTATTGCATTTGCTCAGAATACGCCATCTTGGAAAATCAGAGCACAATGTCAAACAGGTACAGTTTCAACCACAGCTTACTTTAGAACCTTGTTAATTAGCCGTTTGTTCATAACGTCACGTGTGCAGAGCCTTTTGTCATCAACAAATTCAGTTACCATGGCTGTTATTGAGAAATTCCTGATGGACAAACCAGCACACACATAGACTTACACACACCCACACTTTGCCTGACTGGAGAATTGAACACAGGAACTCATACTCCATAGTAGCGCTTGCGTCCACTAGACCCGTTAGTTTCTTCCTAAGTACAAACCCTCCATTAAAATCAAAACAAATGATTTTACATTTTCCATTCAAGCAATGTATTTCATTATCATTTCGGTCGCATCCCTCGATAGTCAGGAAGCGATACGTTTTGCGAGTGCCTGGCTTGTTCGAATGGGCCATTAGTCATGGCCAGTCATGGGCCATCGTTTGTCTCAGCTTGATCCTCTATTATATCAGAGGGTTGATGACTTGGCCGTGATGTGGGAAGACAGGGCTAATCTGAATGTTGAAGATTGATGAATTGAGAGGGTAATGGGATAGGAGGTACGTAGTTTCGTAGTGAAAGGAGGTTTTAATGCGTGTGTGTATTTGAAATTGAATTGTGAACTGATAGACGATTTTATTGAAATCAGAATATCAATTATTTCTTGTTAGGGTTTTGACTTTGGTTCGAAAGTGGATTATAGCCTACTTGACCTCATTGAAAAGGCTACCTAACGATAATACAGGCTGCTTATATTTTACATTGGCAGCTGTTTTATGATATTTTTCGCCAAAGAGTCTAACCGTCCTTCTGTCTGTCTATCTCTCACAGGGCTGAATTTGACTACCTACTAGAAACATAGCTACCTAAGTAGCTTCCTAAGTAGGGGTGAGCTACCTTAGCAAGAAGCTATGTTTCTAATATAAATTATAGAAAACCGAACTAAAAAATAGAAAATAAATTTTAATGAATTTAAATTAAGAAAATAGTGTTAAAAATTTCAATGAATATAAGTTAATAATAGTGTGAATAAAAAAAAATTATCTTATTTTAAAAAAAGCGTGGGGTGCATGGTGTCAATAGTTATAAATATTTTATTGACAGATATGAGTAGAGTGATTATCATTTCGATAATATTTTAAAAAGCACCCCACGCTTTTTTTAAAATAAGATAATTTTTTTTTATTCACACTATTATTAACTTATATTCATTGAAATTTTTAACACTATTTTCTTAATTTAAATTCATTAAAATTTATTTTCTATTTTTTAGTTCGGTTTTCTATAAAAAGCGTGTTTTTTAGTTTTTTTAAACTATTATTTATTTTCTACTTTTTAGTTTGGATTATTTATAATAGCTTGTTTTTTTAATTTTAAACTATTGCACGACTCATGATGCGAAGCATCAGAGAGTGCTTTACGATCGAAAAATTTTTTTCGCCTTATTTTGGCAACTATTTTTAGTATTATAGCCTTGTTCTCTGTGTTTTATTATATTTTTGTTTGTTTTTTCTTTCCATGATGTTTCCACGAGCAATGGACTGGTTACTGAGAACCTTCTTCTTTCTTTCAAAAAATATCTTTATCTATCATTAGGCTTGTTACATAACAAGGTTACATATTTTTTTTAATTTTTACGTTTTCATAAAATTTTACCTGTCTTACGACTTAACAAATTATTTATATTCTTTATATATCTCATACACGTTTTCGGTTACTGAGCACCAATAGTCTACTCCCCTACATAAATATGAGCAACGGACGAACGTAGACACGGCAAAATAATTAAACTTAGTCACAGAGACGGTGGCGGACTCTTCGTGGCTCGTGAAATCTAAGTTACATGCGCAGACACTGTTGCAAACTCTAATGCGCATACCTAGTCGAGTGCCGCGGTAGAAGCACGGAACCACCCGTATAGGAAAGAACAACGGGCCCAGGCTTGCCCCAGGCTTGGCCCAACTCTGTTAAACTCTGGCCCAAGCTTGTAAGCCAGAGTTGGCCCAGCCTTGGTGGAAGTCTGGAAATTATATAAATTAACAAAAATCATATTTTGCAAATTGAATAATTTTATCAAATTAGTGTATTGTCATCGGTCCTCAATAAATCTACAAAGTTTGAACGAAATCTGGCCGTTTAAAGTGGGTCAAAATCGCGCCCAAAGAAGTCGGTTACAAACAAACATACAAACATGCAAACATACAGGTGAAGCTAATAAAAAAAGCGTGTAAAAATAAGGGCAACTATATGTATAAGTTAAGTACATTCATGAAATATGACTCAATCGATTTTCTTGAGTATCGTATCTCGTATAGAACTAAGGTCGGCGCGGCATCTCGGGCGCAGATTTTAAGGCTTCCACGTTGGCTAGCTCCTAAGGTAAACTAAATATTAGATTGACGGGATAGTTGCGTAAAGGAGTGTACACACGGCGACACATCAAGCTATAATTTTCAGTGTAACATGACCCCGCTTAGTAAAGATTTCGCGTACAATGAGTGCTCCGTTTATATTGGTTTTGTATAGCTATCAGATAGCATTAAAAAATGCTTTGTTTTTCATTGAAAATATTTTAATTTGCCTTTTTGTGACCTTTTTTAAATCAAATCTCCTTACTATACTTTACCACTCCAATTTGAAATAAAATATGACTTAATTGACTTCCCTGATTACCGTATCTACTACGTCACTGTGCCCTATCGCCGGCGCAGGCGCAGGTTGCAAGGGTCTCCCGCGGTGGCCACAGTCCTCGCTCCTTTATCGATCACGCGCCCTATCATTAGATATCATTGTGATCTATGATCAATGCGCTCGCGACGCGATAGGGTTGACGCTACAATTGTTCTGGCTTTTTTTGTTCTGTGATAATGATAAAGATGCTTTCTTTGTTACAACCTTACAATTATTAGTAGAAATACAATTGTGGTTAATGATATTATTTTTTTATTTGAAATATAGTATAATATAGTTTAAAAAATTACATTGCACACATCAACATACATGCTTTACGGGTTTATGGTATAATGCATGTATAATGTCGATTTTCTTATAATAATGAACAAAGAAATTGACTTTAATTCCACTCGAATTATACTATGCATTTAATCAACAACTCTCTCACCATTAAATTTCCAGCATGTGCGGTAAAAAAAAAACATCACATCACAAAACCCTGACCTACTCCAATATTTCTACAGCGTGTTACAAAAAGAACAACTTTTCTTACTACCCATACGACAAGTCCCCGTATCTCAATAGCGGGTCTATAATGAAACAATTAATACAGAACCGCACGAACAATACAAAAAACTTAACACATTAATCTTCTTCACGTGTTCGCTTGTTTGTTTTATATTGTTGAACACGAAAACGGTTTCTAAGACCTTTTGAGAAATTAGAATAATAACGTATTTATACGAAATTTATCGTCACTTTTGAGTTGTTTTATTTTATTAATAGCTTGTAATGAGGATAATATTATTGTTTTTAGTTTTATTTACGTTTTCACGTTTTTCTGTTTGTGCTAGGAGTACTGCTTTGAAGATTTTTTAGGGATCCGTACCCAAAAGGTGCCAACGGGACCCTATTAATAAGGCTCTGTCGTCTGTCCGTCCGTCTGTCACAGGACTGTAGCTTTTAAAACTTCGTTTGTACGTTAATTTGTATTTATGTTTCTGTGCCACTAAATTGTTCGTCAAAGTTCGTTTAAATATAATATTTTTTTTTTATAAATTCAACATATAGCATACTCGTAATAAGAATAACTATATATTTGTTCAAACTTAATGTACCTTGAAAGTTGTAAATATTTGTCTTGACAGTGAGTCTAAAATATATGACTTTTACTAAGAGACGTAACGTCCTGTCTCCTAGTAAAAGTTTCATACCATTTAATTATACGTTTTCACTCTTAGGAAAGTGAGGTCTTAGTTAACACTAACACCTCACTTTGCTCAGCTTTGATTATAGTAATCTTAGCTCAACACTAAATCGTAAAATATTTTACATTTATATAAACTCTCGCGCAAAATATTGCGTACTCACCAATATCATCTAGCCCTAACTTAAAACTGTTTTGAGTCACTTAATATGCTGATGTTGGTATTAAAAACCGGCCAAGTGCGTGTCGGACTCGCGTATAAAGGATTCCGTTCCGTACCAACGTAGCCCTCTAGCCCCCTTTTATATTTAATTTATTTTTTGTTGTTATAGCGGCAATAGAAATACACATTCTGTGAAATAAGAAGACAGTTGTCTTCTTATTACTGATCATGAGATACAGCCCGCTGACAGACAGACGGATGGACGGAGGCTTCATATTAGGGTTCCGTTGGTTACCCGTCGGGTACGGAATCCTAATAATAAGGAGTCCTTCCGTATGCAAAATACGAGCTTTGGGCGTGGAGTTACGGACACCAACTCGATGTGTAGTACAATACAAGAAGTTATTGATATCAACGCGAATATAGGTACCTATGTACAGTCGCGGCCTTTTCCGCCTCATTAGTTAAAAAAAAATCACTTGAATCATGCGGAGGCGTCCCGCCCTGCTAGAACGCGCTTCACGTTCGAGTGCAAGAAAAAATGAGCTTAGTGGTGATCAGGCAGGAGTGTTCTCGATTGTACCTACAGTCTTTACTATACTGTAATATTATAAAGAGGTGAAGTTTGTAACCTTTGATGTAGGGTGTAATCTTCGGAAGTAATGATCCGATTCCGAAAACACATTCACTTCAGGGAAGCTACATTATCCCTGACCGTAATTGGCTATATTTAAAACGTTCCTGTGGGATGATGATCAAAACGCGAGCGTAGCCGCGGGCCAAAGCTAGTACATTATGTGTATCAGACTTAGGCTTAGACTACTTTGAAAGCTAAACCTCCAAATATTATGACGAAGCAAAGTAATAAAAGGGCGTCAAGGAAATGGACTTCGAAATGGTAAAAGACTGTTCTTACCTAGAAGGATCCCTGGGCAAGCAGTGTCGCTCCTGCACAGCCACTCCTCCTCCACAAGTCTTGGAGCAAGGGCTCCAGGACCCCCACGAGCTCCACGCGTATATCGTCGCGTTCGTTCGAATCGCTTCTGTCGTTCTTGGCACCTGGAAGATTTTATTTAGAAGTATTGTAGTCGTCATTATAATCTTCCGCAGCCACAAAACTGGTTTACAGCTGGACAGTGCTGAGGGCCTAGACAACATGATTTTTTATAAAAACAGTAGATTGACGCAAACTACAGAAAGGTTCATATTGGATTGACATAAGCTACGGAAAGGTTCATCTTAAATTGACATAAGCTGCAGAAATGTTCATGTTAGATTGACATAAGCTGCAGAAAAGCTTACCTATGTAAGTTTGACCAAAACTAAAGGAAAGATTATTTAAATTGCTATTGAAATTCGTTGTGAATATACGCATCTGTGTGGGATTGCCATGCACTTGTGTAAGCCCTTTGGACTTCTCCAAGAAAAAATAAACCAAAAGGATTGCGACATTTAGTAACTGCAAGAGTCAAAAGCAGCAAAAATATTACTACTGTCCTAGCTGGCTGATTGTGTCTGCTGGCAATTTAGTATTAATACTAGGCTAGGCTAGCCTACTGCCTGAAGATGGTTTTCAACTGAAACAAGAATACTGGAATTCGACCTTTTGATAAAAGTAAATTCTTAAAGACTATTAAATCAATGTACGTTTGGTTCCTTTATTTGTATTGGTTCTATCGAATTACTAAATCATTGCAAGCTCAAAAGATCAATGTTAACAATTTTAAAAATTCCCTCGCATTGCGTGATTTGATTGATTTCTTTGATTCGTGTTTGTAAACACATTTTTCAAACTGTTTTCGTTTCAAATTTGTTACTGTGTCAAGGTCAAAAGCTTAATTTAATAACTAATCCAGACATATCTGAAATAACACCATTAGTGAAGACTACGCATAAATATTTCCAAATTATGCCAACTGTTCCAGAATGTCCGTGTACCAAATTTTGAAATCACAATAGCAGTCAAGGAAACATTAATTCAGCTGATAGAAATAGCCATTTCTATTAAATGAATGGCGGATAGATTGATGGTTCATTGACGTTATACGAAATGCTCCACTTGGTCATATCATTGTCGAAATTGTGCCTAAATTGGCCCAGATGTTCAGTCTTATAGGCTATATTGTTTGAATTGTTATGTGGAGGACACTGGACATTGGTGAAACGAATTTCAGTCACGTCTCTTTGAATACAGCTTTGTCATAATAAAGTGACACACATATACATGTATTCAAAAGTATACCTACCACGTCAGTTGTTATTATTACATTGCTTATTTACAGAAGCTATACAGAAACAAATGATAAAAGTCAAAGAGCTATCAATGTTGCAATACACGGGAACATGCAATTTGTTCAGCGAAAGCTTTCTCTGAGATCAGTGAGTCAACATCAAAGGGTTAATAATTGATGACGTCAGTTACTCACCGGTCGTCCAACCTCCGTGCTAGTCGTTTGTGCGTATATGAGTGGGTCTCGCGAACAAGCGAGGAACCTGAAACAAATACAATTTCAACTCAACATCTTCAACTGTAAACACCCTGTGTAAGTATTACTCACATGATTTATTACATTTATTCAGCTTGGGAATGCTTTGTAGGGATTTACGGACTGACGAAAATGTTGCGCGGAAATAATTCAACCGTTGAGATTGTCGACTCATCGCTTTAGAACAAAGAAATGCTTTCACTTCGAAAAGCTTTGACAACAACGTTCGAGGTTTTATTGCTAGCTGCCTTTAGTTCTTAGCTTGAGAAGTTTGTAACGTTGCTTTTCTGTAATAATACGCTTATTTTGTAGTCGGCTTAGATATTAAATGTGGATAAACAAAGATTTTGCGTTGGATAAGTATAGATCTTCCGTCTTGCGACTGTCGTAAAACTGTAGTATTATGTCAATTTAATTCTGCGATATCCAATCGGTTTGTTCTGGGTGGTAGTTAAAATTATTGTGTTGTAGTTTAATATACTTTTGTTGGGTTATGTTTCGTCAAGTTCCATTCAGTGCAGTAGTTTTGTTAAGTAAGTTTGAAATTACCAAAAAGCACTAACTAAATGGTAATCAATGGTAGTTTAATAATGTTTGAGAAAAACCTATGCTATGCATTGGAAATTTTTTAAAACCGCTACAAATAGAACGGAAATTCCTAATACTTAATAGTAAGTTGGCAACAGCATCAAGTTGCATCAGCTTGCCACCATGATAGGTGGTCGTTCTCAAGCATTCTCCGCGTTCAGAATTTATATTTTGTACGTTATTTGGCCCGCTGTGTATCCCTTCAGCATTTAAATTGGTTGCTGCGCTGAGAACAAATTGGTTTAATTCCAGGTTTTAATGGACCGTTATTGTTTTTTACTTATGTGGGTAACTGAGATACCTAAGATTTATGCTTTTACTTTACTATTTAGTCCTTTATTTGTTTGGAAACTATTTTACGATACGGTGCTAATTTGAAAGTGACGTCAGTGGCAGAAAATTTAAAAGGAAAGACTTGGTAAGTGCAATAGGAAAGGCAACTAGAAAACAAATGGCGTTAGCATAGCTTGTACCAAGCATCGCCATTGGTTGAAAATCTGTCAATGGCATTTTGTATTTCAAAATAGCTTGACCTCATTGATCAGATTGGGATTGAGCTATGGACACGGCATCTACAATCAGCTTTGACCTGCCTTCCCCATTTACGATGTAATAAGGAGGAATTAAACGCATGTGACTAAAAGTGATAAATAAAGGGTGTAAACAGACTCTTAAAGAAGCCGAAAAGCACTTGTTCTCTTCGTCATTGCGATCATTTTTATGTTCTAGACCATACCTGGGAACCTTCTAGTTACGGAGATATTGTGGGTCAAAGTTCCAACTTTTGCACAAGTTTTTTTTAAATACACGCTTTGAATATATATTTTTTACTTTAAACTCCTTCACGACCCCCGTACTATTCAATCCATCTATTAAACCATGTTTTAAATACGTTACATTGATTTGTACCGTAAAACGTGATTTTTCACTCCAAAAAAAAAGTAATTTTTGCATAAAGTTACTTAGTTCGATGTAATGCTTGGTTGACGGCTTCGTGAAGAATCCGTTTACACCCTGTATTAATGTTTATGCATCGAGAAGAGAGAAAAGTCAAACAAAAAAATACTGGATTGTTTTAGGAATAGTATGAAAGAAAATAACGATAGCGTGATGGTTAACAGGGGATAATGGAAGAGGAAAATGTGGTGTGGCAACCCCAAGTAATTCCCATCAAGGTCTAGAAGACGATCATCACAAAATTACTATATTGAGTACTTACAACTTATTTTTAGAACTATTCGATTATCTTCGTAATAAATCTTCATACTATTCTAATCCGGAGCTCGTGGCTAAATAATAACAGCCGCTTGGGTCGATCTTTAGGTTAAGCCGTGCTTGGCTAGGTTAGTCTGTGGATGGGTGACCACCCATTACATACCGAGTTTCCTCCGTGCCTCGGAAAGCACGTTAAGCCGTTGGTCCCGGCTGTCATTTGAAGATCTTTGACAGTCGTTAGGTAGTCAGTGGCCCAAAAAAGTCTGACAACCAGTCTAACCAAGGGGTATCGTATTACCCAGTACTAACTGGGTTGTGGAGGTCAGATAGGCAGTCGCTCCATGTAAAATACTGGTATTCAGCTGCATCCAGTTAGACTGAAAGCCGACCCCAACGTAGTTGGGAAAAGGCTAGGCAGATGATGATAACTATCCTAAGAGTCAATAGAATATTATGAGTCATCAGGGCCTAAATCGAATCTATATACCTACAAACTTGTGATTCATCATCACAAGTTTGTAGGTATATAGATTCGATTTTAAAGGGCTTCAATATTCGGCAATCCAATACCAAGAACGGCTTCGTTTCAAATCAAACAATACATACATTACAAATATAATAAACAACAAAGGGCTCTTAATATCCCATGGAAGTGTCAAATGATAATTATAATTTCTATCACAACCGGCGCTAGTACGTTATGTCACCGATAGAGGGCGCTTCTGAATACTAAGTAAGCGATAAGATCGGGTGCTAATGCTTTATTAGAATAAGCCATTCATAGGCTTATAGGAAACAGTTTTGCTATGAATTAACACATACACATAACATCGCGCCTGTAATACCCGAAAGGTTAGGCAGAGGTGAACCTAATAGTACACCCACATTTCGTCAGTTATGTTTAAGTCCCATGTAATAGGGGGAGCCAATTGCCATAAACTGAGCACAAATCCAGACACCGTGACTGCTACTGAGAAATTCCTGATGGAAAAATCCAATAGCACTTTGCCCGTACTGGGAATCGAACCCAGGACTTCATGCTCAGCAGTTGCGCTCGCGAGCACTCGACTAACGAGGCAGTTATCAAAGCTTCAATATTTATTTATTTATTCATGTACATACACACAAAATATATAACTGGACAATTACATTAACATAGAAGAGCACAAAGGTACTGCTTATTTCATAAGAAATTTCTTCCCGCAGACCTGCGAGAGGAAAGTTGGATTAGAAATGTGTGTAATGTGTGTAGAAAAGATAAAACAGGAAAATTTCAATCAGAACTTTAAAAAAAATACCTATATAAAATATAAATAAATATAATGATAAATAAATATAATATAAAATATAGGTTATATTTCTGAAAATACAAACTAAAACATAAAGCTCCAAGCATTCCTCAGACCATAACTCTAGTCTTTGTCCTATTGTATCATTAAATTTGTCCTTATCTACTCGCATTTGAATATTTGAAACGTCCCACCAACTTCCGCGTAGTTTGTATCTCCTGAGATTCGATACAGATTAGATAGGCACATTTTACCTGCAGTAAAATATACGTAATCCAAGCATAAAGGGAGCTGTTGTCTATTAAAATTTATGGAGTTTTTTGACTTTACGACTATGAGTTTGTGCGAACATCCGTTCAGATGTTTTAGATTGGTTTTAAGGTTGATTCTACTTTGTAACATCAGTGGAAGTTGTAAGAGTATGGGAAATTGCTTTTAATTCATTTTTTTTAACATGCTACCTGATAATCACAGTCAAAGTCAAAGTCAAAGTCTATAAAATTAAAAAGCGATAAGTTAACCTATTTGCCTAGTTTTTTCCGTAGGTACTTCGTATTTATTGGGATCAGTTTCCTGCCTTACATTACGCAGTCATCATCATCATCATCATTTCAGCCGAAAGAGGTCCACTGCTGGACATAGGTCTCCCCCAAGTTTCGCCACACTGACCGGTCCCGTGCGACTCACATCTAGCGGATCCCCGCAAACTTCACCAGGTCCACTGAGCGAGAGGGCTTCCAACGCAACGTCTTCCGGTTCGCAATCACCACTCCAGAACTTTTCGGCCCCATCGTCCATCCGTTCTACGAGCAATGTGCCCTGCCCACTGCCACTTAAGTTTGGCAATTCTTCGGGCTACGTCAGAAACCTTGGTTCTCTTGCGGATGTCCTAATTTCTGACCTTACGCGGTGCTTGCTAGTATTTTACATAGACCGACTGTGTGCCTTATGAATGACTCCACAGACAATTACTGGGAATTCAGGACATTTTTTCCAAGTGTTAGTGTAGCTCTGGACCACGGACTAGTGACTTTTTTTCATCATCATCATCATTCAGTGTCCCTATCCTAATTTATTTGGAGTCTACGCCGCGTGTCTTTTCTTTCATACTTCTCACTACTCACAAACCCCGTTTTTAGCTATATAACCTCTCACACAGTCCATCCATTATTCCTTTGGCCCTTTTAAAGGAACTGATAGTAATATCTCCTCTCAGTGATTAAACGTGCACATCATCATTATCATCTGCCAAGCCTTTTCCCAACTATGTCGGGGTCAACTTCCAGTCTAAGCGGATGCAACTGAATACCATATTTTGAATAATATTTTACGTGCATATCACCGGCAAACATTAATACGTCTTCTTATTCAATCCGTCACCTATAAAAGCTACCAAATGCATTTACTTGAAATAAATCAGTCTAATTTCGCAGTGTACTCTCGAAGTAGGAATGAGTGACCCAGCTTAATGCATTCGACAGTCAGAGAGCGCGAGTTTACTTAGGTAATCCATTACTCTCGGCGTTTCCCGATCGCGACGTGACCGAACCATTATCACTCCAATAACAATTTATGGGGAGGAATATTGTTTATTTAATATTACTGTTTTAAGTTAGACCAACAAGACACTCTGGAGTCTGCATTTGGAATAAACTCACGCTTTTTTCTCATGGGGATAATCAAAAACTACAGAACGTCTGCAACGATCCTCATATTATGTTTTGCTTCGTAGATGTTTATGCATCAGGTCATACAAGCCCCCGGTGTGAGTACGACGTTCTGAAAAACATCTCTAATAAGGTCAGTGAAGCATTGGTATGTTAACACACTTTGTGTACCCATTAAAGGAATACGGTGTTATGACTGTTGTTTAGTTTTCAATGAATGTTATCCTCATAAATAAATCCTTGGACTAGCACAGACAACCATCACCAGAGTCAATAACGGCGCTTCTTGACAGAATAATGTTTACAAATCTTAAGTAAACAGTCACATGGCGTCATTCAATGGCATTTTTCAGTTCACATTGCCATGTGTAAAAATAGGACACATTAGGTACAAGAGTACCAGTCATCGAGGAGTGTTCGACGGTCATGGATGGGTGGCCGGTTGCGTCAGCGCTTCGACACGGCCTAATCTGACGATAAATCACTCGGTTTCTGGATCGAAATGAGATCACGGGTCGAATCGATACCAAATGAGAGACGAGCTTAATTGGAGTAAACTACTCGTTCGTGCACGATTTATTTTGTTAGTTCTTTTGTTGTTTCAAATCAGTATTGTTGTCTAGTGTTGTCCCCTTTGTCTGCATTGTATTGCAGCAAGTGGTTAATTGGTTGTGCAATTTGCGCAAATAATGATGAATGGGATTTAGTTGTTTTTTTGCTTTCTCTAACCTTTTATCGTAGGGTTAATGGTTGACTTGTTTGAATGAATGAATGATATATTTATTTGCAAGAATATAGGTAACATAAGTTCTTAAGGTTAATGCGTTTCACTATATTCGGCATTTTAGCCGTACAAATGTTTTGATTTTACAAATTGGTTATCCTTCCAGCATGCAGTACATGCAGCATTTAATAATTAGCGTAATAACAACATACAATACTAATAATAATCTCATAATTTAAATTTATTACAATGCAAAAAATAGTAATAATAATACAATTCTATTAAATTATAATGTTAATTTATATAAAAATAAAAATAGAAACAAAAATAGCGATCAACAATAATTATGACATGTCAAAAAAAAAAATAGCAAGAATGATAATTGTTCCAGTATTATTAAGTAATGTCATTACGAAGATGTCATAATAATTATAGCTTTACATTTTACACTCAAAATATTCATTAATGGAATAATAACGTCTCTCACACAGCCAGTTAAATAGCTTTTTATTAAATTCGAAATTCTTTGGCTAAGTGGTTATATATTTTCACCGCCATGGAATAACAATTTTTGTCGCATACTTTTAGCCTATTACGCGAGACTATTAGTGGCGTTTGTACTATCTTCCTCTTTGACATAGCCTTTTCATCTTTTTCAAAAAGCGAATAGTTATTTCTTACGAATTTGCAGGTTCCAAATATATATAGAGACGGAAGGGTAAGCAGCTTTTGCTTAATAAATACCGGTTTACAAGAGTCTGTCACTTAAGATTGAAAATTGACCTTACACACTTTTTTTGGGCTATGAATGCCCTCTGCGCATCTGTTGAATTCCCCCATACAGTTATTCCATAGCTTAAAACAGAACAAACATGGCTATGGTATACCAATAAGGCTGTTTGAATGTTAGTTGAATTTTTGATCCTCATATGTGCAAATACGAATTCATTTATTTTCTTACATACATTATCTACTTGAGCTTTCCAATTGCAATGTTTGTCCATAACTAATCCTAAAAAAATGTATATTATTAACTTCTTCTATGCCCGTATTATTGTATTTTAAACTTAATTTCATTTCATTTCTTAATTTACTGTGGTTATTATATGGCAAAAATGTTATAAATTTAGTTTTACTTGTATTTATTTTTAAGTTATTTCTATCTAACCAGAAGATTAAATCTGTCAATGCTTTATTCGAAACTATTTTACAGTTATCTAGAGTTTTTTCTTTTGTCAATACGGTAGTATCATCTGCAAATAATATAGTATATTAGTCCGTGGAGTTGGGCAGTTCGTTTATATATATTATAAACAATAAGGGGCCAAGGACACTTCCCTGTGGTACACCACAGTAGTTTACTAAGTACGGTGACCTAAAGGTTTTCTGAGTGTTAGTTTTGTAACACATTTTTTTAATCTCCGTGCATTGTTATCGGCCTCTTAAGTAGCTTTCAAACCAAGTATAAGCAACACCACGAATACCATATTGCTGAAGTTTACGCAATAATGTTTCATGACAAACCATATCAAACGCCTTACTCATATGCAAAAATACTGCTACGGGGAATTCTTTTTTATTGATAGCACCCATAATTTCTTTAACTAGTTTGAAACATGCCAAAGTTGTAGATTTACGCTTAATAAAACCGTTCTGTTGACTACATAATAGATCATGTTTCTCTAAGAAATTTGTAAGCCTCTTGCTCATTACCTTCTCAAATATTTTTGAAAGTATGGGAACCAAAGTAATAGGCCTATAATTATTTGCCTCAGATCTAGGTCCTTTTTTGTGCAGGGGTTTTACAACAGAACATTTTAAGCTGTCGGGGAGTATACCCTTTTACAAAGATAAATTAATTATGTAGGTCAAAGGTTCTGTTAAAGTTAATAAATTTTGTTTGATCATATTAGTACTAATGTTATCATATCCGACTGAGTTCGTATTTTTTAATTTCATAGCTGTCATATATATTTCCAAACAAGTAGCTGGTTCTAGAAAAATTGAGTTCGTAACCGTTTTATTGCAAACAATTACATTTCTTTGATTTTGGGTGTTTCCCTGAGTAGAAATGTTGATAAAGTAATTGTTAAAGTAGGTTGCTATATCATCACCCTCTTTTAATATATTTTCCCCATCCAAAATTTCTCTAATTTCATTACTAGCATTGTTCTGTGTAAGTTTATCATTTATTATTTTCCATGTAGCTTTACATTTATTGTCTGCTTTCTCTATGTATTTTTTATTATTTTCCTTTTGTATCGCATTTACACATTGCTTTAGTATTTTGCTATATTTTCTAAATTTTTGTTTATTTTGGGTAGTCGTAGTAATATATACCTTGTAGTTTTCTCTTTGCTATAAATGACTTTTTTAGACCTTTAGTTACCCATTTTGGGTTAAGAGGGTTAGAGTTCATCTTAATTTTAATCAATGGGAAACACAGTTCATAAAATAGACAAAGTTCATCGTGCAATAATGAAAAGGCTTTATTTACGTCTGTTTCCAAGTATACTTCTGAAAATGATAGCTTACTAATATAGTAATTAATTTTTTCAATATTTTCTTTACTCAGGTCTCTTTTGTATGCAAACCAATGCTTTCGAAATATATTATTTTGTTTTTAATTTTACTGATAATGTTTGTCCGGTATTGTGCTCCGATAGTCCTAATTCGTGCGTTTTACCTTTTGCTTCTTGGATGTCACTTATAATATTGTCAATGCAAGAATTTTGGCGAGTTGGTTTATTTATGTGTATTTTTAAGTCATAATTGTATTAAATATCGATAAATGTATTCTTATATTTAGTATCGCTTAAAATATCTATATTAAAATCACCACATAGAATATTTTTATATTTGTCTTTGTTACGTGTTTTATCTAATAATATTTGTGATTTTCTAAAGAATATATTTATATCAGAATCAGACAAAATATGTTCAATTTCAATTATTTTATCTTAATTCCTCATATTTCAAAATGTTTTAATTAGATTTGCTCAGTTTTATCATTTGAAAAGATTTCCTATACACAGTTTCTTTTCTTTATCAAGTAGGACCTAATCTGATTTTGCTTTACATGCCGTTGCCGTCAAGAAATATCTCTCAGGCCTGGTCTCCTTACGATGTTTCCTTCACCGGAGCGAGTAATAATTATACAATACGCACATGAATCCGAAAAATCAGAGGTGCGTGTCTTAGGTTCTCGAGACCTATGACTTGGCAGTCCGATGGTCACACCACTTGGCTATCACTGCTCCCTAAACGGGGTGCGGACACCGACGCGAAAACGGTTACCACTTAAAAAATTTCATCGGTTATTAAAAAAAAACATGTGTGCAATTCACACGTGGTAGAAGTGAAACCTTCAAAAATTTTGGCTTCAAGATAAACACTGTATAATGCTTCCTATCTCTCTTTTTACTGTCGCTTTTTCGTTTGATCGACTTTCAAATCACAAAGATGCTAAAGAAGTTTTCACTTAAAAAATAAACAGCATTTTGCCGTGTGGGTTGGGTATTGCAGTTTTGTAGGAAAAAGCTGTTTTTTTTTTAATAACATAATTTTTTTTATGTGATGACTGATGAACTGAGTATATAGTTACACCTTGTGCTTCAGTGTCACTTCCACCCAGTACACAGTACCTGTACTGTGCCTTAATAAATAAAATACCTACCATACGCCATAAATGTAATACATACCTACCATAAAAGTATTCCTACTTTTTCAATGCCATTATTCAATCGTTTAACGAGGCTTCAATTCATAGGTCATGTTACAAATTAGGTTAGAGTAATTAATGAGTTTTAAGTGTAGTTTATGTTACCTACATCATTCTTCCTTACAAACCATGGCTGTTTCAGTTACCCAATGGTTTTTTGTAACTATAATTAGGACTGGTTCAAGTTCAGCTCATCTGGTTCAAAGGTAAACGTTCGGATTTAACTACCGATAAATACCTACAATCTGTACCACACACGATTTATGTGAGGGCTACCAGGCAATGTATTTAAATTTGAACTGCACTTACTTATTAGTTAGGCCCTGTTTGATATATATTTTTTTAAACAAGCCCATCATATTCAGAGTACAATACCGGTTTTTATGGCTAAAAGCGATAACTGCCACAAAATCTTTGGATTATTTTATACAGAATATATTTCTATTAAAGGACTGAAGTGTGTTGTCCTGAATGTCCTTGTCTAGTCTCACCAATGTGCATCGTATTAGTCAGTACTAACTGTGTCAGATGTTTTAGTACACAACCCTCGTTCCTTGTGACCCCGCGGCCTTGTGGTCCGGTTTTGTAAGTATTAACAACGAGATCAAAATGTACTAGCGAGGTTTTGGCTCCTTGTCTATTTCTTAGTTGAGATGTTTTCAAGATGGCAGAATGATGAATGATGTTTGGATGATGCTGGTCGGATAGGCAGTTGCTCCATGTAAAATACTGGTATTCAGCTAAATCCGGTAAGACTGGAAGCCAACCCCAACATAGTTCGAAAAAGGCTAAGCAGATTCATCTGCCGATATTTCAGGACAAGAAGGATTTCTAAGAATAGGGTCAATTTCTTTAAAACTATAATAAAAGTTGACACAGAATGCGATTTTTTGCACTTTCTCTGGTTAAAAATATGGCCACTTTCGTTTCGTGACAATGATGATATTCTGATGTAGATTTCGCATAGGATCACAGAGGTTAAACGGTTGAATTAAATCAGCTCGTGAAAGTCTTTGAATGGTGTAAAATAAGACTCGTGCCCCTAGCTAAGTTTTTCTGTAATAAATTTGAAGAAAAATCTGAATTGAAAACTTCCATGACATGCTGAGAATTCTACCAGAAACGAAACGTAAATATTTGCAGTGTTGCATTGTTCTCTTAGCATCATTAGTAAACATTTTAAAAATCGTATTGAAAAAATAAGATGGATGGATGTAGAAAACTTTAAAACAAACTGGCATTAGCCACAAAAAAGAAAAACTTTAATTAATTATCACCCACCTGGCACTAGAAGCAACCCTAAAATGCCGCTCGTATTTATTTTATGAAGTGTGTTACCGAGCGATAGATGCACAGGCATTAGTTAGTGCGGTGATAAAATCTTTTCCGGCGCCCTGATACGATTCCGTTCCGGGTTATATTGATGTAGCTACTGCTCTTGAGTTTCGGGTTAGGTACCTGTTGCGTGTGTTAATGTGTTTGTGTGGTTTATTTAAAGTATCAATTATCAATGTGATTAGAATATGAATAGTGACATTAAGTGTCTTCAGCTCGAGCTACGCAAACTGCGATTATGGCAGTAAAGCATTTGAAATGAATATTTACAGTGATTGTGATAAAAAGAACATAAACTTATTTGATTACTCAATTAGAGTCCTAAATTGTAAAAAAGTGACATTTAACGAAACAAACAGACCCATTCATTCTCACCGCAACACATTCTCACCAAATTAAAATGATAATTTACACAAAAAACATTAATTAGATTAACTTATCAACATTAAACGTGACTCTAATTTACGAGTGTTTTATGCAAATGTGTCGGCCATTGAAGCCCGCACGGTAGCACTGGCTCAAAATTATTAATATGTTTACAATTCAGATAACAGAGGCCCTTTGTGTAAACGACCATAAAAGTAATTGGTGTAATTCATCTCAATAGCTTATGTTGTAAAATTGGGGCTATAACGCTGGTCTCGAGTACCCACACGTGACCATTACACGGTTAAGTCGCAGGGTGCAACCGCACCTGGATTTCTTCGTAATTTTTATGGGCATGATTGATGGGTGATTGGTAAAGTCATAGTAACTGTTGTTATTGGTTTTAATTGGCATGTTCTTTAGTTTTTGTTATGTCTGTGTCCAAGAGGTCATTTCGTATACCACACCGAATTAAAAAAAAAAAAAATGAAAAGATAAATCTTGTAGTTTTACATAAAAGGACACCTATTTCCATTCATTCAATAGCTACTACAAATCAAAACAACAATAATTTATTGAACTTTCTTAACAGAAATGCGTTAATTTATCCAATCCAACATTGATGGGAAATAGTCCATAAATGTTGTGTTAAGATAATATAGACGAGAGCGTTGAATTTATCCCATCCGTTTCCCATCTAAATCAATGATAAGTTATCAAGGATTAGGAATATCGTAGACACGATAACGATAGTCGAGAAGATCTATGGTACCTTTGATAATTTCAGTACAGTCTATATTATTGAGTTGTTACGATAAAAGATAAACTTAACAGAAAGTTAAACTATTTCTCAGATTAATATTGAAGGTAAGTAATCATTTATTTACGACGTGTTTCGCGTTTAGTTAGGTGATGGTTTGGCACAGTGGTGCCGATTCCCTTGTTTACAAACTAAACTAAATTTAAGTTCAGTGCGTCTTTTTCTTTCTATTTCATTAAGAAAAGGACAGAACATAAATTTTAGTTTAGTCCTGACAAATTAACCAGCGCCTGATACAAGTTTAGACATGATTAAAAAGTTGACTACTAAGATTACATCGAATTACGTCAGGTGCTAACTAATTTGACAGGACTAAACTAATATTTATCTTTTGTCCTTTCCATAATTAAATAGAAACAAAAATATGCACCCAACTTAAATTTAGTTTAGTTTGTCAACAAGGGAATCGGCACTTATATCTGCCATAGCTAAATTCTAACTAATATTATAAATGCGAAAGTATAAGTTTATTAGTTACCTTTCACGCGTAAATCACTGAACCAATATCATCCTGAACTTTTGCATACATGTACGTTGTAGTAGGTGTACACTAACAGACATAGGGTACCTTTCATCCCGAAAAAAAGTACTGTTCCCGAGGAAAACAACAATAACATTCGTATGATAATAGATGGCGCCACGTGTTTTTCGAATCACGATTGCATCATGTTATTATAGAGACTTTCGTAGTGTGTTAAAAGAAGCTGCGGGCAAAAGCTAGTTAATTATATTTTAAAATGTAGTTATATTAATGGTTTGTCACAATATCTACTATATCTAAATATTTTTATTGTGAACTTTTACAAAATACCCTGTTTGTAAAAAGCTCACAATCTGAAAACAATTCAACTTACTTATCAAATTATCGTATTTTTATCATAGAATTGGTCAACCTCATACAGGGTGTAAGCGGACTCTTTACGAAGTCTTCAACCAAGCATTCTGTAAATCAAATTAAGTAACTTTATGAAAAAATTATTGCTGGGAAACCACCTTTTTTTGTTGGTAGGTCTCCATATAACGCATTCAAAACATTATGCTGATGGATGGATTGAATAGTACGGGGGTCCTGAAGGTGTCTTAACTAAAAAAAATACATTAAAACACGTATTAAAAAAAAAAACTAGGGAAAAAGTTGGAACTTTGACCCCTAATATCTCCGTAACTAGAAAGTTCCAGGTATGGTCTAAAACAAAAAAATGATCGCAATGACGGGGAGAACAAGTGCCTTTCGTTAAGAGTCTTTTAAGACCCTTTATTTCTAAAAACTGTTGAGTAGCCTTTTTAAAACAAGATGAACTGACTCATACCATATTTTCAAAGAAAGTCAATTCATAACCTCTAAAGTAAAATTTTGTAATACCCGAAAGTTTAGGCAAAGGCGTACGCTATGGTACAGATGGCAGCACATCAAGCTACTACAATCTGTATATTTTTTAAATAGATTTTCAACTTTATCATCAAAGCATTAGCTTTAAAGTTGATTGGGAAAATTTTACAGTTTCGGATAGCTTGATGTACACGTATATTATTCATACTGACCAAACCAAAGACAAACTTTTTTAAACTTTAGCCCTCTTGAAAAATCTCTCATACCGTGGGCGCGTTTGCACACAAATCTCACACAACACAACACAAACACAAAACCCTTAAATTAACATTTAACAAACATCAGCCGGAATGTTTTCTTTCCATTATGATATGTGTGACACAACCTTACGTGACAACATGACATCATTTTGACACCATGTCACCAATCTATTCAGGTAAGTACCAAAGTAACTAGCGAATCTATAGACCACTCCTATGGAATAATAACAGGCTGGAAGTCGGTCAGACCGACAATGACAGCCATTGTCTTCGTGCTGACTAATTACTGTAATTGTTATAAAATTACTATTAAATTGTTTGCATATTGTAATGTCGGTAGCGGTTACCGTTAAAAGCTTGCTGAAAGTCGACAGTACGTTTTAAACGGACGAAAACAAAACACGCTCAGTAGGAGTGTCTTTTCAAGCTTTAAACACAGTCGTACCAGAATAGTGATATCAGAGATCTTTTTATCTACTTGTACCGACAGATTTAATAATTATTTTGACAAGATGTGAATAAGACACAAATGTTTCATCCACATCTTCTAAAAAAATCGAAAATTATCGTAATATTGTCCCTAGATGATTTTCGGCTTTTTTTACAACTCGTCAACGATCTGTGCTTGCTCCGTCAGGTCAGATTCTACTGTACCACAATTGAGCATAAAGGTTATGCTTTACTTATCTCGTATAGTTTTTGCAAAATGCCTTTCATCATCATTCTTTTCCACAAATACTGGTGTATTTTGGATTGGCGCAGCATGTCTTCTTTTTCATAGTCTTTTTTAGTCGCCATCTCAGTTATATATGTATGTATGCATTGGCTATACGAGTAGTCTTATCCTTACTTATATAAAGGGTGTAAACAGACTCTTAACGAAGCCGAAAGGCACTTATTCTTGCCGTCATTGCGATCATTTTTTTGTTCTAGACCATACCTGGGAACCTTCTAGTTACGGAGATATTGGGGGTCAAAGTTCCAACTTTTTCACAAGTTTTTTTTTAAGTACGTGTTTTTAATGTAAGATTTTTACTTAAAACTCCTCCGCGACCCCCTTTCTATTCCATCCATCCATCATCACAATGTTTTGAGTGCGTTACATTGAGTCCTACCGTAAAACGTGATTTTTCAGCCCAAAAAAAAATGTCGTTTCCCAGCACTATTTTTTGCGTAAAGTTACTTAGTTTGATATACATAATGCTTGGTTGACGGCTTCGTGAAGAGTCTGTTTACACCCTGTATATATACTATAAATACTTATATTATAAATGCGAAAGTAAGTTTGTTTGTTCCTTTGTTACCTTTTCACGCCTAAAACACTGACCCGATCATCCTGAAATTTTGCATATACGTTGTCAGGTATACAGAAACGGACGCAGAGTACCTTTCATCCCGAAAAAAAGTAATTTTCCCGAGGTAAACAACAATAAGGTACTTATCATAATAGATGTCATGACGTGTCTTTCGAATCATGATTGAATTACAAGCAAAGTACATCATCATCATCAGCCTATAATGTTCTCACTGCTGGGACACAGGCCTCCTCTCTATGAGAGGGAATGGGCTATAATCCACCACGCGGGCCCAGTGCGGATTGGTAGATGTCACACGTCTTCGAATATTTTGGTTTTAAGACATGCCGGATTCCTCACGATGTTTTCCTTTACCGTTTTTGAGAGCAGTGGTGATGAAATAAATTACACAAAGTAATGCGCCTGCCTGGGTTCGAACCCACGACTTACAAGCAAAGTACAACCCGAATTGATTGTCAAATTATAAATTAACGCGGGCGAAACCGCGGGCAAAAGCTAGTAGCTAATAAAGCATCTTGAAGTAGAAAAAAATTTTAAGAGAAGATAAACCATCTTTAAATTTTCCGGTAATACTTTCCGTAGCAATATGCACACGACAACGTTTATTCCTAAATCTATTCCAATCTCACTAGACACATGCTTCGCGTCAAAATAACTTCCTAAAATCTGGCGAATACCGTCCATAGGATAAATATGGCCCAACCCGGATATACTGACGTCCGCCGATGTCTATACATAGAGATGTACGGGCATAATGCTGGTATACATTGCATTTACTTACATGCTTAAGTCCGCGGCTTTGCCCGCATGGAGTTTGGTAATTGTCCCACGGTACTACCGGGATGAAAAGTATCCTATGTGTTAATCCAGGTTATAAACTATCTGTGTGCCACATTCAAATCTGTTCAGTAATTTTTGCTTGAAAGAATAACAAACATTCATCTATCTTCAAAAACATTCACATAATAAAGAAAAGTACCTCGATGTATGTAAGTATGCCAGTAAATATACACTTATTGTGATTTCTGTGAGACTTTTATTTTAAGATAGAAATTCCTAATAACAAAACCCACTGCCCGACCTGGCAATCGAATCAAGGACCAACAATATCGCTAGTAATTACTGGACCAGCGTGGTAGTCAATTAATAATACAGTTGCATTAAATTAAGTGATCCCGATAGCAAAACAGCAATTCTATTTATCTACATTACTTGGCGGTAGTATTAAGACTCCATTTTACTTGGAGAGTAGTTAAATCATTTGACCCAGTAGTTCAACCAGCTAATTTCAGAGAAATAATAAGGGACAGCGCGGACTTACCGATTCCTAAACTAAGAGCGGTTTGTACGCACTGTGTAAAATAAACGCAACGTTTTTGAGGAGACTCGGGTCATCACCATCACCATTAGTAGCTTTGTTCTACGCATTATAGAACTGCTCGTCGTGCACAGCTAATAATTGTACCCATCAGGACTTGAATGAGGCAAACGATGGAGCTGTCCAGGATGCTACGTACTGGTCGGACAAAATCTGAGTCATCGATTCGAGAAGAACAATTAGACACACTACTGTACTTCCCTGGTCTGTGCGAGTTACATCTTGATTCTTCCCGTGGTTTTGTAGTTTATCCAGCCATTTAATGTTGTTGGTAAGTATACCGAACACGTCCTACGGCTTTACAACAACCATTCTGTTTCTCCACCGCCTCTTACCTCCACGTCAAATCAAGTCTCCTGTTCTTCTCCATTTCAGGGTTTCTTACCCTCACTACTTTGACCATTAAATTGAAACGCTCAAGTCATATTTTGGCATTTCATTTCAATACAACATTTACGTGAATGAGACAGAAAATAACGACAGCATTTTCGCTCTCATTCACGTAAATGTTGTACAATTTCAGTGTCAAATATAGTATATTCCATTTTTGAAGTAAAACTTCTTTACGCACGCTTGAATTGGGACTAAGCTGGTGAATGTGTAACGTTACGAGGCAAACGGAAGTTGAGAGGGAGATATAAGTTAGTGAAGATAGAAAGAGACAGAGTTACGTTTTTGAATTTGACAGACGATTGTTCGGCTGTTGTTTAAGATTTACTTCAGTCGTGTGGTCTAAAGCACACTCGTTTTTTTTCTTGGCACATACTCGCTACACTATTCAAAAACCACTTCAACTACTCAAAGCCATAATCAACAATCAAGCTCGACGAAGTACCAGAGAAACAATTTAACTGCGGCGAGTGCGGCGAGTGCGGCGCGGTCAGGTGCGCGTTCACTTTTAGATCCCGCAACGAAATTAATCTGAAGAGAATAGAGAACGAGTAGGAAAAAGCTAATTTCCACTTTTCTTCCATATCAGCAGGAGACAGAACAAAACAAAGCCAATAGGTACAAAGGGAAGTTTACAACTAGGATAAGCAAAGTTGCTGTGTTCCATTTATCTATGTAGTTAATTTGTGTTTGCAATTTGATGGATTCAGTATTCAAGTGTTCACTCCTGTTCTTTCTCCCCACATAATCCCTCCCTCTTAAAAGATGTTACAAGAACAGCCCACGCAGTTATTATTTTAGCAGTGTAATTATAACGGACTAATTACTGTACATTTTGTACGCATCTTACGTACATACGCAGGCTTATGTTTCACTCTTTGAAATTAGACAAGGTAATAATTACACTTGCTTTTATGTTGCTAATTGTTGGAGGCTCATAATTTTAAATTGCTCTCATTTTAGAACCTCTTATTAGGCTTTTTGTTTTGCTCTAAGCATTTAGATATTATGTTGAACGACAACAATTTAATTTTGCTTTATTTTGCCAACACCCATTATGATGTTCTTGTTCTCGTTGAATGGAAAAAGCCTTAGGTAGTCTACAATATATATTTTTAATTATTTTTGTAAACATAGAAAAACCAGTATGAAATTATGTAGAACAGTCAGAATAAAAGCTGAGTAAGAATCATCATCAATCTCCTACCTTACCCCATTTATTTGGGGCAAGTGCAGCAGGTCTTCTTCTGCCATTCTTCTTTATTACTCGTCATGTCAGCAGTCACCACCTTTGTAGCACATCATCTTTCACATAGTCCATCCATCGTTCCTCAAAAAGCTGAGTAAGAATCTTTGTACGTAACTAGCTGATGCCCGCGGCTTCGCCCGCGTGGATGTCGGTTATCGCGACCAAAAGTCAATCATGAAATTTTGATCCCGTTCCCGCAACAAAAACTAAAGAAATTATATACTAAAACCTACCTCGAGAACCAGTCTATCCATTGGTGAAAACAGCATAAAAATCGGTGCAGTAGTTTTTGAGTTTATTGAACAGACAGACAGACGCGGCGGAGGACTTTGTTTTATAATATGTAGTGATTTAGACTTTTAGAGCGTTATTGTTCTACTGTCAAACATCATGTTGAGAATAGTCTATTAATAAGATCCATAGATTATATTTCTTAAAAGAAGTGACGGTTGTCAAGCACAGTGCGTGTACGCAAACTAAATAACGGTGTGTTACGGAGTGGGCCCGCAATTAACAAGGTCTGGTTCAGAATAGGACGAGATGTGGTACATAAGCACATGTTCTAGCTTATAAGCGAATACTTTATAATGAACCTATATACGAACATAATGTTCGCTTGCACGCTCACAAGATTCCACAAACTCGCCTGTTACTGCAGGTTTGTAACTATATAGTTAGTGTATTAACCCACGTATTAGCTCCATACAGTGATTAAATTTACATAAATACAGAATATCGATTAATAGTTTTATCTAAATGGGGGTTGTTTAATTCAAAAGCAATACACGGTATTTTAGGTCTCGTTCGAAGCAGAACTTGGTACAATTTTATTGCGCTTGATTACGACTAGTTTGCTTCATATTCAATTTGAAATAATTAAAGTATCTACTCGGTATTAAACTGGTAGATTAATAAGTAAGGTTTTATATTTTATTAATTGCTGATATCTTTTTAAGACGTTGTTATTAATTTAATGTCGCCTAAGAAATAGCTGAGACTCGTTTAAAGAACATAACTATAAGATAAATAATAGACAAGATAAGATCATGCAAACCTCGTACCCAATTTTCACCTTACTAACGGAACTCAAAATAGGAAGGCAAACGATAAATTGATAGCCTTCATAGAACAACACGAGTATAATAAGTTCGCAATACCTTAGTTAGTTTATCATAACACCATAGGAGGTGCACAGCCGTCGGACTATGCAAAACAGGTTGAGGCGAATGCAATTATTGCAGTCATAGATAGATGCATAGAATTTTAATCATAAATCAATGGGTTTACGCGGCTTTGGGCATTCACGGCGTGTTTGTCTATGGCGCCAGTGCCTGTAGGAACGGTAAGGTTTATGTCATAGTTGCATGCTGTCATCGGCATATTCTTGCGTTTGTTACACGTTATATTGCTACCACGTGTTGCGAATTGTGCATGCCGACCGTTTGACCCAGTAACGTTAACCTGTGGACTGTGGTACCTACATTTCGTGAATAGAAGTCTGTCTGATTAAAACGAACTATCTATATTGTATTTGCGAACTGTACTGTAATCGTACAATCGAATAAATCTGATTGCTGCTGTATATCGTATCATATAAAGTTTATTAGGATTGATATGTTTGTACGGTCGAGTGAAATCGGGTCATAGGCTAGTTCTCGGGTAATTAAATAGTGTTTACCTTCTTGTTAGTTTCACTTAAAAAGCGATTTGCTATGGTTGTTGGTTTTGCGTTCGTACTTTTTATTTAAATCTTGTGCTTCAACGCTGAGTTCAATTTAATGACGATCACTTAGGAGCTTTTTGTTTGGTAGGTTACTTTAAATCTTTCTTTACTTGTGACAGTTGTCAGCTATAAAATTATCCTTCTACGGAACATTAATTAAAGCAAAAATGTTTTATTCTAACAATTTGTCATTACGATATTTTGTAGTATTGAGTTATTGTCGTTTTAAACAAGATTTATTGCCTTTAAAATATTTTATTGAGTACGTTCATCGTTTTTGCAAGTTAATAAAAAAAGGCATTTACCCTACATGGATTAAAAATGTTACAACTTAACTTTGTCAGTAAATATTGGTTCAATAAATCCATAAATTCGCTATGTTCAATAAAGTTTATAGTTCTCTAGAAAGCTGTAGTTTATTGCGACTATTTCTAAGCTTGTATTACAAATTATGATCATATATTAGGACGGTTGTTGCTGCAAATATTTTGATGTTAGATATGTAAATAACCTCGGACTTGAAGTGTTTTTCCTAGGCGTTACAATCAAGCTAGAGCGTCACCCATAAAATTTGAATAGTTAAATGAAATATGAGGCCACGTAATTGTTTTACAACGAGTCTAGCTAGAGGCGGCCATCGGCGCCGACCAAGGAGACGAAAAAGTGATTTGGCAAAATTAATGACTTGCTTCCATTTAGTTAGGAATCTGATACACACAGAGCAATGAAATAGACAGAGGTTAAGGAAACCATAAGTGTTCGGGTTATTTTTAGGCTCATTAAACCTAGGTGAACTCATGATAGACCCAAAATTAGTGATTACGGTCAGCGACACTGACATCATCTTCAATATCTGATAATAGTTGAATCCATTAAGTTGTTATGTTTGTCTACATCAGAGCGTCATAAAGTAAACATGAGACAGTTATTAGGTCAATGTGCGAGTAGGTACGCGTCTTGTGAAGTTCCGTTTACTAACAGAAATTGGACAGACTTATTCATGATGATAATGATATTTTTATGAGCATGCATTTTATTGCCGCGGCTAATCTAAACAAATATGGAGTTCTTTGACTGACTGAAGAGAAAACTCAGCCATTAAATAGCTAAAGAAAAAAAAAATTGAAAGATTTTTCTTAGTCAGTAGTGTAGAAACACTAGCATTATTCAAAGGAGTTAGCAAGCAAGATAAAAGAAAGCCAAAGGGAATTTGCCATAAAAATGTAAAGAGAAAAATAACTGTTAATTTTAATGGAATCAAGCTGGGGAACTGTTTTAAAATAAGGGACATAACGAGTCCATTATTTAACAGTAAAATAAGTAGTAAACAGTATCATAAGTATAGTAGAGGCACAAGAAGTAAAATAAGTTATTTTACCCCTGAAACTAGGCACACAGAGAGGGATGAAGTTTGTATTTCAATGAAATATCCGACAGCTAAAAGGTAGCTAAAATTATCATAATCACAATTACGTATCCATTCTCACTGTTACAAAAGTGGACTAAGTACCCAAAAATGTTAATGTTGCCCAATTCAAAAGACGGTGACACCGTAAACAGGGCGAGAGTTAAGAAACTAAGATAGCCAGATACGGGAGATAAACTAGCTGATAACAACAAAACAAAAGCTGATACAGTTAGGACTGTTATCAAGATTTTTACTAGGATCTCTTATTGTTACAATTTTAGGAGCGTTTAGTCTAATTTATGAATCTGTTCTTGTACTCACTATGTTATTTTTTCAACTCTCACATTTAAAGTGTCTCTCATTTCTCTAAAGGCTATCATCAGTTCCGAACTTTTTATTTTTTGGCATCATCATATCAGCCCGGAATCACCCACTGCTGTTTATAGGCCTCAACTTTTTTCTGCCACACTTCCCGGTTCAGTGCGTCCTTTATCTAGGTGTTTCCCGCGACTTTGACGATATCATCGACCCAACGAGCTTTAAGACGAGCCTGGTTTTATCCACACACTGCTGGGTATAGGATTCCTCCCTTTTACATTGTTCCCTGGTCTGCACGAGACTCAACCAGGTCTTATCAGCGATCTTCTGAATGAGATCCATCTAGCTGTTGTCTCCCTACACTTCTTTTAGCGTCTCTCGTACCGTCCTCGTATTTTTTTGCATTTATCAGCTTGTGGTCGGCTTCCAGTCTCGGAATGTAGCTGAATACCAGTATTTTACATGAAGCGACTGCCTATCTGACCTCCACAACCCATTTAGCACTGGGTTAATACGATACCCTTGGTAAGACTGGTTGTCAGACTTTCGGGCCACTGACTGAACTGTAACGACTTTTTTCGACGCGGTATGTACCAAATGTGGTTACCCATCCACGGACCAACCTTGGCAAGCGCGGCTTAACCTAAAGATCGACCCGAGTGACTGTTATTATTTAGCCACGAGCTCCTCGAGCTGTACGAGCTGTATTTTTTGCATATCTCCAATCAATTTGCATTTTTTTCAGTACGGCTTCTAAAGATTGTAAGTTCTACATTTCAGTACGAAAACACATAACACTGGCAACGTTGTATAATTGAGATGTGTCTCGTTACGGCCACTTTGTATGTTTGCACAGTTATTAAGATCAAATGGCCAGCTCACGCAGCATATGACAAACATTGGCCCCAATGTTTACGTAATCCAAGATATAAAATATTCGGTACAGGAAGAGATAAATCGTGATCGGCTTTAGCCAAGTTTATTTCACTTCCTTATATATGTGTATGGAAATGGTGGAATGTTAAATTTATGGAAGGAATTATTGTTTGTTGTTCCACGATTATTATAATAGTACGAATTAATTATTTGGACCGTGTGGTGAAAGCAGTGTCCACACTTATGTTAGATTGTTTTGCCAGTATCTGTGCCAATAGATTTATCTTTTGCAAGACGTAAGGGAAGGTTCATTTCTAAATCCTCATACTTTTTCATGTCTTTTTATCTGGGGCTACCTTCTACATAATTATCCTAGTGGGGACTTGCCAAAATACTTATGATTGTTAAGTGGCCAATTAGTTCGTAACTGGGCTGATTCAATAATCAAAATTCTGTAATCTTTGCACCTAAGTACCGAATGGCCCGACCCAAATTGTACTTAAGGTCGCAGTTAAAGATAAAACTAATCAGTGATGTTTTCCTAATTCAATCTGCATCATAATCAATCATACTCGTAGGTCAAATATTAAATCTTATGCCCTTTGTGTTCCAGGGCCGCGGTATCTCTTTCGAACAGTTCCGCAGCCCAGTAAAATAGAGCCTTGGATCAGGAATTCTGGGTCGATATGTCCCCATTGTGCCAGCATGAAATGAACCCTGTGCCTATACCTTCAGAGACTACTATACCTGACTGTGATTTATCTGTCCAATAATTTGTAGCACTTAAGCTAAAAATGAAACAGTAACACCCTTAAACCTTTATTCAACACCTACCTAGAATTGGACCTAGAAAGGCTCCAAATCTTCTCAAAATATTACCAAAACTGTACATAAGCTTACGTCGAATAAGTTAAACGTAGCCCGATTTTCTCACTTAGAATCGGTGAGAACAGACTTGGAACATTTCCGACAAGGCCGACCGCGCTGTGTCAAACACTGTAAACACGAACCAAGCATGTAGTTTGCATTAGTGAGACCAAGGGCTATTTGCTGAGAAAACTATTATAGAGGTTCGAGCTGTGTGGCTTTATTGTTTTTGTTCATGGGTTTTAAGGTGTTGGGAATTAGACGATCAGTCATGAATGATGGTTTAAGAGTCTTAGGTAAGAGTAATGTTTCTGCTTTTTGCAAATCGCTTAAAAAACAATGCGATCTGCCCTTCAAGGTTCTTACCTCGTGCCGTGTTCAAGCACGGCTGCTCTGTAATATTACACCTTTTTAAGAATCATTGAACATTGAAGAATCTTCTTAAGAGGAGAGAAATCTGCCGTGGGAGTATTCCCAATTGAGCACCGATTTCAAGAGCACCAATGCTTAGAGCCAATGGTACTCCCTTTGCTCAAAAGGGAAAATCTTTGATGCTCTTGAAATCGGTGCTCAAATGGGAATACTCCCTACCGTGTAATAGTACACACAGTAGGTACCTACTTGTTAACGACAAGTTGACTGAATAAACTAAATTAAACAGGTAGCCTAAACAACATTTCAATTGTTATCCTCAAATCAGGACACATTCAAGAAAGAATCACGGCGTTTGGCACGTGTCGTTTTCGCAAAACAAATTGGCATTCAGCTTGTCGAGTTTGTGTGCGAAAGCAAACGAACGCTGTTTTGCTTTCAGACTTAAACGAGTAGCTAAAACATGTTGTACAACAAATTAATCAATGTATTACACTAGTTTAAGCCGTAGTACAAGGTAGCCCATCAATTCGCTGACGTATTTGCGTCAACACTGACCGCAGAGCAATCAGACGCATCTAACTGGTTCTAGGATTAGCAGCCGATGAAATATTACAATTTATAAGCCCCGCAAAAACTTGTTGCAAACAAGTAGCCGAACTGCTACTAAGTTTAGTACGGGATAAGAATGATTAATTTCCGGGCTTTTTATTTTAGAAAGTTTACTGTCTCTACACGAGGAGCTAAATAATAACTGCCGCTCCGGTCGATCTTCGGGTTAAGTCGCGCTTGCCTAGGTTGGTCCGTGGATGCGATACTCCAAAAGCACTTTAAGCCGTTGGTCTCGGCTGTCTTTGTAGGTCTTTGACAGTCGTTACAGGTAGTCAGTGTGGCCGCAAGTCTGAAAACCCGTTGTACCAAGGGGTTTCGTATTGGCCCGTACTAATTGGGTTGTGGAGGTCAGATAGGTAGTCGATCCATGTAAAATATTGGTATTCAGCTGCATCCGGTTATATTGGAAGCCGACCCCAACATAGTTGGGAACAGGCTAGGCATATGATACTGTATTTGAACAACACTCGGTAGTTCGTTTAATTTATGATATCACTACTGCTTTAAAAATGGTGACGGCAAATCTCGTGAAGACACCAGCATGTTCTAGAACCTAACATTTTAAGGTATTTGTGACTTCTACCTGATTACATTACCCTATTTACAGAGCGGTTCTGCGTCCCAGCAATATGATGGCCTGATTCTGTCTCTTCCAAAATGTATTATAATGTTTCAATTGCTAATAGAAGTAGGTGTGAATTTAATGGAATCGTACCCAAGTGTTCAATTGCTCCCCGACACTGGTTGTTTCATAATTGACACGCAAAAAGTCTAGGAAATCTGTGGGCATTGTCAATCTATCATTTAACCTTATCATAGTCCGCTATTAGAAGTAACGACCGTCTGTTTGACTTTAATCACAGCTGCGGACCTAAACAAAGATCTGTGATTACGTAAGTCAATTTTGGCGATTTTGATTGTTGATGCCAATCCCAGAAACAACGAAAAGAAGAGGTATTCCTCAAAGCGCAAATATTTTTGAGCGCAACCCAACTAAGCGCAACTAAATAATTCCTCGAAGCGCAACCGAGGAATAATTTAGTTGCGCTTAGTTGAATGCGCTTAAAAACAGGCTTAGGTATAATCATGCAGTTTTTTCACTCTGCGGTAAAGTTGCTATTTTTGACTTACGTGGAACACCACGTAGAACTAGAACTACAACGACGAAAAGTAAAAAATGCATTGGATTTGACACACTACTGAAAGCTTGGATTCTGTATGGCAATCAGTCTAATTTTTACCCTCTTTGAAAACTTGGGTTGTTAAAATCCATACAAATATTACTATACGTAAAGAAAATACTTGAGCGGTTTTGCAAGCACATTAAGTACACGGAAGAGTGTGAGGTTGACATATTTAAAATTCATATTCTGGAGAAGAAAGCCGCAAGAAAAAAATAATCGATCGAATTTTCACAACCCGACCACTAATTTTATTACATTTAAATAAAATGTTGTTGTCATTTTGTCCCATATTTGATTATTTCCACCGCCATCTAACAACATCAGATCTGATCGATCAACTAACTTTGCTATAAAAGGACTGTATGACATACTATCCCTCGTGATATGAATGATAAGTTCACTTTAAGTTAAAAAGTTGTTTCATATCTTTTTCTGCCGACGTTTTCGACTTAGTCTCTAACCTGGTGTCAGAGTCTTTATGCCGCCCTTGGGCCTCTGACTTGACATTACATACCATCGAGAAATATCTCTCAGGTATGGTAAGTTTGGTTTCCTCACGATGTTCCCCTCAGGTGGTCGGCAAGACTGACTACCTTAGTATTAGGTTACAGACAAACATAATTATAATACGGGGTGGAAGATGCAGCGCGCGAAAAAAAAAATTTGCTGTTCCATACATTTTGACCGTGTAGGTATTGCAGGCGATTTTCGTGTCGGTATCTCTTCCACCACGGTGTGTCTCCGTATACAATATGCACATGATTCCGAAAAATCAAAATACTAGAATAGGTAGATAGATTTGTGGCGTCATTTATTTTACGGTTATTCAGGGTGTGATAGCCACGGACAAGCAAACTAGTACCATACCGTAGATGTCCCCAACACCGAGTATAAAGGAATGAAAATGGAACAACAATTAATAGGAATTGTTTGACACCAATTAAGGATGCGGTGATTGACTACCATCAATTCCGCATGACAGACTTCTTTGAAATGTCACCCAAATTAATACTATAATCATTCTATCAATCAGCGCCTTTGTTAGTAATTTGTTTGCTTTGTTCGTCCTTTATTTAATCTGTAGGTTTAATCACAGATGATTTTCCTAAGGGAGGCTATTTAAGAAGGCTAAAACGGGCTGAAGATGAGTCTGAGATTAGCCAGCTTTTTCACTGTTTGCAAATAACTTTTCCCGTACAACCCAGAAGCACTAAAGGTCTCAAAAAATGATATTCTGCCAATGATAACGACAATTGAAAAATAAAAAAAAAACATAATTATGGTAGGTAATATAAATTACCGAAAAGCTTTTATCAATGCCGTTGAAAGTGGTTGCAGAAACACACTTTTATAGCGATCGTCACTTATTGTCGGATCTTAATACTAATATTAACATGTTTTGTGATTTGCGAACAATGTCAATGAAATTATTATACTGATGACATTGTGGTGATAGATCGATTGGAGCGTCGCGCAATGATTGTTGATATAACAGTCCGGGTCCGGTGAACGGGCGCTGTCAGTTGGAACTGGTCATCTCTAGGCTGCCATGGTTTATTTTAACTACTTACTTTGTTTTTAAATTGTTGATATAATGTTTTACTCTGGACGCTCTTAACGTGCACGTATTTCTACATCGTTCTCACATATGTTTAATCTCAACATGAATGATGTAACCAAGATTTTGTACAATATTTTGATTGAAAAGAGTGTCCATGGAGTTTCTTGCCCATTCTTCTCCATAGAGATCTACACTTTGGAATGGGCAACTACAGTACTTTCACAAGTTATTATGCCTTGTGTCTGTGACTGTAGCTTAGCCTTATTTGTTTTTCTGACATTCAAAAGTGCCTGTAATGGTCTAATTGAAATAAATGCTTTTGAGTTTGAGTTTGAGTTTGAGTCCCCCATGATGAAAACCTCGTGAAAGCAGAGAAAGATAAGCCTCGACAAACATCTAAGGAGGCTCTCGCTTGGCAGCTGGATCAAGGGCTTGAAAAAGAAAGCAGTACTTCTGGACACAGGAGGTTCCTCTCTCAAGAGCCCTGACAACCGGTAGCTCGGACCCTGTTCCCAATGCTGGTGGGCTACTTTTTTGTTATATTTTTTAATGTTTTTTTAAGAAATATGTAAATATATTAAAAAAAAATTAAAGCAAAATGAATTTAAACGAAATTATATTGATGATGACAGAGGCACAGTCAACCCCACATGCATGTTAACATCGATAGCGCCTTTGTTTTTTAGTAGTAAAAGGATTACGCATATAAAATATGTAATCACTTCATGACACTATGCAAACGATTTTGAAATACATCCACGGTAATTTGTAATCCATTTGTATCGCTAGATTTTTCCTATAAACTTTTATGTTTGTTGTGTAAGTTAAAGTTCTTCATTGAGACCGTCAAAAACCATGTAAGGACATACGCGGATTTTTGATGTATTTTGTCACTCACACGTAGTTTAGTATCAAGTTTAGTGTTTTATTGCTTCTACAATTGAATACTTTATGGTTTGAATGTTGACTATTTGTTGTGTGTTTGTTTACCGATTGTTTTATTGGCCTTTTTATGCGAGTTTTACTGTCATATATGAAATACTTAAAATCTTGTTGGATGACTCTCTTCTTTGCATAGGTACTAATAGGTTCAGAATTCCATATTGCCCGCCTGCTACCGAGCCAAATAAGTTCGTTCGGCTCTGTAGTAAGGCGCTCATCACGTATTAGGGTCTATTTTGCTGTTAAATTATTGAAATTTAATTTTACATATAAGTACTGCTCTAATCCAATCGGTTTTTGTTTTCTTAACTCCTTCCAAACCTGTCTATCTTGTACGGTCAAGATCGTCACACCACCTTCGCCGCGGTCTACCTCGTTGGCGATTTCTTCCGTCAGGCGTCCAGGGGGGAAAGAAGTTTGCTAACCTCTCCGAGTGCATTCGCGCTACGTGGCCAATCGGATTAAAATGGAATATTAATAAATTACTTATGAATTACGACTGCTAGTCCATTAACGTCACAAGAAGTACAAATCACACTAAACGCTTTGCCTTCACGTCTAATTACGAGTTTAACACATCATCAATCATCGCATTTGCTTACCAAATAAACTGTGCAATTAGTCAATTACCACATACACGAAACATTTTGAACGGTTTTGCAATATGCGACTAAACTGTCAGACTTTACGATCAATCATTGAAATTAGTCTACAGTCATTTCAGAGATATTTTACCTAAGATTTGGTATCAGTGCTAAAATTAATAGTTTTGTATCAATAAGGTGTGTCCGATGAGTTTCAATAAGGTTGTCCGAAGAGCTCTGACATAGCCAGAAGGCGATGCGGTAGGCCTCACATGAGATGGCGGGATGAGCTGGATAGAACCATCGACCAGCGGTCCACATTGGCTCTCGATCGAAAGATTGGGAGGTCATAGGGAGAGGCATTTGCCCAGCAGTGGGCTAACAGGAACAATAACGTAACTGCTGAAATTCAGTCACTAGTGGCTCTGTCAAAATCACAGTGATCTTTAACAACGTAACGATAAGTTTGCTATTAGGTAAGTGGCACTGACACGTCTGTCAAAAACTACAAAGCTGAGAGACACTTTATCTTCCCGTCATAGCGATCATTTTTTTTTTTGTTCTGGACCGCACCAGGGGCCTTCTCGTTTCAATGTAACTTTATTTTAAATTTCTCCATAAAAGACCTACCTAGCACGTTCCCTGTCCCAATACAAAAATGCAAAATTGACCGACAAGTCCAATAGGTTTCTTTTAATAATTTGTTATTTTTATAGTCATAGGGTAGCCCTAGTAATAATATAATTTAACAAAAAAACCGGAAGTAGGCTTTACTTACCTGAAACACATATGGTTCATGAGCGTAGGGAGACATTTTTGCAAATTATTAGGGAGTTCTTGCAATTGAACAATGCATCCGATGCGAGTGCAAATACATTGACTAATAGTCCAAGACCGTCTACTACCTCGATCGCAAGTCAGCACTTTCTGACAAAAAATCCGCGGAAAGAGGACAACAAAATTGTCAGAAAACGATGCCATGGATGCTACGAAGACTTGCGAAAAGAAGGTACAAACTGGCAAATTGCTGCAAAAAGAGTAAAACGAGTGGATACTGAGTGTTTGCAATGCAAAAAAACGTTTTGTTTATGCTGTTTCCAAAACAAACATAACAAGAAAGTTCAGAATTAATTTGTAATTTCTTAGAAAAATAAAAATATTTTTTCGTATGTCCCGGCGATTTTCTTTACTTTATGATCGTACCAGCACGTCCAATGCAGAAACAGTACAGTTCTAGCACGTCCAGTGGAATTATCCGCTTTAGAATTTGTATATGTCTCCTGACGCACATATGGCTCAGAAGCGTATTAGTGCTTTTCACGCGCGCGTTTCCTGAACCATATGTGGCTCAGTGAACAGTGAACGTGCTAGCCCTAGTAGTGATTATTAACACCAAAAAAATCTTTTACCCAGCAATAATTTGATTTCTCAGTGTAACTTAGTTTGATGTACATAATGCTTGGTTAACAGCTTCGTGAAGGGTTCGTTTACACCCTGTAAAAGGTCCCTGTTGAATTGTTAGCACTGAGACGCCTGTATTTTGACAGGTGATCTTTAAATAAGTTACGATGAGATTGCTATTGCTACTATCAAAAGGTAAAAAATGAAATTGAGAGGACTGTAATCGTCAACTCGACACGTGTAATCTGTCTTTACATTGTGATTTAGTGCTAAGCCGATTATACAATGAGTGTCGAGTGCGCACGCGTCTCTGATTTTGAGTGGGTTTGTGGTTAGATTTGATGACTAGGTAAAGTACGTTGTCACGATATTAGCTTTAATATTCATTACATTGTGTTCTTCTTCTTTATCGTGTGGTTATCGCTTAACCTGGTGTCAGAGTTTTCATGCCGCCCATGGGCCTCTGACATGACATTACATGCCGTCGAGAGATATCTTTCAGGCATGCTGATTTCTTCACGATGTTTTCCTTTACCGAAGCAAGTGATAATAACACTATACGCACTTGAATCTGAAAAATAAGAGATGTCCAACGGTCACACCACTGGGCTTGACATTGTGTTTATGGATGAAAATTAATGAGGAAATTGACCGAAATCATCATCATCTGCCTAGCCTTTTCCCAACTATGTTGGGGTCGGCTTCCAGTCTAACCGGATGCAGCTGAATACCAGTATTTTACATGGAGCGACTGCCTATCTGACCTCCACAACCCAGTTACTGCTGGGAAATACGATACCCCTTGGTAAGACTGGTTGTCAGACGTTTTGGGCCACTGACTAGGAAATTGACCGAAATAATTACTGATATTTTCAATGATCTAAGTAACTTGTTAGTTCGTGTGTCTATTAGAGTTAGTGAATTCTAGTTATAGAATATTATTGCACTTGCGTTGAAAATTATCTTCCTGCCCTTGTCCCACTCAATTTGGGGTCGGTGCAACACGTTTTCTTTTTCCATTCTCCCCTTTCAAAAGTCACGTCATCATTTACTCCTTTCTCTTGCATATTATTTCTCACAAAATCTATCCATCTTTTCATCTTTTTTTTGGCCTTCCTCTCCCTCTCCATCCATCAACATTCATATCCATCACTCTTTTAGTCACATGCGTTTCAACCCTCCTCATTACATGTCCATACCAAGACAAACGACTTTCTTTCAGTTTTTCTGTAACAAGCGCCAGTTTCCTTCCTCTTATATACTCATTCCTTTTCTCCCTCTTTTATCCATTCTTGTCACTCCACATTATCATCTCCGCTATCGGTTTTATAAATCATCATCATCTGGAGCGACTGCCTATCTGACCTCCACAACCCAGTTACTACTGGGAAATACGATACCCCTTGGTAAGACTGGTTGTCAGACTTTTTGGGCCACTGACTACTTTAACGACTGTCAAAGATCTTCAAATGACAGCCGGGACCAACGGCTTAACGTGCTTTCCGAGGCACGGAGGAAACTCGGTATGTAATGGGTGGTCACCCATCCACAGACCAACCTAGGCAAGCACGGCTTAACCTAAAGATCGACCCGAGCGGCTGTTATTGTTTAGCCACGAGCTCCTCCTCTATCGGTTTTATAAATACAAAAGGTAAAAGGTTTTATTTTGGCAAATATTTAGGTCTCACTTAGTGTGATTACGTACACGCATAGAGATTTGAGTGGCTTGTTTAAATACGGTGACTCAAGCGATGTTTGTTCACAAAATATGTGAACCGTTGATTTATCTGCACATGTTGATTTTTTCAGGTAAATTGGCATAAAGAAAACACCGCAAATTAAATGGGCGGTGTAATTAACGGAATCGTGTCTCTGCCAATTGCCACGCTTGCTGATACTTAGGAGTTGATACTCGAGTGCCATTTGAGTGGCAAGTGGCAATTGACTCACGTATCCAATATGTTTCCGCTACAAGCTGTTACAAGTACTCGTATGTTTCGACCTCTCGTTGCAACTACAAACTGCTTTTTGAGTACACTCAACTTTTACTGTGTGTAGGATCAGTTAGAAAAAAAAGTATTATTGCCGGATTCATAAGTGAGACATGGATCGTTCATTTTCCCAAAACCCACCACATTTTCCAAAAACAACCAACCAAACGTTTCCGAATGCTGGTTTATTATTATGTGTGCTAAAAAGGTATGCTGTTAATCAGCTATAAAAACATAGCACGTAGGTCTTAGGGCGCCTACACAAAACTGCGAATTCGCAACGCATCGCAAGTATCTGCGAGCTTTTGCCTGCAAGTTCCTGTGATATCGCATCGCATCGCATCGTATCGCGGTTTTGTGTGGGCGCCCTTACTTTAGGTACCTACTATTTACTTATTCTATATTTTTTTAATGTTTTCTCTAGAGTCCAAGTATTGTAAATCGGGTATTCAATGAATGCAGTTAGCCACTAAATAATATCCAACTAAATGTATGAACGTAGACGAGGCAAAAGTAGTATGTAAGGGTCGTAGCAGGTGGGCTGCGGGCTGTTCGAAAGAGATACCGCGGCCCTGGAACACAAAGGGCAAGGAAGGAACATGTATGGGTTTTAGTCAGTACAAGTCTGACACTCCCTTCCGCTCTGCCCAGAGCGCGAGAAGTCATTTGATGACTTCAAAAAAAAAAAAAACAAGGGTCGTAGCAGGTGGCGTTCTGTGGTTTCTGCCTACCCCCATGGGAATAAGGCATGAGTTTATGTATGTGTGTTTGTGTGTGTCTTTGATATACATTTATAGTATTTTAATATATATTTATAGTATTTTATATATCCTTGTAGTCTATCTTAGTATAAAATTTAAAAATATTTTCTAATTTATACACCTACCACTGTTTGTCTCTCCATCACCCAAAGGTTGACTGGTAGAAAATGCCTATGGCATTAAGTCCGGCTCTGTACTTTGTGCTTGAAGTGTTAAATAAATAAATAAATAAATAAATAAGGCATGAGTTTATGTACGTATACAAAATGTTTGATATACCTAACCAACCAACAATTAACAAATTTAGAACATTCAAGAATTGTCTTCTACAGGTAGTAATGATGATGAATAGTCTACATTATAAGAAGATTAACACAGAACAGTAGCCAAACATCGTGTTACTCTGAACCAAGCGAATACTAATTACTCGAGCTAAATACTTGTATTGAAGTCGGAATGTGACCAAATGCTCATTGTGGACTGACGATTCAGACACGACTCGCTAATCATAATTAACAATGGTACAAAGACGAAAAATATGTTGGAACTGACCTTTCTTTAAGACTGTTGTTGCCCAACCCTGTTGACTCGCGAAGTTCAGGTTACAGCAGTACCTAAGTAGATATTAGTAATGACACATAATAGCCTAGTGAGTTCAAAGGAAATTTGATATCAGGCGAAAAAGATAGACAACCAAATAAGGCCAGACTACGACATTAAACGTCTCTGGGCAAGAAACATCATTGGACAATCAAATCCCAAATATCGGTCCAGGTCTTTACAAACAATCATTGAGATAGGGAGACTGGTAAACCGATAGTGACCAAAAATAAACTTATCCATGGTTCCATCAAGCCTTTGTAAAGCAACAGCAATAACCTTTACACAGAAACTACAAACCTGATGCTTTCTGTGACTGCACTGCACTGATAAAAGTGATTACGCTATAACCACATCAAATCATCTACCAGCCCGCTCTGTGATTCCCTTTTCAAGTCCGACTTGCGCCTATAATTTGCAACACAAATTACTGGACCGCAATACTTCGAATAACTCGCATCGTTGGCCAAAAATTACACGGAGCGCCACTTTAATTATATCTCGGGCCAAAAATCTCAATCAGGATGTGCCATGAATGACACGCGTCCCATATTTGTGGCCGATGATCCGAATCGTCGCGCCCGTCAGCCGCGTTGCGACACGGAACAAAGAGACACTGTCTCTTTGTCGTTTCAGGACCTACTATTTGAATTTGGACGACATCGAATTCGAATTCGGTTGAATTTTTAAACGTTCGAATTTATTGAAGTTTGGTGACTGTTCTTTTTTTTAATTTGATGCGAACGTCGTTTCGTATCTGTATAGTTTTTGCTAGCAAAAAGGTTTAACGTTAAAAATGGCAACTATAACCATAAATGTCGACATACATATATTTGACTCGTAATACAGTTTCCTCAGCAACACGGTTAAACGTCCTAAGATAACAGACCTAGAGATGGGAAACCGTTTATCAGCTGTTTGTATTCTTGCGTAATGTGTAACCGTTAACTTGGAGACTGGAGATGGAAATTAATGGAATATCATGATGCATGTAGGCGCTTGTAAGCATAGTGATGTAGGTATAAATAAATGTGACGGGAAAGATCCTGGTTCTAGTAACAGTAATGGTAATTTTACTAGAGAAAATAGGACGTAAATAGGAACAAAGACTGGATACTTTCTTCCTGACGGGAGACAAAGCTTTTCTTGTGCAATGTTTTAATTTAGCCATTTGACTGTTTTAATGATCACGGAACGAGACCGCTATATTATTTAACTGCATCTTAAAATCATAGTTCTCTTGTAATCGTTTTCTAAGAACCGGATGCTAATAACTAGAACAAAATTACTGAAAGCTAATATGATGAAATATGTTCTGAAAATTAATTTGGTGAAAATGCACGTGTAAATCAAAGAAGCAACAAGATAAAATCCACTAATTCGTGATTGATTAAAGATAAAATGTAGGTCAGAATCTCAATTTGTGGCCAAATGCTACAACCTTGGTCCCAAACGGTACCATTAACTTGTTTAATACGATCTTTAAAGACCATTAAAGTCGCATTTCAAGAGAAAACGGTTAGATTTACAACATTCATTGTAATAAGATAGATTTGTTGGGAGGAACGGATTCATCGGTAATCATTCCTATTGGAAATACATTGGTCATCATTAATATCAATGAGTTTGAGTTTGAAATATTGTCCTATAGCTATGGTATAGGTATGCATCGTTGTGTAAAAATTTGTATGCTATTGTTAATTATTTCCTTTTTTCAAGTAGGTACCCTAGATAACTCTTGCGCCAAAAGAGTAAAACTTGAAAATTAGATACGTACAGGATGTAAAAAGAACCTTCATAAAACCGTCACCCAAGCATTCTGGATATCGAACTAAGCAACACTGTGCAAAAATATTGCTAGGAAACGACTTCTTCGCGCTCACTGTAAAGCATTTAAACATCATGATGGATGCATTGTTCGAGGGTAATTGAGATATTTCAAATAAAGTACAACATTTTAAAACAACATGTTTAAGAAAAGAACGTATGTAACAGGATTGTCATAAGCTTTGGGTATGACCACTTGTAAATGTGCAGCTCAAGAATGCACTGGTTGCCGAGAAAAAATGCATCGATATCGTCAAACTTGGTATATTCATTTTAGTTCTGTGTTTTCCCGCCTGCACATATCAGTTGGCTGAAGTGTAGCCATTCCAAAATCATGTTATTTATGAGTTTTCCGGAATCACTATCCGGCCTTCTAGTTCTGAAGTTCATCTACCTTTGCTAGAAATTTGGCCGTTGACAGTAAATATGTAAATAAACGTAGACCTAGACTAAGTGTTAAAGCAGACCATATTTTTGTAAATAATTTCTACCAGCTGTAACAACATTTATGTAAGAAGTACATTGTTCTTGAACTAACGGCTTTTTATTAGTAGCTGTTGTTTCATGACTATTAGACATGTCATTCAGGCTAGCCGAAATGACTCAGTTGTTAGCTGAAGTATCAAAAGGAAAATTGGGTGCTCCGAAACTTTGGTAGTCTTCTTTGCTTTTATTTTTTTCTTTTAGTATTCCATTTTCATCATAAGATCTTGTGACATTTATTAACATAACTTAACATCACGCCTGTAATCCTCTAAGGGTTAGGCAGAGGTATACCTAATAGTACACCGACATTTCAAAATCGTATGTTTAACTTCCATGTAATAGGGGGCGAGCCTATTGCCACTAACCGGGGGCAAATCCTGGCTCCGTGGCTGCTACAAAAATAATAATAAATAATTTAATTAGGACCAAACAATTTGTACATTTTATGCACCCACCAAACTGCGTAACAGTTTGTCGGCGGGATTAGCGCTCGTCTTAATACATTTTTGGTTCAAATAGTAATAGCACGAAATAATTATTAATCGTATGTAGTAATAAAAGTTAGGGGTATAATAGGACACACGATTTCTTATCGCGCGAGCGGTTTTATCGCACGATGAAATCGCATCGCATCATCGCACGAGCGATGGCAGTAGGACGCCGCCCTATACCTGTGTGCTAATTTTATCGTAATACAAAGCATAGCTATGAAGGTGCGAAAATGTAGCGGGACAAGCAGCCCGAATTATTTTCGCATTTATATTATAATAAAGCATAGATGAACGTCCAATGTGTGCAAACCAGCTTCAATATTGAACACACACATCTACATAATAGAGTTTTTAATAAAAAGGTTGTACGCGCGATAGTATTTTCTAACGCCCCATATTCTAATACTAGCAATGGTCTGCGGTTCCAGCTGCGTAGTTCCCCTTCCCGTAAGAATACGGGAATAAAATATAGCTTATGATATTTGCTGATAATGTAGCTTTCCAATAATGAAAGAATTTTTGAAATCGGTGCCGTAAGTTTTGACTTAAATCGTAACAAACAAACAACCAAAAAATCAAATCTTTCCTCTTTATAAACATTATAACATTATTTTATATATATTATATATTAGTTTAGATTTAGGAGCTCGTGGCTAAATAATATCAGCCGCTCGGGTCGATCTTTAGGTTAAGCCGTGCTTGCCTAGGTTGGTCTGTGGATGGGTGACCACCCATTACATACCGAGTTTCCTCTGTGCCTCGGAAAGCACGTTAAGCCGTTGGTCCCGGCTGTCATTTGAAGATCTTTCACAGTCGTTAAGTAGTCAGTGGCCCAAAAAAGTCTGACAACCAGTCTAACCAAGGGGTATCGTATTACCCAGTACTAACTGGGTTGTGGAGGTCAGATAGGCAGTCGCTCCATGTAAAATACTGGTATTCAGCTGCATCCGGTTAGACTGGAAGCCGACCCCAACATAGTTGGGAAAAGGCTAGGCAGATGATGATATATTAGTTTAGATAACGTACACCACGGTGCCCTAAATCATATTTAAGATACACCGCCAACGTGACTAGAAAGAAATGCGTACATTTCACACGAAGGCGCCTTCGTCGTTCTAGGAATGGCATTCCATTGTTTAATTAATCCAAGTAACATCACTAAAGTGTAAACATGACATCCGACCGTCTTGCTGTGTGGCCGAATTGTAATTATTATTACCAGAAATTATAATTACATGTTGACAAATTGATGCTAACTCCATGTGAGTAATGGTTCCTGTTTCGTTGTCCCACGGACCTTAACAGTATAAACAGACGTCTTAATATAATTTTACGACAATCTTCCTGTTAGTGGACGGTCAGTGGCGCAATTTTCTGTAGACTTTGGTTCGTTAGAGTAATGATCTTGAATTCTTTTAGCAAGCAATGTCAAGATCAAGGGTTGAGCTTGGACATCATTGAAATAATTTATAATATTAATGCAAAATAGAAAAAAATATAAATTCATTCATTAGTGACTATGTGAGCTTTCCTTTCACCATCTGCCTAGCCTTTTCCCGACTATGTTGGGGTCGGTTTCCAGTCTAACCGAATGCAGCTCAATACCAGTATTTTCCATGGAGCGACTGAATATCTGACCTCCACAACCCAGTTAGTACTGGGTAATACGATACCCCTTGGTTGTCAGAATTTTTGGGCCACTAACTACCTAACGTCTGTCCAAGACCTACAAATGGCAGCCAGGATCAACAGCTTAACGTGCTTTCCAAGGCACGGAGGAAACTTGGTATGTAATGGATGGTCACCCATCCACAGATCAACCTAGGCAAGCACGGCTTAACCTAAAGATCGACCCGAGCGGCTGTTATTATTTAGCCACGAGCTCCTCTCTCCACTTTGTGAGGTTTCCTTTATACAGTAAAATTTAATTTGGCTGCAGGTACACTTGTACAGTACCTACAGACGTCATGCACGTCAGCAATAACAAACCTAGTCTAAGATTACTCTATTGAAACTTCCAACGACGACACTGGGCCAGCGCGAGGTCAAGTGTTACCACCGAGCGACGTGCGGTCGACTGTACCTATTTGGAATTTTAATTTTCTGTCAATTTCTTGTTTTTCAAATTTATTGTCTTTCCTAGTACTGTTTGCTTTAATGACTATAACAATTCGTGTAACACTCGTTTTCACATTAAAAGGACTATTCGTGATAAAACTCATATCGGGTAAGTTTACACCATAGCGTCGTAAATGCGTGCGCACGCGACTTGTTTAACATTATCATTATAGCGCGATCGCTATGCGCTTTGACGTGTAAAGCGTTTCAACGCAAACATGAAAAGTATTATGGTGTGATTATCGAAGTTTTTCGTGCTATGTGAAAATAAAAATAAAAAGAAATGAGATTAGCAGCAATTTTTTTTTTTTTACGTTAATTATTGCTGTTTTGTGATTACGTATGAATTAGAGCATGCGGAACCGGTTCTTACTACTGAATCGGTACCGGTTCTTCATGGCCTAGTCTGAATACATGCACAATGCTGAAAAGTTTGCTCCAAAATCATCATCATCATCATCATTTCAGCCGAAAGATGTCCACTGCTGGACTTAGGCACTTAGGCCTCCCCCAAGTGTCGCCACATTGACCGGTCCCGTGCGACTCGCATCCAGCGAATCCCCGCAACCTTCACCAGGTCATCGATCCACCTAGTGGGAGGCCTTCCAACGCAATGTCTTCCGGTTCGCGGTCGCCACTCCAGAACTTTACGGCCCCATCGGCCATCCGTTCTGCGAGCAATGTGCCCTCCCCAATGCCACTTAAGTTTGGCAATTCTTCGGGCTACGTCGGTAACCTTGGTTCTCTTGCGGATGTCCTCATTTCTGATTCAATCGCGCAAGGAAACTCCGAGCATAGCCCTCTCCATTGCCCTTTGGGTGACTTTAAGCTTTCTGATGAGGCCCATTGTGAGCGACCACGTTTCGGTCCCGTATGCAATCACTGGCAACACACACTGGTCATAGACTTTCGTCTTGAGACACTGCGGTAAGTTGGACGAGAAGATACCACGCAACTTCCCGAACGCTGCCCAGCCGAGTCGGATTCAACGATTGACCTCTTTCTCGAAGTTAGACCTACCTAACTGGACCGTTTGTCCCAGGTAGACATAATCGTCTACAACTTCAATTGTAGAGTCTCCGGTCTTGACAGGAGTGGGTGTTCCATGGGCATTCAACATGACCTTGGTTATCTATGTTCATTTTAAGACCCACTCTTTCGGAAGCTCTAATGAGGCATTGTACTGAGGTCCTCCATGGTCTCAGCCATAACCACTATATCGTCGGCAAACCGAAGGTGAGAGATGTACTCGCCATTGGCATTGATGCCTAACCCTCTCCAGTCCAGAACCTTGAAGACGTCCTCCAGTGCAGCGGCGGTGCTCCAAAATAAAAGTCAACAATTAAACAAAGTTCAAAATAAAGCAACTAATGTCATTTTAATTTCCAATAAAAAAGTATACTGGCTTTTTAGGTTAGATTTGGCTCCGTCCGGCATATGTAGGAGTCGGACATGACTATATTTTACTAAGCTGACCCCTTCACAAACAGATCGGAACACTTTAAAGACACTGTACTCACATTACGGACATAATGTCGTGAGAACGACAGTAAACGGCGTCGGCTACTCGCCTGTCAGCTGTCACACTAGTTGTGAGCTACTGGTGGCGAGTGCTTGCATTCAAGTGCCAAGAGGGCAGTGGTGACTGACGCTTGTTTACAAGATACAGTGTCAAGTGTACACGGTACTTTACTTGTACTATACAAGTGTGTATGCTTGCTTTGAATCTGTTTTCTGAAATGTTGTGTTTCTGTGATCTGACCAAGTTATAAGACCTACTGGGCTACTGGCTTTGTATTGCCCTTTGATAGATTTTTTGGTTTCCATGAATTATGTATTTTTACTGCGTTTCATCTCGCTTTTAAAACTTGGAAAATATACAAAGTTGCCATTTCGCAAATTGTAATAGGCCTTTTAGTATTAGAAATGATAGAAATTCTGGAGGCACTCAAGGATAGTCCGGTTAGGCAGAAGCCAGTCTCATAGGTTGACCTGCGAGATGCCATTCAAAAAAGGAAAAAAAGAATTACACATCTATTAAAACACTGTTCAATCTCGTATAATATGGTAACCCTAAAAATAATGCTGATCAAATTTGTTTTTTTTTATTCGATTGCGTTTTTCAGAAAATAATGCAAATCTTCCTTAAAACCAATCATCGTGGCATCTAAATCAATTTAAATACAGAAGCTTTTTAAATAATGAATTCTGCAACTTTTTCAAAGCCTGTTGCCAACCTACCATTGATTTTAATAGCAAAATGTTTTGCATCTATAATCGCTTTACATCCTCGTTCATCCACTATTTAAATACAAATTATGAGCTGTATATATTACAACGAACTTGTACTGGCTCTAGCTTTTCAATTTGCTATAATTTCTTATAAATGAGCCCCTACAAACTTAATTGCGACTTACAACCGCGTGGCGGCGAAGGCACTCATAAAATGGTATTTAGCATTAATTTGCAAAGTGTACTGTTTAATATAGTGTGTTTTTTTTGTTTAGATGTCTATTGTTGGATACCTTTGTGGGTGATGATTATTAAAGAATACCTGACTTTATAAAATTAACTCCGCAAATCGAATCTGCGTCTAATTTCTTTTGCACCGATGAATTTCTTGACTAGTATGGATACATAGTCAAAGTGTAGAGGGACCGGTAGATGGACACCTGCCGTTTGGCTTCGTTATGGGTATTTTTACACTCTTTATAGTTCATCACCTCTACTGTACTACAAAGAAAAACTAGACGTTTATCACAAATAATGTTGATTTTTTAAAATGAGGCTAAACCATTAACGGCTTTCCTATAAGGCCGCTGCCTCGAATTTTGCGGGCAGCGGGGCGGCGGCGGCGGCGGTGCCGCTTGACTGGAGTGCACCGCTCGTTGCCCGCTCCCGCGCCGCTGTTTTCGAGAACCGGTCCATTTAAATGTACGCATAAGATCCTGCCGCTCCCGCGCCGCCTCCGCCGCCGCCCCGCTGCCCGCAAGATTCGAGGCAGAGGCCTAACACTCCTTGAGAATGAATTTATCATAATATACTAGCGGACGTCACGCGGTTTCACCCGCATAGTTCCCGTTCCCGTGGGAGTACGGGGATAAAATATAGCCTATGTTACTCGCTGATAATGTAGCCATCCATTGCTGAAAGAATTTTTCAAATCGGTCCAGTAGTTTTTAAGTTTATTCGTTACATAAAAAATTACAAATCTGTTCTCTTAATAATATTAAGTATAGATAAAAAAACTACAGTATAAAGATATTCCAATACCTACTCATAAAAGCGATAAACAAATCAAATAAAAAAGCTGTGTGAGAAAATATTGAGTCATACACAATAATAGATATGGTGATGAGGAAATATTAAACTTCTTTTTTTATTGCGTTGACAAGTTTTGTGAAAGTCGTTGAACCAGTGCGCGCGCAACTCTATGACAAGTTGACATGTCAATGTCCGCCATGTTGATTAATTCGCCATATTCCGAATTTTGGCGCCAACTATTTTACATTTTATCTTTTAAATTATTTTATTATTATTAAAAGGCGCGGCACCAGAATACTAATGTTTTTTCATCGAAATATTTTATGCGTAGCTAATTCTATAAACAAATAATATGCTAAAATTATAAGGTAGAATAATAGTATTCGTATAATATTCGCATAAAGTAACACAATTTTCGCAAAATTTTAACATAATCTGTAAAATTATAATTATAAAAACTGCCTATGTATAAAATGGCAGTGAAAATCGACTTTAGGTATAAATTATGCATAGGAATATTGATAGCATTAGCATAGTTTTGATAGGATTAGCATAGTTTATGCGTATAGGAAATAATAATGATTGAACAAAAATTATGTCAACGTATTCTCAAATTTACAAATCATACGAATAGCTTTGCATCAAGTTTTATATTTGCCATGACTCTTATAACCATTACCTTGTCTAATATTTGATGAAATGAAAGTTAATAGAATTCGGAATGACCAAATATTGATCTATAAACAAGCAAATAAATATTGATTTTAATCGATACCTACTTAAGAACCGTTCCAAGCGTTTCTTCGACTGTGCCATTTTTAGAAATCGTTCTGACCACCAAAATAAGGACAATGGTAAAAAAAAAGCGCATTAGATATTTAAGTACAAGAAAATAAAATCAGCTAACGAAAATACACTAAAAATGCCGGCAATTTATTATTTTAGGTCAAAATAAACTCACTTTAACTTCACTTTAATCTGTGTTTTTTTGTGCTGACCTATCAGCTGTTATAGCCACGTGGCGCCGATCTGTCTCATTACTATGTTACCGTGCAACATTGTAAACAAATTAAATGTTCTTTTAAGATGCAAGTATAAAATTTATATATTTGAGAAAGTTGTTTGTTACCATGAGTATAGTCACGTGTTATATAATTATTATATATTCTTATGTCGCGGATTATTTTACTTGCGTGATCTAGGAATTAGGTGTCTTTCGCTGTTTAGTCCATTATCTGTGTCATAGATGGCGTTTTTGTTCGAAGTTGCTGTAGTACTTTTTTTAGTGCCACTACATTTTGCATAATTATACGTTGTCAGGTGTACAGAAACAGACATAGGGTACCTTTCATTCCGAAAAAAAGTACAAAAGTTCCTGAGAAAAACAGCAATAACTTTCTTATTATAATAGATGACGCCACGTGTCTTTAGAATCATTATTTTCAAAATGAAATTATGAATTGATTGTCAAATTTTAAATCAACGCTAGCGAATCCGCTGGCAAAAGCTAGTTAAATATAAATGAAGGAGCTACTCCCTGGGCAACAAACATATTGCCTATAACTAGACAAACCTACCACAAACGGAACAGAACCATGGCGTATTTACTTGATTAAATAATCAAGTCAAATTAAGCTCTTAAACTGACGAGAGAAGTATAAATAATGAAGCCATTTGCAATTTATTGTCCATATATTTTACATAAATCTAATTTTCTAATAAGGTTTACTGTCAACTTTTTAATGATATCACAGGAAATTATATTCAAAACTGCTGATTGGTAATTATGTTAAACGTTGAAATCTCTAATAATTTAAATTTTATATCTACGATATAATTTTATTTATACGCGATTAAAATAATTAAAAAAAGTGCGGGTGCGATGTTTTAACACAAATTAATACAAAATGTTGTCAACGACTAATCACAACGTATTTCTTTATTATTTCCTGAGAATTCAATAAAATGCGTGAATCTTATCTTGTGAAGTTAATTGAAAGCAACATTAAGTTCTGTTAAAATTACCGTAAACCATTTTTTATTACCATTTTTGCGGTGCTACCGGATGGTGGATAATATTACCTTATCTTAAGATGACGACACTTTATCCTAGGATCTATGCATAACGTATCATAACACTATCGCTGGGCACATGTAGTAAGTAGTTACCAGTTTGACATAATTCATAAACTATTTTGCAATAACTATTTAAAAAACAATCGAAGTGACTTTACTTTTGTTTTTATCGTATGGTTATTGCCTAACCTGGTGTCAGAGTTTTTTTGCCACCCATAGGTCTCTGACTTGGCTTAACATGCCGTCGAGAAATATCTCTTAGGCATGCTGGTTTCCTCAGCATGTTTTCCTTCACGAAGCAAGTGATAATTATATCTAAGCGTATATATATAATTATATTATACATGGCCATATGCTAGAATTGTAGTGTTCACTAGAAACACTAGTTAGGGTTTAGAAAAAAACCACCGAATTATCAGTAAGTAGATGAACTACTTCAAGGGTAGGTACGTTCACTCGCTGCCCGGGATAAGTGTGGACTAGTTGACACGAAACCTTAAAGCTCACGCTACGTTTATTAGTATATCACATCTAGATACCTGATTACTGCTACTTATTGTAATGTGCCACGCAAAACAAAGACAAAAAAGAACAAAGAAAATGTTATTATAACTCTTGACAGTCTAAACTTAAATATACCCCAAGACCAAATGTTAACACGAGGTCAACTTTTACAGCTAAACCCAGTTCAAGCTGCTGTAATGGGCTGTTATGTAGGTAACGCAATTATAGTGTTACAATTATGACAAGACCTATTTCTATGCATAAAGTGATCTACAATCAAAACAAACAATAATTCTGAGAAAATAAGACCTAACTAATCAACAAGCCCAATATAATTCAACAAACAAGTGAACAACATCTCGTCTCGTTTGATCTCCATCACATTAGTTAAATCTAATTTGCTCTCCGTGGCAACCAACAGGGCGTACGCAATAATACCAATCGAGACGCCATATTCGCACGCCTCATCGGACCCGTCATCGGCGTCCACTAATTTATTTCAAGCACCAACATTTGATACAATATAATACAGATCGGATTCACCCCATACTTCCTTATTGCCATGCAAATTTTAGTTATTGAATTACCTATAGTTGGCCTCACAAGACGTATCATGATCATGGGATCGATGGAAGGTGCTATTTATGTTGTGCCCTCGGGCTGTGAGGCGCGGGAAACGAGATGTAGTGACAACGCATTGTATTGATAGATAGATACATATATAGATATAGTGCAGTATACTTTATAGTGAAATATTATTATTATGAAACGCATGTGACTAAAAGAATGATGGACATGAATGTTGATGGATGGAGAGGGAGAGGCAGGTCAAAGAAAAGATGGATGGATTGTGTGTAGACTGATATGAAAGAGAAAGGAGTAAATGATGCCGTGACGTCTGACAGGGGAGAATGGAAGAAGAAAACGTGTTGCGCCGACCACAAATAGAATGGGATAAGGGCAGGAAGATGATGACAGTATACTTTATAGTACACCAAAATAGTATCAAAAACTTATGTTATTATTGTGACACAATCTTTTAACGTTTCTTAAGTGCTCATGTAAGTTTAGGAATTTCGAATTCGAATCTATTTGTGTTATGTAAAAATGTTTAGTTGTAATTCTGCGATTAAACCATTCACTGCCCAGTACTTCGCGAAAACTTCGTGAATTTCGTTCGCTTGCCCACAACCCGGATCCGAGTCATCGTTATTATGAACTATTGGTGACTTGTATTCATGCCCAGAACCCGACTAGCGAGTCCATAGCTACAGCTACGGATTGTGCGAACGAACAAATTATTGTTCGACTCATACGCTGGGTTCTGGGCACTGAATGGGTTAATAGATCATTTGCAACATGGTTTCGGTTACATGTGTATTTGTTGCATTAGAGCATATTTCGGGTTTTTTTTTGGGAGGCTTTCATTTTATATCTAAATATTTTTGTAAAACTTAAGCTCTTCTTGTTTATTATGTTCTTATAGTTAGTTGTACACCCGAGGGCTAGAGGAGGAGGGCTGCGGGACTATTCAAATGAGATACCGCGGCCCTGGAACACAAAGGGCAAGGAAGGAAAATGGATGGGTTTTAGTCAGTACAAGACACTCCCTTCCGCTCTGCCCAGAGCAGGAGGAGTAATTTGATGATTTCCCTCCCGAAAAAAAAATATGTTGAAGAGATCCATTTATTTTTACCATTATTCTATACTAAAATTTTACTGCCATGTATTTCCGCAAAGTAACGCCTTACTCCATAACACTTACTTATGTTATGGTCATGCATGGCGCCACTGATAAGGTTTTATCGACAAAAATCCATTAACGGAACCTATTTTTGCTAATACATGGAGATAGTGTTTTGGGTGGCACTCAATTTTGGAAATATGGATGATTCCATTACTAAAATGGCAGGTCGCAAAATTTGCAACGGTTCAGTGGGTCGGCTAGTAATGGAAATGGTAAATTAATTGATCGTCTTTTGTCTTAACTGAGGCTTAGACAATTAGTGACTAAACATTCAATCAAAGATAATTCATCTGCCTAGCCTTTTGCCAACTATGTTCAGGTCGGCTTCGTCTAACCGGATGCAGCTGAATACCAGTATTTTACATGGAGTGTCTGTCTGACTTCCACAACCCAGTTAGTGCTGGGTAATACGATACCTCTTGGTGAGACTGGTTTGTCAGACGGCCACTGACTACTTGTAACGACTGTCAAAGTTCTAGAAATGACAGCCGGGACCAACTGCTTAACGTTCTTTCCGAGTAATGGAGTAAACTCGGTATGTTATGGGTGATCATCCACCCACGGGCCAACCTAGGCAAGCACGGCTTAACCTGAAGATCAACCCGAGCGGCTGATAATATTTAATAAAAGATAACGAAGATGAAAGCGTCACAAATGTATTGTATTGACATAAACTACCGAAAAGTTTCGATCCCGTTTTAAATCGTTATAAAAAATTTAAATGATTATGACTTCTTTAGGTTCTCCGATCTGATACAATCCAAGCTGGCAAAATTAAAGAAATCGTTTTCTAAGCTCAGCATTCCTAAAGTTTATAATAAGAATTAGTGGCGAAGGATCTTTCAAATGACTTCTCCCGCTCCGGGCAGAACGGAAAGGAGTGTCAGACTTGTACTGACTAAAACCTATCCATGTTCCTTCCTTGCCCTTTGTGTTCCAGGGCCGCGGTATCTCTTTCTAACAGCCCGCAGCCCTGGCAGGCATCGGCCCTTGCGGGCCCCTCCCTGTTTGATGGCGAAGGATCCTTAGAACTCGATTCCTACCGGATACCCTTTGAAAAATGATACAGTCAGTAATTTATAGACAAATAATTCAATCTTATTAAAGATATTATGTACTCCAGCTTACCTCTACAAAAATTGACCCTTCGCTACTGCTAAGAAGACTCCCATTACCAAAGTAAACAATAACATTTAAACTTAAACAGAAACATTACCAAGATCTATTTCCATCGACACTATTTTAAATACAACTATATTTATCTTATCTCAAAGGCAGGCGTTCAGTTCAATACTTATCTATGACGAAATAGACCACCCATTGTGGTGTACAAAATATTCGCAAAACGCACCTTGTATAAGGTGCCGCCAACTTTTATTGTTTTAACTGAATTTATTTGTACCAAAGACTTTAATATCATAACAAAGAGTTGAGTTATGCCACGCTAAAGGCGTCTTCAGACGTGTCCGCGCAAATCGTTGGCTGCAAAATTTGCATTTGTATGATAATAATGGAATAATTATGTTTCAGACGAAGCTTTTATTGTTACGTAAGGAAAGGTGTGTTTAAATTTGATTAATTGTCTTGAAAACCGTACGGTAATGGTTTGAAATTGTCGTTTACCTACATTTGAATCAAAGTCAAAAGAAATATTTTATCGATAGCTATCATGTCATTACATTTCTTTTGGAAGAAACTAAATCGAACAGTTAATAAAACTGTAAGCACACTCTAGATTAGAATCTTAAAACTTAGTGCCAAATGGCCGAGATGATTTAAGGCTAAGGAAATGCTTGATGAGCAGAATCTTTTTCCAAATACGAACATAATGAATGACTCTATCAAGTACCTATTAAATTATTATGACACCTCCCAATTTTGATTTCTTCGAGCACAGAAAAGTGAACAAATTAAAGCATAACCAACGGAATTTAAGAGTTGTTTTCATCGGCAAAAACATTATTTTCACCACACACCAAAAATATCCTTTTCACCAAAACAATTACACTGTGTACATACAAACAGCCCCTTACAATGTGGCAGCAGCCTGTTATAAAATAATACGAGCAGAATGTTACCGTAACGAATCGCTTCGAGTAGTCTCATTTCGAGTCGAAAGGTTATCGTATCGTATCGTAACCGCATAATATTACGAGTGTTATGAAGCACGAGCTGCCAATAGACGGTTACTTTGTTGATAGTAAGCGTTTTTATCTAGGCTTACTGGAAATCTAGGCTTATTTCGTGAATTTGTGTTAAAAAGAGCTGATTGTATTTTTTTTTAGATTAGGATGCTTCTCTAAGAGATACTTAGGTCAGATAAGGTACTTGAATCTAAATTTTAGTTCTAGCGGTGAAGGAGAGACCTGCATCACAGTCATGCAGGTGTCTTCTTCAGTGACTGTGACTGACAATGGAAGAGATTGAAAAACGAGGCTGACTTTCGTGATTTAAGTAAACACATGACATGATAAGGTACTTAGGTACATACCTACACTCACGCCTTTTTCTCATGGGGGTAGGCAGAAACCACAGAACGCCACCTGCTACGATCCTTACATACTCCTTTTGCCTCGTCCACGTTCATACATCTAGTCATACACGCACGCCGGTTGCGAGTACTACGTACCTGACCTTTCTGAAGACCAATGAGGTCAGTGTATAAGGTATGTACCTATATTTATAATATATCAATTCATAAGAACACTTTATAATTATACTGAAAAAGATGCAGTTAAAAAAAAAAAACAAACGTACAGATATCCCAGAATAAGTATGGGCTTCGGCAATCATCGTCTTCCTTCAAAATGAGATTTTGTGATCATAAGATCTAATATAGGACTATTACCTATTAACCTTGGAATTATTTAAGTTTAACACGGTACTGCAAAGTAAACTTATGAAAAATCCAATCATCATCTGCCTAGCCTTTTCCCAACTATGTTGGGGTCGGCTTCCAGTCTAACCGGATGCAGCTGAATACCAGTATTTTACATGGAGCGACTGCCTATCTGACCTCCACAACCCAGTTACTACTGGGTAATACGATACCCCTTGGTTAGATTGGTTGTCAGACTTTTTTTTTTGGGCCACTGATTACCTAACGACTGTCAAAGATCTTTAAATGACAGCCGGGACCAACGGCTTAACGTGCTTTCCTAGGCACGGAGGAAACTCGGTATGTGATAGGTGGTCACCCATCCACAGACAAACCTAAGCAAGCACGGCTTAACCTAAAGATCGACCCGAGCGGCTGTTATTATATGTTATTATATATATCGCTCACCTAGTATTATATTGGCACATCTACGTTTTTTATATTTTACAGAAACGAAGATCAAAGATTTTATAAATGTTTAAAATTAATTTATGGGTTCATTTTACGTTTTTTTTACAGATTTTATAAGTTTATTAAAAATAATTATAATTAAGTAATTACTTGTAACTAATTAATTTTAAACATTAATAAAATCTTTGATCTTTGTTTCTGTAAAATATGCAAAACGCAGATGTGCCAATATATTACTAGGTGAGCGATATATAGCCACGAGCTCCTCCTTATGAAAAATCCAATACACTACCGAAACAATAAATACCAAAATGACGCGTAACTCTTGAACCTGCAAAACTATTTAAATAATATTAATTACCTAACTTGTAACGTCAATAAAAATCTAATTTTTATATCCGCAATAAATCACATGAATTTATTGCCGTACACATCTGATTAATTAGTAATCTATTGGCTTTAATTAGCATGAAACTTGCTTATCAAGTTTTTATTGTTATAATAACAAAATGCCACTGTGTTGTAAATCTTTTGATGATACGACCTCGTTATTTTCTCCTCGTTATTTGTAGGTCTGTGGTTAGAAAAAAACTTGCTGTCAAATCTCGCGTGCTGATTTGATTAGTCTCTTTATCATCATCAAGCACATCAATACAACCCTTTAATTTCATATAATCCAATTGAATGAGTTTTCATAAAATAGTCATTATTCATCATACAATCTGACACTGATCTAAGAAAAAACATAAGGACATTTGAATTTCGCGGGCTACTTTAGCAAATCCTCCTAAAGGCGTGATTCCATTAGGCACGTCTTGCATGCAAGTATGACGTCACACCTTGCGTACACCTTTTGCTTGCATTGGAAACATGTTTTCAAATTGCATGCAGGTTTTACTTGCATACAAGTGATTCAACAATTGAGAAGGACACGTCACTCGTTTGCAATTCAAAACGTGCAACTAAAAAATGTACAAGTTCATACTAAGTCATACTATTGTAGCTTGTATGCAGGTTTGCTCAAGTTGTATGCAATTTGCAACATGCATACAAGTAACTTACCAAATGATATCGCGCCTTTAGCGTCTTGCCGCTAAAATGATGATGATGATACTCCTTCTATAACATATTCAACATACTCAATAATCTATTCCTACTTTACTTATTCTTTTACTGTTAAATGTTTTGTTACAGATCTGAATACCGTTCATAGCGCACTTCACCTTTGCCTCTAAGATTCCAAACCGAATGAGAATTTACGCTGAAATTATTATTACAGTAAACTAATGCAGTTTAACACGGCATCTACTACATTACGGCATTGTCTAAAGCTAGCACAGTTTTGTGTTGAAGTGACTTCAATGGCGTTTGTCTTCATAACACGAATAGTTATGTTTGAACTAGGTCATTGTGGTTTTGTGGTTAACATCATACGGATCACTATATGCTGTTTATAGACTGCCTCGCTGGTATAGTAGTCGCAAGCTCTCATGAGCATAAGGTCCTGGTTTCGATTCCCGGGTTGGGCAAAGTGTTAATGGGTTTTTTCCATCAGGAACTTCTCAGTAGCAGTCACGAAGTCTGGCTTTGGACCCGGCTAATCGAAATAGGCTCGCACTATTACATGGGATTCAAACATAACAGGCGAAATGTGGCAGTACTATTAGGTACACATCTGCCTAACCCTTCGGGGATTACAGGCATGATGTTATGTTATATGGTGCATATTCTCGTCAGTATTGCCTTTGATATGCTACTTGAATCTAAATTAGCAAGAGAAACTCTGCAGGTTATAAAATACTGCAGGATGTTATACGATTTGATGGCTTATTAAAATTAGCCCGGGTTTTTTAGAATAACTACTACTTAGATTAATTATCATTTCCGGTTTTTCGGGAAGCGATGGCCAAAATATAACCACGACCCAAGGTGATATACCGGTATATAACCTTGTCAACTGGATTAGAACAGAAACAACAATAATAAGACAACAATAATATACCACTTAATAACTATTATTTTTTAACAAAATAATTTGTAATACTATTTTTAACAGTAATAAATATGGGGTAAAACAAGTCAAGTATGTAGTATCAAAAGTAAAGTGAATTTTTCTTAGTAAGTATATGGAGCTGACTTTCTAAGAAAAGTTCACTTTTCTCTTCATTTTATGGTTTTATAAAGTTAGGATTATACAAAATTATTCTCGATATTTAACTGTGACATGATGTTTGAATTATGTTTGCATCGCAAAGAGAGATCTTACTGCTTTACCGTATAATGAGTATAGTAACAAATTGCATGTGATTTGAATTCTTGCAATTCAGAGAGTAATTTCAACAAACTCATCTACGGTAATTTGTGAATTGTTATTTTTAGGCAGGTATTTTATTTTGAAATAACTGCACTTTTAGAAAAAAAATGAGTAAGTACCTACCTGCCTAGCTGTGATATTTATACATATCGCTCGCTTAGTGCAACACTGTCAGTTTTGCATATTATTAAAAAACTAGCGACCCGCCCAGGTTTCGCATTGCTGCGACATTTATTTTTTGGCAGTTTCATACAAAAATACCATCCAAATTACCGACGTTTCCGTAGATTTTTCAAAATAAAATCTTTCATACGAAACTTGTCAACAAATAAACACAACAAAAAAAACAGCCAAATCGTTCGAACTGTCAATTGATTTTTATTTAAATAGATTATATAAGATAAATAGAGTTAAGTATGTAAAAATCGTCTAAAGTTAGAGGTACTGCAGTTGTTGCAAAAGTGATATCAGTATAGTTCGCATTGTTTCCGTGAAAGAGCGTAAATACAAAGTAGGGAATGTTATAATTTTTATAATATTATATTTTTGATTATAAATTTTAATATATTTACTGTTTCTCCTAAAAAAAATAACATTTTTGTACTTGTGGCAACCAGTTGGTGCGATTAAGATAATTTGTACGGTTGTACCTAGCCGATTCAAGTTCAGTATCGATCGACAATTATATATCTATATAGCCGATCGGCTGCAGAGATAGAAAGCTCACATTTTCAAAGTTCCTCTAACATTAAAAGCTTTGTGGTCAACAACAAACAGCCCCGGAGTTTACTTAATTAACGCCATTATCTCCTCGACAACTTTGGAAGAGTTTATAGCAAAGATAACCAGTTACAACGCACCACTGTTAATTCAAACCACTTAATAAAACCTAACAAAATGTATTGTGTGGGCGAAATACCTTATAAATTAATATTAATGTAATTTTAATCAGCACAGCCAATAAATTACATAATAGCCTTATAATAACGACTTTAATAAAGTTTTTATTGTGTTTTTTTTTTAATTTTAAGCCACCGCCGTTTTGTTTTTTTTTTATGTTCTATTTTTCACTTCGTTACCAAATATAGAAATAACTTGAATTTTAATTGGAACTAAAAATATTTTTCTGTAAATGGTTGTTGCTTGCTTTCCTCGTGAACGCCACCGTTCAACTCGTGCGCAGCCGACAAGTTAACTTGCTTTATCGTACAGTCATTAATCAAGTCTCACACTTAGCCTTTAATAATTATAATTAATAATTTTATCACCTATTCAGTCAGGGTACAAGCTTGCCACTTGACAGGGCTCACATACGGTAATAGTTACCGATTTATCATAGATAATGAATAATTTTGTTTTTCAAAGTTATTTAACAATCATTATCGTGTGTTCGTGTATTAATGATTTGAGTGTGAGTGTGGCGGCACGACTGTGTTGGAATGTTAAAAATGTTTATCTGAGTTTAATAATGGATACATATTTAAAAATGTAAAGCGATCCATCTACTATTTTAATCCATAAATATTCTTCATATTTTTTTTGATAAAGTGTTAAAATATTTACGTTTCATCTTTCCTTAAAAACCTTTAACATATACATCTCAGGTTTTTACAAAAATATATATATATATATATGGAACCTAACTACAATCTATTTTTAAATACTATTGCTTGTAGAGCAGTAGTACTGCCCAAATGACCGCATACAAAATGAATTATCTCAGACAAAATTATCGAATTCATTTTCATACAAGGACCCAGAATTGGCATCAATCACATTAAAACATTGTAAACAAGGTAGTACATCACTGATATTTCTAATTGTCACCAGGAAGACATAATAAACACGTTAAAAGATTTTCGATAACATGCTAGATCTAGATCGACGCAACTCACTACAAGTAGGCTCTATTTCTTAGTCATAAATCTTTCGAAGTAACCAGTCTTGTTTAGATTCCTGCTTTCGAATTAGACTGATATTGCTTGCTTATTATAATGTTATTGCTTAATACATTTTCTCTATTCCTTTATGGGGTGTATTAAGAAAGTGGATTAGTATTCTTTTTATAAGTCCTGACGGAAAAACGACGATAAGTTTGACGTGTCAATGTGTGTATCTATCTGTGGCATTGTAGCTCCCGAACGGATGAACCGATTTTGATTCTGTTTCTTTTGTTTGAAAGGTAAATTAGTCAGGAGTGTTTTTAGCTACGTTTGATGAAAATCTGTCCAAGATGACCGCTGCCACAAAATGGCGGATTACATATTTTTTCACAACTCCCTCAATATGGGTATCAAATGAAAGGGCTTGACTAGTAAAATGCACTATGATAATTTCAAATCCAAGATGGCCGCCACCACAAAATGGCGTTTTTTTTTTTTTTTCATAACTCCCTCAATATGGGTGTCAAAAAATTTAATAAAAATTTAAATTCGATCACGCTCGAATGTGATGGCTCAACAATGATATTATTTTTGTATTTTTAAATGTTTGTTCGCTTTTCTATTTTGCGTTGGGGGTTTTTTAAATTTTTCGTTTGTTTAAATCCAGGAGGCTATGCTAGAAACATGAAAAAAAGACGAAAAATGCTGGTGGAATACCTCTACCCTATTTTAGAAGTCGGTTAAAAAAACTCAGATCAGTCACCATCACAAGCAATCAGTCATCAATGATAATCATCCATTTTTTGTTTTCTTTTCCTAATTTCCATATAAAACTCGAACAGAAAATAAAACATTGAATAACACGATTTTTTAATTTCCTTAGTTGACAGTTCATCGTTTAATTAACGGTCCTTTAAAAAAAGACATAACTTCAAATTTATTTATATATATATGTATATTTTTTTTTTATAATTGACGGCTTGCATGAAAGAGGTTTACCGTTTCATGTAGATTTAAATAAATGAGTCTAGAATATATCATGTTTTGTCATCGTCTGTACAAACGGCAGCAGTCTGGCTACTAGCCAGTACTACTGGCACTGGCCAGTAAATCCCGTAAGACACTGGTCTTACGGGATTTAGAATAAAATATAACAGTATCAGTATTAAACAATACAGAATTAACATATCCTTTTACAGTTCAAGCTCTGGTTACACCTCTAACTGTATCTGAATGGATGATAGGATTGCCTTTAAGATTAGCATTTATAAAACTACAGAATTGCCAACTTCTATATCTATTATATTCTGCGTATAAGCAAATGTTGACACATTTAATAATTTAAAAAATACAGTAAGTGCGAACCTTGAACACTTCAAAATAATTTCAGACTCGAACGTTTTCAGGCAGAAAACATACTAGCTACATAAATAGCAAAATGTGGAAATACTAGTTATTACCTCTGCCTTTCCATGTTTTGGTATTTTTTATATTGTTTTAATGAACGCTATGATATCCAGTCTAGAGACAAAACCACTAGTTTCTAACAAAGTAATTACGATCAATTCTGCTTCCATCAGCTTTATATAAACGCAATAATAACACTGCACGATGTCCCCGTCAACATTAATATTATATCAATGAATATAAACTACTAAATATCCGGAAATATTACAAGTACAGTCACGAGCACCAATATTGAGTATCAACGTCATCTTCTATCTCTCTATACGCTTTTCCCAACTATGTGGCTTTCAGTCTAACCAGATGCAGCTGAATAACATTATTTTACATGTAGAAACTGCCTATCTGACCCTAAACCTAGTTCATCATCATCATCATTTCAGCCGAAAGATGTCCACTGCTGAACATAGGCCTCTCTGAATCTATGGGTTTTGCCATAATCGCCACGCTTGGCAGGCGGGTTGGTGATCGCAGTACGATTGTTACAAAAGCACACAGAACGCTGCCGCCCATTCTCTGGTAAGTCCCTTAGTGGCCTCTTACGATACCCACGGGAAGATATGGGATGGTGGTGCTATTCTTTACGTCCGACACCATACGGAACTAAACCTAGTTAGAACTGTGTAATACGATACCTCTTGGTAAGACTGGCAATATTCAACATTTACTTATTTTCAAAAAAGATTTTCTAAATATACATCATCATCCATCTTCCGTTATCCCAATTCATTTGGGGTCGGTGCAGCATGTATTCTTCTTTCATAAATACATATAATTTTGAAATAACTATTTCAACTTCGAGGTAAAATCTTCTATTTCATAATATTTTGGGTTTCAAACTGTTAACGTTTGTAACAACGTGAAATTATATAAGAGACAATTTCTTTTATAAGTGGCTAAGTTGAAACATATTGGTGCTTGTGACTGTACCTAGTCAAACTAGATGTTACGAATAAGCCATTCAGTATGTCTCTACCATCCAGGAATACTGACAACAAATACGAGTTGTAGGTAGTATTTCGTAATCGTAACTCGGACTCGAAACTACTATTATAGATCTGCTTTCTCGATTATTGAAATGAGACTGCCTCGTATCGTTGGTCTACGTAGAACGTGGGATCCTTGACTCGGCCAAAGAGTTGTTGGATTTCCCTTGAGGAAATTTTCAGTAGTTCCAGATTATAAATAATGTCCCATGCTCGAATAATAACGAATCAAAAGAATTTCCATATGGAATTTTCAACATCATCTAAGGCTTTACAGTCGCGGGTCTGTTCCAAAGAGATGCCGCGGCCCTGGAACACAAAGGGCGAGAAAGGAACATGGATGGGTTTTAGTCAGTACAAGTCTGACACTCCCTTCCGCTCTGCCCAGCGGGAGAAGTCATTTGATGATTTTCCATCCGAAAAAAAAAGGCTTTGCAGTCGCGGACGGTCCTTAGCCTGGTATTTATAGTGATATATACCTTGCTTTTTTCCCGACTACGCCGAAGCAAAGGGAGCAACTCCCATCGTTCGTTGTTCTTAAATCTTGCTCTACGTCATTCAAATATTCAAGCTCCAATTTTTAACATAACAAGGTGGCAAAATATTACAAAATAGTACAACCGGTGTCTGTCTACTCCTCCGGAGAATACAAGCACGTTGTTATGTTGAATTGAAAGACGTGTGGCCTAAATATGCGCACTTTTATCTCATATTTGGTTCAAGTTCAAATCATATGAGCTCTTTGAACATTGTAAAATTAGCAGCATGTGTATTAGAAGTGTTTTCTTCTGATGTTATTTATTCTTTGGCATGAGTAGGTCATCAAAGGGATTGAGTTATTTCATTAACTGTGTTCAAAGCATGGAGTAGGTAACTGATCGGGATTAAAGATGTGTCTATCGTTTTGAATTGATTGAAAATTGATTACGTGTCTGCTCCATGGGTAACCCATTGACGTAGTTTTAATAGGATAGTTGTGTTATGTTTCAAAATCAAAATCAAAGCATTTATTTCAAGTAGGCCAGTTACAGGCACTTTTGAATTGTCGACAAGATAACAATGTAATGAAGCTACAGTTCCAGTCATAAGCCATAAAAATTGTGAAAGTACTGTGCATAGTTGCCCATTCCCTAGCGTAGATCTATATGTAGAAGAACGGGCAAGAAACTTCATGGACACTTTTTTAAATCAGTATATTTTTACAAAAACCTTGGTTACATCATTCATGTTGGGATCGTACATTATGTGAGAACGATGTAGCAAGATGTGCAGTGTGCACGTTAATAGTGTCCATAACGAAAACAAAAAAAAAATAAACAATTCAAAAACAAAATAATTAATTCAAATAAGCCGTGGCAACCAAGAGATGACCAGTCATAACTGACAGCGCCCGTTCACGAACATGACGCATGTATACGCACCATTCAACTCAACCATTTTGAAGGGAACTAAATGATCCGACACACGCGCCACTATCAGTGAGACCTTTGATTGAGCATGACATACTCCTAACCGCCAGGGCACATTCAAGTCAAGAAAAGAGTAGTTTACCAGTGAACGATAGCTAACTAGTACATAGTACTCACACAATGTGGGCTATGCGGCTATATAATACTAAAGAGATTGAATTTATACAATGCATAGATAGTTGTACAATCTTCAGCAGCTCCAACAATACAGTTTAATGCTATCCATTTATGCGCCCCTGTCCTTGTGGAGCAGGACCGGCATTGAGCCAAGCATTTTTATCAGCGATATAATCGTCCAATTTGCAATATGGTTGCTTACATAGTGTGCGTTTAATGCATGTTTCAAATTTCGTCTCATACCGTTCAAGAATACTTTGTGGAATTTTATTATAGCATCTTTTTCTTCTTATTAAATGAAATCTGTAGATTTCAAAATATTAATAAAACAAGAAATGTTTACAACATGACATTCTATCCGCGATTACGACTACAGAAATAAGAAAAATATATTGGATTGATTTATGCTACTGAAAAGCTTAACTCAATCCCGTTGAATGTCATTGAAAAAATATAAAACGCTTTAAAATCCAGCCACAGGCTCTGGGCCTTTAGGAAATATTTAATGCTCCAAATGGTTCGTGTAATATTACACACGGTGCTGCTCGCCAGTTCTGTTCGCTAGAACTTGGCTTGACACGCCGCCGCGTGTCTAGATAACACTGTGTCATATCACTCTACATTTAATAGTAAATTGACAAATATCACGCGATAGCACACTGTCTCTTCAGATAGACACCCTTCAAAGAAATGTTTTTGACGTTAGTTGCTGATGCAGAAACGTCATATCCGCTACAGTTTCTTCGTAATTCATTCACTTTAATACAACAATAGTGCGTCCAATAAAGTAACTTAATTCAACAGTGGTACAGATACACATCAATGAAACATATATCATTAACCGTACAGGAAATGTAATCAATTACATACTGTAAATCTACTTTTATAATAGATACGCATTTGTCAAGCATTGTAGTATTAGAACTGGGATTTCAATTAAGTGTATTGAAGTGGGCCGGCAAGGCAACATTGACATATGTTTTGACGTTTCAATCGTTGTTGTATTTGTACCTACTAACGGATAGCAAATAAATTGATTTGCGTTTTTCTTTTCGTGGTAAGTGTAGCCTAAACCTAATATATCATGCATTGAGGCTTTGGACGTATCCGACAATTGAGTTAAGTTTAAAAGAGTCAGTGATCAGTAGTTGATATAATCATATTAGTTGGTAAACTTTTTAGAAATAAATCCTGCAAGGATTAGTCTATTAGACCTTTGATCGACGGTAACGCTAATTGCTACACAATTATGTGGTAGCATGTTTGATAATTTGGCAGTTCTAGGAACGTAGGCAATTCTTACTGCTCTGTTGTACATATTCTTCAAACCTATTAGTGTAACTTACACTTATGTTGGTTTTCTCTGGATTGATACTAACAAAACTATTTAACTTGTAAACTAGCATTTTCTGGAAGAAATAAAAGGCTTTTTTTATTTTATTTATTTACACTCTTGTTTGAGTATTAAGATAAACTTCTTCTTCATCTTGTGATTAGTGCCTAACCTGGTGTCAGTTTTTAAGCCGCCTATGGGCTTCTGACTTGGCTTTACATGCCGTCGAGAAATACCTCTCAGGTATGCTGGTTTCCTCACGATGTGTGGAAAGATGAATTGAGTGCTATGCTCAATGATATATGGGATGGACGCTACGGAAAGCGCCAAACTAGTAGCTCAGTTCTGGGCCGACACAATATAGATTGCCATCGACACGCTAAGAAGAAGGATGATATATAAACTAAAGATAGGTTACCCGCACTCTGTAGTGGCAACACGAATGTGAGGTAATTACGGTATTAAGTCCATTTAGTTGCGTATCAACCAGTACCGCGGCTGTACGTGATATTAAATTAACTTGTGTGAATAACTTCCTCAAAAAGCAAACAAAATGCCGTCCTGTGTTTTTAGGGAATGTAAAAATTATACTGCAGCTGTAAAAGATAAAAAAGTATCATTTCATGCGTCAGTATCAAGAAAACAGTATTTCAATTTATGTTTTAGGTACCTTCTAATGGCGGCTGGCGCCTGAGGTAAGTCTCGTGCCGTGCGTACAGAATGACAACGTAACTAAATAAATATATTTATCTCTCTCTAACAACAGGAATTCCGTAGATGACATTTTTTTTTCCCTTTCTTCGTGCGTCTAAGTACTAGCTACTAATTACCGATAAGTTATAAGTACGCTGTTTTCGAGTGCCGTGAAGTACATGCATGACGCTTCTATTTATAATACGTCATTGGTTATGCTATGATCAAATTAAAACCAAACCATCCATCTGCATTACCTAACGAAGCCATCCACATTGACATTCTAGATAAAGCCCACTCGGTGAGGCAGTAGTAATAAATTACACGTATATTTGACACCCCCAGAGCATTTCTCTGGTTAAGTTGGGAAAGAGACTGCTTGCTCCGGTTGCCGGTGACACGGAATTCGCCGTACCGGACTGGATCGCCCACCGTACGGCGAGCGAACCATTCATAAATATCGACCACGCAATTACGCAATTTAGATTAACACTCAGTAATGGTGTACTGAATTAAAACGCGTTTAATAGAGATAACAGATTGCGCGGGAATATTTCTGGATGAAGGTTAAGACACTCTTGTAGGGTTACGTCCATTTCGATTTTTGAAAAGTCGTGATAAAAAGAAGGATTTTTGCAAAAAGTCTGGATATAACAATTTCATATCTTTTTTAATATATATTTTTAATTTAAAACAACTTAATGTTCCAATTTCAAAATTCTGTACAAATGACAATACCAGAGATTAAATCCCGGCGGAGTAACCCTACTCCAGCGCAGCAAGTCCCTGGTGTCTCTCAAGGTGTGAATAAAACCTTTAATTGTATGGCAAATGAGTACCATAGATTATTGCCACTTGATACAGGTTTCGTTTTACCCATTACAGAAGTTATAAGCAACAAATTGTATAAATTGTAGTTTGAAGTAGATTTTATTACTGATGCTGAACTGTGGTGGAAAGATAAATTTGTTATGTTATGGTCAGATTAATTTATGTTGGCGACAGCCTAGCCAACACATACAATCTGCCTGGAGCGTGCCCTCAACTTTTTCGGACATGTTATGCGTTCGCCCAGGCATTGTCTGGAGAGTTTGATATTACTAGGCCGGGTGTTCGGTAAGCTCGCACAAGGCAGAGCACCGGCAAGATGGTCACACGCGATCAAGAAAGCTGTTGGAAGCGGCTTTTTGATAGGCGGTTCACACTGCCGGAGACCGCATGGCTTGGTGACGTGTCATATGTGGTCGCCTCGCGATCCTCGTCAGTGAGGGAGTGACGACGAAGATAGCCAGCCGCTCACTTGACGTCGGATATAGACATCATAGTAGAGATTTGTGCAATATCGGTTCACAATGCATTGAGTTGGACAACTGCAGACAGACCAGCTTCTTCGGAAGCGGTTTCATATGCATTTCATGAACGATTTTATTCAGTCGGCTGCGGTTGCAGTCGCTTTCGAAAAAGCACCCAGACCTACCAAGTCATAGAAAATACATACATACATAAGGATTTTACATTCAGCTGAATCAATCTTACACGTCTGGGAAATGAAAGCTACGAGTATTTAGTGGGACGAGTGTTTAGTTGGTTTGGTGGGACTTACTACTTAGCTTTATTTAGTTCTAAAGCAAATGTAAGTTTATGGAACAATTAAAACCAGTTTTATTTGAGTAATGGTTTTAAGTGCTCGAGCCTAAAAATCTTAGTACTTAAGGTCGCATTCATTCTAGGAATGGCTAAGGCCAACCTAAGTATGGTTAGACATACTTAGGTTTGTTAGTTATTTTCGGGCTGTTTATTAACATGGGAATAGGGTATATATTTACATTAAATAGTTGTTAAATTTAGAATAGAATAGAATAGAAAATTTCTTTATTCGAGTATCCAAGACTCAAAAACTGTTAGTAAAACTTAAAACTATGTTAGTAAGCACTGACATTACAAACAACACAACACGTTGGGTCACTGCTGTGACAACCCATGAGTAATTGCACAACAGCGACCCACATAAACACAGTCAAGGCGACTAGCAATCATGCTTAGGATACTGTTGGTGCTGCCCCACACCCTGCGCACCAAGGAAGCGCACCTTTTTTTAATTTATAGCAGTTTAATTTGATTTAATAATATATTTTATAAGTACAATAGGTATTCATAGGTGTAGGTAGGTTAGGTGTTATAACGAAATTCTAGTTACGCGCGTAAAGATAATATAACCTGGCCTCTTATTCTTTTGAAACTCCAGACTTAGCTAGGCCAATTCTCAAGGTTACAAGCATTACCAGTCTTCCAATGGCGTACGGCCTATTGTAGGTATGTAGAATATGCGCTTATTTTTATTTGATTTTTATTCGTTCGTAGCTTTTATTCTTAGTAAACATTTTCATCAGACAAAGTGGTTTTAAAGATATCTCTCTCTTCTTTTTAAACCCACTTTGTGTAACGATTATATTTCTTTAGTAATATTGAATGTTAACGATAGTACAAATAGAGTTTAGTTTCGAAGCAATATGCATTAAGAACACGAACACAATACTGCTCTTCCTCCCACAATACTGCTCTTCTTCCGTCATCATAGCCTAGCCTTTTTACCAACTGCGTTGGGGTGGAGATTCATTTACGACGAGCAGTGGAAAAAGAGAGGTAATGCGGGTGGTCTTTTCTCCATACAAACGCTCTCGCCTGTTTTCTTTCTGGTTTATGACTTTAAAGCTATGATTTTTACAGGTAAATGTAAATGTCAAGTTTCTTCTATGTCCCTATGTTTTCCTTTTTGATGATACATAATCTGTATAAGCACTAGAACCTTTACACAATGCTCAAAATCACCTATGTAGATCGCCTGTTACAGAAGCCTAGTGTACAAATTTGACAACTATTAATGAAAAACGAAAAACATAGGGACACATTAAATATCCCTCTTATTTAGTTTGTGAAATATCTTTGAAATTGGTCGAATATTGGAGAAGGAAATAGACGAGAGCCAATCCTCGAATTATGACTGTTTACTGTAGTTATCCATATCGCACCAATGTCGAAATCGCGTTCGCAGAGCGACAGCGATAGTTTCTTCCTATTCCTTATTCATACCTACCGCATTACCTCTTAGTGAATTTTATTGTAGATAGCTTTAGCTTTTTTGTTATTCCAAAGTTTAATCCGAGTAAGTTCCAAATATAATATGTTGTAATCTTATTAGTTAATCTTAAATAAATCTTCACATCCCAAGGCGTTAGTTTACTCGAGCTTCGATACACTTTCATTAAACCGTTTCATTCAAATGGAAAATATTTCTAAATACGAACACAAGCCTAAAGGCACGCCATGACATTGTATTTACATAAAATAATTGATATTTTGCTATCTCTATATAAACGACTGTTAAACTAGTTAAACAAGATCATATCTTCGATACATTTGTGTTAGGATTACACTGGAACTTATTAGGAACATAAATATTATTTACGAGCATGCGATGCCGCATAACTTCGATCATAAGTTGAAGAATCATAAAATAAATCTTAAAACACAATAAGCCAAGGCGTTGGTCGACAGCTACGCGACTATTTACTATAGTCCGTCGATTTTATAGCAATTTGTAAATCATAATTAAATCTCCGAGACTTTTATAGCTGTCTGAAGCTGATTGGGCACTAAACGTTGTACCAGAACTATTTGATAGCCTGCCTATTATGTTAAGATAAGTCAATAAAAGGCAATAAAACATTGCTTAATAAGGATTTATTACTGAAGATACGTTTCAAGTAAGTAATTTAATCGCACTCAACGCAGATGTTGTTCAATACTCACATTATCAAAATGTAGAACAGAAGAGGCCCTTGAAGCGTCATGGCGGCACTGTATCGATTCACACACGATCACCGTAACGAAATATCACTTATTGAGAATGTCTATAGTGAAATGATACCACTGAGTCACTCCACCGATTTAGCATTAGATTGAAAAATTCCACTCGATTAAAGTTCAAAGAACTGTACATAGATTGCTTGCCTTGTAGACAAAAGTTTCATTTTCCGTGTTCATGTGACGCCGGCCATCTCGCAGACGACTCGAGGGCTCGCCGGAGACCTGCGAAGAGAGGAAATAGATAAATTATTCACATCTGACACTAAATGCAAAAATAAAGTAGATATTAAACGTTTGCTGTCACCGACTGCGACTCCAGCGGCGCCAGTGGATAGATATTAAACATTATTACTACCAAATATGGAAAACGTTAGCCTGAGTATTTGTGATAGTGTGGACTGGTATATCCGGCTTCTATTACCCTTAAAACATAAGCTTTTCACGCCTACAGTAAGTCAAGGTTAGTGTCAAATAACTATTTCTCAAGCTCGTAGTACTCCACATTAAATATACATTACATTTTCTACGCAGCCATTCCCGACTTCAATCGTGACTATAATTACACCAAGGATAAGATATGAAGTATGAGAGCGTGTTACATTGAATCGGGTTGTAAAAATAGAGAAAATATCGACAACATTCAATGATCGATCACTTTCTGACGTAAAACCAATAACTCTGGTATCTATAAATCGTGCATATCTGAAGGGCGTAACCACAAATACAACACGCATAGTACGAAATTGCTGACAAGACACGCGCTAAGACAAGTGTCAAATTTCTTTTAGTTGTTTTGTACAACAGATACGACAAAACCCATTTTGCCGCTGCAAAGTGTGACCAACATGCCTTGATACTTCATGGCGCTGCTTACAAATGTAGACGTCAATTAGCTGTCAAATTAGGAACATTGTAGTTCCTTATTTTGCTGCATGCCTCAGTATAGTGGTCATTTTGGACTTAGTACATGCTAAGTCCGTGGTTCTGGCTATAAACGGACTCGAAATGCATGATATTAACAGATTTTTATGTCACCATGTCTAAATTTGGAGGCCGAGACATCGTCGTTTACCTTAATGTCAAAGAAGTAAATTAATTTATGTCACTCTAGAATAAATTAGTATTTTATAAAATAAAAATTGTACAGGAAAATACTTCAACAGAAGTTCATTGCCTCAAGAACATAGTGACAAACTAGAAACCATTTTTGCACTCAACCAGATGCTTATTTAAGTAGGTAAGCAAAAAAAAAACCAATCGTAGTTTCACAGTTCAAAAATCTCATCGATATTGTATAGATGTGGGTAATGACAAAAAGTCTTCTATAAATAGATAGGCAGTCATTGAAAATTAAAATACAAGTATCAACGACATACCTATCAATGATTCACACTATACATTGTTATAGGACGTGATCTTATAACAGTTCAAGTAGCTGTAACAAGTAACTGAGTATCCTATGAAAAAATATATAGGCAGGTAATTAACTAATTTTTTACCTATTTCGTCGAATTTTTCATGGTGAGTTTTATCGAGAGTCCAATTCGAATAAATCGATGTTGAAGGCGCAATGAAAATAAATGAGCATCAGATTTTTTGCAAAGAAGTGATGCTGATGAAAATTCTGCAATCCCTGTATTATCACGAATGCGTTGACTATTTTTTTCCTTATTTTGAAAAAGACCTACATGATTTTTCTATGGCAATCGTAAATATTGGAGCATGGAGCATCAGGTCTTCTATGTTGCTGAGTGATACACTAGCTGAGGCCTACCCGATGGTCACCGAATGCGTTGACTATTTTCTTCGTTATTTTGAAAAAGTCAAGGTACAAGGTCTTTTTATGGTGATCGTAAATATAATAGGCCTACCTGATGGTCACCGAGTCTACAGATATTTTCAATTCCAGTAGCATGACGTGCGCATCGATTATTCTTCCTCCATAAATGTTTCACAAGAAAATTCAAATTTAAAATTTGTCTGACTATTATTTTACGATAAGACACCATCGGTTATACGGCGCTTGTCTTTGAAAAGATTTCCGACATTTTTCAAATGGTATTATGATAACTTATGGCTATGACCAAATCGATTGAACCCATTAAGAATGGCCCAAATATACCTCTGTTATATCATAAACCTTTTATTTAAATAACACCATACATTATAGCGATTCTTTTGTTGGCCAATAGGCGTGTATAAACAATTATTTAAATGAGTTATTTATCATAAATGATGGTATAACAATAAAATATAGCATTATGAACTGACCTAACGCATTGTTGTCGTTTAATTTGCCTTTTTTGGAAGTAGACATTAACTTTCTCATTTTGCAGTTTAACGATATTATTATACAAAGACACTAAGTTATAAAGTCAACTGGAAATTATTAAACTATTAACATCATGCACTTTTTTTTTCTGGATTGGAAATCATCAAATGACTCCTCCCGCTCTGGGCAGAGCGGAAGGGAGTGTCAGACTTTTACTGACTAAAACCCATTCATGTTCCTTCCTTGCCCTTTGTGTTCCAAGGCCGTGGTATCTTTTTCGAACAGTCCCGCAACCCTGGCAAGGATCGGCATTTGCCGCGGCATCATTTTCTTGCCCTCATCCCAATTTATTTGGGGTCGGCGCAGCATGTCTTCTTCTTCCATACTATTACTCGTCATCTCATCAGACACCTCCTTTCTTGCCATATCATCCTTCACACAGTTTTAGGGTTCCGTACCCAAAGGGTAAAACGGGACCCTATTACTAAGACTCTACTGTCCGTCCGTCTGTCTGTCTGTCCGTCTGTCACCAGTCTTTATCTCAGGAACCGTGATAGTTAGACAGTTGAAATTTTCACAGATGATGTATTCCAGCTGCCGCAATAACAAAAAATAATAAAAATGTAAATAATTTAATAATTAAAGGGGGCTCCCATACAAGAAACGTGTTTTTTTCGGTTTATGGTACGGAACCCTTCGTGCGCGAGTCCGACTCTTAAGCCAGTTTTTTTTTATCTTCCTCTACTCTTATCCACATTCACACTCAAAACGTTCTTCACGACGTTTTCCTCACTTTTCCGCATCACATGTCCATACCAAGCCAACCTATTACCACACGATTATTAAACCATCCTAGAAAGAAAAAAATATCTACGAAAGCTCTAGACAAAACACTGGCAATTGCTTTCAAAGCATTCGGTTTTTCTATTCGATAGCTTATGACAAATCAATACGTTTTTGACGGAAACGTCATTGTTTTCGCTCATATGACGTAAAAAAGGCCCTCTAGCAGAGCCCCTCTCGTAGTGAGCGGTAAATTATGGGATATTAACATGATTAAACTGTCTACACCGGAACAAATACAGTACCGCAGATTCACACGATCGGTTTAATACCACAACGTTCATTTTTGGCCGATACCCGATCCCGTTGAGTTCCTGACAACTTCCAGACGATGCGCCCTGACAGGTGAGTCTCGCCAACTAATAGCAATGTGAAATATTCTATTCTTGGATGAAATTCTAAACACGAAGACGTTGCTGACAAAATATTAAGTTTGGAAAGCGGAAAGTTCAGAATCAAGAAGGAAACAGGCATATCCAGAACCAATTTGCAGACGTATAACATACACCAAATTCCACTGCGGCCGCTTTTTGGATTAAAGGCCCACGTCTGCCCACGAAGCCTGTGCCCCAGCAGTGGGAACGTTCTACCGAGTTCACAAAGGTCTGCCACTGTTCACCTTTATCCGTCAGTGACCTCCGTGGTACCTAATAGGCATAACGTGGCTATGTTAGTAGAAAGTTAAAAAACGCGGTTCTTGTGGTCAAGACTTCGGCTGTTACTTTGGGGTTTCATTATAATGATCAGTACCACCATCACTCACCAATGTGTCTCTGGATGTTACATGTGAATGTTTTTAAATCTTTGTCTGCTGATCTTTGAAATATTATTTATGACAAATACGAACAACAGAAGAAAGAGAGCATGTAAGTGCGCACCACAAGACTAAAACTTTTCAGCAAAAAAACAGCTAGCATTTCAAAGTTATTAGCATTTCTAATAATTCAATTTTATAGACGTCTGGAACGTAATTTATCCGATTTACTTTACAAAAATAATAGTAGGCAAACACGCCGATAGCCTGTTTCTCGATGATTTATTTAATCCTAGCCATTTTCTGGTCTATCTATCTAAAATCTTATGAACTGTATAAAATAATAATTAAATAATAACACATGAATAATGATCTGGTCGCGAGTGTCAGGAATGCGCATATCAGGCTGCTTAAAACTGTTGATGAACACATTTCGTTTTATTAATTGCCCAATCATAATAAGGATAATATTACATATGTAGGTGTTATTAAACTAATGGCTAGTAAAACAGAATTAATTTGATGTCTCACAATTTATTTGACTTTCAACGGAAACTTTTCACTTTCTAGCTCATCGTCTAGGTGGTCAACCAACGTTGCAATATTCTAAATATTTTGTTGTTTATAAATGCTGGTCGTTTTTGAACATTCTGACGCAAATAGCCCGTTGTCAAACTTAATGGTGACCATCGAACATCATTATCTTATAAAGGTACACAATTTATTGCGCATCTAATGAGTCTTATGCCACGACAGGTTTTGTCTTCATGATTGTGACTCAGGTGCATTCACACCGATGTGATAAAAAACTCCTACACGCGAAAACATCATAATATTATTATTTAATACGGTAATAAAGTTTGGGTTTTGTCGCATTCGAACATGCAGACGATACGGTGTTAAATAGCGCGCGGTTTGTAATTTCAGATAAACTACTACGAATTTTATCTACTTTTATCTAATAACTAGCTTATGTCCGGGGATTCACCCGCATGCAGTTCGAAAATTGTCCCACGGGACCATACTACCTGGATAAAAAGTACCCTATGTGTTAAACTAGGTTTAAAAACTATATGTGTGCTAAATTTCGTCTAAATCCGTTAGCTGGTTTTTGCTTGAAAAAGTAAGTAACAAACATGCATACATCTATACATCCATCCATCGGCTTATTCCCAGGAGCTCCAAATCTATTGTTTTCCAAACAATTTCTCTCCATACATTGATTTCAACAGCTCCATAATTTTATTAGTTAAATAATAAAAATACTATTTTTTTTTTTTTAATTTGGAGCCGCGGGAATAAGATTATGGAGCGCCTGGGTATAAGCCCATCCATCCTCACAAACTTTCGCATTTATAATATTAATAAGATTCAAATACGAATGTATAATTTCTCTGAGTAAATAGTAATATTAATTATTATACTTGGTTTTATTTGTCAAAAATGTCGTTGTGTTGACGACTTTTCCGAGCAATGATTTTGTTAGCAGCTTTATTAACACCGTCCAATTTGTATGAGATAACACCAGAATATTAATCGTCCAAGTCGAACAGAATGCTTTCTTTTCCGATCAGACGGCTGATAACTTATTTTATTTACATACATTTAACTAGATATTGGGTCAAGGAATTTCACTCCGGTAACATGACCTATGGCGATATAACAAATCAATATATCTGACGTTTCAATTTGTATATTGACACGTTTCTAATCTTCTCTTTGTTTATGTGTTCGGAAGCTGTGTCGGGTTTGTCTTAATAAATATCTCTCATAGTTGAGATAATGCGCACGCGGCGTCCGCAGTAATGACTATAAATCTTCACCTGTCTTTCGCTGCATCTTTTTCTTTTGACTTTGATGTGTGTATCATCGAGACGTCCTATTAAATGTATTAATCTTGTGGAACCGTAAAGCGAGACGGTTTTTGTTTTTAAAAATTACTTGGGATTTAATTTTTAATTTAAGTCGTGCTTTTCAATCCGATTGTTTAATGTTGTTTAATGAAAATATCAATTTTATTACTACTAGCTTTTGCCCGCGGCTTCGCTTGAGTTAATTTAGAATTTGACAGTCGATTCGGGTTGTACGTCTGAAAGACACGTGGCGCCATCTATTATCACAAGAACGTTTTTTTTGTTTTCCTCGGGAACACTAATTTTTTTAAGGATTAAAGGTACCATTATGTCCGTTTCTGTACACCTGAAAACGTACGAGTATATGCAAAATTTCAGGATGATCGGTTAAGTAGTTTAGGCGTAAAAACGTAACAAACAATTTAACAAGCTTACTTTCGCATTTATAATATTAATAATAGGTAAGGATAAGGATGCCACGATGTTTTTTTTATGTTAGCCTGTTCTGTCCGCTGGGATCTGGGATCTGGGAAGGCCTTTACCCCCAAATCTTTCCAACTTTCAATCAAACTATTGTTCCTTGTTCCGAACTAGGGTTCCGCACCCGAAGGGTATCAAACGGGACCGTACCCGAAGGGTATTACAACGGGACCCTATTACTAAGCCTTCGCTGTCCATCCATCCATCTGTCAGAGTCTGTCGGTCAGCGGGCTGTATCTCATGATCCGTAATAGGTAGACAGTTGAAATTTTCACAGAATGTGTATTTCTTTAGTCGCTATAACAGCAAATAATAAAAGTAAATTTAAAATTAAAGGGAATACCCTAATACTATGGTACGGAACACTTCATGCGCGAGTCCGACTCTCACTCGGCCGGTTTTTTGGACAGCCTGTTCTGTCCCTGTTGGAAAAAGGCCTTTGCGGGGAGCAAAGGACTTTTTTCCAACAGGGACTAAATAAAAAACTAAAATAAAACTAAATAAAACTATTTTGTTTTTCATTTCCCTTTGTTACCTACCTAATTTCAATTCTAATAATAATTATAGCCATAATGGCCAAGAGCCTCGACCAACACCTAAGGAGGCTCTCGTTAGGCAGCTGGATCAAGGGCTTGATCCAGAAAGCAGTACTTCTGGACACGGCGCGTATTGTTAGGAGGTTCCTCTTTCAACAGCCCTAACCACCGGTAGCTCGGCCCTGATCCCAATGCTGGTGGGCTACTATTTTTTATATTTATATATTTTTTTTATGTTGTTTTATATTTAAATATTTAAAAATGTAATAAGTATGTGTAAAAATAAATAAAGGAAATTATAGCCATATAAAATTATTACATTACAACATTATCTTTCTATTGATATGTTCTATCCCTGACCGGAATTGAAAGAAATGGTGTCAAATCATTATAGTTACAGCAATTGTCTGTAACAACTGCACAAATACGAGCCATGAACCAATTTACACGACAAACATACGACCATTTAGAGACTACAATACCAAGTAACAGAAACTATTCTTTAGAAATTCTGTAATCGTTCATTGACATGTATTTTTACTGTTCGTATCTTCATTCGTTTTTAACCGAATCTGACTTATAAAAACAATATATATTGATTTTAAAAATCAATTAATTTACTTTGATAAATCGATTAGATGGTTATTAATTAGTCTACCTATTAAAATTGGTGTTGAACTGTACAAATTGCTATAAATCACTAGTTTTCGGAGATTGATTTACATAATAATTTGTAAAGTAAAATTAAAAAAAAAAAACAATATTAAATAGTTTTCACAGTTTAGGCGCTAGCTGCATTTATATCATAATTTATTATGTATTTTTAGCTAAAACCAATAAATAACTATTGATGGTGTTAAAATATTTCTAAATTGGGTTTTTTGGAAGGCGTGCGCGTTTGTGTTTTAAAAAGAATAAAAGGCATTATACTCGAGGAGCTCGTGGCTGAATAATAACAGCCGCTCGCGTCGATCTTTAGGTTAGGCCGTGCTTGCCAAGGTTGGTCTGTGGATGGGTGACCACCCATTATATACCGAGTTTCCTCCGTGCCTCGAAAAGCACTTTACGCCGTTGGTCCCGGCTGTCATTTGAAGATCTTTGACATTCGTGAGGTAGTCAGTGGCCCAAAAAAGTCTGACAACCAGTCTAACCAAGGGGTATCGTATTACCCAGTACTAACTGGGTTATGGAGGTCAGATAGGCAGTCGCTCCATATACAATACTGGTATTCAGCTGCATCCGGTTAGACTGGAAGCCGACGCCAACATAGTTGGGAAAAGGCTAGGTAGATTTTAATAAAACTACAATGTTACTTTTGTTTTTTTTTTTCACAAAAAATATCAAATGCTTAATGGAGTCTCGTGTTTTTATTATGTCCTTGTTTATTTTCAATCGAATGTGTGCACTTTCGTAGAACCGGTTTGAGTTGGCCAAGCACAAATGGAAATATCGATGGTCGGCACGTGATGTTTTTATGTTATTGGACAGTTTTAATTATAAGTATGTTGATAAATATTATTTTTCATATTTCAATTTATTTTTTTCATTTTTCATTAAAATCTTGTAACCTAGCCCGAACCTTAATTGTGTATAATAGGTACTTGCAATGCTCTAGCAGTCGATTTAGCATAGAAATCACTCAGTGCTATCCAGCAATGAATTGAAACGAGCAGATGATTTTTTCAATATCATAAATATCCATTTATGATATTGAAAATTTCATCTGCTCGTCAACTTAAAGTAATGAATATTGTTGATTTGTCAATATTAACAAACACGTAAAACACGACAAAGGGCAAGAAAGGAAGATGGATAGATTTTAGTCAGTACAAGTCTGACACTCCCTTCCGCTCCACCCAGAGCGGGAGAAGTCATTTGATGATTTCCCATCCGAAGAAAAAAAAAAAAGGATAAGTACCTAACAGCATATCCACATTTCGCCAGTTATGGTTAAGTCTCATGTAATAGGGGCGAGTCTATTGCCACCAACCAGGCACAAATACAGATTCAGTGGCTGCTACTGAGAAATGCCTGATGGAAAAACCCAATAACACTGACCGATCTTGGAATCGAACCTGAGACCTCATGCAGTAGATGATGATGATGATGCAGTCGCGCTTCAATATTAAAGGCCATTGTAAATCACTTATGTACTAACATCGCGGGATATCTGTCCTGAAAATCAAGGCCTAATTTCAGATCAACGTTATTGATACATGATATCGTATCGATCGTCATAGATCTACGCCAACAGCCCAGCGTCGATTCAAGAATTCGTGAGGCTATCGAGGACATAGAGCAGCCACTTTGCGATTTTGGTTATGGAAAATTTCATGAAAAGGATATGGTCCTGTAAGCGTGGTCGTGGTAGTCATTTGCCTGATGTTATTTTCCACTATTAACGGCATACCTTCCTCTTTATAATGAAATAAACATCCGATCATTTATATTAAAAAATGGCACTTTTTTTTGAATATCAAAATAACACCTCTTATTGGAAAACCCTTTATTAACGTGATTGATAGGCTCGCCCCCTATTACATGGGACTTAAACATAACTGGCGAAATGTGGGTGTACTATTAGGTACACCTCTGCCTAACCCTACGGGGATTACATGCGTGATGTTATGTTATGTGTTATTGATACAAAACTTTCCTGATTTAAGCGTGTGATCTTAGATTTTTACAAGGTTATTGGACAGAATATTGAACTAGGCAAAAAAACTACAAAAAATAGGCATTGATTTTTTGACATTTAATTTATGTATTGGATAAAATATTAATGTTAATATAAACATAAAAATATTTTACAAGATCAGCTGTTTCAATTTTATGCTCTTAATTCTAATTTAATGTGGCCATTTATCTACTTACATTAATTTGATATTCCAAAAACACGGCTTAAAAGAATACAGAATACTAGTTTTGACCGCGTCTTAGCACGTGTAAAGTACAAAAATTAACCCACAGGAACATCCTAGCGGGATTAAAAGTATCCTAATAATGTCCTAAACCAACCCGTCTTGAGCAAGCGTTGTGATCAATGCTCGTGCCTTCTCTGCGTGAGAGGAGGCCAGCAGTGGGTCCAACAGTGGGACAGTACTATGCTGGTATTATTATTATTATGTCCTAAACCAGGTCATCAGTTACTGGTGTACCTACATAATACAACATCACGCCTGTAATCCCCGAAGGGTTAGGCAGAGTTGTACCTGTTAATACATCTACATTTCGCCAGTTATGTTTAAGTCCCATGTAAAAGGAGGCGAGCCTATTGCCATCAACCGGGTACAAATGCAAACTCCGTGACTGCTACTGAGAAATTAATGATGGAAAAACCCGATAAAAGTTTGCCCGACCCAGGAATCGAGCCCAGGACCAGGGCTCAGCTATCACGATTGTGACCACTAGACTAACCAAAGCGTGACGTACAAACAAAATCACATTTTATTATATTACTGAGGAATTAATTTTGCGAATTATTTCATACGTAAACGATTTATGACTCATATAGTATCACTGACCGATTATGCAGATTACATAGTGTTAGGTAACTCCTTATCTCTCATGTTGATTCTCCTTTTGACGGTCTTAGTGTGAGTAAATAAACGATTGCGTTGTTACACGTAATCTTTGCACGAGTCGTCAAGTGAAATAACTTGCTTTTGTAACTGTTCGTGTAAAGATAGGGATGACGTCACTATTTGGTTACGGTCAGTAGGACCTCTTTGGTTGTCATTTTTTTAAAATATTCTTTTGTAAGACCAAATATTTCAATATTATTATAAAAATTAAAAAAAAAAAAATGGACATAAATACTTTTTTATGGTTTAAAAATTGTATTTTCTTTGTCATTTTTTTAAATATTCTTTTCTAAGAGCAGTCGGACGAGCTGAACAGGACCAACGACAAGTGGTTTACATTAGACCTAGGGCGAAAGATTTTGAAGTCATGGAGGGAGCCATTTGCGCAGCAGTGGGACGACACAAGCTAACAGTAAGTGGTAGTCCAGCGGTAATGGCACCGACTTACGAACAGTACAGACATATTTTCTACCTTTGGCTACTTTGCATTATTATTATACTCCAATTGCAAGATCGTTATGCCCGTTAAATTGTTATCCAATCTGATTATTAGAACATAGGTTTCATTTTTGATTACTTTAATTTTTTACATAATTTTACTTCCGTCTAAAACTTTGTTTGTCGCCACCATGGTCAAAACAAAAACGAATTTAAAGTAATCTATTCTAATTTTGAATTTATCCTTGTGTTCCATATTCTATTTTAATCCTGTCCGTTTAAGCCTATTAGCGAAGGCGTATTTTATTGTTTTCCTCAAAGAATCATCGTAATAACTAAGATTTATAGCAGTAGCAACGTGTTGACATAAATAACACATCTTATTTATTTTAAACCGCAATAAAAGAGCGCCTACTTAATAATGTTAAACATTATCATAGTACAGACGCCAGCAGGTCAAGCTACCTAAAACTGTCAGATTCTTGCATTCAATCTTGAACATAATGCTTTGGAAATAAAGTCAAAAACCTATTAAAGAAATCTGACAGATTGTAGTAGTTTGATGTGCTGGCGTCTGTGCATTTTTGTTGGTCTAGTCACTCTAGTGGACTGCATTCGATTCCCAAGTACTTATTGAGTTTCTTCAGGAATTTATTCATCATCATCATCATCATCCACAGCCGAAATTCACCAACTGCTGAGTAGAGGCCTCTCTTTTTTAGTGCCAATCTCCAATTCATTATTAGCTGTAAATTACTTAATTTACACTCCAAGAAAAAGTCGTTTCCCAATCCTTATTTTTTTTTCAAAAGGCTTCTTAAAGGGTCTTTTAACACCCAATAGGTAGAACTCTGCCTCCGCGGAAATACCGGCGTGTATATTTTTCATCCGTATTTTAGTGTGATTGGATGAGAGCTTCTAACGATTATATAATCATTAGAAGCTCACATCCAAAAAACAAAACAAAATTCACAACACGACCACTGATCAAAAAATAAACATCTCATTCATAGTCTGTCGTAAGAACGCACTGAAAAAAATATTCTAATACATAGTGCGATAAGCGTAATTGGGTTATCTGTGTAGTACACATCTCGTAAACAAATAGATTGTTAGAAAAATATACTATAGAGAGCAGACGCGGTTTCGAAATGTATTCGGTGCATAGTACAGTGATATTAGGAGGTGAAGCATTTTTTTTCTTCATTGATATCTATACATCTATACAAATTAATAAAATTCAAGTGTCTGTTTGTAATATCAAAATAACAGCTTTTTACTGAATGCATATAAAAATATATATACGGCACTTATAACAAAACCACATTTTTTCCAATTTTTGTCTGTCTGTTTGTTTCGGCTAATCTCTGAAACGACTGGACCGATTTTGACAGGACTTTTACTGGCAGATAGCTCATGATATAAGGTCTAAAATAGGCTAATTTTATTTTAGAAAAATAATTAGACCCGTGCAAAAAATTGAAGCCCTTGAAATTGGTAACAGAATCCGATTCAAAAAGAGAAGTCATATTTTTATAAAAATTTCACGCGAAGGAATGTCCCGGGCAACAGCTACTTCATAATAAAATAAGTACCAGTGACAGAAAAGACAGTTGCAGGCGCCAATTACAGAAAAGTTAAAAGTGAATTGACGTTTGAAAGTGAGTGTCTTGGTATGGACATGTGATGAGGAGGGACGATTCGTATGTGACTAAAAGAGTGATAAGTATAACTGTTGATGGATGAAGAGGGAGAAAAAGACCAAGGAAACGATGGACGGATTGTGTGAGGATAAATACAATAAATACAACATACAATACAATATACAATACTCCTTTTTCTTTAATATTGCATTATTAAAGAAAAAGGAGTAAATGATAGCGAGACGGTAGACAGGGGAGAATGAAAAAAAAACATGTTGCGCCGACCCCAAATAATATGGGACAAGGGCAGGACAATGATGATCCATAACAAAATAATTGTAGATGCGAAAGTTACTCTGTCTGTTATCTTTTCAGCCTCAACGTCTGAACTGAATTTGATGAAAATTGGCACACCGTTAAACCATACGCAGGACACAAGATACCGTTTATCCCGGTAGTACATTTCTGTGGCATAATTTCCGACCTCCACGCTGATGAAACTACTTAATAATCCATTTTTTCTGGTAACAAAGACCCATAGATAAATAAAAGGAAGAAAAAAGGAAGGATAAAAGGACGATGGAAAATAACGGAACAAACGTGGAACATCACTACTTCGATTTAAAAAAAAAATGCCGTTCCATTGTTAAAATTTTTGCGGCTCGCCGTAGGTAGGTGGAATTTAGAACGGTTCCAACTTTTTATCAAAAAACGGCAAAAAGTACGTTATAAAAGGTGACAATGTTAAGTAGGTAGTAGCAAAACATAAGATAATCTTATTATGTCTGTAATTGAGAAAACCGGAACAATTTTACAATAGGCTCCTTATTATATGGGACTTAAAAAACCTTTCGGGGATTACAGGCTTGATGTTTTGAATGACAGATAAAATTTTAGATTAAAAAAAAGTGTGTGTGTACTTATGTACGCAAGTAAAAAGTTATACTTCTTTGGCGCATAAAACTAAAATGTTGACTAGCTGACTTCAGGGTGTCGGTTTTTCGGGACGGTGTGCGCGCGCATCATAAAAATTTACTCTCATAATTTTTCCCTAACACGCCAAAAGAAGTATAACTTCAAAAATTAGTTCTTCACCTGCATCGTTTGTCTAGGCGTCGAAAGCTCTATTACTAAGAGGTAATCGTTTTCTATAAAGAATTTCTCAGTCTGTAGTAGTCCTATGTCTGAATTTATGCCCGGTTGATGGCAATAGGCTCACCGCCTATTACTGGGACTTAAACATAATAAATCGGCGAAATATGCGTTTACTAGGTATAATAGGTTACCTTTGGTTAAACTTTCGGGAAAAACAAGCGTTATTTAAAATTAAGGAAGATACACAGTCCACAGATTCATGTTAAAGATAATATTTTTGTTCTTTACTTATAAAAAAGTCCTTGGCAACTTACCGGTTCAATTTATCAACCGTCTAATGATAAACGTGGACTTGCTCAAAGCAATTATGTCGTTCAAAGCAAAAACGCCCAGTCTGGTTGAAAGTGGTCTATAAGTGGAATCTTTATTGATTCGGGATTTTTTTTCTAATTATACTAGTTTTCCACCTTTCAATTACTGCTAGTATCGATAGGCTAAGGCTGCTATTTACAAAAATGAACGTTTTAAATTGTAAGGTAAAGTTTATAATGCCTTGATTGATATTGTGGTTTCTATTCTTCGATTGAAAGTCATTGAGTGACCACACACGGAGTCAAAAAGTTTTTTTTTTACTTAACATGTGTTATGTAATGGATGTATCCAGGTAAATAAGTGAACTTTGTTGCAATCATAATTATAGAATTATCACAGCTAACACGCACAGACAAATTTCTCAAAAATAAAAATAGCGTGAAAAGATGGCACAATCAATGGCTGAGTAATTGGTTACCGATCGTTCAGTGATCATCGACATTGCATTTTAATCGACGATCGATTCTGGTTTCAGATAAATAAATAACAACTGGTATTTTCTACTGGACCGCACTAATCAAGTTAGTAGCGACAATCAAATAAAAAAAAATTGAATATAGAAAGAATTAAGAAAAAAAAATGTTGAGAAAAGAAAAAGGATTTTCCGGCCAGTGTCGAAGTGTCACTGCCACTAAACGAAATGCACGGTAAAAAGTATTTATTGCAAAAAATATATTGACAGATTACACGAATAGATGCTTATTAATTATTACAGTATAATAAAAACGATTCGAATGTGGAATCAAGAAATAAATATCTGGTAAAGAAAAAACATTTTCCGGCTAGTGTAAGTGTCACTGGGTGACTGGACGAAATAGATACTACAGTAAAGAGTTTTTATTGAAAAAAAATTGACAGATTACACGAAACTTTATAACCGTTTCCTCTCAAGAGTTCAATGTCTTTGGCACTGCTATACCAATAAACTCTTCGCATTTGTTACGTAATCGGCTCGTGTCCAATTTGACCATTTAAATGTTCAACTAGTTCATCTAAAAATAATTCAGAACACAAATAACTCGGGACATTGCGTTAATTAAAATTACATTCTTGTGTGAAATAGACCTATATCAGTTGCGTAACAGACTTTTGGTTTCATGTTGCTGTCGTTGATAGTATATGATTAAATTTTCAGGAAAAACTAAAAAACAATAAGGATTTTATTGGAATTTACGGGATAAACATATGTAGGATAGGTACTTACTAATGAAATACCTATAGAAAATCTTTTTGAAAACACCATTAAAAAAAAAAACGATTTGTGGGATTTGATAAACCCCTAATTTTAATGGGTTTGTAGACAATGCATCATTAACGTATTTTTTAAAGATGCATTATCTACTATATCATATACAATACTATAAAATAAAATATAATCATTAAGTAATTAGTAAGTATCACAACATTTCTAAAAATCGAATCGTCCAAACAAGGAAGCGTAAACTAAACGTTGTCATTTAAACGTTAACATATTGTTACTAATTAACGTATTTGCCTTACAGCAGGACCAAAACCATAAATCAACGAACTTTAAAGAGTTTATAAATAAAAAGTTCACTTTAGGAGAGACAGGCTCAAAGTAGCATGTCTAAAATGGACAGCTTGTAGTGTATTTTAGCCTAAGGATATTTGTGATTTATTATAAAGCATGTTATTAAGCTCCAATAATCATGTATTAATAAATTAGTTAGACAGCCGGATATATGGGGAATAGACAAATATAATAGAAGTGTCTTTATGAAGTCATTTGCTATAATTCATTTGTCTCTATTTAAGAAAGAACTGATGTATAAATCTGCAAATATAAACAAAGTAACATTCCCACTGCTGGGATATAGGCCGTGTCTCTCTGAGACAGAGTGGGCCATAATACCCCACGTGGGCCTTCATGGCCCACGGCCACAAATCATAAACTTGAAGACATTAAAACAAAATCAACAATAGCACGCTCTTACTGTTTTGGATACAGACCGCCTCTCTCTGAGACAGTGGGCCATACGGCCCACGTGGGGGAACCCACGTGGCCCACAATCACATACCATATCATAGCATAGCTTGACTGGGCTTGTTAAAACATCGATGAAAAAAGGGTGGGCCAATTTCACCCACGTGGGCCATAACTCCCGCGTGAGCCTTTATGGCCCACGACCAACCTTGAAAATATTGAAACAAAAATCAACAACAACACGCGTGAATGCGCAGACGCAACCTGCCCTTTCATATCACAGTTACAGCTTATCGGAATACATCGTAACCGAGCGACCTACATGCAAAGCGGGTCCAATAGAAAAATCACACGATCGGGCCCGTTAAACCATCCGTCGATAGCGTTATCGGTTGGCCCTAAAACATGTCACAGGACACTGCAGTGCAAACCGCTAATGGAGCCAATTACAAATATCCATTAGTAGAAACTGTTCCAAGAATGGTGGACGTACAACACAGGAAATTGTAAAACTTAAATAACGGAAATATTTGCCAATCAATTCGGAGGTTTTACGCGCTGAAGATATTTTTTTCTAAAATTGATCCTTTAATAGGAATTTATTAAAATTTTACCAGTTTTCATTTTTTTGTCAAAATCAGCAGTTTTTCTAATGGAGTTTTCTAAAATCAAGCCTTTTCAATTGAACTTTTCTATAATCAAACTACTGTCTTATGAAAGCACCGGTGGGGGATAATTAACATTAATTGAAAAAACCAGAAGACAACTTACCTACGTAAACGAAGTCAGGGCAAATGCTAGTTAACAAAGAGCAACGGATCGATCCTCATCTATACAAGCTGCAGGGCTGTGCTCGACGGAAATAAATGTGATTGCACACATTGCCAGAAGGCACCGCAGCACGAACACTGACGAATCGAAAACATTTGTTTCGAATGCTCGCCAGCGTACTTTATCCACATCCCAGTGTGAGTTACAGCCACTTTACCCAGGAAACATCACGCCTGTAATTCCCGAAGAGTTTGGCAGAGGTCTATATATCTAATAGTACACCCACATTTCGCTAGTTATGTTTAAGTTGCATGTAACCAAGGGATGAGCCTATTGCCATGAATGGGACTTCGAGAAATTCCTGATGTAAAAATCCAATAACGTTTTGCCCGACCTGAGAGAAGAACCTAAGAGCTCATGCACTGCGGTCGTGCTTTCAACTACTAGATCAATAAGGCAGTCTCAGTAATCCGTATTCTCCGACTTCCCTAAATCGTCAATGATATTCAATAACAATTTGAGTAGAAAGAAACGGGTATAATGACATAAATTAATGTAAACATTTATCGATGCTAATCTTATTATCAAACTAATTTACAGCTTCGGCCTATTGTTAACGGCCGTAGGTCACCCAGCAACATTAAATGTTGCTGGGTGACCTACAATAGGCCGTTAACCTTAAAACTAACTTACTAAAAACTGCTGTCATATTAAGAGTGAATTTCCCCATTTAAACCGCGTTCAACGGCTGTGTACCTATGTACTATCTAATATTGACACTGACAACGCTTGAACACCGTTTAGATGTGCTAATCATGTTGTTTCTTTGGTGTAATTCGCTCTAAGATTATACTTACGGTCAGTATTTCTGATCCGCGTTCAAAGTTATCGGTGTTGAGATGACTTTTAGATAGATTTTTTACCTATATCTGAACCGTGTTCAAGAGTTGTCAGTGTCGTAATTGTTATGGAACACACTGAGAAATCTTGAACGCCGCGCGCCGTTTAGATGTGCTGATCATTTTCAGTATAAAGGGTGTAAAAAGACTCTTAACGAAGCCGAAGGCACTTTTTCTCTCCGTCTTTGTCATCATTTTTTTTATCTAGACCATACATGAGAACCTTCTAGTTACGGAGATATTGGGGGTCAAAGTTCCGACTTTTTCACAAGTTTTTTTTTTAATACATGTTTTCAATGTTAGATTTTTACTTTAAACACCTCCACGACCAGTTAACTATTCAACCCATTGATCAGCACAATGTTTTGAGTGCGTAACATTGAGTCCTACCGTAAAACGTAATTTTTCACCCAAAAAAGAAATCGTTTCCCAGCAATATTTTTTTTGCGTAAAGTTACTTAGTTTGATGTACAGGTTGCTTGATCAACAGCTTCGTGAAGAGTCTGTTTACACCTTGCATATGTATTTGGTGTAAGCCGCTCTAGGATGATTAAAAACTGTTACAATTATAAGTACAGCTATGTTCCCCGAGTTTTATCGAAGTATGTTAATTAAGCAGAAATGCTTACACTTATGATTCATAATGGTAGCAAGCGGTGACGTCATCGAGAGAAGTGTTAATTATGAGAGCTAAGAAATTATTTATCAACTACATACTCGTAATTAAGGACGGATGAAAAGGAAATATAAACAAGCTTTTGTTGACGATGTTACGAGTATTGCAACTGTGCTAACATAAAACGTATTGAGAAAATAGAACAGTACATTACTTTATAATTTTATGTCGTGTAAGACATTTTATTGTAAACTGTATATTTATGTTTTTTATCAGGTATTACTATCGCAACTAAATAACTTAATTTTTTTACATGAAGCCATTTTATAAAAAAAAATATTAAAAAGGATCTTTAGATTTTGTCGTTTAGTTAACTGCCTGTTGGATCTTGTGGCAAGCGATTATGCTGAGCATGTGAGATCCTGCGTTCGATTCCCACGTCAAGCAAAGTGTTATTGGGTTTTTTGCCGCTAATAATTTCTCAGTAAGAGTCCGAAGTTTGTTTTTGTGCCAGGTTGATGGCACAAACTGTCACTACAGGGTACTCCTCTGCCTAACTCTCCGAGAAGTACAAGCGTGATGTTATGTTATGTATATTAGTTAAAATAAGTTTATCAGTGAAAAAAAACGGCTGATCTTCTTTGGCAACACCAAAGAAGATCGGCCGTTTTTCTTTTTTTTTTAAGAGGCCCCCCTGTCTCGTAATTTCAGAAGCGTTCATCAATGAAAGTATGTACATTATGTGAAGCAATTAAAGAGCTTTAATTAATATTATGTATCAGCAGGTAAAGAACCTGGTTATCTCTACCTACCTACGTAAAGTCCAAAGTTATTTGGAGACACCCTGCCCGTTGGCTAGAACCGTTAGTTCGTTGCCCATTTTGCCGACAAGCACCTAACTGATGTCATACAGTAATGCGTAAAAAATACAGCCTTTCAATTTGGTCAACTCATTCAGATCACCGCATGAAATGTCTGCGCTTATGTTTAAGTAAAAAAAGTAAGAAAAAAACTAAATGGTTACTAAGTAGGAAGTACATACCGTGTCTATAATATTTTGAAAGGCGCATTGAATGAAATACCACAACCGCAACACAATACATACGTCACCAACAAATTATTATGATCTATTAACACAACAAAAAATTATTGTTCGTTACTTTTTTTCCACAGAAATCGTGAACGGTCATTCTCCTGACTAAAAATACTTCAATTCATCAAAAATGACAATGTCACTGATAACTATATCAATTTAGACTTATAAAGTCATGACATCTCATTTATGATGGCAAAAAGCGCAAAAAACTATGCGAACATTCATTAGGGACCAATAGAAATCAATAATAAGCAAATGACCGAAAGAAAAAACTATCGATACCATTATAAAAATTATAGCAAGGGAAATTGACGTAAACATTATCGATCACACAGCTGATCGATAAAAAACAACCCGATAAAAACTATCGATTGGAAATATCGATACCTACCACATGTCAATTTGCTGATAAGTCGTTTGAATAAATTTACATTTTAATTAATGAATCCCATTAATTAATTAAATATGATAGACTTTTATCTTCTGCGCTACAGTTCACAGTTTTGTAGATTATTATTTAATGCTAATTACACGCCACTTCCCGTGAGGTTTCGATTTGAAGACATCACTTCTCTATGGTTAGTAGTATGTTTGCCACTAAAAACGTCAGTTGTCAATTAATTTTAATTCATAACTACGAGAAAATGTAAATACATTCTCCGACGTCATATTGTGTTCGTTAGAGGGTTAAGGTTATACGTTGAACTCAGCACGTCTAGCTAGCGATCGGAAACGAATTTCCATTGATAATTTACCAATGACGTATTTTTTTGGAACAATGTTTAATGTATGGAAAAACATACTGACCTTTCAATTACGGGTCACTGGAAAAATCATTCACTGTTTCATTCACAAACAAAAAAAACCAGACAGACTGTCGTGTCTATGTTTTATTGTAAACTATCGAACAACAATAAAAAAAAAAAACAAAAGAGTTTTAATGTTTTTTTGGGTCTGTTATGTTTATCACTAGATCGAATGCGTGCAAGTTGCGTTCCGCGTGCTCTTCGCGTCGGGTTGCCGAGCGGCGCGTCCTAACACTAACGCGCCTTGTCGTCGACTATGACCGCTTCTCGTATGAACCGGCATAAATTCTACTAGAATTTTACTTTGGTACGCGACGCACACCTATGTATGTACCTAGTACCAACCGACGAAATTCCTAATTTAAAATATGCATACTTCATCAATTTTTGTTGTAAAATGGAAATTAATTCCTTTAATGAATGTCACCTGACTTACCGTTAATAGTACGTCATTCGTTCACTACTTAGTGTTCTATTTAATTGTTCAAATATAAGCCACTGTGAATAAAACACTTTATAAAGATCAGTAACTTTTGTATTGTACATGTTATAAAAGACTTCCGTATCGCACAATACAAGACTTTAATCAGTTGAAGATCTAAAATTTCGTCTTCAACTGTTCTTGTCATTGGCAATGACAATATAATACACAGAACATCTGAAATTCAATATTCTTTATTTAAAATACTCGTCCCATTGCCAATATAGAGTCATTTCGCAAGCATAATATTATGTCATGTCGTGTCGCATCAAAGATCTCGTTTCCCGTCAATCTATCAATGTCTTCATTAATTTCCTCTCAAAAGATCTTTTTAGTTTTAATTATACAGATAATTACTGTTTTTGTGTTAGTTTCTTGGCTAATGTAGTGAGGAAAATGTTGAGTATGAATGTGGTGATGGCTATAAAAGTAGAGGAAGACTAAAGAAACGATGGATGTACTGCGTGAAGGATAATATGGCTAGAAAGGAGGTAACTGCCGAAATTAAGAGTACCGAAGAAGAAGATATACTGCACCGACCCCAAATAATTTGAGAATGAATGAATGAATTGAGAATGTTGCTGATGATGTTAGTTTCTTTCGTTATACACTACATATAGTTTGAGCAATGTATAATTCATTATTTACTTTTAACGGTGTTTCTTTATCATTGAGACTTTTAGGAGATTTTTTCTAGCTTAGTAAGGGAATTATTTGGGGAAACAACAAAACGAAATCATTAGTAACCAATTTTTATGTTAAATCTTGTTACAGCACCTTTTTGAGTACTGAGACTAACCCAAATCTGTAAAGTTCTAACTTTCAAAAAATTATATCATCCTCTTTAATATTTATATATAATTTTATATTATTATATAGAAATTCATGCTCTGAAGCAGTTAGACAAGTTTGATTTTTAACAAAAATCAACAGTTTTTTCTTGTAAATTTAACATCACGCCAATAATCCCTGAAGGCTTATGCAGAGGTGTGTACCTAATGGTACACCTACATTTAGCCAGTCAAATTTTTAAGATCCATGAAATAGGGTGCGAGCCTGTTGCTATTAGGGCATACAAAAACCGGGTTGTTTAAAGAAACCGGATTTTTCAGATTTTATTTTTACAAAACCGGTGAAACCGGTTAAATCGTTTTTATCGTTTCTTTATTAAAGAAATGAGAAAAATGTGTGCAAAGAAATGAAAATGCTAATGTAATGCCATGTCTAATCAAAATGTATTTATTTAAGTTTATCTCACTTATTTTTATAATAATGAGCATTTGTTTGAACTGGAATAAGCTGCTACAACTACTAAATAACAATACAAAAAGTTTCTTTTCGTTATACATAACATAGAATAAAGCTTATTGTTTGGGTCCACTTTTGATAAAAACTTTTCTAAGCTCAGTGCAGTGCTTCCGTCCGGGGTACGGAAAAAATAAAATCATACTGATGATTTATCACCAGCAGATTTTTATTTTCCGCATATTTTGTCTTCGCTGTATCGGCATCATCTACATCGCCAGCCCTCTTCATAATTTTTCTTTCTGTAAATTATATTAAACTAGATGTTACCCGCGACTTCGCCTGCGTGGCTACCTCCCTGACAAATTTCAAGTTTGTTTGTTGGTTACACCCCCAACGAATATATTTTAGCCAATGTATACAAAAACTTGACAAATTGTATACTAAAACCTCACTCGAGACCTACTCTAACCATTGGTGACAAACAGCATAAAAATCGATACAGTAGTTTTTAAGTTTATCGCAAACAGACAGACAGACGCGGCGGAGGGCTTTTTTTGTGCCATTGTAGCAAACTTTCATCATCATAATCTTAAAAATAACCACGGACAACTGGAAGGAAGTTTTAAGCGACGTAGTCTAGTTAAATGCACTTCAGGTGCAGAAACTCAATCACGAAGATTCTAATTTGACGACAAGTAAGCAAACAATATGCCACATTTATGCAATATTACTTTAAAAAGTTACTAACTACTACTCACTAAAAAAACGTACACCTTGTAAGTCTACTTAGCTATGTATTAATTTTATATTTTATTTTCACAATACCCAAAAAACATTCTTTACTTTGTTATTATTATACGTAATGAAAACATTAAAGTTTTAATTTAACAATATTGTTACATGCTTATGTGATCAGTACAAACTATTTCAAACAAAAACTGGCACTTTACACTATTAATAAGTACATTACATATTTACAAAAATAAGAATGTGGCGGGTGCCATAACCATCATGCATATTGCTACGAATATAAACGAATTAATTAAAGCTATTACTTTAATATGCCGCACGCAAAATACGCGCTTGGACGTGGAGTTGCGGACACCAGCCCGTTATACAATAATACAATACTTAAATATGCTAAACATCCCTTCTGTGATTACATTTCAGTATTTGGTAATACACTTCTTGTAATATTAGCAATGCCTCATAAATAGAAATAAGATATAATAAGAGTGTTATAAAAGAATGTGATCAAAATTACCTTATTAAAAATAATATCTGCAATGTAATCACTGACAAAAAGGCAACTCGTCTGTCAACTATACACAGCACAGAATACTACAAAATTAACGTTGCCGAAATAGGAACTAACGCCGCCTCGCCGTCCTATCTACATTTGTCAGTGATAAATGTAATATTTTGTTTGAGAAAATTAAAGTACTAACCGAAAAATCCGAAAAACCCGGTATTGCTATCGTAAAAAACCCGGGTTTCAAATCAGTCGGTTATCCGGGTATCCGGTTTGTATACCCTAGTTGCTATAAACGGGTACAAATGCAGACTCTGTGGCTGCTACAGAAAAACACCTGATGGAAAAAACCCAACCTGCCCGATCTGAAATCGAACCACTAGACCAACGAGGCAGTCCGTCACTCTTGTAAATTAAGAATAAGAAAAAAACTGGCCAATTGCGAGTCGGACTCGCGCATGAAGGGTTCCGTACCATATCACCGAACCGAAAAAAACACGTTTCTTGTATAGACAAGAAACGTTTTTTTTTTTAATTGTTAATGTTAATAATTTTTTTCGGTTAATAATTTATATTTTTATTATTTGTTGTTACAGCGGCAACCGAAATACATCATCTGTGAAAATTTCAATTGTGAGAATGGAATCTTAGTAATAGGGCCCCGTTTTTACCCTTTGGGTACGGAACCGTAAAAAATTATAATCTTTCCAGAACCTAAAAAAACATCCCAACAAACACTCATCAAATCATAAATTAATATAACAGTCTCCTCTCAATGACCGAAGCACAATACTAACGAACACATTCCCTTAACACCTCCGATTCGGAACAGAAGCGTAAACACACGTGTCAATTAATAGTACACGATTGTTACACATGCTATAAACTTTCACACCGTCACACGTAGACACTAGACACGTGCTTTATGTGGTACGATGTCAGGAATGTGAGAACATAAATACCTTATTAAAGGAGAGCTTTGGATAAAAGACGGCCGTATAAATAATTTTATTAACATGGAGGTTGTAGTTGAACATCATCAATCAGCCTATAATGTTCCCATTGCTAGGACACAGGCCTTCCTCTCTATGAGAGGGAATAGGCTATAATCCACCACGCGGGCCCAGTGCGTGTTGGTAGATGTCACATGTCTTCGAATTTTTGGTTCTTGGACATGCCGGTTTCCTCACGAAGTTTTCCTTCACCGTTTTTGAGAGCAATGGTGATGGTATAAATTACACAAAGTAATGCGCCTGCCTGGGTTCGAACCACGACTTACTGTTCGTAAGTCAGGGTCGCTGCCGCTGGGTCACCGCTGCTCTGTAGTTGAACATGAGTAGGTAAATGCTGGTTACTTGCAACTGTAAGAAACGGAAAAAATAAACTTAGGAAATTAAATGCCCAATATTTCGAGTACCTATCGTTTAATTTGATGTGATAATAATATTAACCGTTTAGGAAACAGATCGGAAATATATAATTAAGACATACTGGTAAGATACAAATCTTGTTGGTTTCGTGCAGTAAAGATAAAAAAAAAACATTATTGAAGGAACAAAATAGCATGAATAGCAATTTTATGCGTTAGAACACTTTCAAAACCAGAAGGTTTTTAGCATTTACCCGATCGCCCGGAATGTTGACGAAATAAGAGCTTGATGCCCTAATAACGATCTCGGCCCGATGCGATTTACAAGACTTACAAGACATCCGTCAAGTGGTACTTGTTTCCATCCGTCGCTCCACAAGTCGGGTCGCAATGACTTGTGGCAGCTTTTTGGGGTTCCGTACCCAAAGGGTAACCAACGGGACCCTATAACTAAGCCTTCACTGTCCGTCCATCCGTCTATCTGTAAGCGGCCTGTATCTCATGATCCGTAATATAATAGGTAGACACTTATAACTTACTTTACTACTTAAATTGCGTGTAATTAAATTGACCATGTATATCCTGACATTATAATTTAATACTTATTGAATATGAATAATATGAATTTCATTTCAAATTTAATTGTTCTAATATATTTGCACACTTAGTATGGTTATAATACAGCGAACTTTAAGAACGTTATGTAACATCCTCTGAACCTGTGTTATGCAAATAAATGATTTGTATTTGACATTTGAAATTTTCACAGAATGTGTATTCTGTTGCCGCTGTGACAAAAAAAAATAAAAGGAGGCTCCCGTACTACGAGTACGATGGTACAGAACCCGTCCAACTCGCAATTGGTCGGTTTTATTTCATATTTTTTCTCCGCAGTAGCAGTCGCAAAACACGTGTCGCTTTGGCGTAACTCGTGGCCAAGGGGCTAGCGAATCGTAAGGCGTGATTTTATGTGCGTAAGTAGACTTAGCACTTATTGATACATCAAGACGCAATCTACACAACAAGTAGCTCCCATTCAGAGGTATCTCTTCGAGAATTTATTACCGACGTGTGGTTTTCAACACTATGCTCTTCTCTTACGTTTAGAGCGGGCCATAAATTATATTGTGTCTGAACTTTTAGTGGAAACACATACCTTTTCTTACGACCATGTTTTACGCCCAAACAACCAAAGTATTTAGAATTTGATTAATTTTAAGGAAATATTGAAAATAATATGAAAGCAAATTTTCACCGAATGGAAATGGAATAGGTGGGTAAGTCGTTCTTCAGAATGTGTTGAGAATAAATTAAAAAAAAAACAATGCTGCTCAGCCCCAGGCCCGCGGATCACGATATAGTCCGCTATTTATTATTATGAGCCTGTTGTGTCCCACTGCAGGGCAAAGGCCTCCCTTCCTTTCCTTTCCTATGGTCCACTAACGCATTTGAATTGGCCCGCTAACAGTGGTCAAATCCGTCGCTTCTTTGGTATTCCTCCACTCATAGCCATCTATCTACATTCATACTCAACATTTTTTTCAGTACCGGATATGTACGTAAATTAACTACAAATTAATTTCCCGTTACATGAAAAGGAAACCGGATTCACCTTTTCCAGGACTGGACTAAGTACATTAACACTTAATAATTCACCTTCAAAATATTTACTTTCATAATAACCGTGCCTGAAAAAATGGACGTTAAATATATAGGTCATTGCACTCATTTCCATAGACCAAAGTCGAGGAGAAAGAACTTCGACCTCATTTTGTAGATTGTCTAGTGTAGTGTATTGTTTAGTGTCTAATAAATGGATACTTGTGATTAATATGTGTGCGAAGTATCAGCTGTGTAAAAATGCGAAATTACCCGCAAATATTTATGACTTCAGTCATACTTACCTGGTTTGTTAAGATATTGGTTAAAAATAGATTCAACTATGTAGTTTAATCGGGGAAGGAAATCATGAACTCATTAATATTTTAGAAGTGAAAACTTCTTTAGGCGCGTTGAGCATCTTTAGATGGGGAAAAACAATTGAACTCGCGACACCATTAAACGACCTCTTTTTCGTTGCAGCGTTAGCCGCATTGCTACATATTACAAGCCAAAAAAAAATTCAGTGTATTGTCAAATGCTTATGCAAAAAGAAACTAAAAAATATTCCAGAATCAAAAAAAAAAAAAACTTTTCACTTCTATCAGCACTCCCGGAGTGGAAAAGAAAAAGCTATTAACACAAAAGTGAAAGCTATTAACACAATCATGTTATCCTTGTCTGGCATCTTCTTTCTTTATTCTTTCCTTTTTTCTAGCTTCTATAGTTGGGGGCTAATCAGATTAACTAATGGATGTCATCAGCCCCAACTTTCGGATTTTAGGTTTAAAGCTTAGTGTAGGTACTTTATTGTGTGTTATTTATTTCATCAAAACTGCTCTCAAAACGAGGAAGGAAACAATCGTACGGAAATCTGTATATTCTGCTTGGAATTAACCATCTGTACTTAATGGTGGGACTCTTGTACAAGCCTCAAAGCTTTGCTTACAAGTAGCCTTATAACCTACTACTCATCATGATGTTAGAGTTTCTGAATGGGTCTGCTTTCCTTGTGGGCTTGCCGTATTGTTGGTCACTAGGCATGCCACTGCCAGCGCTGGGCGTGCGTAGAGTGAGGAGCCTGGTGTCTCAGAACCAGCAGTAGAATCGTTATTATTTTTAAAATAATATCTGTCAGTCAACAATAGAAGTACATCAGCCCATAAATGTCCTGGGCACACCCACACCAGTACAATAACTTACCAGAGAATACTATTGTAGATTATACTCGTCACCTTCTTTTGTTTTTCTTCATTACCAAGCAAATTCTTGCACAAAATAAACCACGTGCAAATATGAGCTTTAAAAACAAACCTTTGCAAGAACATGACACTTGAGAGGTTTGTATGTCAACACAGTCGATTCCTTCCTGTTAGTTGTTGGTAAACTAATCCCTTTGTTGTGTGCCCAAGTTGTTTGTAGTCTGCTTTACTTGGCCACAATAATTGATCGTCACTCGACACGTGAGCGGCGAAGTCACTGGCGTTTCTGTGGATAAAATGGTTTGTGCCACTTTGTACCTGCTCTAGAACTAGCATAGAAATAACTAAGTCGACAAGGTTACTGTACATTTTCTTTACTAGTTTTTCCCATAAAGGTAGATAGAGGTAGAGGGACTTTGTGAAAAAATCTCGAAAAATTCTTATTTTGCCAGAGAGCATTTAACCAATATGACGTTATTTTTGGACAAAACAAAAATTCATTGTTTTGGCATTATTTAAAGTAGCCTAGAATCGAATGTTTAGTAGTAGTAGCAGCCATGGAGTCTAGATTTGTGCCTAGTGATGGCAATAGCCTAACCCTTCGAGGACTACAGGCGTGATGTTATGTCATGTTATACCAATTATTTTTATCAATAGATATAATCTTAATTCTAAGAATTTGCCTAGGACTTGATACCATGATAGATATCCTATTGCTTGTTACTCGAGCAATGTTATCATATCGGCAATCTATCGGATGCTGATTGATTGCTCTAAATAATAGTGCGCGCTCTAGAGCCTACTTTGAAAAAAAAAATGTTTATGATATTCGTAGGGATAATCTTTAAGACAATAGATAATAAAGATTGTATCAGCTACAATAGCTAAGGTCGTTACAGTTTTTGTCTTTCTTAACTGGTGGTCCACATTATTTTTAAATACTTACTGATAATAATTTATTAAACTTAAATATTTTTTTAAGGAGAATTTTATGTTGTTCAATATGCACACACGCTGCACATTTATGAAATAAAATTTACAAAGGTAAAATAAAAAAATAGGTAATAAGCTTTAAAAAGGGTGTACTAGTAGGTAGGTACACCTCTGCGTAACACTTCGGGGATTACAGGCGTGATGTTATAAACAAGATTTAGAGAGCTCGTTTAATCGATTAGTCTGGTTGGTAAAACAGCATTTGTGTTTTTCATATTTCTTAGATTTTTTTAAAATATGTAAAATAATTTTGATAAATTACCTGGAAACATTTATAAAACGAAAATATTTTCCTTATTAGAGAACAACTATTCACAAGAACAAGAAAGAACACTTCAATTCCAACACGAGTAGGTTGAAACACGAGATATCGCCCAAAGACGTGTTGTTTCTCACGCCCCACGGCACGGCGCGTCGGGAAATCGAACACTGAGCCATATCGTCTAACACATTCGTTACCGAATTCTCTAACACCTTATTAGTGTTACTTTTGATCGCTAAATATAACCATTAGTTGCGGTTTGTGGTCGCGAGCTTAAAAATAAGAGGAGGTGAGGATCAACGGTATTGATACTTTTCATTTTTTGGGTAGTATCGGGAAATGTATTGAGTAGTATCGATACTTAAAGAATTTCTTTTGAAAAGTGTAATGCATCAGAGGATACCATATTTTTTATAAGAAGGTACGAGAGAAAATCGAAATTCTTAACTGTCCCTCAAAACTAGCCTCACATAGCAGCTGCAGCGGGCCGCAATGCATCACATTTCTTTGAGTGTGCGATGGTTTATACAAAATGTATGAAACTGATGGAGGAGGCTATTTGCAATGCAATCCACCCAAATGTGCGTTTGTATTTATTAACCCATTCAGTGCCCAGAACCCAGCATATGAGTCTAACAATAATTTGTTCGCACAATCCGTATCCGTAGCTATGGACTCGCTAGTCGGATTCTGGGCATGAATACAAGTCATCTATAGTTCATTATAACGACGACTCGGTTTCGGGTTGTGGGCACGCGAACGAAAATCACGCAGTTTTCGCGAAGTACTGGGCAGTGAATGGGTTAAACAACTAGCTGATGCCCGCGGCTTCGCCTGCGTGGATATCGGTTATCGCGACCAAAAGTTATCATGATGATCCCATTCCCTCAACTCGTGGGAACCTAGTTTGCCCATTTTCAAAGTATTAAAATGGATATAGTATATTATCCTTAAGAGATAGACATAAGCCATAGTGGACTTTTCTGTAGACCTATATAAGATATACAATTCTACCATACATCATTTTGTTATATCTTAAAGGGCAGCGTTTTCGTTGAAAGCTCCCCCAGACGTCTTATTTTTTTCCAACACCTCCAACAAATATCATTATATTTTAGCCAATCTGTACAAAAACTTGAGAAATTATATACTAAAAAAGTCCTCGAGAACCACTCTATCTATTTAAGAAAACAACATGAAAATCAGTGCAGTAATTTTTGAGTTTATCGCGAACAGACAGATAGACGCAGCGGAGAACATTGTGTTATAATAAATAAATAAATAAAGAATATGTAGTGCTGTTGGGTTCGGCTTCCAGTACATCCGGATGCAGCTGAATACCAGTATTTTACATGGAACGACTGTCTATCTGCCCTCCACAACCCAGTTAGTTCTGGGTAATACGATACCCTTTGGTAGAAATACAGTGAAATTAGTGATAGCTTTAATTTCCACATCTGGTGTTCCAGATCTTCAATTTTTATTCGTCAACAGAGAGTGCTGATCAGGCTGAACAACTTTTGCTAAGACGTCATTCCTATATATATTATAGTGTTACTGGGCTCTTGGAGCTCCACGACAGGTGTTCCACATCTTCAATTTTTATACGTCAACAGAGAGTGCTTATCAGTCTGAACAACTCAACTCTTGCTAAGACGTCATTCCTATATATGTTATAGTGTGTATGGCTGGGCCCTTGGAGATCCACATCAGCTGTTCCAGATCTTCAAATTTATTCTCTTAGCAGAAAATGCTCATTACGTGGAACAATTTTTGCTATAGTTTTTTTTTTTTTTTTTTTTAGGAAGGGCATCTCGCAGTTCAACCTAGGGAGGTTGTCGACTGCTTAACCGGGCTTTTCTGTGGATGCCTCGAAATTAAGGCCTCCAGCCAGAGCAACTTACAAACTAAACTACAAACTAAGCGACTACGCACTGAGGGCACCCCCTGTGGGGTACGGACCTCGGCTCAGGGCGTCGCTGGGAGAGGACAGCAAGGGGACAGGCTGGATCTGAGTGATGTTATTTAGGGGCTGATTTAAGTCTACAGGCTCAGCTGCGCGGGCTGGCTCGAGCAAGGGTCGGGGAGGGCGTGTACCGGGGTTTCGCGACGGGCCTCGTCGGCGAGGACGGAAGGACGGATAACGGCGTCTGTGTTTTGTGAGCGTGCTGGTTTCCCTACTGCTCTCCTGGAGGAGGGTGATGTCGTCGTCGGGGTCAACGAGAGTGTGCCTCGGGCGGCGGATCTGACTAATACGCGAGGGCTCGTATCGGGCGGCCGATGCGATCAGAGGGTTACGGTGTCTAACAGCAGAATCGAAGAAGCGCTTGGCGAGGCGTTTCATGAACTGCTGGATAGTGGGCAATCTAAGATCAATGTGCAGACGATCATTGCGGACATAATAAGGGGCTCCCGTGACTTTACGTAGGAATCGGTTTTGGAGAACTTGCATTTTATAAAGGTACTTTAGATTGGCGTGAGCGAATACGACGCACGCGTACGTCATGATGGGACGGATCACCGCGGTATAAAGGCGCAATTTACACCTAAGAGATAGTTTACTTTTTGCCATGAGCAAAAAGTGGAGTCTACCCATCGCGAAGGAAGCGCGGTTACGAGCTTCCGTGATATGGTGTCTGAAGGACAGATGTTGGTCGAGAACTACTCCTAGATACTTGGCTTGCTTCTCCCAAGGGATAGGCTTACCGTACATAGTGATCGGGCTGGGGGAGGTGCGATTGTTACCGCGCGACGGTTTCGAGTAAAGAACCGCCTGACTCTTATCGGGATTAACCTCGATTCTCCATTTCCTGAACCAAGCGCCTAGGACGTTGGCTGAGGTTTGGAGGGTTTTGGCGATAGCGTTCTTACAACGACCCGTATAGTATAGATGGCCGTGTCGTCTGCAAACAGGGCCAACTGAGCCTTTTTGCTCTTTGGTATGTCGCTCGTGAATAGGGTGAAAATGAGCGGAGAGAGAACGGAGCCTTGCGGGACTCCTGCGCGAATGGGGTGAGGGGAGGAGAGAGCGTCTCCGATGCGATAGCGGAAGGTGCGATCCGACAGAAAGTCTCGTAAGATGAGCACGAGACGATCCGGCACGCCCAGTTGGTACAGCTTGTACAACAAGCCGTTGTGCCAGACTTTGTCGAAGGCTTTCGCTATGTTGAAGTACAAAACACCTGTCATCGCTCCGCGCTGGAAGCCTCAAATGCGCTCAAATGTTCGACGATGCGGTGAACCTGCTGAATGCATGAGTGTTCGGTCCTGAAGCCGAATTGCTCGTTAGGAATGTTTTGCTATGGTACCATTTTTGTATCTCTTATAGTTTAGCTGGTTTGTTGCGGTTCTGCATCAGGTGTTCAAGTTTCAAAGATAAATTATAGCCTATGTTTTGCCCAGACTTAATACCTATACAACAAAAAAAAAATCATTCAAATCCGTCGAGTAGTTCTGAAGATTAGCGTGTACAGACAAACAGACAGAATTTTTTTTTTTTTTTTTAATTCGTGCTCTATTACTGTTTCAAAACACCCCCAATTTTTTTTTTTTAATGTATTCAATGAACAGTCACAGTTTTTTACTGTCTTATTATATGTATAGATATAGACTAATAAATAAGTATTTATGTGAATACAAGCCTATTTAAGTATATTCAGTTAGTTAGTTTAGTTAAGACATCTTTGAGTCGGCCTTTGTTCAAAGGCCGACTCAAAGATGTCTTTAGTTTTGACAGCAGCCTGGCTGTTATTTAATCGTCTATATATCTAATTATTTATGCCAAATTTCACTATCAATAGACTGTTGGATTTTCAAAGCTTGACTCAGTAGCGAAAGTTGAAATTCCAACAAAACAATAAGGGCATCATTTGTTTAGGTATCGTGATAGTGAAAACAGGAGGAAGAGCTCGTGGCTAAACAATAAGAGCCGCTCGGGTCGATTTTCAGGTTAAACCGCGCTCGCCTAGGTTAGTACGTGGATGGATGACCTCCCATTACATTCCGAGTTTTCTCCGAGTCTGGAAAATCACGTTAAGCCGTTGGTCCCAGCTGTTATTTGTAGTTTTTTTACAGGAAGTCAGTGGCCTGAATGTCTGACAACCAGTCTTACCAAGGGGTATCGTATTGCCCAGTACAGTATCGGGTTGCGGAGCTCAGATAGGCAGTCGTCCCATGCAAAATACTGGTATTCAGCTGAATACGGTTAGACTGAAAGCCGACCCCAACATAGTTGGGAAAAGGCTAAGCAAATGATGATGTTATTGAAAACAGAACTGAGTATTACACTATTACTTACGAAAACAAATTGGGTTGTCAAAGAAGTCTTGAAATTAATTGAACTGCTACATGAGAGTTTCTTTGTTCCTATTTAAACTCCTTAATTATAATTAATTAATGTAGAGATGAAAGTTTTACAATCGTTGCAAATTGCTATTGTATGTGAGTGTTTGTGACAAAGTAAAGTGGGACTTGAAGTAAAGTAGGCCGAAAGCTTTCAATTATAAGTGTGTGTGTCACTCAACCTTTGTTTTAGAACTAAAGCGATGTTTTTATGGCTTCAATTGTGGTTGAAAATCGAATTATACCTATTTGACGGTTAGTGGTTATAAAGTGTAGTTCATCATTATCATCTTCATCTACCAAGCCGTTAACAACTAAAGGGTGTAAACAGACTCTTAACGAAGCCGAAAGGCACTTGTTCTCCCCGTCATTGCGATCATTTTTTTGTTCTAGACCATATCTGGGAAACTTCTAGTTACAGTGATATTGGGGGTCAAAGTTCAAACTTTTTCGCAAGTTTTTTTTTAAATACATGTTTTTAATGTAAGATTTTTACTATTAACACCTCCAGGACCCCTTACTATTCAATCTATCCATCAGCACAATGTTTTGAGTTAGTTACATTGAGTCCTACTGTAAAACGTGATTATTCAGCTAAAAAAAAAAGTCGTTTCCCAGCAATAATTTTTGCGTAAAGTTACTTAGTTTGATGTACAGAATGCTTGGTTGACGGCTTCGTGAAAAGTCTGTTTACACCCTGTATGTTAGGATCGGCTTCCAGTGTTGCCGAATGCAGCTGATATTATTGGTGCTGTTTTATAATTGAAATATTGTGTTTTTTGTTTTAGTTGGAGAACTTAGTATAGGAGATTATTGGATGTTATTGTATGTATTACTGTTTTATAACGTGTTTTATAGTTTTATATTGTAATTATTTTAATTTTAAGACCGCGCTATCGCATTAGGGATACACCTGCAATGATATTTGTAAAGGAGATTTTAATAAATAAATTACTACATACATCCACTAGAGTTAAGCTGAATCCGATTAAAAATTAATGGAATTAATTTATTAAACACAATTTCTGTTTTTTTTTTTGTTTTTTATTTTTTTTTTAATTCTATAGTCTAAGTTTTTGTTAAATCTACCTACTTTGGTTTTAATTATTAACAGGCTTTGTAAATTGTTTACACATAAACATGGAAGAGGGAGGTCTTCTGTAACAGGTATTTCCATACTACAAAAAAAGAACGCCTCTACGAAATGTATCTGTTTGAAACCTGTTGATTACGATATAATTTTTATTATTTATTTATTTTATTTTATTAATTAGGTACCCCATTGTAAGACTGATGGTCAGACTTTCGGGCCACTAACTAAACAACCAAAAGTAATGACTGTGGAAGGTCTACAAATGACAGCCGGGACCAATGTCTTAACGAGTTTTCCGCGACACGGAGGTGTCTCGATATAAAGGGTGTAAACAGACTCTTAACGAAGCCGAAAGGCACTTGTTCTGCCCGTCATTGCGATCATTTTTTTGTTCTAGACCATACCTGGGAACCTTCTAGTTACGGAGATATTGGGGGTCAAAGTTCCAACTTTTTCACAAGTTTTTTTTTTAAATACATGTTTTTAATGTAAAATTTTTACTTTAAACACCTCCAGGACCCCCTTACTATTCAATCCATTCATTAGCACAATGTTTTGAGTGCGTTACATTGAGTCCTACTATAAAACGTGATTTTCCAGCCCAAAAAAAAAGTCGTTTTCCAGCACTAATTTTTGCGTAAAGTTACTTAGTTTGATGTACAGAATGCTTGGTTGACGGCTTCGTGAAGAGTCTGTTTACACTTTGTATGTAATAAATTGTCGCCAATCCACAGACCATCCATCTGTCACAAGTTTTTTTACTTCGTTGGTTTTTCTAATCAGCGAATATTCGAACACTATTCCAAGCATCGTGTTAATGGTCATTTTGATTAGATTATTATCAACATAAAACTCATGATCTTCTAACGACAATGCTTTATACTTTGATTTAAAAAAAAAATACTATTAACAATATTTTGATTATAAATACTTCTGGTCTGGTCTAGAACCAGAACATCAAAATACCAAATATAAATTGGCCTACCAGACCACGATCAGACCTTTTTTAGGGTTCCGTAGCCAAATGGCCAAAATCGGAACCCTTATGGATTCGTCATGTCTGTCTGTCTTTCCATCCGTATGTCATAGTCACTTTTTTCCGAAACTATACACTACAACTATACACTGTTGAAACTTGGTAATAAGATGTATTCTGTGAACTGCATTAGGATTTTCACACAAAAATAGATGGGGTTCCCCATACTTAGAACTGAAACTCAATTTTTTTTTCATCATACCCATACGTGTGGGGTATCTATGGATAGGTCATCAAAAATGTTATGAGGTTTCTAATATCATTTTTTTCTAAACTGAATAGTTTGCGCGAGAGACACTTCCAAAGTGGTAAAATGTGTGTCCCTCCCCCTGTAACTTCTAAAATAAGAGAATGATAAAACTAAAAAATATATGATGTACATTACCATGCAAATTTCCACCAAAAATTGGTTTGAATGAGAGTAAGTAGTTTTTTTTTAATACGTCATAAATCGTAAACCGGTCTAATGTTGTATTGATAATGGTACGGAACCCGTCGTGCGCGAGTCCGACTCGCACTTGGCCAGTTTTTTAAATAAAAAAATCAATAATCCCATCAATTCAGATGGCATCTCCACGCCTCTCGTATTCCGATCCGATCTCCGCGGAGTGAGAAGCGGCGATGACAGCTAATTGTCCTATAAGGAGGGTAACCATGAAACTGTTCACGGCACATACATTTACATGAACACGGACTGTCCCGCTAGGATGCATTGCCTCCTTTCCATATGACGTACGTACATCAGTATCAGTAGTGAGATGAACGTCGCGAATAGAGATGAAGAGATAGATAGGCAAACATATTCAAATAGATAGATTAAAATCTACTCAGAATAGGTTAATGTCAGCCAGTTTAAAAGTTAATGCCAGATATTTTTTTTAGATTTCTGTACAGGAAGCAGGCATCCTGTATTGACGAGGCGTGTGCAGTAGATTTACGGAAATGAAGCAAATTTTTATGATGAACAGTTTATTCACTAAAATATCTTAGTATAATCTCTACTTACTTAATTGTGATGCTATCCAACGAGCTCAATAATGCTGAGATGTTCGCTTTGTGTGGGAATGGTATACCTTCGTAAAGGTATAACAATGTATTTTACCGTGGTAGGTGTGTTTCTCAAACTATACGATTATAATTACTGAATAAGGACCACCTAAGTACAGAAATACTAAGTAACTGCCTCGTTGGTCAAGTGGTCGCAAGTGTGACTGCTGAGCATGAGGTCCTGGGTTCGATTCGGTCGGGCAAAGTGCTATTGGGTTTTTCCATCAGGAATTTCTTAGTAGCAGCCAAGGAGTCTGGATTTGTGCCCGATTGATGGCAATAGGCTCGCCCCCTATTACATGGGACTTAAACATAACTGGCGAAATGTGGGTGTACTATTAGGTACACCTCTCTTTATGTTTTTTATGTTATGTTATGAAATACTAAGGTCCTTTTCACGATGTCCGACTAGGGGACTCTACTTACCGAATAAATTCAACAATTGAACATAAATTGTATGAAATTATTATCTCCTAAGAAGTTAACGGGAACTTAATCGTAGGTGGTGAAACAGGGCCTTAATGTCAAAAGCTTTCACTACTTAACTAAATCTTGTCCTAACAAAATAATTAATGTGAGACACCCAGAAAAGTTTTGAAAATTTAACGGAAATTGTTTTATGATTTGTCACACAAAACGATATAAGTATAAATATTGTGATACAGTTCTGTCTTAAAAATAGCGGATATATTAAAATGCCTGCAATAATAAAGCAATTAATTTCATATTTATTGATACTTAGGGGGATTTTAACTGGTCCAATCTAATAGAGAGATAATTTCATCGATCTACTTTTAAACTTAATGGTACAAAAAGAATTATGGACAAATTAAGATAAAAATTACCCAATATTGCTTTACATTTCAAACAATAATAATAATCTTAGGGTAATTTGGAAACTTCCTGATAAAAACGTTTTTTGTATTAAAACGATTTTAAAAGATCACGAAGATGGACCAAACATTTTTATTTTAATGTTTTAAAGATAACGTTTATCAGAAGTCAAACGCTAAGTAGTCATAATTTGGATGTATCCTGTACCATGTGATGATACATTTTATTTAAAAGCTTGTATTTTATCAACACATAAACGATTATCGTTTTTATTAATAAAAGTTGGATGTTTCCTTTTGCAAAATTAAAGCTTTTAAATATTTTTTTACCGGTAATTTGAATGTACGTATAATTATTGCCGTCCCAGCGTATAAATTAAGGGTATAAACCCTTAATTTATACGCTGGGAAGGCAATAAAAAAAATCCAGTAGGTTTAGTTTAATGATTTTTTTTGTGTGTGTGTTAAGCGATATCTTCAGCAATTAAACCGATTTCAATTATTCTTTTTTTGTTTGGAAGAGTATATTTTTTTTTGTTATAAAGGGTGTACAGACTCTTCAAGAAGCCGAAAAGCACTTGTTCTCCCCGTCATTGCGATCATTTTTTTGTTCTAGACCATACCTTCCCAGGTATGGTCTAGAACAAAAAAATGGTCAAATTGAGGGTTCCCACCCTCTCGTTACGGAGATATTGGGGGTCAAAGTTCCAACTCTTTCACAAGTTTTTTTTTTAAATACATGTTTTTAATGTAAGATTTTTACTTTAAACACCTCCAGGACACCCTTGCTATTCAATCCATCCATCAGCACAATGTTTTGGGTGCGTTACATTGAGTCCTACTGTAAAACGTGATTTTTCAGCTCAAAATAAAAAGTTGTTTCCCAGCACAAATTTTTACGTAAAGTTACTTAGTTTGATGTACATAATGCTTGCTTGTCAACATCATATACATTTTATAAATTGGTGATAGAGAATTCAAAAATGTGTTGCATTGACATAAACTACCGAAAACCTTGTTGTGTTTGAAGGGGGATTTCTAGTTTCAGTGCTGCTGCTATTGCTATACTCACTCCCTGTACTCGCCTCCAGTACTCGTCTGCAGTTCTCGCTTCCAGTACTCGTCTGCAGTACTCGCCTCCAGTACTCGCCTCGAGCAATAGAATTCAAAAGAATCTCTTAAATTATTGACTTCTGTCTTCATAAAAACCTTATGTTACCATTTCCTTGGCCCACATTGCAATGCAACTGTTTTATAGAACAATAAAATGACCCACTTTACCCATAAATACTATAGTTCAACATCAACTAGAAAATCAATACATACTACCGCATGGAATTGACACTAGCATGCAATGTCACGTACTAACCAATAATTACGCTATGCTAGAAAACAGCAGGTAAATAACATTTACTACTAACTTTCAAACTATCGCTATTGAATCTTTTACTAACATAGCGGTTTTTGCATCTTTCTATAAGCTAAGCTGTAACCACACTGTCCCTAAGCCAAAAAGTGGTAACTCAACAAATTTTGTTTTGAAAAAAACAGGGATGATGGGAAATTAAAACCGTTCTTGATCACTAAGTTTATCTTGTGGAGCCCTGACACAGCCAAAAGGACCTCTTCGAAGATGGCGGGAGGAGCTAGACAAAACTAACAACCAGTGGTCCAAATTGGAACAAGATCGGAGGAACTGGAAGTTATGCAGAGAGGCCTTTGTCCAGCGTTGGGATGACACGGGCTAAGAGCTGTTTTAATTTGTGAAGTCACCGTATAGACAAAACACAACGATATTTTTTGACAGTAGTATGAAACGCACCAATTGAAGTAGGATGCCAATTTGCTTTAAAATTATTGTTCCTTATTATAAGTTGCAAAATCAATCATTCTATCCATGTTACCGTTTTTTATAAAATATCATATTTCAGTTCCGACTAAAAACTCACCAAGCATAAGTTTACCATAACGAACGAATATGTCCTGACTTGGGCACAGCAATGCACACCTAACATATGACGTAGGGTCTAAAGGTTGCAATATGTTGGAAAGATGAATAGCTAGGTCGGAGACAGGCGGCGCCTGTAAATATGTTGCCTGTTGCTAGCACTTAATTTGTGCCTGCGTAGGATTATTTAAATTAAAAGCTCAACGCGCACGTACGAACACAGTACAGCTTTTATTCCCGTCTGCCCCCACCGGTCTGTCGCCAGTGGTGGATGTTGCTACTATGTGTCTCATCTACCACCACTTGTAGTGGATGCTATTAATTAGGTCGCATTTGCTACCACACACATGTTACTTGAATTAGTGGCATACTCACCCTTTTTTACTAGCTGATCACGAACCAAGTTAATGCTGTTACGATGCTTATAACTATTGTGGCACAACAACGAGATCAGAATGATTTGTCTTTGAAAATTAATAATCTGACCATTTCTGATAAGCTAGAAGTCGCTGAGACACTAGAAAATTTCTTTACCAACATTCCGTTAGAGGTTACGAAATTTCTTCCCTCTTCATCTAAATTAGCTGAAGCTCTTCTTAAAGAAAACTTTACTGACGACATACCAAACTTTAAATTCAAACTCAACCAATAAGTATTGCTACAATTAAAAACGCATTCAAAAGTGTCAACATAAAAAAACACTGAAGACTTATGGGGGATATCTAATTATAAACCTATATCTGTGTTTCCAGCATTGAGTAAAATCTATGAAAAAATCGTGCTCGACCATGATGTTGCATCACTTCAACTCAAATGGGATTTTGCATAGTCAACAGTTTGGTTTCTCGAAGGGTAGGTCAACAACGGACGCGGGGTAAAAGTCACATTTTGGAATCCTAGAAAAAGTCCTAGGATGCCATTGGCATCTTCTGTGATCTCTCAAAAGCGTTCGACTGCGTCGACCACAACACACTGATCTGTAAATTACACCATTACGGAATTCGTGGACAGCTGCTGATCTTGTTCTTTCCTATATATCAAGAGGCAGCAAAAAGTAAATGTTAATGGGACGACGTCCTCTGGGTCTCTAGATAAGAAGGCGTGCCCCAAGGTTCAATTCTCGGTCCGTTCAATTCTCCTTAGGAACTCCGTTATGAAGCGACATAAAACCAACGAATTGCGGCGTGTATGATTCGTCTTGTTGAGTACTTTGTCTCTACTCTGTAATGAAACGACGCAAACCCATCGAGTTAGGGCTCGTATGATTCGTCTTGACGAGTACTTTGTCTCGAAATGGTAACCAGTTTGATGTTGACGCTGGAAGGTGGCCATAGGATCTCCGTAATAAAATAACTAACCGCATCGAGTTTGGGCTCGTCTGATTCGTCTTGACGAGTACTTTGGTCCTAGATAATATCCATACATATGCAAGCCCATCAGATTTGGGAAATTAAGTTCGTTTCATTTGTTATTAATGTGAATTATATTTGATTAGATGGATAACCCAATGCCAAGGTGAGCAGTGTTCGTGGTAAAATGAAGCGGTGGTCGATATTAGGTGCGGCTCAATTACAGCGAAATTAGTCGCGTAAAAGTTGTCATGTTAATGACGAACATTAGGGATGACCCTGACCTTGGTAGGAACCAAATACCGTGTATGTGTTGAAGGAATTGCTTTGTAAAAACAACCTTTATTGACATGATAAACGTAAGTGCATTTCAATTCCCTTCAATTGGAATTTTCAATTCCTTTGTCAAATAAGATAATATAACATCACGATTGTAATTTCCGACGGGTTAAGCTGAGGAGTATCTATAGTAACTACACACACATTTCGCCAGTTATGTTTAAATTCTATGTTCAACCAACATTTCCATATTTATGCTACTTTCACAGCATTGTCGGTGGCAGCGCAGAAGAAGCGTTGACTAAGTACAGCATTTAGGGCTCAAAGTGCAGGAAAGCAGGTAAGGCATAGTCTGTGTTAGAACTACACAGTTTCCTTTACTGCTTTTGTTGTTAAACTGGCCACATTATAAACTACAAACATATCTAGATATATACATAAATTGTCCCGTTGTGTAGATCTAACTCAATCGTAGGAAAGTTAAGGGCAGGCTATTGTTCGCTAGCTTGGGGCGGTCGTGCACATTGTGCATTGTCTATTCGCAGAAACGCTTCGATATGTTTTAAAATAATATTTTATGAGGCACGTCGATGGTCGGGGTTCGTTGACAACGAACATGCATTTATTTAGAGATGTAATGCGAATTATAGAGACAATACTTATATTATAAATGTGAATAACAACGGGTTATTTGATAGCGTAATATATTTGCAATAACTTCCGCAATTAAAGGATTAAGTACATACGATAACCAGCTGTAGGTCTCAAGTAATTTTTGAATGCATCTTTTTTAGGTTATTTTTAGAACATTTTCTGTTTAAGGTGGAAGCGCTAGGGAAGCCCGTGAAATTCAATTTTTCTTAAGTTTTTTGCAATTTGCAGGGCAGTGTCAGGTTTTATGTTGATGAAAATGTGATTCACGCAGGTAACACGTATATTTAGTTACAGAATCATAATCATTAAAATCTCTAAGTTCATTTAACCTAACTATTTCATGAAAAAGTCAATGCATTGCAATGGCAATGGTGAATGACTTTTTCATGAAATAGTTATAGAATGGATTTACCCTGGGGCTTTCACCTTTTTTTTTCGAATGGGAAGTCATGAAATGACTCCTCCCGCTTTGGGCAGAGCGGACAAACACACTGACACACCCTGTCAGACTTGTACTGACTAAAACCCAACCATGTGCCTTCCTTGCCCTTTGTGTTCTAGGGCCGCGGTTTCTCTTTCGAACAGTCCCGCAGCCCGGGCATGCATCCGCCCTTGCGGGCCCCTCCCCGTTTGCTGAATAGCAGAGGGCACAGTGGAACAGCAAGAGTGGGCTCGGTGTGCACTCACCCTGCCACCGAGCAGACAGTGGATCACTGCGTCCTTCACTGTCCCCGTCGATATCGTAATCCCATCATCGAAATGTCGTGGGGCTTTTACCTTAATTGACCAAACTGCAATAAACAACGAAGCACCCAAAAGACGCAAATCAATGAAACTCCACAGAAGTAAAAAGTCGGATACAATTTTCAACTTTTACCCTCAACAACACCGCTTAAATCATGGACAGTCTCATAAGTAATTAATTACCAACCTCCGATCTTTAAGATAAACCGAAACCGATGAATACACCGATTATACCGAAAATCAATGCGAATTCTCAGATAGTGATCGATAAGGCTCGATCATTGTGAAACAATATGCCACAGTTCTCAATGTAATCTCATTCTGAGTGGAAATCGATTAATTAAGTTCATTTAAGTACACGATCTGCTATCTTATCGATGTCTTTGATTGCACCGCATCGTAAACAAAGCTTGCAGTAGCAATCACAATCGTTTGATATGGTAAATTAATTGCGATACGGTGGGCAACACACTCGACATCCTATATTGGGCGTTGGGTGCTTAAAATTGCACTTTGTATTGGAACTCGCGAATACCATATTATAGCATTTTTTTTATTGAGGGTAAACTTGAGAATTGCTTACAGTGAAAGAGCGTTTAATTTAGAGTTTTTAAATGAATAAAGAAGAATAAATTAATATTAAGTGGCTTCGCCCGCGCGGGCTTCGGTAATTGTCCCACGGGATCGTACTACCAGGATAAAAAGTATTATTTGTGTTAGTCGAGGTTATAAACTATCTGTGTGCCAAATTTCATCCAAATCCGGTAAGTAGTTTTCGCGTGATAGAGTAAGAAACATCCTTCCATCCCCACAAATTTTTGCATTTAGAATATTAAAAGTAGGATTCTATGATATTATTCTATGATGGATTAATTATTCCTTTATATACACCATCAGATTTAATGTGCAAATCATTTGGTTTATTTTATGCACAGCCTGCAACAGTAAAACTTTAAGATTAACAAATATATAGTGATCACGAAAATCGCTCCCATTCATCATCCACTTTTAATACTTTACAAATAACCTACACCGTATTCTAGAAACACAAGAATCAATTACAGTTTCCAATCATCAGCGACATAAAGCTCTCAAGGACTATCAATAAAACTTTAGTATCGGTTCAATACAAACAGTTTCCCTGAGCGTCATTTTAATGCCAATGTATTTGCGAATCTGCGGGCGGTCTGTTTTCTTAAACAATTTATGTGTTCGGCGCCTTTGCGACCGAGTATCAGGAGACGTGCTAACCAAATCACTGTGAAATACTGTCCGTCTGTAAGATGCCGCTAATCTAGAGAACTAACGGCCCCTTTTTCATGAAGTTTGCGCGGTTGGAAAGTTGTGGTTTTAGGAAGAAAGCTTTACAACTGGTTTTATTAGAGTTGTTGGTGGAATAATCACGGACATAAACAGTTTATGACTGCAATGCATGGCTAGGTATACGTTTCTCCTTTTGGATGTGATTTCTCTTTTTATGAGACTGCACTTTAGCTGTTTGAATGAGATTACAAAACACATCTCGGTTCATCATAATCTTCCTGCCCTAGTCTCGCTAGTGGTTGTCAGACGTCACAGCATCCATCATCATTACTCGTTTCTATTTCATATCGTTCCTCACACAATTAATTCTTCTTTTCTTTGGCCTTTCTTCTCCCTCTCCATCTACCAACATTCATATTCATCACTCATTTAGTCACAGTTGTGTCTAAGTTCAGTACCTTATTTACGTAATAAGTAATGGAAAGCGGAATACTTGTATGTCCAAAAATAACGTGCACATAAGTAGGTACATCCCAATGTGTTGCCAGTTAATGATACCTAATAAGTAATGTGCGTTGATAATTTACTGCTATCTACATTTAGAGAAATGCTATTTGCGACGATGATCGTTACATTGATTCGCTTAATTGGCAAAATGACAACACTGCGACGCAATTTGGGAATCTGTTCACCGAAAACGGTTTCATGAATATAAATGAGGCTACATTTTCAGTAATTAAAAATAATTAGGCAGATTTTTTTATAGACACACTGCTCTCGTCCCGAGATTGTAGAATTTACATGTACAGTCATAATTCATTTAGTTTACTAATAAATCAAGTTGTGTCTGACTTCTAATTACGCTAACAATTAATAAGAACTATTATTATCTACCTTGTTGTTATCCATTTAGAGTTTGGTGAACTTCCTATTAATTGCTCGTTTTATTCGGGCTTATTCCGGTCCATTTTAACACGGTAAATCATCAAAATACATGAAAATTCCATTATATCTGTCGTCGTCGATTGAAGAATTTCGGAGACAGGTTTTTATGCTAAGAGTTGCTCAAATTATTACACACTTCCCAAATCGTGGCTTAAGTCCGCTTATGACATTTTTTTAAAACTGTATCGATATTATGTAGCGGATCGTCTACAGTGCTACACTAAACTTTTGGCTCTTGTTCTCGTAGCCAAAATGTTTTCACAACTGTAATAAGGTAGGTAAGTTGATTAATAAACTCCATTGTCTGTTTAATTCTTACCAACCATGTACAGCTGCAAGTCTTCCGTATGTAATCATCATTCGCCCATAAAACATTAATAGATAACATTAATAACATATAACATAATTAAACATTAACGCAGCATAATTGACTTCGTCTTCCAAATTTTTCAGTTGCTAGTCAGTCATCTCATGAGCTCCACTGCCCTTTTTTTCGGATGGGAAATCATCAAAAGACTTCTCGCGCTCTGGGCAGAGCGGAAGGGAGTGTCAGACTTGTACTGACTAAAACCCATCCATGTTCCTTCCTTGCCTTTTGTGTTCCAGGGCCGCGGTATCTCCACCACCCCTCACAAGCCAAATAATCTTTGACTCAGTCCATCCGTCGTTTCTTTGGTCGTCCTCTTGTAGGCATCCACATTCATATTCAAAAACTTTCCTCACGACATTTCCTCACCACACACCTTTAAGGTAGGAATAAAATTAAACATTCGCTCATAATTTCCGCTATTTTCCAATCAATTGGCTATCTCCTCATTCCTATCGGGTCTATTATTAGCTGCGCCCGATTCACCGCGAGCTGCGACCGCAGAGCTGAGGTTTGACCCCTTAGACATTGGATCAACACAATGTTGTACATTCCTAATGAGAGAGATGAAGCTTGTGGATGCGTAATGAGGTAACGAACTAACGACTTTGTTTAACGAGATGAAGTAGAAAAGCTAAGGTTCCTGTTTGTAGTACATGTCATATTGGAATTAAATTGTTTGTCTTACTCCCCTCACCTCGTCTTGCTGGTTGCATGTCAAGTGAGCTTGCGCCGCAGTGCCGGACCGTGTAGCATACTATACTTAAATAATTTCATATAGAACGCCGGAGCGGCACGTGTAGATAGGCTCTACGGGGTACCATCGAGCAGAAAAAAGATTTATTAAAACACGGTAGTAGCACTCAAAATGTCCAAGCATTGAACTACAAAATGACAATGTAAGTAAGCTAATAAATAACAGGCAAAACAACAATAATTCACAAGTGTAGTGACACTTAACAGTCAAAATAGAGCTATCCTGAGTAGCACAGTGTTGCTAACAAAAGATTTAAATTAATACTCTCTGGTCGATTGTCCACAATTCATTGAATTCACACAAAAGTCGTCGCATCTGCACATCCGGGACATAGATAGTTACATCATCAGACGATTTATAGTGAGCAACACTAACAAATATTCAAGTCACATAAAATTCAAACCTTATTTGATAAACATAAAGTTAAAAGCTCATTTAACAGGCAGCATCTCAACAAGTCAGAAATCGAACAGTTTATTTAAAAAAAAAAAACAAAATACAATCGACCGTTGAGAACCATGATATATTTCTATTTATTACAAAGAAAAGAGGTTATTCAGTTATCATTATCAAACTAATAAAGCAAAAAGATCACACATTGTAGACTGAGATAAAAACTAAAAGATTTACGGCCAGATAAAAAGATTTATAATAAGTAAGTAGAGATAATGTCCCAGATGGAAGCCCCAAGGTTGGTATACTTAGTGATTCTTTAAACAGGGGAGACAGAGACAATTTATTGTGAACCAATTAGTTTTTCAGCTGTGGGAATTGATTAGCTGATTGTTGATAAAATGAAACCGTCATTATGATTTATGAAATTTCATGAAAAAACCATTCAATGGGATTTAGCTGTGGGAAATGATTGTATTGATGATTTGAATGGTTGCTTTGCAGTTATGCAAAGCAATATTTTTTGCGGTCGCGAATTATAATAGATTTCAATCAACACACAACCCGACATAAAATCAACACGCCTGTAATCCCTGTTGGGTTAGGCAGTCACGTTTAGCCAGTTTAACAAATAGCGAGCCTATTACCATCAGCCGGACTCGAATCCAGACTCCGTGACTACTACTGAGAAATTCCAGATGGAAACTTCCAATAACACATTGACACATTGGTCGACCTGGAACTCAATAGTTACACTTGCACCCAACGAGACGGTTGTGAAATTAATAAATCTATGCAGATTGTATTAAAAAAATACTGGCCAAGTGCGTGTCGGACTCGCACACGAATGCTCCGTACCATAAACCGAAAAGTCACGTTTTTTGCATGGAGAGATGAGCCCCCTTTAATTATTAAATAATTTATATCTTTATTATTTGTTGTTACAGCGGCAACAGAAATACATCATCTCTGAAAATTTCAACTGTCTAGCTATCACAGTTCATGAGATACAGCCTGGTGACAGACAACCAGACAGACAGTAGTCTTAGTAATAGGTTCCCCTTTTTAGCCTTTGGGTACGGAACCCTAAAAAGCAAGTCATGGTGTTGGTTATGATTATGGCCACGCCCCAGAAGATACATGTATGTAATATACATAGTATATTAATATCACTTGTCAGTAAGTTATCTTTGGGCTTTAAACAACCGCACAAAATCTCAAACGGTAGTTATTATTAGCCGTTATTAATAATACCATTCATAGTTTTAACCAGCCAACCTATTATTAAATGATTGGTATCCATTAACGCTTGATAACTATCACCTGTCAGCCACTTTGTTTTAATAAAACAACATTTATAGATCGTTTAGAAAGGGGTAATTTTTTGTACAGTAACAGACAAGAAACTTCATTTTAAAAAAGCTCTTCAATAGCAGACATAGAAATTTATCTACAAAAGTAAGGTGACTATATATGTTTTCTTAATTTTTAGAGGTATTTTGTATCGGAGTTTTTATCTTGAAACATAGCTAAGAACATTCGAAAAAAACTTCATCAAATTACATTCATCCGTTAAGGAGCTATGATGCCACAGACAGACACACAGATAAACACTTCAAACTTTATAACATCCCTCTTTTATGGTCGGGGGTTAAAAATATTTTATATCTCCCAAAGCCACGTACGAAAGTTGTTGAAATAAGAAAAATATTGAACTATGAGAAACAAATAGAAGCGACTTACGAAAACTTAAAATAAATACCAATAAGTATATAACTCGACGTACAGAAAACATTCTTCAATAAACACAAATTTGCATCAGCATAAACTTGATACATGCTTACTCAAAAAGGTCCCGTTTCCCCTGTACGATCTGAGACGTGATAGCAAACAACTCAGACGCGTGGCAGACACACGACTATCATTCGGTGATAAGATCGGCTAATCATACGAATCATGCTCCTGCATGGAGTCAGGTGTCGGTACCAGGAAAATACTAGCTCCAGGGGAATTGAAAGAGTATGGGGTTATGTAAATTCAAGTTTCTAAGTATTGGGTTTGTGTGTGCGTTATTAGATTTCGTATTGCTTGGAGGTTTACTGCATAGAGCTTACTTGGAGTAAATAAGTGATATTTTACAGTACAAAATAGTCTGGTTAAATATACGTACTTAACAAAATTAATAAGAAGTAGTCCTTTTGTGAATTGGCCATTTTAAGAATGAGTCCTTTTACGAATCAGCCATTTGTCGAATTAGGCATGCTAGGCATTTTACAACTTGGGCATTCATCGACTACGCCGCACAGTGGAACGAATGTATGGGAGCGGTTGGACGTAGACATGTCCGAAAAAAAAGAGTAAAATTATGCCAAACTAATGATGCCATCTTATTCGATTACTTAATGCCTTCATAACTTGTGGTGATGAATTTCTTCATAACTCCCATATTTCGGGAGTAATTTGAGAAAATGTGAAATTTTACTATGAAAATGAGTGTATCGAGCTCTCTCCCTCCTGATTCCGGGCTTGTTTCAAGTAGCGGTCTCTAATATCATAATGCTAATACTAAGAGCTATATTTAATACTAAGACACATAGTGCGCCAAATGTGCACTTTCTGGGATAAAGAGTGATGTTTATTTTATAACACAATTTTTTTATTTTTTGTTTATTTTGTTGATTAAAACCGTTTTTCTAAAGGTTTACCTTATTACAATAACATTTCTGAGCAGCCAATTAGAGAAGATATAAGCTAATTAGGATATATAATTAGGGACTTAAGGTTTACATATAAAACTGATGCACTAATGATTACTGATAAGAACATTGCTATTATTTAATTACTAAATGGCTCTTAATACACTAATTTAGCATGCATCATTTACTAATTATCACAATAACTAATTACCTTGCAATATTTAACAAAGGATACCTGGGATACCTGGATTTTATATAAATAGGTCACTATTAGTAACTTTAAAATCAGTGTTGATTTACACCTCGTTGTATCCAAGCTAATCTCGCAATGTATTTTCCAAATTTTAATACAAATCTTGATATTCACGTTGCTTTATGCGCATGCGCACATAAAGATTTACGCGACTTTAACTATTTGTTCAGTGTTTTAAAAGATAACAGTTGTGTTCAGTTATGTGAAAGTGCTGAAACAAGTTTAAAAGACTGGTGTCGTCGATTTTGCTACCGCATTTATGCAAAATGGACACAGTCTGGAAGAAGCACAGATAAGTTTCGGAAGAAACATGAGATTTGGCTACAGGCTGCAATTCAATGGCCGGAATTACAGAATGAAAATATGGAACCTTCTACAGAAAATATAAGTGACGTCATCGAGCCCATAATTTCTCCTGCTAAATCTGATGCTTCAACTTGTACACATCCTAGTCCTCGTAAATCTTTTGAGGACCTTAGTAACCGGCAAAAAAGAAGACGCACTGAAGATAGTCTTTCATGCAGCAGTAGCAGCGCTGAAATTATGTTTTCGGCCGAAAGGGCGCTTCAAAAGGCAGGACAAAGCGATACAGCTTATGTTATGAAATACTTGACGGAGAATCCAGAAGAGGCCTCAAAAATCAAAGCCTTCATTGAAGGTAAATCAATTCAGGTACGGGAAATATCCCCTTTGAAGGCATTGGCTCTTTATGTATCGATGAACTTATCGAAATGGCGCTATAACACTCTTCGGGATTTCAACACTCAAGAAGGAGCTCTTCAATACCCGAGTTACTACATGTTGGTTAAAGAAAAAATTAAGTGCTATCCGGCCAAAGAAGATCTCACAGTTACAGAGAGCTCTGCAAAAATCAAATTACAAGCCTTGATGGATTTAACCTCAAGAAGACTTATTAGGTCGTTAGAAACCCCTGTTGATCCCAATCAACAGCTCGTATTGACCAGCAAATGGGGTTTTGACGGATCATCTAGCCAAAGCATTTATCATCAAAGGACGAGTGAAGATGAGCAAATCGATCTTGCTAGTAATTTTATGATTAGTCTTGTACCACTGCGGCTCGTCTCAAAAGGTGTAACAATTTGGGAAAACGAGCGACCATCTTCCACTTCATTTTGCCGGCCAATATTGTTTAAGTTTATAAAGGAAACCAAAGAAAATGTGCAGAGAGAGATGGCTGAAATCGAAGCAGAGATTGAAGCCTTAACTCCATCCACCATCACTGATGGAATTAGTGTCAAACACCAACTGCTGTTGACAATGATTGATGGTAAAATTCATTCCATTATATCCGATACAGCAGCTTCAGTGTGTGACATATGCAAGGCTTGTCCTAAAGAAATGAATAATTTAGAGTTAATCAAAGATAAACACGCAAACGAGGACATGTATAAATATAGCTTAAGCACCCTTCACGCTTGGATTCGCTCAATGGAATGCTTATTACACATTTCCTACAAATTAGACATAAAATCATGGCAAGTAAGGGGTGATATAGCAAAAAGGCAAGTTGATGACAGGAAGAAAAGAGTTCAAGAGGCTGTAAGAAGAGAAACGGGCTTACTTCTCGATGTTGTGAAACAAGGCAGTGGATCCACCAACAATGGCAACTCGGCAAGGAGATTTTTTGAAAACTACACTAAATCTGCTGAACTGACCGGAATAGATGCTATGCTTTTAAGAAAAATCTGTGTGATCTTGCAGTGTATTTCATCAGGAGAGAAGATCAACGTAACTAAATTCCGAGAGTTCTGCTTTGATACTGCTAAGCTTTACGTGGAGTTATACCCATGGTATTATATGCCTTCTTCACTTCATAAAATTTTAATGCATGGGCCAGACATAGTTCAGAACATGTCAATTGTGCCCATTGGTTTTCTATCCGAAGAGGCATCTGAGGCTAGAAATAAAGATTTTAGAAAATATAGAGAGGGGCATTCTCGAAAGCATAGCAGTATCTCATGCAATGAAGATATTATGCACAATCTTTTACTGTCTTCTGATCCACTTGTTACAAGTATCCGTCCAAAAGGAAATAAGTTTGTAAAAAAATCTTCTTTTAAGGAATTTTATGAGCTTACGGATTCTGAGAAAAGTGATATCGAATTTGTTAACATAAATGATTTAGCGGACATCGATTCTGAATTTGAATTAATTGATGATGATGATGATGACGAAGATAATTAAATGATGTTATTGTTTTAAAATGTGTAACTTAGTAAATTAGAGCTTACATCTTAATTATTTATTGTACTTTTAATGAAACTAGGTAATTTATTATCAACTTACTTAAAAGTCATACTCTCATCAGTTCTTGTGAATATTTTTGTTAATATATATTTCTGTATATATATAATATATTTATAGACCTCTTAATAAGTCTGTCTGCGGTTTAAAGTAAATACAAATGGGGAAAAAACGTTTTTTTTTTTAAATTTTCATTTCCTTTTATCCCAGAAAGTGCACATTTGGCGCACTATGTGTCTTAGTATTAAATATAGCTCTTAGTAATAGCATTACGATATTAGAGACCGGTACTTGAAACAAGCCCGGAATCAGGAGGGAGAGAGCTCGATACACTCATTTTCATAGTAAAATTTCACATTTTCTCAAATTACTCCCGAAATATGGGAGTTATGAAGAAATTCATCACCACAATTTATGAAGACATTAAGTAATCGAATAAGATGGCATCATTAGTTTGTCATAATTTTACTCTTATTTTTCGGACATGTCTACGTCCAACCGCTCCCATACATTCGTTCCACTGTGCGCCGGTCGTTAGTCGCTAAAATGTTTTTGGATTGGTGACGAAAAATGGTGAGTCATCTCTTAGCTCAACTGAAATTAAAAGTAACTCGTTAACACTTTTTAGATTGACCTGTTGGTCTAGTGGTTAGTGACCCTGACTGCTAGGACGGAGGTCGTGGGTTCGATTCCCACACAGGACAAATCTTTGTGCGATGAGTACGATTATTTTTTCTGTATCTGGGTGTATAATTTATCTATAATTTGTATGTATTTAGATATATATAAGTATGTTTATCAGTTGTCTGGTTGCCATAGTACAGGCTCTGCCTAGTTTGGGATCAGATGGCGGTGTGTTGGTTGTCCCAAGATATTATTATATTATATTATATTACTTTGACGAGTTACCTTTAACTTGCAAAAGAAAGAATTTAACGTTAAATTCTCGACTTAAACACCTAGGCGATCGAGTAACCAGTCAACTACAAACCAATATAAACTTGATCGATATCCAAATAAAGCAAGCCGATACGCTTATCTGAATACAATCTCCAGATAGGATAATGTCGCCGCAGACAAGCATGTTATAGAACCTTTTGTTCAATCTACAAGGCGGCATAGTTTAGCAGCCTCCCAGCCTCCCATGATGGGGGTGAAGACAGTACAATAAGGGCACCAACGATCTTTAGCCGATATATTCAACCGTGGCGATATCATCGACAAGCCATTGTGGGTAACGTTGTGACAGTCAGCCTTAATAGTTGTCGAGTAGATAAACGGCCAGTATTTCAATCTTTAGTGATTATGCCTTTGAAACTGATCGATGCTGAAGCTGGTGTCGATTTCAATGAGATATACTGGATACTTGATACTGTAACTGGTGTCGTAGATAATAACTGGTATCTTTTATCAAATATTGCCTCTAATACTGGTTAAAAGCTATATGGGCGTCGACAAGAATAGAATGGTCTATCTATTTTGTGGACAAACAAGTTTGTTTTAAATGGGAAGTTAATAGTTTAAGCAGGTAAAGTAGGTATCCATGCACTACTTCATGATACGGCAATCATGATACGGAGTGTGGTCAAGGCGACAGTAATTATTCTCACAATTCGCCAGCGGAGACACTATGTTTGACGTCTTTATAGAGGTCACGTCGCTGAAGATGATGCTAGTCCTAAAACTGAACGACCTTCATTTCTAAGGAGATGACGAAACGTATAACGACCGAAAATGTCTATAAACAACATTTTTATCCCTCACACATAGCTAGAAGAATTCTAAAAATCTTAAAACATTTACAAGCTCAATTTAACGATTGAACCATAATTTAGCGATAAAAGAAATCCAAATAGATAATGTAAATATACGAGCGTATGTAGAAGCGTGTTAGTTATGTACACATTGTAAAACTGAATTAGACAGCTAAAGTTAACGTTTATTGAAGTTCTAAACACTAGAGCACAGTTTCTAAGCTAAACTGGGAACGGAGGAAACAGGTAGGTAGATAAAGATAATGGGAGTCTGGTTAAAGTGAATTAAACTTGAATATCTGGTATCGAAAATATCCAGTACTAACCGGGTTGTGGAGGTCAGATAGACAGTCACTCCATGTAAAAGACTGCACCCAGTAAGACTGGAAGCCAACCCCAACATTCTTGGGAAAAAGGCTAAGGCAGAGGATGATCTGGTACTGGATTGTGTTTGTGGTCACGCAGCTATTCATCAATAAGGAGAATGAAGTCAGTCGACATATTCAAGTAGTAATTTGTAAAGATTCTGTATGTAAAGGATTCTTAACTAAATAAATAGCTTTAAAAAAAAACTAAGATGATGTTTAATATAAAACTATGGAAGAAAAAGCCGCGCTTACTCTTAATCAATCGCAATAAGGACAGGACAATAATAATGATGATTACAAAAAGAAGAAACGAACGAAACGACGAACCCCGATTGTGTAATCAAATAAGTGTACCGTCAGTAACTAAATCACGAATGACTAAAGAAATACAATACCAACATCCCGAATTTATTTGTTTATTGAATCATCAAGAAATCCTTGTGTTAGATAAAGATCAACAAAGGAACGGGTATTACTGATACGGTACCGCCATGGCTATCAAATTGTAACAACGTAATATTTCATGGCGATACTGCTTGCCACTTTATCTCTTGTAAGTTAATTTAAGACTCGATCTAAGTAAGTGAATTAGAAATGTATTATGTTACGAGGTATAATGTTATGTCATTGTTTGTTGTTCCTGGTTATGGTTCTGTTAATGTGTGCAGATAATTGTTTGTTTATATTATTTATTTTGGAAGACATGAAAAACAACGGCCGATTCTTAGTTTGGTATACTTGAAGAGTGTTTTTTTTTGTGAATAGCAGGTCAATCCTTTTTTTTTCAGATCCATGATATTTTATACAGTTGGTTTATTATGATTGCGAAATACGTAAAATTATCTCCATGTTTAACGCTATTACTTGTATTTACCGGATGCATGCCTTTAGTTTTCTTTTAATAACATAATAATATTTTCTCGCATATTACAATAATTTTATCGCCAGTATATAATAAAGCCCTACGCTCCAACAATTTCTCGTCCACGTTAACTATATAATTTCCCCATTGTTTCACAAACACTGTACAATTCGTAACGGACAATTTAGACTTTTAACGTCGATAGGGACAGCATAATGGTGGGGTGGTGACGCCAAACATTTTCATTAATAAAGGTTGCCCAGAAACTCTTGTTAACAATGATAACTGCATTCTGGGAGAAACGAAGCATAACTCATTCGATTAAGATGTGAGTTTACCGACTGCGGGCCGGGTTAATTGTAACTCTACAGAGAAACCCCGTCCATTTTACGGTGACCTCCAAAAAAGTTCATCCTCTTCTACTCGAAAAACGTTTGCACATATTTCACGGTTCTAGCCAGACTGGTTATGTTAATCTTCGGCGGCGACTAAGCAGATATTAGTGACGTCGAGAAAGTGTTAATCCTATTTTAATATGACTAATTGTGTGCTAGTTGTCGGTGACTGTTTAACAACGATGTCTGTGGGAGGAGGTGCAATTAATATTACCTAATGGTAGAACCTTGTGTCGGAGAAGGACATTTGGTTTAGTTATGTGATCGTCTGATCTGAAGTGTGAATTTACTTCTCAGGTACTAAGTAAAGAAAAAAAGCTGTTGGAATAGTTGCCATAACAACAACATAAGCAGTGATTGGTCAGTTTGAAAATGATATCTCATTCAGGTTCTAGAATTTAGAGGTGTAATAAAGTCATCGTTTATTGCGGAGCTTCTTGTGTTTCTGTTTTTCTTAGGCCCGTTACCGTTGCTGTGCGTTTGATTCCTAGGTCATGCGGTGTTATTAGGTGTTTCATCAGTAGCAACCCGAATCTGGATTGTTGCCAGTTTCATGGCAATAGGCTCGCCTAGCAGAATGGGAGTATCCTGCCATAGGAACACTTCGATCCATCACTTCGGGGAAGTATCTACAGATGATCTTATGTGTTATATTGAAAAGGTAGCTTTATTCATTGTTATTCCAGTTCTCTTTTTTTTTCGGGTGGGTAATCATCAAATGTCTCCTCCCGCTCTGGGCAAAGCGGAAGGGAGTGTCAGACTTGTACTGACTAAAACCTATCCATGTTCCTTCCTTGCCCTTTGTGTTCTAGGGCCACGGTATCTCTTTCCAACAGTCCCGCAGCCCTTATTCCAGTTCTCTCAGTTCTAATGGTGATGATTATGATGTTATAGACGATATGATTTGTATTTGTTCCCTAATCTCAATACTGAGTTTCTTACATAATAAGTTAATAAATTATTTTATGGCCAACGGATATTTAAAAAATATGACTATTAAACAATACTAAATACGTAATAACAAACGTCGGAAGTAAAACATATTGATAAGGGCTCACGACCTTTAGGTGAACTTTTCATCTTATCATTTTGTAACTTGGCTATTAAACTTCAATTACATAATGTACTGTAATGTAGGTACCTAAATATAGATTGTTATTGTAGGAAATGCTTGAAATTTTGTGATACTGGGGTATTATAGCTTAAGAAGACATTTCTGCACAGAAAGGATAAAAGAAGAGCTAAGAGAACAGCTTCCAGCTAGCATCATTCATTCAGCTTTTCATTTGCAATCAATTATCGAATTGCCTTGTATTTAGATCCACTTCATTGACTGGCACAGCGTAACTCCCTCGTGTTCAACAGGGGCATCATCATTTCAGCCGAAAGACGCCCACTGCTGGACATAGGCCTCGCCCAAAGGGAGGTTTTGCCATAATCGCCACGCTTGGCAGGCGGGTCGGTGATCGCGGTACGGTTGTTACAAAGGCACAGAGAACGCTACTGCCTATTCTCTGGTAAGTCCCTTAGTCGCCTCTTACGACACCCACGGGAAGATATGGGATGGTGCTATTCTTTAGTCCGACACCATACAGTACCGACACCGACAGGGGTATAAAGGACAGGATCAACCTAATAAACGCTATACCTTTTCTCTTTGGCAACTGAGCCGATGTCGACTATTCTGCCCGTAACCCGTCATTTGTACGATGCATGAATACAGTGAGAGTGAGCAGTGGTGGCCCAGTGAACCCTTATTTAAAGACCGTGGGTCCAAATTCAGACAGGAGTATTACTTTGTGTAATTTATTTCATTAACACTGCTTTAAAAACGCTAAAGGAAAACATCGTAAGGAAACCGGCATGGAACCGAAAATTCGAAGACATGTGACATTGATCTACCGTTGCACACTGGGCTAGCGTGGTGGGTTTATAGCCCATTCCTCTCATAGATAGGAGGCCTATGTCCCAGCAGTGAGAATATATTATGTATGAAAAACCCACATGTTTGACATCATCACCATCCAAAAACATTCGTAAAATAACTAATAAGCTTGAATTCACCAACCCGAAAACATATAAAAATTAATAAAATGTTTAATTGACCAAATAAGTACGCGGAGCGCCCCTTTCCGAATTACCATACAATGTCATAAATTATAAAAAAAAACTTGTAACCACATTTATGAGCCGGTTGCTCGAGTTTATTTATTGGGTGGTTAAGTGGTCATCCAAATGGTGTGGTGTAGTGCAGTTTTTTTTTTTTAAGTATGTTTGAAGACCTGCTTTTGTGAATACTTGAACACCAAAAAAAATACTATTATTATTAGTACCTGGTTATTGTACGGGTCTGAGTGCTTTTCTGTGACTTACGGTTTCTAATTGGTGCGGAAAAAGACAAACGGAGCGCTCTATGAAAATGATTTAAACATCATTGTTATTACCTACCTACAAAAGTGAATAAATAGTACCTAGTTTATGGGCTGATATCCATACTCCAAACTATATTATACTATACTATATAATATTATAAAGAGGAAAGATTTTTTTGTTTGTTTGTTTGTACCGAATAGGCTCCGAAACTTCTGGACGGATTTGGATGAAATTTGGAACACAGATAGTTTATAACCTGGATTAACACATAGGATACTTTTTATCCCCATAGTATGTTCCCGTGGGACCTTTATCGAACTCCACGCGGGCGACGCCGCGGGCATTGAGCTAGTAATAATATTATAAATGCGAAAGTAAGTTTGTTTGTTACCTTTTCACGCCTAAACCACTAAACCGATCATCCTGAAATTTTGTATATACATTGTTAGGTATACAGAAACAGACATAGGGTACCTTTCATCCCGATAAAAAGTACTGTTCGCGAGGAAAACAATAACGTTATAATTCTCATAGATGGCGCCACGTGTCTTTCGAATCAGGATTTAATTTCAAGCAGAGTACACCCCGAATTGATTGTCAAATTCTAAACGAACGCGAGCGAAAGCCGCGGGCAAAAGACAGTAGGACATAGTTATTCGTTTACTGATAACTATTCTATGCGTCAACGGTCAAGTTTTGCAGAAAGTGAGAGAGATTGGTGATTGGTATTGATTGGTTGATTGGTTGGTTTGAGATTGGTGTGAGTGAGGGATGTTGGAGATTGAACCTTCCTACCTATTTGTCTACTGCAGTTTCTGGCTACCTGGTACCTTTACATAATAACTGTGCTTGATCAATCGATCAATGATAATTTTGGCGATCAATAAAGTGAATGTATTCCATGCGTGACTTATGTAAAAACCTTGTCAGACGTAGGTGTCATGTGTTACAATATAATTGTGCCTAATTGGAACTAGAATGCCTCGTTGGTCTAGTGGTGGCAAGCGCGACTGTTGAGCATGAGGTCCTGGGTTCGATTCCCAGGCCGGGCAAAGTGTTCTTGGGTTTTTCCATCAGGAATTTCTCAGTAGCAGTCACGGAGTCCGGATTTTTGCCCGATTTATGGCAATATGGTCGCCCCCTATTCATCATCATCATCATCAGCCTTTTAATGTTCCCACTGCTGGGACACAGGCCTCCTCTCTATGAGAGGGAATGCCCCCTATTACATGGGACTTAACTAAACATAACTGGTGAAATCTGGGTGTACTATTTGGTAGGTAGACCTCTGCCTTACCCTTCGGTGATTACAATCGTGATGTTTTGTTATGTTAGAACTGTATATGTATGTATTGCTTGCTACTGTAGCTAGCGATTGTATATTTGTCATGCTAATCAATCGACGAATCTCTACCATGTTTAAGTAGTGATTACCTACTTTATTTCTATGATGACCTACCTATTTCTAGAAGGGTCAAACTTCATTCCGAAGATTCTTTATCACGAAGGAGTTTTTCACTCAGTAGGTACATGAGTTTGATGGAGTGGTTATCTATTAAAAACAAAATGTCCAAAATCGACTGAACGCAACTCGACTAATGTTAAGCGAGGGCTCGACTTAGGGCGGAGCACGCTTGCCTAGAAGAAACCGATTCACTCGAACTTTAAAGAGATCTAGACTATAATGATCGCGAAACAGAGAAGCGGGCAGTGAATTCCACAGAATAAAATATGTGGAATGCATAGCGCTTTGGCAGGTAGATTACTTAGATTAGGTAAATAAGTAAAAAAAAGTCAATGTAAGCACCCAATAACTTAAATCTAATAAGGCACGTGTCGTTCCCACTCGGTTAACAAAATAGCCGACTAATTTATGTCTCTAAAAAATTGGCTTCGAAACACGTAACGTGGCGTGTAAGTTTGAACTAGCCTCTATCGTGGACCCCTGCTGAGCTCTTGGCATTAACAACTAATAGCTCTATGTTAATCGACAGCCGATCATTGTCGGCAATCACTTCGGAAAATAAAAAACTAGAGCGTCATACGATATCTCGAAAGATAAAATTCGTAATCCGTTCCACGTATTGAATATCGATGGATAGACATAACACGATTGTTACTTGTTTTTTTTTGTGTCTGTTTTGTAATCAAAATCATCAATATAGACTAACCAGCTAAGTAACTAATAATTTGTAATGAATGCTTCGAGTATTCCAAAGGCGGCTTTATGTTTATGAATATTTAAAATAATACGATCCCAATGAATCCAAGAAAATTCCATCTTTTGTAAAAGGTTAGATAATAAAAATAAAAAAAAAAACAAAACAATAGAATTAATTCTGTGATTCGCTTAGCGACATCTGTTGTTGAGTAGCAATACTATTTAGTGGGAACTCCAAATTTATCACAAAGCTATTTTCCTCTTATGACACAAGATGGCAGCAGTAGTATGATTTATTAATTATGAAATGATGGAAATACGGTGTAGGTGACAGATAAAGTGTAAAAAAAACATTAAAAAAATACATATCTAAAATAATAGCATTTTAAGAAAAAGACTTAGCACGCTGATGCTACCGCATTTATTCGAATTCAATGGAAAGGCTAGCATCCCCGATAAAACGTCAACTAATTGTCAAAATCAAATTGACACTAATAATCTATGTGATAACACTCGTTCAATGTCAAGCTGGTCATGGTAAATAAAAATAACCTGTTTACAGTTTCATTTATATTTTTAACCGTGTTTTCTGCTTTTATATTTAGTATTTTAGGCAAACAGGACAAGAAAATGAAGTACCAGACACGAATTATTCCCAGATAATTTCAAATTGATTAATACACGTACGTGTTTCTTCTTTAAAACAGGTCTTGTGAAAGACGACTGATTTTCAGGTAAACAATGAACATAACTAGATTGCACATGACAAAGCAACTTCTGAACTACGCAAGACTTTTATATAATGTCCAATGTATACAAAGAATGGCTCCAAACAGTGGTTATTACTCAACACTTACAATTGATGCATTCACCAGTGAGATATTTGAAAGACACAGATCTTCAAAGATTCAGAGAAATGAACTCGCAGAGTCGAGTATTTGCACGTACACAAGTGACACGAATAACGTGTCCACAATGAGCAGTATAGATTTGGATGAAACATTTTCAGGATTACTTACAAAAAACAAACACAAAAAGATTGAAGAACTACTCATACAATGTCAGAATTGTAAGAAATACCTAACTTATGCTACTGTTAAGAAACTCTTTAAACATTACAGTATGAATGGAATGCCTGTGATGGTTGCTGTAATACAGACATATTGTTTAAAGGTTGACCCAATCTCGTACAAGAGAAACGGTGAATTCCTACATTACCTCGCAAAAGCAGAATGTATTAAGGGTAATTCTGATAAAGGCCTATCAATACTCAAGAGTTCTTATAAGAAGTATGACAGTCTAAGGAGTTTTTATAGGACAATATTTAGAGAATTAATTCAAGACTCAGTATTAAATAGATCAGAAGCATCGTTAGTTATTTTTAGGAAATATGTAATGGAGTTTAGTCAAGAGTGGGCAGACCATTATCCATTGGTTTGTTTCTGGCACATATGCTGGGCAAGCACTTGGTTTTCTGACCAGATGTTGGGTAATGAGCTTCTGGAAGAGTCCGAAGTTCTTCTGGGCATTGTTGGAGAAAAGTAAGTATACACATCCCTAGTTACATCTTACTGAAAACAACAAAGAAACGTTTTGATAGGCAGGTACATTTGTTTTTTCAGATTAATGAAAATTAAATAATTTAGTACTTATCTTGCACAATTATAATAATCATACATTTGCAAATCTTTTTAGTAAAATCACAGTAGCCTGCATGTCAGGGTAACAATTTAATGTTCAGCTGGGTTAGTAAAGTTGAATAGAAAAAAAAGAGGTCAGCTTATACTGGTCTTGTTACCAGTAATGTGCAGCCTAGCCTATCGTATTAACTATCAACTTTGAGTTATTTTTATGTATACTGAAAACAAATACTATAATAGTACTAATACATACAAATTGCTGTTTTCCAGAGCTACCGCATTTAGTATAATGGCATTAAAAGACTTCAATGAAGATGCAGTCGTCCGGCTGCTGCAGACCTTACTCAAGTATGACATGATGATGGAGTATGTGGCAGTTCTGCAAGTATTGTTCAACTATAAATGTAAGTAGTGACAGCCACAGCTATTCTTTTAAATAATTTTATTTTGACGTGATAAATAAATAATAAGCACGTACGAAAAAGTGTCACACTCGGCTCAGGTGGAAACCTGAGCCGAGTGTGCAAGCGAGAGCGCGGAACAAGCAATAGAGAGGCACGATCGGCCTAAGTGTTCAGCTTGTGACGAATCTATGTATTATACAAAATAATGATAATTCAGTGATAATAATTCAATTAATTATCGTCCGTAAACCGACTTTACAGACAACCATTTTTTTTTGTCATATCTTTCTTTTTTTTTTCCTATTTGTTTGCAAACATGCGATCGGTTCTTGAACCATAAGCAGTTGTTTTTGAAGGTGTTTGACGTGTTAGGCTTGCCTTCCCATTGTTAGGCTGCCTTTGGATATTGTTACACTAGAGTATATTATCCCAAGTGTGCAGTCTTTTAAGACGTCTTGTTGGCATCGATTCACTTAGAGCCTGAGCAAGTCTGTTTTCGTGATTTATTATCCTCTCTCTGTAAGCTTTTCTCATAATTCTGATTTCCTCTTTGATGGTAGGAACTTTTAGATATTCGTGAATTTGATCCATTCTTGTGTATCATGGGGCATTCACTATAGCTTTAAGCACGCCATTTTGAAATCGCTGGAGTAGGTATTTCAGTGTTAGAGGTTTTTGCTGTCCCCCACAGCTGTATGCCGTAAGTCCAGACTGGTTTTATGACTTCTTTGTAGATCAAAACTTTATTGTTGACAGAGAGTCGAGATTTTCTTCCCAATAACCACTCCAGTGTTCTCCATCTGTGATTGAGTTCATCGCGCTTTGTTTGGATGTGGGTCTTCCAGGTTTGTTTGCGATCGAGGTAGAATCCAAGGTACTTTATTACAGTGTTGTGTGGTAGCTGCTCATTACCCAGTTTCACAGCAGGGCAGTCTCCTTGTTTGAGGGTAAATGTGATATAAAGATAAAGATGGCTGTACACTCTCGGCCGACAGCTCTCTCTATGAAATTCCAAGACGTCTCGAATAAAATGGACATTGGATGGAGGGCAACCGAGGAAGACCAATCCTAAATGAATGCTACTATATACACTCTTGCACTTGCCTTGACTAAGTGTCTCGGTGAGAGAGTACACATTTTACTTACATCCTTGAAATTCTGTTCCGATCTCTGGTCATAAGATATTCCAGCAGTCATTCATATATGCATTGTATTGGAGTTCGTGATTAAATAAAAGCCGCTCGGGTTGATCTTAAGGTTAAGCCGCCGTTGCCTAGATTTATTCTTAGAAGACACCCATTACATATCGAGTTTCCTACGGAGGAAACTTGGTATGTTGTTCCTCACTGTCAGTTTTAGAGTATTAACTGGGTGGTGGAAGTCAGATAGGTACTTGATCCATGTAAAATACTGGTATTTAGCTGTATCCGGTTAGACTGGAAGCCGACACCAACACAGTTGGACAAAGGCTAGGCAGATGATGATGATTCAAGTGCATTGTATCTGTATATGTATTTATAATCTATAACCAATATTCAGGCGCCTTCCCAGCCACGAATTTGGCAGGGACGGAGAAAGGGTCAATTTGGCGTGTATGATTTTTGGATTTTGGGGGGGTCATGCATGAGCCCTGTGACCCCCCCTAAGACCGCGCCTGCCAATATATCAATGGTGATCATGGTCTTTCTTTATGAAAGTATAATCTTCTGATTAGCCAAAGACCACCCATCATCAAAATATTTGCGTCAGCCGGAAAGTAGGTCACTTTTCTGCCCACTATCTATTCTTTATTCAAAAACTTGCTTCGAATTAATGTTATTTTCTCATAAAGGAATATCTACTTAATTCCTACATATATATAAAGTTTATTTCAGAATTACTAGTACTAGTGAAAAAGTTAAATTTGCGCAAATAGCAAATAGCGCAAATTTAACTTTATGTGCGGAGTGTAAAGTTGTTAATGCAAAACCACATTCTTGTTTATATCTTTGGAAATTAAATTGCCAACACAGGATAGGTAGTTAGACTTCACTGACAATAGTATTATCAGTACTAGTTTATGTTAGGTCTGTGATCCCGGCGTCCTATAATGATATTACTTATAATAAATCTAGTACAATGTGGGGCTTGTTAGTTTATTGTTGGAGCAGTACAATATCTTATTGATATTGTTTGTCAATGTTATACGGTTGTAATGATAAAATTAATGGACACCACTATCTAGCAACGAATTTTACAGGAAGATTATTCGAGTAATGCGTAATACCGTATTCGAACGTAGCAGGTTCTCCTGACCAACTTTTTGGAGTCTGGGATTGTCTTCTTACATTATTCTCTATCAACCATCAGTAGCATAACCTAATAACAGGTATTTAGCAGTATTTAGTAGGCCTCACTAAATGCGAACGAAGGAGCTCGTGGCTAAATAATAACAGCCGCTCTGGTCGATCTTTAGTTTAAGCCGTGCTTGCCTAGGTTGGTCTGTGTCTGACAACCAATCTAACCAAGGGGTATCGTATTACCCAGTACCAACTGGGTTGTGGAGGTCAGATAGGCAGTCGCTCCATGTAAAATACTGGTATTCAGCTGCATCCGGTTTGACTGGAAGCCGACCCCAACATAGTTGGGAAAAGGCTAGGCAGGTGGTGATGATGACTAAATGCGAACCAAAAAATTTAGCGCAATCAAAGTACACAACTTTTTTAATAATATTATTAAAAAAAAACGAGTGTGCTTTAGACTGAGGTAAAACTTAAACAAATGCCTAACAATCGTCTGTCAACAAAACGTAACACTGTCTCTTCCTATCTTCACTAACTTATGTTTCACTCTCAACTTCCGTTTGCCTCGTAACGTTACACTTATACCAGATTAGTCGCAAGTCAAGCGTGCGTAAAGCAGTTTTACTTCAAAAAACTTACTTACTATCTACTCAACTTTTATTACCACCTACTAAACTAACTTACTTTACTATCGAGATAAGGATCAACCCGACCCCAGCCGTTAGGCAGTAGCCCACCAGACTTAAAACCCATCTGGCCGGAGCATCCTTTTCTATGGGAGATGAGCAACTTTACATCCTGTTCCTCATGCCTCCATAGTATCTATACTTCTACGAGTATATTAATATTATAATGAGGAAAGATTTGTATTTTTGTATGTGTAACGAATAAACTTAAAAACTACTGGACCGATTTGAAAAATTCTTTCAGCAATGGATAGCTACATTATCAGCGAGTAACATAGGCTATATTTTATCCTCGTACTCCCACGGGAACGGGAACTACTCAAGTGAAACCGCGTGACGACCGCTAGTACTCTACATGTTGGCAAAATATTGCTAATGGGCTTTAAATCAGGTCTGAAGTAAGTCATCATCATCTTCCTGCCCTTGCTTGCTAGCATGTTACCTACTTGTGGCAGGCGCATCACATTTTCTTGTTCCATTCTCCCTTGTCAATCGCTCTCCCTTTTTTTTCATATCACAAGTAAGTACTTATGAATATATAAGGTCCCATTAAAATAGATGGACAAACTTTTATAAATCATGCAGACGACCACAATAAGGACAATGGTAAAAAAAAAAAAAAAAAACGCATTAGATACTTATAAGAAAAAAAATCATCTAACGAAAATACACTAAAAATGCCGGCAATTTATTATTTTACGCCAAAATAAAATCACTTTAATCAGTGTTGTTTTTGCTTGGATATCTTTTGTTAGACGTACTGAACACTGTGTTAAAATTTGTCCATCTATTTTAATGGGACCTTATATAATATTAGATGACTAAAACACTATACAATTGAAACATGGGCAGGTTATAGTTTCATATTATTAATTGTGCCGCTTTGTATAATGTTGATTGTTTGCGTACTTAATCAACTGCCCTCGTGAACTTAGAACAATTACTTGATCTGTTTATTATCCCTATTATACTATATGTTCGATCGTAAAGCGAAATACATGACCCGACCATTATGTTATGACACATCAACGTTTTTGCACCTTTGTCTAACTTTCGAGGCATATACAAGGTGTAAACGGAACCTTCCTGAAGCCGTCAACCAAGATTTCTGTATGCACGACGGCTGATCAAGCTATACAAAACCAGTTAATACAAGTAAATAAAACCAGAAAATATATACAAAGCGAGGTCACGTTAGGAAAAGTAAAGCTCGACGTGCCGCCGTGTGTACATCAAACTATGTAACTCTACGCGAAAATGATTCCTGGGAAACGTCTTTTTTTGGGGTGAAAAGTATTGTGCTGTTGGATGCATTGAATAGTACGTGGTTCGTGGAGGTATTTAAAGTAACATTACAACATTAAAAACTAGTCTTTAAAAAAAAAAACTTATGAAAAAGTTGTATCATTAACCCCCAAATCTCTATAAATCGAAGGTTCCCAGGTATAGACTAGTAGAAAAAAAGCAATGACTGGGAGAACAGGTGCCTTTCGGCTTCATAAAGGATACTTTTACATCCATCAGGTCTCTGGTGTGATGTTGTTTTATGATGAGCGTGAAGATAGCATCAAGCTGAACGTTTTCTCAAGTATATGTCACATATTTTTGGCAAGAACTATAATATTCCTATAGATCTATAGAAATGATAAGAGGTATGATAACATCTGTAATTTTTTTAGGGCGAATAGCTATCAGGCAAATTGATGTCCACATGTGAGGTTAATAGGATATAATTTTTGATGGAAAATATGGATGTCGTCTAGTTTAGTAGTGTATGTGTGTATGCGGCGTGTCTCCACAGACAATGGCTGCGCACTTGACGATTTTATGACTGCATCAGCGAGCGGAGTTCGCATAGCTCAATTTTGAGCCAGACATATTTAGAAAAAAAAATTGCCACCACTCGCTAAGAAGAAGTTAAGTAGTATGAATATTCTGAAAATTAAATCTAGATTACAAGACGTCCTACTTTATTGGCTACATGTTTCATAAACTACAATATGCTCAACCTCCCCACATAAAAGTCACGCTTCTAGTTCAGAACAAAGTTTCTTTGCCAATTTCAAACGTACCTGTTCCAATTTCAAACATTTGCACGCTCTTAACATCTGTCACAATTTCCAATTCAGCTGCAGTTCGAAGCTCACGTTTCCGATGCAACAGGTGGCTTGTACTTCACACGAGATGTCGCACTGCAAACTAAGTTTGCACACTTATGCTGACGTGAGTCTTACGTTGCTCGTTACTTGTGCGGTGTGATGCTAGTAAGTGCATGTAAAGCACGGGTTTGTATCCGTTGCTTCCAATGTAGCATAAGACCAGTCTATAACGTTATCAGTGCTAGGACTGAAGCTCTTCTGTGTGTGTAGAAGTCATGTCTAAATTTTTACGAGGCCGCACCGGTTTCGCCGCGATGTTTTCCTTCATTTAAGAAGAACACATGGACATAATAATATGAACGGCGGTGTATTATTTGTTCAAAGTAAAGTGCCTGTCGAATAGTGTCGTGGTTCGAACGCTCTGACGACCACCACTGCTCAATGGGCTCACACTGCTCCTATGTCTATGGACTAAAACTAGATTCTTGCCTTTAAAAAGATTGTGCTCTGCTATGGCTCGATCATTTTATTAATAGATACCGATGTCTTATTTTATTAAGTACTTATTCTAATTAAGTAAAAGGGTTAGCAACAGAAACTGTTAATTGGGCCCAGTGATAGCGTCGTACTAATGGTAGGCAGCAGTAGGCATAGTCATAAATAAAATAAGGAATTAATTAACAATACATTGACCTCCTTTATCCAAGTTCTTTCGCACAATTTATAAAGATAAAAATACTAAAATACCAACCGAATTCTCTTCCACGCACTTAACGACGATAAAAATACTATACTACCTACATCTTTTTTATACCTATTTTACATCAGGAATTTCTTAATAGAAGTCTGAAGTTCTACCCGATTGATGGCATTAGAATTAGGTACCTACTTGAACATCAGTAGCGAAATGCTGGTGTTCTCGGTACACCATTAGTGGTACAGTTCTGTCCTTCCCTTCGGGGGAAACAGACTTTATAATACTTGTATCTGGTTGTTACAGTACGGAACAGAGATATCCGGGGATGTTCAGAGATCATCAGAAACTGCGAGGCTCTCGGTGTCAAACTACCTTCAGATCAACAAGGACGGTACATCAAGATGTTAATAGATGACAAGAGACAATGGCCCAAGGCTCAAACTACGAAGACAACGTCGAAAGACTTCAAGCTTAAGTTTTAGTATTTTTGTGCAGTCATTTTGTGTATAATAGAATTAGTAGGTTGTAAAGAATAAATTATGATTAGTATAATTTGAAATGTGTTTTTCTTTCTTGCCATTAACATGTGGGGGTCTAACCTGATGACAGGCCGGTTGTGCTTATACGTTCAGGAAAAAACCGCTCGACTTAGCTCCAACTAGGTCGAGCTAATCCGAAATGATTCAGCGATGGTAGATGCTTAACGGACATCACCGATCTACACGAGCCGAATATAAATGGTGGAAGGGACCGCGAAGCCAAAACGGTTACCGGTGAATCTTGGGCGTATTCTATTTCCCTGGCGCATTTGAATATTTTTTTTACAAGCAATAATGAAACAAAATTTAACTTAATTATAACACATTTAACGAATAGGCATCACTTTTGGCCGGCTGGTTCCGAAAATATAGGAATTTACATTTTTGTGGGCAGGGGAATCAAATAAATTGTGCCAGGGGAATCAACAAATTACGCCGAATTTCAAGATTCACCCTTACCACTTATCAGTACATCGTTCTGAACCGGTCGGCTACATTTAAAAAAAAAAACAGCTATTTCCTACAAAACTGCAATAACTACACGATCAAATTGAATGGAACAGCTTTTTTATTTTAAATTACCGATGGAAATGTTCTGTGGGTGAGGCGGAGGTCAGAATGACCTACACTACCTGTACTGATTACATGGTAACCATTTAAGCTTCAGGGTCCCTTCCACCTTGTATGCATTAATAATTGCCCCTGTATTCACAAACTTTTCGAGTCGTAATCTCACAGGGGCGGATCGGCTTTATTGTCAAGTAACTCAATAAGGCAGTGTGTACCACCCCTGATAAGCACACAATTATTTTTCTAATGAGAAATGTACCTACTACCTACGATCTATAATATATACACGAATACTTCTAATTGCTTCTAGTTACTCCTTATTCATATAACTGCCTTAGGAGTTCCAAATAATTGCCCAAGGAAATTGGAGTTGCGTGAAAATGGATGTTTAAAGGTAGGTAATGGAATATGAGGGCACTTTAGTGAACTATACAAAACCAACAAACTAATTTGACAAAGGTACCCAACACTGATGTTATTTAGATAAAGAATAAGAACACAGAGCTATAAAGTACCGAATGACGTGACCTACTCTGAGTAAGTTATACGTAGGTAGGGTAAGGCAAATGGCGGACCATTTGTACTAGAAATGATCAGCCATTTGCCGCTCGGTTAAAAATAATTTTACCGAAGTCTATCCATTTTTCAGGTTAAGATGACCATTCGTCACATTAACTATTTCGTCACTATCCCTATTAAGTCACATTCACTAATACTTCAAATTGTGCATCTGGTCAGTTTAAAAAAAAAATGCCGTTCCAGCTTCAAAATGTTTACACCCTTCCTCGGATAAATTAAGTTATTTTTATTCAGAATGAGAATAGGAAGAAGTCTGTTAACTTTTGCTTAATTTAAAAACCAGAGGTTGCCTCTGGTTTTACCGCTGTGACCCCCCTCTCCCCTCCTAGAACCGCCCCTGCAGTCGGTTCGTACTGATATTTGTGACGCTGACTGTACATTGTACATATGCATCGGAAGAGTTAGGAATGAGTCGAAATAGGTGACGCATTCGTGAATGTGACCCAATAGGGATAGCGACCAAATAGTTAATGTGACGAATGGTCCTCATATCCATTTTTCGGTTGGTACTCATTTTTAGGGTTCCGTACCCGAAGGCCGAAGGGTAACCAACGGGACCCTATTACTCCGTCCGTCTGTCAGCGGGCTATATCTCATGAACCGTAATATTATGTAGACAGTTGAAATTTTCACACAATGTGTACCTATTTCTGTTGCGCTGTAACAACAACTAATAAAAATACATGAAAAATTAAAGGAGGCTTAATTCCAACACGCACTTGCCCGGTTTTTGTTCTAAGGGTATCGTTAACAAAAAGTTCAAATATATGTTTGGGCCAAAATTGAGCTAGACTCCGCTCGCATACAGACAAAAGGTCGTGGGTGCTTTACAGATTAAAAATCAAAAACTATGTAATAATCAAAACTATCATAATAATATTTTAATTACAATGAATGACGCGCTCACGTAAAATGCATAAACTACAGTCTGTTTATCCAGGAGGTCCTTATCTTTAAACAAATGAACGTCAATCATTTGTCAATAAAACAAATGCTAATCACGTGTTTGATAATACCCCAAATTAATGGTATTTGTTGTTAAAATGGCCTAATTATGTCCATCTTTATTTAAATACAAGTACCTATCTTATCCACATACTTTTAAGTAAATAGGTAACTCTTTGTTTGAGCCTGAATTCTTGTAGTCCAGCGTGCAAATATTTGATTACAAAGATTTCGAATAACATCGGATCTTACAATGATGACAATTAGGTACCTGGCCACCTGTTGTATTCATAATTGGAGTATCTAGATTACATAGGCAGTCCTACTAATCCAATACGAATGATTGTGGTAAAAGTTGGGCAATTTCTGCCTTTTACTATAGAATCTATTAATTCTGGCAGGATAGTCGCCAGCACATCAAGCTACTACAATCTGTTAGATTTCTTTAATAGATTTTTGACTTTATTGGCTAAAGCATTCAAGGTTGATTGGGAAAATCTGACAGTTTCGGGTAGCTTGACCTGCTGGCACCTACATTTTGTTGCAGCTTTACATTTGTTCGTTTTTTTTTTCTCTTTAGCCTTTATTATTTCCCACTACTGGGTAAAGGCCTGAGCAGTGGTGGCCCAGTGTTAGCGACCCCGACTAACGAACAGTAAGTCGTGGGTTCGAACCCAGGCAGGCGCATTACTTTGTGTAATTTATTTCATCACCACAGCTCTCAAAAACGGTGAAGGAAAACATCGTGAGGAAACCGGCATGTCCTAGAACCAAAAATTCGAAGACATGTGACATCTACCAATCTGCACTGGGCCCGCGTGGTGGATAGCCCATTCCCTCTCATAGAGAGGAGGCCTGTGTCCCAGCAGTGGGAACATTAAAAGGCTGATGATGATGATGATGAAAGGCCGCATAGCCTTCCACTCTTCTCTACGTGTGGTTCTCTCTGGCCAATCTTTCACAAATGCTAAGTCGTCACGCCAGCGTTTTCTAGGACTCCCGTCTTCTGGCATCCACTGCGTGACGGCTCTCGCCCATCGGTGGCGGGTGCCCAAGGTTATGTTATTCCCTATTCAGTAGGGGCAGTAGGTACCACCTAAGTCCAGTTTCAAAATAAACTGGTCAAAATCCGTTATGGTCAACGGGGTAATAGGATATGGCCTGTAATAACCTCAAACATCTGGATTTCTGATTAGCTACAGCAGAAAAACAGGTCGCTGCTTTTGACTTAAATTCTTATTTAGCCTACTTTTACGATTTCCACAATGATTTTTTGATTAATTGAAGAACAGGTGGCTTCTTTACATGTCATCATTGACTGGAAATACGAGTTAGTTACTTAAAATTGCTTGGCACATTCTGGTAAATGAATTATGCAAAACAGCCTAGCACAATCCCCTGATGTAAATTGTACATAGCTCTCACCTAAGGTTAAGGAAAACATCGTTAGGAAACCGGCATGTCCAAGAACAAAAAATTCGAAGACATGTGACATCTACCAACCCGCACAGGGCTCGCGTGGTAGATTTAGCCCATTCCCTCTCATAGAGAGGAGGCCCGTGTCCCAGCAGTGGGAATATTATAGGATGATTATGCTATGCCTCACCTAAGCTGCGATACAACACTTTGTACTTCACTTTCCTCACTAGTCTATCCCAGGATCAACAAGCTGTGGAAATGTCTCGAGTTAGGAATACCGATACTTACGCGGTTTTCACTCCAGGGTTCGTTTGCTCCACTCCATCGCCAATCGGCCCTTCAAATATGGCCGGCCCACTGCGACTTCAGCTTGCTCTCCGCAAAATATATCGATTGTTCCAATTTTTTTATTCATCATCATCTGGCTTGCCTTTTTCCCAAAATATGTTTGGGTCGGCTTCCAGTCTAACGGGATGCAGCTGAGTACCAGTATTTTACATGAAGCGACTGCCTATCTGACCTCCAAAACCCTGGGTAATACGATACTCTTTGGTAAGACTGGATGTCAGACTTTAAATTTCGTTAGTTAATCAATCTCTTCAAATTCATGACTACTGACAAATACTTGGCAGTTTTTAGTACTCGGTTTATAATTGCAAACCCAACTACCGCATTTTCCCAATTAACGTGAAAACGTGTGGTAACGCGACATTGAAAAAAAAAAACTGTTCTCTTTACCCACGTCTAGTAACTTGTCACGGTACACACGGCGGCACATGAAGCTGTGCATTTCCAGTATAACTTGGCCTCGCTTTGTATAGATTTCCAATACAATGCAAGGTTTTGTATAGCTTGATTGGCCGTCGTGCATACAAAGGTTTCCGTCCGTCCAGATTTTCTCGGAAATGTTCGGCTTTGTGACCCGGATTTGTTCCGGCCTAGTCGAGACTTTATACAGGGTGTAACATATGACGTCACGCTTTTAAATTCGTTTTCATGATGAATAAGGTATTTTGGAAGAACAAAGAAACAAAACCATACAAAACCATAAAAACCAAAACCATTCAAAACCATTCATTCTCTCTTCAAAACCATTTGGGCTCTCTTACCATGGATTTTTATTAGGACTTTTCTCATTTTGAAATGGTAACCCTACGCGATACCCCACATAGTGAAAAGGGTTCACGATCAGATAAATACCTAAAGGCAATGAACTGACGACAATCGTGTCGTGGGTTATCTTCAATAAGCCATTATTATAAACAATGATTAATTTATTCTTACGAGATATCAGTCGATAGGTACTAATTAAATAAATATTATGTAGGTAGGTATGTAACTTCCGTGTCAACTTTGAACTTTGTTTTTATTTAATAAGCATTAACGTAGCAGTAGGCCGTCAGACGAAACACTTTGACATTGAGATGGCCTGCGTACGAAGTTTCAGTAGAATGAGAGGTCAGCATATACTGGCCTTAATACCACTGACGTCTGATCTACTTTACCTAATCATTTTCATTTCAGGGGCGATTGGAAGGTACCTAAAGGGTCGACCAGCCAGGCCCAAAGCGGTGGCGCGCAGTCGATGAAGGGGCCCGTGGCACGCCGGGAATGCGGGCCGTTACTAGTTGGTATTGTGGGGAGTGGTACTTGTATCTCCCCGGGCCCCGACATATGTTAGTAGCAGGGACAATGGGTTTTTAGTCGGTTATAGTCTGAAATAACCCTCCACTCGCCCCAGACGGAAGGTATCAATATCAATAAGAATTTTCCCACTAAAAAAAGGGTACCTACCCACCTAATTTTGTGATATATAGGTGAATATTTAGGTAGGTACCTAAGTTTAGGTAGTTAAATAAACTTAAGTGAAAGGTTATCAAATTCATACTACTAACTGCAGTACCTACATAATGTTGTAAATAACTAATAATAATTATCACTAAGAACGTGCCACCATTAATCATGTGAAACGTGCTCTCAAGAAGTTTTGAGTTTGAAAGAACGTTTAACGTAGAGCTATTAAATTGTAGTCTATTAAATTATTTCTTAAAAGATTATTATTAAAAATTTCGTGTTGAAATGTTGTGTTTAAATTGTACTCATCATTATCAACTACTTTTACTATGGAATCGCGAAAAAAAATCAGCTTTTCCATACATTTATGCACACGTAACTCGTTAGAGGAGGCCTGTGTCCCAGCAGTGGGAACATTATAGGCTGATGATGATGATGAACTCGTTAAAATTGACTCGATGAAATTCTTAGAGTTAATTTTTTAACACCTTATATAATTATAAGTAATCTAACTAGTAATTCTATTTATCGTTTTATGTATCGTATTATGAAATGATTTAGAAATGAAAATAATTGGGAGATTAATTATTATAGCTACATTAACAAAAAGTGCTCAAATCCCTTTTAAGTAGAATCGAGCTGAGTGGAGGCAATTAGAGAGGCTATGTCCAGCTCTGGACTTAGGTAGGTGATGATGATGATGATAAAGCTATCATTAAGATACGTTCTGCCCATCGAAACTTAGTGGTATTCTTAGTCGACAACTGGGGCGTTCCACACTGGAACCGAGTAGTCGTAGGCGCCGGGAACAAGGGACTGCAATTCCACCCCCCTGGTCCTCAACCCTTTTAAAAATTATAAATTTTACGTCCTTGATGAAATCTATGGGTTATTGCTCAAATATATGACTAGGGTATGTCATGTTTACGGGGTAAGCGTGGCCAGAAATCGCACAGAACAGAGAAGGGGAGAAAGGGGAGGCCTTTGCCCAGCATTGGGACACAATGCTGGCTATAAAAAAAAACTAGGTTATGGGTAATTAAAAATAAATAACGCGAATTTTTGGGCTATCTTTATTTAAAATTCGTTCGGGAATGTAAAATTAAAATACACTCGACTCTATACAAATCTTAATTTTATTGAGATTTTTCACTTAATTATAATTAAATTTAACGCTTAACAGTAATGAATATTTATCAAAAACGAGTCACTTCACTCTCTTTAGATTTGGCTTCGGCCACAGCTGTAAGCGCGCGCTCATCATTTCTCCGGAGGATGAAAATTGCTCTGTGAAAGAAAAAAAAGTAAAGATTAGACTTGTTATTGACATTATCCGAATGATATATTGTTCCCATGCCACCCACAGCGCGACTGCTGAACACGAGGTCCTGGGTTCGATTCCCAAGTCGGGCAAAGTGCTATTAGGTTTTTCCATCAGGAATTTCTCAGTAGCAGCCACGGAGTCTGGGATTTGCAACCGGTTGATGGCAATAGGGTCGCCCCCTATTACATAGGACTCAAACGTAACTGGCGAAATGTGGGTGTATTATTAGGTACACCTGCCTAACCCTACGGGAATTACAGGCGTGATTTTACGTTACTTATTTTTATTTTTATTTGACGTTAATTATAGAATAGTTTGACTTAAGAACCAGAAATATCTATGGTGTTTCTTGACAGTCGTAAAGTAGTCAGTGGCCCGAAAGTCTGACAACCAGTCTTACCAAGGGGTATCGTATTACCCAGTACTAACTGGGCTGTGGAGGGCAGATAGACAGTCGCTTCATGTAAAATACTGGTATTCAGCTGCATTAGACTGGAAGCCGACTCCCAACATAGTTGAGAAAAGGCTGGCTAGGCAGATAAAGATGATGATCAATGTTTTCCGTCGCGATACAATTATTTTTATTTGTAGCGATGTGTGACTTAATGACCTATATGATCCCTATTCCAACCTACATACGCGACATCTTATTCCTACTTACCTAAACATCACACGGAGCGACTCCTACAAACGTAAAGTCAAACAAGATTGGAGCAAGATTTGATTCGATTTCCACTTTCAATCCGTCTATATTTGATGTCATATCGTTTCCTATTTTCCTATCAAGTTTACGACAGCCCTACGAATATCAAACGTGTGAGATATGATACGAAATGTAGGAGTATGCCATTCTCCTTTACATTTTTATTTTTATTGTGAATGGCATCTGAACACCAGTATTTTACATGGAGCGACTACCCAGTTAGTACTGGGTAATACGATACCCCTTGGTAAGACTGATCAAACTTTCGGCCCAATGCAATGACGACTTGTAACGACGGTCGGGACCAACGGCTTAACGTGCTTTACGAGGCACAGTGGAAACTCTGCATGTAATGGGTGGTCTCCCATCCACGGATCAACCTAGGCAAGCACGGCTTAACCCAAAGGTCGGCTGTTATTATTTAGCCAACAAGTTCCTCTACGACCTCCTCTTTACCTTCCACTAGGTATAACATTAAACTTAACAATTTAGTTTCTTGTTATATAATTTTCAACAAATTAATTTGATCAAAACAAAAATTTTTAGATGTCATGTGCATTTTGAATTTTTTATTATAAAATGAAACGAGTGGTTGCAATAACCTTGAGTTTTACGATAGTTTTAATTACCGATTGATTTTCTGTTCATTCATTAAACGAAAATTGTTAGTTCAATGAGTGTGGGATGGGCGCAGTCACGTTAATTGAATTGGATTGAGAAAAAATGGGGACTTACAGTCATCGTTAGACTACTGTGGGATCTTATTTGTCCTTTTTATGGCTGTTTTAGAGACTGCCTAACCCCACTGCTGGGAACGAGAGGGTATAATAAAATAGCGTTGGTATTAGTAATCATCATCATCATCTGCCTAGCCTTTTCCCAACTATGTTGGGGTCGGCTTCCAGTCTAACCGGATGCAGCTGAATACCAGTATTTTACATGGAGCGACTGCCTATCTGACCTCCACAACCCAGTTACTACTGGGAAATACGATACCCCTTGGTAAGACTGGCAATACGGCACCTGGCGGATACTAGTAATACGGCGTCAAAAATAAAATAATGTAATAATTGATGAAGGTAGCTAGGGATTTTAGCATTTTTTGCAGTATTACCTATGGATTTAATTTGTTATGTGTGAAGAGATTTTTGATGGTTACCTGTCTTGAGATTTTGGCAGTTTCATAGAAGGTAGGTACCAATGTATGTTTAATTTATATGTTTTTTATACTTATTATTGTCAGCAAACACGCAGTGGAAAACAGATGAATAAGATTGAATACCAAATTCTCAGGTAGAGCCTGTTTGAAAATAAAGTTTTAAATAATTAATGTGCCAATAAATAATTTATGAATGGTTGCTAATGGTTCCGCTTAAATGTTAACACAACAGGATTCCATAATAGATTGTCTTTTAGATAACAAAGAGGCCTTTGAAAAGGATTTGAATTGCTTGTTAATATTATTATTATTGAATTTTTAATCTAGGTATTTCCGGAAAAAATAAACCTCACGTACACGATCACATCTTCTACTCTAGCCTTTTCTCAACTATGTTGGGGTCGGCTTCCGGTCTAACCAGATGCAGCTAAATACCAGTATTTTACATGGAGCGACTGCCTACCTGACCTCTACAACCCAGTTAGTACTTACTGGATAATACGATACCCTGGTTGTACCTACTACCAAGAGTAGTCTTTGTTTTAAAATTCTTAAATATTATTGTCGGGATAAATAATATTTAAGGCACCTATCTCTGCTTTTTGTTTTATCGAAAAACTGTCAACTATTTTAACTCAAAGGTAATTGGAACGATAACCTAAGACTTTCGCTATCAACTTTATACTCAGTAATGTATCATTCATTTCTGTACGTAATAATAATAAATTTTGCATAAAAAGTTCTTTCTGGTTTTTTAAAAATCGAATTCCACCAGTAAAATTGAACACGATCAGCATAATAGCATATCAGAACGAAAGTGACAGTCACAGAACTGAAAATTACGGTGAATTGCCATAAATACCTGAAACTAATCCTAATAACATGGGCTATCGTCTAGTGAAGCAAAAACGGACGACATCATGCTAGAAAAGGACGAACAAAAACATTTCGTCTTTTTCGTGTACGTGAACACGAACACAATTTTTATTTCCCACAAAACGCAAATTTCGTGCTAGGTTACTTTTGTTCACAGGGTGCAATGTCTTAAGCGCGTCCAAGAGCTGACAGTGTCTAAATAAACACGATTAATAGAGAAGTATGGAAGAAGAAGACATGTTGCGCTGACCCCAAATAATTTGGGGTAAGGGCAGGAGAATTATGATATTCCAATAAAAATAATACCATACTGCACAGTATAATACAGGGTGTAAACGGGGGGACTCTTCACGAAGCCGTCATACAAAGCATTCTGTACATCAAACTAAGTAACTTTAGGCAAAAAATGTTTTTGCTGGGAAACCTTTCTTTTAGTATTAGTTTTCGTATCTTAAGTAAAAAAAATACATTAAAAACATGTATTGAAAAAAAAAAAACTTATGAAATAGTTGGAACTTTGACCCCCAATATCTCCGTAACTAGAAGGTTTCCAGGTATGGTCTAGAACAAAAAAATGATCGCAATGACGGGGAGAACAAGTGCCATTCGGCTTCGATACGAGTCTTTTTACACCCTTTATTAATACCTACCGTGATGGCTGTAAAGATTGACGCAGATTTTGGTGGGAGCAATGCATTAAAAAAAACATTCTACATCGTGTTATCGTATTGCATTGCGGACTGCTACGCATTTTTTTTTCATTCAAAATGCGACCCATTGCGGCAGTGCCTAATATGCGTATTAGTTTTATAAAACTGGTTTATCAGGAAACTTGCTTTCACATTTGAGGTTGGTGATATAAATTATCTACTATTTAATGTCAACAAATTTATTACTTAAACTCATACGTTACCGCGGACTAAAAACAATTCAGCCAATCACAACTCTTCAATTGAGGATATAAAAGAAAATGCTTGACCTTTACGAACGTTATTAAACATTTCTAAATTGAGAATCAAAAGTGTTATTACCATTCTATTAATGCCATTATACTTTTATTTAACGGTACAGCGGCCAGCGGGGTTAATAATAAACGTAAATTAGTTAATGTTTACGATTTTACCAATTAGAGTAACTACTTACATTCTATTATTGTATCACAGGTTCGATAAAGGTAGAATTCAAGGTTCTCAAAAATTCCACAGCAAATAAAAAGTCTGTAGAAAATTGCTATGAAATCGCGAAGGGCTCTTAAGGTTAAATAAAAGGTATAAAATAGAAAATAGATATCGGTTCAAGGCTACTACAGTTCTATTGTTATTAGAAATCGTTCATTGGTCGCAGATGACAAAATTATAGTAAGGGCGACTCTCGAGCTAACCACAAGGTCACTTTCAGTTGAGGTGTTGAAATGTTGCTGCGATTGCTTGGACAAGACGTGGAGCTATGCACTTATTTCTCGGTAAAAAAATGGGGGTTTTTGAATGGAGGTACAATGTATTGGAAGATTTGGAAGTTATACTTAGTTCTAGCAGGCCCATTCTGATTATTTATGTCAGTATAGCGTCGACACTGAGGAGTTTGTTGAGCGACTTCTTGTTTAGTTAAACACAAGTGATGGAGGAAATGCGTTTTGGGGCACTGTCTTGTGTTATTTTTGACGTTTAAAAATTTCCCAATCAGCAGCACAATGTGAATAAATCACTTTTCTTCAATAACAATAAGTATACAATTTTCTTATAACGAGGCTCTATGGCCTTTTCTATCTGGAAGACGAAGAAAGGCTCCTTTAAAGCGTGGCCGCGTGGTTTGCAAAAGATCGATAGTACAGCCAAGCCCCTAGCTCTTGCACTAATTTTGATAAATGAGCTGTCTACTGGGTATCTCCTTGTCTAAACGGGTCTAAAGATAAAAGTTAAACGAAAGGTAAATAACTTCTCTAGTAGGAAATTTCTCTGCCAAGGCACTTGTATGAAGAGACATGAAAAATACATTACGGAGAAAAAGCTTGGAGATTGAACTTTTGGGGCGCCTATTTAACGTTTGCACAAGCAGACTGGAAGTGATTTTTTTAAATTAATTTAAAGACAGGTAGGGCAAAGATTTGTACCTAAGTTAGTCAGGGGCAAAACTCAAACTCAAAAGCATTTATTTCAATTAGACCATTACAGGCACTTTTGAATGTCAGAAAAACAAAGCAGGCTAAGCTACAGTCACAGACACAAGGCATAATAACTTGTGAAAGAACTGTAGTTGCCCTTTCCAAAACGTAGATAGAAACTCCATGGACACTCTTTTCAATCAAAATATTGTACAAAATCTTGGTTACATCATTCATTTTGTGATTATACATATGTGAGAACGATGTAGAAATACGTGCACGTTAAGAGCGTCCAGAGTAAAAGATTATATCAACAATTTAAAAACAAAGTAATTAGTTAAAATAAACCGTGGCATCTAACCTTACTTTTAGAGTAGGTAGTCTTGATCAGGTCTCCATAAGTCTGTCTTATTAAAACTGTTGTCTTTATTTTTCGGAAACGAAATACATACTTGACATTAGCATTAGCTTATGATTCAGAGTAAAAGGACTTCCACCCTGTATATTAAAAAATATTATATAAAATGAAATGGAGTGGCAAAAAAGCACTCCAGATGGCTAGTAGCCACTGCGCCCAATGAACATCTGCAAATCAAGCAGCATCACAGACGTGAGGTACGTATTAAGCCCCTTCTCTTAAACAGGGCTTTCTTGTAAGGAACTATAATATATGATACGAAATCTTACATTAATATGGCTATGGCAGGAACGGCGAGGCCAGCGCTGATGAGGTAGAAAGCGCCAGGCATTGTGGATAGGGTAGTCAGGTACACCTTGCTGTACACCGGCGAGTAGATCACAGGCACCAATGCCTCTGATATGCTTATTAGAGAGCTTGTTTTGCCTGAAATAGAGGAAATGACGGAATTATTTAGGTTTGTACTCACGGAATCCACTAAGTTAATAAAGAGATAAGTGGGAAAAGGGACTTTGAATTTTAGCACTATCGGCCTTAACACTACAAGATTTATCTTTAGTCCCAGATTTAAAATATTAAGCCATATTTAATTTCGTACTTTGTTGAATAAGTATATAGTATCAGTTGTTATTTACTTAAATCTATGACATTATAATGTTATGCAAAATTCCGCGAAAAAGATCCAGGGCTGGGTGCAGCATGCAGCACGCTGCCGCTCGCAAAATTATGCACCTATCCTCAACACGTGTTTCGTTCCTCCTGAAGATTCTCCGTGGAGACGTGGAGGGGCAAAACACGTGTCGAGTATTAATAGGTCTGGGTGCAACCAAATACAGGCCTGGATCTTTTTCGCGGAATTAAAACTAAATATTTGGCATGACATGCAATACTATGTTGGAATAATGTAGGTACCGTATCCGTATGACATTCTCCCCGTTGGAATTCGGATCAAATTGTAAAAAAATAGTGTAAGGTTAGGCTTGGAGTAAAGTTCCATTTGCATTTTAAAAGTTCAAGATTCCACTATCAGAGTTCTTACCTCTAAGGCTTGTTTCACACATACCACAACTACACCACAACCACAACCACACCACAACCACACGACACGGGCGGGCACAATTTTGTATTGAAAATGAATAGTAAAATTCACACGGACCACATTTTGCCGTCATTATCGACCACATGGGTGATACCGACCACAACGCAACCACAGCGCAACCACCTTTTCTCGCTACGATGTGGTGTGGTTGTGGTACGTGTGAAACAAAACTAATTGTAAGTAGGTCGTATCCTTAGATCCAATGATATTGGCGTTAAAACTAGCATCTATGAAGTCATTAGACGGTGTAACCGCCAATCAAGAACTCGGATTAAGGAATCCAATTAAGAAAACCTAATTATTTTTATAAAATAAAAGTAGCCTAAGTTACTCCTTAATAATATCAGCTATCTCCGATTAGTTCATTCCCGTCAAAAACCCTCCGTCCCGTCTTCCCTTCCGTCGCCTTTACGGAGATTAGCCGGAACAAACAGACAGAGAGACCAAAATTATTATAAAATGTTTTTCGTGTTATCTGTACCGTATGTATACTTTCATATGCATTCAGTAAAAAACTGTTACTTTGAAATTAAACGAAGAGTTTTCGGCGCATCTCTTATTTTGTTGGCTGTCGTGTAAAGCGGCCATGTTCTTTATGCCCTTCGCAAGGCACCATACAGATAAATCCATTATATAAAGCAATGTATTTTCTGCAGCCTTATTTGTTGCGCTACAAAACCCATAAATTCTTCCGTTATTTATTTACTTATTTGTTTAAATAGATACTTGCCGCACTTAGTTTTCACCAAAGCGTGCAGCAAGCAACAGCATAACATTCTATCTAACTTAACTACTAAACAATTGTATGTAATAATTAGCTTTACTGCTACTTATAAACATATCTACATTCGGCTCCTGAGCAATCAGGGCCTTAATTAGATTCATCGCCTGGGTTGTGGGCGTATAACGCGTTATAACTTGATTAGCATAAACGTGATCTTAAAAAGCTCATTTAAAACACGATCTATTCATAGTCTTCTAATAATTAAACGGCAGTTATATTTCCTCCATGAATATTGAAATTATTGATATGGTAATATCCAGTTTTATTACAATTAGGGATGTACATGCATGGTCATTAATATGAATCGTGTCCATTGTCTAAACATTAAAAAGTCTAGAAAATTTGTAGTTTAGCAAATTGACAAAATCTTTTCCATGTATACTATATGTTTTCTATGTATACATTCAAATTACAACAGTAATTATTTGACAGTACATGATACATTGGTAGAGCATCTTCTAACTAGCCTTTTCCCAACAATATTAGGGTCGGCTTCCAGTTTAACCGGCTGCAGCTGAGTACCAGTATTTTACATGGAGCGACTGCCTATCTGACCTTCACAGCTCAGTTAGTACTGGGTAATACGATACCCCTTGGTAAGACTGGTTGTCCGACTGTCGAGCCACTGACTATTGGTGCAGTATAATTTGATAATCATTTAATTTCCCTGAAATTAATAAAAATTTTCGCCATGTTACAAAATCCTGTAATGTATGGAAATAGTGTGTAATCCTACAACTTTACACTCTAGTACGGAAATATGATCCTAAGCAAATTGTTGACCTAATAATGTTCGGAAATAATTCCTCAGAGGTTATCTTGAATCACAGTTCAAAGATTAGAAGACATCGAAACTGATATTAGTAATTAATGTCATTAGATGATAATTTATTATTTAGTATGCCAACAATTTATGTGCGTAGAATGGATGGAGTAAGGAATGAGCTTAATATTAGAGGAAGTTTGAAAGTTGTACCAGTTATAGAATAGTTGAAACGGAATCGACTGTTATACTTTAACAGTCGATTCCGTTCGGGCATGTGATGAGGAGGGACGAAACACATGTGACTAAACGAGTGATGATTATATGTTGATGGATGGAGAGGGAGAGGAAGATCAAAGAACCGATGGATGGATTGTGTGAAGAATGATATGAAATAAAAAGGAGTAAATGATAACGTGACGTGAATGGGAGAGCAGCGGTGGCCCAGTGGTGGCGACCCCGACTTACGAACAGTAAGTCGTAGGTTCGAACCCAGGCAGGCGCATTACTTTGTGTAATTTATTTCATCTCCACTGCTCTCAAAAACGGTGAAGGAAAACATCGTGAGGAAACCGGCATGTCCTAGAACCAAAAATTCGAAGACATGTGACATCTACACAATTCGCACTGGGCCCGCGTGGTGGATTATAGCCCATTCCCTCTCATAGAGAGGAGGCCTGTGTCCCAGCAGTGGGAACATTAAAAGGCTGATGATGATGATGATGATGATAACGTGACGGTTGACAGAGGAGAATGGAAGAAAATCGAAATGTGTGCTGGGACGCATAAGTAGTAGAAGTGAAACTTTAACGGACAAACGGAAAAACTAATCGCAACCGAAAAGTGGAAAAACGAATGGCAATGGACAATTGAAAAGTGTCATTTTTATTGTAATTCCATTGACATGCCACTTATTTTAAATATACAATTATTGTAAAACTTCTATTTACATGCTCGTGTGTCGGTAAAATATGGAGAATCTTATCATAAAAGAATATTTAAGTACCTGTTAGCCATGTTGGCAAACAAATAAATGATTTGATTTGATATACTTCTAAATAAATTGGATCAACTACTCAACAATTGTATTCGCTTTTGGCCTTCGTAAATACGATTACATTTCTTATTTCCATTCTCAGCTTAAATGGGGCAACCATTTGCGACTCAGGAGGTCTCTCAGATCTCTCTGCATGCTTGTCATGATTATGAACGATCCATTTGCTCCCGATTATCTAAAAACTTATTTCAAAGTGTTGGGAAGTTCTCACGGTTGTAACCTTCGAGCTTCCAAAAATCTACTTCTCCAAATTCCTTCACACTGCACCGGTTTTATTTCAAATACTTACGCTATTTCTACTATAAAGCTCTGGAACGCGCTACCCTTTGGCATTAAAAAAGCTGAAAGCAAATTCACTTTTCTTTCAAATTTAACCACTAATTAAGGTAGACTAAAGTCTAGCTCTCAATTAGGAATCGATTTTTAGTTATTATAAGGTTTCTCGATGTTTCTTTTGAAAATCGTTAAAATATGTATTAGTTAATTTTATTTGTAAATGTGTAGGAGTATCAATATAAGTATTTGCGAAAATCGATTTAATCGATTTTCGATTTTTTTAGATATTTTTTTTTTTTATATTATTTTGTACCCTATCACAATGTTGTCCTATATAACCCAAAGGTTGACAACTAGAGAATGCCTTGTGGCATTAAGTCCGCCTATTGTACATGAAGTACTATTATACATGAAGTTCTAATAAATATACAATCACAAACACGCAGTCCATCCATCGCCAGACTGACTTGAGTTTCACTCTCAAACAATTAATTTTCTTTGTTTCATACTTATTCTTAATTAGATTTATGTTACTTTTGTATAAATTTATTTTTTGTGAAATTGTATTAGTATGTTACTCATAACCCTGTATTTGTAAATTATTAGTAGAAATGATTTCTTTAACTATGATTTCATTAACTACATACAATTTAATTTAAATATTATATATTGTTGTGCCCCAACAGGATCCATAATATTGTTCTTAGATGTAAGCCTATTGTAACACCTTTTTTAACATTATGGAACGCAATAAAATGAATATGAATAGATATTTCACTGCGTCATCTCATAATGCACTATGAGGAAACGAAGGAAATTTTGCTCAAAACCTTCCTTTACCTACGTAATTAACGCAAATAGGCATAATAACTTGCATTACTAATTAATTGCAAAACCTCCATAATTGAATATGGAATCAATCGTCAATGAAAAGCAATAATTATAAATTATCTTTTTTAATAGATATAAACTAAGCACAAGGCGATGATTTAAATAAACAGTTAGGCATTATCCAAAGACCTATAGAAAATGTTTGAAGATTTTTAGTTAAAATCCGAAGTGCTGTAAGCTTGCAGCGTGCAAAAAAATACCTATTTTTAAAACTGCTCGTTGGTCTGAGCATGAGGTCCTAGGTTTTATTCCCGGGTCGGGTACATTGTTATTGGTTTTTTCCATCAGGAATTTCTCAGTAGAAGCCACAGAGTTTGGATTTGTGCCCGGTTGGTGGCAATAGGGCCGCCCCCTATTAAATAGCACTTATACTTAACTGGCAAAATGTGGGTGTACTATTTTAGGTATACTCTGCCTAACCCTTCGGGGAATAGAGGCGTGATGATTGTAAAATGGCACAGCGTTAGCACTAATCTGGTGACATCTCAGGGATTAATAGACATTCCATTTATTGTCATTTTTGCCATTATAATTCATTTTAATCGTTAACTTCTTGCCAATATTGCGCTCCTAATGAACCTCAATGATTTATCTACAATAAAAAACCGAAAAAAACAATGGTGTGTATTGTTTATAAATGCTGAATGGAGACAATAGAAGTCTTCATTAGATGTCAAGTGTTCTTATTTAAAATAAGTGACATAAAGGTTAATAAAGCAATTATCAACGATTATTAAGAAAAAATCAAGGAAATTTTCATCTAATTATTATATTATAATTGCAGTTTAACCTGATTTGACAATGCAATTTCTGAATCGGTATTCGTTTTCTATTGTCTTTTAATGTTGCAGAACATAATTTACGTTACCTGATTAGTGCAATATTAAATTCATCCGTTTTATTTGCATCGTAGCAGCATTATTTGTTTAATTACGATTCCATTTTTCAAATTGATTAAAATTAAGTATTTTAATTTCATGATTTATCACCGTTATTTTAACACTCATCATTTGTAAATACTTTTAATAGTCCTTTTTTTTCGGATGGGAAATCATCAAACGACTTCTCCCGCTCTGGGCAGAGCGGAAAGAAGTATCAGACTTGTACTGACTAAAACCCATCAATGTTCCTTCCTTGCCCTTTGTGTTCCAGGGCCGCGGTATCTCTTTCGAACAGTCCCGCAGCCACTTTTAATAGTCTTAAATGTACCATGTGTGTGTGTGTATGTAATGTAATGTGTATGTGTTTTGTATGTGTGTCCTTATGTGCGTGTGTGTGTGTAAATGTGTGTATGTATGTGTAAATGCGTGTGTGTATGTATGTGTATGTGTTGTATCGTGCAATTATCTAAGTTATTTCAACATGATATTCCAATAGCGTTCCACATGCGTCAGTCAAGCTAGAAGGAGAACATGGCAATCAACTGTATTAATACCTATAATAAGAGGACTGGTTGTCATCTTAAACTGATCGTTAAATCACATGTTGAGTATAAATTTAAATATAAAATCTTTATTTCCGCTAAATACGATACATACGATAGCTCTGGCTTTTGGAGGAACTTGTGGCGAAATAATAACAGCCACTCGGGTTGATCTTTAGGTTAAGCCGTGCTTGCATAGGTTGGTCTGTGGATGGGTGGACCTATTACATACCGAGTTTCCTCCGTGCCTCGGAAAGCACGTTAAGCCGTTGGTCCCGGCTGTCATTTGAAGATCTTTGACAGTCGTTATGTAGTCAGAGGCCCAAACAAGTCTGACAACCAGTCTAACCAAGGGGTATCGTACTACTCAGTATAATCATTTTGCACTGTGTTTTAATGTTGCAGAACATAATTTTTACGTTCCCTGATTAGTGGAACATTAATGCAAATAAAACGGATGAAATTAATGCAGGATTATTTATTTAATTAACCATGTTTAAAATAGATTCATTATTAAAATTAATTACCTATTTTAGCATCGTAATTTTTATAGAACAAAATTACGGTGGCGTTATTCAAGATACGGTTAATACTTGATTAAATAAATATTTTTACCATTCGTAACTGTAACTAAACGTGTAATTACGTAGTTGCAACATAATATTCCATTGGCGTTCCACATGCGTTCGTCTAGCTAGAAGGAATATGGCCATCAATTAATTGTAATAATATCTATAATTATGGGAATATTTGTTATGATAAACTGATCTCTATGTCACATGCTGATAACATGGTCAGCCCATTAGGTACGTCCCCCACTGCAGGTATGAAAGGAACAACACCACCACGTAGGCCCAGTAGTTTTTTAAATATTAATTTGTTTCATGATGAATAATTATCTCTCTGGCTTTTTAGGGCTTTTAACCGTTTTCATATTATCCAGCATTTCTAATAATTTCTTTTCGGCTAATGCCATCAAAAAAGTTAAATAAACTTTGCCGACATAATGTTGCAAAGAAAACGGTTTTTATTCACTTACAACAAGCATTTTTTTAACAACTACAACAACAAGGTAATGTAAAGAGTTTTATTAAATTAAACATGACTTCACAAGGAAAAACAACATCAAAGGTGTTATTTTAAATGAATCACTAAAAGAAAATTGAAAATGTAGTTATTGTTATGTCACATTTGAATAATATTTTCTCCAAAAGGAGTGGAGTGACGTCAAAAAAGTGTTGCCTATTACAAAGTGTACTTTTACCAAATATTTATCGTTTGCATACTGATTTAATTTAATAACAATTTCCTCCGGATGTAGTGCTGTAGTTTAAGTAGCATAAATCGGTTTATTCCCGATCGTCCCCACCTCGTCCACCCCACTGGGTACGAATGGGAAAAAAAAGTTTCATTCCTCCCCGTGGTGACGATTGGAACTTTTTATTTCCCACTTGTTCCGCTATAGGCCGAGAGTCAATTGAAAGAATCATTGTAAATTCGTTGATTACCTGTGCTTCAGTCTTTTTAAATTATTTTTAATCAAAAACGTTGTTCACTCTTGGTCAAAAAGTCGTAACTAAAACATTTTAACAATCCGTGAAATCTGTAATTGAAATCCCGATTACTGCATTTTGACTCTCGGTCTATAGCGGAACGAGTGGGAAATATAAAGTTCCAATCGTCACCACTGGGGAGGAACGAAACTTTTTTTCCCATTCGTACCCAGTGGGGACGACGAGGTGGGGACGACCGGGAATAAACCGAAAAATCCTACATTACACATCTGTTTTCATTATCTTTATTTTGCGACGCCAGTTTCTCTATACTACGCAATAAATAAACAAAAAACTATATGATAGTAGCGTAGTTCGTCAAAACAAACAAGAGTCATCATACTACGGCAGTTTTTATCTATACAACTTGACAGCACTCCATTCATTGTTTCAAGGGAACTCCGATATTGTTAATATTATAGTAAATATAGAAAATACCCGCAATCATTATGTATACAGAAACTTTTGTAGTTCTTGTAACGACCACGATTGTTTTGATATAAATTAGTAAACTGAAAAAGGGCCCGACTTTTTAAAACATAATTATTGGCATTCAAAAGAATATTTTTTGGAAATTGTTCTTAATAATCTAGTCTTTGCCTAAATATGCTAGGGTCGGCTTCCAGGCACTGCTACGGGAAGTTGGCAGACTTTTTTTAGGTAAAAACGCCAGAACTGTTTATAAAAAGTATCAGGAACTGTAGAACTCAGCTGCTGATTTATTTTTGATCTGCTGGACAATGACCTGCCAAGTTCACACACATAACCTAAACTTACCGGATGCAACTGAATATCATAAAGTATTTTTTACATGGACGACCTTCAAACTCAGTTGCTGTGTATTTTTCGTTATCTCTGCGATGAATAATTATTTACTGATACAGTTTCACATAGTAACTCTCTTTGTACATAATGTTAAAAAGGTTTTCCTATTTAATTTGAGTGAAATTATACAGTGACACGACATTCACACACACTAATACATACATACACATACACAACATACAACACACTAATACACACACTAATTACAATACACACACACACAACTAATGTATTACATACTAATGCTAAGAAACAAGGGGCCATTATGTGAGTACAAGATTTAAAATATTAGCTAAAAATCAAAAGATAATAAAACAAAATGTCTGCCACCTTTTATGGGAACCAATAAAACTTGTGTTTTTGATATAAATGTTAAATGCGCATTAAGATTTTATATCCAGTTAACACTGCAAGTACTGACGTATACTAGAACCCTGACATAACAACATTAATAAATGTCCTACGTTTGAAAAATACGTAGATATTTTTCTTCCTATGAGTACCTATCGTTGTTTACTACTTGCATGATGTTTAGGGTTCCGTACCCGAAGGGTAACCAACGGGACCCTATTACTAAGCCTCCGCTGTCCTTCCGTCCATTCATCCGTGAGTCTGTCTGTCAGCGGGTTGTATCTCATGACCCGTAATAGGTAGACAGTTAGAATTTTCACAGAATGTGCATTTCTGTTTTTACACCCGCGGTTCTCCCCTACTACGATAGTACGGAACCGTACATGCGCGAGTACCACTTGCAATTGGCCGGTTTTTTTATCCAATTAGTGCCTTATATCATCATACAAGAAGAGCCTGTAATCATCATTATATCATCCATTTTCAATGACCTACGTGTAATTGGGGTCTGCAGTTTGTCACGTAGATATTCCTTTAAGCACAATGATGAATAACTTTTATCTTGGAAGCCAATATTCTGTTAAACTTCTTTAGATGAGATAGTCTGAAGATGCTATAAATATTAGCAGCCTGGATCTCGGCTTCGTAGGCGTGGTTTATGAGGACCAACGTGGAATGTTAAGTTATTTGAAAACCTCCACTAGCTCTAGATGGTTTACGTTTAGTTCATTTTATTTGGCAGCCAATAGCCTACAGTTCTGCACCATTAAGAAGAGAGCCTTAAAAATATTACTATTAGTGAGCCTACAAAATCTCACTGCTGGACAATGGCCTCTCCTCATGACTTCCAGTTCCTTCCATACCGGGCTAGTAAGGGCCGCTGATCATTGGTCTTGTCCAGCTTGCCCCACCATCTTCTACGAGGTCTGCTGTGTCGCCTCCTGGCTGCGTTAGGACGCTGAAGTAGGACTAAGCTGGCACTGGTTTTCTGTATGTCCAATGAGCTACGAGTATGTGCCAAAATAGCCGCTATGTCAAGCTGACACAGCCAGAAGGTATCGCAGCAGATCCCATAGAAGACGGGACGAGCTCAAAAATACGGAGACCTTTCTTTCCCCAGCCGTGGGATAATGCAGACTCACAGTAGCAGCTTGAACAAAAGGTACTCGCTTTCATGGACATCGAAGTAGTAAAACTTCAATTCAGTCATTCAATTCAAAAGTGAACGAGTGAACGATTTTAGTGAAGTAAAGAACGTTATCGTTAATTGGAAATCTACGTTCATTTCCATCAATAAAACTTTTCATTTCACTTACAGTACTTTAGCTGTTGTACGTTAGTTGAACGGTTACTTTTTATTATACCGGAAATAGCTTAATTCCAAATCAAGCAGTGTAAGATCTTTGTTCGGAGTTTTCTCTTTGTACTGCCAATCGTTTGTCAATGGGAAATTGAAGGTCACTTGGAGATCTGTACTAGTTATAATTTACACACCTATCTTGGTTCAGTCGATTATGTTTTTGACACATTTTGTATGACAAATGTAATTTTTGTAATAGTTACAAAACTTAATGTTATTATTGTGTAGGTACGTAACCCTGTAATGACAGTCGTAAGATGGAGAAAATCCTTAATTACTTATTAATATTATAAATACAAATTTAAGTATAACCACTGAACCAATCATCTTGACATTTTGCATATAAGTTATGTCAGGTGTACAGAAACGAACATCCACCTTTCATCCCGAAAAAAGTACTGTTCCCGAGGAAAACAACAATAACGTTCTTATGACAATAGATGGCGCTACGTGTCTTTCGAATCATGATTAAGTTATATTATTACAAGCAGAGTGCAACCCGAATAGATTGTCAAATTCTAAATTAATGCGAGCGAAGCCACGGGCAAAACCTACTAATTAAATAAATCTGTCGAAACACACAAACATACATTTCTTCGTGTCGATAATTCCCAGGGTTATTTAATTTAAAAAAAATCGACCAAAACTAGAAACTTTTAGTCTGGCGAAACAAAGATATTTTGGGGTAATGAAATAATAATAAAAAAATTGTATCAATAGCTACCATACGCAATTAAACACAAATATTTCAATTACAAATACATTTTTTATTAAGTAGGTATAATTATGACCTACCCTACTTGATCTTAAATGTTATTGTGATTCATCAATAATTAGCACGTGCCAAGGAATTTATATAAGGAAGCTTCATTGTTTCAAGAAAATGAGTGAAAACTGCACATTGCCAGTAAGTAATAATAAACAATCCGTTAGTGACTAAGTATGTTATAGAATTCTTATGAGATTAGTGGTTAGGTCATTTTATTCTTTTTAAAGGAGTAAGTTAAAGCGAGACAGGCAAGCGAGAGAGATGCCATTCATTTTTGGGGGTATTCCTCAAAGCGCTGCGTTTTCAGACCAATCTCTTCACTACATATTATAAAACAAAGTCATGCGCCGCGTCTGTCTGTCTGTTCAGCTGCGGGCATCAGCTAGTTATAAATATTTTCCTTCGACGTAAGGAGTGCCTTATACATTGTGTAATGATTTTCACATGGGTCATAAAAACAATTGACGATCTGTGGGTGCACTAGGTAATAGATACCTATGCCTAGCTCTTCGGGAAAAACACGCTCGATTTTAATTGTATCCTACTAATATTAAATTGTTCTTAAATTAAAAATGCAAAAGTTTGTGAGTAATTAAAGATGGGTGGATGTTTATCACTCTTTCACGCAAAAACTGCTGAACGGATTTGGATGAAATTTAGCGTACAGATAGCTTATAACCTGGATTACCACATAGGATAGTTTTTATCCCGATAGTATGATCCCGTGGGACAATCATCGAACTCCACGCAGGCGAAAACGCGGGCATGATCTAGTTTTTTTTATAATATAATAATATGAATCACCGCTGAAACAAATCAAGTGTGAATAACGCATTTCATACTCCTAAGCTATTACGAGCACAGGAAGTTAAATGAGCCTTATAATCTTGAGAAAATATTTGCTCTGAAAAATCTTACAAAATTAGAGAAGGTCATTCGAGATTGTTTGGCTAACTACTTCAGTTGATGTGATAACACGAAAATAAGATTCTCTTACTGATTTCGCCTGAATTTGGGCCATTTTACGAGTATACACGTGGCTGCATGATTCAACGTAGCTTAGGTACCAAATTAGCAATGTCTACTTAGAAGAATTAAAATACATTTTTTTTGGAAATATTTTTGGGAAAATTCAAGTAGCCGATTATACTCATTCAGATCCAGTCTGTCCCCTCGCTGCCCTCCCCAGCGACGACCTAACCGAGGCTCGTACCCCACAGGGCGTGCCTTTAGCGTGTGGTCGCTTAGTTTATAGTTCATTGCCCCTGGCTGGAGGCCTTAACTTCAAGGCATCCACAGGAATAGACCGGTTAAGCAGTAGCCAGCCTCCTAGGCTGAACTGCGAAATGCCATTAACAAAAAAAAAAATATAGCCGATTATTTACTTTCCCTGTATGCACAACAATAATTGATAACAACATAGAACGTTTTTTATTATTACGATTAGTGTCTGATCAGCAATAGGCCCTAATTTGCCCCTTTTAGGCCTTGTAAATAAAAGTGACTGTTATGTTGAAGTACTGCTTACCCGCTCAGAGAAATGCGTTACTTATAGTTATTAGTTGTTGAATGGAAATTGCTATTAAAATTGGTAGTAACTCATCTTTATAAGATGGTTTACCACTTCATAAACATTCGAATTTAATATGTATTTGAGGGTGTTTCAGTGATTATGTTATTCGAGTTGAACAACTAAATACAATGATTTACGCAAACGTATTTATCTGATTCCATTACACTTGGTTGTCGAGTTCAATTGTTTTGTAAATTCAGTTACAAATCCAGTGGAGTGAGTGCGTTATAACTTTACCGTTTAATGTGGTGTGCAATGCAGGGACCAACTATAATTAGTTGGTCCCTGCATTGCACGATGTGTGCCCTTAATAGGGCACACATCGTCGTATCCTACGAATAATGCCCTAACGAACATAGGGGCTTTTTTATTGCATAATTCAATTCTGTTCATCAGACCACATATAACCAGTTCAACAAAACAATTTAAAACGGTACAGGTTATCAAATAATAACGTTTTCTAAAAAGCCACAATTGTAAGCACTACGTTTTCAACGAAGAATAAAGCCACAATCGCCATCAGGACGCGATGGACGACGATTTTTCTCGAGTAGTGGTAGTATTCGTTTATTTTAGTAGATAATACCCCCAGGTATTTTAATATTGGGTACATAGAAAAAAACCCTCATGGTGATTGTGGCCGTGTTCTATGGAATGGCTAAATGACGCGCGTAGTCACGTTGTTCCTTTGCACACGATCCTTGCGTTTGTATCGCTATAAACGCGCTGATACATCGCAACAAACGCCAAATGTTTTCGCGCGTTTGTAGCGATGCATCCGCACCTCTTCCCGTAGCATCACTTTCTTCCCCGCACCACCAATTGCACAAACGCGCTGCAAACGCGCGTTTGTATCGATACAAACGTGTAAAATCTGCTAAAACGTGTTGATAAGGGCGCAGCGGACGCGTAAATCAAAGACGCGCGTCGTCAGCGCATAAAAACGTGGTGTGTAAAAGCTCTAACGCTTACCATTTGGCCCTAATAAACGTAAACATCTTATTATTAATTTTGATTACAACAAATTATTATTTACACTAAACAAGTAAATTTAAATATTCTATAAGTCATGTTAAATTATTATTTAAAGTGCTTTAATTGTATTATGCTTTTTAATTATATTGTTTAATATTTTTATGTTTTGTCGAGTTGTGTGCGACTCTTTGGATATTTTTATTTGTCTGACAAAATAAATGAATTGAATTGAATTGAATTGAATTAACTGGTTATTGTACACCTACAATGATTCAACTTTAGGGACTAAGTGCGGAAACCAAACCCTTTAATAATAGACTGGTTATTGTAATTTTGTTGTTGACATTAGTAACAACTAGATTTATAATGAAAGATTTATATGGATACAGCTATTAACAGGTAAGTTACAACTCATTTATTGTGTACTGAAAATAGTAACGAATCAAATAACAATAAAATCAAGTAAAAAATGCTGGATGTGGCGTACGAGAAAAAAGAAAATAAACTTTATAAACTAGTATATGTGCAGAGGAAAGTATACAAATGAAAGCAAAAGAGGCTGGTAGGCGTTTAAAATAAATAAAACATTAAAACCGAACATATAACATAACATCAGGGCTGTAATCCCCGTAGGATTAGGCAGAGGTGTACCTGATAGTACACCCACACTTCACCAGTTATATTTAAGTCCCATGTAATAGGGGGCAAACCTAGCCATCAACCGGGCACAAATCCAGACTCCGTGGCTGCTACTGAGAAATTCCTGATGGAAAAATCCAATATCACTTTGCCCGACCTAGTTATCGACCCCAGAACCTCATGTTCAGCAGTCGTGCTTGCTACCACTCGACCAACGAGGCAGTCAAAATAAACATCTTAATCATTTTTTGTAAATATAATGTAACACCAGGTACGGATTAACAATTTTGGTTAGCTGTACGTGTATGTATACTGATACTGATACTGTTAGCCTACGTCATCCCACTGCTGGGCATAGGTAATCAATATTGTTAACCTATATTGTTATTGTTGTTGTACAGACGCCAGCAGGTCAACCTACCCGAAACTGTCAGATTTTCCCAACCAACCTTGAACCTAATACTTCAGAGATAAAGTTGAGAATCTAATAAAGAAATTTGACAGATTGTAGTAGCTTGATGTGCTGGCGTCTGTACACTACGATAGCGAATGCAAACACTTGATGGAACTATTACTATTTAAAAACAATAATTTAACCTTTGACAGCACAGGCGATACTGTGGTCCACTATTTGTTTAAAGTTTAAAGCAACAAAAACTAAAGATTAGTGGATGTATTTTTAAACTTGGCATCATCTTCCTGCTCAAAGGTACTCCAATTTATTGCAGGTTTACGTTTTTTTTTTTAATCAGCCGCCATCTCAGTGCCCTTTTAACCAAATCATATTTCACACAAACCAAGAAATAACTAATAAATATAAATATTAAGGGTGTAAAAAACTCTTAACGAAGCCGAAAGGCACTTGTTCTCCCCGTTATTGCGATATTTTTTTTGTTCTAGACCATACCTGGGAACCGTCTAGTTACGGAGATATTGGGGTCAAAGTTCCAACTTTTTCACTTGTTTTTTTTAAATACATGTTTTTGTAGATTTTTACTTTACGGACTTAGACTGCCTCGTTGGTCCAGTGGTCGCAAGCGCGACTGTTGTGCATGAGGTCCTGGCTTCGATTCCCGGGTTGGGCAAAGTGCTACTGGGTTTTTCCATCAGGAATTTCTCAATAGCAGCTACGGAGTCTGAATTTGTGCCCGGTTGATGGCAATAGACTCGCCCTCTATTACATGGGACTGAAAACCATAACTGGCGAAATGTGGGTGTACTATTAGATACACTTCTGCCTAACCCTTCGGGGCTTACTGGCGTGTTGTTATGTGTTATGTTATTTTTACTTTAAACAACTCCACGACCGGCGACCTCCGTACTATTCAACCCATCCATCGGCATAATGTTTTGAATGCGTTACATTGAGTCCTAGCGAAAAACGTGATTTTTCACCCCAAAAATAAAGTTGTTTCCCAGCAATATTTTTTGCGTAAAGTTACTTAGTTTGTTGTACATAATGCTTGGTTAACGGCTTCGTGAAGAGTCTCTTTACACCCTGTATAAAGAGGTAAGTAAGTTTGTATGTAGGGGGTACCAGAACTAATGATCCAATTCTAAAAAATATTTCACAGGCAGAAAGCTACATTATTCATGGGTGCTATAGGCTATTATTTATATTTCTATCATGCATATGAACCGAGCTATCACAATTTTTGAGGACAAAGTCACGGACGAAATGCTAGTCTTAGCTGTATTTCTAAACTTGGCATAGTCTTTTTAGGAAAAAGCCAAAGTTACCTTAGGATGTATGGCATTTTCTTCCAGACATTTCTATCAGCCGTCAGTGATCCAACCCTTCCTTGCTAACCAAATCATCTTTCACAAAATCCATTCATCTATTCTTCTATCTGTTTCTTTTTACAGCTATTTCCTAACTTAGCAACATCCAAAAGTAACAAGCAACCAAGATTGAACGAGAAAAAATCGATTTGAGTGAAGCGTTCGAGATCAATAGCCTACAGAATAACATGATGTAGCAAGCGTCGGATGTTTTTGTAATAGTTTATTTGGCAAAAAATTGCTGTCGCCCTGAATATTTAGATTATATTGATACATACTCGGTAAATGTATTTTTTTAAATCTAAGCTTGGATAGAATACGGAACTAATGTTAACGCGAAAGGTGTTGATGAGGCTAATTTAAATTAAGGAATTAACAGACAGCATCACTAAATTTTTGCGAAGCAATATTTATTATAGAAGAGAACTTTCGGATCTCGATCACAAATAAATAGGAATAAGGGTAGAAAGATGATACATCACAATAAAGATCAGTATATTCACAATAGGCATTGCTCTCTGCGAGAAGGAGTAGGCTAGAGTACTAGTAAAATGATTTTCAGAAGTCAAACATTTGAATTAATAAATAAAAAATAAAGCCAAAGCAAAGAAGCCATCCATTTTCGGTAAGATCGTCAAAATCCTTCTTATCGGAAACCAATTAGTTAAAGAAACAACTCATGACGAGTGCAAGCACTACTGATAAACCTCACGCGAGAAAATTTCTTAACGTTGCCGAATTTGGAGCACATTATTATGTCGTGATATCCCCCAATACTTTCGGAATCCGTGCATGTGTTCCGACCTTTGCTTTAGTAAAGATAAATCTGTTTACAAATCTAACGAGCAGTTTGTTTTAATTGTTGACAAGCATGTAGTACTAATGAATGATATGTAAACGTTATATTACTGTCACATTGGACTAATATTTTGGTCTCTCCGCAAACTCAAAAGCGCAATACAATCTTGTATCAAACAAGTTACTATTTAAACTTAAGTTGTCATTTTACCCACATATTATCTATACATCTATTCATACAAATAAATAAAATTTAAGTGTCTGTCTGTAATATCAATATAACAACTTTTTACTGAAAAATATGAAAATATATACGGGACTTATAACAGAAACACATTTTTTTCAATTTTTGTCTGTTTGTTCCGGGTAATCTCTGAAACGGCTAAGCCGATTTTGACGGGACTTTTACTGGCAGATAGCTGATATTATAAGGTCTAACTTAAGCTACTTTTATTTTAGAAAAATAATTAGGGTTCCGTGCAAAAACCCTTGAAATTGTTAACAAAATCCGATTAAAAAAGAAAGGTAATATATATTTTTTAATAATAATTTCACGTGAGCGAAGGTCGCGGGCAACAGCTAGTATAAAATACAAACAAAAGGACTCTATGACATCGAAGTATCTAAATCGCTGTCATCCAGAAACGTGCACAAAAGACTGACCATATTGGGTAAAAATAGTAAAAAAGACATGTACTCACCGACTTCATCAGCATTCACCAACTTAGAAGCGATTGATCGTAGAGAAGTGGCCCCAGCTGAGCTGAACATGTCCAGCACTGGGCCCAAGAAGTAGATAGTCCTGGTAGGGGCCAGCGCGTACACCACGCTAGCAGCTATCCTACTCAGGCAGGCGACCACACCAATGATGCTGTCTTCAATGTGCCATCTTTTGCTGAACAAATATATTGTTATGAAGGAACCTGTGCAAAGAAATTGTGACATAGAATATGCTGTTTTTTAATTTAAGAGTGAATTTAACTAATTTACTAATAATCCAGCAATAATACGTCAAAGAATACGCCAGTAATCACACATTGCTGTCCTCAACTGGATAGATTTTGGACACATCGTGCGGCCTACTGGAAATATGGTTTAACAAATGGCTTTACTTTGTCCATGCATCAATCAACGCAGCCTATGGTAATCCATTACTGTATACTGGGCTCTTTTCTTTAATATCTATCTCTAATGGCGCCCAACGCTTCCACCTATACGTGGTGTCCACTTTAGGAGTCGTACGTACGAGTCGGTACGAGTATTCAAGCCTAACATAAAAAAATGTTTACCTTGACCAGCCTAAGCAAAAAAAAAACCCATAAATATTTAGTAAAATGTTATCAAATATCACTTCTATGGGAATTACCAACCGTTTTTTATAAAACAGCATGGTATTGTCTTTGTGCAGTGTTTTACATACATACTGTTATTCCTGTCATAACACGTCTGATGACGTAACTGAATATCGTTTTATTTTAAACAATATTTCATTATCAGATACATATAATTGGTGATAAAGTTATAATTATGTCAAAACTGGCCCACGACATAGTGACCCGCTCCGTAGCGCCGTAGTGTTGCTCTTTCACAATAAAGACTTCAACTTCAGGCGATAAAGACTCTGAAAAATCCTGTTAAATTCGTTCTTCTATTGATTTTAATCAAAAAGAATGAAATTAATTTTACAATCGGGTAACTGTTTGTTCTACCCGTTCAACAATGATTACCCGGCTTTTAAATATTTAATCAATAATTTGGTGTCTATCATTTCAGCTGTTGTGCTAATTAAAATATCAGCGATGCGGCGCCAAATTACTCTCTGATCCACGATTTAATTAAGCTTTTACAAACTGAATGTAAACATACTTCATTGCTATGCTAAAATATTGGCTACCCAATGTCTGTTGTCTGAGATCTATTCTAAGATATTCCCTGCCATTTCACTATCATTTAATTGTAAGCATTTCTAATGTTTGTCTCATTTTGTTTACCAAGTTCTGAACTGTCACTGTGAAGATAGACGGGTGGTTGCTTTGAGGTCGAACCAGTGCTAGGACAGAAGACAAATTACTTGTAAAGCCCCGTTTAGTCTGTGTAAGTACGCTTGATTTATAATATTGTAACTGTGAACTGGACAGCTGTCGATATTCTAGAACACAGCGCATCTAAATCTTGCTCTATCAAATTAAACTCTCTGTTTTTAGTATTCAGTTCAAAAAGATCTGCATTTCTGATTTTCTTCAGCTACGTAAAGTGACTCCAAAAAAGCCTACTGTCAAAGGCCGGCCGGCAATCATTTGAGGAACCCAGCTGAATGACATGACTCATGCCAAGTATGCTCGCCCCAACTCAACGAGGCTTAGAACTGTCATGGCGCTGCTAGATACATAAAACAGACCACGTAAGCTTGTAGGCTACAGCAGAAGTTAATTCATATTGAGGACATGTAATTTGATTTTTTGTGTGTTTTGCCATTTCAGAGTAGCTTTCCCCCTTATTTGGTTACTTTACATTTTAGTGACGGTAGAAAAATGTTCAGGTGCTATGTATTTTTTTTTGTCTATAAGTAAATCTGTGTCTGACCTAGAAAAAAGGTCAAGAAAATACGATGTCACCGTAATAAACTTGACTAACATATGGCTGAATGGTGCAAATCCTCCATTTTGTTACAGTAGGGTCCACTTTTCCAAAGTGGCGGCCTCCTTCAACGGATCGGTTTTTCCATCGCTCATATTATATCGATTATTCAGTATTTTCTCCAGTCTTTATTTATTTTTACGCTAGATGTAGGTGTGAACTGTGAAATTAGATTTACTTGTGGTGATTCGATCCGTTAAGCAAGCAAGCAATACTCGATTAATTTACTGTTTTGCACGTGAGTTTTTCAAAATAATAGATTATTTCTATTTTTAACCTTTTATAAAGAGTAAGAGCAGGATGCGACTAAAATTACATTAAATATTCATAAAAGTGTCAAAACTACACAAAATAATGAATTATTATTTGTTTAATAATAGTGACATTTATAATATCTTCTTATTTTTGTGTCAAACACGTTTCCGTGAACCAGACTGCATCTAAATATACTTATTAGGTACAGTCGCCATCCCATCAAGTTACCACAAACTGACAAATTTCTCCAAATGATTTTAAACCATAAAATGTAGATATTTTAGTTCAAAATCGAATGAAAAAATTTGTTAGTTTGTAGAAACTTGATTCGCTGGTAACTGTACCGACATAGATACCAATGAGATTATTGTTTAATGGTTAGCGAAAGAGTTAATACAACCAAAATACATTCATGTTCCTCATGTTTTCATAGTACAGAACCAAGTTCGTGTATATCTGTGTAAGCGCTTACATTTTTCAAACAGAATAGATTTTTATGTGGTTGACGTTCCGAACATTTTTAAAAATGGCGGCTGTGGTTTTCTTTTATTTTTATGTCTCATTCGAACGAAAATAGATTTTTATTTAAGACATAGTTATTACGGATCTCACCTATAAACTAAAGCGTAGTTTCTACAAGGTCAAATGCTGGATGTTGTCACAAATCGCAATAGACAATCTCGTAAAATATATGTAGATTTATCTTCTGGTTTAATTTGAAGTACAACAGTACAAAGGGCTCGAAGGTTATAGTTACAACTGTATAATATTATGATGATTTAAACGTGTTATAGTAAACATATACTAGTTTATTATAATTGACCGTAATTTTATTAAAAACTTATCTATACTAGATGTACGGGACAGCCTTCTTCTTTCTGTCTGACAGGGTATATCAGCTCCTTATTTTGAATCATATTCCACCGGAATTTTTCTCAGGAATTTTTTCTATTTTTTTATCCTTTTTTCAGTTACTATAATTCTATATTTAAATAAAGGAAATTTCAATATAACATAACATTCTCTGTACGCAGCACTGCATGTATGTAAATAATACTGCTAAAATAAAAAATCAACAATGTATGTTGAAATACTCTAACGAACGACGCGCAAAATCAGCTGTTCACTTTCTACCTAGCTACAGAGTTAATCGTACTTGTCGTCGCGCTTGCCGTTCGCTACGTGCGTTTTGCCTCGGTAATGATACATTGCGTATGAGGATATGAGCAAATTAAATTTATTTGATTCCTATAAAGTTCCTGAAATAATTTCTTGTACCAGTCGTCTTAGTATGACGAACTCACCCCATCAGTCTGCAGAGAGCTGTCCCTAACACCCTGTATTTTATTTAGTTTAGTTGTTAAACATTGGTCAAAAAAACATTATTGGTACACCTTAGTTTGTGAGATTCGTATTTTTTACTGAAACTCCTGACGACATTTTTTTGTAACAATTGATAAGTATAACGTAATTTTCTTATCTTTAAAACGACACAATGACGTTACCTAAAAATATTTCAGAACTACCTTCTTGAAATCACACGCTGTCATAATATTTATTTAAAACTTTATCAAGTGATATAATTAATCTTTTTCACCGTGTATTTTTCCTAAAAAATATTGTTTTACGGGTTTTCTGTTGATTAGTTTTATTTGATGAATAAAGAAAAAAACTTCTGCGTATTTGTTTTTCTTTAAATAACAATGAGGAGTTCTTGTTTGATTAGCTTGAGTTTGCTGATATATTGCGCAAGATTTTAATTTAGTATGATAAAATTCTTTCCACAAGCAGAAGTAGCAGATAAATCCCAGACAGCTACATACATGTTGATTAAATTTGGTATCAATTCTAATGAGTTTTTTATTTTATTTTAATACAATAAAAAAATAGCTTAAAAAACACGTGGAAAAAATGTTTGTGATTTCTCAACGTGTGGTCATCTATCTCCATGCATCAGTCAGTACCAAGATGTATGGACCGTGTGTGCAACAGAATTTATTGCCCTTACCAGATCGACATGTATCTAGCCACTCAAACGCCAGCGGGTACTACGGTACCCAGCAATAAAAAACGCTTAACTGCCAAATGGACATTATTGACAATGACATAAAAGTGACACTTGTGGCACTTGACGGTTCAAACAATGTTTAACTGGCGCGCCACTGCCTAGTCGCCATAGATTCATTGTCACACTACAACGTTGAGATGACATCCATCATTTGAGACACTGGTTACCTACTGTTCCTTCACAGATAGTTCACTTCTAATTGGGCATCACTGTCAAAATAAATCTACTAGACCGAGTTCCAAAAGCCAAATTTCGGAGACATACGAAATCTTCGATATTGATAATCGCGTTATGGAACTCAAATAAAGTTGGGCAGGACACCAAGCAAGGCGCGGTGATGACAGGTGAAGTAAAGCTATGACCAAGGTGTCGTCCTAGGACTGGAAAGAGAGGCGTTGGTCGTCCGGCGGCGAAAGTGGCAGTCGACATTGTTGCCATCGCCAGAATAGCCTGGATGAGGCTGGCACGAAAAACGTGGAGCTTGTTACAAGCAAAGAGAGGCCTATACCCAGCAGTGGGTTAAGTTGGGCTGTGGATGACAGACCAAAGACAGTGCCAAAGTGACAAAGATCTTCACTATCGTTACAGCAAGGCTGCTTGTCGGTTGCTGTCAAGTCTGTCAAATAACAGTGATCTTTATTTTCATTCGTATAAGGTTGTTGTTGCGTTGCTGATGACAAACGTAAACTAACAGTGAAATGACGTTGTTGACATCCATTCGATTTTGTTTTGTTTTTCAACCGTTGATCAAAAGTCAATGTACGCTATAGGTATTCTGAAATATTGTATTTTATCATCGTGATTGATTGAATTGAAAGGTAGTTTATTTGCTTTCTTCGTTTTTGTGATAAAACAATGCATTGGAAATAATCTTTGTTTTGAACAGTGTTCTTCAGACAGCTGTGTTTATTTTTCACTGAGGTACTTTATTATTTGTGTATACGTGATATTCTTCTTCAAATATAAGTTTAATTTAAAAGACAAAATAAATTAATTGTTAGATTATTATAAGTTGCAAAACGATTATCTACCTGCTTACTGAAAGAATTATTAAAACGTATAATTTTCTAAATAGACAAAGAATCTATTTAGCAGTGGGTAACATCATCACGCCTGTGATCTCTAAAGAAAGCAGAGGTGTACGTAGGTAGAACACCCACACTTTGTCAGTTATCTTTCGATTTGATGTAATAGAGGACGGTAACTTCCAACCAACCAAAAGAAAAAAAAACAGATATAGAGATGCTTCAAAAAAAATACTGGTGTACTCGACATGGGAATAACTCAGGATGTCATCCTCCTTTTTCTTCGGAGACCACAGGCTTATGAGATATTATGTTCTTATGTTTTAAAAATAATAAAAACTAAACTTACCAACACTTCCAACTAGTACGGAGTAAGTGAGGAATAAGCTGTAGTCCACTTCGGTAAACTTGTACTTGTAACGAGTGAACCAGTACGTCATCTGCGCCTCACCTTTATCCCAAACGAAACAGGTATTAGTCAATCAGCCAGCGAAGGACGGCAATCTGTAAACATCACCTGTAAAAGGCTCTGTTCTAGCCGTTTGTGAGGAGATTCGGAGGAACATAGGGGAGATGACGGGGAGACATATAAAATTTGGATGAAATCATGGGGATGTTGGAGACACACAATGAATATTTTGAGGAATGCATGGGGAAGTTTGAGAAATAATAGAGACATTGATTAAAAAAATGGTAATTTGTGGGGAGGTTGGAGGAACAATGAGGAGATGGGTCAATCAAGACAAAATACATTTTAAATTGGGGGAAAACATGGGGATGTAGGAGATAAACACAAAAAAAATAGGGGGATTACATGAAAAATGTATGTTCTAATGATAATTGATATAATTTGAGACAAATAAAATTAAAAAAAAAATAGGAAAATAAAAGAATATAATATTCAGAACTTAAATAATAATTGAGAAACTTATGCTTACTGAACTGAATATGGAAGATAGAAATATACAATATTATCGAACAATATTACTAATAAATAATATCCAAGTTTTAAAATAAATTAACTGTGTCTACATGTAAGTAATAGAACTGTCACGGCCATTTAATTTTATCGTCTCTTTCTCTTTCCTTACAAATACCGTCTCAATCGAATAAGTATTATTTTAAGTACTTCAGACTAAAAATAAACCACTATCACATTTATATGTTTATATAAATAAAAATATAATAATGTTTATTGAGACCGCTCAATGTGGCGACACTTGTGAGAGGCCTATGTCCAGCAGTGGACGTCATTCGGCTGAAATGATGATGACGATAATTAATGTTTATTGTCAAATACATCTGCGGTATTAGACAAACTATATTTTTTAGGGTTCCGTATTCAACAAGGAACCCTTATAGTTCCGCCATGTCCGTCTGTCGGTCTGTATGGCTTAGCTCAAAAACTCTTTGTACTAGATTGCTGTAATTTGGCATGAATATATGGATTAGTTACGCCGACAAAGTGGTAAAATAAAATCTCGAAAAGTATTTTTTTAGGGTATCTCCTGTACACGTAAAGGCCGTGTTTTTTTTCTCGCGTACCCCATTGTGTGGGATGTAGTTGGATAGGTATTTAAAAGATTGCATTTTACATTTATTATTTTTTTGATTAAGGGATACGTTTGTGAAATATTAAGCTTTAAAGTGCTAATTTTTGTTAGACTCAAGTGTCCTCCCCCTCTACCAGCTAAACGGTTGTGTTTGGGAGTGTAAAAAATCACGGTAATAGTAAATACAACGAAATTAAAAGAAAAACTATCACGGCTTAGTAGGCTTTACAAGTTTACGAGTAACAGTCCACCAACTTATAGAATGTACTTGTTTAACATATTTTCCTAAGCATAATGGAGCACAGGTTTTTCAACTGCAAATGTTAGTTTGTTTTATATATAACAATAAAAATCATCGTTCGGAGGCAAATCGGACCGTAGGAAGTGTCCGCATATGTTGATGGGCAACAACGGAACCCTCCATTGTGCGTGGCCCAACACGCACTTGACCAGTTAAGGTTACTCTATTCAAAGCGTACTGCCAGACTTTTTACACCTGCAGCCTGTGGGCGAAATATTATAGGCGAAATATAATAGTTTTTAATTTTTGATCATTTTTACTAATATAGCTTTAAGTCATTACTAACTATTTATGGATGTTTTAATCTGAAATAAATGCTTAATTAATAGTTTCATTGTTGCCAATAAGCCTGACATTGTGGTGATAGATCGATTGGAGCGTCGCGCAATGATTGTTGATATAACAGTCCCGCATGACGAGAACCTTGTGAAAGCAGAGAAAGATAAACAGTTCAAGTATCTGGTATAGATCTGGCTCGCGAGGTTGTCGACATGTGGGATGTGAGTAAAGCATTCATTGTGCCGATAGTCGTGGCAGCCAATGGCTTATAGCCAATAGCCTCGACCAACATCTGAGGAGGCTCTGGCTTGGCAGCTGGATTAAGGACTTGATTCAAAAAGGAGTACTTTTGGACACGGCGCTTTTTGTCAGGAGGTTCCTCTCTAAAGAACCTTGACCTCCGGTGGCTCGGACCCTGTTCCCAATGCTGGTGGGCTAACTTTTTTTATATATTTTCAAATGTTATTATTAATATATTATGTTTAAAAATAAATAAATGGAATACAGTAGAATCTCACCAATCCGGCACTATTAAAAACCAGAGGGTGGGAGGGGGGGATTATTGGAATGTTCGGATTACTGGATTGTATAGAAATATTCCAAAAAGAGAATATAATGTATTTATTGTGTTGATGTTCGACCCATTTTTTATGACTGTAACATATCTCACAATTAACTAATTATGTAGTTTTAAAAAAACCTTTAACGACGGAGCGCATACGCAGTTCATGGCGTAGAGAGGGGCGAAAAAGGCGCGGGCTGAGGGTGCTGGATTATTGAACGTATCGGTCTATTGAAGTGCCGGATTAGTGAGATTCTTCTGTAATAGTTTATAATAATACTTTATCGTAGGTTTTTTTAACAAAAAATTATATAATAATATTGTTATTTTTAACAATAGTTATTAAGTCGTGTAACAATATATTTTGAAAGCTCTATTGTTCGTAATTACAAATAAATTGATTACGTACTTATTCGAATTATATGTAATACGCATTATATCAACGCATATTACAAGACCACGTGTGATTACCGTATTGTAATACCTAGGTATATCTATAATATTTGTAGTTTAGTAACCGCATTGAATGGAATTGCACAGTTTTTTTTATCTGAATAGTTTTACTAACTATACAACATAGGTATGTATACAATAATTGTAAAAGTTCTATATTAGATCTCAATATGGCACGTTCGAGTTTCCGAAGATAAACGATGATTGCCAAGCATTATGTGCATCAAACTAAGTAACTCGCAAAAGTGATTTCTGGGACAAGACCTTTTTGAAAAATCACGTTTTGTGATAGAACTCAAAATATTGAGCTGGTGGATGCATTGCATAGAACAGGAGTCGTGGAGGTAATTAAAGTAAAGTTACATATACAAAAAAAAATATAAAGTTACATAATACATTATAAAAAAAAAGTTTGAAAACAGTTGGATCTTTGACCCCCAATATCTCCGTAACTAAAAGGTTCCCAGATGGTCTAGATCAAAAAAATGATCACAATGACGGTGAAAACCAGTGCTTTTCGGCTTGGATAAGGATATTTTTTCACCCGTTATACGAGTGTTAAAATGTACTGCTAAGAAGTAATAAAGAATAAACGAAAACCCTCGAGAGGATTAGTAAAGATAATGAAAATAAAGCTTAGAAAGTGATATTAATGGCGCAGACTTGAGGACAAGATTACAAAGACGCAATATTACCGGCGACATGCACGTATAGAGGGGATTAAATTAAGCCCTATCCGGGATTATTCTCGACCGTTGTCACACAAGCAGCCTGTAGGCGGGTGTAGTAAAGGGACAGAATTAGTCCTATGTGTTTATAGTACGTAGCTAAGTTATTCTAGCCTAGTTAGAAGGGCTTTTAGAAAGATGCAATCATTAAAAATCAGCTTTCGAATTTATCAAGATAATTATTTAATAATTGGATCATGCTGATTCATAATTTGATCATTTGATTTTTTTAATATTTTGTTACTAAAACATTAGGTAAACATAAATAAATGAAAATGATTACTAATTGTTTTATTCTTTGAAACAAGTATTAAACATAACTTAATTTTTCTTTGGTGATTAAAATTATGTTTGTTGCTTAAACACGAAGTTTGTGTCAACTTAAAAAAAAACCCAACCACTCCGGGAGTGCCGATAGAAGTAAAAACAGTTTTTATTTTCGAGATTCTGGTTTATTTTTACAAAATATTTCGGCATAAGTCTTTTACTTATACATTTGACTATACGCTGTATTTTTGTTTGGGCTTGTAATATGTAGCAATATGGCTAACTATGCATCGAAAAAAAAATAAACTTAAGATTCTGGATTATTTTTAGAATATTTTTTTGCATAAGCCTTTTACTTAAACATTTGACTATACACTGTATTTTTTTTTGGTTTGTAATATGTAGCAATACGGCTAACTCTGCAACGAAAAAGAGGTCGTTTAACGGTGTCGCGAGATCAATTGTTTTTCCCCATCTCAAAAATGCCCAACGCGCCTAAAGAAGGTTTCACTTCAAAAACGAATTTTTCTTTGTCATGGCTTAAACGCTCTTTCTGAAATGTAGGGTTAGCCGAAAACAAAAAGTAAAATGTTAGAAGTTTATAAACACCAGAGCAAGAATCAGATTAAGGTATTATTAATTAGCCCCATACCAACTTTGCCTAAGGTTTTGAAAGATAGGATTAGCTTAAAAAGTTTTGGATTAAATGCGACCTGAACTACTAGAGATTATTTTAAAGCCTTTCTCGAGTTTTTTTGCAAGGAGATAAGAGCTGATTACCATGTAAATAGGTTTAGGCGCCGGTAAGGTTATTTTTAGAGGGTGCATCTTTAAATCCAAGAAGGACAAGCTCGTCGCTAAGTAATAACAGCCGCTCGGGTCGATCTTTAAGTTAAGCCGTGCTTGCATAGGTTGGTCTGTGGATGGGTGACCACCCATTACATACCGACTTTCCTCCGTGCGTCGGAAAGCACGTTAAGCTGTTGTTCCCGGCTGTCATTTGTAGATCTTTGACAGTCGTTACGTAGTCAGTGGCCCAAAAAGTCTGACAACCAGTCTTACTAAGGGGTATCGTATTACCCAGTACTAACTGGGTTGTGGAGGTCAGATAGGGAGTCGCTCCATGTAAAATACTGGCATTCAGCTGCATCCGGTTAGACTGGAAGCCGACCCCAACATAGTTGGGAAAAGGCTAGGCTAGGATAATGATGATGATCTTTAGATCCAAGAAGTGAGCGCCTTAGCATAACGTAAAATATACTTTTGGCTTTATGCAGGGCGTCTGTCTTTAGAATGAAATACCGGATATTTATTTATTTGGTGGGGAACACGAACTATCGTTTACCTATAATTAATAAAGTAATTAATTATGTTAAGCAGTTAATATGTCTATTTTGAGCAGGCAAAGAAAAGGTTGCAAGTCGTAGAGTTAATAAAAAATGCACCAGTGGCGAAGCTTCAATTTACATTCAAGTTTTTTTTTTTTTTTTTTTTTATACTTAATAGGACATTATGTTAAGATAGAAGAGCACGAAGGTACTGTTTATTTCTTAAGAGATTTGTTCCAGCAGACCTACGAAAGGAAAGTTGTTAGTTGTATTGTTATATAATGTTACTAATTCGTTTATTCATTTTTCTTTACATATTTTTTTTTATATTTTACATTTTTCTTCTTTATTTAAAAAAAAAAATAAAAAAAAAATACTTGTTACCAACATGGTCTCTCAATAATTAAGTATAACTAAGTAAATAAAATAGAGTTATTTTTGGTAACAAATCATATCAATTCAACGTAAAAATCCCTTTTAAAGTTTTTCTCTATTAACCCCTGCAGTCCTATTCACCCCGTTTTACCCGGTAGTAGATAATAATAGAAAATGGGAGTAAACGTTATATACATATATATGCATATAAATATATTATATAGATAGTACTGTAATACTTATTATTATGTACTTAGAGTAGTAGTAGTGTAATGGTTTTTTTTCTCTAAATATTTATTTCTCTTTTGTTTAAACCTACAAAATGAGGGTCATTGTGTGCCTTTAATTGTCCTAAAACACCACGCAACATACAAAACAATTATGATAGTCAATTTTCTAGTAGCGTTGATTATAAACATTTTGGCACATTTTTTTTCTGTTTCTCAGATGTAGAACAAACAATTGATTAGTTATTTGGAACAAGGCACTGTGTCATTATTTTTCATTGTATTTGTGAAGTCAAATTATATTTGGGTCAAACTATTATCAATGATAATAAGATTATGGGGTCGTGCTAAGTTTTCCGTAGCCAAAATTCGCTTGAAATGATAATTCTATCTAAAGTTAATAAAATCGAAGTGAGAGGATTAATGACGATAGAAATCGTACCTATTGCAAAAAACTTTTATTTTACCCATTTTAATTGTAGTTTCTCACACAAAATATTATTGTCAAGGATCAATTTTACATTTTAACTAGGACACTACTACTTCTTATTAGCACATCATAATAATAATATGACCACCGGTAGCTTGGACCCAGTTCCCGACACCGGCGGACCGCTATTTTTTTATATTTTTAAATGGTTTGTTTTAAGAAATATTTAAAAATGTTAAAAAATATGTATATATATGAATTAACGGAATAATAATATCTTGAGACAACCAACACACCGCCATCTGATCCCAAACTAGGCAGAGCCTGTACTATGGCAACCAGACAACTGATAAACATACTTATATATTTCTAAATACATACATATTATAGATAAATTTACACCCAGATACAGAACAAATAATCGTACTCATCGCACAAAGATTTGTCCTGTGTGGGAATCGAACCCACGACCTCCGTCCTAGCAGTCAGGGTCACTAACCACTAGACCAACAGGCCAATCAATCATCAACATAGACAAAGAAGAAAAAATGCATATTATAGAGGACTTTTGCTCGCGGCTACGCCCGTGTGGAGTTCGGGAATTGCCCGCGGGATCTTACATCTGGGAAAATAAGTAATCTATGTGCTATACCATACCATAAGATATCTCTGTGCCAAATTTTACCCTGATCTTTTGAGCCGTTCTGGCGTGATTGAGTAACAAACATCCAGCTATCCAAACTTTCGCATTTATAATAGTTTATTATGTAAGATAACGGGGTGGAAAGGACACCGACGCGAAAATGGTTACCATGTGTTCAGTATATCAGTTACATAGAATTTTTTTCATCGGTAATTAAAAAAAATCCCGCCCCACCCGCTCTACGCAACATGCGCGCCAAAACTGTGATACACGTGTCCCATAATTTTAATTAAAGAGTGTGTACACCAATTTTTGTGTCAAACGACCAAGAGAATACTATACGTTTCACAGAAAATTTAAAGCCCCCCCATTTTACCCTCTTAGGGGTAGAATTTCGAAAAACTCTTTCTAAGTGGATACCTACTCTTCACAAAAAATACACCCTTCAAATTTCATGTCTTTAGGACCAACGGCTTGGGCTGTGCGTCAATATTTAAGTCAGGGGATGATTTTGGAAAAACTGTTATACACGTTTTTCATAATTTTAATAGATGAGTTTGTACACTAATTTTCAAGTCAATCAACCCCGAGGATAAAATGTTTCACAGAAAATGTAACACCTCATTTCACATTCTTAGGGGTGGAATTTCGTAAAACTTTTTCTTAGTGGGCTCTTCACAAAGAATACACCCTCCTCACGTCTTTAGGACCAGCGGTTTAGGCTCTGCCCTTAACACCCTATTTCACCTTCTTTGGGGTGGTATTTCGAAAAACCATTTCTTAGTGGTTACCTACCTACCTTTACAAAGAATACAGCACTTTTCAGTTTTCTACTTTTGGCCACAATGGCGTTTTAATTGCACAGTAAAAAAAATAATCTATTTAGTTCCTACCTTGATGCTAAAATCATGTAATTTGTTTTTAATTTTTTAATTCACTTTTTAAATTCATTTTTTGATATGGCAGGCGTGTTTTTTTATTATTATATAATCATAATTTTATATAGACCATTATTATGAAGTTTAGTAAACTTTCAGTCAATGCTACTGAACAGAGAAAGAATAGATAGTTTAACAAATGTTCGATGTGAGTCTTTAAATTGGCATAACTATTTTACTTATGAACCGATTGACATAAAACCAACACTAAATGTTAAGTGAAGCTTACCACAATATATTAGCGAAACCACATCCAAATCGGATAAGCCGTTTCTGAGATTAGCGTGCACAAACGCACAGACAAACAGATAAACAGACAAAAATTCTAACAATCATTGTTTTGGGTCCTATTTGTGTTGATAATGGTCCCAATAATATGTTTTCTCATATATCTTTCATGTAAAGACAGCGATCCGTTACATTTTTATTATGGATATAGATGACTTCGCCCGCGACTTCGTCCGCAAAAGCAAAAATTGTGATAAGTCGGCTAATTTGCATGATCATCATCATCTGCCTAGCCTTTTCCCAACTATGTTGGGGTCGGCTTCCATTCTAACCGGATGCAGCTGAATACCAGTATTTTGCATGGAGTGACTGCCTATCTGACCTCCACAACCCAGTTGGTACTGGGAAATAAGATACCCCTTGGTAAGACTGGTTGTCAGACTTTTTTTGGGCCACTGACTACTTAACGACTGTCAAAGATCTACAAATGACAGCCGGGACCAACGGCTTTACGTGCTTTCCGAGGCACGGAGGAAACTCGGTATGTAATGGGTGGTCACCCATCCACAAACCGACCTAGGCAAGCACGGCTTAACCTAAAGATCGACCCGAGCGGCTAATTTGCATGATATAAATATATAATTTATAGCCTATGTTACTTTCTGATAGTTAAGCTTTCTATTAGTGAAAAAAAGGTTAAAACCGGTCCATTAGTTTTTGATTTTATCCGTTACAAACATACAAAATAAAAATATTTCCTCTTTGTAATAGTAGTGTAGATAACTGATAAAGTACCGAAGCAAAGTTAATAAAATTAATATGGGACCATCGCGCTAGCTTCTACTACCAAATGAAAGAAAATTCACTTAAATCAGATCACGGAGAAATCAGCATACATAGAAATAAAAAATAAAAAATTGGTTGTCTGTAAAGTTGGTTTACGGACGACAGTTTAACTTGACAACGTCATAAAATCGAGTGGAAGAGAGATAAATGCGGTGCAAGCACACAATGAACGTAACGGGACAGCAAGCGTAACGGGACACTTTTTCGTGCATGAAGCTGGCGTTCATCGATTTATTAGACGCTGTCACGTCAAAAAATGATTCTGGCCGAATACATAACTGTCTCTCTTAGAAGTCGGTTAAAAATCTTTTTAATTTTGGAAAGATAACCTAACCTTACGGGGAACACAAGTACGAGTATGTTACATGTTACTAAGACCGTGTATTCTAAAAGTTACATCGACATGTTACAGCAATATGCAACGTTGCCAACTTTCAAAATGCACTCTGATAATACTTACCTACTATTTATTTTTTGTATAAATTCAATACAGCTTTATCCTAGGTAATTTATTGCAAGTAAAAATTCTTGTTGAACCTGTTTTTTAAAGTAGATTTTAAAACATATTTAGTTATTTTAATTTGGTATTCTTAGAATAGCTGTATTTATTAGAAAAACATGTTTGAAGATAAAACGCTAATGCTAAACGCTTGTTAATTATTTTAAGACAAACAGGTTATTTTTAATAAAACGATTCTGGCAATTTAGAATAATTTATTAGACTGATTTGATGCATCTCATTTAAATGTATAACGTCGAGACAGTGGGAAAATCAGAGGCCCACTACACTAATTTATATTACCACTATTTTTTTAATATTTATTTTTAATAAATATCAATATATAAAAAAAAAACTGTCAGAATATGTATTATTTAAGCAAGTTTAAAGCAGTACCTTAGTGCTCTTTTATCTTAATGTAATGTCCTGTTAAGTGTTTTGTGTGTACATAAATAAATAAATAATTTATTACCCATAGATTTGGTTGTAAAGGGGGACAGGTCTTTTATGGACACCTCTCTCATCAAACTATGCAGCAGGTCTGGTGCAAGGTATTTCAAATAAAATGTGCAGCACCTTAACGCTTCTATCTTAACATAATCTCCCGTTTTTATGTTTCAAGTTTTTATGTGTACATAAAAACGACATCGTCAAAGTCGCGGGTTACACCTGGATGAGGGACGCACAGAACCGGGAAGTGTGGCAGGAAAAAGGGGAGGCCTATACCCAGCAGTGGGTGATTCCGGGCTGATATGATGATGATGATGATGATGATGTGTACATAAATAAATGTTTTGTCAGTTGTGCGTCATCATCATCAATAACATAAATAGAAATATTTATTAAAATAGATGGGAGAAATACCATCTATTTACATAATCTCATACGTGTCACGTATAGATTTACGTGAGCGACGTGAATTTGCTCAAAATCTATGAAATGTTAAAATGGCGCCGAAGATAAGTCACGAACCGTTTAGTGCGTAAGACTTTCATATACGCCTGAGTTGTCATCTATTAATTTTTTTTTTCTATTAGAAGATAATTAAATTTGCCTTGATATTTTAATTGGTTTTAGAAGAATACTCTTCTAATCTTACCAATATAAAATTGTAAACTTGAGCTAAACAATCCGAAGATAAATCCGACTAATTTAAATGTGAATGTGAAAATACCTATTTGTTAGGTATTATAAAGGTTATTGACCCAATTTTAAAAAAATTAAGACAGTAACGAATATAGGTGACAAATTATTGAAAAACATAAGCTAATGCATAATTAATTCATGAAATTAAACATAAGTCTGACAACCAGTCTTACCAAGGGGAACCGCATTGCCTACCCAGTAGAGGTCGTAGAGGTCAGATAGGCAGTCGCTCTAAGTAAAATACTGGTATTCAGTTGCATCTAGTAAGACTGGAAGCCGACCTCAATAGATTTGGGAAAAGGTTAGGCAGATGATGATAAGCTTCATGGATTGAAAGGCATGATAAAGTCAGAAATAGAATCTGAAACTGTCGCTGGAAAAAGGTTTGTTTTATTAATTCCTATGTGAAATTAAGTTAACTGGAACTTCTCCCAGTCTCCACACTGGATTCCACTTACCGACAGTGCATTTGAAATTAATAGTCTGCCGCAGTCAGCCACGTAAGCTATTTGCCAGCCAATCAGATACAAATTTAGCTATGTTAAGCAGTTAAGTACAATATTTGCATTTATATTGTTTGGTGCTTAATTATCTACATATCACATAAACCTTTGAATATGTCAATTTACATTTTGTAATAAGTATTAACGGGTATCTTTTTTTTGATATCTTCAAAAGGCGACCGGTCTTTGGGGGTATTAACGCGGAGTGTGGGACTTCTACCTTACTAAAAGCCCTCCGGTGGTCGCCACCCGCACATGAGAAGAGGCACCGTGTCAGCTTAAAAGACCTGTCCGGAGCCCCCTCTGTACAACTCATATACTTAGTGCACTTCTCTGGGGAGGTCGGGCACATTCCTACTTATCGCACCATAGAACTTTTACGATGCGTTACATATACTGTAGTATACCCTATGCAAGGCATCGTAGAAGACTCGTAGATCGTATACTGCAGTATACCATAGTAGAGTAAATATACCCGTATGTAAGGGATTGGACGACTGATAGACAATTTATACCTGGTACACAAGTCACTACCACAGAATACGGGATCCTCTACACACTAATAAAATTGAAAAATTGGCGCAGAACCGGGTTTTACTATGGGACCGAAACCGGGTTCCACATGCCCTAGCTGTAATCCTACACACGGGCCCAGTACGGATTGGAAGCATTAAAACAAAGCCTCTGTTGTTGACCTTTTTTCGAAAACACACGTCATTCCTTTCTTTATTTCTATTTGCCCACCTGGACCGGTGGCATTATATCGAAATGTAAAAAGAAAACTGTTCACGATAATCACGATAGCTTAGGATTGTTGAAACTCGTTGGCAAGTAATGTGCAGATTAAACACATTTCTGATTAAAGGCGACAAGGTGAACTGTTCTGATACGCTTTATACGATATGAACATTTTATTTCACAATTTTTTTTTGGGCCTGGATGGTGGATTATAGCCCATTCCGTATCATAGAGAGGAGGCCTGTGTCCCAGCAGTGGGAACATTATAGGCTGATGATGATTAATGGCCCCATTTTACATTTTCTGCGTTACGTAATTTACCTAAAAGACATAAAAAGAACATTGTATTATATTATCTTTGAGATGGAAAAAAACACGGTGGTTTATGTCATGGAAATACACAACTTAAGTAATAAAATTATCAAAAGTTCATAATAATTTCAATTAATATCTATAGAGAAGAAACTAAATTAATAACTCATTATTGTCTACAACTAACTTATTCCAAAACCAAAAAGTTTGTGTTTTATCAATTATCTCAATTAGATTTAGTCGTTGACTTTTCAACATTTGTTATGCAGAAAGTAAAGTTAAATGACTTAATAGCACTAGCACTATAATCTAACTAGACTCTTGTACTGAACCCGGTTTTTTTGGGAGTCGGTGCAGCATATTTTCTTCACCCAAACTTCTCTATAAGTATGTCATCATCTCACTAATAATACTAACTATAACTCTTAACGAAGCCGAAAGGTATTTGTGCTCCCCGTTATGCGATCATTTTTTTGTTCTAGACTATACCTGGGAACCTTCTAGTTACGGAGATATATATTAGGGGTCAAAGTTCCAACTTTTTCACAAGTTCTTTTTCAAATACATGTTATAACTTTGCTTTAAATACCTCGAAGACCCCATACTATTCAATGCATCCATCAGCACAATGTTTTGAATACGTTACATTGAGTCCTACCGTAAAACGTGATTTTACACCCCAAAAAAAAAGTCGTTTCCCAGCAATAATTTTTGCGTAAAGTTACTTAGTTTGATGTACATAATGCTTGGTTGACGGCTTCGTAAAGAGTCCTTTTACACTCTGTTATATGAAATTAGTAAGATTATTTGAAAACCATCTCTACCTCAACTGCCTCATTAGTCTAGTGGTCGCAAGTGCGACTGCTAAGCATGATTTCCTGGGTTCGATTCCTAGGTCAGACAAAGTGTTATTAGGTTTTTCCATCAGGAATTTCTCAGAAGCAGTCACGAATGGAACAGGCTTGTGAACTACTTGGTACACCTGTACCTAACCCTGTTGTCAGGTTTTATGCATGTTATGTCTCTACCCCAATTTCAAAACAAACTCCAGGGAATTCATTGTATTTATTTTTGTAACGAGTCTAAAATATATTACGCTAACATATTGTCCTGAGACAAATAAGATTACGTCTTCGTAAATTGATATAAATGTTACAGTACGCCGCTAACAAGTGCATCCACCCCAACGAAATATGTACAGGGGGAATTTAAATGAAAGTATACTTAATACGGTTCTTTTGGCGCATGGGGTTTTTCAATACGATTTTCACGGATATTTTCATCAAATGTTTAGGTACGCACCGCGACCAATCAAGCTATACAAAACCAGTTTATAGGGATCTCTCATTGCACGGAAAACCGACACTAAGCGAAGCCATTTTATACTGGAAATGTATAGTTTGAGGTGCCGCCGTGTGTGCTGACCCTCCTGAGAATTTCATTCAAGCGACAAACAAATCGTACTAGACTATGGTAAAACTACGCCATTTTTTTTTATAGATGCTTTAATGAAATGTCTTGTGTTTCTTTGCATGATTTTATTTGTGGTCATAATAAAATTTGGAAGTCGAATAAGGTGCCAAAAATATTTTTGGATAATTTTAAGAAATTTCGCAGTTTTCATTTTAGTTTTGGAATTCTAATTTAAGTAGCACCCTGTATACACAAAGGGTAAATTCTGTTTAGTCACAACCAAACGACTGAAGTTATTAACTTATCCGAGAGTGTATCTTCATGTAGCTTCACAAAGATGTGGAATTAGAACAAATCTCGTCCCGAAATAAACGTATCTTGAGATACTACAGTTTATGGGAACAGGGAGAGAGATTTACTCCAACGCAAGAAAAATGGGACGAATAAAAAAAAATGCAAAACTAAGTGGGGTGAAACAGAACTGATTTGTTTAAGAATCATATAGAAACGACAATTCCTACATAATAAATTGTAATGAACTAAACATGCGAAATCGATTTTCGTGATTTTATAATATGTAACCGCTTAGTGTGGTACGGTTTTCACCATCATTGTTTCAGAAAGTTTATAGTATTGAGCTTACATAATTATAGGTTGTACATTAAACTTGGTAACTTGACGCCATATATGCAGGGTGTAAACAGACTCTTCACGAAGCCGTTAACCAAGCATTATTTACATCAAACTAAGTAACTATACGCAAAAATTATAGCTGGGAAACGACTTTTTTTTTTGGGGTGACAAATCACGTTTTACGGTAGAACGCAATGTAACGCTTTCAAAACATTGAGCTGATGGATGGATTTAATAGTACGGGGGTAGTGAAGGTGTCTTAAGTAAAAAAAAACATTCAAAACATGTATTTAAAAAAAAACTTATGAAAAAGTTGGAACTTTGTCCCCCAATATCTCCGTAACTAGAAGGTTCCCAGGTATGATCTAGAACAAAAAAATGATCGCAATGATGGGGAGAACAAGTGCCTTTCGGCTTCGTTAAGAGTCTGTTTACACCCTTTATAGGTTGGTAGGTTGTTGCTAAACTTGCGAAGTAGAAGCGGATGGCTTCAGTTACAAATTGTAATGCAAAAGATAGTCAATCCAGTTTTTAAAACGTGGGTGCCTATTAAATGGTGATAAATAGATAAAACTTTGCAATTTGGTTATCATACACCTACCTAATTTAAATAGTGTATTTTGTGAAAATAGGGAATTATCAGTAAACCTGTGTAAGTTAGTAAAAGAGATGTAATGAGGTCGCGGCCATGGCTTATTTGAAACAAAAACAGCCACTTATGATAAGTAAAGAATATTTAATTTATCTTATTAGCACGTATCGGTTATTCTAATACCTGCCTGTAATTACAGAAAAAATACAAAGTGAGAATATTAAATTATAATGTAATAGATTTAAATTCCTATAACATCTAAAACTGTGATCTGACTAAAAGAGTGATGGACATGAATGTTGATGGATGGAGAAGGAGAGGAATGCCAAAGAACAGATGGATGTATTGTGTGAAGACTGATATGAAAGAGAAGGAAGTAAATGATGTCGTGACGTCTGACAGGGGAGAATGGAAGAAAAAAACGTGTTGCGCCGACCCCAAATAGAATGGGATAAGGGCAGGAATATGATGATGAAAATCTAGAACTGTGCTAAAAGTTATATTATACTATAACCCCTGAACTGTGTCGCTCTCGCTCGAGCGGGAGGGTTATCTGTTGGGCCTTTTCTGGGTGGTCCGCGGGATTACGCCGCGTCGGATAAAAATGTCTATATCTCGGAAACTACGCTAGTTAACTCTCTTCCAGTTATACCATTGGAATCATATTAAATTACCTATCCGGATATGTATGGTTTTCCATAGTTCTGCCATGTAATGTATTAGTAATTGTAATGTTTGTTCAGTGTGAGGGAATTTATTCCCAGTTTCTGGTGTAAAGGTCATTATAATTCAAAAATCTTGTTCTTTCACCTTAAAACTACCAACCAACTATAACCACTACCAATTAATTTATCAATTCTTCTCTTTAATTAGCTATTATCATGGTTTTATTGTAAATTAAATTCAGAACGACATAAGTTGACCAATGACTATCAATTCTTTTCTTTTTACTAGATTTAATCACGTTTTTACTTTTTTTTTAGGTCTTGTTATTTAAACATATAATTATTTAAATGAAGTGGCATTCTGCCTTTTATTTTTGAATGCAAATAGAAATAAAACAAAGAATACATACAAATATGTAGGTATAGGTACTACCACAGTTCTAAGCGACTTTACTAAACTTGTTCGATTTAAATTCAATATTAGATATAACTTTTATTTTACGTCTGTAATCACTTTTAGAGATGATACAATGATTAGCGAATGAAGTTTTAGTACGATCTTAGTAATTACTGGCTTTCATCAAATACGTATTAATGTAAAGTAAAAATATCTGTGAAAACTTTAGCACTCTACATGCAAAGACAAATAAAAACAGAACATAACTTAATAAGTAATGTTTTAAGTCCCATGTAATAGGGGGCGAGCCTATTGCCATCAACTGGGCAAAAATCCAGAGTCCGTGGCTGCTACTGAGAAATTCCTGATGGAAAACCCAATAGCACTTTGCCCGACCTGGGATTCGAAAAAATAAAAATTAATGTCTAAAACACTTAAAACTATGTCCCACATCCTAAACCTGCCCTCTGAGCACCGAAATATACAGCCAAAGGAACCTCTGTGCTTCCACCCACGACGCCGTGAAGTTAGCGAAGTTTCCGGCCAACAAAATATTTATAACGCGACAAGAGGAAGTAATGACTGAACTTCTGAATTCAAAGTGCAGTATGTCTCGATTATAGCCCATTCCCTCTCATAGAGAAGAGGCCTGTGTCCCAGCAGTGGGAACATTAAAAAGGCTGATGATGAAGTATGTCTCAAGAAGCGACTACACGATTTTTATTTTATCGCTCCGTTCACTCCACATTACATGGCGACCCTGCCTTGCCTAACGTAGTAAGTAGTAACGTGCGATTCGCAGTAGTACCTGCATACCCGTACAAGTAACCATGTGCAAAAACATCGGAAAATTGGGAAAACCAATAAACAGGAAAATGTTACGAATAAGGGGAATAGTTACTCTAAAGACGAGGTTGTGATCGCACAAACGGCATCAGGTGGCTCGAATGGAGCATCATCCGACAGAAGTGAACATACAATTCTTCTGTCATTCATAGTTGGAATTATTGGCATTTTGGCGATTATTTTTCTCATCAAGCTATGTGCAAAATATGGCCAAAATATTATATAACGAAAAAAAGAGGCGTGAAATGGTGCGACGCATTTAGGCAAGGTTGTCCGGCAGAGAAAATAGGAGGCAGCAGAAAGGAAAAATCGAAAATAATGGACAAGAAATGGTGTGAAGTGAAGTAAATAGTGAGAAACGAAGGAAATAATGGACAAGAAATGGTCTGAAGTGAAGTGAATAGTGCAGTACCATCGTCTTCGTTCTTCTATGTGTGTGTTGATCCTAACTTATAGAGACGTAGTATATACTTATACTGGCACTTACAGGATATCTTCTGTGATTATCCATTATTCTGACCTCCCGATATTTCGAAGCTGTTGCAAGCGCCATGATCGCGGGATGACTGGAGAATGCGGGTAGATGGTAAATAAAATTGTCAGGTGCAGACAAATCTGTGCACACTCTTTCTTTCATTATTTGGCTACGCGCACTACTTGCACGCGACACAAAGCCACGGCAAAAACATTTACAGTATTACTAGGTTAAGTGGAGTCCTTAATAAGAAGATATATCCCGTAAGTGACAGTTTATGTTTACTTACAAACCGTGAAAGCTTAAACAGACACGTAGTATGTTTAAAAAGGCCTTTCAAATAAGCCTACAAATAAAATATAGTAGGTAGTACTTAAGTGACTCCTTATTTATGTCCTTGTCACAAAAACTGTGCCGGCGACATCTTACCTTACCATTATAAATGCGAAAGTTTATGAAGATGGATGTGTGGATGGATGTTTGTTACACTTTCACGCAAAAACTACTGAACGGAACAGTAACGGAAAATTGTCACCGAATAGTTACTATATCTTGGGTACTCATAACACCTATAGGATATATTTGAAGTTAAACATTCTTACGCACGCTTGACTTGGGACCTAAGCTGGTGAATGTGTAACGTTACGAGGCAAACAGAAGTTGAGAGGGAAATATAAGTTAGATAGAGACAGAGTTTGAATTTGACAGACGATTGTTCGGCATTTGTTTAAGTTTTAATTCAGTCGTGTGGTCTAAACCAGCGGCCAGACAGAAAAGACGCCAGACGAGGGCGGGGCGCGGACTCGTCGCAGACAAAAGCGTTGCGCCCGCGCCCCGTCTCTTCTGTCTGTTTTGCGTCGCGACGCTTCTATACATTTTGTATGAAAGGGACGCGATAGAGACCAATGTCCGCGCCCCGTCTGCGTCTTCTTACGTCTTTTCTGTGTGTCCAGCGCCTTAAGCACACTCGTTTTTTTTTATCTCGGCAGTGCTATCACGTGGGATATTTACCGAACTTCACGCGGGCTAAGCCGCGATCATAAGCTACTCCTACATCTATAAATACCGAAATTAAAGTGCACTGTATTCATGCGCGTAGTGTCAATGCAAACAAGCTCGTTTTCATGAACAATTAGCAATGCTTTTATCAAACACGCTAAACTAGTTCAGAAAGTTTATAGTTCAAAAGGCTCGTCCGTAACCTTGGAATAAGCTGACTGAGTAGGTACGTATTTATCTAGAATGTCGACAAAAGACCTTACAGTATGACCGTATTACTGCTTGTAAAAAAATGTCATCATGTCAAACTTGGTAAATTTATTTTACTTCTCTGTTTTCCCGTCGGCAAAGTAAGTTGGTTGAAGTGTAGTAGACTAAGAGCCGTTTTATCAGCAATAATGATGATAGTTACGTCAAAAATGACATATTCATATTCAAAATTATTTATTATCTCTTTATAAATATGATGTTTTATTGGATTAATATTGGAGTGACTTGAGCTAGTTATGTCAAATCTACAACGATTTAATAATCTCTTATTTGTATGGCCTACAGGTAGTTGTTCCGGGTCTGGCTGTTTGTGTATGTGAATTTAAATGTTTGTAAACGCACCCACGATACAGGAGAAATTCCTAGTGTGGGGCAACGTTTTAAAAAAAAAAAAAATCTCTTAGGCTACGAACGCACTGACAAGTGGCTTGCTTAGCTCCTAGAGGCACGCTACTTCGATACACGCTAGGCGCCAAACGCACATTGCGGCCAGGTTGCGAAGATCTTATAACGTTCGTTTCACTTTTCTGCTCGCTAGGCGACTTGCTATCTTCTAGGCGAGGCGTTAAACAATCTACCTGTCAGTGTGCACGTAACCTTAGGGTTTCCCCTAAGATTACATTTCAAAGGAGTTAATAATGTAAACACAAACACATTAAGGTCAATAGTAAAAAAAACTATTCTAACCATAAAATCAAATAATATTCCCACGCTCCATTTTACGTATAGGTTTTATTCATCAAGTTAATCAAATTGCCAAAAATGAAAAAAAAATTGAAGCATAATTATCATTGTTAGTCTATTAGTGACAGCATTAGACATGAAAATTGACATTAATATTTGTTTACACTGCATGATATGTTACCAAAAAAATGATAAATTACCTTAATTTACTAAATCAGAAACCATGTCCTCGATGGGACTAAAAAATACCAGGCACAAACAAATATTTATAAAAACTTTCGAAAATCCTTTCTTAATAGAGCGAGCTTGCTTTTTTATATTATATGGGCTTAATTTTGACCTCCATCTTATCCTGAGGACAGAAATGAGGTCGAGGATGGAACCGAGCTAACACAAAAGAAGCCTATTAACTCGGGACTTAAATAGATTGGGGTCATAAGCATGAACTTCTAAAATACCGACGCAAGCAAGGAATTCCACTACTTGGCTGTGCGCTTGCCTTTGTTACCAATACCTTTACGGAACCCTTGAGCCCTAGATCCAGTGGTTTGTGTATGCTATGCGTTCTCTGTCACTGAATTTAAGCTTTTCAGATACATAAAATATGTAGCTTTGTACTTATTTTGTACTTTTAATTAATCATTTGTAAGAACGAGGATCTACAAGGTGTAAGCAGACTCTTCACGAAGCCGTCAACCAGGCATTATGTACATCAAACTAAGTAACTTTACCCAAAAAATAGTGCTGGGAAACGACATTTTTTTTGGGCTGAAAAATCACGTTTTGCGGTAGGACTCAATATAACGCATTTATAACATTGTGCTGATGGATGGACTGAATAGTACTGGGGTTGTGAAGGTGTATTAAGTAACAAAAATACGTTAAAAACATGTATAAAAAAAAGAAGATGTCACAACTCTTCGAATGTTTGGTTCTGTTATGTTTTCCTTCGCCATTTTGAGACCAGAGGTGACTAAACAATTTGTGGGCTTGACATTTCACACGCAAGTCAAGGCAGAAACCACTTGGACGGTGAGTAATGGGCTAGCTCACCGTCCGTCCGTCTTTTGACGACAGGCCGCGTTGACGGCGCGTTCGTGTCCCACGCGCGCCTCAAAGAGATGTCAGCAAACAGGGACGGGCCCGCAAGGGTCGTTGCCTGCTAGGGCTGCGGGACTGTTCGAAAGAGATACCGCGGCCCTGGAACATAAAGGGCAAGGAAGGAACATGGATGGGTTTTAGTCAGTACAAGTGTGACACTCCCCTACGGTCAACAAAAAAAGCCAGGAACCACTGAACCGCTAATACTGCTCTATCAGTCATGGTGTCACATCAAACTGAATCACTTTTATTTTTTTTACGGATGGGAAATCATCAAATGACTTCTCCCGCTCTGGGCAGATCGGAAGGGAGTCTCAGACTTGTACTGACTAAAACCCATCAATGTTCCTTCCTTGCCCTTTGTGTTCCAGGGCCGCGGTATCTCTTTCGAAAAGCCCGCAGCATCAAACTTAATCATTTGGACTTTGATGATGAAAAATCGTGTTTATTTAATAATTATTTACACATCTATGCGCCATGCGGCAACACATTTACAAAAGAATACGAGTAATCGTTACGTAAAATAAAGTACATAGTTGCAAGTTTACTTTAGGAATACAACTATGCTGGCATGCATATACATATATTTATTACCCGAATACCTCAAAGCCAAAAAGAAGGGTTATGATTTTAGCAGTCTATGTATGTATGTTTGTATTTACGTATGTTCCTCCGTAACGCCTAAACCATTCATCCGATTTTGATGAACAATATGTCAATCGATTACAGCCCGGGTAACATAGGCTATATTTTAACCGATTTTATCAATAGGAGGAGTCGATTTCACCTAGTAAACCCCAAATTTAATTTGAGCGTTATTTCTCAGTAGTCGGGTTTTTTACTCGACTGCCAAGGCAGAGTTATGTTTTTCGCGCGTATCTTGTGTGTTTCTTTGATTGTTTTTGTATATTTCTTTATTACCTCGTATGTCTCAAATGGCTGGATGGATTTCTTTAAAAACTTTCCTAAACGGAGTTAAATTCCTAGACGTATTAACAATACTTCTTATATTGTCCATCTCATTCAGTGCCTGAAAAGGAATTAAGTTAAAACGAATGCAACGCTGCCAATGTAGTTTTGTGACGTTTAGCTAGGTACACTTTAACCAATTTATATGTGCAGGCGGGAAAACACGGAACTAAAATAAATGTACCAAGTTTAACATATCAATGCATCTTGACAAACAGCGCCACTTTGAACTTCACACTTAAAGAAGTCATTCAAACTCAACTCAAACTCAAAGCATTTATTACAATTAGACCATTACAGGCACTTTTGAATGTCAGAAAAACAAAGAAGGCGAAGCTACAGTCACAGATAAACATATTAACTTGTGAAAGTACTGTAGTTGCCCATTCCAAAGCGTAGATCTCTATGGAGAAGAATGGGCAAGAAACTCCATGGACACTCTTTTCAAACAAAATATTGTTACAAAATCTTGGTTACATCATTTATGTTGAAATTATACATATATGGGGGAACGATGTAGAAACACGATCAACAATTTAAAAACAAAATAAGTAGTTAAAATAAACCGTGGCAGCTTATACAATGTATAGATAAATGGGTCCGAGCTACCGGTGGTCAGGGCTGTTGAGAGAGGAACCTCCTGACAATACGCGCCGTGTCCAGAAGTACTGCTTTCTGAATCAAGCCCTTGATCCAGCTGCCAAGCGAGAGCCTCCTCAGATGTCGGTTGAGACTCATGGCTATTAAGCCATTGGCCATTTAGTATTTATTATTACATTAGCCTACTTTATCCTAGACATAGTGACTAGAAAGTCACTCAACGAAAGCGATGATGCAAATGTCAAAAAACAGGGTGTAAACAGACACTTCACTAAGCCGTCAACCAAGCAACATCAAACTAAGTAACTTTACGCCAAAATTAGTGCTGGGAAACGACTTTTTTTTTGGGCTGAAAGATCACGTTTTACAGTAGGACTCAAAGTAACGCATAAAAACATTGTGCTGATGTATGGATTGAATAGTAAGAGGGTCCTGGAGGTTTTTAAAGTAAAAATCTTACATTAAGAACATTATTAACTTTTGAAAAAGTTGGAACTTTGACCCCCAATATCTCCGTAACTAGAAGGTTCCCAGGTACTAGAAGGTCTAGAACAAAAAAATGATCGCAATGACGGGGAGAACAAGTGCCTTTCGGCTTCGTTAAGAGTCTGTTTACACCTTTTATATTGTATGGACATTAAGCTAGTCTTCAAACAGCTTATTTGTGCAGAAACACAGAGCTAAAATAAATCTATCAAGTTTGTCATGTTGATGATTTTTTTCTTGACAAGCAGCCTCGCTTTGAACTGCATACTTAAAGTGGTCATACTGTACCAGCCAGATGACAGCCGTTGGTCCCGGCTGTCATATGTACATCTTTGACAGTCGTTACAGGTAGTCAGTGGCACAAAAAGTCTGACAACCAGTCTTACCAAGAGGTATCGTATTACCCAGTATTAACTGGGTTGTGGAGGTCAGATAGGCAGCCGCTCCATGTAAAATAGTGGTATTCAGCTGCACCCGGTTAGACTGGAAGCCGACCCCAACATAGTTGCGAAAAGGCTAGGCAGATGATGATGATGACTGTACCAAAAACTTATGTCAAAAAAAGCGAGAGAGATATTAAAACGAACGATTTAAAAAAGCGACTGATAATAATTGTCTTGGCTCTCTAATATTTTTTTAATGATTCTTTCATTTCCATTATAACGGACGTTATTGGTACCTACAAGATAGTTACTTTAGCGTAGTTTTGAAAATAACAAAATGAAATAGATTTTTTTCGTTTTCGTCCATCATTATCTCCTGCCCTTGCCCCAATTTATTTGGGGTCAGCGCAGCATGTCTTCTTCTTCCATACTTCTCTGTTACTCGTCATCTCATCGTACACCTTTCTTGCCATATCATCTTTCACACAGACCATCCATCGTGTCTTTAGTCTTCCTCTCAATTAACAGCCATCCACATTCATAGGTACTCACAACTTTCCTTACGTGTTCGTCACGACATTGTCCTCATCTCATTCTTGCGCATCACATGCCCACCGTCATAGATAAAAATAATTGGTTGTCTGTAAAGTTTGTTTACTGACGATAGTTTAACGTGACATCGTCATATAATCGAGTGGAAGAGAGATAGATGCAGCGCATGCGTACAATGAGTGTAACGGGACAATGAGTGTAACGGGACACTTTTTCGTGCAAGCAGCCGGCGTTCATCGATTTATTAGACGTTGTCACGTCAAGAACAATTAATGTAAAGTTTACCATTTGGTTAAACTGCAGTTTCTCTAAAATTTAAACGGATTTTGTCATATAGTATACCAGATTGATATTATTTTAACACGAACACAACTCATTTTATTTTGTCACTGTTAAAATTCCCCTTTATTCATCCCTTGATAAAAAATATCCTTGTTGATTCGTTAGGAAATAGTCATCCTATAAGAAAATAATTTTAATCTTTAATACTGTATGAAAATAACTTTTTAATTTTAACAAAAAAAAATAGTTTTTTTTTTCTTGTAATAAACATTATATTTATAACGGAAAAAAAATATTAGTTGACAATGTAAATTTTTCGAACTTCCTCCTAAAATCTAAAATAAACAAACAAATACATATAAAAATCATAAATCTGAATTTAATATCACCGAATTTTGTCTTAAGCAGGTGATCTTCGCGTGTTTCTGTATATACGTACAACCCGTTATGTTTCGTTTTCGCTTTATTTATAAAAACTTTTGACCACACGTGTTTATTAATTTTTCGAAGACATTAAATTAATTTTAATTTAAATCTTGTTTATATTTAAATTAATTTAAGAATACTAGTTTTGCTACCTAACTGAAATTGGTTGTTGTATAAATTTACATCATAATATACACGTGACGTGACACGTGATTACGCAGTGTTTAACCGAATCTATAATAATTAATATTATAAAGAATATGAATTTGTTTGTTAGTTTGTATGTAGGGGTTATCTCCGAAACTAATGATCCAATTCTAATTTTTTTTTTCATTGGTGGTTAGGTACATTTTTCGTGGGTGCTCTATGCTAAATGATATTTTATATCATGAATAATAGCCGAACTATCACAATTTTTGCAGACGAAGTCGCGGGCAAAGTGCTCGTCATTAATATAATTTAATTTAACAAGTTTTTGCTTGTGATGTTTGTAACTTACCTATTTATTAACTTCAACCCCCAGGGGTTACAAAAATCTCAGGGGTTGTGTTTCTTTCTTGGTGGGCTTTTTTTTACATTCTACTACAGAAAAGCTTCTTTTTTATGTTTTCTAAAAATGAAACCTAGCTAGATCGATTTATCGCGAATCCCCCTGCATACTAAATTTCATGAAAATCGTTGGAGCCGTTTCCGAGATTCAGAAAAAATATATATAGGTACATATATACAAGAATTGCTCGTTTAAAGGTATAACAAAATAAACGCGGAATTGTAAGGTTTTCTAGTTGAAATTGTGTTTTTCGTTCGTTGCATGAAATAACAATATGGATGGTCGGTTGTTTGTTACTCTTTTACGCAAAAACTACTGAAGAGACTTTGTTGTGAAACTGTACAGTAATGTAACTTATAGATCAGAATAACATATAGACTATATTTTTTACTCCGGCAAAGCCGCAGGAAGAAGCTTGTCGGTCATATTTCGAATTGGCCAAATTGAGAGATGTTTGGTGAACTTATTGATCATTATTTTTATCAAAATAAATAAATTATAATATCATTTTCTAGTAATTTAAAAAGTATTTACCCATAACTGGTCCCACGATGAACATGTAAGCTAACATGATCAGTATAATTTGTAGTCTGCGCGAACCTTCTCGCGCTCTGAAAGCTACACGCAAAGTCGCAACTATATCACTCACTGAAAACGCTGTCAATATACTTGGCGTCTTATCGCCCTCTTCGTTTTTTTTCTTTTTTGTCTTCTCCTTAAGTCTTAAGACGATGTAAACAAACCCAATTAGGTACAACACACACGCTATAGAGAAAACACCATAGTAACCGAAACGACGGACTGTTATACCACTAAGGGCCAGCCCTATGGGCCTGCAAAGAGTTATTAAAGCGGTAACAATTCCTATACGGAAAGTCCTTTCAGATTCACTAGTGATGTCTGTGATATAACTGTAGACGGCCATGGTCATGGCTGCACGCCCGCCTGACAGCGCCGGCGGAAGGCCTTCCAACAGCGCTGTCTCATTCACCCCAACATCAAGGAAGAATACCGTACTCAGTATGATACCGATGGTAGATATAAACTTGCCTAGTATTGGTACTACCATAAAGACTTTTCGGTTACCCGTCCGATCGCTCCATGCTCCTAGGAAAAGTCCTAGTATTCCTGGTAGACCCGTCTGTACCGGAAAACTCCAAGCGGTCATTGAAGCGACCATGGTCTGCACATTTTTCTCTTGGTTCGTATAATTTTGAGTGCGTCCCTGCATTATATGCGAGCAGGTTTGCTTGTCGTAATGTAGATCTACAAGACATGATTTCTCTAAGCATAAGTTCTGGACAGCAAACCCTGCGAGTATACTCGGCAGCATGTAACAGATAATGTAGGGTTCCACTGTAACTTTTGATCTAAAGGCCCAAAATTTCTTTAGAAATTGTTTCAGTCTTTTGCTCAAATTCATTTCTTTTTTCTTGAGCTCGGTGCTGTATTGTATGTTGCACTTGCATGGTTCAACACTCACGATATTTTCTCCGGGCGCTTCGTCCCGTAGCGTCATTTTGACAACAGACTACCACTATATCGTTCATTTGATTTTTAACATAACTTTTCTGCGTATTTAAATTATTTGTATCACTTGAGAGCACGTTATCTAAAATGAGCGACTGTTCGTTAATTTGCGCGCACGACTGTTTATCGCGTGTCCACGGCGGGTGTAGCGGACGACTCTAACTTGGTTACTGAGCATATCAGCTGGCCCTTGGTACATCCAAATTTGAACTTTAATATGTTATGACGTGATCACATGTTATTAATAAGCGGTATATTATAATAAGCCAATCGAATCTTCGCCGTCGAACTCTCATATGAATTCATTAGCATCCGCTCAAGACTTTGTCTGCGTGTATTTTGCATTTTCCTATAGTTCAACACACCCTCGGGTAGATTTATAGTGATAGTTTGGAAAGTTAATCATTACAATCTTTACTGTTTTCCTAAAAAGTAATCGGGCCAAGTATCTAAACCGTACGAATGAGATGTTTCATATAAACTCCAGTCTTGCTTTTCACCTCGGCAAGGTTTATCCGAGAATAAACCATCCGAGGGTTTATTCCCGGCCGTCCCCACCTCGTCGTCCCCACTGGGTACGAATGGGAAAAAAAAGTTTCGTTCCTCCCCAGTGGTGATGATTGGAACTTTTTATTTCCCATTCGTTCCGCTATAGACCAAGAGTCAATTGAGACAATTATTGTAAATTCGTTGATTGCCTGTGCTTCAGTCTTTTTAAATTATTTTTAATCAAAAACGTTGTTCACTCTTGGTCAGAAAGTCGTAATTAAAACATTTTAACAATCCGTGAAAATCAAATCTGTTATTGAAATCCCTATTACTGCATTTTGACTCTCGGTCTATAGCGGAACGAGTGGGAAATAAAAAGTTCCAATCGTCACCACTGGGGAGGAACGAAACTTTTTTTTCCTATTCGCACCCAGTGGGGACGACAAGTTGGGGACGACCGGGAATAAACCTTTAAAACGGCGACTTGAAAATACAAATTTGAGTTACTAGTTGTTCAATACGATCAGTGTGATAATTCAAGGACTAAGAAAAAAAAACATAAGTAAAGTAGTAGTAGTATCACTAGATTGTAGATAAGGCGACAAAGTCCCTCTGCGCGGGGCTCCTATTTCTGTTTGCAGGGTTTAAAGTAACCTAACACGTAGGGAATCTTACGGCCTTAGTTTGCGCGCTTCGCTCACTCAGTAACTCTCATTCCCTTTGAACCTAACCTGTCCGAGTCGGATTACCAAAGTCCCGAGCTCGCTTCGTTCGCTCTTGCTTCCTTTGCCGCAATGACCGGATTTATGACACCACTTGACATAATACTCGTAATTTCGATTTTGCTTTCTGAGTTATTGTAATATGATTTCCTTTATTTATTTATATACATATTTTTTACATTTTCAAATATTTAAATATAAAACGACATAAAAAAACATTTAAAAATATAAAAAATAGTAGCCCACCGGTATCGGGAATAGGGTCCAAGCTACCGGCGATCAGGGCTCCAGAGAGAGGAACCTCCTAACAATACGAGCCGTGTCCAGGAGTACCGCTTTCTGAATCAAGCCCTTGATCCAGCTGCCTAACGAGAGCCTCCTCAGGTGTTGGTCGAGGCTCTTGGCAATTAAGCCATGGGCTGATACGACTACCGGCACAATGATCGCTGAGTCCACAACCCATCCTAATCGTTGAAGGAGCGCTTCTTTGGCCGCCTGAAAAAAGTATTTAATAGTCTTTTGTCAGGCGGAAATAAGGTGCGTGTCTTCAACTCTTTTGGCATACTCAAATGGACTCAAACAGAACTAGACGCCTTGGATGTGAAGGTCCGCAAATTGTTGACGGCATTTTGAATGCATCACCCACGTTCTTCGGTTATGAGACTGTATATCCCGCGGAAGTGTGGGGGTCGAGGCTTTTTAAATGCTAAGACTCTTCACAATCGCGAGATATGCAGTCTCAGGGAATATTTCCTAGAAGCCGACGTGGGGATGCATCGAGATGTGGTCGCGGTGGACAAGGGCCTCACCCCGCTCTCCTTGGCTAAAGAGATATGATTATTGTTAGCTTTTGGTTAAAAAAAAGCTGTTAGCTTAGAATGTATGTCTGAATAAATAAATATGTACTTACTTGCTTAGTATAATTATTGCCCATTCAGTATATTCGTCGTATTTTCTCATAAAAAGCAAATGATGAAACGTTGGGGTCACCTATTAGACTACCTAAAAGTAGCCTGATAATAAATGTATGTTGTTGTAGAATACCTACGTTTTATAGAAAATTTTCATGACAAATAGTTGTTCCGTGCATTATTATTGTATACTAATTCTACAACTTTTTTGTCACTTTCGCAAATTTAAATAATAATTAATTGATACCTTCCGAAGCTCACGAAAATTTCCTATAAAACGTAGGTATTCTACAGCAACATACATTTATTATCAGGCTACTTTGGCCCATAGATATATACCTTACAGACTAACATACATAATTATGGTATAATACAAATACATACTACTGATATTCTACTTCTACGTTATGTAATAAAGGTAAAAACATCTAAAAGTTGTATGGAATAAGTTTAAGAGTACAATTCAAAGTTGTAAGTAGGTATAGTGTGTTTAATTAAATTTGATCTTATACATGTTATTATAATGCTCAGTTTTATAAACACTTGATGACAGCCATAAATATTAGCCATACATTTTATAACAAACTAGCTGTTGCCCGCGACTTCGTTCGCGTGGAAGTTTTGTTGGGAATGTGTGAGAAAGAAAAACAAAGATAACCTATGTATTTCCCCAGTATATAATTCTATCTTCTTGCCAAATTTCAGTACGACCCGAGTCGTGAAAAGGTAACAAACAACCAAACAGTGTTAGTTTCGCATTTATAAGTTAAGTTTCGCATTTATAAATTAGTTAGGTAAGTAGTTTTTCCTTGCGAAGCATGTGTGGTGTAACTCTGAATGATAAAGTGAGAACTCACTCATCAAACTCATCAAAATTGCGTGATATTATAATTTTTTTTCTCTTAGTGAATGTGTAAAGTAGACAGTCATCTGTAAGTGATCGCAGACTATTTACTGCTGTTAAGATAGTGTGAAACTGGTTTAAAATTTTTGAAGGAAGTATGAAATTATGGAATTTCGACGCTCAGTTCAGCGTTGTGAGTTCAAATTCCATTTGTGCAATAATATTTAAATGACTATTTAGTGTTAGAGAAAATGTATTCAAGTTAGATCTTTGATCGATAACCTGTAACAGCATTATGTCGGCAGAAGACAGACCAAATTCTTAATACGCGTGGTCTGTTACCGAATGTTCAGTGATATAGGGTTAATCTAAGCAATACAAACATACATAACATAACATCTCGCCTGTTATCCCCAAAGGGTTAGGCAGAAGTGTACCTAATAGTACACTCACATTTCGCCAGTTATGTTTTTAAGTCCCATGCAATGGGGGGCGGGCCCATTGCCATCAACCGGACACAAATCCAGACTCCGAAACTGCTGTTGAGAAATTCCTGATGGAAAAACCCATAGCACTTTGCCCGATCCGGGAATCGAACCCAGGTCCTCATGCTCAGCAGTCGCGCTTGCGACCACAACACCAACGAGGCAATACGATAGTGTTTAAAATTTTAAAGGGTAGAATCATTTTCCACTTTTAAGGTTATATTTTAAGGGTTTCTTGAATCTAGAAATATTCCCAATTACGATAGAAATATATTTAACTAGCTGATGCCCGCGGCTTTGCCCGCGTGGATGTCGGTTATCGCGACCAAAAGTAATCATGAAATTTTGATCCCGTTCCCGCAACAAAAACTTGACAAATTATAAAGGGTGTCCAGTAAATAGCACGACATACTGGGGTGATAGCTTAGGTCAATACCTACTAAAACAACACAATATATGTTCAGCAAAATCCTACGGATTTACAGTTTTACAAATTTTTTACCATCCATTGGAGAAAACAGCATAAAAATCGGTGCAATAGTTTTTTAGTTTATCGCGAACAGACAGACAGACGCGGCGGAGGACTTTGTTTTTATAATATGTAGTGATAGTGATTATGCAATATCTGTGTTCCAAGTTACAGTTAAACAACGGTAACTTGGAACGATTACTAGCAAGTATATTCAAAACTACTTATAAACGTCGCAATGTATACAACGGCGCGATCTACACACGATTACCCTAATCAAAAACCTTCGTGCATTTACATTGTACACTACACCACAAAAAGACAAAACCTATTAGCTTTATTTTTCATAAAACTGAAGTGTATAAACTCCATGACTGTGCGACTGTACAGCTAGCTAGCTCGACGATTTCGTTATAGATCGGTATTTGCATTATCAAGAAAAAGAGAAAATTTACATTCCGCAATAAAATCTCAATAAAACCAAGCAATCCGAGCACATGTGGTGAATTTTATTTTATGTTGCAATAATGTTATTTGAAAATTCCTTGTGAAACACAGACATTGACCTATACAAGAAATCATAAGGAATTAGTTAAATGGATCCTGCTATGTTGCACCCAGTTCGAGTAGCAACCTGACAAATATTTTAGTTTTCTTACATGCCGGTTTCTGTAGAATATATAGTAGAAAAGAGATACTGGTGCCGATTCCCTTGTTTGCAAACTAAAACAAATTTAAGTTCAGTGCATCTTTTACTTTTGGACTAAACTAAAATTTATCTTCTGTCCTTTTCATAATGAAATAGAAAGAAAATGATGCACTCAACTTAAATTTAGTTTAGTTTGTGAACAAGGGTATCGGCACCACTGTCAAATAATTTAAAGTGCTCACCTAATACTGGTCCAACGATGAACATGTATGCTAACATAATCAGTACTATTTGTACTCTGCGCGAACCTTCTCGCACTTTGAACGCCACATTCACAGTTGCCACTAAGTCTTTCACAGAAAGCACTGATAGTATACTTGGCGTCTTATCGCTCTCTACTTCTTTCGTCTTTTTTGTCTTCTCTTTAAGTCTTAAGACGATGTAGACAAAGCCAATTAGATATAACACACACGCTATAGAGAACACACCGTAGTAACCGAAACGACGGATCATTATACCACTAAGGGCTAGCCCTATGGGCCTGCTAAGAGTTATTACTGCAGTAACAATTCCTATACGGAAAGTCCTTTCAGATTCACTAGTGATGTCTGTGATATAACTGTAGACGGCCATGGTCATGGCAACGCGCCCGCCTGCCAGCGCCGGCGGCAGGCCTTCCATCAGTGCGGTCTCATTCATCCCAATTTGAAGGAAGAATACCGTACTCAATATGATACCAATGGCAGATATAAACTTTCCCAGAATTGGTAACACCATAAAGGCTTTTCGGTTTCCCGTTCGATCGCTCCATGCTCCCAAGAAAAGTGTTAGTATTCCTGGTAGACCCGTCTGTAGCGGGAAACTCCACGCGGTCATAGAAGCGACCATGGTCTGCACATTTTTTTCTTGTTCCGTATAATTGTGAGTGCGTCCCTGCATTATATGCGAGCAGGTTCGCTCGTCGTATTGTAGATTTACTAGACATGATTTCTCTAAGCACAAATTCTGGACAGCTAACCCTGCGAGCACACTCGGTAGCAAGTAACAAATAATAAAAGGTTCCACTGTAACTTTCGATCTAAAAGCCCAGGACTCCTTGAGGAATTGTTTCAGTCTTTTGCTCAACCTTGTTTCTGTTTTCTTGAGCTCGGTGCTGTATTGTATGTTGCACTTGCATGGTTCCACACTGACGATCTTTTCTCCGGGCACTTCGACCCGTAACGTCATTTTGACAACAGATTACCACTTTATTGTTCATTTGTTTTTTAACATAATTGAACGGGAACAATTTTTTATAAAATCGTGCGTTAGCAAATGAGTAAAAAAATATTTATAACTGATATTTTTTCAATATATTTCTTTTTTTCGTATCACAGGGGCGCACGATATCCTCTACCGGGGGCGAGCGTTCGGTTGCGCGTGCGACAATTGATTGCGTTTGCGCGGCGGCTGTTCCGCGCGAGTCTAGTTTTGTTACTGCCTATCAGCTGGGTGCTGGTACAGTTTAATTTGTACTTTATTATGTTATCACGTGGCTGCGCTGAGCTCTTACTCGCATGTTTTCAAACTTCGATTAATAATTGTAATTGATCATATGCAACAATATAAGCTGATCGAATCTTCACCGTAACTCCTTTATAAGTTCACAAAATATTCCACAACGGTTCATTAGAGAGGTATACGGATATTAAAATATGATTAAATATTTCTAACAATTAAATATTATGGAGAGTATTATATTGCTAAAATATGGCAAAACAACAGTTAAGAAGCTAATTTCTAACTACAGACCTAATTTTGTTGACACACGAAATGAGTCATATAAACTATTTAGTAAGGATGTATTTCGTTACACACACAGTTAAAAATTACTCATCGTCTATTTAAGAAGATAAACTTCTTGGAAAAATACACAATAAAGTTTTTTGGTATAAAATTGAAAGGACAATGCCCATAAAAGTACGGAATCTGGTACAACGCCCCAATAGCGATAAATTATATATTTTTGGAAAGGTCTTTTCTATTGGAACTACTTTCATTATGCCGAGACTTTTCAATTAATTGTCAAATGTTAATTGTAATTGTAAAATGATTATACATATTATGATTTTAGACACTTTCTAAATTCATAATATAATCATTAAAAAAACACGCAGGTTTAGAGAAAACACAGTTTTAATATTCCAAGCCATATATTGTAAATAAAAACAATAGTTATTTATTACTATTCACTTAGATACTCAATTGCGCGGTCCTTCGATTTTTTTACAATTGAACAATCCAAAATTCGACAAAAAGTCCAGTTCCTTTGAGACAGTCGGTAGACGTTACAGATCGTTAACAGATCACAATAATATCCAAATCCAAAATGAAACCACAGTCCGAGAAGATCGCCAAAAAGTTGATAAAAAGAGAGCTAGTTAAACGAACGCTATCGCGCGTAAAAGGCGGTTTTTTTTTCAACATTGCATCTCCCAGGCCAACCTATGAGGCTGACTTCTGCCTAACCAGGTTATCGATATATTTCCTGTGGATGCTTTAAGTGTAAGGCCTCCAGCTAGGGGCATCTTACTATGTTTCCCTATAACTCCGAACGGACAAAGATTCAAAAATGCCGCCATAGTAAATATTGACCTATTAAAAATTATCTATCCAATATATTATTGCAATTGAGGGATTATACCAAAAAGTTCATTGTCCTTTGACCTTGATAATTATGATCGCATTTGAACTTGGCATTCCAAATCAGTTCATCTGCAAAAAAAATAAAACAAAATGTGACATGAAATGTGGTAATGGTAATTATTGCATGCGAAATGAGTAATATCTATAAAGGGTTTAGAAGGGCAATGAAGTCTTGAAGAACAAAAAAACTATAAACAAAGTTGTGTACCATTTTGGGACTTGCGTTTATTTAGTGTTTATTGTGTCATCCTAGTCATCTTCCTGCCCTTGTCTTATGTTACTTCGCGCAACACGTTATTTTCTTCCATTTCTCCTGTCCAATATTACGTGTTAACTATATTTATCAAATCAGGCTGCAGAACATTTCAGTTTTCTTGTTTAAATTAACATTACTGTTAATTTATGTTAATCTTTGATAAAATATTCATTTAGTTTTTTTGCATTCTGGCAATGGTTTTGATAATTTGAAATCTTTGTAGGACTCAACAAGTGCCTGTCTTTGTTTTTCACAACAACGTTAGGGTCAGCTTCCAGTCTAAAAAGATGCAGTTGAATACCAGTATTTTGTATAAAATTACTGCCTATCTGATCTCCACACCCTATTTCCTGGGTAACATTATTTGATAATCCTTAAGGTCTATCAAAGAGCCAAGAATATTTATCGTGGTCGAGTCTTCTAAGTCGAAAATTTGTAAATACTTTGAGACCTCCTATGTCTACCACACATCTAATACTCAGAGATTTTGCTTGGGTTTTCTAGACCAATGAGACAGACAAAATGGCGTTTTGTCTTACCATTCGTAAATAAATTACACGCAGAGAGTTGATCTTGGAAAGCATATTCAAATTCAAATTTAAATTTTTTTGCTCAACACAGTACATTTTGTACATTTTCAGATGTCAAGTGAATGCGCAGTCCACTGTGTTCTACCAATTCAGGCATGCAAAATTTATCATTAATGTAATACAACTTATACACACTTCCATTAACACTTAAACAAATGCAGCGTTGTGTAAAATTTGTCAAAGATGTTAAAATGGATTTAGCTTACATTTAGAAGTAGTTTTCATGTATGTAAAATGAAGTATTAAAAAAAAACATAGTATAAGTACAATGTTTTTTTTTTTTGGTGGAATGTGGTGGATCGAAATGATCCAAGTATCGATTATTGATTGATGAACTACCAAAATGTAGATCATTGTCGGGTGGGAAATTATTTCCCTATATTTGAATAAGGGACTAATACAACTTATACAAACATAAATTCCATAAACAGTGTCGAAAAGAAAATAAATTCGAATTAATACCTTATACAATGTTATAACATACATTAAAATTAATACGTTCTAAAATGTCATAAATTCAAATTAATATGTTTTAAAATGTTATAAAAAAAAATAAAAAATATTAATATATCATCCTGTACAATATCATAAATTAAAAAATAATAACTTGTACAATCATTAAATAAATTCAAATCAATAAGCAAGTGTCAAAAGTCAGAGTATATAATGTCATAATAATTAAGAAATAATTATCTAAGATAGTAAACATATATTATGAATACAAATAAAATTAATGTTTATAGAATAAATCGGACTCAAGCATTCACCTTAATTATAATTATGCATTACTGGTGCCGATTCCCTTGTTTACGAACTAAACCTTAAAGTTCAGTGCATCTTTTTCTTTCTACATATTTCATTAAGAAAAGGACAGAAGATAAATTTTAGTTTAGTCCTCTCAAATTAACCAGCGCCTGACACAAGTTTAGACGTGATTAAAAAGTTAACCACTAAAATTACATCAAATTACGTCAGGTGCTGACTAATTTGACAGGACTAAACTAATATTTATCTTCTGTTCTTTTCATAATGAAATAGAAAGAAAAAGATGCACTCAACTTAAATTTAGTTTAGTTTGTGAACAAGGGAATCGGCACCATTGTGCTGATTTCACTAGTTTACACGATTTCTATACCCGAGCTGAAAGTTATTGATTATTGTTTATTATGGAAAGAGTTATCCAGAAAAAAATATGAAAAAAATCCGTCACGTCTGGTTTTGGAAATATTTGTATACATGCAAACGACGAAGTCAAAAATAAGAATGGCAAATTTTCGTCTACTTTTTTAGTATTGTGGATTGCTTTCTTTTATAGTGGGCCAATAGTCAGCCTCTAACATTATTTTATGGCAAAATCCTAGACAAGTGATCTTCAAAAGTCTTTAGATGTTATTTAAAAACGGCCCCCTGCTAGAACTCATACTTCCTAAGTTTTCAGAAAAAAAAACGGTAACTTTTGATGGCCAATGCAGTAAAACGTTTCTAAAACTTTCACAAAACACTTAGGAACTCAGATTTTATATTGGTTTGCAACAGGAAATGCGGGAATCCTGAATAGACGTAGATATGCAGTTTTCGACGAATCTCTAATGGATCTTCCTATTTTTTTGAAATTATAAACTGTCCGCCAATGTGGGGAAAGAGATCAGAATTTAGTTAACACTTTCTGCTATACATAATAATCAAATTTGAAACAAGTTATTAATCGTTTCTGTCGAATAAATGAACATAAAACTACAACCCCCAATCAGGGTAGCAGAAAAATATGATTAGACAGTAAAAAAAAATGTGACGTGATAGAATATTTCTGTTAACACTTTTAGGCTTAAGGAAGGTAGTTTAAGACAAGGTAGTTTAAGGGCAAGGAAGGAACATGGAAGAAAGGAAGGTAGTTTAAGACGTTTATAAAAAAATCTTGCCGGGTAGACAAAAAAAAAAAAAAAATTGTAAACTAGGGTTTTTAGAGTTCTGTACCCAAAGGGTAAAACTTGACCCTATTACAGAGACTTCGCTGTCCGTCTGTCTGTCTGTCCGTCTGCCACCAGGCTGTATCTCATGAATCGTGAATGCTTGTGCCGTATTCCTCTTAGTAATCATTTAATTCTACAAAAAGTAACGACGCACCGTTACTAAAATCATCAATATAACCCTGTAAGTCCATTTAATCCTATTGAATGACCGTTTCATGAAATATTCATTGAATAGGATTACATGAACTTAGAGGGTTGTATACTTACAAGTTACATTTGATTTAATGACGTGTTTTGGATATAATTTTCGCTGTTGACAGTTTTTGTTGCTTGATTTTTTGTGTTTTTCCTACTTTTACGATCAAACGCTTTAATTTTAGGTACCTAATCACGGTCACCTTTTGAAGATGTAACTAAATTAACTATTGCCCGTAACTTTGTTCGCGAGAAAATTTTGATGTGCATGTGTGAGAAAAAAATAACAGCCAATAATCGTATTACCTGGTACCTGTTTGTGGAGGTCAAATAGGAAGTAGCTCCATGTAAAATACTGGTATTCAGCTGCATCCGGTTAGAATGGAAGCCGACCCCAACACAGTTGGGAAAAGGCTAGGCAGATGATGATGATGATGATGAATCCAAATTCAGCCGTTCTGGCGTAACAAAAATCCATCCATCCAAACTTTCGCATTTATAATATAATAAAGTAGTAAGATTGGCCGCAGCAAGGAAAACCTGTTCAGATGGAGATTCATAGATGACTCTGCCCTGTAGTGTAAATGTGGTGTTGCCCTACAAACGATGGGACACTTGATTTTGTGCCTTTTTTTTCAAAATCGTCGTACAAAAAAAGTCTTTTTAAATATTTATCTCTTTAGTTCTGCGCAATTTTCTGATGACCATTTTTAAAAATCAATTTGGAGGTAATTCTAATGCCTTTTACAAACATCTAGGGCATTAATTAGTTGCTAAACTATTTCGACCTTGAGACAAAATACTATGTGTGATTGTTCGTTCAATTATAAAATATGGTCATTGTCAAAGACATCTAATTTGTATGATAAAACACATTACGCAACTTTTACCAGTCCTCTTGACCGACTTATGGGAAAAATTGGAACGCATATATTACGTGCTATACTTTATGTCATTAACAGTTTTGTTATCTGGTTATTGTTCACTTGCAGTAATTGAAATAAAAAAGAAAACCAATGGTCAAATTTTTTTTCATGAGAAATAAGTTTTTTCATAGTTTTTACGTCCTGAAAACTTTGAATTAAAATAATACTTAAAAAAACTTAATCAAAAGCCGAACAATCGTCTGTCAAATTCAAAAATGTAACTCTCTCTCTCATAATATCTTCACTAACATCAACTTCCGTTTGTCTCGTAACGTAACGCATTCACCAGTTTGCTCCCCGTAAAGAAGTTTTACTTCAAAAACACGTCAATTTTATTAATGTGCGCTGTCCTTGTTGTTTAAAAAAGTTAATTTAATACAAAAGTATACAAAATTCAAAAGTTCAAGGAATTTTCAAGTTTGAAGGCAGAATCTTGCAAAAATCACACTCAGATTGTGCTTTCACAGTTTCTAAAGTAGTTGCATGGCTTAATATATTCTGTTTTGCTTCAAAGTTAAGAGATTTTTTTCTCAAATGACTTCTCCCGCTCTGAGCAGAGCGGAAGGGAGTGTCAGACTTGTACTGACTAAAACCCATCCATGTTCCTTCCTTGCCCTTTGTGTTTCAGGGCCGCGGTATCCTCAGGTTAGACTGGAGCTGACCCTAACATAGCTGGGACAAACATTGCAAACATTAAAAAAAAACTGGCCAAGTGCGAGTCCAACTCGCGCATGAAGAGTTCCGTACGATTATCTATACAACATTAGACAAAAATGGCAAAACAATCACGTTTGTTGTATGGGGGGGCCTCCTTAATATTTATTTTAATTTAATTATTTATTTTTTAAGTGAATATGCAACTAAATATTCTGAGAATATTTCAAGCGTCTACCTGTCGCCGTTATTAATATCGAGCAAAAAATCACGTTTGTTGTATGGAAGCCCCTCTTAAATATCTATTTTATTAGGTTTTGAGTATTTGTTGTTATAGCAGCAACAGAAATACATCATCTGTGAAAATTTCAATTATCTAACTATCACGGTTCATGAGATACAGCCTGTTGACAGACGAACTGACAGACAGACGGACGGACAGCGGTGTTTTAATAATAGGGTCCTGTTTTACCCTTTGGGTACGGAACCCTAAAAAAACAAGCAAGTGATGCAAAGAACCTTAATATCTGCCTGCTGACGATTATTTTGTACCTAATAACATTATCATCAGCAATCTACGATTCAAGTTTCGGTTTTACCATGACAACCATCAAGTATTCAAAATTACTGACGCTTATGGAAAATTGCAAATTAATTATATTTGGTTGAATGTTACTTACATTTAATAGAACAATGAAATCCCAGGTCAATATTACGTGGGCACGACACATGCTGCCAAAACAAGTCTTTTTATGGAATTTTCCCGTGAAAATCTCACGATTCAGACTTTCGTTTGGGGTTCCTTTTGGGCGTTTAATTTGGGTTTGGACTTGTAAAAATCCTCAAAAGTTGATGCTCTACAAATCAAGTAATTCGATATAGTCGCTGCTCACTGTTATGACCGGGCTATAGGAGGCCAGTTGTTCAAGTAAGGATAGAAAATTAGCGCAAGTAAGCCAGTTACTCTGGCTTCGTTTAAACCGAAGTAGTTTCGGTTTTAGACTAGTTGGTAGTGACATGTCTAGTGAGCTCTGGTGAAGGTATTCCGATGAAGCAGCGTGCGATTGTGGAGCTTCGTCTCAAACCATGGGTCACCTCCTAACCTGTTCTTTGCGCAACTCCACTCGCACTTTAAGGGATCTGTCCGAAGCCGATGTGGTTGATAACTGTGGCAATCATCGATGCGACGAAGAAGAAGAAGCAAGCATCTGATGCCAGGATACTTTAATAGGATGGGGTTCTATTTTTGCTAGATTGCTAGGATTTTGTGGGCCAATAAAACTATTTCACACTATAGCACTTTGCCTGCGACTTCGTCCGCAAAAATTGTGATAGCTCGGTTAATATGCATGATATAAGTGTATCTTATAGCCTATGGTACCCAGGAATAATGTAGATTTCTGCCAGCGAATGAATTTTTTAAATTGGATCATTAGTTTCGGAGATTACCCCTACATACACACTCACTTACTAACAAATTTGACTTCTTTATAATATTATTATTAGTATATTAGTATTCATATAGATGAATATATATGTTAAGCTGTTGGTCCCGGCTGTCCTTTGGAGATCTTTGACAGCCGTTAGGTAGTCAGTGGCCCAAAAAAGTCTGACAACCAGTCTTACCAAGGGGTATCGTATTACCCAGTACTAACTGGGTTGTGGAGGTCAGATAGGCAGTCGCTCCATGTAAAATACTGGTATTCAGCTGCATCCGGTTAGACTGCATGCCGACCCCAACATAGTTGGGAAAAGGCTAGGCAGATGATGAGTATTAATATAGATGAATTGCATCAACACTCACTGGGCCCACTCGGTGGAATAAATACTAATTACTAGTGAGAGGAGGCCTGTTTTCCGGTAGTAGGAACGTTTGATTTTACAGGCTGATGATGATGATGTCACTATAATTTTAATTTATGGAAACTGATACTCGCCGTCTCATGTTGTATAGCAATATCGTTATTAGGCGTTATTCTTTGCTCTTAATTTATTCTTTCCTTTTCATTCCACAAAATAGGCGGTAGTAAACTGGTATCCCAGTTAATGGCTACAATTAGGCACAAATATGCAAAACTATGCATGTTGATGCAGTTGCAAAGAATAAGTAGAGTCTAAGGTCATGGTTATGTCAGATGTGGTCACAGCTGCGACTTTAATTGTGCCTGAAAATAATGTCATACTACGGTTACGTGTTGATTGGCCTGTTGGTCTAGTGGTTAGTGACCCTGACTGCTAGGACGGAGGTCGTGGGTTCGATTCCCACACAGGACAAATCTTTGTGCGATGAGTACGATTATTTGTTCTGTATCTGGGTGTAAATTTATCTATAATATGTATGTATTTAGAAATATATAAGTATGTTTATCAGTTGTCTGGTTGCCATAGTACAGGCTCTGCCTAGTTTGGGATCAGATGGCGGTGTGTTGGTTGTCCCAAGATATTATTATTCCGTTTATTCATTTATATATACACATTTTTTAACATTTTTAAATATTTCTTAAAAAATCCATATAAAAACATTTAAAAATATAAAAAAATAGCGGTCCGCCGGTGTCGGGAACAGGGTCCAAGCTACCGGTGGTTAGGGCTCCAGAAACAGGAACCTCCTCACAATGCGAGCCGTATCGAGGAGTACTGCCTTCTGAATCAGGCCCTTGATCCAACTGCCTAAGGAGAGCCTCGAAAGATGGTCGTCGAGGCTCTTAGCCATAAGGCCATTGGCCGTTACGACAATCGGCACAATGATAGCCGAGCTCACATTCCACATGTCGACAACCTCATGTGCCAAGTCGAGATATTTTATTTGTTTCTCTTTCTCAGCTTTCACGAGGTTCTCGTCATGCGGGATGGTGACATCGATTATCATTACGCGGCGCGCTGATCGGTCTATCACCACTATGTCAGGTTTATTGGCGACAATAGTCCTGTCTGTAATGATAGACCGATCCCAGTACAGTGTGACATAGTCTTTCTCGAGAACTGGGTCGGGCACATACTTGTAGTACGGTACCTCAGATTCCACAAGTTTATATTTCAAGGCAAGTTGCTGGTGAATAATCCTGGCTACTTGGTTGTGCCTGTGCAAGTACTCGCCGTTAGCCAGACGAGAACAACCAGAAATAATATGTCTAATGGACTCACCCGGACGGTGGCATGCCCGACACACGTCAACCGTCCCGTCCTTCATAATATATTTCCGGTAGTTGTTCGTCAACATAACTTCGTCCATAATCGCACAGACAAAACCTTCAGTTTCCCCAAAGAGGTCACCGAAACGTAGCCAGGACACGGACGCTAGAAAATCTACATCGGGCCCATGAAGAGCCCGGTAGAAGCGCCCGTGAAGCTCCTTGCCTTGCCATACTTCCTTGCGGTCATCTGTAGTAAGTACTACAGGTTTGCGCCAGTTCTCTTTAGCCATGGACAGCGGGGTCAGTCCCTTGTCCACTGCGACCACATCTCGGTGCATACCCACATCGGTTTCTAAAAAATATTCTCTGAGACTGCACACCTCGCGGTTGTGGAGGGTCTTCGCATTTAAAAAGCCTCGACCTCCGCACTTCCGCGGGATGTACAGTCTCATCACTGATGATCGTGGGTGATGCATCCGGTTTGCCGTCAGCAGTGTACGGACTCTCCTGTCCAGGGTATCGAGTTCCGTCTGAGTCCATTTGAGTATGCCGAAAGAGTACATTAAAACTGGCATGACCCAACCGTTGAAGGCGCGCACCTTGTTCCCACCTGAAAGAAGGCTATTTAATACCTTCTTCAGGCGTCCAAAGAAGCGCTCCCTCAACGATTGCTTCATGTCAGTCACATTAATGCCCAACGCTTCCGACATACCCAAATACTTATAGCTTTCGGCTGAGGAGAGGGATCTCAGGTGTATGGAATCCGAGAGCTGAATTCCCTCGGATGCCATAATCTCCCCTCGCTTTACATACATGACTGCACATTTGTCCACACCAAATTCCATCCTGATGGCGCTACTAAAAGTTTCAGTTACTCTCAGTAACTCCATCAGACGCAATTTGTTGGGGGCAAAGAGTTTCAGATCATCCATGTAAAGCAGGTGAGATATGACCTGGCCATCTCTTCTCAACCGGTAGCCTAGACCTGAATCCTCCAGCAATGTGCTTAGAGGATTCAGGGCTAGACAGAACCAAAGTGGACTCAGACTGTCGCCCTGGAATATTCCCCGTTTAATCCATACAGGCTCATCGTTCCCCTGGATCTGTCGACATCCTGGATATCGAAGGACCGTCCTCCATTGCCCCATACACGACTCAAGGAAGGCGCGTAGAGTTGCATCTATCTCGTACAACTCCAGCACCCTCATGAGCCATGTATGTGGCACCGAGTCGTAAGCCTTCTTATAATCTATCCAGCATGTCGCCAGATCCTTGCGAGAGCGACGAACCTGTTGGCTAATGGCCATGTCGATGAGGAGTAGCTCCTTAGTACCGCGGGATCCATTCCTACATCCATTTTGAGAAGCAGACATAATGAAGTTTTTGTCAATGTGTGTATTAATTTTCGCTCTCAAAATGGATGTAAGAAGTTTATAGACCGTCGACAAACACGTGATCGGTCTATAATTCTTGGGTTCCGCGGGACTACCTGACTTATGGAGCAGGTGGGTAACGCCTGTTGTTAGAAACTGTGGTAGATTCTAAGGATGACTGGAATTGGGATGCCAGGCAAGTGTGTGAACTACTAAGCCATTTGAGCCAGAAGTTATGCAGTCCGTCCGGTCCCGGTGACTTCCAGTTCGGTAACGGACGAACTGCTCTGGCTACATCTAGTGGTGTAACCAAAACTGGCTCCATTTCTGGTATAGGTTCACACACTCGCTCGACATCACGCATCCAGTCAGCCTCAGTATGACAGACGGGCACCGACCAGATGCTGCGCCAGAAAGAACTCGTGGCGGCATCATCTGGGCGGCACACGTCTGTCATATTTTGCTCGGTTCGCTCCCAAGCTCTGTATACCCACCTTTCATCGCTCTGGAACATGCGATTCTGCGAGTACCGATCAACCCGCCGCCCATGCATAAACTTTCTGCTTCAGGAAGTCAATGCGCTCTGTGACACGGGACATGTATTCTTGAGGGCTGAGTCCAGTCCCCGAGAATGCCCGCCTCACAAAACGCATCACACGTGGTCGAGTATTGCCCTCCCTGAAGCAGTATAGTTTGCCGATGAGTACCCTGGCCCCGTCGATACGGCGCTCGATCCTGCGCTGCCAGGCTGGTACGGCTGGTCTTGGTCGAGTAGCTACGTCACAATTTGGAAACCGGAATATTATTATTATTATTATGTTTTTTTTTTTTTAATTAAGAATGGGGAAAACCGTTGAAATCCGATTGAAGATGGCGCAACATTAGCAGGGTCTCTATCTGACCAATGTAGTCAGGCCATTTTGAAATAGAAAATGACATTACCCAAATTTTCTACCAATGACGATGCTTGGACCCAGCTATGCTAGCGCCATTAGTTTCACAGTTACCATCCCCATTCTCTCTAGTTAACGAGCGAGACTGTAGAAAAATTAAAAAAATATATAAATCTGTTCGCGTTTTCAATCTAGTTGTAAGTTGAGGATCGAAACTGGTGGAAGAGAGAACGCTTTTACCCGGAAATCATCTTCATCTGCCTCCTCGGACGGAAAACGGACCTTGACATTCTGGCAACCTGTAGAGACCGTCGAACATCTACAATAGATAATAACTTAAAATAATCCAGATCAGATAACGTGTATGTTAACCATAAGGTGTTAAAACGACGGGCTTATACCTGCGGCTTCAGAGTTTGATAATGGTCTCCAGGCTATAAGCTATCTGTCTGCCAAACTTGATGCAAATCCAATCAGTAGTTTTTGCGTGAAAGAATAACAACCATATCGAAGCGTCTGTTATGCAGCGCAGATAACACGCGACCTCATGTCGTGTCAATTACCCTTTTTTATGTCTATAATTCGCAAATAAACAATACTATCGTCAGCAAATTACTTATTTTATTTAAGAACAAGCTGATGCCCGTGGCTTCGCCCATGTAGAGGTCGGTTATCGTGACCAAAAGTAATCATGAAATTTTGATCCCGGTAAAATTTACAATAAATTACGGGACCTTATTCAGCATTAATAAGTTGACCTTTTTGTTTATTAGTGTTATTTCTAAGTATTACCAACTAGAAACTAAGACTGATCTTCATTTTTTTATTTTGAGTTTGAACTGCAGTGGCCGATATGGACATTTTTGAACAGACTGCGTGCTCAAGTTGGCCGCTGCCGATCCAATTTGGCTAGATGCGGTAGAATCGATGCATCTCGGACACAATGCGAGTGTGGAGCCCCAACACAGCATATGCCACATCTCCTCTCCTACGTGCCAGTTGCACCCTCCAGGTCTTGAATGAGGTAGACGACAGAGCTGTCCAGGTTGCTACGTACTGGTTGGAGAGAATCTGAGTCGAATCGATTCGAGAAAAAGGAGAACATCTTGGATTTTAGATTTTCAATTAAGTAGAGAATGCGCGTTTGTCAGTGGTTATAGCTGGCCTAGCGTAAGACAGGGTTCAAAAGGATACGAGGTCAGCTTATCCTGGAAAATTTACAACTAATGCACTGCCTACCGTATCTAAATTTGCACTCTCAGGCTTCTAAATTAACCGATTACGAAAGTACCTAATGGTAACTAGAATTCTTTTTCATTTAATTTCTGTTTTAAACGATTTCTTGCCGGTTATCTCTTTTCTGATAAAGTAAAAGGCCTAATCTTGCACGTAATTGCTTTTTTGTTTTGATACGTCTTACGTATATTATTTTTTTCATCACGCCTGTAATCCCTGAAGGGTTAGGCAGAGGTGTACCTAATAATACCTACACCCACATTTCTCCAGTTATGTATAAGTCACATGAAATAGTGGGCGAGGTTATTGCCATAAATCGGGAACAAATCCAGACTCTGTGGCGGCTACTGAGAAATTCCTGGTGGAAAACCCAATAACACTTTGCCCGACCAGGGAATCGAACCTAGGACCTCATGCTCACCAGTGGCACTTGCGGTCACTCGATCAACGAAGCAGTCAAGCAAAACTTTCATGAAGGTTAACATCGAACTGCTTGCACTAATTCTACCATTCACGTAGGCCCTAAATGTTGCCAACTGCAAAAAAGTAATAATGGGCCAACGTTTTAAGATCATGGCAATGCTATCTACTCGTTTTTTTAATGTAATCTTATGATATTACAAACCACATACTTTGTGTACGTGATATCAGGAATAAGTTAATTTGTTTTTGCTGAGCTGGTCACGTATTTGTGGGCCCTACAGCTTGCTATGTAGAACCTTGAATCAAGGCCGCAGTAGAAAGCGGTCACGACCTTCTAACAGATACGAGTGGTCCAATGACCTGATGGAAATTGCTTGCCATTGTTAAATTACCTACTGAATGAATGGTATTGATATATACGTCAAAAGTTGAAAAAAAAAATGTTTATGGTTCGTGTTACAAAAATAAATGCGACTCCGTGGCTGCAACTGAGACAACTCTTGATGAATAAGATCCAATAACACCTTGCTTGACCCGGGAATCGAACTCAATAGACCTCACTCCCAGCAGGCGCGCTTGCTTCCACTCGAGCAACGAGGTAGTCAAACTAATAGTTAACAGCAGCAGCAGCGGCTGTTATTATTTAGCCACGACCCCCGATAAATAATAAAAAAAATATAAATAATAAATAAAAGATAAATAAATAATGAATATTAATAATTTAAATTATTAATATTTTCAATTACAGCCACTCGGGTCGATCTTCAGGTTAAGCCGCGCTTGCCTGACTAAGTCCGTGGATGGGTGACCACCCATTACGTACCAAGCTTTCTCCGTGCCTCAGAAAGTACGTTAAGCCGTTGGTCCCGGCTGTTAATTGTAGATTTTTGACAATCGTTAAGTAGTCAGTGGCCCGAAAATCTGGCAACCATTCTCACCAAGGGCTATCGTATTGTTGTGGAAGTCAGATAGGCAGTCAATCCACGTAAAAGAAATCTGTCTTTTTAGACACAAACTCAGGTCTATTTACTGTCTAACTGGATGCAGCTGAATACTTTAAAAAACAAAAAGAGTGTTCTGCCGAAACCAGGGATTGAACCAGGGACCTTTAGATCTTCAGTCTAACGCTCTCCCAACTGAGCTATTTCGGCTGTGATAACTACATTGAAATTAACAATCACTCTCTATGTATTTACTTTTCACCGATACCTAACGCAGCTACATACGATTAGATAAGAAGCCGACCACAACATGGTTGGGAAAAGGCTAGGCAGATGATGATGATTAATATTCTTCAATTATCCAGTTTAAACAGAAATCTTACCTTCTATCTGTTATCAAAGAAGGTTGTTTCCTTGAGTAGTAAATTCATTAATTGTTAGCAGCTAACTGCTTGACTGGCAGACAATAGGTTTAAACATGACTTTTGAACTAAAACTGTCACAAAACTTTTTATAATAAGGTCAGCGGAATCGGGAGAATAAGGTTGAATTATACATAATGGTAAGTTTCTTGCCATTTATCAATAAAATTGCAAATTAAAGCAATGAATGACCGTGATTATAAAGTTGTTTAACTTATTAAATGTTATGTACAATATTAAGTTCTTCGAAAAAGATGGCAGGCTTGGATACAGGATGCAGCACCGCCTTTCCGCTCGCCAAAATATGCATATGTAAGAAGCAATATTAATTATTAGCATGCCATACTCAACTCTAAGTTAAGTTTTTGTTGATAAGTATGTTATTGTTGATTTTCGCTTACTACATAACATAATCTCACGCCTTCAATACCTGTAGAATTAGGAGGAGGGTGACTCTATAAGTAATAAATGGATGATGCTGCATCATTGGGAGTTCTAGACATAAAAACAGGTAAAACTTTAGCACCTGATACCTGGAAATTAGCCGTCGGCTTAAGCTAGCAGATATATACATACGTTCACAGTACTTTCACTACTCGATCACACACATTTTCAGTTAATCAGCAAATAAGTAAGGTCTGGTGGCTCTGGGATCTTGGACCATAAATCCCATGTATAGAAATTCCTGATGGAAAATCGTAATAACATTTTTCCCGCCCTGAGTATCGAACTCAAAACCTCTTTCAGCGGCATAGACCGACCACTAGACCAACGGTCCAACGAAGCAGTTAGACAACTTACTGCATTCAACAGGAAATCAGATTGCTCCGTCAAAATCAGCCTTATCGAAACGCCTGTTGCATTACTGATATCAATCACTCGCATGACGAATTGGTATCCGCTTGCAACAGGCGCGGCCCGTTCATAATTGATTTACTACACTTCAGTTTCGTACATCATCTGGTTTCCCTGTTTATGATGACAATACAAGGGCATTACGGAATATAGACAATGAAACAGCGCATTGATCGAGTTCTTTCACAGATATTGTATAGCTCTAACTTTGCGTCACTCAAAATCGCAGTGATTTTTATTTTATCCTCGTTGCAATAAAGGTGCTATTGGCTTACAACTATTAGAAGAAAAATAATCGTAAAATAACTGAATAGTAACAATTAAATAACACCTCTTTCAAAGACTGTTTTAAAGTAGTTTTAATTACTAATGTGTTTGAAGTACTTATAGGCAGAAGTGTTTATAAGTGAAAATTAAGTTATCACAAATTAGAATAAAATATTTCTACAGTGTCTATAAATATTACGATAATTTGACATATTGAGGCCTAAACTAGAAATATAAAAGAAGGTAATTACGTTTCCATGGTAATGAAATATCATTACCATGGAAACGTAATTACCTTCTTTTAAATAAATACAAATGATCAATAGATCATTTGTATTTCTATCACATGGAAAAAATGCTAAATATGGGGTATCTGTTTGCAGGTTTTACAGTAAATTATTATATGGCAAAGTAGTTCACTACTAGGTAAAACTTAATTATTGAATTATACAAACTAGTTTTTACTTCCATACAGATGAGTTCAAAGTAAGTTGAACCATAAAACCATATCGCGATACTCGCAATATAAACTCAATTGGTCCTACTATTTTAAAGCTATCTATTCTATTTTCGTTTAAATCTTTTAACGAAAATAGAATAGATAGCTTTAAAATAGTAGGACAAATTGAGTTAAATTTCTCAAAGTGAAGAATTTGACTGAACTTTGATACAAGTTTGTTCAAGGGCGTATCGAGTAGAATCTTCCTCAACTTGTGAGTATAATCAAGATACCTACTTGCAGCCGTGATTATAAGAAACAAGTTTCCGTGATGATTTTTGTGACCTGCGGCTAAGCTGCCAGTCGACTTAAGTATTTACAAACAAACGCACTCGTTAGACGAAAAAGTTTAAAATATCCAAAGTGAGTGATATGAAACAATCATAATGAACGGGAAAAGTGAAAAGGGACTAGAACTAACCAATTCTAATAAAGACAATGTAGAAGCCAATGGAAACAGTGAGAAGAAAAAAGAAAAACAACCAGTGACATGTGGACAAAGAATTCGAATGTGTTTTAATTTCTTCACAGTAGAACCATTTCTGCTGTGCTACGTTTTGCCAATTGCCATATCAGGATTAGCTGTCCAAAAGCTTAACATAGAGAAAGCATGTCGTGTAGACTTGAATCTATCTGAAGAAATTTGTTTTAGAGCAGTGAACGGCGATATCAGTGATAATGATACAATCGGAGCAGCAGCTCAACAAAATGCATCGCAATTGGTGGCAGATATGACCGCATGGCAGGGCCCGCTACAAAGCAGTCTTCCAGCCATTGTTATCTTGAACGTAGGAGCATGGAGTGACAAAACTGGGAACAGAAAAACTTTAATGCTTATACCCGTTGTCGGAGAAATTATTTCTTCATGCGGTCTGCTACTGGCAACATATTTCTTCCTGGAATGGCCATTGTGGGCCACTGCGTTGATAGAAGCTCTACCATCAGCTATGACAGGCGGCTATGCAATCGCTTTGATGGGCTCATACAGTTTCATAGCAGATCTTACAACTGTTGAATCGAGAACATTTAGAATTGGATTAGTTGGAATCATTGTGACATTAGGAGTCCCGTTTGGCACATCAATAAGTGGCGTTTTAACAGAAGCTATTGGTTTTTATGGAATATTCAGCATCAACCTAGCTTTATACATTTTTGCTTTCATCTATACTTATTTCAAAATCGAGAATGTCAGGACTGTCAAATTGGAAGGGACTAGGATTCAGAAACTGCTGGACTTTTTCCACCCCAGGAATGTGTGGGATACAATATCTTTGGTGTTTTTGTCTAGAGGAAAGCAGCTGAAACAAATAATTTTAATCATTTGTGCACATATCATAATCATGGGACCGGTCTTCGGTAAGGTTTATTTTTAAATAACATTCTCGATCGATTTCAACATTTCCAAAGTATTCTGACTTGTTCCTAAAGGTACCTCTGTAGCAACAAGTTTTATCTCACGTATGTTAAATTATTATTGCACTAATTACCAAATAGAGAATACATTATACATGAAAATTGCCTCCATGACCTACTTTCACAGTTTCTTTTTATTTCTACTGTAATTGTTTTATATGTTATTCTAAAAATTAAACGATAGCGTACAAAGCTAATAAAACAAAATTTTGTTCCATTTTCCGCTACAATACAAAATTTTGTTCTATTTTCGACCTTACTCTTCCTCCCAAGTTTGAAAATGAAGATGATTTTAGTCCAATTGTGATTTCAAGATTTAATTTATTCCATAAACAAGTTAGTTTATAGCATAAACAGACAATAACTTCATAATTGGTTCTATTGCCTTAACACGGAATTTTGTAATTAAATATACCCTTGAATAACAATCATTTGCTTTTTCAGGAGAAGCTTCCGTGTTGTTCCTGTATATGTTGACTAAGTTTAATATGGATGTTGTGGACTACAGTTTATTTAGCACCTATTCCATTTTAATGGGCACTGCAGGTATGTTAATATTGTTTCTAATACTTGTGTACATCACGCAGTCAAAACTGTTAATCAGTCAAAACGACTGTTTGACCGGTTAAAACTATAATAAAATTAACCAACATTAACTTAGAAACTTAAGAGAAAACGCATTTTAACTTTGTATGGATTTGGACTGACACCTTTCAACAGTGGTTTGAACCGATTAACAGTTTTGACTGTAGCGTTAATAATATATAAATGCAATAGAATTTAGATGTGTAGGGGACATGAGCTCGATGCTCGATGAGGTAAAGATTCGATCTTTATGTACATATTCAGGGTAATAGGCAATCACGATTTTTATTACCTACCATAGATTCTATTACCATCGACTTGGTATGTAGGTTGGTATAAGTGTATGAATAGGTGTTGTACAGGGTAGAATGAACACCAACACCGTTTCTGAAATCCCCACATTGAAATTTTTCTTAAAAAATCTGCGATTCTTCCATTGAATAAGTTGGAACTTTGACCTCTTATATCTTCATAACTAGAAGGTGCCCAGGTAAAGTTCAGAATACAAAAAAAATGATAGCAATGACGGGGAGAACAAGTTCCTTTCGGCTTCGTTAAGGGTATTTTACACCCTTTATAAGTGTAGAATTATACATAAGCAAAACCTCACAAATCAACATCATGTTTACATACACAAAGATCCCTACACATTTAGCTGACACTTAGCTTTTATTACGTGGTTAAATCAAACTTGAAATCTAATTTGAACAAAATAATAAGCAAAAAGTTCAATCAAAACGTTATTGTATTTAAATTGTTTCAAGTGCCCCCGAGCCTTTATTAACTCAGCTGTATAAAGCTTTTGCTGGAATAATAACGATATGACCTTATTCAATATAATGCTTAGCTTTTAAATAATAATAAACTTTTGAAAATATAGAGGGTTAAGCAATTTTTTATAATTTTTAACCCTTATTGTTGGCTTTTGTGTCTTATTACGGGACAAAGGCTCATAACATTATATCCGTTTAATATTCTTTGTTTAACTTTCTGACGCGTTATTCATCATCATTTTCTTGCCCTTGTCCCAATTTATTTTGGGTCGGCGCAGCATGACTTCTTCTTCCATAGTACTTTCTCTGTTACACCTCATCTTAGCAGTGACCTCCTTTCTAGCCATATCATCCTTCACACAGTCCATTCATCGATTCTTTGGTCTTCCTCTAGTTTTACAGCCATCCACATTCATGCTCAAAATTTCCTGACTACAGTTTCCTCATTCCTCCGCTTCACAATATCCATACCACGATAACCCATTACCATACGACTTTTCAGTCACCGGTGCCACTTTCAGACCTCCTCTTAAATACTATTCCTTATTTTATCCATTCGCGTTACACCACACATCCTTCTTAGCATTCTCATCTCAGCCATATTCATTTATTACGTGCGCGTGATTATGAGGGATAGGTCCTTCCGAAACCCAGTGCGGGTGTGGTGCCCCTGATCATACGATGGCACATTTGTTGGAGTAGCCATGGTGTCTCTTACGCTTATACTTTTGGATCGCTGCTGAAGCTAAACAACGTGGCCACCTACTGGGCCAGAATAATCTAGTTACCGTGACGAGACTTATGTATGTAACGAAATTGTTCATATTTTGATTCCACGATCCCTGAAATCGATGAATATAATAATATAACTTAGATGAATTCTATCACAAAACTTTCAATACAAATATTAAAAGAATTGGAAAGTCCATTGACTCTTTCCAATTAGAAACGTTTTACCATATTTGGGAACTGTGGGTGTACGACAGTTACATAGTTCAAAGTTGTTTGTGATTTGTTTAAGCTGTACCTACTCAGTGAAACCTGTTCTTTAGGAAACTCTAGATTCAGCACATTATAACCAGCGTATAGTATTTACAAAACTGGGACACAGGCCTCCACTCTGTGAGATCCAGTTTACCTCAAACCACGATTCGGGTCTAGTGCGGATTCGTGGATGTCTTCAATATTTTGGTTCCTGGAATTGTCTTCTTTTTCATGTTGTTTTATTTCACTGTTTTGGGAGCTGTAGTGATTAAAAAAAATGCACAAAGTAACATATGAAGTCACGACCTACGACAGTTAAGTTGGGCCGGTTACAACTGGCCTACCATTTTTTTTTTCCTATGGGAAGTCATCAAATAACTTCTCCCGCTCCGGGCAGAGCGGAAGGGAGTGTCAGACTTGTACTGACTAAAACACATCCATGTTCCTTCCTTGCCCTTTGTGTTCCAGGGCCGCGGTATCTCTTTCGAACAGTCCCGTAGCCCTGGCAGGAACTGGCCTACCATCATTCTAGGATCACCACAATGTAAACCTTTCTGTTTTCTGCATTTGAGTAACAGGCATAATTTAATGCTTTTCTCACATCTATCTAGACCATTGCGAACTTTGTTACGGTTGGCTTCCAGTCTAACCGAATGCAGCCAAATAACAGTATTTTACATGAAGCGGTGGCCCCTTATCTTACCTTCACAACTTGGATATGCAGTCTTTCCATGTAAAACAATGGTATTCAGTGGCGTCTGGTTAAAATATAGACAGGAAGAGGATATGTAGATGCTGATAATGATAATTACCTCCAAAACCCAGTTCCTGGATAAACAACATATGAATACTTCGTATTACAGGATCAGCAGTAGCCGTAACGCTCTTCAGCAAGAAAATGAAGATGCATGACAGTGGACTGGGTATGATAGCCACAGCTTGCAAGACAGTTTCTGGATACGTGTACGGGTTGGCTCCTACCAGAAGCTGGTTGTATGCTGCTCCAGTGTTCGACTTTTTCGGAAACTCTGGTGCTATTGCCATCAGGTCGCTTGGGACTAAGGTTGTGAAGCAGGATCAAGTTGGTAAGTTGAATTACTTAATCAAAAAATATGTCACGTCTGGCTATGTAATAAGAGACAAACCGCTCCTTATTATAAGGGACTTAAAACTTAACTGGCGAAAAGTAGGTGTACTATTAGTTGCACCTCTGTCTAACCCTTCGGATATTTCAGGCGTGATATTATGTTATGTCAATTTTGATACAGATATTGAAACATACTTCGCAAATTAATGTATTTACCACAACACTGCTACCTCTTTTTTGTAAATGATTCCTTCATCAGTCCCCACAGATGCATGATCAATAAAATATGGGCTGTATAATGCTTATTGTTGTTACGGAGTTCTTCCAAAAAAAATAAGGTGTGGTAAAGACCAGATCGGTGGCTTTCGGCCACCGTAGACGCGGTCCCGTGGACGGTGAGTAATGGGCTAGCTCGCCGTCCATCCGTCTTTTGACAAAAGGCCGTGTAGACGGCGCGTTCGTGTTCCACGCGCGCCTCAAAGAGATCTCAGCAAACAGGGAGGGGCCCGCAAGGGCCGATGCCTGCCAAGGCTGCGGGACTGTTCGAAAGAGATACCGTGGCCCTGGAACACAAAGGGCAAGGAAGGAACATGGATGGGTTTTAGTCAGTACCCTTTTACTCTGCCCGGAGCGGGAGAAGTCATTTGATGATTTCCCATCCTAAAAAAAAGACCAGATTTTTGCTTAATATAAAATCAAAGTTTATTAAAAATACCTAGTAACTTTTTTACCTTAATGTTGTATCTTTAGATACCATAAACACATAAATAGGTTTGCGATGGATATAATTATCTCCACAAATCTCAAGAATCATGTAGTAAAATAAGTGCTACCAGGCTGAAAATGTCCCCCAGGAGTGCTATGTTTTATCCAAAGAGTTTGTATAAGTTCAAGTTATTTTAAAAGGTAGATTAATTCAGAAAAGAATTCACAGTAATTCATACTTAAAATTGAACATCAATTTTCTACTTATTGGACCCCAAGGGCTTTGACTTAGGGTTCAAAGATAATAAAAGAATATTTTTTTAATCTAAACATCAGACGAATTGTGAAGATTTGATACATTAAACGTGAATCCCTAAAAGACAAATGATTGTGAAAAGCCGAATAATTTTCGTAGAAAGCTTTAGCACTTTCACAAATTTCAAAAGCTCATGAAAAATTTAAATATTGAACATTTTACAGTAAGAAATTTGCCATCACTTGTTTCTTTTGAAACTCTTCAGTTTTTGCAATCTACGAGATAAAGGTTATTCAACTTTTTTATGTTCATTTATTTGTATGTGTTTATACAGTGGTCCCCACTCTGATGTTAACACTATGACCTTCATAAAAACTTAACTTACATATAAACTTCATACAAACTAACTTAACTTATCATACAAACTTTCAATGTAATGAGAGGCAATTTTGCATGTCTCTGCCTAGAGCATATTTCATAATTCGCTGGCCCCATTCTCTGCCAGGTCCATGGCATTGACAGTGACAGCGCAGAGGTCACTTTGGCTTACATGTTTTGACGCGCAAAAGGCAGGATATTCAACTGAACTCAAAGCATTTAATTCAACTCAAAGGTATTCAAATATTTACGAGCAATAAACGAGACAAGACGAGGAACATCGTAATACAAAATTATTTATTACAACAAGTTGTCTGTCCAGTGTCATAATCCCGCCTGTCAGGTAGCGTTCGTGTGTCAAAATCAAAAACGTTCGGGATCAAAATGTTTGTATGACAATATTCCCAATGTCTGCACTATAACTTTTTTCAACTAGTCTGTCTAGTGTCATAAGCCCGCTTGTCAGGTAGCGTTCGTGTGTCAAAATCAATAACGTTCGGGATTAAAATGTTCGTATGACAATATTCCCAATGTCTGCACTATTACTTTTTTCAAATAGTCGGTCTGTCTAGTGTTCAAAACCCGCTTGTCAGGTAGCGTTCCTGTGTCAAAATCAAAAACGTTCGGGACCAAAATGTTTGTATGACCATATTCCCAATGTCTGCACTATAACTTTTTTCAAATAGTCTGTCTAGTGTCACAAGCCCGCTTGTCAGGACCTACAGTCCAGCTACAGGCATAATAACTGTGAATGGACTGTAGTGGCCCTTTCCAAAATCGTCTCATGGAGAAGGAAGAATGGGCAAGGAATCATGGATAGGAGGTGGAGCAAGGTACATTGTGACACAGAGACGCATACTCTTTTACTGGTTTGATGCACGTCAAATATCTCGCAGCAAAAAATCGAGAGATATTTATACCTATTTGTTAAAAGCCCAGGCTTTTAAAACCTGTGATACATCAATTAAGCACAGACTTGCTGGTGGGTGTTTTTATTAATAATGTAAAAACTTTGGATGGCAGGTGGGGTACCTACCTAAATATTATTTTAGGATTCATTCGGTTTTAAAGGTATTGTTTGTAAAAGTATTTTCTATTGTCGAAGTCAATTAATAGTGAGTTAATTAATGTCAATCCTGAGTACTATTTAGGAAAGGTTCATAAAATATTTTAGTCTGATTTCAGTTGGTTGACCCAAAATAAAACTAGGTACCTCTAACATAGCTACGAAATATCACACCTACCGTGTTAACAAAACCAGTTTAAACCCCCTCGTAGCCTCTTATTCTATTGAAACTCCGTACTACGGTAGGTCATAGTTTTAACACTGAAAAAAAAACAGTCATATGAATGAGTCAGTTAACACTAATGCGGATATGTCACAAATAGAAGTTAAGAAGCAAAAAAAGGCACAAAACTTAATGATGGAACAACAGCTTCTACAAAAAGGTATAAGAAAAAAAAAATGGATTCGGAATGAAAAGCGTGAGCTGTTCTATTTCAAGAAATATTAGCCATGTGTGAGCAGACTAGAGGTAGAGTTGGGTTCTTTCCATCATAAACTTGCTCAAGGTAACCTTAAGGTTCCTCATCATCATAATCATCCACCCACTCCTGGTTATCGACTTCTCTTTTTTGTGTCAATCTCTACGTTCCTGTCCCCGCCTCATCTATCCTTATCTTAAAAAAAAAATATTCTTTGCAGGATCTGAAACTTATGAGAAATTATATACATTATTAACACGTTAACTGTCATGTCAGGTACCGGTGCCTGACAGACGCACTGTGTTCAGGTCATGTCAGGCACCGGTGACTGACACCGAAGCATCAAATTCAACTGAGCGCAGTGCGCCACCTGGCACGTAGTTTTTTTACCGTTTTTTTATCCAAATAAAGAAAAGGGACCATTTTTTTATACGTAACTATTCAATATAAACCAAGAATCAATACGTAAGACATGAAATTTGGATGGTACAGAAAATATACCTTGGCAAGTTAGGGACTGACTTTACTTGCTAACAAAAATACAAATTAAAAAGCTATGAAAACACAAAATTGTAAAGAAGTACGGATTCTTAAAAAAAAAACCAAAGAAGCTCATATGTTTTTCTGATACGCTGATGTCAGTTTCAAGGCGTGTGGCATTATTATAATAATCATCATCAACCACAACCGCCAACCGGATTCTATATAAAATACCAAGCATAACATTATTTAAATAAAAAAATAAAAAACACATTATTATGTTTGTGGATATTATTGCTATACATCATTGGATTCATTAAATGATCATGTATTGTTGTTGGAAACTTGACTTAATTCGTTGAGTTTTATTCATTTAATATTTGTTTTCTATCGTTTCGTCGCGTATGGTCAAACTCGCAATCGGTCAAATTCATTAAATCGCAATCCGTCAAAATTGCAAAGCGTCAAAATAGCAAATCGTCAAAATAGCGAACTGTCAAAATAGCAAATCGTCAAATTGTTAACAGTCAAAATTGCAAATCATTATGTATACACTGTCAAGCCGTTGCCCATGACATGCAAGACAGTGACAGCAAATGTGTGTACTGGAATCTGCCTAGAAACATAAATTAATTGAACTAAGAATGGAGTGGGTAACAAAGTTTCAACTTGATATGTTAAGAGAACCAAAAGTAGCTAAGTACATAGGTACCTAACAAAGAATTACCGTTACATAGTCAGCCCATAGGTTCTAGGCTATGTGGATTTTTATCACGATGTTTCTCTTCACCATTTTCAGGGCAGCTCTAAGCAACTCGCCAAGCTGCGGCCGGTACCACTGTACCTACTTTTTATTCCGGGTACACACGTCGTCATATAAGTTATAATATATCATTAAAATAGATAGATAAACTTTTAGAAATAATTCAGACCACCAACATAAGGACAATCAATGGTAAAAACACAAATTAGATAGTTTCAAGAAAAAAAATCTGCTAACGAAAATACACTAAAAATTATTATTTCCTTTATTTATTATTTTAAGTCAAAATAAAATCACTTTAATCATTTTTTTTTTGCTTGGATATCTTTGGTTAGACGTACTGAATGCTGTGTTAAAATTTATCCATCTATTTAAATGGGACCTTAAATATAATTCATGCATAGGTATAAAATATTGTCAAACATTCTAAAAGAGTAATGATGAACTTTCTTGCCCATTCTTCTCCATACGAAGCTACCTTTTCGAATGGGCTGGTCTCTTAATTAATTAAATGCTTAATTGTTACCTTGCTACTGAACCATTTTAAAATAAGTCAAACCAAATTGTACTAAGCTTTTAAAAAACTAATACCGGGGAGGTGGCCTCCATCCATCTCTTTTGTCCTAAATTCTTGCTCTTACAGAGCGTGGCCAACATTACATGTCAGCTTTACTGACTGAGAATTTAACCTATGCACTGCTGAATAAATTGCATTTCACTCCCGTCTAGATTTTAATAGGAAGTAATATAAAATACCTTGCGCTGAAAAATTGTGGCTTGAAGCTTGGCTTTTAAGTGAGTACTTCAGGGTTTATATTTGGGAAACCATACATAATTATTTTTGCGTAGCTTGCTTCCAGGATAAAAAGTTGCCTATGTGTTATTCCAGATTAAAATCTAGCTCAGTGGCAAATTTCATCCAGATCCGATCAGCAGTTCTGGCGTGATTGATTAACAAAAATCCATCCATTCAATCTTTCGCATTTATAATTGTTAGTAAGATTGCACTAGCCTAGCAAAATATGTATTATGAGCAACATGTGATGGTATATTCGTTCTTTCTAAGACAGGAGCCATTTGTCCTGCAGTGGGACTATTAATTATAGTCTTACTTTATCTGTTTTCTATATAGAAAATGCCGAACAGCGTTCACAACGAAAGTTGCTTAATCACTGATGTTATCAAGCCATAAAATAAATCAATTAAAGCGAGTCAATTCATTGCTTTCTGCACTCAACTAATTGCCCATTTATCTATCTGTTCACTCGAATGAATTTTGAATCACAAACGAATTGATTTAAAATAATAGATCGCAAAATCTCTGGTTATGTAATATTTCATTTTTCTACCCCAAAACTTTCACTTAAATTTAATTACTTTTTTTTATCAAATGACTTCTCCCGCTCTGGGCAGAGCGGAAGGGAGTGTCAGACTTGTACTGACTAAAACTCATCCATGTTCCTTTCTTGCCCTTTGTGTTCCAGGGCCACGATATCTCTTTCGAACAGTCCCGCAGCCTTGGCAGGCATCGGCCCTTGCCGGCCCCTCCCTGTTTGCTGACATCTCTTTGAGACGCGCGTGGAACACGAACGCGCCGTCAACACGGCCTGTCGTCAAAAAACGGACGGACGGCGAGCTAGCCCATTACCTACCGTCCACAGGTCCGCGTCTACGGTGGCCGGGAGCTACCACGTGACCCCCGACACCCGGGGCGTCTCCCGCGGCGGCTGGGACGAGAGGTTATCTCCCTCTCACGCTCCGGACCATGGATTGAACCAGGGCCGGACGCGATAGGTCGCCGCTGCCAATCGCCGCTACGACGACACGGTGGTGCTCTACCCAGGGGGGGGATTAACCAACATAGCTTCTAGATTAAGCAAACTAAAGAGGTAGTGGGTTGGCCAAAAATCCGAAGGCAAAAAATCGTTTATAAACCGTCTAAAATTTCTTTTATAGAGAAGTTCCTGAATAATCAAAGTGTGCATGAAGAAATTACTAATTTACATAGTTGAAAATTCAGAGGCCCATGGTCGCCATAAAAACACTGACACCAGGTTAGGCACTAACCACATGATGAAGAAACAGAAGTTTCTTACATCTTCTTTCTAGGAATACTCAATAAGTATTAACTATTTTCTCCGCCTGTCAATATTAACGTACAAATTTTTCATCGGTTATTAAAAAAAAACGATTATTTCCTACAAAAGTGCATACCTACACGGCAAAATGTATGGACCAGCTGATTTTTTTTTAATAACCGATGAAAAATTTCTATGTGGCGGCTTAGTATAATGTACTGAATGCGTGGTAATCAAAAATTTATGATCTAAATTTTGTCTTTTCAGGAAAAATGTGTTCGTTGATCGGGTTCGTAGAAACAATAATACCCGTGGTCTACATTCCTATATACAGCAAGTTGTTCTCCAACACGCTGGTCACGTTTCCTGGAGCGACATACCTGCTGGGCGGGACCATGACCATACCGGCCTTTCTTATATTTATGTAAGTATTTTTGTTTTAATAAATCGCTCGTTTGCGACAAGGATGCAGGCTTATCTCTAAAATGTAGATTTTTCGATGTTGTTTGTAGTTGCATATAAAATTTACGAAAATAAGTATTCAATTAAGCAACGAACTACTTAACATAAACCTTTCATCTTTTGGTTTCTATAAAATTGGCAAAAATATGTTTAGTCTAATTTTAAAAAAAAACACTGTCTTGTTTTTTTTACTTCTCGAGTTATGATATGATTGTTGCAAACAAGCGAAATGTCGTAGATTTAGTCGTATTTTTTATATTTTCTTTGCTGTTCTTACTTGAAAATCTGGCGTAGATTGTAAGAATTGGTTTCAAAGAAAATTGCGTATATTCGTTTAAATGGGGTTTTAAGATAATCCTTTGAGGTTTCGCGTTTCTTAGATTCAGTGTTTGATTGATGCAAAATTTTAATATTAAACTTATATAGTCCCTATTAGGTGAATAAAACCAAGGTCCTGACTCAACACGATAAAAAGATATGGGCAAATTTAGATTTTCGCGAAAACTTGTAAGTACCAGAAACCTTGATTTTCAACTTTTTTTATGTTTCGAACTTTTCATTTACTTGTGTTGTAAAACCTTGTAAAACCTTGCTTTTAACTAAAATTGGCAATTCTAGGCCAACCGGAAGTACCCTATAGGTTCTGGGTCGAAAACCTATATGATAGTTCCCGTTGACCTAGAATCACGAAATTTGGCAAGAAGCAATGTCTTACAGCACATGTAAAGGAAAACATCTGAAAACCGCAATTATGTAGTTTAATAACAGAATACCTTCAAGTTTATACGGAACCCTCGGTGCGCGAGTCCAACTCGGACTTGGCCGGTGTTTTTTATTAATTTTAAGCTCCCGATATTTCGACGCTGTTGCAAGCGCCATGATGGCGCGTCGACTGGAGAATGCGGGTGGATGGAAATAACTTGTTAGGAGCAGACAAATCTGTCTACCCTCTTTGTTTGTCTTTTTGTTTTATTTGTCTGCATTAATGGTCACTGTTCTAACCTAACCTAACCTAAAATCTATACAGTTTTTACTATTGTAACCTAACCTAACCTACCAAATGATTCACCAACAATAGAGGGGATCTGGCGCTCGGCGGCCGCTGCTGCTGCACGCTCACTTCGCTCGCTCGCCCTGTTCTAACCAAACCTAACCTAAAATCTAATCACTTTTCACTATTTTAACCTAACTTAACCTAACATGTAACCCAAATGATTCACCAACAATAGAGGGGATCTCGATATTCAGGACATTCGATACTCTGTACTTTGATGTTTAGGTCCGTCGATGTCACTTTTGTAGATAATTAGATTTTAGACATATTGGACGTAACCTACGTCCAATATGTCTAAAATCTAATTATCTAACCATTCGACAGTAAACCTACGTTATTTTAATTTTCGGTTCGTTCGATATTTAAGTTTTCAATGTTTTGAACATTGACATTTTACCCATAGGTATTTTAATGTTTGGCGTTCAAATATGTATCCTTAATGATTTTTTGTATAAAACAATAAACGTTTCTAAATTATATTAAATGTTGCTTATGTCAAGTATCGATTGCGTAGTGTGTTATTTATACAAATGATTATAACAAATGTTGTTATGGAAACTTATTTTATGGCAAATAAAAGTTATGACTTATAAGTTGATATGACAAGCGTTATTAGTGTTATTAGAAAATATTATGAGGGGGGACGATTAAGGAAAAAAAAAATAATACAAATTATTTTATGGAAATCAAGATAACAGGGGTTTAAAATCACGATTGAACTCAATTAACTATAAGATTTCCAGGAATGATCCTAAACAAAACAAAATGATCGCAATGACAATGACGGGGAGAACAAGTGCCTTTCAGCTTCGTTAAGGGGTCTTTTACACCCATTATTATACACCGTATTGTAAAACGTAGCTAGACAGCGGCTAACAAATTAATACTCCAGGATACCACCTCGTTAGTCTAGTGGTTGCAAGTGCGACTGCTGAGCATGAGGTCCTAGGTTCGATTCCCGGGTCGGGCCAGGTGTTATTGAGTTTTTCCATCAGGAATTTCTCAGTAGCAACCATGGAGTCTGGATTTGTGCAACCTAACCCTTCGAGGATTACAGGCGTGATGTTGCATATGCTATAATGATCTTAACACATTAAACTACCATAATGACAAAAATGTGTCTAACAGACTCCACCAAGTGGATAGGCACTTCAAATCTTTAACAAAAACCAATTGATTGCTCTCGGAAAAAACTCAAAGACTCATAAAGGTCAAGGTTGTGTTCGATCACGTAATCAGTATAATACATGATGGAATTCTGCTCACTGTGCGATTTCAACGATCAAACTGCGGTCGGCGACAATATCTGATCGAAATAGCTCTCGTCAGTCGAAATTGATCACGTTATTCGGTCAAAGGCCGACCTTATGGACAATAGCGGTGAATTTCTAATATAGTGTATGTGCTAAAAGCACGGATATAGATATACTTAAATAACGCAAGGGCACCTACTTTGCGTGCCCAGCTTAAGGTCACAGCACACATCAACTCGGAAAGGGATCCAGATGTGTTTTGGTCGATGGTGTAATACTAGGTAGGTACTTCAAATGTTAACTTTTTGCATGACATTTAATTTTATACCTACTTATCTAGATTATACTATGCACCTGTGTGTGAGCACCCAAATTAATTCGCCTCCGCTACAGAAAACTGCACTCCTAACTTTTTAGCAAGATTCTTATCGTTACTAATGGATTTTTTGGCATAAATGCCGAGCCATGAATTCAGCGCGTGGTCATTTAAATACTTAACTAAAATATCTTAATTGATGACCAGATGAAAGCCGTGGGGGATTCCGCTGATGCGAGAACTATAGGACCGGTTGATTTGGTGACACTTGGGGTAGCTCTATGTCTAACGGTGATCGTCTTTTGGCTAAACTGATAATGATAAAACTTAATTGGCTATAAGCTGAGAAATATTGTTGTAAACAACCTTAGTTTTTATAGCAAAAATGGTGTGTTAAACCTGCTTAGCAAACATGTTTTAATGAATAAATTCACTGCCAGAAAATGCACTGCCTTAGTCCTTGGGAGCATGAAATTTTGCACAAGAGTTTCTTGTAAATCGAAACATCATCGCCTGCCTAGCCTATTCCCAACTATGTTGGGGTCGGCTTCCAGTCTAACTGGATGCAGCTGAATACCAGTATTTTACATGGAGCTAGCTGACCTCCACAACCCCGTTCGTACTGGACAATACGCCCAGTTGGTACGTTGGTAAGACTGGTTGTCAGACTTTCGGGCCACTGACTAGCTGTAACGACTGTTAAAGATCTACAATTGACAGCCGGGACCAACAGCTCAACGTGCTTTCCGAGGCACGGGGAAATCTCGGGTTGTAGGTAATGGGTGGTCACCTATCCATGTTCCAACTTAGGCAAGCGCAGCTTAACCTGAAAGATCGACCTGAGCGGCTATTATTATTGTACTACGAGATAGTCTAACGGAAAAAGGGAGGACATCTCGTAAGAGCGATGAAAGTTTGCATAAAAACTCATCATTATGCTAATGACAGACCCTATCGGCCATACTTTTGTATTATCCAGAAAGAGCTGTGTGTAACACTTTTTTTCTTTTCTTTTCAGAGCTCTCTACGTTATGCATAAACGCCAGCAAAGAGATATAGTGAAGGACCCAGCAGCGAAGGAGGCGTACGCGCACGAAAATGACGTCACGGCATTATAGTATTTATAGATGGTGTTGAACGTAATTATGTTTTTGGTGACTTTAGTATGCTAGAGAAAAAATATTGCCATAATAAGTGCCATAGATTTGTCATGGGTCAACCGATGAAACGTCAGTGATGCCTATCACCATTATGGAGTTGGATATTGCTTCATGAGTTTGTTATTTTCTTAAGTTATCCACACGTTTAACTAAACTTATTACAAACCACTCATCGTCAGCCTACAGCAGTCCACTGCTGGACATAGACATCTTCAATTCGACCATTCGACTTGAGTCTCGGCAACTTTTATCCAGTTACTATATTATTCTATCTTACCTTCACCGATTCGCAGTCTCCACTCAAGAACACGTGTACCACAACGGTCGTCAGTTCTATGTCCAAAATGCTACCTCAGCTTGCTTATTCGATACGTAAACTTTGGTTTTTTTACCTCGTTCGGGATTCCATCCCTTATAGATTAGATTTTGATTTTGACCAGCCACGTTCTCTTCTCTACCTTTGGTTGGCTGGAGAGAATACTTGAGGTATTATAAACTTCACCTTTCACCTTTGTACCTGTTTTGTGGGTGAAGTTTAAATAAATAGCCTTTTCCACAGCTCGCTGAGCATTTTCCACTCTCTCATTGACCTGATAATATTTGATTTACTGATTGACACCCTGAAATAAATTAATTAGTACTGAAATACTTACTGGCCAATGACAAATCTGCAGGCACCGTAGTGAATTGTATGTTTGTGATAAAAGGTTTTTAAGACATGACATAAGAATGTGATTAAAATATGTTTAAGGTTGTGTATTGCCATAATTCATGATTCATGAAGTGAACATGTTTTTTAAACCTGAGAGATTAATATACTAATAGGAATATATTATGATAAATTAACATTTTTGATTATTTTAAGGTTCGAACGAATCGATAACAGATTATTATAATAAACTAAACTATCTTTAAGTTTCCGCAATCGATTCGCAATTTATGTCCGTATCGGTTTCGCCGAACTTCTGCTCTTACGTTTATACCAGGGTATAAAACACGTATTCACACGTATTCTACGTGTTGTGTAGTTGTGGTGGTTTTGTAAATTGTTTACAGTGTTTAATACCTGCAAAAGTTGTTAAAATTTGTTGTTAAAACCTGTCAAGACAATAAAATGCGTTATTCAAGATTAGGTATTTATAGTAATTATTATTGTGCTAAAACTTTTATAACAGGGTTCGGTATATCAGCACATTAAATGAGATGTAAATGAACCCTTCACGTAGCCGTCAACCAACCATTCTGTACAAATCAAACTAAATGACCCTACGCAAAAATTACTGCTGGGAAACGTGTAATTGCATATATAAATGATTGCATATTAGATCAAAGATATGTCTGTTCTGCGATTAGCTACCGATATGACAGGAAATATTTATCAGTAACGGGTTTTGGGGGTGAAAAATCACGTTTTACGGTAGGATTCAATGTAACGCACTCAAAACATTGTGTTGATGGATACATCGAATAGTACAAGATCCATGGAGGTATTTAAAGTAAAGTTAAGACATTAAAAACTTAAAATATCTCTGTGACTAAAAGCTTACCAGAACAAAAAAAAAAAATTGCAATGTTGGGAGCACCTTTCGGTTTCGATAAGGGTATTTTTATATGTATATAACAGCGTCCAGTGTTCGGAGGATGGTTCACAAATGCTGCAAAACCGATATAATATTTGACAAGACAGTGTTAATGAAATGGCTAGTGAGAAAAGTAGATTTATTAAATTGTCGAGGTAGTGTTAAAGATTTAGTTAAGTACCTACTACACTACTTTTCCCGAAAATTCAATATCACAGACATTTCATAACTTTCTCTATAAAGATAACCTATGAATGTCCAATATATGTTCAAGTATCCCAATCAGACACACATACGTTCCCTTGCCAAAACAAGCTATTCAGCTGGAAATATTGAGCTACAGGGTGAACGACAAATAACTATGCTGTCGAGATATCGATTGACTAAGGATTGAGTGAGCGAAAATATCGTAAATAAACCGGTTTGTCCTGGAACTAAAAGTTAGAAGATATTTGAGTAACACAAACCTGTTCTGGGCCCATGTAGGTATTATACGAGTACATGTAGGTACTGTGATATTACGATCCACGCACTCTCACAGAAAGCAGGCCTGTGTCCCAGCCGTGGGAAGGTTATAACCTGATTATGGATATCGATTTCTTCAATCGGCACACAATTATTCATAGACGCATTTTCAATTGCTCTTCTGCAATGTTTTCTTTTAGCTCAATTTCTTATTAGGTCGGAAATGCACGCAAAATTGGTTTTTCTAGCAGGTTTTGGCTGCAATTATGTACCTTTTCCATTCGAAACAAGACTTCGAAAACTTAACTTAATTAACTTCAAAACGAAACAAAACTTAAAACAGTTATTAGCGCACGGAGAGCAGAGTGGAAGGCTTTGGGGGAGGCCTTTGCAAAGCAGTTAGAAGGGAAATTTAATAAAAGAAAAGAAGTGAAACCTTCAAAAGTTTTGGCTTCAAGATAAGCACTGTATAATGCTTCCTATCTCATTTTCTCCCACGTTAAATCTTATGAATATAAGTGTCTGTCTCTTTTTGCTGTCGCTTTTTCATTTCATCGATTTTCAAATCACAACGATGCTAGAGAAAACAAAAAAAAAAACAAAACAAAAACTATGGATCTGAGATCCATAGTTTTTGTTTTGTTTTTTTTTGTCCTCCTCTCTTTCTCTCTTAGTTCTAACCATAGAACATTTATGAGGTCAGTGTCTCATACACACGTATCGTTTTCCGTAGCTACTATGTACTTGTCACACAGTCAGAGGACCACAATATCTAATGAGCTATGCAATTCAAATGTGTCCATTGACCTACAAACAAAGGCACCTCCATTAATCCTGGCCTAGGTTAATATGGAGGGTAGTATTACAGAATGCAATGTCAACAACGCTATTTGTATCATGTTCTCGACTCCCAAGATGATTATCTTGAATATCTTGCCAGAGAACACCAACTTCATATTTAGTTATATTACATTTCATAGTTAAGTATAATGATCTTGTAGTATGTGTGGGAGAAGCTCGTGGCTAAATATTACAGCCACACGGGTCAATCTTCAAAGTTAAGCAGCGTTTGCCAGGGTTGGTCCGTGGATGGGTCTGAACTTTGTAACATTTTAAAAGATAAAAACAAAACCGTTCTTCTGTTTGTTCTACGCGAAAACTGACTAAATAACGTTTACGTACTACGAACTGGCGTACTCAACAAGCGCTTGTTTGTTTTATGCAAAAAGACCGACTTACTTATACGCCATTTGTAAGAAAGCGAATCGGAAATCGGCACCAACAAACGGGTTCACCGGTATTTTGCGAACACATCAAGCTATGAATATCCAGTCTAAACTGACCTGGCTTTGTATAAGCTTCCCGTGCAAGGAGAGATAAGCGTTTACTGGTTTTGCATAGCTTGATTGGTCGTCGAGCGTACTATTGTGCATTTCATGCTTGTGGAGCCCGCGGATATAAGGCAGTATCTTATCTGTCAGTGAGTAAAAGTTTGAATATTTTGATTTGATAATTAATACAGTAATTCCTTTAATTTCGCTTGAAATCTTTTTGCGTTGGTAAAACCATATAAAATTATTTTAAAAAATGCCTGCTGTTCGGAACTTAGCAAGTAAATACGTCATATTATTGCTATTCGATCTTTGAGCAACATTGCTCAGTAAAAATGCAACCAATATTTTATTTCTGTCAGTGGATAGTATGTTATTGACCTCGGGTTCGTTTCTCGCACGGAACTAATATTTGTATGGCCTAAAGTAGTTTCAATGTTTATAAACTCACCCACGATACAGGAGAAATTCCTAGTGAGGATCAACGATTAATTTTCACTAAAAAGGAATACTAAGTATACAGAATGTCGGTGACTACCTTAGTAGCTTATCCCCGCCGAGTGGTCGCAAACAAGACTGTTTTGCATGGGGTCCTGGGTTCGATTCTCAGGTCGGCCAAAAGTGTTATTGGGTTTTTTCAGCAAGAAGTTCTCAGTAGTAGCCAGTCTGAATTTGTGCCCAGTTGGTGGCAATAGGCTCACTATAATTATGTGGTTAACCTCTGCGTAACCCTTCGGGGAGTACAGGCGTGATTTTATATTTAACTTCTTAATATTTTTCACTGCTCTTAATAAAACATGTCGGCTGCACCATTACCCGAATTTGCACAAACGTTCTGAAATTCAATTTCCACAAGCGTGTACCTTTCCGTTGCTGTAATGTAATGATCATATTTTTAGATTTCGATTCCATTTATTCCGTAAATTCGTTTTATATCCACGTTTAAGAAGAAATGTGGGTGGTTTTTTTCCATACAAACGTTCTTGCCTGTTTTCTTTCTGGTATTATGACTTTAAAGCTATGATTTTTACAATTAAATAAATATCAACCTCTTTTGTGTCCCTGTTTTCCTTTTGGAAGATACTCGTACATAATCTGTATAAGCACTAGAACCTTTACAAAATGCTCAAAATTGCCTATTTAGATCGCCTGTCAACAAAGGCCTAGTGTACAAATTTGACAATTATTAATGAAAAACAAAAAACATAGGGACACAGTACATATCCTTCGGCCGTTATTCCAAGTGCGTGCGATGTGGCTACGTCTTAGACAATCGAGCCTGGTTCCGACCCTATTGACTATAGACCTAGCCTTACGATATTACCTAGACCCTAGTTATCCTAGTTAACCTAGCCCTCTGATATTATAAGTGCGACTTCGCAAAATACCGGTGAACCCGTTTGTTGGTGCCGATTTCCGATTCGCTTTCTTACAAATGGCGTATAAGTAAGTCGGTCTTTTTGCATAAAACAAACAAGCGCTTGTTGAGTACGCCAGTTAATATACTAAATAACGTTTACGTACTACGAACTGGCGTACTCAACAAGCGCTTGTTTGTTTTATGCAAAAAGACCGACTTACTTATACGCCATTTGTAAGAAAGCGAATCGGAAATCGGCACCAACAAACGGGTTCACCGGTATTTTGCGAAGTCGCACTTATAATATCAGAGGGCTAGGTTAACTAGGATAACTAGGGTCTAGGTAATATCGTAAGGCTAGGTCTATAGTCAATAGGGTCGGAACCAGGCTCGATTGTCTAAGACGTAGCCACATCGCACGCACTTGGAATAACGGCCGAAGGATATGTACTGTGTCCCTATGTTTTTTGTTTTTCATTAATAATTGTCAAATTTGTACACTAGGCCTTTGTTGACAGGCGATCTAAATAGGCAATTTTGAGCATTTTGTAAAGGTTCTAGTGCTTATACAGATTATGTACGAGTATCTTCCAAAAGGAAAACAGGGACACAAAAGAGGTTGATATTTATTTAATTGTAAAAATCATAGCTTTAAAGTCATAATACCAGAAAGAAAACAGGCAAGAACGTTTGTATGGAAAAAAACCACCCACATTTCTTCTTAAACGTGGATATAAAACGAATTTACGGAATAAATGGAATCGAAATCTAAAAATATGATCATTACATTACAGCAACGGAAAGGTACACGCTTGTGGAAATTGAATTTCAGAACGTTTGTGCAAATTCGGGTAATGGTGCAGCCGACATGTTTTATTAAGAGCAGTGAAAAATATTAAGAAGTTAAATATAAAATCACGCCTGTACTCCCCGAAGGGTTACGCAGAGGTTAACCACATAATTATAGTGAGCCTATTGCCACCAACTGGGCACAAATTCAGACTGGCTACTACTGAGAACTTCTTGCTGAAAAAACCCAATAACACTTTTGGCCGACCTGAGAATCGAACCCAGGACCCCATGCAAAACAGTCTTGTTTGCGACCACTCGGCGGGGATAAGCTACTAAGGTAGTCACCGACATTCTGTATACTTAGTATTCCTTTTTAGTGAAAATTAATCGTTGATCCTCACTAGGAATTTCTCCTGTATCGTGGGTGAGTTTATAAACATTGAAACTACTTTAGGCCATACAAATATTAGTTCCGTGCGAGAAACGAACCCGAGGTCAATAACATACTATCCACTGACAGAAATAAAATATTGGTTGCATTTTTACTGAGCAATGTTGCTCAAAGATCGAATAGCAATAATATGACGTATTTACTTGCTAAGTTCCGAACAGCAGGCATTTTTTAAAATAATTTTATATGGTTTTACCAACGCAAAAAGATTTCAAGCGAAATTAAAGGAATTACTGTATTAATTATCAAATCAAAATATTCAAACTTTTACTCACTGACAGATAAGATACTGCCTTATATCCGCGGGCTCCACAAGCATGAAATGCACAATAGTACGCTCGACGACCAATCAAGCTATGCAAAACCAGTAAACGCTTATCTCTCCTTGCACGGGAAGCTTATACAAAGCCAGGTCAGTTTAGACTGGATATTCATAGCTTGATGTGTTGCCGTGTGTATGAAAAAAGTGAACACTGAGAAAGGACCTTTGAAAATTCATCTCCTGAAGGGGAATAGGTCATTTGATCCATCGGATAGCTTGTATTCTGGTATCTAAAAGTCTACATATATTTTACCATCACATAGTAAGCTAATTTCAAATGTAATGGAACCAAAAACCAGGAATGTCCCAGTGGTAAATGAGTTGTAGGTCGTGACTGCGTACACACGGCGGCACATGAAGCTGTACATTTCCAGTATAACTTGGCCTCGCTTTGTATAGATTTCTATACAATGAAAGATCCGTATAAACTGGTTTTCTATAGCTTGATTGGCTGTCTTGCGTACCTACTTATGCGAGCGTAATGGGACGCCGTCATCTCCTTCTGCGAAGCAGTCATGCTAGCGAAGGAGGTGGCGGAGCGTGAGAGGGAGAGAACCTCTCGTCCCAGCCGCCGCGGGAGACGCCCCGGGCGTCGGGGGTCAGGTGTTGGCTTCCGGCCACCGTAGACGCGGACCTGTGGACGGTAAATCGGCTAGCTCGCCGTCCGTCCGTCTTTTGACGACAGGCCGTGTTGACGGCGCGTTCATGTTCCACGCGCGCCCCAAAAACATGTCAACGCCTGCCAGGGCTGCGGGACTGTTCGAAAGAGATACCGCGGCCCTGGAACACAAAGGGCAAGGAAGGAACATGGATGGGTTTTAATCAGTACAAGTCTGACACTCCCTTCGGCTCTGCCCAGAGCGGGAGAAGTCATTTGATGATTTCCCATCCGAAAAAAAAGGTAACCATCAACTCGGTAGATACGCCTTAAAGCCCTTTCTATATAATATCCTAGTTATCTGTCCTAGTTTAAATGCATCCTTAATGACTGCCACGAGGCGTCACTAATGCCCTTTAAAACAAGATCTCCCATTCCTTCGAAGTTTGTTTTAAGTTACTAACTACTACTATTGTAGGTACTTCTATGTTACTTATAAGATAGACTACCTTTAAATACCGTCAAATGGTTGCATCTAGATTACTTAATTTTTTAACATAACCAGAGTATCATGTTTATAGGAAGGGAAGGCAGAGGAGTAATTAATAGTACACCCGCATTGCACCTGTTATATTTAAGTCTCATTTAAACAAGGGCGAGCTTATTGCCATCAAACGGGTTCAAATCCAGAGTCCGTGGCTGCTACCGTGAAATTGCTGATGGAAGAACTTAATAACACTTTGCCTTGCCTGGAAATTTAAACCAGGCCCTACCACTAGACTAACTAGATTACTTAACTCACTAAATAAGGAGAATAAAAGAGAGATAAAATAAAAGAGAGAAGAAAAGAGGATACGAGATTTTTTGGATGACTTCATTTATAAGAGGAGTACGGGAGTACTTACTATGGTTTTTAAACTTGTACTTATAGTTACCTTCTCAAAACCCAATACACACAATACATTAATGTCTGTGAAGAAGTATAAGAAATTTATTAGGATAAACTAACTCTATACATTAATAATTAAAAAATATTAAACTAAAATAAATAAACTAACAACAAACTATAAAAGGGCATCGAAAAACTCCACCTCAACGCTGTCAGCTGGTAATGTGCCCAAGAGACTGGCGGCGTTGCCACGTTATATGGCAACACTTAGCCTCTGGCCAAGTTAAAAGCCATTACATTAATTGACTAAAACTTGCCCTTCATCATCATTTTCATGCTCTGGTCCCATTCTATTTGGGGTCGGCGCAACGTGTTTTCTTCTTCCATTCTCCTCTAGAACATGCCTTTATATGAAAAAAATAGAGACCGCACGGCAGAAGTGAAAACAGCTGTCTGTACCTTTCTCGCTCGGGTACACTCGGTGGTCCCGAGTTCACCCGATCGAGCCTTTCACCTCAGAGCGTGACGGATCAGCCTAACTTACTACCTACGAAAAAATGTGTGTGCGGTTTGCCAAAGTAAGTTTTCACTTAAAAAAAAACCAGTCTTAGACCGTATTTCTGCCAAAATTTATTTCAAGAATTGTTAACTAGAAATTATTGATCTTAAATTTAAAAAAGATAAATGTAAGAAGAAAACGTTTTGCGCCGACCTCAAGTAGAACGAGATAACGGCAGAAAGATAATGATGAACTAAAAAAGATACCGTTTTCTTACCAAGGTCCCTTTAAAAAGGCCTCAGTTGAAGAAATCCATTCAACACTTTTCAATTCAGGTTTTACATAAGTACTAATGTTGCTTCACGCATTCCCTAGGCCTAGCACAGATATCGAGTTTGTTAATTATGATAATTTAACATTTCCTCACACGACATCTCATGTTAATTGGTGTCTGGGATCATGATTACCGGCACCCGGTAGATTTTCCTTATAGCTAAGATACCATTCCCGTACGTCTCTCGTTTTAACCATCACTCTGGTCTAAATAGTGAAATAGTAACAAACCAAACTGAACAGAAATAAAAAATAATGTTTGTTGATTTAACACAATGTTAATGACCTTTTTTTTTAATTGGATACGCGAAGATGCTACAAATCGCGTAAATTTGCGCACGTGAAGTGATAATGATAATGATATTTGTTATTATGATGATAATTATTTATGATAATTATCACTTTGAACCCTGAAATATTGTACACCAATTTTATTATGCTAATGATGCATTTTATCTTTCACGCAATCCATTAACTTCACGATGAAGCTGAAGTGACGCCTAAAAAATTCCACGCAGCAATGCGCACAAAATAAAATAAAAACCAAGGGCAGACAAAATGTGCATCACCAACCAATAATAATACCTAGTAATGTAAGTAACGATTCAGCCGTCGGCCTTGTTCTCATTTAATTTTGTGAAATTATTTACTCTTATTGCAGTCCCGAATGACAAATACAATCAGTCGCGAGTTCGCGACGGTTTCGAGTCCTGTACAAGGCTAAGAATTAGAGATTCACGTAGCTACATAAATGTTTACGACTATGTATGTGATGATAGATATAATATAACATCACGCCTGTAATCCACGGATTACTCAGATCTGTACCCACACTTTGCCAGTTATGTTTAAGTCCCATCTAATAGTCATCGAGCCTATGTCAACCAACCGGGCACAAAATTCAGACTACCCAAAGTATAAACTAAGTCACACCTGCTCTCCTGCTCCTTGTATTACACAACCTGCACTTTGAGGGATTGTCTGAGCATATTTCCAATCCGAAAAAAAAGGACCACTAATGCTGTTGATGTGGCTGAGTTCTGGTTGAAGCTAATTTTACTTAAATAATTATAGGAATTAAGTACCAACACGATGAAGAAAAAGGGTTTTTACCCTTCTTCTTCTAATTCAGCTCTGCATATAGGTACCCTTCAGGGTACCAAATGCCATTATCGTTTGCCTAGCCTTTTCCCAACTATGTTGAGGTCGGCTTCCAGTATACATCAAAAAGCCGCACGGAAAAAATATTTTTATGGGCTGCAGGTACTTACTTGTTTAAATATGTGGGTTTAAATGTTTGTAAACGCACCCACGATATATAGTAGATATTCCTAGTATGGTGCAACATAATAAAAAAGGAACATTACTCGATCAGAGTTTCGAAACCGTGGACCCAATGTTCTGTGGCCGCGCTTGCCATCGCTGGAGTAATTGCGGTGGTATTATAAAGGAGATAATAATGAATACTAATAATCCTTTTCAATCTAATTAATTCATCATCATCAACACACTTGTTCCACCTACTGCTGAGTCAAGGTCCTCCCTTTTGTGCCAGTCTTCCCTGGTCTGCGTGACTTTCAACCAGGTCTTACCCGCGGTCTTCTGAATGTCGTTCATCTGGCTGCTGGTCTTCTATCACCTTTCGATAATCATTCAGTGATGGCTCTACTTCACCTGCTATCACCACATCTTGCCGACAGTGCCCTGCCTACCTCCACTTCATAACCGCTACCCGATGTATTCGATTTAAGTAATACTTAGTTTTAGGCAATATTGTAATTTGAACGATTCCTTTTGACATTTTCTCTTCGGCAATATTCTTACCTGCACGATTCAAGAATTAGCATTCATATCGACATTTCATGCGAGCATACCGGATTGACAACTAAATTGGAAGTCCCGACTTCATTTATTTTGGTTGCTAATGAAACCTATGAATACATTCGAAATTCGTAAGGTGTTGCACTGATCTGCAAAAGGTGCTTCTAGAAACATTTTTAAAAGGAACGTAACTAGTACTCATGTAGTGCATTACCGAAAGGTTAAGCAAAGAGCAGTGGCTCAGTGGTGGCGGCCCCGACTTACGAGCAGTAAGTCGTGGGTTTGAACCTAGGCAGGCGTATTATCTTTGTGTGATTTATTTCATCACCACTGCTCTCAAAAACGGTGAAGGAAAACATCGTGAAGAAACCGGCATGTCCTAGAACCAAAAATTTGAAGACATATTGTGACATCTACTAACCCGCACTAGGCCCGCGTGGTGGATTATAGTCCATTCCCTCTCTTAGAGAGAAGGCCGTGTGTCCCAGCAGTGGGAACATTTAGGCTGATTATGTTTATGCTAAGCAGAGGTTTACCACAAGCACATCCATAGTATGTCACCTATGGGCCTATCCACCTATGGAGGCCTATGTCCAGCAGTGGACGTCTTTCGGCTGAAATGATGATGATGATGAGTATGCCACAGGGGACGAGCCTATAGCCATCAACCGGACACAGCCCTGGCTCTGGGCTGCTACAAAGAAATTCCTGATGGAAAAACCCAATAACATTCTTAAGTTGTATTCAATTGCTTATATATGCTAAACATTGCTATTGCTGCGTCAATCCTATCCCGCTAGATTAGTATAGGAAAAGGGGAACCACTAAAAAGTTTATACCTCTTACAAGGAAAATATAGCGAAGATTAAGTGTAACAAGATATGGGTTTTTGAAAGACAATGGTGCCGATACCCTTGTTTACAAACTAAACTAAATTTAAGTTCAGTGCATCTTTTTCTTCCTATTTCATTAAGAAAAGGACAGAAGATAAATTTTAGTTTAGTCGGCGCATGCGTACAATGAGCGTTACGGGACAATGAGCGTGATAGGACAAAGTGCGTAACGGGACAATGAGCGCAACGGGACACTTTTTCGTGCATGCAGCCGGCGTTCATCGATTTATTAGACGTTGTCACGTCAAAATAGTAAACATGGTAAATACTTCGTTTTCAGTGTCAATGACGGTGGTAGTGACCATGTCGGTTTAAGAACTTAACTATATCAGTATAAATAAATAAAATTTGAGTATCTGTTTATAATTTAAAAATAACAGTCTTTTTACTGATTGCATATGAAAGTATACACGGTGATTGGTAATTTGGTGCAGGCCTTGAAATTGGTGATACTTGACCGTAATTGCAACAATTTTGTCCCCGATAACTTGGGGTCCAAACTGGGTGGTTTTTGAGAAATCGAACTTTTTTGAATCGAGTTTTTTTTTTTAAGTTTTCCACCTCTCCACCATGAAGTGATTGTGAGAAATCTACGTAGTTCAGGATGTTAAACTTATATTTTTCTGATAGCTCATGAACGGATGTATCCCACCCAATTACCAATCACACTGTATACGGTACTAACAAAAAAACGTATTATTTTATTTTTGTCCGTCTGTTTGTTCCGGCTATTCTCCGAAACGGCTGGACCGATTTTTACGGGACTTTTACTGGCAGACGGCTAAATCTGAGTATAAGGCGTAAAATCGGCCAAGCGCGAGTACTACTCCCGCACCGAGAGTTCCGTATAAACTTGTTAGTATTTTGTTATTAAACTACATATTTGTGGTTTTCAGATTTTTTCCTTTACATGTGCTGTAAGACCTTGCTTTTTGGCAAATTCCGTGATTCTAGGTCAATGGGAACTACCATATAGGTTTTCGACCTAAAACCTATAGGGTACTTTCGGTGGACCTCGAATTGACAATTTTGGTTAAAAGCAAGGTCTTAATGCACAAGTAAAGGGAAAAGTCCGAAAAATAAATATATAAATAAATAATATATATAATATTTTTTTATCGTGTTGACCCAGGACCTTGATTTTTATACACCTAATAGGGACTAAAATTTTTGTTCAAAAGAAATAAAAGTTTTTGCAAATCAACAAAAATAATTGTTAATTACTGCAAAAACACACCCTACTACTATTTTTTTATTTTTTTTACTAAATTGACGGATTTTGAGCTAAGCTACATAAAAACATAAAATGTACAAATGGATGTCTAATATTTTAAAAGTTATTGTTGTTTGAACATAGCGTATGCGCAAGCACATAAGGCCATTATGGGAACCCTAAATAGGAAACCTTTAAAAACGGGGAAGTGTATTGGATCCAAACTTTGAGTGTATCTGTACTTGAAAATAGTTTATATTTAAGTATTTTGAAAAACTTGAAAATAGTTTATATTTAAGTATTTTGAATATCGCTAGTCCATGTTCGGACACATTGTATATTAAATATAAAAAAAAATGAAAATGTTAATGTAAATTTTACATCAAAATAGTAAGTTTTAGTGTAGTATTCATAGTTTTCCAGATAAGCGCACTGACACTGAGCACAGTTAGTGGCAATATGCGACTAATTTTACCCTTTTATTAATGAAAAGAAATTACGGGTATCGATTTAAAAAAAAAATCTGACTGACCATAAAAAAAAAACTTTTTTACTTGCCATTAAGCCTGTTACGCAATAAATAAGTATGGTTTCTTATTCGCCAACTCGTTATTGAAATATGTGGCCAATCTCTTTGAATGGTGTTCAAAATACAATCGAAGGCAACTGATATCTTAAAGAGTTAAAAATAAAATACACCATCCATTTGATGGACTTTCACTCAGGAATGTTATGATTATTTTGAAGAAACTTTATTGTGAGATTATATTTTTAAGTTATGTAAATATGGCAATACAGATTAAGACAGAAATGAGATTTATTCATGGGTGAAACCCTATAGATGGGTATTTAACTTACTATTAGGAAAGTGGCGATCACGCTGACGGTTATGATGAGACGTTAGTTTAAAAAAAATCATAAGCCATCCAAATAGCTGGTTTAGAACTAAATGACTCTCACCAAGATTGTTATTGAATCATAAAAAGGTGAACAACCTCAGGTCTATGCCACTACTACACTGACGATATGAGTGACTAGATGACTCAACACATTGGTTAATAGACAGTGATTTTACAGGTTTTACTAATACCTACTCTATCTTCGATTATATTTCGAGCCACAAGATACAAGCAATGCTTAGTTTGAGGCTCACTGATTATATGACACAACTGTTTTTTACTATTGACTAATCAACTTATTTTGATTTGATTTTTGATCTACAATTCTGTGAATAAATATTAAATTTTCCATAAAGGTTTGCACCGTCCGCGTCGTCGTTACGGTTAAACTAATTGTTATTTAGGCGTCAGAGCTGTGGTGCTATCGGAACAATATTGCCCGATGTGTAACTCAAGGTACAAGATAAATGAGCTACATATTTATTAAAAGTGGTGTGTCGTCGACAGTGAGACCTGTGTTATCGTATCGGGCGAGATGCGAGCGACTCGTATGCGCCGACGCACTCTCATATCGCGCTTAATTTTACAACCTGACATTTACTGCTCAGGTTTTTGGAAACTACAAACGAATAACCACGGATTAAACGTATAGTCACCTTCGAGTGCCGGTGGCGTACAGTGCAGTGTGTGATATAAGACGTGACGAACGACGAACTTTTACTGACTCTCACTTTTCTGGTGCCAAAGTGAACATGATCACGAGCAATGAGAACATCAGCAGTGTCAGCGAGCTCACCAGGTCAAACATACGTCTTACAGGCTCCCAAAAATGTACGACATGGAAGGAGCAGTCCAAAAATATAATAAAATACGTCAAAAGTATTTTCCGCGAGACCACGGTCGAGCCTTGTTTGTTTGTTTACATGCTGTGCACCGCTATATCTTCGCTAGCTGTAATGAACATGCACCTGGATAAAGCCTGCAGGGTTAATTTAAATTATGGATCGGACATTTGTGACCGCATCTCGAGAAGAAATACGACTGGTCTCGATGAGGAGGACAAGGAAATCCAATCGTTGGTTGCAGGTGTGGTCGCGTGGAAGTTCCCTCTGCAGACAGCGATACCAGCTGTGATGGTGCTATTCGTAGGAGCATGGAGCGATAAGTACAAAAGGAGAAAAATATGCATTTTGTTCCCATTTATTGGAGAGATTATTTGCAATATTGGACTGTTATTTGCTACGTACTTTTTTAAAGAATTATCACTGACAGCGACAGCTTTAATAGAAGCGTTGCCGGCAGCGTTCACCGGCGGCTACATCATCATATTTATGGGAATGTTCAGTTTTATGGCTGACAGGACGACGATAGAAAATAGGACGTTCCGCCTGGGACTCGTGACGATATGTGTGACGGCGGGGACACCCACGGGGACAGCTTTGAGTGGTATATTATTACGTGCTATGGGGTACTATGGGGTGTTTTCTTTACTGTTAGCGTTGTACACTTTATCATTTTTGTATGGTGTGTTCAGACTTGAGGATGTATTGCCTCCTGATGAAGTGAAGAGTTTTAATGCTCCTGAAAAGGTGAAGGAACGGAATGTGTTGAAGGACGTGTTTGAACTAGTTGGCAACACTGTGATGGTGGCGGTGACGCCTCGTCCGTTTAGAGGCAGGACTCAGATCTTTTGTGTGTTGCTACTGTACCTGCTTATGGTTGGACCACTATATGGTGAGTAACTATTTTTATAGCTCTAAAACTATGCTAATATTTCTTTAATTTAATAAATGAATAAGTAAACCTTCTTCTTAGCGTGTCGATGGCAATCTATATTTTGTCGGCCCAGAACTGAGCTACTAGTTTGGCGCTGTCGGTAGCGTCCATCAGTTCCTGTAGTGAACAAACAACAGGACATGTAGGACACAATATTAAGTGCTCCATAGTTTGTGGAACAGCACCACATTTACACTCTAGGGCAGAGCCATTAATGAATCTCCACCTGAGCAGGTTATCTTTGGTGCGGCCAACCTGAGTCCGGAGTCTATTTAAAGACTTCCAGGTCAGCCATGGTAACTCTTGTCCAGGTGGTAGATTTTCAGCAGGTGGAACGAATGGGTTAGGAAAGGATACACTGCCTCGCCACAGCTTTAAATAATAATAAGTAAATATTTAATTTCCTTTACAACACTGCGGTAAAAATATTAAAGACTGCTCTTGTCACAATGAGACGTCGAAAGTGGGTCATTAACTCATTACTCCGTCTGGATTTGTTCATGGCTCTCAGTTAATAAATTTTCGTTAAGAGATGTGTATACATTGGCCGATGCTGGCCCTTTTGCCATTCGTTAGTTTTTAATGGATTGCGCATGTTTTGAATAAAATTGTTAAAGAAGATTTTTTGTTGTGATCACCTATTGTATCTCTTGTGAGATACATATGTACCTACGTAGATACATATGTAGATGATTGTTGTTTTGCTACAAAAATGTAAAACTTGTATTTAAAGTGTATTATAATAACTTCATAAGATTTCTGCTTGAGTCGTTTCACACGGCCGTGAACAATCGTAGACCGTGAGAAATGTCCGAGCAAGTGCTTAAGCTAGTCATAAACTATACAGCTATATTTTATTACTTTCAAGACTTTAAAATTTATATCATAACGCCGATATTAGTGTTCAACTTTAAAAGATTGTGACATTAACTTCAGAACTTAAAACAAAAACAATATTTCAGGAAGAAATAGCACCACCTGTAGTTCAAAATTAAAATACTCATCACGCGGTTTTGGCATTTTACAAAATATGACGATTTATTTATTATATCTGAGTGAAATATATTATACACAAAAATCATGCAGAATATTTTTTTTAAATAATGGTGAAGATTACATTAAAATTAGTTTCTAAAAACAACGCCATCAAACAGACAGGCCCGAAAAGCGGCTCCGATTTATATTATGTATAAGATATATTTGTATATTATATATATTACTAGCTGTTGCCTACGACCTTCGTCCATGTGATATTATAACAAAATAAGAAAATACTCCCTTATTTGAATCGGACTTTGTTAACAATTTCAAAGGGTTTTATTTTTTTTTTCACGAAATTATAATTCTTTTTCTAAAAGCAGACAAACAGCCGACAGCATTGAGGAGGAGTTTTTCGATGCCCTTTTATCGTTTGTTGTTAGTTTATTTATTTTAGTTTAATAGTTTTTAATTATTAATGTATATAGTTAGTTTATCCTATGAAATGCTCTATGGGTTTTCTAAAATAAAAGTAGCCTAAGTTATCTGCCAGTAAAAGTCCCGTTAAAATCGGTTTCAACGTTTTGGAGATTAGCCGGAACAAACAGACAGACAGACAAAATGTTTTTTTGTTATACCTAAGTATACCGTATATTTGATCATATGCATTCAGTAAAAAGCTAGTATTATGAAAGTACAAACCGATACTTCAATTTTCTTTATTTGTTTAATTAAAGGTACAATTACATCCTACAGGTATTAAGTAAATCGAATATTGTTTATCCGTAAGTTAAGCACGCGGCCCGCTTCACTAGCCCACTAACAAGAAGGCAAGCCGGTAAATAACTGGCAAGCCTTGACTTCATTGCTTTCCTGTTCACTAACTTCACATGCTCGAAAAAAAAAACGTAAGTATACAGGGTGTAACCAGACTCTTCACGAAGCCGTTAACCAAGCATTATGTACATCAAACTAAGTAACTTTACGCAAAAATTAGTGCTGGGAAACCACTTTTTTTTTTGGGGCTGAAAATCACGTTTTACGGTAGGACTGAATGTAACGCACTCAAAACATTGTGCTGATGGATGGATTAAATAGTAAGGGGGTTCTGGAGGTGTTTAAAGTAAAAATCTTACATTAAAAACATGAATTAAAAATAAAGGTTTGAAAAAGTTGGCACTTTGACCCCCAATATCTCCGTAACTAGAAGTTTCCCAGGTATGGTCTAGAACGAAAAATAATTATCACAACGACGGGGAGAACAAGTACCTTTCGGCTTCGTTAAGAGTCTGTTTACACCCTTTATAGGTACCTCTTATTATTTCTAAATACTGCGATAAGCCAGTCTTCTGTGAGATATGCAATTGAAATAAGGAGATCAGTAATCATTTTTGGCATGTATAAATAATATAACATCAGGCCTGTTATTGCTGAAGGGGTAGACAGAGGTGTCCCATAATACCACAGAGGTGTGTCACTTTTCGCTAGATATGTTTTAGTCCCATAAAAAAGGGCTATTGCCATCACATGGGCACTTTAGACACCGCGGGCTGCTACTGCGAAACTCCAAATAATAGGCAAACTTAATCATTCTTTGCCCAATTTGGTAATCGAACTCCAAACCCTCGTGCTTAGCAAAAGCGAAAACTTGAACAACAAGGCAGTTTATGGCAGTTTAAAATAAGGATCTAGTTTTTTAATTCAACTCGGTTTTTATAATTTTGGTTTTTATATCTAGTTTTTAGACGATAACTGACAATTTAAACGACTCAAGAATATTAATTCCGCTCACTTATATCTTTGAGATATTTGTCTGTTTTTCATATAACTTTTTTTGTATGCATCAACAACTAAGAAATATAAAGTTGATTTTCCTCATTTAGCTCCCACAACAAAAATACATACGCAGCATGAATCATCATTTCAGTCGAAAGACGTCCACTGCTGGTCTCCCCCAAAGGAGGTTTTGTCATAATCGCCACGCTTGACAGGGAGGTAGGCGATCGCAGTAAGTACGGTTGTTACAAAGGCACAAAGAACGCTGCTGCCCATTCCCCAATAAGTCCCTTTAGTCGATTCTTACGACACCCACGGGAAGATATGGGATGGCGCTATTCTTTACGTCCGACACCATACATATATACGTCAGTGGTTACATACTACAACTAAAAACACGAATACTGAAAAATCCCGCTGTAATTAAATTCGGTGTTTACAAGGTAAAATCAACTCCTTCTATTGTTGAAGTCGGTTAAAGTGTAGCCTATGCTACCAGGGCCATAATTACGAATCGATTGACACCTTAATCAAATTCGGATGAATAGTTTAAGCGCTACGGAGGACCATACGTAAATACAAACATACATACATGAACTGCTAAAATCATAACCCTCGTTTCGCCGTAGTCAGGCAAAGAGTACTGATTCTCAAATTGTTTTACTATCTACCTTGATATTTAGATACTATTTAAGAAAAGCATGAAAGAACTAGTGAGTTATCTTCAGTTTTATGAACGCCAGATACTGACACAAGATAAAAAATAACGCATTAATTGTGCCGTGGTAACAATTTCTAATGGAGTATTCCCATTTGAGCACCGATTTCAAGAGCACCAATGCTTAGAGCCAAAGATATTCCCTTTGGTCAAAAGGGAAAATTATTGGTGCTCTTGAAATCGGTGCTCAAATGGGAATACTCCTTTTTAACTCTCACAATAAAAGTTAAATTTTCGTCAACAAATTTTAAAACCGCGTCAGTCTTTTAGTGATCATGTGAAATGTAGCAATCTTACTAAACAGACGATCTCTCAAGACTTCCGTTTGCAACACTGTGCTTATTAATTGAGAACGGTTAAAAAATATTGGTCAAGTGCAAGTGGGACTAGCGTATCGAGGGCCCCGTACCCATTTACGACTAACAACACTTGAGCAAAAAAGTATCAGATCTATAGGAAGTATCCTACTTTTATTTTCCAGAAAGAGTTTCTCTTTAAAGTGTTAAGCGTCTTTTATTATTAATTTTGCAGCAATATATGTAAACCTATGTGAGAGGCCCATGGGCAGTACAAAAACTCTGACACCAGGTTAGGCACTAACCACACGATAAAGAAGATTTTTTGTATAAAAATTAAATTATATAGAACGTTAAATAACAATGTAAAAAACACAGGCTAGTTCAAATTGGACAAAAGGTATTAGGAAAACTTACTCAAATAAACAATTGATGGTTCATTATTTTTTATCTCATGTTAAAAGATACATTATATATTATTCTCCACAAAGTTTAGTGTTGTATTCAATGTTTTAAGGACACCTAAAAATTTCGAAAATACCCACTTTCACAATCTTTATATGGCAACAAGTATGTTGAATAACAAAGCCAGAGAAGTGATGAATTCATAAAATTTCTGAAGTTATCGCGGAGTAGTTGCATAAGTGTTAAAGAACATCACCTCCACCTTAAAATAAAAAAAATCAATCTTTAATTTGTAAACCTCCATTAATTTTTCACACTCAATATAATTCCTTTTTTGAAAAACTTCCATTTTTTTTTTCTGACGTGCATATTATAATAATATGGGCTATTAAACATAGTTTTTATTGCAAGCAAAACCAAAACAGAATGGTTTAATACTTAGTGATCAATATTTGACACCAAAAGACATAATGTAACCATACATAATATAGTCAGGTAAAAACGCATTGCGCAACTCTATGCGTTTTTCCCTGAAACGCACTAATTCATTCATTTACTTAGTCACAATGCCTTAGAAACCACAAATAAATGCATGTAAGTCACTGCCAAGAGCGTCACTAAAGAGTACTAAGGACAATGCTCCGTTTTTTGCCTGATACAATTTGCCCTACTTTGGCTACATCTTTAACAGTAATAGTTACGTTGAATCACATCACTATCATAGGACTCAATAGTTTGACCTGGCCTTGATCTTTTTATGTATCGTGTGGTAAGTGCCTCACCTGGTGTCAGCGTTTTAATGCCTCCCATGGGCTTCTGACTTGGCTTTATATGCCGTCGAGAAATATCTCTCAGGCATGCTAGTTTCCTCGCGATGTTTGGCCTTTTTTTTTCGGATGGGAAATCTTCAAATGACTTCTCCCGCTCTGGGCGGAGCGGAAGTGAGTGCAGACTTGTACTGACTAAAACCCATCCATGTTTCTTCCTTGCCCTTTATGTTCCAGGGCCGCGGTATCTCAGCGGGCCCCTCCTTGTTTGCTGACATCTCATTAAGGCGCACGTGGAACAAGAACGCGCCGTCAACTCGGCCTGTCGTCATAAGACGGACGGACGGCGAGCTAGCTCGATACTCACCGTCCACAGGTCCGCGTCTACGGTGGCCGGAAGCCACCACGAGACCCCCGATGCCCGGGGCGTCTCCCACGGCGGCTGGGACGAGAGGTTCTCTCCTTCTGACGCTCCACCACCTCCTATGCTAGCATGACTGCTTCGCAGAAGGAGGTGTCGCTATCCCATTCCCTCTCGCTCCAGACCATGGATTGAACCAGGGCCGGACGCGATAGGTCGCCGACGATGTTTGGCCTTGATGAGGCTTCTACTGGTACTAGTGACGTAACCATGGTTAACATTTTTGCCACGTGCACTTTGCAGTCTCACTTGTGGCACAAAGTACGTATGGCCTTGACCGCAAGTACCCGTCTATTACAAAAGGTGCAATTGACGTCATCGGGCCAAAATCTTTAGACCTAAATATGCAAAAACGTCTTAAATTGGCTTCTGACTTGCTTTACATGCCTTCGAGAAATATCTCTCAGGCATGCTGGTTTCCTCACGATGTTTGGCCTTAATGAGGCTTTTTCTGGTGCTAGCGACGTAACCATGGTTAACATTTTTGCCACGTGCACTTTGCAGTCTCACTTGTGGCACAAAGTACGTATGGCCTTGACCGCAAGTACCCGTCTATTACAAAAGGTGCAATTGACGTCATCGGGCCAAAATCTTTAGACCTAAATATGCAAAAACGTCTTAAATTGGCTTCTGACTTGCTTTACATGCCTTCGAGAAATATCTCTCAGGCATGCTGGTTTCCTCACGATGTTTGGCCTTAATGAGGCTTTTTCTGGTGCTAGCGACGCAACCATGGTTAACATTTTTGCCACGTGCACTTTGCAGTCTCACTTGTGGCACAAAGTACGTATGGCCTTGACCGCAAGTGCCCGTCTATTACAAAAGGTGCAATTGACGTCATCGGACCACATGTTAAGACCTAAATATGCAAAAAACGTCATAAGGGCTGAGTCCAAAGCATGTGATTTCCCAATTTCTATGGTTTCTGGGCCAATTATTCAAGTTTATGATAAGAAGTGACCGACTTTAGAATGCGATACTCCAAAATAAGAACTCGTCAAAAATGAAAGTTTATACAAATTCCATTTTTGTTTTTCAAACTCGTTTGTGTTCAACAAAATAAAATTAAAAATCCCTTTGCGGACAGCACTCAGCCTTGGGCGTAGTGCATTCAATTGTTCTTGTAACAGGTATAGCGTAAATATTGTACAAATTGATAAGAAAATTATATCTTTACTAGCTTCTGTCCAAGGCTTCGCCCGCGTGTTGTGCTATAACTGTCCCACGGGGTCATACTACTGGAATAAAAAGTAGCAATCCAGGTTATAAACTATCAATGTGCAAAATTTCATCGAAATCCGTTCTGTAGTCATCGCGTGAAAGGGTAACAAACATCCATCTATCTATCCTCGCAAACTTTCGCATTTATAATTTTATAAGTATCTCTAAACATAATTGTGGTAATGTTCATACCAACTCCAAAATTATAAATTTAGGGACGTATCAAACTAAAAAATGATAAGTTCAGTCAAATTATAACGAAATACACTTGATGCAAACTTCCCCGACGCACTTCTTCTTAGCGTGTCGATGGCCTTACTAAATATATTTGGCCCATAATTCAGCTACGCGAACTCCGCTTGCTGATGCAGTCAATCGATCGTCAAGCGCAAGTGTCAGGGCATGCAGTGCAAGAAGAACTACAGAAGCGGGGTAGCCCCACCAGCATCCTAAACGCGTTATGAAATTGAACTTGGAGAGCACTGTACGACATTTGCGTGCATCTAGCCCACAGGCTGCAAGTGTAAAATGAAGTACATTACGCTCGAAAGAGCATGACTTTGACTGGAAGTGAGCATCGTGCAAACCTACGAACCAACGTGTTCGATCTAACTGACAAAGCTCTCTGCTCTCGTTCAATGTCGTCATCATCTTTAAGGTCAGGGGTCAATATATGACCAAGGTATTTAAAACTCTGGACTCTCTGCAAAGGTGTGCCCTAATAGTACAGGAGGCACTCTGTCAGGGCTTTTACCCCCGGCCCTAAAGACCATGACCATAGAGTTTTTACAATTATACCTACGCCAAACCATGTACTTTGGCGTACTCCTTCCACTAGGTAACCAATTTTCTCCGGCCACAGATTGACGCACTCAGCAGCACCATGTCGTCAGCATAACTGTTATTAGATATCTGTCTAATATTAGTTTATTTAGATAAGATACCTTACTGAAAACTAAAATTTAAGTGATGCGGAGGAATGAGGAAAATGTCGTGAGGAAAGTTTTTAGTATAAATGTGGATGGCTAGAAGAGTAGAGGAAGACCAAGGAAACGGTCGATGGACTGTGTGAAGGCTGATATTATGATAAGAACAGAGGAGTCGGATGAGATGACGACGAGTGATACAGAAGTGTGAAAGAAGAAGACAATCATGCTGTCAGGGCTGCAGGAATGTTCAGGGCTGCGGGACTGTTCGAAAGAGATACCGCGGCCCTGGAACACAAAGGGCAAGGAAGGAACATGAATGGGTTTTAGTCAGTGCAAGTCTGACACTCCCTTCCGCTCTGCCCAGAGCGAGAGAAGTCATTTGATGATTTCCCATCCGAAAAAAAAGTCAATCATGCTGTGCCAACTCCAAATAAATTGCGATATGGGCAGGTTAGTGATGATATATTCAATAGTAAAGATTAAATTACCTCAAATTCAAATAAATATGCACACTTTTCTGGCAACAATTTTGTTTGGTAATTATTAAACAGTGTCTTTTAAAAAAACAATTGCTTGTAACGTCATAATTCATTGTTTTCTATCATAAAAGAAATAATTATGTTCTGGCGTCCTCTGCGCTGCTACCAGAGGGCAAGGAGTTGATTTACCTTAAAGTGTCATTGTACACCATCTTTAAGTGCTTGGCGCTCAGGCTAGATAAAAAATAACTTTAGTCTTTAGTCCTCGATGGTCAAGTTCTCGCAAGTGCGACTTCTGAGCATTTAAAAAATGTAATCAATTCAGGAAACAACATAAATACTTTTCCAAACATATTCCACTGAGGAAAGAGCGTGTTGATTTACTTAATAAGTTAAATAATTACCAAATAAAATTAGAAGACAGTGTAAAAATATATGAAATTGATACTCAGCATTTGCAGTCTGAAATACAGGTTCTTCAGGACTCTCTTAGTTCCCTTTCTAGTAGGTATGTGAGTTCTCAGAACCAAATTAGGGAACATATTCTTGCAGCAAATGAGTTGGTAATGTGTCAATGTAGTTGTCAGACAGTTACCAACAATGATTCTGTCCAGCCTGAGGTAACGGAGGCCCCGTCCCAGACTGAGAATTTGTCCCAGGACATACTCAACCAAGAATCAACTAATTTTACACAAGATTATTTACATGTGGTTCAGCCTGAGTTATTTGATAGTCATGATCGTTCTTACTCAATAATGTTCTCAGATAGTATAGGAAGAGGTGTAGGTAAATTAGTAAATAATAACCTGAGTTTTTCCAATCAAAATCATTGTATGCCAGGGTCAACATACAAACAGATAATGGCATCGGTAACTAGAAATGCTTATAATGTTAATACTGATATAACAATATTTATAGGAAATAGTTCAAAAGTTACAAAACAAGATATCACAGACAGTGTAACAGAGTTGTTAAAGTTGAATTGTCGTAAAGTAATATTGTGTGCTTTTCCATATTTTGAAAAATTGTCAAACAGAAAAAACAACTATATTCACATGCTGAATAAGCATGTTCATTTCTTAGTAGGTCACTATAGTGACAGGCTTATATACCTTGATATCAACAGTTTTGTTGGTAAACTTAAGTCGACGCGTGGTAAAGTGTATCTACCTATACCTAGTTGTAGACACAAAATAGCTAGGCTATTAGTTTATAATATTCACTCAGACATAAGTAGTATGTCAATGTTTAGTTCTATTATCAACACTGCGACTATTAGTAATGATACTAATAATTCTTTTAATTTTATTTATAATTCTTTTTACAATTCCTGGGAGGATTCATGTTTAACTAATGAATATTCTCGAGTGGGGTCAACTAATGGCATGGGCGTCTTGGGGCTTACTCCGGATGCTCATTTAAACTAGTTAGTACGACAAAAGAAGATACCAGTGACATTAATGTTACACCGATCAACAACAATGTGCCTTCTTGCTATAAAATAGCTAAATGTAAAAAAGGGGTTAAGCAGAATTCTATGCAATTATTTCACCAAAATATTCAAGGTTTCTCTTCAAAGCAACTTGAAATTGAATTGTTTTTAGAAAAAACAAAGTTTGAAATTGTTTGTTTCACTGAACATTGGTTAAAAGACTATGAAACGCTAATTAATTATGCAAATTACAGTGTGGGCAGTTGCTTTAACCGGAAAGTTAAGATTCGTGGGGGTTCCATAATCTTAGTTAAAAATTGTATTAAATTTAAGAGTCGTAGTGATATTGTTGATCTATCGGTTGAACATAATATTGAGCTGTCTTGTGTTGAGCTGGATAGGCATGTCATAGTGTGCGTTTACAGACCCCCAAATTATCAAAACTACTCTATATTTGAGTCAGTAATGGAAGATGCTTTAGCGAAACTTGCAACTAGCAATAAATCGCTGGTTATCTGTGGTGACTTTAATGTTAATATTTTAGATGAAAATTCAAATAGCAGTAGGTTATTACATCTCTTTAAATCATTTAATTTGTTAAACGTGTTTTCGGAACCAACCCGAATTACCACAAATACTGCTACATGTATTGATAATGTTTTTTGTTGCTGCGACTACTTGGATAAATCCATTGTAAATTACCTTCCTTCTGATCATAGCGGTCAAACCGTTGTTTTCGAGTCCTACACACCATTAAAAAAAATCCAGATAAAGTCTAGACAAATAACACCTAGTAATTTGAATAAATTTAATAATAACTTAGTTAGTAATTTAGGTATCCCGGGCCATATTATTGAAAATGTAAATCAGTTTTATGAGGAATTCTTTTCAGTAGTTTACACCGAGTTCAATACTACATTAAAAATGAAAACTAAATCTATTTGCCCTAAGTTTTTGTTCAGTGACTGGGCAACTAAGGGTATTAGGAAAAGTAGGGAGCGATTGTTTGAGCTGTACGGCCTTAAGCCTTACATGAACTCGGAAACTTTTAATAAATATGTTGCAACTTATTCAAAAATTTTTAAAAACACTTGTAAGGTAGCTAAAGCCTTATTCATTAGCAACAAAATTAAATCCGCCGATATTAAAATTAAGACGGTTTGGAAAATTATCAATAGTGAAACTAATAGAAATAAAAAATATAATAATGATATTACACTAGAGACAACAAGTGGTCTTCTAACCTCTGAAGACGAAGTTGCTCAAGAATTTGTAGATTTCTTTACTAGTATCCCACTTAAAACTACTGAAACCTTAAATTCCTCACCCTTGCATTCTATTGATTTATTAAGAGCTAACGTTTCAGCCTGTCCGGTTGAGTTTCAATTTAAGCATATAAACCCCATAGCAGTCATTAAAGCTTTTAAGGAAATCAAAATAAAATTAACTGAAGATCTATGGGGAATGTCGATTAAAGTTTGTCAAGCTATTATTGAGACTATAGCACCGTATTTAGCATTAATATTTAACTTGTGTGTGGACCAAGGAGTCTTCCCGGACCTTATGAAATACAGCAAGGTAATACCACTTTTCAAATCCGGGGACAGTAAAGACACCAATAACTATAGACCCGTATCCGTGTTGCCGGTTTTTAGCAAGGTGTTTGAAAAGGTAATGCTTAATCAAATGCTCAACCACTTTAACACCAATAAAATTTTACATGAGAAACAGTATGGTTTCACCAAAGGACGTTGCACGACTGACGCCGGTGTAACCTTATTAAAACACATATTTACTGCGTGGGAAGAGGCACAAGATGCCATAGGAATCTTCTGTGACCTCTCGAAAGCATTTGATTGCGTAAACCACGAAACCCTACTCTTAAAACTTGCACATTACGGTTTAGGTAAACTTGCGCTCAGTTTAGTGAAATCATATTTGAACGATAGACATCAGCAAGTACAAATAAATGGTGTCAATTCAATGGGTTTAAAAGTAAGTATGGGTGTACCGCAAGGTTCGATATTAGGTCCTTTCCTCTTTTTAGTCTATATAAATGATCTCCCCCATTTATTTAAAAACCAACCACAGATGGTGTTGTTTGCTGACGATACCTCTTTAATATTTAAGATAAACAGACGTGCTACAAATCTTGACGACGTAAATAACGCTCTACTACAGGTTCATAATTGGTTCACCGCGAATAATTTAGTATTAAATGGGAAAAAAACGAAGTGCATCAGATTTGCTCTACCGAATGTCAAAAGTAGTAATAGTGACATAGTATTGAATCAAGAGAAACTAGAATTCGTCGAAAAAACTGTTTTCCTGGGGATCACGCTCGACTCAAGCCTACAATGGGGTCCGCATATAACATCTCTTGCAGGACGGCTGAGTTCAGCAGCATATGCTGTAAGAAAAATCCGTCAATTTACTGATGTAGATACCGCGAGGCTGGTCTATTTTAGTTATTTTCATAGTATTATGTCTTACGGTATTTTACTATGGGGACGGGCTGCAGACATCGAATCTATATTTATTCTGCAGAAAAGAGCTATCAGAGCCTTATATGATCTACGTAGGCGTGACTCTCTAAGAGAACTGTTTAAGGAAATTAACATCATGACAGTACCTTGTCAATACATCTATGAAAACATCATGTACGTTAGGAAAAATCTGCATTTATTTAGTAAAAGAGGTGACAGGCACCACTATAGTACTAGAAACAGGGACGAACTAGTACAGCCAGGTTTTAGGTTAGCTAAAGTAGACTCATCTTTCATGGGGTACTGTTTAAAATGTTACAATAAAATACCTCCCCACATTCTACAACTAAACGAGACGAAATTTAAATCTTGTATAAAACGCACACTATATAGGCAAGCATATTATAAATTGGGGGATTACATTGATGATAAAAATGCTTGGCTCACTGCTGGTCCTGCTCCACAAGCATAGGGGCAAACTAATTTATTACCATGTGAAGTTATTGTGGAAGCTGCAGAAGATTGTAATAATATCTTTGCATTGTATAAATTCAATCTCTTAGTATTATATAATTGCATAGCACATGTGTGAGTACTATGTACTGTAAAGCTACCATTTACATTTAGTTATCTTTCATTGACTTGAATTTGCCCTGGTGGCTGAGAGAATGTCATGCTCACTCAAATGTCTCGCTGATGGTGGCGGGTGTGTCGGGTCATTTAGCTCCCTTCAATATGGTTGAGCTGAATGGGTCTGATCCATGCGTCATGTTCGTGAACGGGCGCTGTCAGTTGGGACTGGTCATCTCTAGGCTGCCATGGTTTATTTTAACTACTTACTTTGTTTTTAAATTGTTGATATAATGTTTTACTCTGGACGCTCTTAACGTGCACGTATTTCTACATCGTTCTCACATATGTTTAATCTCAACATGAATGATGTAACCAAGATTTTGTACAATATTTTGATTGAAAAGAGTGTCCATGGAGTTTCTTGCCCATTCTTCTCCATAGAGATCTACGCTTTGGAATGGGCAACTACAGTACTTTCACAAGTTATTATGCCTTGTGTCTGTGACTGTAGCTTAGCCTTATTTGTTTTTCTGACATTCAAAAGTGCCTGTAATGGTCTAATTGAAATAAATGCTTTTGAGTTTGAGTTTGAGTTTTTGAGTTTGAGGTCCTGGGTTCGATTCCCAGGTCGGGCAAAGTGCTATTGGGTTTTGCATCAGGAAATTCTCGGTAGCAGCCACGGAGTCTGGATTTGTGCCCGATTGATGGCAATAGGCTCGCCTCAGACTTAAACATAACTGACGAAATGTGGGTGTACTATTAAGTACACCTCTGCTTAACCCTACGGGGATTACAGGCGTGATGTTATGTTGTGTGTTTAGTCTTTACTTGGTACAGCTTCGGCCTGTGGCTTCATCCGTTTTGATGTCGGAAATTACTTCACGGGAACGTATTATGGGATAAAAACCGGCCAAATGCGAGTCGGACTCGCGCATGAAGGTTTCCGTACAAACGTAGTAGGGGAGCCCCCTTTAATTTTTTTTTTGTTTTTTTTTTTTATACTTAGCGGTATCAGAAATACACATTCTGTGAAAATTTCAACAGTCTAAATGTTACCGATCATAGATTCAGCTCGTTGACAGATAGATGGACTGACGGACATCGGAGGCTTAGTAATAGGGTCCCGTTGGTTACCCTTCAGGTACGGTACCCTAAGAAGTATATCTAGGTGTATCTGTATCCGTTAAGGGTTAAGGCATGAAAAGATGACATAGTGAGATACTGTGGCATTACTTAGTACGGAAAAGTCTTATTTTGAATGGTATTATTGTTGTTTTAAATACTTTTGAGAACATTCAATAAATCACCACCAAACCGTTAACATGTCTTTGACTTATTAAGACTATCGTCACCTACCTACCTCATAAGGAAGTCCACACTCTGCAGCGCGCATCATCTGCCCAGGCTTTCCCAAAAATGTTGAGGTAAACTTTTAGGTTAACCTAGATTCACAGATCAGCAAAGTATTATTAGGCTTTTCCGAAGTTTGGCATTATACCCGGGTGATGGTGATGGCTCGTCCCCCTATTAAATGGTACAAAATCACAACTAGCTGCACTAAAGCAACACCTCTGCATAACCCTTTAGGAATAACATGCGTGATATTATGTTACATAGTCGCTTTTCAGACTAAACTAGTCTAGCGTAAGCGCCTGATAATTACTACGCGTAATAAGCATAAATTAGTCGGTTTATCACACGCTATTGTTACCAGGCAATTGGCTGTAGTAACCCACAATGAAATAAGCGATGTCACAGCGTATGTGGCAATTTTATTATTTGGCAATACAAACATCATTTTGATTGTAGAGGGATATCATTTCTTCGTAAGTTTAATCAGCTGGATAATTGCGTAACCCATGTACATTCATGAGCACCAATAGGTATACACTTTTGAAATTTAAAAGCAATTTTTACGAGAAATAACGATTGTAACTTGGGGATTGGATTTTTTTCATAAAAATATGAGTTTCAAAATATCATGCTTGCAAAAAAATGAAATTTTAATCAGAACAGTAGGAGAAGAACACTTTCAAAAGTTGTTAAGTGTTTACATATTGATGCTCGTGACTGTACAGTGAAAACGTCATTCTATATCGATAATTTAGAAATATTTTAGAAATATTGCGATATTTATTTATGTACACACGAAATACTTAACAGGACTTTACATTAAAATGTAGACCGGCGAGAGGGAAATAAAGAGATATGAAATAAAAATACATACCAACAAACATATACACATTTAAAAAATAAATACTGGAATTGTAAATATATATATTAGAGGTTATATTTATACAATTTATCATTTTGCTTTTGGCATAATACATAACTGCGAGCGTTTTTAAACTGACGACGTCGTATGTAAACAGCGGAATCATACAAATTACTTGCAACATATATGTATAATTAGATACAGAATATTACAGTATAGGCGAGAGGAAATGCTCTTTGACTTGCTTTTTGATGAGAAATATAGTGTCAGAGTCTCGAATGTTAGGCGAAAGTGAGTTCCACAATCATACTGCGTGAACAGAGAAGGATTAAGAATATGTATGTTTTTGAGCAGACGAAGTTTTCAAACGTATAAAGCAGTGGATTAAGAATATCCTTCATCATTTTTCTGATTGTGATTAATAGTGAGTCGCAATTGAGGTTCCTTTAGAGAGAAAAACAGTAGGTGATGATGTAATTTTGAGTACAATGTTTTTTCCAGTAAAATGTAGGCTTTAGATTAGAGTATTTTTTTTCCTTGAAAAGTCGTTCACTTGAATGTGATAAAAGGATCTTCAAAACGAAACATTTCCTGAATTTAGGCTTCCTCTGGTAATGGAATGCCGTGCCAACAGATTTCTCACAGCGAATTTATAAGCAGCGAAACGAGGATACTACTCTCAAGCATTACCAAGGCGGCAAATACAACCTTATTTACTTTATTATTGTTGATCGCATTTCCCCTACTTACCCTTGTTTCCTTTATTTATTTACCCGCCGTCTTTTCCTCGAGTTAAACAAGAATACACAACTTATTTCTTTTGTCTTTTTCCAGGTGACTCGCAAGTGGCGTATCTCTACGTGATTCGGAAATTCGGGTTCACGGAGGTCGAATACAGTGTTTATGGTACTATAAACATCGGTTTGGGTCTCATTGGTAAGCACAATTAGCACTTATTCTTGGGGTTCTTACTTACTAAGGATGCTTGCATAAAGATACTGGTTTCCGTATATAAAAAATGGACCAGATCGGTACCGTTGCAGTTAAAATAGGCCAACACTGTCTATATTGCATATATACTACTATCACCAACACACAAGCACACGCGCGCACTTCTACTATCTACAAAAATGTAAAAACGTTCGACAAAAGCGATACTACTACGACTCGATATATTAAACGAAAACCGTCAAATAAGTAAAGAGAGAGACCTAAGCCTTCCTATACGTACACTTATAACTCTGCCAGCGAACTCTTTGTTTTAATTGTGACCAGATATTTAAAAGCATATTTGGTCTGGCCAGCCATGCAAGGAAATAATAGCTTGAAAGGAACACCGTTACTGAAATCAGTAAGGAGGACTATGTATATATGTACATACGGGCTGTAAACAGACTCTTCACAAAGTCGTTAACCAAGCATTATGTACATCAAACTAAGTAACTTTACGCAAAAATGATTACTGGGAAACGACTTTTTTTTGGGGTGAAAAATCACGTTTTACGGTAGGACTTAATGTAACGCATTGAAAACATTGTACTGATGGATGGATTGAATAGTACGGGGGTCGTGAAGGTGTCTTAAGTAAAAATTAGAAACATGTATTTAAAACTTACCTTGAAAAAGTTGGAACTTTAACCACCAATATCTCCGTCACTAGAAGGTTCCCAGGTATGGTCTAGAACAAAAAAATGATCGCAATGACGGGGAAAACAAGTGCCTTTCGGCTTCGTTAAGAGTCGTTTTACACCCTTTATACGCGCACACTTTAATCAATAAGAGCAGCATAAAGACATACAAAAAATAAAAGACATAGGTACAACAGGTTTAGCGATTCGGGCGAGTCGGGGCCGGAAATCCTATATATCTTTATACAAGCGCCCTTACGTATACATGTATAAGGGCGTAAGATTTGGGTAAGACCGTCAGTCATAAAGTTTTATCCTTGATTGGGCACTTTATTTTATTTTATTTGAAAAGGGGCCAATTTTATTGGCTTGTAAAATGTGTAATTAGATGTGGAGACAGAAGTTTGGCACCATATACGTTATGTTTGGGAATTATCGATGTTATTTGATGATTGATTGTATATAGTCAAATAAATATCGACACGTTTTAAAACAGAAACTTAAATTGTCATTTACGGGATAATATCTTCCGTGATTGTTAATTATTTTGAGCTCCCGATACTTCGATGCTGTTGCAAACGGGTTGACTTATCAAACTTTTGAAGTTTCGCTGAAAGACTGTTTGCTCGTGTACCTACCTACCTACTTCAAATAGTAGGTAAGTCTTGAAATCGACAAAGTCGACATGCCTGTATAAAGAGTTTCCCCTCTTCGGACCAAACCTAATGGAACTCGAGAGAGCTTTGTGCGCTTCAGTATTATCACGTACATCGGGGATTAAAAATATAGAAGAAGATGAAATCTGCCTCGCTGGTAATCTAATCAGGTCGCAAGCGCGACAGCTGAGCATGAGGTCCTGTGTTCGATTCCCGGGTCGGGCAAAGTGCTATTGGGTTTTTCCATCAGGAATTTCTCAATAGCAGCTACGGAGTCTGGATTTGTGCCCGGTGATGGCAATAGGCTCGCCCCCTGTTACATGGGACTTATAAACATAACTGGCGAAATGTGGGTGTACTATTAGGTACAATTTGTTCTGCCTATCCCTTCGAGGATTACAGGCGTGATGTTATGTTATCTAAAATAATATAATTGTAAACAAACTAATCCTAAATCTTCACCTTCAAGTGTTACTCAAAATACATCATTACGAAAAAATCGGGACGTTTTTTTATCCACCAGTCAGAATATCATCGTATACATGCAAAAACATGCACATTTATTTTATTTTCGGTCAAAATAAAATCAGATAAATCGCTCTCATTTGCATAATATTTATATTTGTCTGTCAGTCCAATGTCATCTTTCTATGGCTGAGTGCGGTATAAGTAACCCTTATCTTTTACGATGAAATAAGAAACGCATCTTGTTGCGTGTGTGCGGTATAACGCCATCTTTATCAACCTAGGTCAAGGATGGGGGACCGCGATAAAGTCTAGCATTTATCATTCAAGAGATTTTACTGCTTTCCGAAAATTAACGTTATTCTCAACAGTTTGAGTTTGAGTTTGAGTAAAGTTCTGTATTATCTACAAGAGTACATGGTAAACCGTTAATTAATTTACTTATTATTTTCATCAAAACAAGTTTCAAAGTACTGAGCAGGTGATGTTCTATAAATTAACTTAAAACATTATACTTTCAATGTTAAACCTAATTAGTTACCATTGTACATATACAATGTGTCCGGACATGGACTAGCGATATTCAAAATACTTAAATATAAACTATTTTCAAGTACATACACTTCCCCGTTTTTAATGATTTCCTGTTTAGGGTTCCCACAATGGCCTTATGTGCTTGCGCATACGCCATGTTCAAACAACAGTAACTCTTAAAATATTAGACATACAGTTGTAAATTTAAGTAGCTTAGCTCAAAATCTGCCGATTTAGTAGAACAATAAAACAAGTTGTCAGGTGTGTTTTTGCAGTAATTCAAAATTATTTGTTGACTTGCAAAAAATGTTGGTTCTTTTTTCGAGTTTAATTTTTTTTACAAAAGTTATGGTAATGTAAACACATTGATTTGTAATGTAGACGGTAGATAATATTATTGCCTTTCGAATAAGCCTATTTTTATCTCAGTATGTCCAAAACTTTGAGAGTAATGATTTTTTTTGTACACGCATAGAGAATATTTCAACAAAAAAAAAACAAAATGGCTGCCACATAGCGGGAAAGTGGATCGGACCTAAGCTTTGAGTGTATCTGTACTTGAAAATAGTTTATATTTAAGTATTTAGAATATCGCTACTTCATGTCCGGACACATTGTATATCTAAAAGTTGCATAGTTTTCCTTGACTTTCACGCGCAATGATGAATATAACGTAATGAGACAAGTTTGTGTTTGTTTGCAATCGCATTCCCCGCGGTAGACCCTTTGATTTGGTCAAAACTCGCAAGCAAAAACTACACGCGATATAAGACCCGCCCCCTCTGCGTTCATGTCACGGCTGGAACTTCAGCATTCATAATCAGCATCTATCAATGTGGATGCTGATGCTGATGCTGATGTTCGCAACAACCCTGGTAGGTACCTACAAAAGTCATAGAACCAATTTCATTTGATTGGACGAAGAGCGTTGAATTAAAGGCAGCATTAACCGGTTTTACTTCTCCAACATTTCTCAAACTAGATTTTTGCTATGGTCATGGAAATGCTGACATTTTTAGTGACAGTTACAGTTACAATTACTTGATACAACACATGTTTGAACGATAGCAAGAAAGCAAGTATTTTTCTGATCTTTATTTTTTTTGTCTTGTGGTTAGTGCCTAACCTGGTGTCAGAGTTTTTATGGCGCCCATCACATGGGCCTCAGACTTGGCTTTTCTGATAAAAATTGTTTAAATAAATACTACAGAGCGACTGCCTATCTAACTTCCACAACCAGTTAGTACTGGGTAATACGAAACTGCTTGGTAAGACTGGTTGTCAGACTTTCGGAACATTGTCTACCTGTAACAATTGTCAAAGATCTACTAATTACAGCCGGGACCAACGGCTTAACGTCCGTTCCGAGGCATCAAGGAAACTCGGTATGTAACGGGTGGACATCCATCCATTTTTAGACCAACCTAGGGAAGCGCGGCTTAACCTAAAGATCGACCCGAGCGGCTGTTATATTTAGCCGAGTTCCGCCAACAAGTGTAACATACAAAAAAGTTAAATGCTATTTCAGAGACGCAGTAGGTACCAAATTGCATATTTTTTATTAAATGCGGAAAGGTCGGCGCAAGATTAATTTTGTTATCTTCAAGTATTTGTAAAGATATCAAAAAAATAAATTTTCATCGAATAAGCGCGATTTAAGACAAAATAATAATGAGATTAATAGTGCATGCACTTATACGATATTGCGATATCATAATATTTGTTGTTGATATTAAAATGATCTTGTTTTGAATTATAGAATAAATTTAATTTTTTGCTACTATTAATAATTTTCAGATAAATTAAGTTTTATTTTTTTCCTTCATAAAAACATTATATTCTTTAAGTAAATTGTTTAACGATTGTCAATATTATTCTTATTCGGTTTTCTTTTATTCTAATTTGCCCAGTTACAGTTATTACATAAAACTGTCAAAGAATGAAAGATTTGAATATACGGACAATTTAAATTGGTTGACTGTTGGTAATCATTTATTATCATTTTGCTAAACTATTAATTTCCCCAACTATACCGGCCTACCTATCTCTTGACACAATGAGGAGCTAGTTGCGGTACTTTCATACAAGCCTAAAATTTTAGCTGGCCTGTAAGTATAACCTACTTTTCTTCATAATAAAAAAAAAAAAAAACATGAAACCATAACGGTTTCTGAACAGGCTCGCCTTATATGAGCTTGCCGTATAGTTGGCCCTTTTTTTTTCGGTTGGGAATTCATCAAATGACTTCTCCCGCTGTGGGCAGAGCGGAAGGGAGTGTCAGACTTGTACTGACTAAAACCCATCCATGTTCCTTCCTTGCCCTTTGTGTTCCAGGGCCGCGGTATCTTTTTCGAACAGTCCCGCAGCGCTAAGTGATGGCTTGAAGTTGAACTGAAAATAAACAATGTCCAAGACCTTATTCAATTGTAAGCCCGTGAATGAAAACTAAGTACACGTGCACTGGGACCTATCAACACCATGCGTTTCTCCCAGGTCTAACATTTTACGTCTAGCCTAGATAATATATCTCGTCTTGTTATACAATACTTCGGTTTCCGAAGTCTGGAAATTCACGATATAAATCACGAGTTAGATCGTGAAATTCCGTGAACTGCACTTCAATATTCCAATTGCAAGAAAATTCAGTAGAACAGCTTTTATAGTTCGAAGACTTATGATTTGTTCCTTAAGAGGTGGAAATAGAAATGGAAACAGATATTCTGTTTTCATTTGACGGTATTACCAATTAAATGAAACTCCACTTTATTCTGATGTAATAAAATTGATTACGTACGGAAAATATTGTAGGAAGCTTATACTATTGAAAAAGTCGTAAGAATGTTTGAAGTAGGACAAACTAAACTTGATGTGGACCCGATAGATATACAGATATGAAATGAAACTAAATCACGGATTCAGTTCCCATTATTTTTTCCTGACTACTCTCATTTTGCCGATCAGTAAAACAAAGAATTGAGAAATAACTGACCGGTCAGGGTGCCGGAATCAGGGTACACTTCAACCAACTTATCTATGCAGATGGGAAAACACAGAGCTAAAATAAATGTACCGAATTTGACACATCGATGCATTTTTTCTTGACAAGCAGCGCCATCTTGAACTGCATACTTAAAGTGGTCATACTGTAGGCTCGCAGGCATGCTAGCAAAGGAGGTGGTGGAACGTGAGAGGGAGAGAACGTCACGTCCCAACCGCCGCGTGAGACGCCCCGGGCGTCGGGGTCCACCGTAGGCGCGGACCTGTGGACGGTGAGTGGGCTAGCTCGCCCTCCATGCGTCTTATAACGACAGGCCATGTCGACGGCGCGTTCGTGTTCCAAGCGCGCCTCTAAGGGATGTCAACAAACAATGCGGGGTCCGCAAGGGCCGATGCCTGCCAGGGCTGCGGGACTCTTCGAAAGAGATAACGCGGCCCTGAAACACAAAGGGCAAGGAAGGAAGATGGATGGGTTTTAACCAGTATAAGTCTGCCGCCCAGAGCGGGAGGGATAATTTGATGATTTTCCATCCGAAAAAAAAAGGTTGTGTTCAATGATCAAAATATAAATATCTTTATGTGTCCTCCTGCTGGGACACAGGCCTCGCCTCTATGGGAGGAGGTAGGCTATAAACCACCATGCGGGGCCAGTGCGGGTTGGTAGATGTCACATATGCCTATGAATTATTTCATTCCAAGTCCTGCCGGTTTCCTTACGATGTTTGCCTTCACCATTTTAAGAGCCAATCTTTAAGTATTTAAGCACTTAATGTAGTAGGTATCTTATAATATTTAAAAGGAAAATTTAAACCATTGCTCTACAAGAGGTATCCGTTCGACTAACCAATTTGAGAAATCGAGACTAAAACTGTTGCATTTGTAAACGTGGCGTAACTTATAATCCGCAACCTGTTTGAACAGATACCTAAATAAACGGATTTAGAGAAGGTCCACTGTTTAAGGGAATAAATTACTAATTACGTTTAATTAATTACAACATTTTTATTATATTTTAATGGCCAATCCCTAAAGTATCAGAATAAAACCGATTTTTCTCAGCGTTGTTAGGGTCGGCTTCCAGTCTGACTGGATGCGGCTGAATACCAGAATGGATCGACTATCTGATCTCCACAACCCATTGGCTGTGTAACGCGATTACCCAATAGGATAGGCAAGACTAGTTATCAGAATTGCGGGTTATGCGACTCCCAGCACAACTGTCAAAATATCTACAGGGTGTGTCTCTTCACGAAGCCGTCAACCAAGCATTATGTACATCAAACTAAGTAACTTTACGCAAAAATTAGTGCAGGGAAACGACTTTTTTTTTGGGCTGAAAAATCACGTTTTACAGTAGGACTCAATGTAACGCGCTAAAACATTATGCTGATGGATGGATTGAATAGTAAGGAGGTCCTGGAGGTGTTTAAGTTAAAAATCTTACATTAAAAACATGTATTTAAAAGAAACTTATGAAAAAGTTGGAACTTTGACCCCCAATATCTCCGTAACAAGAAGTTTCTCAGGTATGGTCTAGAACAAAAAGATGATCGCAATGACGGAGAGAACAAGTGCCTTTCGGCTTCGTTAAGAGTCTTTTTACAAGCAGGAAATAGAACAAAATAAAATAAATAGAAAACTATACCTTTGCAATAAAATGCATTCAAACGTGATAATTTCACGTTTACGCATTTTACTAATAGATAAGCCAGATATTATACGGTCTACAAATACAGTTGCTTTTATCCAAATATAAAAATAGCCATTTCACAAGTTCCATTTAAGTGCACCTTCTGAATGTAGGTGCACCTTCTGAATCGTGTCCAAATACGCAGTACTGCATAATACATGAGATTCAGTCCAGCACAACTGTTTATTTACTAGTCCTTGTATAAACAGGGTTACCGAACACTGTTGCGATAGTATTAGCAATTTTGTCCAATGTAAGATCACACCGCAGTAATTAACGATAGATGAACTTTGTACCAAAACAACTTTTTAACAAATCGAGGGTTCACACAAACAGCGTAGTGGGAACCAGTCTTTATGAAAAGACTGAATTAAGTATCCTCACAGTGAGAAGAATGAACTGTTTCTTACTACCCGAGCTGATGCGAGCTAGTCGATCCGACTTACCATAATCCGCGTATAAAGAACCCACTGCCCCAGGCCTCTTGCCCTAGCAAGGCTCCCACAGGATAGTCCGGTTAAGCAGACAACAACCTCTCTAGGTTAAACTGCGAGACTGCGAGCTGCTGCCTCCTCTCTATCAGAGGCAGTGGGATGCGATTATAAATGTCACATGGCTTCGAATTTCCAATTCTAAATTAAGCCGGTTTCCACACTAAGTATTCTTTCTTACGTAATACTCATATGGAACACTTCATTCCTATACCGTTCTGAAAGCAGTGGTAATGAAATAAGTTATGTAATGTGGACTCTACCTTAATTCGAAATTTTGAACCCACGAGAACTCGTGAACATTATATTCTCATGTTGCATAATATCCTACAAAGTGGCTTCCTTTCAATGTTTCTGATCATCGGTTTGTCAAAAACACGTTTTTGATCCAGCATTATTATTACTTAATAACATTTATGAGAACATGTCCACAAACTCTCAGGTCGTTTACCTAAAATCCGGTAAAATGAACGCTCCGGCAAACTTGAATAATAAGTACCAATACTTATTTTTAGGTATTTTGGTCTCTAAATATCGTATAAACTCAGAATAAAAGACTCAGGCCCTAAAATAATGCCAAATAAGGTCGTAATTTGTAAATTTTATTAGAGTCCGAAGAGAATTCGTTTGTTGAATGCCAGATAAACACGCAACATTGGTATAAGTCCCTTGAAATGTCAGGATATTTCCGAAAAATTACGATATCCAGTTTTAATTAAGTAAGGTGCAATAACCATTGAGTTTAGGCTCGATTTCCACCAAAGCAGAAGCAAGCGGAGTGGTGCAGAAACGTCCAAGATTCGGCCAATCCCAGGGGAGATGAAAGACGCGATTTGGATGTCAACTAATATGATACTCGCACTCCTTCTCACCACTCTACTCGTCTCCACTTTGATAAAACCAGGAATATTGGACGAAACAAATCATAACTGTTTTATCTAAATTTGGGCACATGGTCTCTTTGACCTTTCATTCTAATTATTTCTCTGCATATCGTAGGTTTATAATTGGGACCTGTAATAATACCATAACTGACCTTATGTCTGGTGAAACATTTTACTAATTCTTCAAAATTAATATTTAATCCTAACTTTTCTTCTCCAGGAACCGTTTTCTGCATATCGGTTCTCAGCAAAAGGATGAACGTGCAGGACAGCGCTATCGGCGTCCTTGCAGGAGTGAGCAGAATAGCTAGCTGTTTCATGTTTGCGTTTGCACCGACGCGACCATGGTATTACTCAGCTCCTGTGCTGAATATCTTCAGCCATACTGGACTGACTGCTGTCAGATCATTAGCCACCAAGAGTGTTCCTGCTGAAGAAGTTGGTAAGTTACCTTTATTAATTCCTAGCTTATGCCCCCGGGATCATCCTAAATGTAAATCCAGGTTATAAACTATCTATGAGCCGAATTTCATCCAAATCCGTTCCGTAGTTTTTGCGGTAAGAGTAGCAAATATCCATCCATCCATCTATCCATCCTCACAAACTTTACGCATTTATAATATTAGTAAGAAAGTAAGAATTAGTAAGACTATTTAGCTATGTACAGATAGGAAATAGTTCTTGGCCTATGTATTTTAAAATCATTTTCCTGTCAGTGTTTTTACAGAATTTGCTTACCAGCAATAAGCAATATTTATAACCGTTACTTTTTCCGTACATAGCTAACCTAGTAAGAAAACCATTTACTATACTATCTTTGAAACTACCCCTCGTACTAAAATTAACTCCACTAACAAAAGACTAACGTTATTGAAACAATTGATAAACCTTACCTGAATTGAATAGAACTATTTGTAAGTAACTTCATCTCAGAATCTATAGTAACAGAAAATCTGTGGAGCAACTTTGGTTGTTCTATTTATCTGGAAGCATATCGTCTAAAGGCGTTTACATAAAATAAATGACGGAAGAAATTGCTCAATAAAACGTTACGACTTGATAAGACAAAATTTCCCGAAAAGGGCAAAAACAGCAGTTTATACAAGGGAGAAATGGCTATTCAAAGGATTAGCACCTGTTGCTATCGCGTCAGAAGATTCGTTTTTGTGTAAATTTTCTTCCCGTTACAGCGCACCCACTAAATTAATCAGGAGTAACGTGAAAATTAGGAATTGTTTGTTTCCGTCCTGTTGGCTTTACGAAGTTCGTACTTCAAAATTCATGAACTTTAGTAGATCTTTATTTAGATACTTGTTTAGCATTTCAGGTCAAGAACATGTATTGTAGGAATATAACTGTTTGTTTTTGAACTCATATTCATGCATCCCCGTATTTTTTTAACATTAGACACAACATTTGCAACTTTCCTTTTTGCGTTAATTTGCACTTTTCTTATGTCATATTCTTTTCAATTGGAAAAGAAATGTATTAAACATGACCACACTATTATAATTACAATTCTTTTCTGGCATTTCCTAATGCTCTTTTGTGCGCAGGAGCTGTTCAACAGATCTGACCATCTCCTTTTCCACACTTGACCGTACTCAGTGCTTTTCCTCAACATTTATTTTGGGACACGGTCGAAGTATGGAACTGTCTCCCATCGTTAACTTGATGCTCGTTTTGTAGGTTTACGACGGGTTGAAGTTATAACCCATCGTCAGCCTTTTAAACCAGGGTGATGAGGCATCTTCTGGTTACGCTCGTTCCATCACAGATCTTATCAATAGCTTTTCTCTAGGCGAGATCGAGGCCTATATTTATCATCATCATTTTCAAGCCCTTATCCCAATTCATTTGAGGTCGGCATGTCTTCTTCTTCCATCAGACACCTCCTTTCGTGCCATAGCATCCTTTACACAGTTCATCCATCGTTTCTTTGATCTTACTCTACTCTTAAACTCTAATTCTTGTTATCTTCCTTACAGCAAAGCTGAGTGCCCTTATAGGAGTGACGGAGGCAATAGCACCGTCCATATACATGCCCGCGACGAGCTACATCTACATGATGACCATCGACCACTTCCCCGGTGCCTTCTACATGTTCGATGCCACCTTGACTGTCGTTGCTTTAGGATTATTCGGGTGAGATGATTTATTTATACACACACAATACAAGGAAGCTGGAAGGCCTCCCACTAGGTGGACCGATGACCTGGTGAAGTTTGCGGAGATCCGCTAGAAGCGAGTCGCACGGGACCGGTCAATGTGGCGACGCTTGGAGGCCTTTGTCCAGCAGTGGACGTCTTTCGGTTGAAATAATGATGATGACACAAATACTTAACTTACATAAAGATAGAAAAGCACAAGGGTACTGCTTATTTCATAAGAAATTTCTTCCAGCAGACCTACGAGACGAAAGTTGGAATAGAAATATAGACAGTGTGTAAAAAAAGACAAGTTATCATGTCATATTTATTGACGGCCGTGACTAAATAATAACAACCGCTCGAAACGATCTTTAGGTTAATAGGCGCTTGTCTATGTTGGTCTATGAATGGGTTGGAACACCCATTACATACCGAGTTTCTTCCGTGAATCGGAAGGCACGTTGAGCCGTTGGTTCCGGCTATCAATTGTAGATCTTTGATAGTCGTTGCTGGTAGCAGGTAGTCAGTGGGCCGAAAGTCTGACAAGCAGTCTTACCAAGGGGTATCGTCTATGGAGGTCAGATGGGCAGTCGCTCCATGTAAAATACTAGTATTCAGCTACATCTGATTACAGTGGAAGTTGACCTCACCCTCTAAAAATGTAAATGTATCTGTCAAAGGTGATAGACAGAAAGATATGGTTAAATTCAAATTTAGAAAATTCCGTTTGATCTTACGGAGCATGAATTACACTTTGAGTTCCGGCTTTTACTTTGTAACATCAAACCGTTGTGTTGCAATGTGCAAGATTGACTCTCTAAATAATCACGGTTGAATAAACGCAAACAAGATTGCGTAACTCGGGGATCCTGAAGAAAGAAGAAATAGCGACCTTTTGCGCCCGGTTAGCGGCAAATTTAATGGTTTGCCCCTACAGGGTACAGAAAACTTAGAGCACAAAATGTTAGGTAAACTTTACCCACTCTGTATGTTTGTGCCTTGCTGACAGGCATTGGTGATTCATCGTTAGCCTTTTTGTAATAATATGTTGTTTGTAGAAATACTTTAATTGAGAAATCCTGATGGTGAAATATGACATTGATAGAAGCAATATTACTAACTGTTATCTATATTTTGAAAGAGGTGTTTGCATCGAAGTTTTCCTCATATACTACATAAGCATAAAAGAAGTAAGTAGCAATGAAATCATGATGAAATAGATTGCATTTGTTGGTAAACAACTAGATTACGCCGGGTCGTTACTATTACAAGTATTTATCTTTCGGAAAAAAAAAACAAGCCCTAGAAATTAAAGTATGCGTGTTTATAGTATTTTATATATCCTTGTAATTTATCTTAGTATTAAAAAATATATATATTTGCAAATTTATACACCTACCATTGTTTGTCTCTCCATCACCCAAAAGTTGACTGGTAGAAAATGCCTATGGCATTTAGTTCGCCTCCGTGCTTGAAGTGTTAAATAAATAATTATTAGGATTTGCTTCCAAAATATTACCACCTTTTTTATTATTTACCTGTCTTAGTAGCGTTTATTTAAATACAAAATGTCACTTTTAATTTAAATTCATCTTAAGGTACAGTCACAGTAAAAATACGTTCATCTCCTTGAGGACTCATTTCACAATAGCATATCTGATGTATAATGCAAATCCTCAGAATGATGTTCAGTTGTCTTCTTTTAACATGACAAACCAACTTAAAATATGACAGAGGCAAACTGGCAGGTAGACAAAGACAAACTTTTCCATTTCAGAAAATGGCCAGTCGATTTTTATTATACAGGGTTTGTTCCAGCCAAATTTTCAGAGATGATTCAGATTCCATCAGGCAAGAAATTTTTCATTGGCAATTTAACAAATAAAACAGCCGTTTCCTGCAATAGTGCAATACATACACTGTCAAAATGAATCCAGGAACAGCTGATTTTTTTTTTATTTTTTCAAAAATTTGGCTGGTTATTGTAAAGTAACCCTGTATTATAGTATAAAAAACCTTAAAAGTACGCTTTAGAATTTCGTCATTTTATTGCTCATAATTATCTCAGCAAACCCTTTCCTTTGATACTCATATCATGGGAATGCATAAAAATAACCAGTCCGCCATCTTCAGGAGTCCGCATATCGGATTAAGAATGACGTCACTTAGCATGACGCAACTTGCATTGTCATTAAAACTAAACATGAACAGCAAAATTTCAGCTCCATCGGAAACCGGGAAGTGGGTTAAAATTAACTTCTTCGATTTGTTTACATAATTAGTTGCAGGTAAAGCTAATGAAAGCATATTAAAAAGTGATTAGGTTGGTGTGAATTTGACATCGGCATCGTTCAAATGTGTATACATTTGAACGATAGTTAGTTAGATTTCTGCTATCAAGTATGGGGTTTTGACTCAAGTCCGGACACTTATAACATCACGCCAGCAATCCCCGAAGGGTTAGGCAAATGTGTACTCAATAGTACACCCACATTTCGCCGGGTAGTAGGGGACCGGCCTATTGCCATCAACCGGGTACAAATTCAGACTCCGTGGTCGACTACCTCATTGGTCAAGTGGTCGCAAGCGCAAGCGTAGGGTTCGATTCCCGGGTCGAGCAGTGGTATTGGATTTATCCATTAGGAATTTTTCAGTAGCCACTAAATCTGGATTTGTGCCCGGTTGATGGCATTAGGCTCGCACTCTATTACTTTGAATATCTTTATCAGTAAAGGAAGGGAGCTACAACTGACAAAGGTATAAGAGACTCGACTGTACAAACAGTGACATTGATGGAAACCTTTAATCGTTAAGGTTTTTTCAGAAGAAGCACAGCCTGTTATAAATTACGCGCCATTTTTGTCGTATTATGACCCAATTAAAAATGTTTAAATTGATAAACTACGACTTTTGCTTTTCATCCTTGAAAATATATAATTAGTTTTTATTGCATCGATAATAAGTTAATTAAAACAAAATGTTATCCGTATGATATAACTCCTTCCTTATACATAAACTAATACATATTATGAATGAAAGTTACTTTGTCTGTTAATCTGTCGGTTTTTTTCATAGTCACGCTTTAACTGATTTGGTTTAAAATAAAAACACAATTTTGAAGTATCGGAAACAAGACAAAAAAATGAACCTAAAGTCCCAGTCACAAGGCATACTTGTAAAAGTACCGTATTCCAATACGTAAATCTTCGCGGAGAAGATCGGGTAAGAAACTCCATGGACACTCTTTTAGATCAGTTTTTTATTCTTTTTGGTTTTGAGACCCCGCCCCCCCCTTTATGTCCTAGTATCCCTTCCTTGGATACCAGGACACAATATGATATTTTTAACTGATCGTGCAGTCCCGTGGGATTTCCATGAGGGCGAAGCCGTGTGCAAGAGCTAGTTTACTATAAACGCATTTACTCTTTAACCTATCAAGTTCGACTGTTTTGATAGTATTATCCATTCATGTTTTGGGATTCGTAAATTGCAAATTAAACTAAAGTAGCATTGTTTTATCAGTTATGTATGCGGGTCAGAATGATAAGCCTGCCATTTTTTTTTGCACGGAATGAATTGAGCTAGATAGTAAATGTTTGGTAAATACGATAGGGGTCGTTTGTGTCATAAATATTTTTTAAATCTGGTATAAACAGCAGTATAATTTAGCATGGAATTCAGGGTTAGAATACGAAGTTGAGTAAAGTATTCTTTGGTTTTTCTATCTGAAATTTCTCAGAAAGATCGACGACAGAAAGTTTCACCAAGAATCCATTTTGAAAATATGTTTGACATCATGTCGCTGAGACTATGTTCACGGATCACTAAACCCATATCTTAATTAGTTTGGGATATAATTCGTTTCTCAAACGTGAAAGTAAAAAAAAAAACAAATAGTTTTATGTTATCTTAAAAACGATTGCTTTTACAGGATAGGTACAGATAATATTTTTCAAAATTAAAACGTTTTATACTTACTTACTAGTTTGACGTCTTTTAGATTATTATCCTTATATACATTTAGAATGTAACTTTTAGATAGACCCATTTATATTTATACACGAATTCTCTTAAGGGGTCATTGTACTCATAATTACGAGCAACTTTCAATACTAGACAAAGCCCGAAATCGCCAAAAAAAAACAGCCGTTGCCTACATTTTGACGAGTAATGCGAACGTAAATGTAGGCATCAGATGATTTTATATGTGTGATATGTGTACACACAGCAACTTTTAAAAGTGATTTTCTCCTACTGTCTTGGTTAACGTTTTACGTTTTTTGCGGACATAGTATTTTGGAAGCCATACTATATTTATGGTCATAACTCAAAGTAGTAACCTTTCACGAGAAAGCCGCTTTTTTTTTTTTGTTTGATATGACCACTCGCAGTTCAGCCTAGAGAGGCTGTCATCTGCTTAACCGGACAATCCTGTGGTGGCCAAAAATTACTTTAAGGCCCCCAGCCAGGGCTTACAAACTAAGGATATAAGTTAAATGAGCGATCACTGAGGGCACCTCCTGTGGGGTTCGAACCTAGGCTCAGTGCGTCAGTGAGGGGAGGGCAGCAAGGGTTGGCTGGGTCTATATTTTTTATAGGGGAATTTAAAGATACTACTACAAGCTCAGCGGCGCGGCTGGCTTGTCGAGCAAGGGTCGGACTGTGAGAAAGCCGCTTTTGAATTAAAGTGTTTAAATATTAGTGCGCACGGCTGAAAATATGCATTCAAGCGCCGATGCCAGATTTTAACAAAGATTTTAATTGTCTGATTCGCTTTTGTTTAGAATGACATTTGAATATGAACAGTATACTGTAACATCTTTCGGCAAAGTTTCCAGCAAGGAACTCCATCGGTAGCTGAATTAAAGTAACAAACACAAACGCCATCTAATAATTTGGCAGTGTTCTCCCCTATTCATAATGAAAATATTTGGTTAAATAATTAAGTTGGTTGATAGCAAGTAATGGTTTGCATTTTGTTGGTCAGAATTTATTTTCCTACATTTTCATAATATTTTTTTTAATGTTTTACAGGTTCATCTACATACTGGTGAGGCGGAGAATGAGAGCTACCGTCACGGATCCGAGTAAAAAGGAAGAATATGCAAGATCCAATGAAGTATCTCAGTTTTGACTATTGTAATGTAGATTAAAATTAGCGTAAAACAAAATAACGATCTGAATGTGAAAGAAAACAGATTTAGTTGTTTGAAAAAATGCCATAAACTAGACTAGGTGGTGCAGACTTCAAAATAGCGCATTCTATAGTAAGTTTAACATAAAATATCTAAGGATTAAAGTAATTTTTCTACTTGGTAATCTCAGCAAGATTTATTTTACTATAACTGTGGCAGGAGTAAAAGACTGAAATTACAGGTACCTACATCTTGACTTGATACCTTGACCCTCCTTGTTAGTAGTAAAAACGTAAGAAAAATTTCATAATCGACAAAAACATCGAACAAAGAGATTGGCTTAAATTTTGCATCGCCAATGGAATTTCGTATTTGGAGTCCCTGAAAATGTTACAGAAGCCTTACGGTGAATTGATTTTATCACCAAAAACACGTGCTTATGAGTGGTACAAAGCGTTCAAAAGCGGTCGAGTTGTGATGGAAGATTTGCCTCGCTCTGGTAGGACATCAACGTCTTCAACTGAAGTTAACATCGTAAAAGTGAAGGAAATTGTGACTGCAAATCCTCATTAAGTTTGAGGGAGACAGCCGCTAAACTTTCTGTGTCTCACGAGTCGATCCGTACCATTTTAAATAATCACTTGGGTATGAAACATGTTGCCGCTCGGCTAGTCCCAAAGAGTCGCTGAGGACTTGCTAGAATGAGTCTATTCCGATCCAACATTCATGATATGCATTGTTACTGGTAACGAGACGTGGGTTCACGAGTTTGATATGCAAACTAATCAACAAGCTTCGGAGTGGCGCCTTCCAACTTTACTGAACCGAAACCGAAAAAACCACGCCAAAGTTGATCAAAAATCAAAGTCATGTTGACCGTTTTCTTTGACTATCGCTGTGTTGTGCACTCGGAATTCTTGCCGGAGGATCAAACAGTAAATAAAGCGATAACGTGGCGATTTGAGCGTTATGTGGCGTTTAATAGAGCAAATTCGATGAAAAAGGCCAGATTTATGGAAAGAAAATTCTTGGATTTTGCACCACAATAATGCGCCTTCGTACAAGGCCATCAATCCATCATAGCGAACGAATGTTTGATTACCACTTCGTGACACCCGTTTTCATTCGGTAGAAGACATAAAGAAGAATTCGCGGCGAGAACTGAACTCAATTCCGGAAAAAGCGTTTAAAAAATGTTTTGATGATTGGATTACTCGTTGGTGCAAGTGTATCGTTTCTGAAGGACCATACTTTGAAGGTGATAAAATAACTTTGGATGAAGAACTTCATTTTAGAAATAATTTTATTTTCACACATCACAAATTACAAAAAAAATTCTTTAATAATGCAATGCAATGTTTGATAAATATAAAAAAAAAACCTTTGTAAATAAGTTAACTAAGACTGTGCTACGTTATATTTGTAAATTGTTAATATTAAACCATTGTAAAAGGAAATCTCTAAGAAATATACGTTTTGTTATCTTGGATATAAGTGTTGTGTTTATTCAGATGAGAAGTTCAATGGTCTATTATCTATTCGCAAATACTATGGAATTATGAGGATTAGCTACAGTCTAGTCGAAATTATTTGACGATTTACGTGCGAGTAAGGCTGTGTGTACACTTTTTTTTCTTTAACGTATCGATGGCAAGTTTAATTATATTTGACTCAAAAATTAGCTACGCGAACTTTGCGAACTGCTGTCAATAGGTCATCAAGTGATCAGGGGCATGCCGTACAAGACGAAAGGTTGTTCGCATGAACACCGAGTCATTTGACAGATAACCTCTAAAACTAATACGATAGGGTAAGCCTTAAATGCTTTAAGAGGATGTTTAAAAAACTAGGTAATAATAGTAGAAAATGTCCAGTAACTATTTCAGAGGGCAAAGACAAATTACAATCGTTTTAAAAGCGTTTCGAATGTATGTACCTAATAAAGACTTTCAAGAGAATTTACATAATAATATTAAACTTTGGGGTAGAAGTCAGTCGATACATTTCTAAAATGTTATTGCTGTTAACATGACACCATGTCTAAGTCCTCCGGACATTTTTTTTTATTAGCCTATTCTGTCCTACTGCTGGGCAAAGCCCTTCCCCATTCTCTTCCAACTCTCCCGGTGTTTTGCCTCCTCTAGCCAATCAGTCAGGAACGAGTCCAAATCGTCACGCCAGCGTTTCTTGGGCCTGCCTCGGTGACGACGACCGTCTTCACCCGCGTTGGCACCCATTGTGTGGCGATTTTGGCCCACCCGTTCTGACCCATCCTGGAAATGGGACCCGCCCTGTTATTATTATTACAATATTTTTTAAAGAGAAACAGTTTTTTTTTAAAACGTAGTTTGACTCAAGTTTGTGCACAGCTTTAGTGTTGCCAAGGAAACTGTGTGAAATCCCGCGAGCTCTTCAGGTTAGAATATTTAGACGAGATAATTATGTTGTTAAGTTAATAATGGAAATATTTAATAGACCATACCTTAGTCTGTCTGTAGTTATGTGTGTTGACATTTAGCGCTTTCCAAGTTCTCCTCAGACAACCGATCGACCGATGACCTGGTGAAGGTTGCGGGGATCCGCAGGATGCGAATCGCACGTGGTCCCGTGCCAGTGTGGTCCCGTGCCAGTCACTGTGACGACACTTAGGCGAGGCCTATGGCCAGCAGTGGACGTCTTTCGGCTGAAATGATGCTGATGCTGATGATGATGATGATGAAGTTGTCCTCTGCAGAATCAATCTGGCTAGATTGGGTTTAGGTTATTACAATGTGAGTTAAGATTGGGAATCGCATTTGCAGTCTGATATCTGACCTGCAAATTTGCGACTGTTGAGCTTGAGGTCCTGGATTCAATTTCCAGGTCGGGTGTTTTATTGGGTTTTCTATCAAAAATTTCTCAGTGTCAGCCACGGAGTCTGAAATAATTAAACCTACAAAAAAAGGAAAAATATCAGGCAGTATGCAAATGGGAGAAATGGATGAAAACTTAAATCTTGCGCATTCACACGACCCTCAATTTCCAACAGGGACGCACTGAAGCAAGAAAAATAATCCTTTGACCAATAATAACTTTCCGCTCAGTGTTACAGTGATGTTTTACAGCACACAACTTAGCCCACATTCACGTTTCACATTAGGAAATTCCCTTTATTGTAAGAGTCACTGTGAATATTTGACTTTCCGATGACGTCCTCCCCATTTTACAGCTGTTTTTCAGATTGAGCTGAAATTACTTTCGTGAGTTATCTCACGAGACAATTAGATAAGAATATGCTCTACTCATAAATTCTAACTCGGGATTTTATTTCCTTCCTCTCCTTTATCTCTTAAACGAATAGCTTAGTGGTCGCAAGCGCGACTGCTGAACATGAGGTCCTGGGTTCGATTCCCGGTCCGTGCAAATTGTTATTTGGATTTTCCATCACATATTTCTCAGTAGTAGCCACGGAGTCTGGATTGTGCCCGGTTGATGGCAATACGCTCACCCCATATAACATGAGACTTAACATAACATGCGAAATGTGGGTGTACTATTAGGTACATCTCTGCCTAAGCCTTCGGGGATGACAGGCGTGATATTATCTTATGTTAAGAAATAACATACACAATCATTCATTACCTAGCTGAAAGCATATAATTATTTACACAGTGCCCCCTTGATCTTGAGGTATGTGAATTATGAAATTCTTCATTGTGTAAATATTATGGCTTCAGTCTTTTGAAATACTATTGAGATTTAAAAAAAAAATGGGTAAGTACAGTTGTCGACATAGCTCACGGAATAAGTAAGCTGAAGTGGCAATAGGCCGGTCATATCAGCCGTAGAACCGATGACCGTTGGGGTAGACGTGTTCTTGAGTGGAGACCGCCAATCGGCAAGCATAAGGTGGGACGCCCTCGGGCTCGGTGGCCCGACGATCTTCGCAGGGTGGCTGGCAGTAAATGGATGAGAGTTGCCGAGAATCGAGTTAAGTGGTGTGCAATTGAGGCCTATTTCCAGCAGTCCATTGTTGTACGCTGATGATGATATGAGTAAGTACTTACACCGGTAAGACCAGGTCGCAGGTGCTTTGGTATACCAGAGACGACTCAAATACTTTTGTCTTATCTATAATCATTCCTTAATCCGGGACAAGGCAAAGCTATTTGGAAAAATAAATATAGCGATAATTATTTCTTTACAGGAATGCCCTTTTTTTGAAGTTATACTTTTTTTTGGCGCGTTACGGAAAAATTATGAGAGTAAATTTTTACGATGCGCGCGCACACCGTCACGAAAAACCGACACCCTGAAGTTAGCTAGTCAACATTTTAGTTTTATACGCCAAATAAGTATATCTTCTTACGTGCGTAATAAGTACACACACACTTTTTTTTTCGGATATGAAATCATCAAATGACTTCTCCCGCTCTGGGCGGAGCGGAAGGGAGTGTCTGACTTGTACTGACTAAAACCCATCTATGTTCCTTCCTTGCCCTTTGTTTTCCAGGGCCGCGGTATCCCTTTCGAACAGTCCCGCAGCCCTGGCAGGCATCGGCCCTTGAATATTTTATCTGACTAGCATTTTTTCTAACTACGTAAGGGTCAGCTGCCAGTATAACCGAATGTAGCTGGTCACCAGTTTTTTAAATGGAGCGGCCACCTTTCGGATCTTCACAACTCAGTTACTACATGATACCTTGACTTCTGACTGAAGACTGGTTTTTAGACTTTCGGGCTTCTGACTACTCATAATGCTTCTCCATCTGGAAATCCTTGGCTTCATGGAACCTACTGTCTGGGGAACGCCGAGGCTTAAGTCTTGAGTTGAAGTTTTTATCATCATCATCTACCTAACCTTTTCCCAACTATGTTGGGGTCGGCTTCCAGTCTAATCGGATACAGCTGAATACCAGTATTTTGCATGAAGCGACTGCCTATCTGACCTCCACAACCCAGTTAGTACTGGATAATACGATTTCCCTTGGTAGGACTGGTTGTCTTTCGGGCCACTGACTACATGTATCGACTGTTAAAAATCTACAAATGGATGGAACAACCCGGGATTATCCAGCCGAACTCTCGAAAAGAAAAGTGAAAAGTCATTTATTGAAATTTATCTTCCCTAAGGTACTGTCACGAACATAAATTCTAAAAGAAAAACGACATGTACTTACTTAGTACCTCGTATTTAATCTTGATAATGACTCGGGACATTTGGAAACATGTTATTCAGTTTTATTTACTGAACGTCGTAAAAGGTCTCTAATGTAACCAGAGTAATTGAGGTGGTATAGGCTCACTCCATTTGACTTGGGACCTTATTGGTGTTGCCTATCACTAAATGTTTTTTTTTTAATTAAAACTAATTGTATAGTTGGAATTTCAGGGTAATTAATTGTTAATCTAATTGACCTACCTAACTCGTGTGTATTCTTAAATTCATACCAGAACGGCTGCTTTTTAGAGGTTGACAGTAGTATGAGTATAAGTTGACATAGGGGGTCAATTTGCTTAACAATTCATTTCCCCGACTGTACAAGAACCATGACCGCATGGACTAAATCGAAACAATGCCGGCGGCGTCGGTGGAGCCCCTCCATCTTGATTTTTCAAAAATTGAAACATCAGGATGGACGGGCTCGCCATCAATGTTATCGCTTTTTCGCATTGCAAATCGGAGTGTCACCGATCTGCAACTGCGTATCAAAGCGAAACACTTACATAATTATCAATAACGGCTCAGTGGTAGCGGCTCTGACTTTTGTGTCGTGAGTTACAGTTTTGAAACCAGGTAGGTACTACAGATGTAATTTATATTTTCATCACTACTGCTAATAAACAGTTGAACAAAACAGGGTATGTAAAACAGGGTGTATAGTTGAAAGGCATGTGCACCTACTAATCCGCACTAGGCTCGCGTGGATTATGGCCCAGGTCCCAGCAGTGGGAACGTTACAGGCTAATTATTATGTGAAACATGGAATTGGAGTTCTATTCATTATTAGACAAAGTTAATAATGTTTCCTACATTACAACTAAAACGAATTACAAAAAAAATATTTTTCTATATTCACGTCAGTTTCATGTTTTTAACAATGGAAGACTAAAGTAGATAGCACTTACAGAGAAGGTAAAACATCTTAACAATAACAGAATTAGATAAAGCATACCCACGTCATAAACGAACAATGTACTAACTCCAAAGCAAATTCCTCTACACTAAATATCTTAAACACATATTTTATACTAGCACTTCAAAAATTGTGATAGCTCGGCTTATTTGCTTGATATTAATATAATTTATAGCCAAAGTAACTCCGTGATAATTTAGTTTTCCATTGATGAAAAAATGGTTAAAATCGGTTCAGTAGTTGCGGAGCTTATTTGGTACAAACAACATTTTTTTTCTCCTTTATAATATTAGTATAGACTCAGTATAGAGTATAGATATAGATTTAATAAAGTTGCTTTTCATGTCTGTTTGTGTGGAGTTACGTAAAGAGGTTTTCATCATCATCATCATCACTTTGGGTCTCATGTTAGTTGCGATCGGCGCAACACGTTTTTTCTTGCATCCTTTGGTCGTTGGGTCTTACTGTTTGTGTATGTGAATTTAAATGTTTTTAAACGCACCCAGGATACACGTGAAAATCCTAGTGTGGGGCAAAGTATAAAAAAAAATCCCGGTCAGAGATTTTCATCATTAAATAGAAAAAAAACCAGAAGGTTTATATGTGGTCAATAGTCTTTGTCCAGAAATAATCATAGACAGGCGTTAACCACTGGACCATCACGCGTTTATGATTGATATTAAACTATCTTAGAATATGATCGAGATTTCTATTTTAACACATCGAACGCCGCGGTGGTCACCGGTGACCACCACTATACTTTCCACCGGTCACCGGTGAGCCCCACAGCCTGAACGGGTAGTATTGCTGTCGCTCACCGGTAAGCCCCATGGCCCAAACGGCTCAACCACTAAATTTGAATCGGCGCTTAATGTGTTAATATTTTGTGATAATGTAAACACCGTACGGAACAAGGGCTGAGTCACTAGTTTTCTCTATAAATCAAGAATAATGAATAACATCGCGGCCGACATATTCTTGTAACTTATAATAAAAGCTTTGTATGTACAAGGAATAGTACAGTCCCTCGTCCCATTTGAACAAGACTCGAAGCGTGTGAATGACACTGTACAAGTGTACATTCTTGATGGAAGCGGAAATGGTCCGAATGTTACTTGTGCCTTCTTGCTTTGTGTGTCAATCATTTGTGATTGAAGTAGTTACTGGAAAGTCTCTTTTCTTCCATATCCTCATGGAACCTACCGTCTGGCTGGGGCTTAAGTTGGATAATATCGGCTTAAAACTATGTGAAAGGTAGACCATAACATTCTCAGGGTTGGTATGTTGATGCTGGTAAAGAACTCCGAGATCGGCGGAGTACGTCAGTGGTATAGGTTACCTAGCAAAGCTTTGGTCTTACATGCGCGCTGTGATTTTTTTTTAGATTTATTCTTCGTTTGGCCCACTGAGTTTGTCCATATAAAAAAAATCTGGGTCGGCCCAAACAATATGCTTGTTTCGTCCCAAAATATTATTTTATTCCCGCTTCGTCCTATTTTATTTATATTCCTTCTACGGCCCATAATGTTACAGCACCATGCTAAGATTGTTTCGTTTGTTTTTTTTTCTTATATTTACTTTTTAAATAATTTTGTATCATTGTTTTTTTTTTACCTTCGCGTACTAAAATATACCGCCCTTGAAAACATCACTTTCTTTACACATCAGTCAATAAAAATTTAGTTTCGTGTGTAACTACATTTTATTGACTGATGTGCAAAGAAAGTGATGTTTTCAAGGCCGATATATTTTATGGCTTCCATTTTTACTGCGCGATAAAATATAAAAACTTCAAGCCTATAAAGTTCGGTAAGCATCAATAAAGTGGTCGGACAACCCAATCTAATATTTCGCGTGTTTTAAATTATGTTTAGAAGCACACTCGTACGTAGAAAAGTTTTACAATAACGAAGTCTGGTGCAGACATTCGGAGACGAGTAAATTGAGCCAGAACTTGGAGATATGTTTACTGGAAGATTGCCTAAATAAAACTTTCTAATCTACGTTTCAAACCAATACAAGAGAATAAGGATGTATTTGTAAAACATGTATTTTTATTTGTGTATTTTTAGTGTCAGTTTATCAACGTGAAAATAATAATAATAGTCCGATGGGACACGACAGGAGAGAGTTCAAGTGCAGGACCAACGGCTTATTTATTTATTTAATAAAGGTTTACCAACAGCTTCTATGCACAACGGTCACAAGCAAAGGTTATACAATATTGGACTTACACAGTCGCCAATTACTGGTTAACCAGCATTCGCAAAAATAAGACAGTGATAACATAATAAGAATATAAAATTAAAACGAGTGGCTCTAGAAATAAAATAAAACTAAACCTAAATATCTACACAATTAAACTCCTCAAATTTAAGGGAAAAATAAAATGTACAATTTTCAGAAATAAAATAAAAATTTTCCGAGGCATGGGGGAATGTTACCGCCAAGTTCCGTACTCCGGGTTGCTACTGACAGATTCTTAATGGAAGAAACTCAATAACATGTAGCGGCATTACAAAAAGTACTACAGTGCCATCTATGACGGAGTGGACGAACTAAACAACAAAATCCTACATCGCGCAAGTAAAGTTATCCGCGACTTAGAGATATATAGAACCCGACAACAACTGTTGGGAAGTAGCCCACTAGACATAACACCCGTCTGGTTGGAGGGAGGATCCTCCCTTTTCTATGGGGGATGAAAGACTTTACACCCTGTTCTTCACACCCCTTAAAACGCTTTTTCCCGACCCGGAAATTTAACCCAGGACCCCGTGCTCAGGAGTCGCGGTTGCTACTGCGAGACCATCGGAGTAGTTACAACGTACTACTACTTAACAACGTATTATTAGTAACAGCATACAACACTTTCCGAAGTAAATCGACTGCAGACTTAAAGAGTTAGAAACTTACATATTCAGCCCATATGTAGGTACAAGGTACCCAATGCTGGGACCTCCTTTTTGTGCAAGGTGGTGGCCCATAATCCACCACACGAGTCCATTATGGGTTGGTAAGAAAACTTTGATCAATTTTTACCGACTTTTAAAAAAGGAGGTTATGTAAAAAAGATAACCGATTTCCAAAATAAGCATTAAAAATGTTTTTTTCGAAATCCGTTTTTTTTTTCAGTCTGTTTTCTGCTTTTGTGGTTTTGATTGTACCTCAGTGTTAGCTCGTGTTGTAGCTATCGTTCACTGGTAACCTACTCTTTTCTTGACTTGAATGTGCCCTGGCGGCTAGGAGTATGTCTTGCTCACTCAAAGGTCTCGCTGATCGTGGCGCGTGTGTTGGATCATTTAGTTCCCTTCAAAATGGTTGAGTTGAATGGGGCTGATACATGCGTCATGTTCGTGAACGGGCGCTGTCAGTTGTGACTGGTCATCTCTTGGTTGCCACGGCTTATTTGAATTAATTATTTTATTTTTGAATTGTTTATTGTTTTTACTATGGACACTTTTAACGTGCACACTGCACATCTTGCTACATCGTTCTCACATAATGTACCATCTCAACATGAATGATGTAACCAAGGTTTTTGTAAAAATATACTGATTTAAAAGAGTGTCCATGGAGTTTCTTGCCCGTTCTTCTCCATAGAGATCTACGCTAGGGAATGGGCAACTACAGTACTTTCACAGTTTTTATGCCTTGTGACTGGGACTGTAGCTTCATTACATTTTTATCTTGTCGACAATTCAAAAGTGCCTGTAACTGGCCTACTTGAAATAAATGCTTCGATTTGATTGATTGATTTTGATATCATCAATAACCTTACCGAAAAAAGTACCAGACAGAAAACTAATAAATAGTCTGTACGGAAATCTATACATTTTCCTTTGTCAAGTCATTCCATTTTATTCTGCTTCCGTTTCATCTGAGTTCCAAAAGTAATTCTCATGGGACCAGAGCTTTCCTTTAGATAGAATTTAGAACGAAAATTAGTACTGGTGGGCGCAGACTGTGGCTAGGTATGGGCATGTCATTAGCATTTATAAAGTTTGTTAAAAACTAGGAATAAGTACCATTAGTTAAGACTTGGAAGGAAACTTTTGTAAGATCGATATAGATAGATATCTGATTGTTAAACATGTTGGTGGCAAATTGGCAATACCTGTGCTTTTTTGAAGTTCATGTATGTATGTTATAAAATGTTAGATAATCCGAAATAGTATTCTCCCGTGAATTGCCACATTTACACGGCTGCCAAACTCAACGAAAATTAGCCAAGTGCCACACAGAATCTATTGGTACCGGCTGTCATTGTAGATCTTTGACAGACGTTATAGATAGTTAGTGATAACCAGTCTTACAAAGAGGTATTGTATTTTATTACCCAGTACTACCTGGGTTACGGAAGTTAGATAGGCCACTCCAATGTGGTTGGGAAAATGCTATAGGCTGATCATAAAGTGTGTGCGCTAATGCAGGTGCAGTCTTTGTGTCTTTCGTAGTTCTATGGGACGGCAATCCGACAAAAACCAGGGACTTTATCTTTTCCACTGGCTTTATTTTTCGATGATCTAAGAAGCTTCAGATGGAAAAACCTTATAAAACTCTGCCCGAAATAGGAATCGAACTCTAACTCACTCGGCAGTCGCAGTTGAGACCACGTGACTAAGAGACTGCGCCCTATGCGGTCACGACTGTGACTAGTCGCATGATCATCCGCTACCTTGAACAAATCTGGTCGGGTGCCCGGCTTCTTCGGCCAAAAGTCGTGGTCGAGGCCATAGGGTATAAGGTGTACTGGGTGGATAACGGGAATCGGGGAACATCGGAAGCTCAAAATAATTAACAATAAAATGGAAACGTTTTGAACAAGAATAGTCTTACCTAAGCTGGAATCGCACTCATGATGACCGTGGCCATTGTTGGAACATTTTGTACAGTTTTTTTTTCTGCAGTGATATTATATGTATCAGGAAGAAACCTGAAAGTAACCACTGAGTGACTCGGAAGTACCTGCCACTGCATGACATTCAGCCAACTTAAGTCGTGTCCATAAATAACGTCATTTATAGCTTGAAATCTGAATGAGACCTTACAAATCTTTAGCACGCCAATAATTTTTTAGTGCAGTTCAGAACAAGTGTTAAATTATTTTATTGATATGCGCTAATTTGGACTGTAGTGGTATAACTACCATGCGTCTGGATTTGTCCGGACTAGCGAATGCAATCTTGACTTGAGATTGACAATTTGAGATCTCGCGTGCGAAGGCTGACGTCGAAATTGGTCGTTCCAGCTATTGCCCGGCTTTCGGGCGACGTCAAGATTTTGAGGTTTTCAAGATTAAGATTTAGATTTTAAATTTCAAGATAAATACAATCGCCGTTTTTGAATTATGCTTTTTTGTATTCAAAAATGTTTATCTTAATATATAAAATCACATGCCATTATGTTCGTATCCGAAACCACCCAACCTATTTCTTGATGGTATGTATTTTCTGTTGCGATTAACGAAAGGATATATAACTCGGGAATAAATTAGAAATACTACCTACACTACGTATCCACCAAAGATCAAACAAAATGGTTTATAAATAACATCTGGTAAATTGATTAGAACATTGAGTGATGTGTAGGTATGCGCATCCATCTCACAAAATAATTCGTTTCCATTACTTTCATATCAAAGAACCCTTTCTAAGTTATTGGTATGAAAAATGAGTTTCCTTATAACATTATTGAGGCCGAGGCATCAGGGAATCCTGGATATTAAACTTATGACTAGATCTCAAGAAAGATAGGTTCCATATTATAAAAGCATTACTCTCTTTTGTTGTAAGAAAAGAATGACGCAACATAATAATGTCGATAAGTTTATTTTTGTAAAGGTAATTTGAATTGGTTCATTCGTTTAGCTGTAAAATCATAAATCTCAATTTCTCAGTATTTAACACCGTGTTTCGACGAGTCATCAAGTTAATTCTAATGGTTACTTTAGTATACAGAACCTCTACCTGGAATTTACAAATAATCCTAATCCTAATAATAACTTTCTAAAAAGATAAGCAGTTCAAGTATCTAGATCTGGCTCGCGAGGTTGTCGACATGTGGGATGTGAGTACAGCAGTTATTGTGCAGATAGTCGTGTCAGCCAATGGATTAATAGCCAGTAGCCTCGACCAACATCTAAGGAGGCTCTCGCTTGGCAGCTGGATCAAGGGCTTGATTCAGACAGCAGTACTCCTGGATACGGCTCGTATTGTTAGGAGGTTCCTCTCTCTAGAGCCCTGACCGCTGCGCCGGTAGCTTGGACCCTGATCCTGATACCGGTGGGCTACTTTTTTATATTTTCAAATGTTTTTTTATATAATTTTTGTAAGAAAATATTTATGTAAATAATAAGGTATGAAAAATGAATATAAAGAAATATAAACGCGAAAGTAATTTTGTTTGTTTGTTTGTTACCTTGTCACGCCTAAACCGCTGAACCGATCATTCTGCAATTTTGCACAATTATACGTTTTCAGGTGTACAGAAACGGACATACGAGGACAGTACTTTTTTTCGGGATGAAAGGTACCCTTCTTTCATCCCGAAAAAAGTACTGTTCCCGATAAAAACAACAATAACTTTCTTATGATAATAGATGGCGCCACGTGTCTTTCGAATCATGATTGAATTATATTATTACAACCCGAATTGTTTGTCAAATCCTAAATTAACGCGAGCGAAGCTGCGGGTAAAAGATTGTTTAACATAAAGCTAATTAGCAGAACTAGACAGTTTCATGAGATGGGCAGACGACATTGATGCATCAGGGGGAAAACTAGGATGAAGCTGGCATAGGAACGTGAAGAAGAGAGGACTTAAAAATTATACCCAGTGGTGAGTGAATTTAGGCTGTGAATAATGTTGTGATGATGAGACAGTTTCATCGTCTACAACATTCTCACTACGGCTTCGTCTTGCGAAAGGGGATGGACATTTAGTGGACGTCATGACGTCCAAAATTCGAAGGCATGTCTTAAAATTTTTGTTTCTCCACGATGTCAACTTTACCGTTTTGAGAGCAGTGGTTATAACAGAGTAACATAAATATGATAAAATACAATTTGTGTTAGTAAATGTGTGAGTGATGTTAGGTTATATTTTTCAGGTATGGAACTTATGAGTTAAGTCAATTTCAAACTCGAATATCTACATAACCGAAAGCCTTCAGTATTAATTTCATCAATTCATTAAGGCCAGATTTTGGCCCATTAAATAGGATGATGATACTAAATTGTATTTTGACAGTTCACTAGTCCGTTTCGACAAGCAATAGGTACCGCAGCGATCCGATTTGAGGCTGACAGGCGCTTAGCGACGATTGATAGAATAATTTACTTGATACTGGATGCCGTGTGCTGGTTTTATTGCGTAGATTGATGATGTATTTTGATTTGTGATCTGCGAAAAACTCGGGTAAATTTTTTAGAGGGAAAAAAGTATTTGGGTTAAGTAATGTGTGGCTGGAGAGGATGTTTGAGGATGTTTCTGATCAAAGGAAAGAAAGAAAATTGTGTTTATTTGGCATTAAAAACACCTTAAAAATTATACAACAAAATACACGAACAAAAGTAATAATGCCAAAAGGGCCTCAGCTCAGCGTAATGCCAGATGGCAACACAAGGTGTACCACCTGACGCTGATTTTCCTGTAGCTGAAAATCAGCGTCAGGTGGTACATCTTGTGTTGCACGAGTGCCATACGTTAAAGGATCCTTTTATCAACCAATATTAGCACATTTAGGCAGTCGCTCCATGTAAAATACTGGTATTCAGCTGTATCCGGTTAAACAGGAAGCCGACCCCAACATAGTAGAAAAAGGAGAAAATCAGATTCGACGATTTCATTTAAGGTGGAAGCGTCAGGGTAGCCTGCGAAATTGAAATTTTCTTCCGTTTTTTGCAATTTGCAGGTCATTGTCAGGTTGTATGTTGATGAAAAATGAGTCGCGCTAGTAACACGTATGTAGTTACAGAATCACAATCATGAAAATCATCAATATAACCCTGTAAGTTCATTTAACCCTATTGAATGACTTCTTCATGAAATATTCATTGAATAGGGTTACATGAACTTAAAGGATGGATTTTTAATTTCACGGGCTACCTTGACGCTTCCAACTTAAACTAAACAATAAAAGCCGCTCGTGTCGTCTTTAGGTTCAGCCGTTCTTGCCTTGGTTGGGCTGTAGATGGGTGACCATCCATTACATACCAAGTTTCCTCCGTGCCTTGGAAAGCACGTTAAGCCGTTGGTCTCGGCAATCATTTGTTGATCTTTGACAGTCGTCACAGGTACAAGAGGTATTGCATTACCCAGTACTAACTGAGTTGTAGGTCAGGCAGGTTGTCGCTTTATGTACATTACTGGTATTTAGCTGTATCCGCTTAGATTGGAAGCCGACCTCAACATAGTTGGGAAAAGGTTCTTTGGCAGAAGATGAGGAATGGTGTCTGAAACAACCAACTCTAGGCGATTTTTGCTTTTTTCCTAGGACGCGACGCGGCGCTGCGCTGCACCGAAGATTATAGATGGCCAGTACCCGTAGTTAGTTACGTTCGAAATCTAGTCTGAAACTCATCTCAACGACTAACTATGTAAAAAACCAATAAATCTTGGTAAACTAGAGTAACTAATTTTCGATGTATCCGTAGTTAGATCAGAAACAAAACGTTTTACGAATACGTAACGTGTTAAAAAAATATAACGTGTTAGTTTTATATTGTACGAGCTTTTGTAGTGGCTTCGCTCGCGTTATAGCCCGAAATAATGAAACGGTTACATTTTAAATATAGCGTATACCAATCGGAGATAATTAAACTTCACATTCATCATCATCATTTCAGTCGAAAAACGTCCACTGCTGGACATAGGCCTCCCCCAAGAGTCGCCACATTGACCGGTCCCATGTGACTCGCATCCAGCGGATCCCCGCAACTTTCCCCTGGTCAACGGTCCACCTAGTTGGAGGCGTTCCAACGGAACGTCTTCCGGTTTGCGGTCGCCACTCCAGAACTTTTCGGCCCCATCGGCCATCCGTTGCCCTGCCCACTACCACTTAAGTTTGGCAACTCTTCGGGCTACGTCGGTATCCTTGGTTCCGATCAGTTTCACATTAAATGAATTTTCAGAATCAAATCAATAGTTCCGAATAGACACTCTACATCAAAACTTTACCTCTTAAAAATTATTATTAGTATTTTGACTACAAAGATACGTTGCATATCTTGGACAATGCAATATTTTTATCCATTAGGTATTGGAAGTAAATAACTAATACTTAGTGCTTTTATTCGAATCGTTTGTCAAAGAAGGTAAAAGAATAATAAAAAGTGAACTAGTATTGTATTTTCTTTCTTTGAGGAGTGTTTTATTCAATAGAGCGTTTAATGCATTTGCAAAGGGGAAAAAAATACTAACTTCCAAAAGGAAAATAGTTGGTATAATATCGAGTTTAGTCATTATTTGCTGAACATCAGGAACCAACATATTATATAATGGCTGTTAAAATATCCTTAACGAAGCCGAAAGATACTTGTTCTTCCCGTCATTGAAATTTTTTTTTTGTTCTAGACCATACCTGGGAACCTTCTAGTTACGGAGATATTGGAGGTAAAACTAAAAACTCTTTCACAAGTTTCTTATAAAATACAAGTTTTTAATGCTTTATATAATTTTACTTTTAATATCACCACGACCTCCGTACTATTCAATGAATTCATCAGCACAATGTACGGCCGTAAAACGAGATATTTCACCGCAAAAAAAGTCCTTTCCAAGCAGTACTTTTACGTAGACTTACTTACTCGTAGTTTGATGTACAGAATGCTTGCTTCGTGAAGGGTCGGTTTACATCTGGTATATCCAAAAAATGAGGAGCTTTTAATATATGCTATGATTATAATAAAATTATCCCTCTACGGACGCCAAATACCCTGCCGTATTGTCGGCAGTCATCCATTTTTGCAACGTTGAGTTATCGAACGAGCTCGTATGGGGGCGTAGGAGATTTGAAATTACGTTTCCATTCAATTTCGTCCATTAGCACCCTTTGCTTTGCGTCAATGTACCTGAATGCCTCTGTGAAGGGGCGTCTGGTGAACATAATGATATTTGCGCGAGTAAGCATCGCCAGTTTGAAACTCTCTTTTTATAGCATCGAACATATAAGCAACCATAATAAATTTTGCTTTTGTGAGGGAGGTATTCAAGCAAACACTCCTGTTATTGAGTTCTATGATAAAACTTTGACTTTATTAGAAATTTAAATCATCATCATTCTTCCTTCCTAAATACTTTCGCATCCTTGTCCTTGTTCTCTTGACTTTGTCTCATATTGCTTGAGTTCGCCGCAACTCTAATTTTTCTTCCAATCTGCCTTGTCAGCCGTCACGCTATATAACACTATGCCCGATCTGGGAAAATATCTCAAGAAAGACCTCTAGTCATGCTGAACAATTGCAATTGCGACCACTAGACCAACGAAGCACCCAAATAACCATAACATAGCATTAAATAATCCATATATTGTAATTAAATTAAATTAAAATTCTTTTATTTCGGACAACAGTGATCCATATTTTGTTAGTAATACAAACAGCTTATATTCTAATGTTAGTAACATTGATCTAAAAATAATAATTATTAAGACAAAGGACGACCAGGCAGGAAGACATGTTTCCTACCTAATCAGCCTCCGCACAAAATGCCTGATATTTGGAGTATAGCTCTCCGCCACAGCTCTCAGGATATAGTTGCGACTACTCCGCACTCTGCACGGCAGCGATGCCAAAACTCCTCAAATAAGACAAGCAGCATAACAGCTTGTAACTATCCGCATGCAGGGCAAGTCCTCTCAAACGGAGATCATTCACTGTTTAGAAGTGTCCTCGCTTCTCTTAGCAAATACTGAACTCCTTTCAAGAGGAAAAGTTCCAAGTTTATGACATAAATTTCACGTTCTACTTTATCGTCCCACACAAGCGTTTAATGGCGTATCTAGCCCATGGGTGTATGTATCTCGTTTTATAGAGGGCAAGGAATTATTTGGAACTAGGTTAAAAATGTTATGGGTAGCTTTCATGTCGTGTAACCATGTTAGGAACTTGCAGCATGGATGGAGCTTAACTGGGTTTAGCTTAGATATAGTTTTAATTAACTTGGAGTAGCTATTCTTGGCTAAGGATATTAGAACGTATAATGGTAGTGAAACTTTCTTTAACATATTGTTCACTAGCTTTTGCCGGCTTTTTGAGATATCGTGATCAGTGGGTAAAAACATTAATTTATTTTTTGACAAAATCGGATCACGGTATCAGTGGGTAAAACTCGCCATGACCCGTGGCTACTTCAGTCTGATAAAGTGATCGGTGGAGACATACCCAAACAAAAGCCTCAAAATTCCGCAAAATTTCTTATATTTTTCACATTCAGTCACATTAGAGTCCTTACAGCGTAAAGTTACATGCCAAATTGTTTAAAATATCTAAGCGCCGCAAACTTTTACACTCACAACAGTGGCACGCAACGTGGTGAATACGCTGAGCACACTTGGCGTGCTCGCTACGCCCATGCAGCAGGTCCGTGAAACAATCGCTACGCTGACCACTTGTTTGCAAATTGCCAGTTTGATAAAGCCCTAACCAAACCTCAGCACATTTTTCTACCATTTTTTTTTTTCTTTTTTTTCGGATGGAAAATCATCAAATGACTTCTCCCGCTCTGGGCAGAGCGGAAGGGAGTGTCAGACTTGTACAGACTAAAACCCATCCATGTTCTTTCCTTGCCCTTTGTATTCCAGGGCCGCGGTATCTCTTTCGAACAGTCCCGCAGCCCTGGTAGACATTTTTCTACCTTCAGTCAATATTGAAAACTCGAAGTTATAAGTAAGTTATGTGAATGTCGTTAGCAGGCATCGAAAGCTTGTTAAAAGCATAACTAATAGACTTCCGAGTAAACTTCATTATCTACTTCACAAAAGATAATTTCTAACTCCGCAGAAAAAATGAAGACCTAACTTCATTGTCAAGGGTCGGTTTATACTACGTCATTTTAATTTTAACTTTATAATGATAGGTTTTGTCATGCGATACTAGGTTTTGTCGCTCAGAATTATTCAAGAAGTGCTTTATCTGATTGCTATCTTGTTATAACTTAATGGATAAGGATAGACCATGACCTTGCTTAGGATATATTATAATACTTTTAATCGAGATAGTAGTGATAACCTAGTGGTCTGACCGTCAGACTGCCAAGTCTCGAGTCGTTGTCAGGTGTTGAGTTCGAACCCAAGACGTCGTCTGATTTTTCGGATATATGTGCGTATTGTACAAGTTATATTATCACTTGCTTTTGTGAATGAAAAAATCGTGAGGAAACCAAACTGCATTCCTGAAAGATATTTCTCTACGGCATCTAAAGCCGAGTATGAGGTCGATGGGCGGCAAAAAAACTAAAAATAAGTTAGGCACCAACCACACGAAAACAAGAAGAAGATCGCAATAGTATGTTCTTATGGGATACTTTTCAACCCTTGCGAACACCACCGGCTAGCTGTTCATAAAAGAGAATATCAGACTAATGAAGTGAATGGTGTTCTAGCTTGACTGCTCTTGTTGGAATCAACATTAAAGTGAATGAAAAATAAATGGTTCTTTTTTAAATTCACTGTCCTGAAGTGCTTGCTTGATCTTAACCAGAGTTGAATCAGTAAGTTTTTCCTACTATGTTCTATAGAAAAACTAAAATAAACAGAAAAAATATTAGAATATAAAAAATGTATATACCAATTTATTTCGTTCTTATTGATGAATCCAGTGAAAGCGGTAAAAGGCGTTATAAAACAAACTGTTCAAAACACACTTCACGAAAAAAAGACAGCACTCTTCATCATCATCATCATCATATCAGCCTGGAATCACCCACTGCTGGGTTTAGGCCTCCCCTTTTTTATGCCACACTTCCCGGTTCTGTGCGTCCCTCATCCAGGTGTTTTCCGCGACTTTGAAGAGTCGTCAACCCAACGAGCTTTAGGACGGCCCTGGTTTCTATACAGCACTCGTAATAAAAAAAAACGCCACAAGGCGCAATAACTTATCTGCGAGGCAATATAAATTTTCCGGCAGTGTGGCTCGACGTCCGCCTCTGAGCGCGACAGATGCAATATCCACCACCAACTTAGTTATCGTATCGATTGGCTCTGTACTCGTACTCACTGCTTCCTATCGGTGCTCACATTGTCACATGCATTAGCTGAGCAAATAGAGGTACTATGTTGCTCGAGTTTTTCTTCGATAGTATATAAGGTCCCATTAAAATAGATGGACAAATTTTAACATAGCGTTCAGTACGGCTAACCAATGATATCCAAGCAAAAAAATTATTTAAGTGATTTTATTTTGACCTAAAATAATAAATTGGTGTATTTTGTGTGCATTTTTAGTGTATTTTCGTTAGCTGTTTTTTTTCTTGTAAGTAAGTATCTAATGCGTTTTTCTTATTTTTTTTACCATTGTCCTTATTTTGGTGGTCTGAATGATTTCTAAAAGTTGGTCCATCTATTTTAAAGGGACCTTATATATGACTTGTTGCATGAGGATACTAATTAAATGTCGGTAGAATTGTAGTTAGGTCTGCAATTTAGATTGCCATTTAAAAACAAGCCGGTAAGCAGTTGGTCCCGGCTGTCATTTGTAGATCTTTGACAGTCGTTTCGAGTAGTTAGAACAGCGAGTTTATGTCAACCAGTCTTATCGAGCAAAATTGAGTTATCCAGGTAAGGCAGTCGCTCCATGTGAATTACTCTTATTGAGCTGCACCCAGTTAGAAAAGGCTAGGCAGATTATGATGATTATAAACACGTTAAGAAGATGGCCTTATTTATTCTTTAACTAATACTAAGTTTCAAAAATTGGTATGATTTATACGTTAACGTGTTGAATTAGGAAATAGAAGTTTGTAGTCCTTTGTAGGCTCTCAGTGAAATTACCTCTATGCACACAAGTAAGATCAGATATCATTACGTCAACGTGCCTATTCGTGCCGCGACCGAACAGTCCGGTGTACATCTCCCGCTTACACTATACACTACTATGGCGGAGGACATCGTGGAGTACGTGCGTTAGAACTCAGAAGACCAAGTACGTGGCGAGAGTCGCACCGCAACGTCAACTTCAAGTTCGTGGTGCGAATACCAAGGCGCTATCTGCACCTGGTCTTGGAGGAGGACTTTTGGCCGCAGGGAGTGGTGTTCCGTCGCTTCCATGGGCAAATGCCACATGAACTCGCAGTGACATAGTGCACAAGTGAAGCGTTACTAACAAATAGTTTTAAGGTTTTATTTACTAACATAATTTGTATTATATCATATGTATGTTATTCTGTAAGGTATGGTTATCTATGGGCCAAAGTAACCTGAAAATAAATGTATGTTTTGTTGTTATTACGTTTGTATTACTTTGCCAAGACTTTTTCACGTGGCACTGAGGCCCACTTCAACCACAAACCACTCAATCCGTTTAACGCTGAACATATTAAAACATCATTATGTCCCTGTCAATTTGGAACGATTGACATTAACAGAACGCTGTTATATACAGGGTGGAAACTTTCAGCGGGACAGTAAGGGGAACTACCTTTTTTTTGGGATTGTAAAACATCAAATGACTTCTCCCGCTCTGGGCGGAGCGGAAGGGAGTGTCAGACTTGTACTGACTAAAACCCATCCATGTTCCTTCCTCGCCCTTAAGAGGAACTACCTTAACCTTAGCCTTAATTTTGGGTAAAATTTTCATACAAAATGTATGGGAAAAGTTTTTGGCAATTTCTGACTTTTTTAGTATTCCAACCTGGGTTGGTCCTGTAAAAGTTTTTGATCAGTATCAGAAACAGCATCGTTTGGTATCAATAAAATGTTTGTGTAAACCATTTTCTAATTGTAAGGACTACATTTTGTTTGAAAATCCGTGAAAAACTAACCAATAGCATCGCTTTTTCACAGCTTGAGTTATTCTAGCTATGTAATTGGTTAGTTCCACACACATCCCTAGCTACGCATCCTCGCTCATCTCTGGTGGCAACGCAGCCAACACGAGCCTTAGAACGGTGTGTTTATTTCTGTACCTATAAAGTTACGCCGATCATTATAATCTCGCCAGAAATACCGAAACCATAATTATTATTGTTTTAATCGAAGTATCAACGAAAAGCGGCAAGTTCAATTAATACTTGAAGTAAGTTCCTCGGAGTGAAGAATTAATATTGAAAAACTTTGTTTTAAACTTTTCATCCAGTTTACTTTGATTTTGTAACTTGAACTTTCTTTTTGAAAAGTTTGTTTAGTGAGAATATTTCACAGATAATAAATGGCATACCTCGACTGCCTCGTTGGTCTAGTGCTCGCAAACGCGACTGCTAAGTATGAGGTACTGGGATCGATTCCCAGGGCAGACAAAGTGTTATTGGGTTCTTCCATCAGGAATTTCTCAGTAGCAGCCACGGAGTCGGTTTAGTGCTCGGTTGATGTCAATAGGCTCGCTCCCTATTACATAGGCCTTTAAACATAACTGGCGAAATGTGGGTGTACTATTAGGGATACCACTGCCTAACCCTTTGGGGATTACAGACGTGGCATGAATTTTTCAATTTATTTCAAACATTAGTTTTTTCCTGCGTATATACTCAGGAATAATTTAACTTTCCATTAGTAAAAGAATCTTCGTAATCGGGTCAATAGTTTCGAAGATCACCCCCTACATACAAGCCTTAGGTGATACTATCGCGCTCACAGTCGATCAGTTTTCACCCTTATGCTCTGAGTTATAAGGTTAAAAGTGGTCGACCGTTAGTGAGCGTGGTAGTAGCTCTTTATTATATTACAGAGAAGATAAAGATTTCTCGCCGTATATTTTTAAAGCTCCTATTATAATTTAATCCTCAATAGGATTGTGTTTATACAGTGAAAATGGTTGTGTTTATGATCATTATTTCAGGTGTTCTTGAAAATAATTGCTCAATTTACAACTCAATGGGGCTTGAATTAAATTCTATTTTGCACCTACTAGACATTCAATCATCATCAGTAGTAGGCAGGTGGCCGTCCCACGCCGTCGGTGTCTGTTTGTAATAGCGTAAATAAATAACTACGATAATAATTAAAAAAAAAACGGTATGTATTATGTCCTATATGTTTCTGGTGTCTGTGATACAATGATTTTTAATCATTAGTACAGGCACCAACGATTCACCTTGGTTTAAAATCCTCATTTTTATTGAAAATTGTTTTCTTTTTTGTGAAACCTAAATATGTTTTTTCTGAAATAAAAATTTATTTATATTTATTTATTTATTTTATTTATAGATAGCCTAAACATAATAAGTATGTATAGCATATCTTTTCTAGCTCACATCTCGAAAGAAAATCTTTTGACATACTTAATTTTCCTCTGCTTCTAGATGTATATACTTATAAATCATTATGAGAAGGAAGTTATGCTTGTTCTTATAATAATGCTTAGTTTCATAGTAAGTTTCAAAAGTGATAACAAACACGCCATAACAATCATTTTATTTATTTATTTATTTATTTAACACTTCAAGCACAAAGTACAGAGGCGGACTTAATGCCATAGGCATTTTCTACCAGTCAACCTTTGGGTGATGGAGAGACAAACAGTGGTAGGTGTATAAATCAGAAAATATTTTTAAATTTTATACTAACATAGACTACAAGGATATATAAAATACTATAAATATATATTAAAATACTATAAATGTATTATCAAAGTATATCTATATGTAGATAGACAATTACACATTAATCATTCTAACTTAGATTCGAAACTTAGAACGTAATTATTTTAATGCCAAGTTGAGCTTGCTTTCTTGGATATTTTCTCAACATATCATAACACCTGTAATCCTCGAAGAGCTAAACAGAGGTGCACCTATAGTACACCCACATTTCGCCAGTTATGTTTAAATCCCTTGTAATAGGGGACGAGGAGGAGCTCGTGGCTAAATAATAACAGCCACTCGGGAAGATCTTTAGGTTAACCCATTCAGTGCCCAGAACCCAGCATATGAGTCGAACAATAATTTGTTTGTTCGCACAATCCGTATCCGTAGCTTATGGACTCGGTAGTCGGGTACTGGGCATGAATACAAGTCACCTTTAGGTTTTCGCGAAGTACTGGGCCGTACTTGCCTAGGTTGGTCTGTGGATGGGTGACCACCCATTATATACCGAGTTTTCTCCGTGCCGCGGAAAGCACGCTAAGCCGTTGGTCCCGGCTGTCATTTGTAGATCTTTGACAGTTGTTACGTAGTCAGTGGCCCAAAAACTCTGACAACCAGTCTTACCAAGGGGTATCGTATTACCCAGTACTAACTGGGTTGTGGAGGTCAAACAGACAGTCGCTTCATGTAAAATGTTGGTATTCGGCTGCATCCAGTTAGACTGGAAGCCGACCCCAACATAGTTAGGAAAAGGCAAAGCGAATGATGATGTAATAGGGGGCGAGGCTATTGCCATCAAGCGGGCACAAATCTAGACTCTGGAGCTCAAAATGTTCATATCAGTCCGTGATTGTTCAACTGGATACGGTAAGCATTTCCTCATTCCTCATTACTGCTTGCATCGCGGTACCAATGCAGTGATCGCAAGCGAAAAATTTCTCAGAAGTACTTAGTATAGTGGTCTGGAGTTTTACTTGATAGCAATATGTTCTTAAATTTTCTGGCTAAGCGTGGGTGTAACATAGGTATTATTCTGATTAGCCCTTTAGAGGAAACAGGCCTATTGTTATGTTATTTATTTATTTAACCACTAGCAGATACCCGCGGCTTCGCCCGCGTGGATGTCGGTTATCGCGACCAAAAGTAATCATGAAATTTTGATCCCGTTCCTGCAACAAAAACTTGACAAATTATGTACTAAAACTTTCCTCGAGAACCACTCTATCCATTGTTGAAAACAGCATAAAAATCGGTGCAGAAGTTTCTGAGTTCATCTCGAACAGACAGACAGACGCGGCGGAGGACTTTGTTTTATAATATGTAGTGATTTATGTACAATGGCGGACACTCCCGCCTGATCACCACTAAGCTCATCTTTGCTTGCACTCACAGCGTGAAGCGCCTTCTAGCCGGGCGGGGCGCCTCCGCATGATACAGGCGAAACATTTTTGAACTAATCAGTTGGAACAGGCCGCGACTGTACATATACATGACTGCTGGTCCTGAGATTAATTCCCGAGTCGGGCAAGGTGTTATTGGGTTTTTCAATCAGAAATTTCTCACCAGCAGCCATCGGGGTCTGTATTTGTGTCCGTTTGTTGGTAAGGGGGCAAGCCCCTTATTATATGGGACTTAAAACATAACTGGAGAAATGTGAGTCTAGTATTAGGTACACCTCTGCTTAACCTTCGGGCATTACAGGCGTGATGTTTTGTCATGTTAAGTAAACAAACTAAATACAGAAAAGAAAAAAAAAGTGTGACAATTGCCGTTAAAATCCGCGAGTCTCCTTTAAATGGAAAATTGGAAACAATAACGTTCCGCAAATGATTACGTGATTGCTACACAAATCAAACCTAACAACGTCAAACTTGACAAAAAGAAGTTATTTCAATATTGCCTTTAATTTATTGCTCACAAATCATTTCGACGAATATTTACTGCGCAATCTCGCTCTTCGAATATTAGGACTACAGGACGTCAATTCTTCAAACATTGATAAGGTCAGGAGGCACGTTTGACCGGATTCTCCGAGAGCAATACAAATAAGGAACTACAAATAATAAGTACTTAAGTTCTTGACGTCCCTATTTCAGAATACCGTCAGTTTGAAGTAACACATTTTATCTCTGAAAGCATTCTCAAGTGTACTTTTAAAAGCATAAACAGGAAAATTTCCCGGGATCGCTGTTGCGGTATGGTCCTTATCACGCAATCCCGGGTTTCTTATTCTTATTCCATGTAATCTCGGCATTATCCATTCAAATGATTACAACAGTGTAGGATGATGTGATATCCTTTCTTAATATATTATATATTATATATAAATGCGAAAGTTTGTGAAGATGGATGGGTGGATGTTTGTTACTCTTCCACGCAAAAACTACTGACTGGATTTGGATGAAATTTGGCACACATATATGTAGTTTATAACGTGGCATATAGGATACTTTTTATTCCGGTAGTAAGATCCCGTGGGACATTACGAACTCCACGCGGGCAAAGCCGCGGGCTTAACCTAACTATTTCTATAAATCTCCGAAAATTAGTCAATACGGAACGATTTTCCCAAAGTGTCAGACAAAGCTGTTTGTTCTACACTCGCCAATTCTTTTAAGTTGCAAATTATAAGAGTGCGTAAAACTATTGTTATCAACCAGTCACGACCAAAAAAACCCAATTATATAAGGTCTATCTATTCACATACGAAATCTCTTAGGGAGTCATTGTACTCATCATTACGAACAACTTACAACTCTTCTTTCTTTAAACAACTCAATATGGGACCAAACCTGAAATCGCAAAAAAAATATCAGCAGTTGCCAACATTTTGACGAGAACATAAATGTAGGCAACAGCCTGATTTTTATTTTGTGATTCCTGGTTTGGTCCCATAGTGAATGTAGTTAGACCGGAATAACGGAACCCTTATAGGATCATTTTAAGACAAATACTTTTGAAGTTATTTAAAAAAATAGGTGAAAATTGACCATTCCAATTCAGTAAGAAACTATAGGGGCGAAAATTTTGAAAAAAATACAAAAAATAGTTATTTGCCTATAGATTACAGGAAAATCTATTAGAAATCTACTATCTACTTAAACTACTATCTATTTAAACCTATTAGTATTCAAAGTAACATAAGAGTACGGAGCCCACTCCACCCGAGTCGACCTCGCACTTGTCCGGTTTTTTTTATTTTCACCTACTTTTGAAAATTTTGTGTACGTATTATTAAATAACATTTTTATTGCAAAATAATATTCAGCCAGCGAGTGATTGTAAGGGATGGACTGCAACCCCCCCGTTCTCACAATTTGTCTACAACAAGCAATGATAAATGATCGCCATTACAACGCGGAGAGCGCGGGCTTTCAGATTTTCACGGCTTATTACATTTTTTATCTGGTGTAACGATGGATATCTATAATATATAGAGAACGGTACTGAGGGTAAGTTAGAAAGAATATGGGATATAATATTGTTAGGAAGAAATGAGGTTTTACGTAGCAAATGTTAGTTCTGGCTAAGTGAATGGGTCACCTATGACTGAACTTAATCAAAATTTAAGCTTGAATTAAACCACTATGTCCTCGGTAGTTGGATTGCGTCAATATTTTATTCCAAACAATGAGCGTGATATCCGACAAATTTCCAATGTATGCCGAGTATGCCCGGCGTAGCTCGTTACGTTTAAGAATTGGGTAAGTGTCTTACCTATAAATTGTGAAACCCTGATCGTTTGCCAACGAATCCTTAATCAAACCCTTCGCCAATTGATTGACGCTGTCCTTTATAAAAACTGCCGAAGTCAAATATTAAGGCATAATAGTAAGCTTTGGTCAGGTGCGGCTGAGCTCACGGAAAATAGGAGCATTAAGGATCCCAAGTTCCTGGAAATGTCAGGCAAGTGCCCAGAAACTGGTGCAATTTCTTAACTATTTATGGTTTCAGAGATGGATGTGGGTTAGTCCCAAGGCAGTCGCCAAGCGCGCAGGTTAGTCCTACGGCGTGTGTCGCCTAACGTGTGGGTGTGTTCCCAAAGGCGTTTGTCGCCCAGCGAGTGGGTGTGTTCCCATGGCGTGTGTCGCCAAACGCGCGGGTCTGTTCCCACGGCGTGTGTCGCCGAACACGCGGGTGTGTTCCCACGGTTTGTATCGCCAAACGCGTTGCTGTGTTCCCGAGGCGTGGGTCGCCGAACACGCTGCTGCGTTCCCGAGGCGTGTATCGCCGAACACGCTGCTGCGTTCCCGAGGCGTGTGTCGCCGAACACGCGGGTGTGTTCCCACGGTTTGTATCGCCAAACGCGTTGCTGTGTTCCCGAGGCGTGGGTCGCCGAACACGCTGCTGTGTTCCCGAGGCGTGTATCGCCGAACACGCTGTTGCGTTCCCGAGGCGCGTGTCGCCGAACACGCTGCTGTGTTCCCGAGGCGCGTGTCGCCGAACACGCTGCTGTGTTCCCGAGGCGCGTGTCACCGAACACGCTGCTGTGTTCCCGAGGCGCGTGTCGCCGAACACGCTGCTGTGTTCCCGAGGCGTGTCGTCGAACGCGCTGATGTGTCCCCAAGCCGTGTGTCGCCGAACGTGCGGGTGCGTTCCCACGGCGTGTGTCGCCGACCGTGCGATGGTGTTCGCAAAAGCTTGTGTCACCGGACGTTGGTTTGTAACCCGGATAGCGTGAGTCGCTGTGGTAAAGTATTTAGCAGTAAGATAAGACGGTTGGGACGCTGACCAGCTTATGTTTCTGTCATTAATCGTAGTAAAGTTTTCGGCAGGGATATAGGGCGGTTAGGACGCTGACCATCTTATATTTTTGTCATTCTGAACTTTCAACTTCTACGTGATTATCGTGTTGCTTACACAAATAATCATCGTAAACTCTTCCAGATTACGAAACCCATGATGTTAATCATCGTGGTGCTTATACAAATAATCATCGTAAACTCTTCCAGATCACGAAACCGGTGATGTTGAGCATAACCTGGACCGTTCTGAAAGTAACGAGCCTGTGCCCGTGACGGTAGGGCTGTCCATACCTGATCTTGATGCTGGAATAGGAGCAGTGCGCTACCAAGATCATCGCATTGCAGACACAACCTACAACTATCAAGTCGAGGGCGACTTGGCGTCAGGAGAAGCCGTGTTAGGAAGAAATGAGGTTTTACGTAGCACATGTTAGTTCTATGAAAAAGATTGACAACTTCGAATTGTGACTGGTCCCGAGAGACTTTTGTTGGGAATATGGCTCAAAGGGCTGTAATATTCATAATTCCATATTTTGTGTACTTACTCGCTATTTTCGTAAACAATTACGTGTTAATTGAATTCGTTATGATTTGGGATAGTTTCTGTGATTGATATTTTGTTCCAAGTTACAATAAACGGTTGTGTTCACTATTTTGTGTACCTCGTTGTCTTTCTTTAAGCATCTTCGCTTCTGTTTGCTAAATATATGTATACTGAAATAAAAAAAAAACACAGTTTTCGAACTGTCTTTTTATCTATATCTGTTAGTAGACATTTCGAATCATCATCATCATTGTCATATCAACCCGGAATCACCCACTGCTGAGTACAGGCCAACATCCAAAGCTGAAAAAAAAAAATACTTACCGCATATAGAAACCGTAACTCAAACGGAAAAATGTAATTTTCACTGGAAAACCTTATTCTCTGAAATCGAACATTGATAAACATTACTACTACGTACGTTATCAGTCCCCGTCAGGTACAATTATCGACATTACGCCCGATCACCTCCGAATTCACACGAAATTATACGAAACTGTGTAACTACTTCCAGTGGTTCGTGAATTTAAAGTAACATTCTATTATTGCATTATTCAAACTATAATTATTTTTTCGTAGTTCAGAGGCCCTAGCACAAGCGTGTTGTAAACGTAAATACGTCAATTTTACAATTAAAAATACCCGCTTTAAATTTAATATTTTTATCTGGTTGTGCTTGCTTTGAAAATTTAAGTAAAATGGTATAGGATAATTGTATTTTCGATTCAAAAATCGACGTGTGCGGAAGGGAGTGTCCGACTTGTACTAACTAAAACCCGTCCATGTTTCTTCTTTGCCCTTTGTGTTCCAGGGCCGCGGTATCTCTTTCGAACAGTCCCGCAGCCTGGCAGGCACCGGCCCTTACGCGGGCACGATCACAACTTGTCGCATGATCGGCCGCTATATTGAACAAAACAGGTGGCCTGCCATGACGTCAGTGTGGGAAAGAGATGGCGCTAAACGACTCTGATCGTCTCATGAACTGGTCGGCCGCATGCAAAACTTTCTTCCTGGTTTCGACAAAAAGTCGCTCCTGCTGCCAAATGTCATGGTTGTAGCCATGTAGTACCTGAGATCCCTTAGCACTGACCGCTTGACTTCAAACTACACAACGACCACGAAGAACAATGAAAGAAATTTTATAATTGATTAAGCTTGTGGCTTAATCAATTATAAAATTTCTTTGGCGGCGAGTTTAGTTTAGTTTAGTTTAGTTTACTGAGGCGAGTTTAGCGGAGAAAGCTCACGTGAAGAGAACGCGTATTACGTCCTAACCAAAGCGACTGCAGCTGCTCGCACGATCGCGCGACCGTCACGTCAGATGTTACTTACTATTTCGGAAAACCGCAAGGCGATCTTTGTCAGCATGACCACGCTTCCGTGTTCGCTATATCATTATAGTATAGGAGCTAGCAACGTTTTCGAGAAAGAATTTCAGGTCAGCTGATTTTGTGATATTCCGTCCCTCTTGCTCTTTCGGTTAGAGTCTGAGCTATCTGGCTGGCGGTAGCGGTTGCGTTCATTAGTGCGCATCCTACCTGTCTAGGTAATAATCCTGGATTTTAAAAACATTTCAAGAGGTGTCATTTTTTTTTTTTTGTTTTTGAATACTTAAGTAACAAATTTTTTTTTTTTCATGTTTTTTTTATCGGTTTTTTTTTCATCTCAGAAAAAAAAACGTTTTTTTACAACTCTAGCCCAGGCTTTAACCGAAAGAGCAAGAAGGACGGCATATCAGAAAATCAGCTAACCTGAAATTCTTACTTTTCAAACGTTACCAGCTCCCGTACTATTATTAGTTAGGAAGCGGCTTGTCGCTTGATGAAAGTCTCGTCACAAATCGAACTAACCCGGGCCCTCCTTATTAATGCTCTGAAACGCTCCCGTTGACCGACTGTATGTTAGTTACACTGTGCCCAAAATAAGGAATATCACGGGATGCCTTCCCTGTGTGTTAAATTACGTTAGAGCGGGATCATCATCTGTATCCCTGAAGGTGAATTAATCTGGAGGAGATAAATCACGTGGCGCGTTGATGAGTGCTCGGTTGAGACCAAGGGAAACATTTGTCAGAGTCGCAGCCATTGCAGAGTTCCTCGCGAAGTAAATAAGACCATTCTAGAAAGTTTTGTAGCCTTTTTGTTACGTTATTGTGTATTATTTTGCTTTATTATGTACACACATTCTGACAGTAGTTCACTCTCAGAGAGTGCCGTTTTCTACAAAACGCATTATTTACAGGGTGATTGGTAATTACGTGCAGCCCTTGAAATGCACCCATATTTTTTTGCAAATTAGGTCTAATATCACCACCATACTAGACCTAATTAGTTACAATTTTTACCCCCATAACTTGGGGACCAAAATGGGATATTTTGGAGAAATTGAACTAAAAGTTTAACTTAAAGTTTTTTTGGAAATTGTTCACCTCTCTATAAACTATAAACTGCTGATTGTGAGAAGTAAACGCCGTTCAGAATGTTAAACTGATCATTTTCTGATAGCTCATGAACGAATTAATCCTTCGAAAGCGATTTTTTCAAAAAACTTTAACTTTGGAAATTAAGCGCCACAAAGTTAATTTTCTGAAATTTTCTTGAAACTTTCCTTGCTTTTGCCAGGCTGTTAAAAAAAAAAAATGAAGCATACTATTCGTACAAATGACAAAAACGACAAAATATAGTTAATTATGATTTCCAAGAAACTGGGACAAATATACGCTCTACGTATCGCTCCCTGCTTTTCGATTTCGAAAATGGAAACGATCGACTCGATTAAATGCAGTTCCCGATTCAGAATTTCCGAGTTAGACATGTCGAAGAGGTCGTTCATTTAAATAATTACCAACATTATAATCAGTATCTGTCGATTTTCCTTGTCCAATAAATTCTGGATTTACAAAATTGAACCAGCATTAGGTCTCGGTAAACCAAACATTCAAAAGCCGATTTATCGCGTCTGCATCGTTGGTCTATTGGGACCAAGCGCTTTTCCTGAACATCAGATCCTGGGTTCAATTGAAAGTATTATTGGGTTCTTCCATCTAAGACCCGGAGGCTGGATTTGTGCCCGGTTGATAGCAATAGGCTTTACCCCCTAATATATTGGACTTAGACGTTTAGACCAAATGTGAGTGTACTACGAAATAGACGTGATATTGTTGTGTTTTAGAGCCCTGCATATGGGTCTTCTAACTCGCAATGAGGCAACTATTTACATATTAAAATATTGCTTAGCAATCGTTAAGTAAAGCTTTTATCATGAATCCTTCATTGGACAAGCCAGATTGGGCCGCAAAAACAAACGGTCGTATAAAATATTATAGCTAGCCTATCAATGAATTCAATTGTAAGTCTCCACCAAAACGAGATGATAATTAGTTTTTTTCAAAAGCCTGTAATAAAACACACAACTAATAAGTTTAATTTATTGATGGTTCTGCTCGTAGATCCTTAAAGGCATCGGCAGTAGTACCAGCCTTACCCTTCGGGGAACACAAGTGTCATGCTATGCTTTTTATATTATACTAGCTGACCCTGCAAACATTGTTCTGCTATATAAATTATGGTGTGAAATATACTTTACGACCTATTCACATACCTACCAAATATACACAAAAAAAAAATCATGAAAATCAGTCGAGTCGTTTCGGAGGAGTGCGACCACAAATACCGTGATACGAAATATTTATTTAGATAAAGGGTGTAACGAACTCAAATCCTTGTTCTCCCAGCCATTGTGATATTTTTTTGGTCTAAACCATACCTGGGAACCTTCTAGTTACGGAGATATTGGGGGTCAAAGTTCCAACTTTTTCACAAGTTTTTTTTTTTTAATACATGTTTTTAATGTAAGATTTTTACTTTAAAAAACCTCCAGGACCCTTTTACTATTCACTTGATCCATCAGCACAATGTTTTGAGTGCGTAACATTGAGTTCTACTGTAAAACGTGATTTTTCAGCCCCAAAAAAAGTCATTGCCCAGCACTAATTTTTGCGTAAAGTTTGATGTGCATAATGCTTGATGGACGGCTTCGTGAAGAGTCCGTTTACACCCTGTATAGATTACAAATCCATAACGTGTTGCAAAGACAAACACAATCATTATTGTTTGCACTACCTAACTACTAACCAATAAAGTTGATATGTTCATCCTTCACCCCTCCACATTTCATCATTCCGGCAGAAAAAATGTCACCTGGATACAAACTGCTGTGGCCATTTTTTCTTATAATTCTTTCTTCCTTTAGAAACAATTCGGCGAAATGGGGTATCACCGACTCTTACCTACCATAATTCCAATATGGATCCCCCTCACCGGCCTGGAATCACCTCCTTTCCTACCCATACTGTGCAACCGCCTGCACTTTCTAGGACTCTCTAAATAATTGAGCTGCCCAGGTTGCAACTTACAGATCGAAAAATAAGTTTTTTTTTTTAAGAAGAACTGGTGTTCTTCTTCTTTTCTATCTTGGGTCTGTAAATATTAAAATCTTAACACGCCAGCTGAGAAAAGATTTCAAACCTTTCAGTTCTATTGCAACAGATTCAACATAATCACGTTGCTGCCAAGCGGCGTTAAATTGACACCTAGAGAGACACTCTAAGATCCTCCAATATATTATGTAGTCTATAAAACAGAATATAGCAAAAGGTTCACTCATAATTATATCGGCCAATCTAACGGAGATTAGCTTAAAACGCAAGAGATGTGTTAGGGCACACATTTGTGCATTAACATATCTCTTGTTGTTCCTTGACTCTCATGGTTCAATGTGAAGGCAACCGACCACCGACCGAGGAGAGCAAATAATGCGCAACCACGAGCACTCGTAGGCTATAGGTAGCATTGTAGGACGTGGGTTTACAGCCCAGGCAGATGACTGCCTGGGCTGCTGGGACCGCCACCCTTTTGAAATCACGGTGTGATCTTTGCGCAATGTCCAGTGATGTTGACGAAACTTTCTTTCTATAAAACCCATAATTTTTGTGCCATCCAGCAAAAGAACCTCCTATATTTCTGTTACACAGATTCTGGTCAGACTTTCATGCGTAATCTTATTCTTTATTCTGCACAAATATACACACCGACTCACAAACGATTGCCACGTGTTCAGCACATCATTTCAAACCTGGATATAGATTTTTTTTTAATATTGGTTCAGAATGATATACTGAACACATGGGAACCGTTTGTGCGTTGGTGTCCTTTCCACCCTGTATAAATTCATGCAATATTACAGCCTCAAACAAACACTCGGTATATCTTCCCGAAACAACTGTCCAAGATCTACAAATGACAGGCGGGATCAACTGACCTTCTCATCACTCCTATGCTATAACTATTTCGTCGAGACGATTTAAAATTGAGGTCAATTACGTGCGGAGTCCCCAACCAATAATAGCTTGTAGCGAAACAAATACGTGTTAATCTTTGTACTATGGCGCATTTGACCCTATGAGGAGAATCGGGTCCCAAACGAACACTTGTTTGAAGGAGCTGGACAATTGCTGGCAGTGGTGAAATGGATAGAAAAATAAAGGAAAAGGCATTTGACGATGTCGGAAACTGTCGAAACATATACGACTTCATACGGGATAGCAGCGGTGGCCCAGTGGTAGCAACCCCGACTTAAGAACAGTAAGTCGTTGGTTCGAACCCAGGCAGGCGCATTACTTTGTGTAATTTATTTCATTACCACTGCTCTCAAAAACGGTGAAGGAAAACATCGTGAGGAAACCGGCATGTCCTAGAACCAAAAATTCTAAGACATGTGACATCTACCAATCCGCACTGGGCCCGCGTGGTGGATTATAGCCCATTCCCTCTCATAGAGAGGAGGCCTGTGTCCCATGAAATGAGCTTTTCAGGCAATTCAATGAAGGAGTTTTCTAGATATCTCTTTCACTTTTAAACGATGCACAACACACCATAGGTTTTACCAGTTCTTGAATGTAAATAACGAACTAAATTCCACACTAATAATATGAAAACTTTTCTAGTAAACGTTACATCACAACAAATTTTTTTTTAGTTTATGTTAATGCATGTTTCGCTTTGTCAGATTTGCACAAATTAAAATAAAATTCAAAATGTTTGCATGGCGGGCACGGTTAATCCACATAATATGTAGGTATTCGTAGGATATCCCCGCACTTCCACCATTTTTTCTTTACACCTACAATCATTCTAGAGCTTTCGGTCACCTCCATTATCATAATTATTGTGTTTAAAATTAGGTACGTATTGAGATCTTTAGAAGTTGAGTTTTTATTTATTAAAGCGACACACCATTATTTACCATGAATACTCGAAATACTTTTAACATGAACGGTTAAACTATTATAATTTTTGGCACGAAACGAAACACACATCTCTGATTAGTTTCGGTAGTTATCCGTTAGTTGGGTATGTAATGAATCAGTGTCGTACTTTACTGCACTAGTCATCATCATCATCAGCCTATAATGTTCCCACTGCTGGGACACAGGCCTCCTCTCTAGGAGAGGGAATGGGCTATAATCTACCACGCGGGCCCAGTGCGGATTGGTAGATGTCACATGTCTTCGAATTTTTGGTTCTAGGACATGCCGGTTTCCTAACGATGTTTTCCTTCACCGTTTTTGAGAGCAGTGGTGATGAAATAAATTACACAAAGTAATGCGCCTGCCTGGGTTCGAACCCACGACTTATTGTTCGTAAGTCGGGGTCGGTACCACTGGGCCACCGCTGCTCTCACTGCACTAGTGCGGCAATGCAAAAGGCAAAAGTCTAAATAATTCACTGCATCGTGAAGCTAAAAACTATTTTTATGCTATTTTTAAGATTTTTTTCCTGATACTGAATTTATTTAGGTCAAGTGTGACAAATTAGGGTTGTACGACACTCTTCACTCTGGGAGTTTGTCGACGCGGGACGGCTCTATGTCGCAGGCGTTTCTAATAAGTAGCCTTTGGATCGAATGACTATAACATTATTATATCCATGTTGGAAAATGAGGGAACATAGAAAAAGGTCCCTATACTTTATTAGACAACTGATATTTTCGCTTGTAGGTATTTCTTATGAGGTCAACCCCCAAAATGATTGCGAAAAGGATGGGCAGATGATGACTTTAATAATAATTTGGCAAAGAAAAAGCTGACCGGAAAATTTTGACTTGTTTTTCCATGACCATAATATTTTTCATTTTATTTTTTTTCCATGAATATTTTTTCTCACAACTTTAAATAAAGCTGACCGCAAGTACCGCAGTAGCATAGCTATCACACTCTCAGCGACCAATAACCAATATGCGGCAATCTTGCCATCAACAGAAGCCTTATCATAGAGTTACATCGTAACCATTCATCGCTGCGTTCTGCTGTTGCGGTTGGAGGTTTCGTTACTGTGGGTTGCGATCCACTTCGGCATTGTATCGATGATATTGTTAGAATTAGCTGTTATTTAGGATTTTATCTTTTTTTTTTAAATCAAATTTTTTTTTAAACAATAACGCGAGTGAAACCATGGGCAAAAGAAAGTGTTCTTTTGCCCATGGTTTCACTCGCGTTATTGTTGAATGGAAAGTACCCCGCGGGCAATTACATTTTATTATAGCCAATAGCCTCAGAGATAATGGACCTTCCCTTTAGTAAAGGAATTTTCAGTATCGGATCAGTAGTTCAGAAGATTACCCCTACATACTAACTTACAAACATACAAAATTTACCATTTGGATAGGAATTACCATTATATAGAGGTATACCATTAATATTATTTTTATTTTATTATTATAGAAATTAACCATTTATCAAAATGGTTAATTTCTATAATAATTCCATTGGGATAGGATTCACTCATATTCCTAAAATTATTGGTTTTTCGATCAGAAACCTGAATCTACCACACACCCACGACATACAGTCACGCTATCGCGTCGTAATTACGAGCAATCACGGTTACTAACTTCACTATCGAAGCATGTCCCTAGGGCACTTAGCTGTTTGCTACTTGCACTACACACAGCTGCTGAATCATGTAGTAGGATTCTCTAGAGTTTTACAGGTGGTGTCCCGAAAGTCTGACAACCAGTCTTACCGACCGCAACGTAGTTGGAAAAAAGCTAGGCAGATGATGTTTCTCTAGAGCTTTGCCTTACGGAAAAACACACTTATTAGACACTAGTAGTTAAGGTGGTTGCGTCAGGGTAGTCCGCGAAATTCAATTTTTCTTACGTTTTTTGCAGGTTGTCAGGTTGTATTTTGATGAAAAATGAGAAGCGCCAGTAATTCGTATGTAGTTACAGAATCACAATCATGAAAATCATCGATATAAACATGTAAGTCCATTTAATCCTATTGAATGACTTCTTCATGAAATCGTGGATGTCGGTTATTGCGGCCAAAAGTAATCATGAAATTTTGATCCCGTTCCCTCAACAAAAACTTGAATTCTATAATAAAACCTTCCTCGAGAACCACTCTATCCATTGGTGAAAACATCATACTAATCGGTGCAGAAGTTTTTGAGTTTATCGCGAACAGACAGACAGACGCGACGCCGGCGGAAGACTTTGTTTTATAATATGTAGAGACTAGTAGTTAATGTTAGTGAGACGTTACCTGTTTTGTAGTTTCACCTAAGATGTCATATCACATTACTATTGTACAAGGCGTTATAAACGACTTCTGAAATCAATTTTGAGTTATAGCCTCTGTCATCAGACAGAGGCTATAACTCAAAATTGATTTCAGAAGTCGTTTGAGATGAGAGAGAGATGATTCTCTGGTATTCAGCTGTATTCGGTTAGACTGACAGCCGACCCCAACATAGTTGGTAAAAGGCTAGGCAGATGATGATGAGTCTCTGTCATCATCATCTTCCTGCCCTTGTCCCATGTTATACGTTTTTTTCTTACATTCTCCTCTGTCAGCCGTCACGCTATCATTTACTCCTTTTTCCTTCATATCATTCTTCACACAATCCATCCATCATTTCTTTGGTATTCGTCTCCCTTTTGATGCATCAACATTTATATTCGTTACTCTTTTAGTCACCTGCAATTCATTCCTCCTCATCCATGCTCATATCGAGACAGTCGATTTCCATTCACCTTTTCTGTTACTGGCGCAACTTTAATTTAAAGTCTCTGTATGCCAAGTTAAACATAGATGAATAATAATTTTGGGGGATTCACCAAATCAAAACCATAGTAGAACTAAACCAGTAAACTAACTACGCCTTTTTTGTGAAATCAAACCCTTAGAGGGCTGTCAAATAAAATTGTTTTTTTTTAAGATTGCACAGCTTGATGCTAGTTGAATTGGTAAAATCACACATGACATGAGTGAATGCATAGAACGATAAGTGACTATAGTTCGAAAAAGTACGATGACAGCTTTAATGTGACTATTATATCACCATTTAGTGATATGCTCCACTGTAACAACTATCATATGGGTCTTAAATATTACGTTTAAAACCGCTATACATTATATCGCATGTATTGATGATGTATATGTGCCAAGCCCCAGTGGTGTGTTATGTTCTTTGGCGGTTTATGGTACCATTCTCTACTTTTCAGAAACGTTCTATGGACCATTATGTGACAGGTTTTTGTTACTTGAACGTTATTCGTGACTTCGTGAGTAAGTCTTACATCGAGATAAGTGGTTACAAAGTAGTGCCATATTTTAAAAAAAAATGTGACAACCCTAAGGGTTTGATTTCACAAAAAAGGCCTAGTTAGTTTACTGGTTATAATTACCTATACTGTTGTTGTCTCTGTTTTGGTGAATCCCCCAAATATAATGACTGTTGTTTTTCTTGGTATTTAGTCTTTAATTATCGATTACATGAAATATACACAATACGATTGACTGTTGTCAAGCTAATTAGGTTATCATACCTCATTTAGTCATTTTATAATCGGTCTAGTTCAAGACGGTTTAAAACTGCGATGGTACCGTACAACGTAGTATGGAAATAATAAGTACGAGTGTGTATTCCGATTTCTATACACCCATGAACTCCCTTTGTAGGACTATCCTAACTTACCCATTTTGCTTAGTATTTTTCATGAAACGAATTTGGAATGTCATCGTTAGAAGAGACTTAAAAAGTGTATCTAATTCTGACTTAGTTTCTTGAAACCAAACGCTCAATATCCGATACAATTCCGACTTGCCTTTAGATTACGTTGTTTACTGTATGTTGTAAGGTAAATCAGCTGACTTGTCACAAAATAGTTTTATTAACAACAATTTTATCACAAACAACAAAGTAAAGTAAAACCAAATTATAATTGAGTAGAAATAAAATGAATGAAGTGGCTTTCTTGGTGTTTCAAAATCAATATTACTTTATGTATGGATCCCTAAAATACCATTATTGAGTTGCTTTGAGCTATTATATAAAGAATTTACAGAACGTCCTTGTCATCAGTTCATGTCATCAGTTTTGTCAGAGGCAACGGTTTCATATTGAATTCCACCTATTCAGTTTTCTAAACGGATTGAGGACCTAAAAAAGTTGTAATTGCAGCATAACATCGTTCTTCATAACTGGAGAACTACTAGAGATATTTTACAAGTAAGTTAGCATTTCTGAGTAGGGTAATTTTGGATTCGCCTAAACCACAAAACATTTGTGTCAGAAAATAAAAATAAGTTAGGTTTTACTGGATTTTAATGTGTGGTTTGATATTTTTTTTAGATTTTATTTACTTACAGTTTATAATGGTATTGTTATATCATGGTGTTTATTAATTTTTACATATTTATTTTATACATTTACTTTTTTTAACCATAAAATACATTTAATAATATAAAAAAATAGTAGACCGAAAGCTTAGCATTGGAAGTAGGGTTCGAGCTACCGGTGGTCAGGATTCTAGAGAGAGAAACCTTCTAATAATACGCGCCGTGTCCAGAAGTACTGCTTTCTAAATCAAGCCCTAGAGCCAGCTGTCAAGCGAGAGCCTCCTAAGATGATGGTCGGGGCTATCGGCTATTATTACACCAGAAATACAATGTAATTTATATTTTTACTTTTTCAGATACACACAGAATTTCTGAAAAAGAAATCAGACCATACGCCATGGTTGAAAGTTGGGAAACATATGTTTTACGAGCAATTCTAACCTTTTTCATAACAAATTTGTTGATCTGTGAAATCGTATACAATGATAATTTTGATAAAGACAATGTATTTGACATATATTATCCCGTTATCTTTGGACTCTATTGCACTGTATAGTGTTTCAGCATTTATATCTTTTAGTTCTGAGCCATAGCAGAGAACTTTATACGAGGTAACCGTTTTCGCTTCGGTGCCACTCCTATCCCGTATTTTTAATAATTTTATTTTACCAAAAATATTATTATTTTTTATTAAAACTTTTGAAATATTTTTTTTTTTAACTTAGAGATGATTTTATTGTGTTTGAAATTTCTGGCCGTCAGAACCCTATTTAACGCATTACATTGTAAGATGCAGAAGGAATAATTACTTTAAAAATAAACCAAATTAGGACATGAAAACCGTTTATAATTATTTACACATTGATTTGTTAAGATGAAACAACTTAGACATAACATACATAAACATCACGTCTGTAATCCGCGAAGGGTTAGGCAGAGGCGTACCTAATAGTACACCCATATTTCACCAGTTATAAGTTTCATGTAATAGGGGGCGAGCCTATTGCCATCAACCGGGCGCAAATCGACTCGGTGCTGCTACTGAAAAATTCCTGATGGAAAAACCCAACAACAACAAGCAACTTACAATCAATCACAATGTACACTAAACTGAACAGAAAGAAAATTAGACAACGATTACACATTTAGCTTGACGAATTTAAGTTGACTCAGGTGACCTTAAATCAACCGACCGAGGTTCTGAAGACAACTGTCTGCTGCCAGCTCCAAGAAGCAAATGCACTTCCTCACAAGTTCAAGTTCAACCTGGAGAGGTTGTCGTCTGCTTATCTGGACAACGCACTTCTTAACTGAGGTGCACGGTTTTCATAGGCAGCAACGGGTACCTATGCGTTGCAGGTAAGGTATTCCTTACAATATATTTATTGTCAATTCCTTATTTTCAAACAATTCTTACTTAAACTTCATCTGCTCGATATTGCAACTAATACAATAAATATTGTTGAATTGCACGGAGCAGAAAATCTGTTCTGTGGTGAATTTTAAAAATAAAAATACACATTGCTATAAAAAGTGTTTAAGGTGACCTATACACTAGTTCGGGTCGATGATTCCGCACGATGCGGCTAAGCCGGGTGGCGTAAATAAAAGGTGGTTGTAACCGAAACAGTATAACTGTCCTGTTAAGTGCAATACCTGCACGGTCAAAGTGTATGGAACAAAGGTTTTCTTTTAAATTACAATTGTTTTTGTAACCGTTTACTTTGTGGGCCCTTGTATGATGAAATTCATTTATTCATTTTTGAAACTTGTAAATATTTTTATTACTATTGTAGTTTTGTAGCTTGTAAATAATGTACATATCAATAAAATTGATTAAATAATTTATTCATTAGAACTAGGAGGAAGCCTTTTTTTTTCGGATGTGAAATCATCAAGTGAGTCTCGTCCCAGCCGCCGCGGGAGACGCCCCGGGCGTCGTGGGTCACGTGGTGGCTTCCGGCCGTAGACGCGGGCCTGTGGACGGTGAGTAATGGACTAGCTCGCCGTCCATCCGTCTTTTGACGACAGGGCGTGTTGACGGCCCGTTCGTGTTCCACGCGCGCCTCAAGGAGATGTCAGCAAATAGGGAGGGGCCCGCAAGGGCCGATGCCTGCCAGGGCTGCGGGACTGTTCGAAAGAGATACCGCGGCCTGGAACACAAAGGGCAAGGAAGGAACACGGATGGGTTTTAGTCAGTACAAGTCTGACACTCCCTTCCGCTCTGCCCAGAGCGAGAGAAGTCATTTGAAAATTTCCCATCCGAAAAAAAAAGGGACTGTCAGACTTGTACTGACTAAAACCCATGCAGGTTCCTTCCTTGCCCTTTAGATTCATGTGAATCATTAATCATGCGATTCTTAGGTAACTCACTCAAGTGCTTACATACCTAAATATTATGATGTAAGATTTCTTAAACGGATACCTAGTAAAAAACTTCTATAAATAATAAATATAGTTATACATATAATAATTTTTATGGTATATTCTATCCAAAGCAAGAAAAATTGTTTGCTCTACAAAATTCTTGTATTATTGCAATGAAGCGTTTATAGAATGTATAACACAAAAATCCAGGTCACGTTTATGTTGTGTCTACAGAAACAAAATGTAATGTCATGAAAATGTATAGTTCGATTCAAACTTTATGGCGGCTCGGAAGTTAGCTGCGATTCATCGCAAATATAGTTTAACAACAAAATCGGTGCGCGAGTCCAACTCGCACTTGGCCGGTTGTTTTATCAAAACGCAAGCATATTGCTGGATAGCGATAAGTGGAAGGAGGGAAGGGAGACTGTTGCCTTGCAGTAGGACAGGAATGCCTGAAAATAATAATAAAATAAGCATATTGCACACTGTGACATTTCAGCACTTTTGGTGCACTTGTTTAACTTATGACCGTGTTCTCCACATTGTGAAGTATAAGTAGCCTTATAGTTCAGGTGGCTACATACTGGTCTAATACAATTTGAGTTCATCGATACGAAAAGAAAAAGTAGCCTTCTTACAAATCTGCAGCATGTCCAATGTCCGTACTATTGACATTTAAAGCATCTGGTCACAAGACGTGTAAAGTCCCACTGGGCAAGATGTCCAATTAATGTACATACATACACCCGGTTTTCATTTATCAGGGCCTTCCTTATGCAAGCCGTCAAGAAAAAAGAATCACGGGTTAAATTAGGCAGCTTGTCGCTAAATTCTGCTCATAAATGCAAGATGTAAGGCTCCTCCACTTTCAGGCCGGAGCTGTAGCTAAGCTGAGCTGATTTCTTATGAGCTGGGTGCGAGACGCACGGGACTGGTCAATGTGGCGACACTTGGGGGAGGCCAAGGCCTGCAGTGACGTCTTTCGGCTGAATTGATGATGATGATGATTTCAGTGCACGATTTTTTTTACCATAATTGTCTCCTGAATGCTACCTTGAATTATTTTCCGGAATTTTCAAGACTATCGGTGAGATCCCGTTCGTGTCTCAAAACAAGAGTACAGATTTGTAATTTTTTAGCCTTGGCGTCAAGCACTGCCATTTGTGAAACCCCATATCGTACTTTGCGCGATAGGGAATTAATTCTCTGCTTTTATTTGGAGTTCAGCTTGCGATCTAATGCGAAGACACAGACTGCATGTAGGCATTTTTCGATGGAAATCAAACAGTTACTTGGTTATAGAAAATTGGTTAAATCGCTCCAGTAGTTTTTGAGTTTATTCCTTACAAACACACAAATCTTTCCTCTTTATAATATTACTAGCGGGCGTCACGCGGTTTCACCCGCGTAGTTCCTGTTCCCATGGGAGTAATGTAGCTATCCATTGCTGAAAGAATTTTTCAAATCGGTTCAGTAGTTTTAAAGTTTATTCGTTACATACAAAAATACAAAACTTTCCTCTTTATAATACTTATAATATATTAGTATAGATATAGATATATAAGTATAGATATAGATAAGTTTAGATATTGTTCAGACTCACGTCCGCTCTACTTGGGTGCTAGTAGAGTATCCATCTTCCGAAAAACCCCTTATTTAACTAAAACAATTAAGCAGTGATTCTAGGATCACAGACTTTCTCAAATTAGTCCCAGCTTACCGCTTAGCTTAGTCCAATCTAACTACAGTAGTTAGCAACTTGAGAAGTTCATCACATAATGCTAGAAGTCCTGTTAATTCTTCAACGATGCCAACTGAATTCATTCCAACAATTATATGTGGTTTATAATGACACTAACTCTACACTACACTACCAACATTGCGGGTCGGCAGTTTGAAAAGTTAGTAACCATTTATGATAACTAAACTAGTCTTTACCTAGGCTTAGTGTTAACTTTTCAAAGCCAGAAACATGTGATCAAGAAGTAACTGTTTCTTAAGTCACGATTGTCAAACGAAACTTATTGCTAACTACATGTTTTTTTCGGTGTACGGTGCGGGTTTCTTGTATGGGAGCCCCCTTTAATTTATAAATAATTTATATTTTTATTATTTGTTGTTATAGCGGCAACAGAAATACATCATCTGTGAAAATGTCAACTGTCTAGCTATTACGGTTCATGGGATTCAGCCTGGTGACAGACAGCCAGAAACAATTTTTTTTTCGGTTTATGGTACGGAGTTCCTTCGTGCGCGAGTCCGACTTGCACTTGGCCAGTTTTTTCTTTCATATTTGTAATGTGCCAGACATTCTTCTTAAATGACCATAAAGGTTATTGATCTAGTAATCGGAGAAACGTGTTTCCTCGTAGCACTCCATCTACTACCTACTGAGAGCTCAGAACAATTACCTGCTCACCGCAGTCTTAATTAATTATCCGATTAGTCGGAAAAATCCCTAGCCCTGCACAGCTGACGATCAAAAGATATTACGGTATACGTACAGAGTAAACAGACTATTTACGAAGCCGTCAACCAAGCATTATGTACATCAAACTAAGTAACTTTACGCAAAAATTAGTGCTGGGAAACGACTTTTTTTTTGGGGTCAAAAATCACGTTTTACGGTAGGACTCAATGTAACGCACTCAAAACATTGGGCTGATGGATGGATTGAATAGTAAGGGGGTCATAGAGGTGTTTTAAGTAAAAATCTTACATTAAAAATATGTATTTCAAAAAAACTTGTGAAAAAGTTGGAACTTTGACCCCCAATATCTCCGTAACTAGAAGGTTCCCAGGTATGGTCTAGAACAAAAAAATGATCGCAATGACGGGGAGAACATGTGCCTTTCAGCTTCGTTAAGAGTCTGTTTACACCCTTTATACTACCTATCTCAGCTTGCCTCCGCATCATACGATCTGGTTAACAGTAGACATACAGAGAGAAATGGCTGAAAGGTCCTACCCGCCTTGAAGTTTAGATGAGACATATATATCATCAGCTTGGGCATAAGTAATACGCATGCCATTAAACATGATTCTCGTCAAGTTCATCCAGCTGCTATGAGCCAAAAGGGTCAGGTGGGGTAACGGGTTAAGGGGGGAGTAAGTGAAGGGGTATGGGTTATTGGCATTTAACACAAAATGTGAAAAGTAATTTTCTTACAATTCCTTTTCAGTCTTATAACATTAACGCCAGAAATACCTTTGACTAACTTGAAATGAATGATGTTTACAAACGTTTAGCGGTAAACGTATTAGGTGATTTGAGACGCAAGGACGCAGGACCTTCAAAGAAACTACAAAGAAAATAATCAAGTAAAAAGTACGTGAAATTAAATTTCACTTCAACTTAATATACAAGGGTCAGGGAATGCCGGAGACTTTCAACAATTTTCTAAAAAATAAACACAATAGTTCAAATGGTGTGGAATGCTTGCTCAATTTATACTCAAAGGGTCAGGCCAGGGCTGCGGGACTGTTCGAAAGAGATACCGCGGCCCTGGAACACAAAGGGCAAGGAAGGAACATGGATAGGTTTTAGTCAGTACAAGTCTGACACTCCCTTCCGCTCTGCCCAGAGCGGGAGAAGTCATTTGATGATTTCCCATCCGAAAAAAAAAAAGGTCGGGCCAGCTTTACGTGGAACCTCGTTTCCTTTTGTAGTAATTGAGTTCCAAAGTGTAGGAAATTCAAATAGTGATGCTGAAACCATGCTCCTTGTGGATTTATATTGTATCGTCATATTTGCATGAGCGTTTTCAAAGTACCTTAATTGGTCGGCACAATGACTTTTTGGTGAAAACGGCTAACGGTTTACAAATATTTAAACGAGGTCTTTTATGCCTGTTGTTTATTTGTTAACAATATTTTGAACTCGGTACTCAGTTTCTGTTCTGTAGCCAAATGGCAAAAACGGAACACTTATTATTTTAGTCATGACTGCCGAAAAGTACAAGCTTATTTTATTGGGTTTTTCTATCAGGAATTTCTCAGTAGTAACCACGGAGCCTGGATCTGTGCCAGGTTGATGGTAAAAGGTTCGCTCCTTATTAAATAGGACTTTAACATCGCTAGCGAAATGTGGGCGTACTATTAGGTAGGTACATCTCTGCCGTAGCCTTTAGGAATTACAGGCGTGATGTTACGATATGTTATAAGCTCATTTTTGCGGCCGATAAAAACAAAATTATGCGCGCATACTTGGCCGGGATTTTTATTTCTCAGAATAAAACCGCGAACTAAATAAATTTTTATAACGCTTAGGCACTCCACTTTTCTGAGCAGTAAATATTTGGGTTATTGCCTAAATTACCTGCGAAAAACAATAATATTTCTGTATTTTGAAGAAGAACTGATAATCATGTCATTTTAAAGTAAGTTATCACCTCAATTTTAGAGATAACGTAATAAATTGTATTATTATACGTGGGTTTCTGTGGGACACTTTGAAGCCGGTAAGTAATAAAATGTCATTCACACTTAGTAAAATTGGCCACATTACACCTACACGATTAGATGTTCCATTAGTTGAAGCAAAATACATACTGAATTATAAATCTATACTACATGTATTATTTATCAACTTCCGGAATTAAGGTTATTTTCTACTTTTTGTCGTCATCATCATCATCAATTCAGACGAAAGACGTCCACTGCTGAACAGAAGCCTTCCCTAAGGTAGGCGGGTTGGCGATCGCAGTGCGGTTGTTGCAAATGCACATTGAACGCTTCTGCGCATTCTCTGGTAAGTCCCTTAGTCGCCTCTAGGACATCCGTGGGAAGATATGGGGTGGTGCTATTCTTTACGTCCGACACCATACAGTACTTCTTCTTATTAGGTATTCAAAATATATGCTGTCTTGGCTACTCTACGTTTTTGTTTCTCAGGTGACCACTAAAAACCAACGCAGTGCCGTGCCCACAGCACTGCGTTGGCTTTTTTCCCTATAGCACGGCTTTATGCTGAGTGGTAACCTTCTTGTCGCAGTCACAACATGCAAGCTGTCAACTTTTTTGTTTCATGATAAAAACTATGCTATGTCCACCCAGGTCTTGCTCTTCCTGTGTGCCATTACCCAGGTCATCCGTTCCGGCGAAAAATGGTAACAGACATAGTTAAACAATGAACATACGAAGTATAAAAAATATTTATGAACACAACAGGGTTCATTAATATTTTATTATGACCTGATTTGGGTAATGGCACACAAGAAGAGCAAGACCTGGGTGGACATAGCATAGTTTTTATCCGCGTAGCACGTTCCCATATAATAGAGAATCCACGTGAGTGTCACCGCGAGCAAAAGTTAGTATATTATACAGGCTGGACACAAACATTTGTGCGATTTCTACCTCACTCAAACCACCCCGGTGGTCAACTTCCGCACATGAGAGGAGGCACCGTTTCCTCCTTAAAGACCTGTTCGTAGCCCTCTCTGTTCAAAGCCTGCTATTGCACATCCCTGGAACAGCTGTTTTTTTTTTTTAATTATTATATATTTAGAGGAATGATGTACTGAATACATAGTAACCTGTGTGTCGGTGTCCCTTCCACCCTGTATATTAACTGTCCCTGTGGGTTCAAATCAAATAGGTTAAGGGAACTTAAGTATTTATTTAATAAACCAAAAATTTCCACGAAATAATGCGCGCGTCAAAAAAGTCTCAAAACATTTGCCGTTCTTTTCATACCTTAAAAAAATAAAATAACATTTTCGTTACCAACTTTTTCCTAATGACCCCAGTGTTACCATCAACATTGCGGTGGCGCATGTGTCTTCAAAAGCCTCTTGGTATCATCCCAGCATTTTCGAGTTTGACAAGAGGTCCTTTGGGCCGCCTTGATCTCTCGAGGGTCACTCTCGCACTCCTGGTGTCAATAATAACGTCGACAGGAGTGCCAGCCCTCCCAGCACTTGTAAAAATGTGCGTTTTAAGTGTCCGCTTTGTTATAAGCTTCGGAAAGTGAAAAGTTTGATACTTTACACGTTTTGAAGACCTATTTTGTGGTTTGGAGTATTGTTTACCGTCCAGCATTGCTGTGATTTGCTTTTTACATTGATCCACATTCGATGTTTCGTATAATTTATCTCAGATCTGCAACTTATCCAGGACGGTGGTGGCATATTAAGAAAGATCAGACCAAACACCTAAAAGACCTAACCTAAGAGACCAAACACATAATGGCTTTGACATAAGAGTTGTTACTTGTGGGTTTAAACGTGTTACCATAAAGTAACACGTACACGTCACGTCACGTCACGAAGAAAATTCTACGTAAGTAGTCAAGTCCTCAGGTCAAGTCCTCAAACCAAGTCATTAAATCATGTCCTCAAGTCAAGTCCTAAAGCCAAATCCTTAAGCCAAGTCTTTAAGTCAAATCCTCAACTTTAATTTAACAAATCAAACCTTCAATTCAAGTCATCAAATCATGTCCTGAAGCCAAGTCCTTAAGCCAAGTCTTAAAGTCCTAAACAAGAGAAAAGAAAAGAAGCTTGGAAGTACAAGCAACAAGCAAGTAAGGTAAGGTAGTAATTGACACTTGACAAAGTTCTTTACAGTATGGTGTTTATTAAAACCTCTATAAAGGTTCTTTACTACCAGTACATCGTGAGGAAACCAGCATGCCTGAGGGATATTTCTTGATGGCATGTAAACCCAAGTCAGAGGCCCATTGGCGGCATAAGAACTGTGACACCACGCACTAACCACCCGTTATAGAAGAAGAAAACTACCAGTACTAATATAATCGACGGCTCTTTTGACACGCTGTATGATTTCTACGTACCTGAGTAGGTACGTAGAAATCATACATATATATATATGTCGATAGATTAATCTTGTTGTAAATTAACTTAGTCACTTGTGAGTACAAGTGACTAAGTTAATTTACAACAAGATTAATCTATCGACATAAATATCTTCGAACAGTGTAATAACGCTTTATGATTATATCATTTGAAGTAAAACAAAAGCTTTTAAAAACTGTGTCATTGGTAAGTAAAAATTAATCGGTTTTGATTTCCAGATAGTGATGTTAAAACTTATGTAACAATTAAAAATATTAACAGCATTTATGTATAAAAATAATTATATTATGCGAAGCACAAACCAGAAATAAACATAAAAAAGTTCTGGAAATCTCTACAAACATACTTTACCGATCACTTCAAGGGGTATAATATCGAATTCTCCTGCAAAACGGGTTTCAGAAATATTTAGCGGTTCGGGAATATTTACAAGAAAAATCGCCGGAAAAATTGAGAGGTGACAACGAAGCTCCCTCCCTACACATGAAAACATGGCGTAAAAATTCTTATAAAGCTACTATTGCTCTGTCATCGTGAGGAATAAACAAAACTTTCCCATTCTCTTTGATAATTGGTTTTTATCGTAAATTAAATCATCATCTTAAAGATTACACAAGTCACCGACAAAAAAAACACCAGAATTTAAGTTACCTACGAATAAAAAGAAAATGTTTCGTACTAAGTCTAGTCCATTCATTAAAGACTACTAATTAAAACAGAACAGAGGTGATTTTCACACTAAAAGGGCGAACAACCACTGAATTTTCCCCAACGGAGACGAGTCTGACTGTCTGATCGTCTCAGTGCAACTCGAACGGCGACGGGACGCGGGCGCGCGCACTTCGCTCGCAGAGACGCACGCTCTACGCAAACTTGTAAACGTATCGAGATATTAAAATAATTACAAACGTTTAATACAAGGTGAACAGTGAGTGCCAGTGATAGTTCTCGTGAAGTTTCGTCACATCAAGTGCCACGAAGGTTTAACATCTTGAGGTAACAATTGTTTTTGTAATTTTGTCTTATCCCACTATATGAAGCATCCGACTATCGAATCACTCTTGTTATCGAGTGACCCCGGCGTCGAGATGTTTGTTCAATTTGTTAATATCACGATTTATAGCCACATCACTTTAGGATGTGCTAAAATCGTGTTAAAAAAGTTCTAATCACTAGTTTAATCATTACGGTTATGTAAGTAGATAATAGTATTTAGTTGGCATTGTATTAAAACAATGGGTTATTGCGTTTTTAAGTGCACACGTTAGTAAGGCGCCAGATGAACAATACAATTAATTATATTGCTAACACACTCGATAACATTCAACATTATCATTTTGATAACAATGTATCATAACATAACAATTGATGAACGTATGATGACTGATTCATTAATGAAAATTTTCCTGAATTAGCACTTACGCACCGAACGCTACGCATTGTTTTGATTCAGTTTCTAATTACGAAACAGATGCGGTTACACATAATATAGTAATTAACTAATTATACATTGTAGGGAAATAAAGAGCAGTGACAGAACCAATAAGTTGATATCACATTAATGTCTAGCCCCAAATATATATGACAAACTTGGGTAAATTGAGTCAAACTCGGCGGGATACTTAGTGAAAAGTTATTTTTGCTTATAGGATAGAACTACTTGATCTAAACTTTTATATGAAAAAGTTATTATGTTGAGATACTCGTAAGTAGGATATAATTAATGGAACACTTCTGAACTGTAGGTTTGGAAAATAGGCTTGCCGGAATAGGCAGAGATTATTGTAAAAAAAAGTATTTGTAAGTTTCACACAAACACAAACATAGGTAGAATTAACATAATATCACGCCTGTAAGCCCCGTAGGGTTAGCCCATTCACTGCCCAGTACTTCGCGAAAATTTCGTGAATTTCGTTCGCGTGCCCACAGCCCGTATCCGAGTCGTCGTTATAATAAACTATAGATGACTTGTATTCATGCCCAGAACCCGACTAGCGAGTCCATAGCTACATATACGGATTGTGCGAACGAACAAATTATTGTTCGACTCATATGCTGGGTTCTGGGCACTGAATGGGTTAGGCAGTGGTGTACCTAATAGTACACCCACATTTCGCCAGTTATGTTTAAGTCCCATGTAATAGGAGGCGAGCCTATTGCCATCAACCGGGCACAAATCGACTCCGTAGAATTAACAATGATGACTTTGATTTTATGCCTTACTAGGGTACTGATAAAACTTTTCAAATATGGCCACCCCAGACCATTTCATCTGCATGACGTCCACAACCCAAAACGTTCGCCATTTCTGCCAAAAATGGTGATTATAACTATTACCACCCAAGGCCGTTTATTGTAGCTTGTCTGAATAATTTGACATACCCATATTGAGTAGCCGACGCTTAAGGGCTGACGAAGATGTTAAATCTAATGTTGTATTGATCAAACTAGTACTTCACCTTATAAGGGCAAGCAGGTAAATGCGGTGATATTGTTTATTTGACAAGATATTGGCTATTAATGGCGTATTCACGTTTTAAATAGGACATCCTTATTATTTTGAGCGCTGAATATTTAATTATTAGTAGGCTGCTAGATGCCGTAGACATATTTATTTGACAGTAACCTCTTTAGGAATGAGGAATGGAGTGTAGACCCTCATCATGTATAGAAAATGGGAGACAGTGCGTCCAGCCACGAGGATGTTGTGTCTGGTGAACCGATGGTTGTTGTCAGGTTTATGTTTACGGGGTGTCCCGAAACTCAACGTCAAACTAGTACGGGCCGAAAAGCTAGGTTGTACCAGTTTTAACAAATATGAAATCCGTAATAATTCGTATCAGCCCATGGCTTAATTGCCAGAGCCTCGACCAACACCTGAGAAGGCTCTCGTTAGGCAGCTGGATCAAGGGCTTGATTCAGAAAGCGGTACTCCTAGACACGGCTCGTATTGTTAGGAGGTTCCTCTCTCTGGAGCCGTGACCGCCGGTAGCTTGGACCCTGTTCCCGATACCGGTGGGCTACTATTTTTTATATTTTTAAATGTTTTTGTATATTGTAATTTTTGTTAGTAAAATATTGAAAAATGTAAATAATAAGGATAAAAATGAATAAAGGAGCTAAGTGATATTAGGTGGGTAACATTGTTTTTTTTTTTTGCTAGAACTGGTACAACCTAGCTTATCGCCCTTTACCCGGTTGACGTTGAGTTTCAGGACACCCTGTATATGCTAATCGAGCGAATATTTCTGACATAGTTGTACTAAGGGTTTCGCTACATCACTTTCATTAGGGTGGACTCTTTTTTTTTGTTTTTTTTCGGATGGGAAATCATCAAATGACTCCTCCGGCTCTGGGCAGAGCGGAAGGGAGTGTCAGACTTGTACTGACTAAAACCCATCCATGTTCCTTCCTTGCCCTTTGTGTTCCAGGACCGCAGTATCTCTTTCGAACAGACCCGCAGCCCTGGAGACCCGCAGCCCTGGATAGGGTGGACTTCTTGGTATATTTGCTAACCAATATGATGTCGCGGATTATTAGTTGCTTGTGACGTCCTCCGAATCGGTTTCGGATAGTCCAACTTACAATTCAATACGTCACTCCTCGTCATAATTAAGGATAATTTAAAATCTAGCTTTTGCCCGCGGCTTCGCCCACGCGGAGTTTGCGAGTTAAAATGTATCCTATTTGTTAATCCATCCGGTCATTAGTTTTTGCGTAAAAGAGTTACAAACATCCATCTTCACAGAATTTCGCATTTATAATATCAAGTAGGATACACCAAGCTATATCCTTCTGCAGGTTTAAACTAATTGAAGCAAAAGTAAACATGTATAAATGCACAAATGCTTCAACCTGTACTATACCTAGGTTCAAAATTCACAATCGCACGTTAAGTACTGCAACTAGTAAGTAGTATCAACATTGTTTACAAAACACTTCACTTATCAAATCATTTTATTAGAAATCTCTATTATTCTATTAAAACTTGATGTGTTCTACTAAAGATACCAGCATGAGTAAGCAAGCGTGGGCTACACTACACCGTAAAAATGGCTATAAAGCCGGGCCAGAGCTCGTTAACCCAAGTACTTCCCGGCGATACAATAAAGTTACTTATTGAAATAACCACACCTTACTATACTGTCTCACTTTGTGGACGCTGCTTTATTACCTACTCAGATGGTCACTGCCGTGCCCTAATGCAAGGGAGTGGATTGAAAATTAATATTAATACTTAATGTTAGGTTTTTACGGAGCGGTGATAGGATATTTGAGTGATTGGATGTTTTTTACAGCTGTGATTTCAACCAAAATGAAGGAACCATCGCAACTTCATTATTTTATGTAGTTCTTTGGCGGATTTGTAAATATAAGTGTTCCTTTTGGGGAATTTCGTTGACATCACCAATTTGAAGTCCCATGTCTACACATGGGGCTTCAAATTGGTGATCTCAGAGGTGATGGATACCTACCTTGGTTTAAACTGTCTTGTTCTTCCTAAGTATCCATTAGAGTTCGTCTTTAAAAAAATATATTTCAAAACACTCTCCGTGACTTCGTTCCATACAAACTTGAGCCTCTTCAACGATTGGAATATCGGTGAAATCACGTATTGTTATATAGAGAGCACTTGAGAAAGACAATGCGCATTTGTGTATGTTTCAAGTTTTATAGCAAATATTTTGCATCATTATTAAGAGATACAATATGATATGGCAAGAAAGAAGGTGTCGAAGAGAGAGTATGGAAGACGAAATGAATGAATTGGGATACAGGCAATGTAATGATAATGATGATAGTAAACGTATTGCCTAGTTCATGACTTGTGGAGCATAGACAATCAGCACTCCATGTGAAATACTGGTTAATACCGGTTAATTTAAATTTATAATTTAATTTAAATACTGGTGTTTTATTTCATCAGGTAAGTCTGGAAGCTGACCCAAAAACAGTTGCTAAAAGCCTAAACGAAGTCTTTGATGGTAATTGGGTATTGAAGCTAGTTGTGAGAAATGTTTCGTTAGGAAAGATCTAAGATTATAAGAGTACGTATAAGATGACAAATAAAACTATGTGAGGATTATATGAAATATTTTGTAGCTTGAAAATAAATAAAAAATGAGACGGTGGCTAGTAATAATTTAGGTATGTAAACGACTAAGACACGCTACGCCAACCCCAAATGAATTGGGTTATGGGAGAATGAGATTATCGGAAAAACGATTCAACTCAAACTCAAAAGCGTTTATTTCAATTAGACCATTACAGGCACTTTTGAATGTCAGAAAAATAAAGAAGGCTAAGCTACAGTCACAGACATAAGGCATAATAACTTGTGAAAGTACTGTAGTTGCCCATTCCAAAGCGTAGATCTCTATGGAGAAGAATGGGCAAGAAACTCCGTGGACACTCTTTTCAATCAAAATATTCATACAAAATCTTGGTTACATCATTAATGTTGAGATTATTTATTGTATATGTGAGAACGGTGTAGAATACGTGCACTTTAAGAGCGTCCAGAGTAAAAGATTATATCAACAATTTAAAAACAAAGTAAGTAGTTAAAATAAACCGTGGCAGCTATGTGACTTAGAGAGTAATGAATATAAATGTTGAGAATTCGAGAAAAGAAGATGGCCAAACAAGAGATGGATAACCTGTATGAGGAACGAATATGAAAAAGAAACAGTGTGAATGCTAGCGAAACGGTTGCCAGGCAAGAATAGAAGAAGAAAATGTGCTACGTCGAACCCAGGTACCATGGGACAGAGGCTGGAAGATGATGATGGTTATGAAGGGCAGGAGGATATACCTCATACTAGGTTCATTATCATCTGCCTAGCCTTTTCCGATCTTTGTTTGGTTCGGCTTCCAGTCTAACCGTATGCAGCTGAATACCAGTGTTTTACATGGAGCGACTGCCTATCTGACCTCCACAACCCAGTTAGGACTGGGTAATACGATACCACTTTTTTGTTTTTTTTACGGATGGGAAGTCATCAAATGACTTCTCCCGCTCCGGGCAGAGCGGAAGGGAGTGTCAGACTTATACTGACTAAAACTCATCCATGTTCCTTCCTTGCCCTTTGTGTTCCAGGGCCGCGGTATCCCTTTCGAACAGCCCGCAGCCCGCAATACGATACCCCTTTGGTAACACTTACGGCCACCGACTACCTGTAACGCCTGTTACAGATCTACAAATGACAGCCGGGACCAAAGGATTAACATGCTCTCCGAGGCATGAAGGGAATTCGGTATATAATGGGTGGTCAACCATCCACGGGCCCAACCTAGGCAAGCGCGGCTTAACCGAACAATCGACCCGAGCGGCTGTTGTTATTTAGCCACGAGCTCCTCACGTCATATCAAGTTGCCTTTCGATCTAGACGCTACATCATACTCCCGTGTTTACAGACATACCTTTCGAAATAAACAGACATAACGGCAACATAAGTGCATAAATAAATATCGAACCAATAATTTTAATGAGCTGACCACACAACCCGGGTGAACGGAGAAGAAACAAACAACAGCTGATTATATGACGGCGCGGTTGGCGCAGTGGCTGAGCGATCGACTGCTGCGCTGCGTGTCGCGGGTTCGATTCCCGCACGGAACAAATATTTGTATGGCCTACAGGTAGTTGTTCCGGGTCTGGCTGTTTGTGTATGTGAGTTTAAATGTTTGTAAACGCACCTGCGATACAGGAGTAACTCCTAGTGCGGGGCAACGTTTTTTTTAAAAAAAGTAAAAAAAGTAAAGTAAAATATTATTATTACTACGTTAGATGTGAGAATGGGAACTAGGAAATGGATCATCTTTGTAGTATCATAGTCTGTATTTATGTGTCTGTGTAGGCTGGCCCTTGTTCTATCAACTACGTACTTGGTATAAACAAAAATCGTTTGTCTCTAGATAAAGACTACATCAGTCTGTCTAATAGTGTGGTTATACGAGAATCACTAAGCCAATTTTGAGTGTTTTTATTTGATAGAATTAGGTACAATCCAAGACACTCGGATCCTGCCTGATCAGTGATCACCACTAAACTAATTTTTGCTTGCACTCACAACATGAAACGCTCTCTAGACGGGCGGGGCGCCGCCGCATTATTCAAGCGATTTTTTTCTTTATCAGGCGGAAAAGGCCGCGACTGTATCTACTACTAAAACGTAGTTAGAGAACAGTACTGAACACAGTGACAGTCATCTAAGTAGGTATTTTAATAAGTTAAAGATGTAGACTGGACTTACCTAAATTAGATATAATAATATTATATTATTATTATTATATTATTATTTTCTTGGATGCAATAGGCCGTCCAGTTAATCGCGGCGTCTAATCCTTTAATGTCCAGGCGTACGGACATTTTCGACACTCCAGAAAGTGGGCCATGGAAGGTCGGGAGCATCGCCTTCACACTGAGTGTCGGAAGGATCTTTCTTCAGGCGAATAATGTGGATGGTACATAGCTATTTTATTTTAAACTAGCTGTTGCCCGCGACCTTCGTTCGCGTGAAATTATTATTAAAAAATCCACATTATTATAAGCACTTCCCTATTTGAATAGAATTTTGTTACCAATTTCAAGGTTTTTTCTTCTGCACGGAACCTTAATTATTTATCTAAAATCAAAGTAGCCTAAGTTACTCCTTGGTACATCAGCTATCTGCCAGTGAACGTCCCGTCAAAATCGGACCAGCCATTTCAGAGATTAGCCAGAACAAACAGACAGACAGACAAAAATTGAAAAAAATGTTGTTTTGGTATATGTACCGTGTATATATCCATAATTATGCACTTAGTAAAAAGCGGTTATTTTAATATTACAAACAGACACTTCAATTTTATTTATCTGTATCGAAAAATTTGTAATTGTATTGTAGCTTTCACAGTTTATTACTAAACTTACACTGCCACGAGATACATTCCGTGATTTTTAACTATTGGGAGCTCATAATAGTTGAAAATCACGGAAGTTATCCCTTATTTCATTGTATTTTTTTTTTATCAATAAGTAAAGTATTTATTTTTAAACGCATTCATCGGAGCCATTTCAAAATACTAGTAGACTTTTATAAAATGTCCTTCTTATTTATACCTATAGACAGCGATACTATAAGCAGGTAATTATACAGGGTGTAAACAGACTCTTCACGAAGCCGTCAACCAAGCTAAGCAAGATTATGTACATCAAACTAAGTAACTTTACGCAAAAATTAGTGCTGGGAAGCGACTTTTTTTTTTGGGCTGAAAAATCACGTTTCACAGTAGGACTCAATGTAACGCACTCAAAACATTGTGCTAATGGATGGATTGAATAGTAAGAGGGTCCTGGAGGGCTTTAAAGTAAAAATATAATATAAAAAACATGTATTTAAAAAAAACTTGTGAAAAAGTTGGAACTTTAACTCCCAATATCTCCGTAGTAACTAAAAGGTTCCCAGGTATGGTCTAGAACAAAAAAATGATCGCAGTGACAGGCAAAACCAGTACCTTTCGGCTTCGTTAAGAGTCTGTTTACACCCTTTATTATAATTTCTATTTAGGCAAATTATTGTATCTCGTTATTAAATTATTTTTGTACCTTTCAGCTTGCTTTTCAAACAAGATGAATTCGCTCGGATTTCCTGGTCTGGTGCATTGTTAAAGAATAGTCCATGGAGTAATGGGTTGCTTCCTAGTGTTACACCATTCCCTATTGGTACGATCCTAAAAAAATATTGCAGAGAATCTGGTGCCAGAATGAAAATGTAAATAGGAATATGGGCCGGTCGCACCACAAATCATCATACTCAATTGCTCGAAATGAAATGTTTAGTAGGATCACATACAAACTTATACTAAGATGGATGGATTGAGTGAAAAGCGGCATACAAAGCCAAATAACAATACTTGCAAACAATTACAACAGAAACAAGCCACAACATAGACATTGTGATCCCAAAGTTTAGCCGTGTCAGCTGTTACATATTGTTTGGAAGTCCGGATATCTTTTGATCCGAGCTGAATACATATGTTTAGGCCAACATGATTCCTTTCTGTTAGTTGTTAGTTAGTATAACTTCTCGTTTATACATATGAGGCAAGAATTTGTGTAGGATATCTCACCTAAAATCGGTATAGTAAAAATATTTTTTTACAAAAACACACAAAAAAATAACTTTACTTTCGGAAGGCGGTGACTTTGTTTGATTCATTGACTGTTGCCCATGGGTTATTTTTTTTGGCTTCCTTAATCAAATGAAAAAAAAAACAGTAATACAGTCATGAAAATCGGACCATTAATCACAGAGAAATCGGTGTACTACCACCAGCCACCAAAAGAAAAAACAAAAAAAAGTTGCTGATTGAGAATTTTTACATGACCTCCTCATTTTTCAAGTCGGTTAAAAACGAACAGCCATTCGTTTCTCTGATCGGTGGTTGTTGATGTAAATTGTGGTCTAAAAATAGTTTAATGTAGTATCTTTACGCGTATTTTATGATTCATTTAAGAAAAGAGTTCTCAGTTAATCTTCTTTCAAACAATTAACATTAAACAGAATATTTTTCAAATTTTTGTTTTTTTTTTTGTCGATATTATCCACCACGATAGTCCAAATGACCCTAAAAATCGGGAATCCTCCCAAATAAAGCTGATTTTCACAGATAAAAAATATATATCACGTGATCGAATATAAATCCAAATCTGATACAGTTACGTTCGATATATCAGGATTAATTTGGGTTACTAGATTTATGGGACCGGACAAGAGTAACATACTCGACGATGCCATACATCAAAGTTTGACATTCCGGCCGCATTTACTGGGGATCTAAAATTCGCCATTTTGTTTCGGCGAGCCAGGACACAAATGTGTACTAACGGCTTAACGTGCTTTCCGAGGCACGGACGAATCTCGGTATGTAATTGTGGTATATATATGACATAATTATGGTATTTTTAGGACATAATTATGGTATGTATATGACATAATTATACGTGATAATGTCCACATTGATCATCATTCATCATTGTCAGCCTATAATTTTCCCACTGCTGGGACACTTGGCCACTCCCTAAGAGAGGGAATGGGCTATATAATCCACTACGCGGGCCCAGTGCGGTTTGGTAGACGTCACATGTCTTCGATTTTTTGGTTCTAGGACATGCCGGTTTCCTCACGATGTTTTCCTTCACCGTTTTGAGAGCAGTGGTGATAAAATAAATTACACAAAGTAATGCGCCTGCCTGGGTTCGAACCCACGACTTACTGCTCGTAAGTCGGGACCGCCACCATTGGGCCACATAAAATGAATTTGATGTAGGCCTTTTAAAATGTCTAACCCTGTTCAATCAACTGTACCTACGTACACTTTCATAACAACATAAAACGCTTCACATAACGTCACACTTGACAACATTAAATTAATTAATCTACAGCTTATATTAACGCTACACTTTATACCATAATATATAAGTGAAGTGTCTCTTTAGATACCACTATCACGTTACGTCATAAATCATCCAATCAGGGGCTATACCACCTCCTCTTAAACCAGTACTTCTTTACTGTCACTTAAAAGTGGGAAAGGGATGGAGCCAGACTTGTCAGCCGTCTTGTATAGCTGCATCTCTTTCTCACAAAGAGGTGCTGGTCAGACCCCAGAGCAGAGTTTATCACTGCATTGACCAAAGATATTCCTTGCTCTTGACATTTCGCGGTATTTATTTATATTATTTTGTGGGTAGCTAGGTGCGTTATTCTGAGATAAATTATTGTCTTTTAACTGAGATAATGAGTGTTACATAAAATAATAATGTAATTAATGCATTAAGAGCTGATAATATTTGAAATGGACCTTGATTTTATGAAAACAAACATTATTTAATACTTTTTTTATCGACATGTATTATTATACAATACGCGTCCTTTATATTTTATAATATGAAATGATTACGGCTAGCATGACTATTATTTCTGGTGATAATTTGAAACTAAGTGATGAAAATCGAATAAAATACGAAAAAAAAACTGAAACGCGAAACGACAGATTCATAAACATGAAATCGAAGACTGAACAGACAGAACCAACCCGCATTGGGCGTCCATGTCGGAGAACGGTCTAGATCTCATAGAAGAGGCCTGTGTCCCACTAGTGGACACATTAAAGGCTGATTATGTATATGTGTGTTTCTGAATAATAATTATGTATTTTCTTTGGTGAGACGATTTGAACGAGTACCGCGAGGGCTGGTTCGAGGAGGTACGGGAAAAGAGCACATGGAAGGAATTGGATGAGGCCTTTGCCCAGCAGCGGGACAGTAAAGGCTATTTTTTTGAATAGCCTATAATTTTTAAGGCTATTCAAAAAGAAAAAATCTTTTCTTAACAAATTCAATTTATGTTTGTGGCATACATACTTAACAGAACTTTTTACCTTTTGACTTCTTAAATATATTGTCATGCGGGCTTAGTGTGTGTTGGTAACATTACAAATTAACACTTAATTGCCATTGCACGGTTATAAATTACTTAATTAATTGTATATAGAGGTATAATCGACCAGGTATTACCTACTCGTTATCAAAACTAACCTACTTAAAAACACTCAACAATTAAAACAGAAATTCTACGCCAGACATAAAATTTGTACCTATCATGAATTAATGTTCGTTAATTTACATTTCTACAGTATTATTAACCAATTATTTGAACATAAACGAAAGAGAAAGGAGTCAACGATGCCGTGACGTCTGACAGGGGAGAATGGAAGAAGAAAACATGTTGCGCCGACCCCAAATAGAATGGGATAAGGGCAGGAAGATGATGATGAAACATGTTGGACATCGACTTAATAAAGCGTGGTTATTATGCTCGGGTCATTCTTTAGGTTAAACCGGGCTTGCCTAAGTTGATCCGTGGATGGGTGACCGCCCATTACATACCGAGTTTCCTCCATGCCTCGGAAAGCACGTTAAGCCGTTGGTCCCGGCTGTCATTTGTAAATCTTTGTCAGTCGTTACATGTAGTCCAGTGGCCCAAAATTCTGGCAAACAGTCTTACCAAGGGGTATCGTACTAAATGGGTTGTGGAGGTCAGACACTCTGGTGAGACTGGTATTACTGGTGGGACAGTATTCAGCTGGATCTGGTGAGACTGGATACCGACTAACATAGTTGGGAAAAGGCTACCAAGATGATGTATTTGTTATTTACCAGTTATTTTAACATGAACAATTGAACATGTTGAACACCGACTGATTGAAGCGTAGTAGATTATTATGGTATTATAACCTTTTAGTTATAAACCTATCTTTCATTATTGTACCAACTTTTGTCTGCGGCTTTGCCTGCATTAAATTACAAATTATTTTAATAGCTTACGTTCCCGTGGTACTTATGTTTTCTTTACTTTTACTTTATTTTGCTTTACACCCCAGTCATATCCTGGTTTACTTATGAGCGCAATTACATCGAAATACGATCAGCCGTTAAGGTGTGAAAAGGAAGACATACAGATGGGTCGATACACTCACGGAGTAACAAAAAATCTATACTTCTACTAAAGAGGTAAAATTTGTTTGTAATGCGGTAATCTCCCGAACTAATGACCCAATGAAAATAGAATTACTTGTAAAAAGCTACCACATTTGTAGGTGCTATAGGCTATAAATTATATTTATACTATACATATTAGCCGAGATAACACAATTTTTGTGGACGAAGTCGCGGGCGAAGTTCTAGTTTATAATATGTTTATATTATGGCCACCAGTCGCCGCTACTAAACGCAACCACCAGTGGTTCAGTCAGACCACTACACGCAGACACCAGTGGCAGCCACAGTGGCTGTTGCGCGCCACGTCCTTTGGTAGTGCGCAAACGAAGGTAGTCAGTGGCTGCCACGAGTGGTCGGTATTTATTTATAATTTGCCACCGGTGGCGTGTAGCAGACGCTAAGATGCGAGTGGCCGCCCTCGGTGGTAACGTGTCGCGGCCACTGAGTCGCGAGTGGTCGCCACTCATATCATACGTGTGCGGCGATTCCATACAAAACGTTTTAAAAATCATATAAACAGCTTGACGCCAGCCACCGGTGGCCCATTTGCGCGGAGCTTTAGGCCTATTGAGTAATCCTTTCACCACACCATCCGTTTATTCTCGCATAGCAAACTGTATCTATGTTCTTTGATGAACGTCGTACACATTTCACTGATATGACATCTAACCGCACTTTTCTAATCTGCGATGGGAACTCGTGTAGGTGTAAATGTGGGTGTAGCTCCCTCCTATAGTACTGCGCCCACATTTCGCTTGTTATGTTTCAGCTTAAGTTATATCTAGTACTACCCTAGATTGTGGAGGTTAGATAGGCAGTCACTCCATGTAAAATACTGGTATCCGATTAGACTGGAAGCCAACGCCAAAATAGTTGGGAAAAGGATAGGCAGATGATGACGATGATGTTTTAGTTTAATTTGAATTCGATGATGATTTGATGATTGATGAGGAACCCAAAAATACCTGAAAGATATTCCTCGACGGCATGTAAAGCCAAATCAGAGGCTCATGGGTGGCATAAAAACTCTGACACCAAGTTTGGCACTAACATCACGATAAAGAATGAAGAAGTTGAATTTTCGGTAGGGATTCAGGTTGAGGTTAATGGAAAATGGCTCGCCCCTCATTACATGGCGAGCCTATTGCCATCAACTTAGCACAAATTCATGCTCCATGGTTGCTTCTGAGGGATTCCTGATGGAAAAACCCAATATCACTTTGCCCGTCCTCTAAATCGACGAACGAATGCAAAAACTTAAATAAAAAACTTTGCCCAGACCCTGACGTTGTGCCCAGAAGTAGCGAACGAGGCAGTTTGCTGATACTGAAGCAAAAATCAACTACCATTCACCTATTTAAAGACTAAACATATTAATACATAAATTGACGCCTTTTTCCCATGGGGGTAAGCCGAAACCACAAAACGCCCTCCTGCTACGATCCTTACATACTCCTTTCGCCTCGTTCACGTTCATCATCATCATCAGCCTATAGCAGTCCACTGCTGGACATAGGCCTCCTCAATCGCACGCCACGCAACTCGATTCTCGGTAACTCTCATCCAGTTGCTACCAGCCACCCTTCGAAGATCGTCACTCCACCGAGCCTGAGGGCGTCCCACCTGACGTTTGCCAATTCGCGGTCTCCACTCAAGAACACGTCTACCCCAACGGTCATCGGTTCTACGGCTAATATGATCGGCCCATTGCCACTTCAGGTTACTTATTCTGTGAGCTATGTCGACAACTCTGGTTCTCTGTCGGATCACCTCATTCACGTTCATACATCTCGTCATATAAGTGGAAATTTCATTATGTTCTCTTGTATAAGTTTTCCACACGTCCTCGTATTAAACAAACCTACGACTTACTAAATGATAAAGGAAAGTTTCATAGGGGTATGCTCGTAGTAAATTAACTTGAAAATTGTTCAAACGTAGGTATACTTAGCCACGTAACGTACGAGTTTTATTGTAAAATAATTAAAACATTTATCACTAGTCTCGTTGGTTGAGTGGTCACAAGCACGACTACTGAGCATGAGGTCCTGGGTTTCATTCCAGGGCTGGGCAAAGTGTTATTGGGTTTTTCCATCAGGAATTTTCTCAGTAGCAGCCGTGGAGTCTGAATTTAAGCCCGGTTGATGGCAACAGGCTCGCCCCATATTACATGGGACTTAAACATTACCAGCGAAATGTGGGTGTACTATAATTGGGTAGACTACCTAACCCTTCGGGGATTACAGGCGTGATATCACTAGTGACCCGCTCTTACTGCTGAAAGAATGAATTCTTCACGTATTAGAAAATCACGTATCTAGAAACGATCAAACGAATCAAAAAAATAAAACACTGTCTTAAGCTTTCACGGTTTACAATTTTTTCTTTATATTGTCACTTACGGGAGCTCAAAATAAATAACTATCATGGAAGATATCCCGTAAGTAGGGCTGCGGGCCTGTTCGAAAAAAATACCGCGGCCCTGGAACACAAAGGGCAAGGAAGGAACATGGATGGGTTTTAGTCAGTACAAGTCTAACACTCCTTTCCGCTCCGCCCAGAGCGGGAAGGGCCATTTGATGATTACCCATCCTAAAAAAAAAGATATCCCGTAAGTGTCAAAATAAGTTTAAAAAAACAAAAGCTTATAAAACCAAGCTTATAATCTTTCCTTTCAAAATTACTAGACAGATTTTGTATAAGTTTTCAATCTGCGTCTCTATTGACGAAGCTACTTCATTTACAGGGCTAGCAAGGGTTATAAAACGCCTCAGATTGGCTCCCAGCCAGCCACACCAATTATCTATTGGATTCGCAAATTGCAGTGCCGACGTATCTACATAGTAGCTAACTATAGCATGTTGCTTGTTTAAATAGACTTTGTAATAATAGAACCACTGATACTGAAACACCGCATTATTATATTTAGCCCTATAGTAATAACTACTATATATAATCATATATAATGTTATGACAGTAAAACAATTTGATACAATGTTGTTGGAATTTCAATTCACAGTTTGAATATCAAACTTAGGTTCTGCACAAACGCGCGGAGAAAATGTAACCTAAATTCGAAAGATTTAAAAATATGTAATGTCTTCCTATATACATTGATAATTAAAAACTATTAAACTAAAATAGATAAACTAACAACAAACTATAAAAGGGCATCGAAAAACTCCTCCTCAACGCTGTCAGATGGTAATGTGCCCAAGAGACTGGCGGCGTTGCCACGTTGTATGGCAACACTTAGCCTCTGGCCAAAGTAAAAGCCAGCCCTTGGGTCACGGGAAGCGTCAACTAGGCGTTTCGAATTTAAAAATTAAAAATACTTTCTTCTATAATATTTACTTGTTATTTTTAAGACTCTATTCGTGTCTATGAATGATAGAAATTTATCATTAGATCATTTTTAGATCCACGGTTTTAAGCTTTCATGGTTTAAAACTAAACTTATTCGGTCACTTACAGTATATACTTAAGGATTACGGGAAATCATTCGTGATTATTCATTATTTTGTTTTTTTGTTTTTATTCTTTATTGAATTTTTAATTATCCTTAATAATGAACAATAACTGAAGATATCACGTAAGTGACAGTATAAGTTTACTAATTTGGATTTTCCTTCTTTAGAGAAAAAAATAAAAACAGTTGTATTTTCAGTTCACTAAATTACGTAACCTACGTAACGTCGCGCGTTCGTCCTAGGGCCTCTAAGCCACGGTATAAAAGGTGGAAGGATATCGACGCAGAAATGGTTACCCGCTTGTGCGTCGATCCACTCAGTATACCGTCTAATTATCTAACCCTGAGTTTACACACGAACCCTGAAAATCCTTTATATAAATCTGGATAATCGAGTTCGTGCCCAAAATAATGTTCGTTTATCATGAAAATGTGACAAATTACCTACCTGTAAGAGTGTCAAGAAAATTCATGTATTTTCTTTAAAGCTTTAGCGATCAAAGTGAGATCGAAAACAGTTTTGATAGCGGGATTAAATAAATGTCCATAAACAATTTTCCAGAGAAAATGAGAAATCTTATTTTTCTATTATCTGCCATTGTGAAAACATTTTTCACTCAACAAATCACAAGTTGTACTTATAGTTTCATAGACAGGGTGGAAGGAACACTGACGGTTAAATGGTTACCACGCAACAAAAACACAGACGAAAATCTTCCATGTGGGTTGCGACACAGAGAAGATTTTCGTCTGTTATTAAAAAATAAAAAGCTGTTTTCTACAAAACTGCAATACCTACACGGTCAAAGAGTATGAAACTGATAAGCTGAAAGTTTCTTATGTGGGCCCCACATAGAAAATTTTGTTCAGAATAATGGTGGCCGTTTTAGCGTCGGTGTTCCACCTTGTGTAAGGTACTTTTTAAGCAACTAGTTTTATCTTTGCTGGCTAGCTACCTTCATTGACAACATCAATCATAGGTGTCTACACTTTTAAAGGTGACTGCAACCGCAATCTGAAGCGACAAAGCTGATCGCCTAAAATGTCTGCGTCTGGACCGTTTTTATTGATTTACATAAAAATCAGTCATGTTACTGTGCTAAATCATTGTAATGGGCTTTGTTAATTCGGTTTGCAGCCTTCAATATTGTACCTTAATGTTAATACACGTCAGTGAAATATAGCAAAACATCCCTCAAGTAACATGTTTAACTACGTTACCGCAGCACACTTCCTTGCTCCACTTTAGCTGACAATCAAATGAACGTTTTAAAAACCTCAAAAATACTTCAATATTTAGCGTCCAAATACTTGAATATATTATATAGTGGTTATACGTACAGGGTTGCCAGCCACAATGACGGTTTGATCTGCGAGCTTAAAGTTGGTAGCTACGTATTAAATGTTTCGAGGAAGAGTTAAGCCCTCGATTTCAGTTGTCATTCTAGTGTACGTCTGCTGTGTTATTTTCGGCCATAAAATCAATTCTAATCCTTTGTTTTAAAGTCTGATGTTCAAAAGTGCAATGGGCTAATGGAAGTACATAAATGGTATGACTGACTTTAGTTCGAAACGACAAAAGTTAAATGGGAGTTGGTTTGCTCGAAATAGTTACTGATAGACAACTGCACTTTGGCGAATTACACAATCTAATTCCCTCATCCTCATTTTATCATCTGACGAGCAGAAATACGGTAAAGCTTCACCGTTATATGGTTGAAGTTCCGACCCGAACAAAGCGTTACGCTTCGACATTTATTGTACGAAACGCCTGTCTGTGGAGTTCACAGCCGGCTTCTCTGTTTCCTGATCATTATAATCTGGATCTGTTAAAAGTTCGAGTGAATCGTTTTCTTCTGGGCAAGCGTACTCCAGCCTAGGCTGTATCTTCGCTTCACATCAGGCGAGATGCGGTCAAACGCAACCCTATTCAAAAAATTAAAAAAATCTTCATCATCATAATCCACAGCCCGTTTACACCCACTGCTGGGTATAAAGGGTGTAAAAAGACTCTTAACGAAGCCTAAAGACACTTGTTCTCCCCGTCATTGCGATCATTTTTTCGTTCTAGACTCTATCTGGGAACATTATGGTTACGGAGATATTAGGGGTCAAAGTTCCAACTATTTCACAAGTTTTTTTTTTTAATATATGTTTTTAATGTATTTTTTACTTAAGACACTTTCACGGCCCCCGTACTATTCAATCCATCCATCAGTACAATGTTTTGAATGCGTTACATTGAGTCCTACCGTAAAACGTCATTTAACCCCAAAAAAAAAAGTCGTTTCCCAGCAATAATTTTTGCATAAAATTACTTAACTTGTTTAAGCCGTCAACCGAGCATTATGTACATGAAACCATGTACATAATGCTCGGTTGACGGCTTCGTGAAGATTCTGTTTACACCCTGGTGACCTGTTTTTACTTCTAACATCGTAACGTAACGTATCGGTGTTAACTTCAATGATATTATTCTGTTTGGGACCAGTAAGTGGCAACGGTTATTGCGGCGTCAGAGGCGTTCTTCAGATACTCGAAGGTGCATTTCAATAGATATTTAGAGAACTCGTGTGGGGCGTAATGTGATCAAGGGCACCACACTAGCGAAAGACTAAGTTAGTCAAATAAATCCTGGATGATCTTAGACCATTTCAAATGAGATTTTTTTTATTTTCCATTTGCAATTGGTCGTCAGACCAAAAGTGATTTTTTCCAGTTTACATGGTATTGTGGTGGTGCAGCCAGTGCTGCAACTCCCACTTACAGAAAATTATTCCTCTTCAACCTTATTACCACCGCTGTCGGGTTTAACAGTCCAGTAACTAGTGGGTTTGGGTGCAAGGTTAGGCGTTTCTCATGTTCTAACAAGAACATGAGTCCCTTTTTCTCTCAACGAATTATTATGTCACCTAAATACTTTATCCGTATTAGGGGCTATTATCTCGGTACTAATTCGTCTGTAAACTGAGCTGAAAAGATTCCTTTGTCTATATTGGCGCAGGATTTACTGTCCCCTTATGACGTCACCGACCAACTTTCCACCTCTTTGATTCATTTAATTAGGGCGAGTGTCCATTAAATGCGTGGTAAAAGTACTATTGCCCAATTTTGGGACTTTAAATCACACAACATGTAGCAGGAGGCTTAGGTTTCATATTTGGCCACCTACCTGGCACTATGGAAGACTTTCTTTGATGGTTTTTCTGTCACCACTCGGCCACCCAATGTGCTTGATAGTCTGTATTGGGTCGTAAGTTCCTTGGTCGCTTTGTACGACACCTACGAGATTCTCATCTCGTGGTGGCCGTTTTCTTAAATTCCGGGACCACACGGAACGAAGAAAGAGAAACGAGTAAATGATGCCGTGAAGTCTGACAGGGGCGAATGGAAGAAGAAAACAGGTTGCGCTGACCCCAAGTAGAATATGATAAGGGCAGGAAGATGAGAGAGTGAAAATCGTGAAGATGAGAGAGTGGAGAGTGAAATCAGACATGCGTATCAATTAGTGCGAATTTTTGAAAAAAGAAACTGAAAGCAATTAACACAATATAAACCGTGTTCGCGTTGGATGCAAGACGCACGGACCGGTCAATGTGGCGACACTTGGAGGAGGCCTTTGACTAGCAATAGACGTCTTTCGGCTGAAATAATGATGAAACCGCGTTCAAGAACTGTCAGTATCGTAATTGCTATGAAATATTGACTCGGAGCTCTCTAACGCCGTCTAGGATATGCTGATTGCGTTCAATGTCATTGCTAAAATCGACTCTATAACTCACAAATGTAGTCTCAAAGTAATTTCCTGATGGCATTTGCTGTCCTGACCATAGAGGAAAAAGGGGAAGTAAGAAACACTATTAATCAGGAACGATGACGACGTATTTTCCGTAACTAGATAGGGTTGGAGTGGAGCGGGCAAAAACGCCTACTCATTATCCATGGCGCTTGAGGTAAAAAAAAAATCTACTCGTAATTACCTTTACTTAAAAAAAACTAAGCTAAGTTTCCTGATGTTAGAAAAAAAAAATTACACACTATGTTTTCATAACATAACATCATGCCTGTAATCCCCAAGGGGTTAGGCAGAGACTTAACTTAAAGCATACCGACATTTCATTCACATATAAAAGGGGCGAGCCACATTATCCTTTTGTATATTCATTGGCATTTTATGAACCTAGATAGACTAAGAAATTACATTAGATAAGTACGACCCAGACGATACCTTAACGGTCATTGCACAATTTTGAACGAGCAACCTCGCTCAAGCCTTCATGACATCAATACCGTAAGACCACAATTTGACGACCCATCATAAAAATATAGCACATGCAAAGTTCTGACGCAAACACAATATGTCAGACAGTTACACCACATGACTGATTATACCTAAAACAAGTTTCGTTTGTTTTTTCGATATTTTTTCGTTCTGTCTATTTTCCGACACGTATCGATACATCATGGGGAATTAAGAATCGAATAGCAATCGTACTTCCTTGCCATTTTGGGTCCACCGAAATGGTTACTGATTGTCTTCATGGTTAATAAGTCATTCTAAATTGCTTCTGTTTTATTATTTACGAACTAGATCCGATTGCTATCGAAGATTTGTGGCCAGTTGTGATAGTAATAGCCTCACCCCCTATAATGTGAGTTTTATACATAATAGAGGGACCGGTCAATGTGGCGGAGACTTGGGGGAGGCCTATGTGTGTGGACGTGGAGTGGACGTCTTTCGGCTGAAATGATGATGATACATAACTACTACCAGCCTTCTGGGTACTTCCCCGTTGACAGCGATGAGTTTTTGACGCCCCTTTAAACGCCCTTTTCTGCTTTTGATACATGTACATACATGTTTTTATTATATTTTTAGGTCTGTTATAGTAAGTAAATTATGTATACATGGTGGAAGGGACACCGATGCTTAAACGGTTTCTATGTATTTAGTAGAAATTTTTCATCGGCAATAAAAAACCAGCTGTTTCCTACAAAACTGCCTTAACAACACGGTCAAAATGTATGGAACTGTATATGTAACTGTATGTATGAAATGTGAATGATGTACTTCATATGTGTTTCAATATCCCTGCCACCTTGTATATGATTGTGTTATTAAAAACAACGGGTTGCACTCCGGGAGTGCCGGCAGAAGTGAAAACATGAAACAGCACCATCTAGCTTAAGTATCAGAAATTTCAATAGCTTTCTGCAAGAACGAAGATGTCGCTGCCGTAGAAAAAACTTGAAACAACGCCATCTAGCTTAAGCTACACGCACACTCGCGCAAGCGCCCTGCACCGCCGATTCAATCTGAAGATCTGACGATCTGACGCGAGTTTAGAGCGAGTGCGAGTGTTTTCAGTTTTTACCCATCCCAAAAAGTGCACAACGCGGCTAAAGAAGTTTTCACTTCAATAATACTTTAGCTCATAGTACTGATGAAATTAATGTGGGAATACTATGATACATTCTAGCTAGTCCAGGAAAACAGGCGTGATGGTATGTTTCGAAGATTTGTGGTTTTCAGAGCCCTCTTACATTTCGGCGTTACGCTAATTTTACAATTTACCTAAAAAGGCATATAACGAAAATGTATTCTATTATTATCAAAGTATAGGATATTTGTGAGATGAATAAACATTTTGGTCGTCTATATTCGACAGAATCTATGAATTTAAAGGTCCTAAATCAGATCTCCGAGCGTTTTTGCTTAAACAGGCACCGGGAGAATGATTATTACTAAATAAATAAATAAGATACCTGAAATTCGCTTTATAATAATATAATATTATAATATATTTATATATATAATATATTGTAGTATATGTCTAAAATTTGTAGTAGACTGCCTCGTTGGTCTTGTGGTCGCAAGCGCGACTGCTGAGCATGAGGTCCTGGGTTCGATTCCCGGGTCGGGCAAAAATGCTATTGGGTTTTTCCATCAGGAATTACTCAATAGCAGCTACGGAGTCTGGACTTGTGCCCGGTTGATAGCAATAGGCTCGCCCCCTATTACATGGGACTTAAAAACATAACTGGCGGAATGTGGGTGTACTATAACGTACATTTCTGCCTAACCCTTCGGGGATTACAGGCGTGATGATGATGATGTTATGTAATTATTATAGTAGAGGAAACGAACTATTTTTAACAAGTAATTGTTATTAAAAGCAACGAACGAAAAACATACAATTTCAACGAGGAAACCTTGCTATTTCGCGTTCATGTTGCAAACCCCTCTTAAAAGAAAAATCTGCCCACTTCTGGACGAAAAGTTACTGTATTAGAGAGGCTATTTACTCTCCGAGTCCTTACAGTGAGGTCTTATATCTGTGTCAGGTTGCAAGGAAAGCATTGTTTGTCCACTGTCATATAAAGGAAATGTTGACACAAGTGACAAGTGGCTATAATACTGACACAATGTGTCTTTTTCGAACCCCAAATATAGCCAAATGGCTACAGCCGCCATGTTTTATATGTATATATAAGTATACAGGGTGTAAGAAGACCCTTAACGGAGCCGTCAATCAAGCACCCTGGAAATCAAACTATGTAACTATACGCAAAATTACTCCTGGGTACCGATTTTTTTGGGGTGAAAAATCACGCTTTACGGTAGGACTCAATGTAACGCACTTAAAACATTGTGCTAATGGATCGATTAAATAGTACGGGAGTCGTGGCATCTCCACGAACCCCGCCGTACTATTCAATCGATTTAAAGTAAAAATATTATATTAAAAGCATGTTTTAAAAAAAAACTTGTGAAAAAATTGGAGCTTTGAACCCCAATATCTCCGTAACTAGAAGGTTCCCAGGTATGGTCTAGAACATAAAATATACCTACCTACGGTACTAAAACGTCTGCCTGTCTGTTTGTTCCGGCTAGTCTCCAAAACAGCTGGACTGATTTTGACGGGACTTTTACTGGCATAGGTATAGCTAATTTTATAAGGAGTAATTTAAGCTACTTTTATTAAAAAAAAAGATCAGGGATCCGTGAAAAAAAATTAAAACTTTTGAAATCGTTAACAAATCCGTTTCAAATAGTTAAGTAGTATTTTTTTATAATCATTTTACGCGGACGAAGGTCGCGGGGCACAGCTACTAACTAAATAAACAAAAGAAAAACAAATTAATTCTACCTACCATCATTTTCTTCATTCAGACTTCGTCTGCCAAGACCTGAGCATATAGCCTTCCCAATATTACCTAATACTTAGTAAAATTTCTTCGCATCTCGTGCCAAGTGTTCAGAATCTGTTCTTCACGATACAATCGATCGAGACAGGCTCGGACCCTGCATAGCTTTTAGGCCACTTCAAAAAGGTACTTTTATGTTTGAACAATGAAGAACTTACGTATTCGTCCTCCTTGAATGGGTATTTTATTCCTTCAGAGGTTCTAGCACGGACGTGTAACGTTCAAGTTACGCAAATTCAAACGATTTAAAAAACACTCGTTTACTCATGACATTATTAAATTAGGTCATCATTGGTGCCGATTCCCTTGTTCACAAACTAAACTAAATTTAAGTTGAGTGCACCTTTTTCTTTCTATTTCATTATGAAAAGGACAGAAGATAAATATTAGTTAAGTCCTGTCAAATTAGTCAGCACCTGACGTAATTTGATGTTATTTTAGTAGTCAACTTTTTAATCACGTCTAAACTTGTGTCAGGCGCTGGTTAATTTGACAGGACTAAACTAAAATTTATCTTCTGTCCTTTTCTTAATGAAATAGAAAGAAAAAGATGCACTGAACTTAAATTTGGTTTAGTTTGTAAACAAGGGAATCAGCACCATTCTCTTGCCATTATCCCAATTCATTTGGAGTCGGCGCAGCATAAATTCTTCTTCCATACTTCTCTATTACTCGTCATCTCATCAGAGGTGCCTTTCGTGACATATCATCCTTCACACAGTCCATCCACCGTTTCTTTGGTCTTCCTCTACTCTTGTGTCTTGTTTTCTTTTTTATAATTAGAAATGTTATTCATATCTTTTTAACAGTTTATATGTTAACAAAAAAAAAAAATCCCTGAAATTATTTTTGATAACATAGTTTTTGAGAATAATTATAAATTAAATTTAATACCTAGAAATAAGATATATTACTAAGGAATAATGTATGGTAGATAGCTGCTGTTATCACCTTTTGACAAAATTTAATTCTGTTAATTTTGTTTAATATTTGTACGCCGTTGACGGCAAAACTTAAATAACTTATACGGGGTGTAAACAGACTCTTCACGAAGCCGTTAACCAAGCATTATGTACATCAAACTAAGTAACTTTACGCAAAAAATATTGCTGGGAAACGACTTTTTTTTTTGGGGTGAAAAATCACGTTTTACGGTAGGACTCAATGTATGGCATTCAAAACATTGTGCTGATGGATGGATTGAATAGTAAGGGGTCCTGGAGGTGTTTAAAGTAAAAATCATACATTAAAAACATGTAGGTAATTAAAAAAAAGCTGGTGTAAAAGTTGGAACTATGACCCCCAATATCTCCGTAACTAGAAGGTTCCCGAAGGTATGGTCTAGAACAAAAAAATGATCGCAATGACGCACGGTGGGCTGAAAATCGGCTTTCATAGACTTAGGGATTTCAATTTGCAAGTGCTTGTTTTTATGCCGGATATCGCTTCTATTAGTCATTACTATGTACAAAAATGACACCCGAGTTAATTCTACCCAAAAACGAAGGAAATATAATTTTTTTACGAAAAATTTGTATGAAGCTAGTATGAAAAATCGAATTATCTCCTAAACGGCATGTTTAACCGTAATATCCTTGGAGATGGTCTTAGTGCTAATTATTTATGATTTTTTGGTTGGCGATTGGACGAAAAATTTAATGCCGTTTTTTTTTAAAAAATCGTCAAAATATTTTTATTTATTTTTACATGTAAAACGATCCCTTTTAGTGTCTAAGTTAAAAAGTTCGATATGTTATTAACCCAAATATTAAGAACACACGAAACAAGAAAAATAAAATAAAAAAATTGCTGTTTTTGACACATTTATATTAATTTAAATAAAAAAAGATTTATATTGAAGTAACATATGAAGTTATATTTTATACAAAATAAGTTAATTTAAGGAATTAATACTAAGCATTCGTAAAATAAAGTAAAATAAATAAAAAAAATAAAACATATCATTAAATATTACAAAAAAACCCAAACACACTCAAATACAAATTTACAAATATGTACATATATATCTTTTTTACAAATTTTCCTTATCACTCTCGTTGTCAGACTCCAATTCTGAGTCAGCATCCAGATATATGGATATATCCAAAAATTCGAACTCAGTTTCCTGAAATTGAATTAAGTCGAGAGTTTCAGCAAAAAAGCTCTGCTTTTTCTTGGCATCTAACTTAGGCCTTTGTGCACTTAGCAAAGGGTCCGAAGAAACAACAAGCATATTTAAAATCTCGAAACAAAGATTTTAGGAGGTTTCGAGAACATCATTCGCGGAAAAGAAGCAGGCAGGATTCCAATCAAGACATTTTAAATATGCTTGTTGTTTCTTCGGACCCTTTGCTAAGTGCACAAAGGCCTAAGTTAGATGCCAAGAAAAAGCAGAGCTTTTTTGCTGAAACTCTCGACTTAATTCAATTTCAGGAAACTGAGTTCGAATTTTTGGATATATCCAATCTGGATGCTGACTCAGAATTGGAGTCTGACAACGAGAGTGATAAGGAAAATTTGTAAAAAAGATATATATGTACATATTTGTAAATTTGTATTTGAGTGTGTTTGGGTTTTTTTGTAATATTTAATGATATGTTTTATTTTTTTTATTTATTTTACTTTATTTTACGAATGCTTAGTATTAATTCCTTAAATTAACTTTTTTTGTATAAAATATAACTTCATATGTTACTTCAATATAAATCTTTTTTTATTTAAATTAATATAAATGTGTCAAAAACAGCAATTTTTTTATTTTATTTTTCTTGTTTCGTGTGTTCTTAATATTTGGGTTAATAACATATCGAACTTTTTAACTTAGACACTAAAAGGGATCGTTTTACATGTAAAAATAAATAAAAATATTTTGACGATTTTTTAAAAAAAAACGGCATTAAATTTTTCGTCCAATCGCCAACCAAAAAATCATAAATAATTAGCACTAAGACCATCTCCAAGGATATTACGGTTAAACATGCCGTTTAGGAGATAATTCGATTTTTCATACTAGCTTCATACAAATTTTTCGTAAAAAAAATATATTTCCTTCGTTTTTGGGTAGAATTAACTCGGGTGTCATTTTTGTACATAGTAATGACTAATAGAAGCGATATCCGGCATAAAAACAAGCACTTGCAAATTGAAATCCCTAAGTCTATGAAAGCCGATTTTCAGCCCACCGTGTGACGGGGAGAACAAGTGCCTTTCGACTTCGTTAAGAGTCTGTTTACACCCTTTATTTTTACACCTTTTACACCTACGTTTAGCTAATAAGAAACTTTGTCTTTGACTTCTTATACCCGTCCACATTAAATTACTTAGAGGAACACCAAAAAAAAGATGGATGGATCATTATTATATCTTGTACATACATTAAACAAATTAAAGGTATGATAAAAGTAGGTTTTTTACAAAGGGTGATAAAACGGGCAGTAGTTTTAAGACTAACCATATTTTTGCTGAAACCTACTGAGCGTACCGTAAAAAATTTAACCAAAATGCAATAGGATAGTTGACAGGCCCACTAAAATCGGTATGAAAAGGCGGTTTAAAAAAAAAAAATCTCGTGTTTTGTTTTTTTCTCTTTTTGTCAGAAGTAATTAGTGGGCAAGGATTCGAAGCTCAGTAGTGCCTCTAGAGGGTGTATAGTAGCTGTCTGACCAGACAAAAGAAGAGATAGTAGCAGTAAAGCTCTCTAGACGCTTCTTAAAGTTAAAAAAAAATGCATAAATCATACTGTGATATTTTATATCATTTACTAGCTGACCCGCGCAACTTCGTCTGCGTCACATAATGCAATTAAATAATATTGCGACTATAAATTGAGATGTACGCTATCCTATCCTTCAAGTTGGATCAAACTACACAAGGTGCGCAAATTTGATTAACGTCAGTTAAGTAGTTTAGGAGTCGCGGACAAACAACGTGACACGTAATTTATATATAAGCGCCTGTTTCACCACCTACGTACTATTAAGTTCCCGTTAACTTACTGGGCAGATTGTAAATTCCATTCAAATCTGTTCCATTTTTGAATTTATTCGGTAACTAGTGGCTATTCGGACATCGTGATATAATAGGCCCTAAGCAACACATCAAAATTAAATTCATACAAAGTATGTCCCTAACAAACGTCTAACAAATGAAACAAACTGTTCACGACATTAATAATGAATAATTGTGACCAACTATGTATTTCAGTCCATTTATGTCGGCAATCTTAACGCGTAGTTACGCCAGTAATTGAGAACCAGAAGTTTTAACTAGGATCACTGAAAATGGCTGATAACTATGTTTGGTATTTGTTACTGAACTGAATATTCAATAGATTTACATTCAGTATTAATGGGTGGAATTTCGTCGTTCACATTCAAAAGATTCCAATTCGGTTTTCCCGATTTTCTTTTGTTTTGGTTTTAGTGTCGGAGTTTTATATATTTTGCTGTTTGTAGGGAGAGAATGTGACGTAAAAAGGGTTTAGAGACAGCCCGTCGTCAACAGTAAGCAGATTTGAAGTAGATAAAGAAACTGTTATCGGTTTTGGTCTCTTTAACTTTATATAGGGTGAATTTTTGATGTGCGTGTAGAGGCCTAAATCCGAAACTATGAGGAATAGCGAAAAAAACTCAAAGGAGCCCCGAGCCTCATTAGATTTTTGTAAAATCAATATAACCCTATATCTGAAAATGTGAATACAGAGCAACATAATCCTGTAGAATTATCAACTACTTTTGGTGCTGAGTCACCGTTTATAGTTCAGCAAAGATATTTAAGGTACCTACTATATAAAAGCAGTCAGAAGAAATGGCCCGTGTCTCAGTAAAGTACTATTTTTCCACTGCTGGGCAAAGGCCTCCTCGGGGTCTTCCACTCTTCTCTCGCTAAGGTTTTCTCTGGCCTTCTCACAAACGTCACGCAATGGGTGCCGAAAAATGTCATAATTATTTGCCAAGTTTGACACGTTACACTTTTACCTATTACTTAAATATTACTGTACCGAAATAGATGTTTTTTGCTTAATCGGTTATCGTAAATATACATATTTAAATAATCTTGTGCTTATTTCAAGTACCTATACGTGCAAAACGAAGACGGTTATTACAATACACAGCCGATTGCAATTAGACAGCACAAAACTCAAAAAAGGAACAACGTATAGTGGTCGGATTTTCAAGTGACTTTTTTTTTATTTAGATCCTAGAAGCGTGAAAATTAAATCAGCCAGTCTTTCTACCTCTAGGAACTCAGCAAAAAAATTTGTACATAAACTTCAACGTTCAACCTTTTTGCCTAATTGCACTCGGCTAACAATGCACCTGTGGAACTGTGATAATTCCTCCTCCTACCAGTACATTTACCGATCCATCTGCCGTGCGTAATGTTCGTAGTACCAAATATCCGGTTAATGTCGGTCGGCGCTTTGATATAGGCACCTACCTAACAAGCTATGTATGTCGGTATGGGAAGCGTGCGTATGTGTCTAATATTGTAGTCTATGTTACGGGAAATATACGTTACAAAATGGACATTTACGAACTGTTTCAAAGGATCTTTTGTCCACATTTAGCATTTATTGATGGGTATTGAATTTACGATGACAGTGACCGGCCCGTCATTAGACATTTCAATGACGAAATACCTCTGTTTGCGAAGAGCAAACAGTAATTTCAAACGTTTTGTAATTAGAAGGGTAGTAATTAAATTAATTGTGAATTGTTATATCTAGAGTATATTCACAGTTATTTAGCTCCTCTTTTGTTATTACTCAAAATTATAAAAAATCCTCCACCATCGCTGTTGCAACATTTCATGATTTTAGACTCAGCGGCTTAGTTAAGTGTGATGAAATTTTGATTACGTAGCATTTTGTGCATCAAAATCACAGATCAAATACGCAACACCACAATACGCTCTAAGACAGGCATCGCCGATGTTGGCGATAAGTCTGCGAGGTTAAAATGGGACTGGGCGGGTCACATTTCCAGGATGGGTCAGGACAGGTGGGCCAAAATCGCCAGACAGTGGGTGCCTGAAGACGGTCGTCGTCGAGGCAGGCCCAAGAAACGCTGGTGTGACGATTTAGACTCGTTCGTGACTGATTGGCCAGAGGAGGCAAAACACCGGGAGAGTTGGAAGAGAATGGGGGAGGCCTTTGCCCAGCTGTGGGACAGAATAGGCTAATAAAAAAATAAAAATAAAAGATTTTTGGTAAAAAAAAACATAATCTGTCAGTGGTCCACCTCTCTTCTCTCAATTCTAATTAAAAACGACTATTTCTCCGGCGAAAAAAATATACTAGAAAGACAGCGTGCAAATGTAAGGAAACGTTCCATTTTAAAACTTAAAGATATTAAAAGTACGCTCCAAAAAATTTTAATATAATTTCCAAAATTTGGCTTCCTTCAGAAATATTTTCATCGTGTCCACTGAAATGTAAGGAACGTAGAGATGTTACAGTAGTGAGTGGTGGCGCCCATTGGGTAACTTATTTTATTCAAAATTTTCACAAAAAAAATTACATTAACATTTTCCTACAAAATCTATAATATCATTATTCTTTGTAATCCATCAGACCACAACAATAGTTACAATTTTCTTCTCTATCGTGTGGTTAGTGCCTAACCTGGTGTCAGAGTTTCTATGCTGCCCATGGGCCTCTGACTTGGCTTTTCATGCTGTCAAGAAATATCTCTCAGGCGTGCTGGTTTCCTCACGATGTTTTCGTTCACCGAAGCAACTGATAATAAAATACGCACATGAATCCTGTAAGATCATGAATCCGAAAAATCAGAGGTGCGTGTCATGGGTTCAAACTTGAGACTTATGACTTGGCAGTCCAACGATCACACTACTAGTCTATGACCGCTACTTTACGGCGCAGTATGGACTTTACCAGAAGTGGACAGCGTATAAGTGGACAGGTATGATGTCGTGTAATGTTTTTTTATGTAATCATTCTTAGGGTTCCGTATCCAAAGGGTAAAAACGGGACCCTATTACTAAGACTCCGCTGTCCGTCTGTCTGTCTGGCTGTCTGTCACCAGCCTGTATCTCATGAAGCGTGAAAGCTCGACAGTTTAAATTTTCACAGATGTTGCCGCTATTACAGCAAATAATAAAAATATAAATTATTTAATAATTCAAGGGGTCTCCCATACAAGAAACGTGTTTTTTTCGGTTTATGGTACAGGTTTCTTGTTGTTGAGTCGACGACAAGTCGGCAAAAAGTCGTTTTTGCAATTGGCTAGTCGGCCGAAGTCAGAGTCGGCCCATCTCTTCTATTTACAGACGAACTCTGCGAGGTAATTGTGTAGCTACTTACAATGGCAATGACTTTCATTTTGACCATTCAAAATATTGCGTTACTTTTCAAAGAATACTTTTTTCTAAAATACAGGTTGCAATCAGTCTTCACAAAGCCGTCAACCAAGCATCATGTACATACATCAAACTCACCAAACTCAACTTTACGCAAAAATTTGTGCTAGGAAGCGACTTTTTTTGGGCTGAAAAGTCACGTTTTACAGTATTACTCAATGTAACGCACGCAAGACATTATGCTGATGGAATTAAATAGTAATGGGGTCCTGGAGGTGTTTAAAGTAAAAATATTACATTAAAACATGTATTTAAAAAAAAACTTGTGAAAATGTTGGAACTTTGACCCCTAATATCTCCGTAACTAGAAGCTTCCCAGGTATGGTCTAGAACAAAAAAGTGATCGCAATGATAGAGAGAACTAGTGCCTTTCGGCTTCGATAAGAGTCTGTTTACACTCTTTTTGAAATCCTTCGAATTGTGATAGAAAATGTACTACGCAATTAAGGCACTGGTTATGTATTGCGTAAAGAAAACTTAGTATGTATTTATTAATACCTAATGCGTGTTACTAAGGAGCATTTCTAGGTAATTGGGCGACGGACGTGCGCATTTCTTTTGAGCTATTTCTAGCTCAAAAGAATGTTTTAGTCAAAGAAAATAAATAATAATCTTTTAATAGTTTATGTGGTTACACATAAACTATTAAAAGAAAACCTTATCATACGCTTGTCCGGTAAAGGTGGAATATAAAAACATCCCAGTTATTCTTAGAAAAAATTAAGAATTACTATGGAATATTTATTATGTTTTAAACAAAGTTAAAAAACGAAAAGTTTTCGTTGAGGATATAATTTTTAACAACGTGGCAATTCCAGGCGAGTGGCGCCCTAAAAGGACATAAAGTGACCTATATTGGTGAGGTTCTTCAGAAAGTTCAGGTGCGTAGTACTCGCCTAGTGTATGACCAGATGAATGAACGTGGACGAGGCAAAAGGAGTATGTAAGGATCGTAGAAGGTGGCGTTCTGTGGTTTCTGCATACCCCCATGGGAAAAGGCGTGAGTATGAGTATGAATGATATTATTTTTAAAGAAGAAAAAATTTTAAATGTGTAAGCCTGCATCATTCCACTGGTGAGTTAATAAGACCTATCCCATGATTTCCAGTTCTTTCGATACAAGGCATAAAATGTTGACCCAATATTATTTGTCGCCACGAATATTCATAGCGGATTGGCAATTTAATTTTTATATATTATTAACTATAAGCCTCACGATATGTTTTCCTTCGCCGATGTCAAGTAGGTTTCCGAGGTTACACGGCTGGCGTAGTAATTTAAAAGGTGTAAAACATTTCTTTGCCGAACATACGGGATAGTGGTACCTTTTTTTTTCGGATGGGAAATCATCAAATGACTTCTCCCGCTCTGGGCAGAGCGGAAGGGAGTGTCAGACTTGTACTGACTAAAACCCATCCATGTTCCTTCCTTGCCCTTTGTGTTCCAGGACCGCGGTATCTCTTTCGAACAGCGTCGCAGCCTTGGCAGGGGATAGTGGTACCTGTTTCACAAAAAATATTAATCGGAAAACATGCGAAATTTGAAATAGCTTCGAAGTGTATTAATATTCTATGGATTTATTAATAAAGGGTATAGATGGGCGATGTAGATATGCATAAATTATTGCTCAAATTCCTATCTAACCTAGAAATTTGAGGAATCTATGTAATGTTGGTAATGACGGCCATAGCTGTGAGGTTTTAATTATACCTCTCTATAGTAATAGAAATGCTATTATCTCAATTTAATCGTCCTTTGAATCAATTGAATATAGGGTGACTGGTAATTAGTAACCGATACTTATACACGTGATTGTACTCATGATAACAAGCAACTTATCCAAAGAAACTTTTTTTTTATACCTGTTTAATTTTATCACCATAATACAACAGCCGTATCAGCTGTTAGCCGCGTGACGCCGTTCTATCTCATTAATATCGTACCGTGCAACAGTGGGTAGGCAGAGCTCCCGCGCGGCTCGCAAGCCTGCTCCAAAAGCGGCGCCCGCGCCACAGACCAGCCGCCAAAAAAATGTTTCTTTGGTAAAGTTGTTTGTTATCATGAGTACAATCACGTGTATAAGTATCGGTCACTAATTACCAGTCACCCTATAAACTGTAAAACAACATTTATCAAAAATATTATCTTTACAAAAAATTAACCATAATGCCACTAAGAATAAGGTAATTAAACTTTGGCAACTGTGGCTTTAAAAAGTTTGGTAACAGGAAACACCGACAAATTCGCTTCGCTTTCTTAATTACGAGTACAAAGAGTGTAAAAACATCCTTAAAAAACCGAGGCACTTTTTCTTCCTATTATTGCGACCATTTTTTGGTTTGGGCCATACTTTGGAAACTTCTAGTTACGGAGATATTGGGAGTCAAAGTCGTAACTTTTTTTTTGTTTTTTATTTTTTTATCTTAGAGCTTTACTTTATATACCTCCACGACCCCCGTACTATTCAATGCATCCATCAGCTCAATGTTTTGAGTGCGTCACATTGACTCCTACCGTAAAATGTCGTTTCCCAACTATAACTTTTGCGTAGGGTTACTTAGTTTGATGTACAGAACGCTTGGTTGACTGCTTCATTAACCTTGTATTTGTGTAATTTCTTTATTTTTATCTATTCTCTATATGGTGTAGACATACAACAAAAAGTATTCTATCTTTCTGTCTACAACAAACCCACCTTCGAAGTCTGTTATTACCTTGTGCAGATTTACACTTCAAACCGTGCGATCTCATAAATGTGCACACAACTTTACATGGCCATTAGGTGTGTACTGAAATGCCAAATATTTGCGGAACCCCAATAAACCTTGACATGATGTAAACACGACATGTGACGTCACCGGAATGAATTCGCCTTGATTTACATAGACGGTGTCAAAGCCATAAGGCGAAAAACAACCCCATTATATTTTTGTGACATTGACTATCGCCCTTACGACACCGGTCGACCACTTTTCGACCTTATTATTCAGGACTTAGAGTACTTATTCGTACCTACTTGTACTTATTCGTAAGATTCTTCGAAATGCCTTCGTTACAATAATACGTTTGTCAATCTGTGTTTGTGATTGGCTGTCAATTCTGATTATCTGTTCGTAACATTTGTTATTCTATAAACAGATATAATGTAGATGTCTGTGGTTTACAAAATGGGTTATGATTTAAAACTATCATGAACAAAGCATTCAATGTTTATGTTTCCAAGACTGTCGCTCTTGCCTCGGCTGTGCTTACTAAAAATAATTTTATAACGAGGCAAACTTCGTAAAATTTATTATGTTTCTTAAAATGACGTTTGTATCAATATCGCGGAGTTTGTGGTAAAATAATAACACCCGTACGGGTCGACCTTTTCAAGGTGAAGCCGCGTTTGCCTAGGTCGATCCGTGGATAGGTGAACATTCATTACATACCGACTTTTCTCCATGCTTCAGAAAGAATATTAGGCTATTATTCCCGGCTATCATTTGTAGATATACTTAGTCTTACCAAGGAGTATCGTATTACCCAGTACTAATTGGGTTGTGGAGGTCAGTTAGACAGTCGCTTCATGTAAAATACGCGTATTCAGCTGCATTCGTTGACTTGAAGCCAATCACAATATAGTTTGGGAAAAGGCTAGCCAGATGATGATGGATAATATTTTCATGGATGGGATTTTCCTGATAAATCTCGATCGAAAACGCGTCATCAAAAATATAATGTAAAAATAATTATACATTTACATACGTTTACTTTCGTTTTATATAATAGTAATTTGAGTGATTTTTATTAACAACCATTAATATCATCAATCAATTACAAAAACGAACAACATGACAGTTTTTTTTTATGTCCAAAATAATGTTACAATGATCGATGTGACGTACAGTTAATTTTTAAATATATATCTACTCCTAAAATCAGTTGAGTGGTTCAGTGGTTCTTCAGAAAGGTCAGGTGCGTAGTACTCCCAACCGGCGTGCGTGTATGACCAGATGTATGAACGTGGACGTTCTGTGGTTTCTGCCTACCATGGGAAAAAGGCGTGAGTTTACGAATGTATTTATAAATCAGTTAGTTTAGGAGGGAACAGGGCAACTTAGCAGTCAAAAAGATATATGTCATTAAGGTGGTTGCGTCAGGGTAGCCCGACAAATTCAAATTTTCTTACATTTTTAGCAATTTGCAGGTCATTATCAGGCCGTTGTATACTGATGAAAAATGAGTCACGTATGTAGTTACAGAATCAACCCTATTGAATGCCTTTTTCATGAAACATTCATTGAATAGGGTTACATGAACTTAGAGGGTTGAATTGATGATTTTTGTGATTATAATTCTGTAACTATATAAGTGTTACTGGCACAACTCATTTTTCATCAACGTACAACCTGACACTGACCTGCAAATTACAAAAAAACGTAAGAAAATTTGAACTTGGCGGGCTACCCTGAGGCAACCACCTTAAGTGTATACTTACAGGGGCTTTTTTTTTTTTTTTTTTTACGGATGGGAAATCATCAAATGACTTCTCCCGCTCTGGGCAGAGCGGAAGGGAGTGTCAGACTTGTACTGACTAAAACCCATCCATGTTCCTTCCTTGCCCTTTGTGTTCCAGGGCCGCGGTATCTCTTTCGAACAGCCCGCAGCCCTGGCAGGCATCGGCCCTTGCGGGCCCCTCCCTATTTGCTGACATCTCTTGCGCGCGCGTGGAACACGAACGCGCCGTCAACACGGCCTGTCGTCAAAAGACGGACGGACGGCGAGCTAGCCCATTACTCTCCGTCCACAGGTCCGCGTCTACGGTGGCCGGAAGCCACCACGTGACCCCCGACACCCGAGGCGTCTCCCGCGGCGGCTGGGACGAGAGGTTCTCTCCCTCTCACGCTCCGCCACCTCCTTCGCTAGCATGACTGCTTCGCAGAAGGAGGTGACGGCGTCCCATTCCCTTTCGCTCCGGACCATGGACTGGACCAGGGCCGGACGCGATAGGTCGCCGCCGCCGATCGCCGCTACGAGGACACGGCGGTGCTCCGCCCAAGCGGGGCAGACCTCTACCGTGTGCTCCACCGTATCCTCTGGGCGACCCTCACAGTGGTAACACCCGGGCGTTTCCTCCCGCCCGATTCGGTGCAGGAACCTCCCGAAACAACCGTGTCCGGTGAGGACCTGCGTCAGGCGGAAGGTGAGGGTGCCGTGGCCCTACTTACAGGGGCTTGCATCCCCTTTTGATGACTACCCAAGTCTTTTCGCTTGTTTGCATTTGCTTGTAGATATGAATTATCATTATTTTCCTGCCCTTGTCCCATGTTACTTGGGATCGGCGCATCGCGTTTTTTTCTTCCATTCACCCTTGCCAACCGTCATACTTTCATGTACTCCTTTGCTTGTGGGTACAATGTACACATAATAATATGTACTTTCTTATGCAAACTAAGGTTCACATTCGTATGAAGCCTTTTTTTACTTTCCAAAGTTAAACCACGGACTGTAAATCCTGCCCTTTGACATCGCTCATCTGAGAAGCAAGTATTATTTACCTTGAAAAAACACAGCTTATTGGAAACATAGTAATTAAAAAACCTTTAAACCTTCCAATTTTGCTGAAATTCTGACAGTACGTCATCCTCTCAAGACGTTGCTATGGCGGTGGTGAATTCTCAGGAAGCTAGTTACGTACGAGGTGTTCGCAGAACCAATCCTGTGAGCTTTCAGTCAATCTTTCCTTGACGTTCCGAAATTGTTCCATGAACTGATACGAGTAAGTAAAGGATCAATCCTTCGTTTAATGATGGATTCCTTGCATTTTAGGGCTAATAGAACATTATGGACTTAGGCTACACCTGCAGAGAAAACCTTAAGTAAGCAGACAAGAAAAATATAAATTCACTTTTTCTATTGTTGTTGTAACATTTTTTCTCTTTTACTTAGCCTCCCCCATAGCCTCCCACTCTTCTCCCTGTCTATATTGTTACCTAAATTAATTTATTAGTATCCACATAAAACTCATTTTAAAATACCCCTGAAAACCTTAGTATAGTTGTACAAGGATCAAGGTATCCTTTTGCGCATGCCCATGGCTTAAATCGCCAGGAATGCCATTTTTTTAAAAGAATTCACGAACCAACTACTTAAATGTTTATTAACAATGCCTCTACTCGTTCATTGTAATCTTACGATGCGTCGAAATAGAATGTCTTATTCTGATTTTCTGCGGAAAACTCCAGACACCTCGTTCGTACCAACGTTTGTGGTATCTAAACATAGACAATATAGTTACAACATTTTCAAACAATAACTGCGTTTATCAAATGTCTATTAGGAGTCGTGCTATCATGAAACATGGCTAAACACCAAACGGTACAGGGAAACGTATTGCCAATGTGTCCGCCAGCATAATTGATCAGATATTGATTGAACGCACTAGCAACAAGAGAGGAAATATTTGACAGAGACCAAACCTCGTATCTGAAACGCAGGGGAGGTAATGACTCTTTTTAACACGGCTACATACCTATTAATTAGGTACTTACCTAGTCAACGTAGCCGGGGACAAAAGGTAGTGGGTTTTCCACTACCTTTTGTCCCCGGCTTCGGTCGCGACTAGGTCAGAAATTAACCCATGGGAACATCTAATGCCGATTACCGTACTATACTCAATAGTGGAGGAATAACAAACAAAGTCTCTTAGATACTAGTAGTAAGGATTATGAAAACACTTATCATATAGTCACATATTAAGCAATACAGAATGCATAGTTACTTGCGCCAGAGGTGTTAACAATGGCAATAAATATCATTGTCACTATTCAATAACACGTTGAACAAAACAAATTTTTTATTGTCTCAGGGGAACTTCCTTATTTGTTCACAGAAACTCGCTAACACAATTGTTCGTCGCAACCCGTCGCTTATGTCAGTCAAAGCTTCGCACCATGTACTGTAAAGTTGTAAAAAGTTTAGTCTCTGTTGAATAATTTACTCCTGTACCGAGCACACGACGCACGTATTTATGACGGCTGCCAATTGTGGTTATTGTTATGGTATTCACTTATTAGATACTGCCGGAATATCAATTGTTAGTCTCGTTTTATTATACCAATATTATAATAAAGTATTATTACATCTTTAATAAGCTTGTTTGTCTGAAGCCATCTGTGAGGGAGAGCGATATTCATTAAATGACCTGCCTCCATGGATATCTGTGACCCTAGTATTACAGATATTCATGGAAGCACTGTAAATAATTCAATGTCAAGGTGAACTTATTACAGGATTAATTTTTTTGTGAACAGTTCATTCGTTCTTCTTGATTTTTTTGTTACTACAAGGAATAACGCTTTTGCAACCTTGAAAAAAAAAACTGTTTGCAATGATTAATGATCTAATCGATCTTGTACAGTCACCAGCACATCAAGTTACCATAAACCGTAAAATTTCTCCAAATGATTTTGAATCATAAAAAGTTGACGGTTAAGTTCAAAATCGAATTTGACAGTGTGTAGAAACTTGATGCGCTGGCGGCTGTACAAATAATTCTAAAATACTCTACTAATTGCGTTGCGTTCCTATGAAAAACTGAAAGAGAAACACTGTTTTCTTTTCCATCCTTCTAAAAATAATACAATTACTAATTACCGCAAACTTCATAAGCTAGACGAACCCCAACAGGGGCAAGATAAAAGAAAGTTCAGTGAAATCAAATTAAGTAAATAGAAGAGAACAGTGTTTAAGCCACGACTACACTCAAGTTATGTTAACTTTGTTTACTTAAACATGGAGGTGTCTGCAGATGTCAGTTTACCAACATTTTACTTAAATATTCACTTAAATAGTGAAAGTAGCGAGTAAGTTTTTGAAACTAATATAATTATCTTGCAAGAACTACAGCTGTTTACTACTCGGTGTTTTAAATAGGGAGCGATTTTATTCAGGCTAGTAGATAAATTAAAAGAAGAGTCTTCTCTAAGTAGGTTTTCCAGAAACTTCTATAAAATAAAGTATTACTCAAGTAAAACATTTTCTATCGCAATAAGAAGTATTATTTATCCTAACTCAGGTCTTGTTCCATCATTGCATGAATAATACCATAGAGATCTGTTACATTTTAGGCGTGAAAAATGACAGAGATATTTTTTCATAATATCATCACGCCACTCCGAAGGGTTGGGCAGAACCAGTACACCCACATTTCACCAGTTGTGTTTAAGTCCCATGATAAAAAAGATATCCCATAAGTGACGGTGTAAGTTAAGTTATAAATCGTGAAACCTTTAAAACAGAGTCTTATTATTATGAGAAAATATCTGAAATAAAGTCAAGTCTATTGATGCAGATACTAGGTACGTAATACTTAACAAAGAACATATTGTTAATGCTCGCGGCTCCAACAGTAGGTAATAATAGACGATTTCCTGTCGCACGAATATCATACGCCCTGTAACAATGCTGTATTCCAAGAACGAAAATCGAACACCCCGTAGCGATACTTAGTTCTGACATGACAAAAAATGTCGTTCCATTTTTTTTGTGCCTTTTACTTATATGTAGGCTTTGTGTATTATTCATGCTTCCTTCAAATATGAATTTATTTTTTAGTAGGTCGAAACTTTAAAACGAAATCAGTAGTTGTAAAATTATTATATAACATAACATATAATCACGCCTGTATCCGAAAGATTAGGCAGAGATGACCCACGTTTCGCCAGTTATGTTTAATTAAGTCCCAATTAACATAGAGTCAGCCTATTGCCATCAACAAAGCTACTACTGAGAAATATACTGAACGCAACCTGACAGAAAAAGCCAAAAACACTCTAATTAACTATAGTTTACTAAACGCTTTAATTAAATTTTCGATTAAAATTAAAGGTCCTACACGCAGATAGTCCTACTTTTCAAATATTTTATGAACCTCCTTAATTATTGCCAGTATATTTAACTTTTAGTATCCTTCGTTAAATTAAATTAATAGTAGTATTACCAACTTCGTTTCACTTATTCACGAAACATTTAAAAGTAATTAAGTAAATAATAAAACCATTCTAAGGATTTCATTTTTTAAGGTTACAATGTGGACCATTTAACAATTATCATCTGCCTCGCTGTTCCCAACTATGTTTGGGTCGGTTTCCAGTCTAACCGGATGCAGCTGAATACCAGTATTTTAATGGACTGACTTCCTATCTGACCTCCACAATCTTATCGGGTAATACGTTACCCCTTGGTAAGACTGGTTGTCAGACTTTCGGGCCAGTGACTACGTGTAACGACTGTCAAAGATCTACAAATGACAGCCGGCACCAACGGCTTAACGTGCTTTCCGAGGCACGGAGGAAGGAGCCAAAAAAACTGAAGATCAATAATACCTAGTAAATTACAGAATCGATAGCCAGTATTTTATACTTCAGTACCTACATCCGTCTAGAAAAGATCGTGGGAGAAATAAAAACCGATGGAGCGTTCCACAATGCCTTTTATATCTTCAGATCAACAGATAGAATGCTCTGCACTTACATAGATCATCAAGTATTATACTTGTCTTGAACAGAGTTTTGATAGAATTTTTTTTATTGATAACTGATTTAGTCTGCGCTTTCTTTTGAATTATATTATTTATACAGTTCTCTAGAAAATAAACTGTTTGATCTGCATTCAATTTAAGGCTGACAGGCGTTAGTTTTAATAAAAAAGGATTTTTGGATGAGAGTTTTAAATTAACGTAATTCTTTTTTGCTAGGCCTTTATTGCTGAAGTTTTAAAAAAAATCTATTTAATTTATGAAATATCGTTCAATCACAAAAACATGCATTTTTTTTTCGTGTGGTTGGTTGGTTCCTGGTGTCAGAGTTTTTATGCCGCCCATGGGCCTCTGACGTGGCTTAATTCTAATTACTGCAAACATTATTAGCATAACCATGCTCGCGTCTAAATAATAACAGCTGCTCGGGTCGATCTTCAGGTTAAACCGCGCTTGTCTAGGTTGGTCTGTGGATAGGTGACCACTCATTACATTCCGAGTTTCGGCTGTAATTTACAAATCTTTGACAGACGTTACAGAAAGTCTGACAACCGGTCTTACCAAGGGGTACGTATGGGGGGGCGTATTACGCGGTACTAACTGGGTTGTGGAGGTCAGATAGGTAGTCACTCTATGTAAAATATTAGTATTCAGCTGCATCCGGTTAGACTGGAAGCCGACCCCAACATAGTTGGGAAACGTTGGCAAATGATGATTATCATAACATGGATAAAAGCCCGAAATATATTATGTTTGACCTGTTTAAATTAACAACTATCTCTATACTTCAAGATTTAAATATTTCCACAAGATATTAAAACCGATACTGGTAAATCCAATACATCAAAGAAATATTCTAACGACGGAAAACTGATCATGTTTTATGTGGAAGGTATTAAAATATTTTCCAGATAAACAAGATCAGCTGAAACGCGTGGTGAAGCGTTAAATACCACAAGAATTTATTACCAAGAAGAACAAAGGTCTAGAAATTACGTGATCTTACAGATTTCTACTACTTTCTCAAAATAACACGAGCTTTTTCATAAAGTATTTAGGAGCTAGAATGAAAATACCAGAGACTTCAATGTTTAATTGTTGACAAGAAAACTTAATTGGCTACATGTTTAATTAAAAAAATATATATTTATTAATAATTTGTTTTCGGATGTTGTTTCCGGTGTTAATGTGTCTGTTACCGGAAATATATATGTCGCAGGGATATGATAAAAACAGGGATTTGGCCAAATCCCTAAGGGATTTGATCAAATCACGGAGGATGTTAAAATAACAACACGTTTTTATCATTTCCCTAAGCAAATCTAGTGATTTGACAAATCCCACTAAAGAAATCTAGTGATTTGAACAAATCCCTAAATTGATTCAGTGAAATGATAATAAAACATGTCCAGTTCTTGTTTACGTCGCACTTGCACTTGTTTGTCAGTGACCGCGCCCCCTGCTCCACCGCGCACTCACCCGCGGCCGCCCGCATGCGGTCTCAGTTAGTTTTAAATACTATCAGAGACGGACGGACGCACTTTTGAGTATAATTTTACGCAAATTATAGAGAATGGCTTTGAATATGGAACAAAATCAGCCTCGTACTGAGTTTGTGTGTGAGGAACAGTTTAATGAAGCTATTAAGACGTTTTTAGAGGGGCGGCATGATAAAGAAAAACCGTTATGGACTCAAGAGAGGATAGAAGAGGCGATTACAGCGATTGAACAATTTAAATCAGCTCCAGTACTGAATCTTAAGAGAACAAACAAGCAATATTATTACGGTAACAAATATGATGTAATGGAGGTAGGGACAACCAAGTTTTTGATATTAAAAAGAAAGTTTGCTTCTGACTCAGTGGTTAAGATAGTGCCTCCAAATGAATTTTATGCCATACTTTGTGAGACCCATCAAGCGACGGGCCACGGTGGCAGAGATAAAATGCTGTACAATTTGAAATCCAGATATTTAATTCCCACTTCTGTTGTATTAGAATTTTTGAAACTGTGTACGGTATGTCAATCTAAGAAGAAATTCCCAAGAAAAGGTATTGTTGTTTGCCCGATTGTCTCTAATGATTTTAACCATCGCGGCCAGGTTGTTTTGATTGACCTTCAGTCAACCTCCGACAGGAATTATAAATGGCTATTACATTATCACGCAACAAAATTCAGTTTTCTGCGACCATTGATTTCAAAAAGAGCAGCTGAAGTAGCAATGGAACTTTTTAAAAAAATCCTGGAAGTAGGTTGTCCCCATATACTACAAAGTGACAATGGCCGTGAGTTTACAGCTGCAATCATTCAAGAATTAACTACCATGTGGCCAACATGCAAAATTATTAATGGTAGACCTAGACATCCTGCGAGCCAAGGGTCAGTTGAGCGTGCAAACCAAGATGTCGAAGCGATGTTACGGGCTTGGTTAATTGACAATGACAGTAAAAATTGGGCAATCGGCTGTTATTTTGTTCAATTTCAAAAGAATTCCTCCTTTCATCGTACCATTAAGCGTTCACCTTACAAGGCGTTATTTGGAACAGAACCAAAAATAGGACTCCGATCTACTCATATTTCAACAGAATTACTTGACAAGTTAGTTACTGAAGAGGATTTGGATCAGCTTTTTCAACAGCAAAACGTATTAGCTACTGAATCAATTGATAACAACGCTATAACTTCTGAGGAACAACTAACTATTGAACTAAATGAAGATAACACTTTGACTTCACTTATTTTAACACATGAATTATCAGTTGAACCACCTGTTGTATCAGAAAGTGAATCGGTTGTGAGAGTATTGATTTGTAGTGATTTGTATTGTTTGTGGACATGAATCTACAGGAGCACATTCATGTGACATTTGCGGAAATTCCGTGCATGCAATATGTGGCATTACGACAAGCGCAGAAGGATATGGGTCGAGAGTTCTATGCTTATTATGCCAAAAAGAAGAGAAAATTAAAGAGCAAAGGGAAGATAATTCACAAAATTTAAAAAGATCTGCTGATAAAATGACAGAAACTTGTTCGAAGAAATTCAAGGATGTATTAGTTGGTTCCACCGTTTTGGTTGATGTACCAAAAGTAGACAGAGGTCCACTAGATGCAAATAGTATTACGGGGATTGTATTAGATACGAAAAACAATTTATTTCAAATCGGTACTTCAGTTGGCATCATAAAAGATTGGCTTCCAAGAAACGCTCTTCAATTGTCTACAGTTACATTAACCGATTCAGTTCCATCGACTACGCTGAGTTTGCGTGAAATTGCAGGAAAATTATCTTTATTTGGAGGTCAAGGATTCAAACAGTGTTCTTGCCAAGGGTCCAAAGTACGATGCAAAACGAATAAATGTGCCTGTAAGAAAAATAATGTTCTGTGTAATTCACGTTGCCACAAATCTGTTCCGTGTTTTAATAAATAAATATTACAAATAGGCATATCATACGTTAAGTTTTTCTACTTATATATTTTTTTTAAATTTTTGTTTCTCTTTTTTCAAATAATTATGTTCTAGTGGTGATTTTTGAGATTAATATTGCATTGTGATACACCTGATTATTATAATTATGTAGGTAATCTTACAAAATAAACCTTGAAAATATCAGAAAAGTTATTTTTGTCATTTCACTGAACCAATTTAGGGATTTGTTCAAATCACTAGATTTCTTTAGTGGGATTTGTCAAATCACCAGATTTGCTTAGGGAAATGATAAAAACTTGTTGTTATTTTAACATCCTCCGTGATTTGATCAAATCCCTTAGGGATTTGGGCAAATCCCTGTTTTTATCATATCCCTGCGACATATACAATTCCGAGCCAACTTAGGAAATGTGTAAAACTGTAAAATAATGTTTCAAAGAGTCTTTAATACACACATTTCCTAGGAATTGTATACAGTGATGGATTACATACGTTTCCGTTAACGTATCAATAAATCTTACTTTTTGATGTTTGGCTAAAAAATGAGAAAGCCCTCATTTCTTTTCTGTTCAGTAGAAAGCCTCATTTATCATTTTTATTCATTTAAAAGTTACCTACAAAAATCCAATACTAATTGCAAACGGAGAATAACGAATAAACTGCCGCTCTGGAGATTTCAGTTCAAAATGATTCGTGTAAAAACCATTTAAAATGTTCAATTTCGGCGTCAGGGAAATGATTATAAACACTTTGATCAATGCGTCTTCGGCTAAATAAGGTTGAGAGTAGACAAAGCTGCGGGACATTTCGAAAGAGAAACCGCGGCCCTGGAACACAAAGGGCAAGGAAGGAACATGGGTTTTAGTCAGTACAAGACTGACACTCCCTTCTGCTCCGCCTAGAGCGGGAGAAGTCAACCAAAAAAGAGTAGACAAAAAAAACATATTTACTTACATTCTAGAACGAAAATCTACAAATCCTACTGTACTTTACTTTGAAATTTTAACAGAGCTTACAACAGACAACCAAATGCACAAGAAAAATATCGTGCAAAGTAAATGAAACTGAAAATAGAGGTGTATTCTGGAGCTAGATGCTTTACGAACACTACAGTAAAATACAGGGTGTAAACAGACTCTTCACGATGCCGTCAACCAAGCTTTATGTACATCAAACTAAGTAACTTTTCGCGAAAATTAGTGCTGGGAAACGACTTTTTTTTTGGGTTGAAAAATCCCGTTTTGCTGTAGGACTCAATGTAACGCACTCAAAACATGGTGCTGATGGATTGAATAGTAAGGGGGTCCTGGAGGTGTTTAAAGTAAAAATCTTACATTAAAAACATGTATTTCAAAAAAAAAAACTTGTGAAAAAGTTGGAAGTTTGACCCCCAATATCTCCGTAACTAGAAGGTTCCCAGGTAGGGTCTAGAACAAAAAAATGATCGAAATGACGGGGAGAACAAGTATCTTTCGGCTTCGTTAAGAGTCTGTTTACACCCTTTAGACTTAATAACTTTTTTTTTGTTAATGGCATCTTGCAGTTCAGCCTATGAGGCTGGCTACTACTTAACCGGTCTATTCTTGTGGATGCCTTAAGATTAAGGCCTTCAGCCAGGGGCAATGAACTATAAACTAAGCGACCGCACGCTAAGCAGGGCACCCCCTGTGGGGTACGAACCTCGGCTTAGGGCGTCGCTGGGGTTGGCAACAAAGGGACAAGCTGGATCTGAATGAAGACTTTATAACGCTTAATCGTTTACTTTTATACTTTTATGGTATACCTAGCAGTTAGCTGCCCGCAACCTTCGTTTGCGTCAAAATGATTCCAAAAAAATATTACTTCCCTTTTTGAATCAGATGTTGTTACCAACTTCAAAGGTTTTAATTGTTTTGCACGGAACATTTTAAACATTTTTATAAAACAAAAGTTGTTATTCCTTATTACTTCAGCTATCTGCCAGTAAAAAGTTTCATCAAAATCAGTCCAGGCGTTTTGGAGATTAGCCGGAACAATCAGACAAAAATTGAAAAAAATATGTTTTTTATTATAAGTGCCGTATAATATATTTTTTTATATGCATTCAGTAAAAAGCTGTTATTTTGATATTACAAACAGACTCTTCAATTTTATTTATTTGTATAGATAGAGTATGATATACGATAACAAAATACTGTCAGCTCTGTCACTGCAAAAATTATGCAACTGCAAACAATTCTGTTCCAACCCTTAGTTTTTATAAATACTAGTTTTGCTCCAAGTAGTTTTGTGTGATATCCTTTTTTTTATCATATAAGCCAGTCAAATATTTTCCTTTCATACGCCATTGATCAAGCTTTTGCCAGCAAATCCTGTTGCAGTCTGCTTTGTATGTCCATACAAGACTCCAGTATTTTGAGCAATCAAAGCAAACAGACATAACATCGCACGGATCACTAACCGCAGTTTGTTGTTAGTTGAACGCCCGGGTATTGATTTTGACTTACATACATACATAGATACATAAACTCAAGCCTTTTTCCCATGAGGGTAGGCAGAAACCACAGAACGCCTCCTGCTATCCACTAAAACGCCAGCGGGTACTGCGGGACCCGGCAATAAAAAATGCTTAACCGCCATTGGGTACTCGAGGCCCCGGGTTCCTTAAATTGACATTATTGACATTGACATAACAGTGACACTTGACAGTTCAAACAAGGTTTAACTGTGGCGTGCCTCTGCTGCTTTACATACTTCTTTAGCCTGGTCCACGTTCATACATCGAGTCATACACGCACGCCGGTTGCAAGTACTACGCACCTGACCTTTCTAACTTTGACTTGGCAAGAAATATCCAGCTAGATGTCACCCATTGTACCCCATCGACCTTCACACCTCGGCGAATAACACACAATTGATTAGTGCCCAATTGATATCAACACAGACATATTTTATTGCTCCCAAACCGATCAAATCAGAATTCGTCTCCAATGATCTTCTAGATTGTTCTGAAGTTTTTAGCCATTCTTTCTACCATGACTTATTCATGCCATGGGTGTAAACCTCATTTATATGTTAACTAGCTTTATACTTACATATTCAAATTTAATTACGATTTGAACCAAATTTGATTTTTGCTGTAACATCAAAAAATAGGCATAGATTTGCATAGTAATTTCAACGCGAATGGCACGGGTGGCTCGTTAACCGACTCATGAATGTAACTTTTAACCTCAGTGTTTTAGTCGCTATGAAAGAATAATGAGTTATCGATAAAAAAAATTGTTGGTAACAAATAGTAATGTAAATAAAATTCTCATTAATGGTTTTTATAGTCTACTTGTTAGGGACACCTAACAATCAATGTTAATATTAAAACTTTGTACCAGGAAGATATATTATATTTGCAGCAGAATCAATAATCACAAAGCAATACAAAAATATATTATATAATAATATAAAAATGTATCCTACTACCTACTAATATTATAAATGCGAAAGTTTTTAAGGATGTATTGTTTGTTTAGGATGTTTGGCACAGAGATAGTTTTATTATAACATGAATTAACACATAGGATACTTTTTATCCCGGTAGTATCCCATGGGATAATTACTGAACTCCGCGCTGGTGAAGCCGAAATTCAATCGAAATTATTTCAGACATGAGTCCATAGTGTAAAAAATATATAAATATTATATTATATTATTTTTATAATAATATTATATTTGTTATTTTTTTTTTTATTAGAAATATTTTAGAGAATCAAATCAACTGCGCGGTGTAAGAGTAAGACATTGGGATTTCAAAAAATAAACAAGATTAATCTCATCCATCAAAATAATAGGGTATTTCCTCAGCGCTTTTTATGTGTTCAAACGCACCTGTTGGTTTTCTTCTGTCTTAAAATAACATAATATCATGCCTTTTTCACGGGGGCTTATGTTTCACTTTGATTAAATTTTCGTACTGTTTATTCAGTCATTTTTCTTCTAAAAATGATGTACAGTTATAAGGCAGTGCACACACCAAAGTCAAAACGATTTTGTTCTTACAGAACGGTCATTTTTTCTGTCAGAAGTTTCTTCCGTCACTTTTGACACCTTTGACTTTGGCACAATTTTGTTGCAAATGTCTTTTGGTCAAAATGGGCGTTAGTCCAATAGAATTGGAATTCATCTCAAATCATACGTAATTATAAGATTACCAATTCATACTATGTATTGCGATAAGTACCTAAATCGCTGGAGACGCGAGCTACGGACGGCCAATTGAAAATGTTTTTTTTCCTGTATTTTGTTAAAGATTTGACTTGTGACTAAAAGAGTGATGGACATGAATGTTGATGGATGGAGAGGGAAAGGCAGGCCAAAGAAAAGATGGATGGATTGTGTGAAGACTGATATGAAAGAAAAAGGAGTAATGATGCCGTGACGTCTGACAGGAGAGAATGGAAGAACAAAACGGGTTGCGCCGACCCCAAATAGAATGGAAGAAGGGCAGGAAGATGATGATGATGATTTTGCCAAAGATTTGGCTGCAACAGTCATGCGATACCCCTTGGTAAGTCTGGTTGTCAGACTTTTGGGGCCACTGACTACCTGTAAAAACTGTCAAAGATCTACAAATAACAGCCGGGACCAACGGCTTAACGTGCTTTCCGAGGCACGGAGGAAACTCGGTATGTGATGACCAACCTAGGCAAGGACTGCTTAACCTTTGAAGATCGACCCATGCGTCTGTTATTATTTAGCCACGAGCTCATCTCTCTCTCTATTAAGGTCTATAATCTACATTATATACTTTTATACTTATTTATGCTTTTACATACAATAACTTCCCACTTAAAGTACTTTTTGTACTATTCTACATTTCTACCAAGAAGTAGCACAACTTGTCGCACTCGACACTCGAAAGTGAAAAAAAAAAAAATTTAAGGATGCCCCAATTTGTCCTGTTCACTCACCCAAAGAAAATATAATAAGAGGCTGATCCTTGAACTTTGCGTCAAATCATATGGGGGAATATTATTTACAATACAAAAATGATTGCCGGAGTTTCGCTGTACCTACGTACATTGCAAGGCTCGACTGAATTTGGTGACGTAAAGGGGTCATTGACCTAATTCTTGTTTATTATAGCTGGCTGGGTTGTTTATTTATAAATAGGATGTAAACATTGTAATATTGTGGAGTTAATGCTTCTTTTTAAAGTTTAAATTTGAAACTAGCCAAGTCAGAGGCCCATGATGGACGGCATAAAAACTCTGACACCAGATTAGGCACTAACCACACAAAAAAGAATGAAAGTTTGAAACTAAATCTATACAAATAAATAAAATTGAACTCTGTTTGTAATATCAAAATAACAGCTAACACTTTTTTTCGATGTTTGTCAGTCTGTCTGTCTGTTCTGGCTAATCTCCAAAATCGCCGGACCGATTTTGACGGAAACTTTTTGATCTTTACAATGTTAAATTTGAGTCCCTCCTAGAGGCTATAGTACTTTTTGGAAACAAGAAAATCCTTAGCACTTAGGATACCTTCTCCACTATTACTTTTTTTTCAAGTTTTACATAGCATAGAATACCATTTATTATTTTGAAGATCGTAAAACGAATCCCAACCTTACAAGTTCCCTCGTACATCACTGGCCGAGTGAGCTGTCAATTAAAAGTGACATTCAGCGTCAGTTTCCGCTCTTTGGAATTCCTGAGCAATTCGATATTAATTGTAACAACAGTAAAGACAATATTGAAGGCAACTCACATTTACAAACGTGACAAACTAGGCAGTGTATGTCATCTTGTTTTTAGCCATCATTATGAGAGGGTCACATTTTAACACGAGTTTATTAGCCTCTCCTGTAACTACATAACTTCACGCCTGTAATCTCCGTAGGGTTAGGCAGAGGTGTACCTAATTGTACACCCACATTTCGCCAGTTATGTTTAAGTCCCATGTAATAGGGGCGAGCCTATTGCTATTAACCGGGCACAAATCCAGACTCTGTGGCTGCTACTGAAAAATTCCTGATAGAAAAACCCAATAGCACTTTGCCCGACCTGGGAATCGAAATCATCAAAGCCCTGGCAAGCAAGTTGAGCAGCCTTGCTCTATAATATTATAATTATATCTCTTTGCCCTGCCACCCACAACCGGAATAAGGCACAAATAGGCACGGTATGGTTTACAGCAAACCCTGAACTACAATACCCTTTGGCATAAGCAGTCGAATAGTTCACGCGTAGGAAGGCATAGCCTTTAATTACCATTATGAGTATTTGTGGCCTCTAGAACAAACCCGGGCAAGTAGGAATTTCACTTTTTCGACTCTTCACGAAGCCGTCAACCAAGCATTATGTACAACAAACTAAGTAACTTTACGCAATAATTATTGCTGGGAAACAACTTTTTTTTTTTTGGGATGAAAAATCGCATTTTACGGTAGGACTGGATGTAACGCATTCAACACATTGTGCTGATGATTGAGTAGTACGGCGGTTGTGAAGGTGTCTTGAATAAAATAAAAACATTAAAACAAGTATTTAATAAAAAACTTGTGAAAAAGTTGTGAAAGTTCTCTAACAAATAATATTTTAAATGTATTATAATTATTATCGTGACATATATTATGTGAGTTCAAATATTTTTATTTTCCAAGCGACGTCGCGAAGCATATTTTTTTATAATAATTTCACGCGGACAAAGTTCACGGGCAACACCAACTAATATAAGTTTGACATCGCCAATCCGTCTTGATCAAGCGTGATGATCAATGCTCGTCCCTATATGAGAAGAGTTCCCAGCATAACATACATAACATCACGCCTGTAATCCCCGTAGGGTTAGGCGGAGGTACACCTCTGCCTAACCGGCGAAATGTGCCACATTTCGCCAGTTATGTTTAAGTCCCATATAATAGGGGGAGATTGCCAGCCTATTGCCATCAACCGGGCACAAATCCAGACTCCGTGGCTGCTATTGAGAAATATAATAGTCGGAATATAATACGCTGATTAAGCTGCTTATGCCTTAATCAATACCTACTACATGCAAAAGTCCGTTACTTTGAATGCACAAACGTGTTAATCCCTCGTAAACACACATTCATTTTGTTGAAAAGTTTCTAAAATACTCTCTATGGAGAGCCTACCGCTACACCCTCTAAGGAATATACTTCCAAACAAAGTGGCTTTTTCTGTATGATGTCTGTTTGTCACTCAGTCTAAGGACGGTTCTATAGAGCACATCTATCTATATTCTAAAGTAAAATCACTGGGTGTTTATCCGTGTGACCGCATAGATATTCGAAACTGCACAATGGATTTTAATGCGGTTTTCGCCAACATTTGGAGCGTTTTATACCGAAATTGTTAAGTGTAGTCTTTGGCTTAGATTAATCAGTAAAACCTCGATTTTATGACATACTAGCTTCGCCCGCATGGAGTTCGATAATTGTCCCACGGGATTATACTATTGGGATAAAAAATATCCTATAATACCTCTTAAATAATGTGGCTTTCTATTGGTAAAAGAATTTTCAAAATCGGTTCAGTAGATCCAGAGATTACCCCCCTACAACCTCACAAACTTTACCTCTTCTTTACCTCTCATTGCACTTGTGCAAACCTAGCGCAGGTTGCTATCTTGGGACAAATTATTAAGAAATCAGGTATTACCTAATAGATAAATATTAATCAACGGGCCATCAGTATAAAAGTACACCTAAATATCTATGTTTTACCTATAGTTTACGGCAAATAAAATGGCCATCAATAGTCGATGCGAAACGGATCGATATTCAATGACCACATACATCAAACGACAGCTTGGCTTTACAGATTTCAATATAAATTGGTGTTCAAAGTGTTATACTGCTTATAATAAATGTGCTTTTAGTTATAGTAGGTAATGCTCTAGAAAGTTTAGTTTATGGGCATACTCATTCAAACGTGTTTATCAATCAAAACCAATTTCTTACAAAATAATAATAAAAAACAATTTAAAACTGGTTTTTTTGGTTTTCGTGGCTTTTCTTACTCATTTACATACTCTTAAACTAGAAATAGTTAATTCTTCAGTAGACTAATTTAATTAATGGAAAAATAAATTCCAGAAATGCACAAATCCTACAACATAATCTTGTTAAAAAAAACAGATACCTTGTTATTCATCCACGCCAAACACAAACGAAAAAAGAAGAAAAACATAAGAAAATTAAAAATTCCAAAAGAAAAACAAGGAGGAGGAACAATTTATTATTCAAGCGCCCCCGAATCTCGGAACATTAAAACAATATTGACATAAAGCCGGACTTTTCCGGCTTATTCGGGTTCTGTACAACACGACAGGGGCGGTCGATCACCGCCTCACCAGTAATACGAATGACATTGATCTCACTTATAAGGATTTATGGACTTCACATGTCGATGTTTGTTTACAAGATGTCTCTAAGGAAATTGTTTGCGTACAACGTTTATGTAATTTTTATTTTTAGGTTTTTGGTCGTTTAAGGAAGATTACCAAGGCCCATTGGCGAAGGAGCTCTTGGCTATAATAATAACAGCCGCTCGGATTGATTTTTAGGTTAGACCGCGTTTGCCTAGGTTTGTCCACCTATTGCACACCTGACACCGTTAACGTGCTTTCCTACGTGCTTCGGAAAGCACGTTAAACCCTTGGTACCGGTTGTCATTTGTAGATCTTTGACAGTCGTTACTTGCAGTCAGTAGCCCGAATGTCACAACCCAGTACCTACTAACTGGGTTGTGGAGTTCAGATACTCCGTCGCTCTATGTAAAATATTGGCAGTCGGATGCATCATCCGGTTGGACTGGAAGCCGACCCCAACATAGTTGGGAAAAGGCTAGTTGCAAAAGCCCAGTTGTACCACAAATTACTATTTAGTAAATATTTTAGCACTATTCGCATTTGCGAATACTTAGTGCTAAAATATTTTAAATATTGAACACGACGGAGACCAAAGAATGTTTTGAATACTTTAGCGTTTAATAGTTAGTTAAAAGTGGTTTTCGTAAAATTGAACCTTAAAATTTGTAGTTTGACATAGCATTTAAAATACCAGGTAAACTTGAAAATATAAGCCCTGTTTTCACTGCACTTTGTAAACACTTTTCTACAATTAAGGGCTAATTTCATCAATAAAACAGAACGCGATTAACACATTTACACTGTGAAGGCCAAGGGCTGTCCGTATAATAATTGCTATAGAATATTGAGCTCTTTAACGTTATTTTAAATGTGCTTCTCGCGTTCAGCTTTTCGCTCTATTTTTTAATTAGTCTTTTGTTTTCTAAAGAATACGCAAGATAAGCTTGGTTACTAAGTCAGGAGACTGTCCACAATAATCGTACACGTGAACGCCCTCTTAATGCCTCTCCGAATTATTATTTCATTAAACCAAGAGGTGGTTTATTTCTCATCAAAAGTACTAAAAGAACAGAATATTCCAACACTAACACGTCTCTTGATATTTACCGAGTTTACCATATTTTAAAGTTATGCTAAAATTGAACGTGCACCGCGCGCTAAAGAGTCTTAACTACTTTTGGAACAACCCTTTCTTTTATTGATAATGATTTACTCTCCATTTTTGACAGCAGTTAACACAAGATTATTCTTGGAAATATGCAGATAGAAAATGCATCTATACAAATACTTAAATGAAATTAAAGTGTCTGTTTGTAATGTCAAAATAACAGCTTTTTACTGAATGCATGAGAAACTATATACGGTACATAGGTAGATAATAAAAAAACAAGATTTTTGTCTGTCTGCTGGTTCCGGCTAATTTCCGAAACGGCGGGATCGATTTTCACAGGACTTTTACTGGTAGATACCTGATGTTGTTTTTTCTAAAATAAAAGCCTTAGTTACTCCCCGTAACTAAGGTTTTTATTTTAGAAAAAAAGATAATCCGTTCCAAATAGGGAATAATAATTTCACGCAGATGAAGGTCGCGGGGCACAGCTGGTTTAAAAATAAATGTATTTTTTTTCCAATATCATATAATTCAATTTCCAACATCAACATTTCACGGAAAACCACTGCATTTTCATGGCTTGTGGTCCAAATTTCCAAATAATCTATTGTCCTGAAAATAACATTGGGCATTGCCACAGGGACCACAAAAGCCACAGCTTATATTAATTTAACGATATCGCGTGTTGGTTTTGTTGTGACATCACTATTTAGTATGTATTTATTATGTACAGCACTAAGCATTGTCTATGTATCCTATTCCGGTCTGTCATTTTAGGAAGACTACCACAAGTGTACGTCTGTCTTTGATAGTGTCCATCATCATCATCATCAGCCTAAAGGGTGTAAACAGACTCTTAACGAAGCCGAAAGACACTTGTTCTCCTCATCATTGCGATCATTTTTTTTGTTCTAGACCATACCTGGGAACCTTCTAGTTACAGAGATATTGGGGGTCAAAGTTCCAACTTTTTTAGAAGTTTTTTTTTTAAATACATGTTTTTAATGATTTTTTTTTACTTAAGACACCTTCACGACCCCCGTACTATTCAATCCATCCATCAGCACAATGTTTTGAATGTGTTACATTGAGTCCTACCGTAAAACATGATTTTTCACCCCCAAAAAAAAGTTGATTCCCAGCAATAATTTTTGCGTAAAATTACTTAGTTTGATGTACATAATGCTTGGTTAACGGCTTCGTGAAGAGTCTGTTTACACCCCGTATAATATGTGGGCTGCAGGACTGTTCGAAAGAGATACCGCTGCCCTGAAACACAAAGGGCAAAGAAGGAACATGGATGGGTTTTAGTCAGTTCAAGTCTGACACTCACTTCCGCTCTGCCTAGAGCGGGAGAAGTCATTTGATGTCGTTTGATTTCCCATCCGAAAAAAAAGGATATAATATGTATGTATATGAACACATCCTACCAATGCAGTCGGCTAAATATACAAAACATCTGTTGCTTATAGTCTCCCATGTACAGTCCTTTCATATATTTTTTTCATTTACCTATGATTGTGCTGCACAAACACTTTTATGTAATTTGTAACTTTTTATATTAAAAAATTACGTTAATTTTCTAACATAACATAAGGTTTACTTATATATATAATTAAAATAACAATTGGACACTTAAATTAGATTACAACACTACATTACGGATGGAAAATAACAAATCTGTCTACCCACTTGAACCGTGAAAACATAAAACAGTATTTAATATTACACTGTCAGAATAACTTTGAGTTACAAAAATAACCTTGGTTGGCGCAATTGGGTCTAACAAAGAGAGACAAAAATATCAACCTATTTTCACTAACGGCAGTCAGGTCGTGACTCGGATGCATGTCAAAACTAACAAACAAACAAATGTGAAAAATGACTAACAACTCGATAACAAGCTACTGATCGTTCGCTTGACGTGCTAAAGTGGCAGTCACGAACGCATTCCAACACTTTTGGTTTCTGCTTTAGTCATCTTTGCACTTCTCCAGCGCTTTATTGCGCTTAATGCGATTTTCATGCTTTCGCTTTATTGTTATAGCGTCCATTTCTGACGTCAGAGGATGCAGTTAAGAGGATACTTATATTTGTTTACGTAGTCAAAATATTTAGGTGTTTATATATAGATTTTTATGACGATGGTTTATAACCGTTTTGTAGGTTAGGGTCGAAGTCAATTGTCTGAAGTTTGATGAATAACTAAGTTTGTGGTTCTGCTCTGTATTTTTTTTGCAAGAGTATGTCGTGTCCCAGTGCTGGGCAAAGATCTTCCCTTTGTCCTTCTAAACCTCTCTTTCTTGAACGGTTTTTGGCCACGTTTGCCCCGTAAACATAACCTGATCGTCTCACCACTTTCGCCGCGGTCGAACTTGATGGTGATGTCCTCCCTCAGGTGTCCAGTCAGTAGCGATCTTTACCCATCTCTCCGGATGCATCCTTACAACGTGATGAGCCCAGTGAAGCCCAGTCAGTTCAGCTTGGCTGTTATCACCTAGTAGGAAAAAAAAGTAAATGTAAAAGGAATCTACAGTCGCACGTCATTCTGTAGTACAACTTTCACCTTGCGCTGTTCCAGCGTACTCTTCCTACGAAGTGTCAATAGAATAGAAGGCCCGCTTTTCGCCGTTTAAGTTTTAAGACAAGATGGAGCGACTGTATTTTTTCGCGATTTCTTTGTTGATCTCGTACTAAAATTGGGTAACTAGGTTTAGGGTAGACTAAAATTAAGCTTGTATAGATCTGTCTGCTTCTCTATCCCAGACGTAGACACATCGATTTTTATTACGACAAGCTCAGTCTAGCCAAAACGAAGTTTTCTTAAAAAATGTATTTTATTCAAATTGTATTCCTTTTCATTGCAATAAGTAATAACAAAAGCAAACGTCTGCGTCTCCCCTAGGCATAATTTAAAAAATATCTGTCATGTCACTTTTTATGACGGCAATATGCAAATTTTCCAACGCTAGCTTTTCCCCAGTTTTCTGAATGCATTACTGCAAGCGACGCTGGCATTTAATCCAATTTCAAGGCGAGTAAAATAAGAGTCTCACAGAACTATCTGCTTATGATTTTTAACTATTTTTATTTTACAACTCTTTTTGGCGTTTTCATTTGTTCTGTTGTTGTGCCAGCCTTCCATTTTAATAAACGGTGGTTATGTTAAACGTTGTGCGTTGTTTGTTTCCCATAAGGTAACTTCCGCTTTGCCAATGGCGTCGATTATATTATTTTTGGGCCACTCTGTTTAAGGTCTGTGAATATAAGACGATAGCGCTTGAGACCTTTGGAAATTCAATTGTCTTGCGTTTCTGATAATTTATCAGTACGATTGATTGATTTTGGACCGTAAAAAATAAACACAAAAAGAAGAATAATTTAAAACGTTTGTCAAAGTTTGACTGCCTCGTTGGTCGAGTGCTCGCAAGCCCGACTGCTGAGCATGAGGTTCTGGGTTCGATTCCCAGGTCGGGTAAAGTGCTATTGAGTTTTGCCATCAGGAATGGCAATATGCTCACCCTCTATTACATGGGACTTAAACATAACAGGCGCAATGTGGGTGTACTATTAGGTACACCTCTGCCTAACCCCACGGGGATTACAGGCGTGATGTTATGTTATGTTATGTTTGTCAAAGTCACAGTGCTCTTTAATCTCATTAGCATAAGCTTCCTACTGAGCTGCTTTTAGAATAGAAAACTGTGATAACACTGTAATTAGATACAATATTTTCAGGTATCAAATAATTTTCAAATCAAGTAGACACTGAATAACGAAATGATACTAGTTTACGTCAGGAAACCATTTCTCTCCGTGTTGTCACTAAGTACACGCGTGGGCCGATAAACCGTATGTACGCTTTGTTTTACTTTCATTTATAGATAACTAGACAGTTATTTATACCCACAGATGTTATAAGTCAGTTATAACCTAGACTTCGGATTCATCTACCTAGCCTTTTCCTATGTTGGGGTCAGCTTCCAGTCTAACTGGATACAGCTAAATACCAGTATTTTACATGGAGCGACTGCCTATCTGACCTCCAAAACCCAGTTAGTAATTGGTAATAAGATCCTCCTTGGTAAGACTGGTTGTCATACTTTCGGGTCTCTGATAACCTGTAACGGCTGTCAAAGATCAAATAATGACAGCCGAGACCAATGGCTATTACTTAGACTTCGGATTACCTCCTGTTTATTACGCGCGTCTATTGTAAAGAAAGTAATTTATTGACATGAAGTAATTCTATTGACAGTCAAAGAAGAGAGAGTTCACCTGTATTTGCGCACACATGATCTAGGGTAGGTAATCGCTTTCTATCAGGCGTGATCGAGTTCAAAAACAGGCCCACTTTGTAATAAAAAAAAAAATCTTGCGTCGATACTGCGTGAAATTGGCGGCCATGATTGAAAACTATCAGGAAGACTATTTTTTCTAAATATTTTGGAAATTCTGTTCACGGCCGAATACACCTTAAATAAAATCCAAAGGACTTCCTATTTTTTATACTGATAAAAAATAGGAAGTCCTTTGGATTTTATTTGCTTACTAACGTAGTCGTAAGTTTTACTAACAGTTTTTGAGTCATGGATACTCGAATAAAGAATCGCATTTTAACCATATTGTGTGTGCGTGGGGTATTCCTCAAAGCGCAACCATTATGCTCACAAATTCAAGTGTTGTGAATCGCTTCGAGGAATAATTTAGTTGCGCTTAGTTGGTTGCGCTCAAAAATAGTTGCGCTTTGAGGAATACCCTGTGTGCATGAATGTGTGTAGGAGAAAATTGTTCCTTTGCTAGTTTTCGGTATTGTATGCCATTAACGTTTGTGAAGAAAATTCTAAACACACGATATTAAGAGTCATAATGGCTAAGCATTTATTTCTGCAATTAATAGTAACTTAAAGGTCAAAAGATTTTTGTGGGTCATTTATTATTACCGATTATAAGGCTTATTGTTTTATCGTCTGAATTGACCTATGAGGATGATGATTAGGAAAAAGAAAATGTTAATAGTCGGGTACAATTAAACTGTAATTGAAAATGCCAAATAGAATTATACGTGTTATAAAATAAAGTCGCTTTTCGTTTCTGTCTGTGCGATCGCTTATTACATCTTCTAAATCCGTCAAGGGATTATATTAAATTAATAATATATTTATTTTCTCATCACAAGCGTTACAGTGAACAGGAATTATTAAATCTATACACAGCGTAAACCTTTATAATGAACCTTGATAATGTGGTATTCACCATAATTAGGTGTTTATTATGTACCAATAACCTTAGATATTGCCCACAAATCGCCTTATATTGATATGTCGCAATTGCACACATGCGAAACAGGAGCGCGTCGTCAGCGTAATACAATAATAAAAAAAAACTTTTTTCATCTGCTTACGACAGACAGTAAGTTAACCAAGCAACACGTTTCCATCAATGTGGCTCACAACGTGACGATAAGTAATATATCTATTAATAGAGATAATTACATAAACAAAACAATACACAATAGGGTTTTAACACAAAGCGATTAAAATTAGGAGGTGTTACGACGTACAATAGGCATGCAATATCCTAATTTTAGGTAGAGGTCATCATCATCATCTGCCTAGCCTTTTCCCAACTATGTTGGGGTCGGCTTCCAGTCTAAACGGATGCAGCTGAATACCAGTATTTTACATGGAGCGACTGCCTATCTGACCTCCACAACCCAGTTACTACTGGGAAATACGATACCCCTTGGTAAGACTGGTTGTCAGACTTTTTAGGCCACTGACTACTTTAACGACTGTCAAAGATCTTGAAATGACAGCCGGGACCAACGGCTTAACGTGCTTTCCGAGGCACGGAGGAAACTCGGTATGTAATGGGTGGTCACCCATCCACAGACCAACCTAGGCAAGCACGGCTTAACCTAAAGATCGACCCGAGCGGCTGTTATTGTTTAGCCACGAGCTCCTCATTTATTTTGCCTGTTTACCTGTTTGGTAGAGGTAAATTAATTTATTAGATACAAATTCGTCAGTAGGTAAGGGTCGTACCGAAAGTCTGACAACCAGTCTTACAAAGCGGTATCGCAGTCTGATAAAGGTTTCCCTTACCGTCGATACCGTGGTTGGATTAAGGGGGAACCTTTAAGACCATTTTTTTCACAGCGTTTTTCTTAGTTTTTTTTACACCATAAAAGAAACACAAGGGAGAACTATTTGTTGGGCAGCACTCCATACATCTATTTTTTTTTTTGACAATTGTATAAAATAGTTATAACTGCTAAGGAATCATCTGTACAGACGTAGAGAGTTAAGTAATTTTTGAAGTTATACTTCTTTTGGCGCTTTAGGGAAAAATTATGAGGGTAAATTTTTAGGATGCGCGCGCACACCGTCACAAATAAAAAAAACGATACCCTGAAGTTAGCTAGTCAACATACCCCCTTAAGTTAGCTAGTCAACATTTTAACTTCTTACGTGCATACACACACTTTTTTTTCCCGATTTTACTTCCAATTCACAAATTCTGTTTTGTCAGACGTGTTATGCTGACCCATTTGGTTAGTTATTTCCTAATCATCAATTATAGCCATACAGTGTCCTATCAGAAAAGTGTGGTTATATTAATTTAAGGTGGTAGTGTAAACTATTCATCATCATCAGTCAGCTTTCAGTCTAACCGGATGTAGTGTAGACCAATAAACTGAACAATTCTTTCCATGGGACCAATATTCAAAAAATTGTGCAATTCTGTACTAAAAAATGTTTTTTCAAAAAATGTTTTCATGTTGTCATTAAAATGGACATATATAAACAAAAACTGAATCGTCACTTGGCTTAAGTATATCCCGCAAAGTTCAACAACCCAGTAGATATATCAAAGCGAGCAATATTTATATGATAATACGAAAGCCAGACAAGCTTATTATAGGCTAACGGAAAGGTACTGGCGGATCAAAGGCACAATAGCTGATGTCTCGGCCATATAGGTTATTACGACCTTTTATTGACTCGTTTACAACTCAACACGCGGGAGGAGATTACTCGACAAAGTAGCTGCTGTATTATCACGCCTGTAATCCCCGAAGGGTTAGGCAGAGGCCTAATAGTACACCCACATTTTGCCAGTTATATCTAAGTCCCATTTAATAGGGGGAGATATTGCCATCAACGGGGCACAGTTCCAGACTCCTTGGCTGCTACTGAGAAATTCCTGATGGAAAAACCCAATATCTCTATGCCTGACCTGGGAATCAAACCCAAGATCTCTTGCTCAGTAGTCGTGCTTGCGACAACTAGACCATCGAGGCAGTTAATAACTGACATAGATAGGATATATAACGTGGAAGGGATACCGAAGCTAAAACGGTTACCACGTATCCAATACATCATTCTGAACCCCCACATACAGGGTGTAAACAGACTCTTCACGAAGCCGTCAACCAAGCATTATGTACAGACGCCAGCAAGTCAACCTACCCGAAACTGTCTGATTTTCCCAACCAACCTTGAACTTAATGTCATAGAGATAAAGTTGAAAATCTTGTAAAGAAATCTGACAGATTGTAGTAGCTTGATGTGCTGGCGTCTGTACATCAAACTAAGTAACTTTACGCAAAAATTATTGCTGGAAAACTACTTTTTTTTTTGGGGCGAAATATCACGTCTTACGGTGGGACTCAATGTAAACGCACTCAAAACATTATGCTGATTGATGGATTGAATAGTAGTGATCGTGGAGTTGTTTAAAGTAAAAATCTTACATTAAAAACATATATTAAAAAAGAAAAACATGTGAAAAGGTTGGAACTTTGACCTCCAATATCTCCGTAACTAGAAGTTTCCCAGGTATGGTCTAGAACAAAAAAATGATCGCAATGACAGGGAAAACAAGTGCCTGCCGGCTTCGTTAAGAGTCTTTTTACACCCTTTAGAAATTTTTCAATGGTAATAAAAAAAAAAACAGCTGTTCCATACATTTTGACCGTGTAGGTATTGCAGTTTTGCAGGAGACAGCTACAAAATATGTGGAATACAAAATAATGATAATTATATTGAATACGTGTAAACGGATTTAGCGTCGATCTCTCTTCTACCGTGTATATTTTTCAAACTTATAAATTAATGATTCATGTTGCCAATACTTAAATAAATTAACGAGCTAAATAAAATTACCTAGCAACTTGTCAAAAATACCTCTGCCCCCCGAGCGGCGCCTCTTCAACCGCGGCACGCTCATTCTTAGCAGTTCTTTTAATTTTAGGCGTTTGGCGGCTTCGGCCCAGCTTGGCTGCAGCCGAAGATGGTTTTTCTAGCAGGAAGTGTCCGAAACCGAAATAAAAGCTTTGGTTAAACACTAATAATAACTTAACACCCTGCCTATATTTCCATATACTGCTATGCAGAGGAAGAACAAGACATATTATTATTATTTGGCTAGTAATTCTTAAGTCTTTGGGGACGAGCCTATTGACCTCATCCAGACACTAATCCAGACGCGATGGCTGCTACTGAGCAATTCCTGCAGGCAAAAAAAACCTACTTACACTTCGAAATCGGAACAAGGCAAAACATGGGATAAATTCTTCTGTTTACATGCTGTTAAAGTAAGAAGGCGTGGTAAGTGACTGAGTGCTTTATGTACAGAGACCTTTAGCTCGATTAATTTGTAAAACTTTTGGACACTCCGTGGATTTGGACTTTGAAAATAGGTCAAGGTAATCACGTATTTATAAGAATAGTTAGTTATATTTAAAGAGGTTTGTTTGTATGCCTGTTATTTTCTCCAAATCGGTTTGCTTATAAGTCGGTAGTTGTTGGAATAAAATGACAGTTGGTATACTAATGTTGATGTTAGGAAGTCCGGTCTCTAGTCAGTTTCTCGTAATTAACATTAATATCGACTGGCCACTGGTGGTTTTACCCCCTAGTCGGAGATAACTAAGCCCAGGTCATGGACCACACAGCCAATTTTATAATTTTTTTAACGAATGGATGAATGAATTTATAATCTTTATATATTTAAAATTACGGCGTGCGTGTGTTCATAATTCTTCTCCCCTAAACGGCTTGACAAATTTTGATTAAATTTTCAATTTTAACTGATAGGGACGTCACCTGGATGATTCTTAAATTTTAAAATTATTTAGTCGATTAAGGTGTTGTTGACATCCAGTAAAGAACATGTCAAAGTCTCGTCGGAACAAAATTCAGGCGTGCCTGTGTTCGTAAATCTTCTCCCTCCAAAATGGTATAACTGATATTGTTGAACTGTTTTTTTTTGTATAAAAAGAACTGGATATGTGGCGGCGATGATCAATGGCCAATCCGCACTGAGCCCGTGTGGTGGATTATAGCCCATTCCCTCTCATAGAGAGGAGGCCTGTGTCCCAGCAGGAACATTATAGGCTAATGATGATGATGATGTGGCGGCGACTCGACACATACAAAATCAATACGGAAGAAGTCGCGGGCGTCCAGCTAGTATAGATAACAAACGACCATAACATAAGGCTGTTGTTTAATATCACTGCCGGGACACATTTACTACCAGTATCATCCATCTTAACTGTCAGGCCATTTAAAAGCTTTTAAAGCTTTCTGTGAAAATCACCACAAAGTAACTTTCTTTCACAATATCTTACGCATTATACAAACACATACACACACACATAACATCATAACACACACACATACAAATTAACATACACACATACATACATCGCAATTTGTACATATATATATTTTTAATTTGTGTGCAATAAAGAATAAAAAATTTCGTGGATTTGTGCCCAGTTTATGGCAATGGGCTCGCCCCCTATGACGTGGGACTGAAACATAGCTGGCGAAATGTGGGTGTACTATTAGGTACACTACTGCCTAGCCCTACGGGGATTACAGGTGTGATGTTATGTTATGTTATATTAATTATCGTGCTATGCTTTTTCACACTACTTTAAAATTAACTTTACTGTCCGTTTTCAGTAACTCCTAGGATCACACCCAAATATATGCCCTATTAAAAAGCACCGTTCAAGTTCCAAAGCTCGACTCAGCCGAACGTCGAAAGGTTCCGGAATAAGTAACTAACATCATAACATCATCATCAGAAGGTTAAGGCCGCAGTGTACCTAGTACCTAATAGTACACCCACATTTCGCCAGTTATGTTTAAGTCCCGTGTAATAGGTGGAGCCTATTGCCATCAACCGGGCACAAATCATGACTACGTGGCTCCTACGAAGAAATTCCGGACGGAAAAACCCAATAGCACTTGACCTGGTGCTCAGCAGTCGCGATTACCACCACGAGAGCAAAGACGCAGCGGAAAGTAAGCAAGGATTGAAAATTTTTGAAAAACCTTATTTAAGCATTTATTTATCTGATGCTAGTGAAAGCGGGCTTTAAAATAATTATTATCTTCATATAAGTTACTGTCTAAGTAACCTCTTATAAAGTAACACAGAAAATAAAACATTATTAAACTATCTCCGAAATATAATCAACTCTTAGCCTAGCTCACACCGCAACAGTCCCTGGGGATACAAGATATGCAAGCATTAAAAACTTAAGTACTTAATGTACTTCAGTAATAGACTCCTCTCAACCGAAGTGAACCTCCCTAGTAATGGCTAGTAATTCCTCTAATCCAAACCTCGACAATGTTGTGGTATCCGTTGCTAATAGCATAAGAGCGGGCTGCAACATGATGATCAATTATGATGGACTTATGAGCGCTTGTAAAGCTTAGTTTACACGTGGCGAGTGGTCAGGCAGGTATTTGCCATTTTTCTATTGTAAATGTATACTTTGATTTTATTAAATTACTAGCTGTGAACAGCAGCCTTCGTCCGCGTGACATTATTGGAAAAATATTATTACTTCCCGATTTGAATCGGGTTTTGGTAACAATTTCATGGGTTTTAATTTTTTTGAACGGAACTCTGATCCTTTTTCTGAAATAAAAGTAGCCTAAATTACTCGTTTTAACATCAGCTATCTGCCAGTTAAAGACCCGTGAAGAATCAGTAAAGCCGTTTTGGAGATTAACCAGAACAAACAAACAGGCAGGCAAAAATGGAAAATAATGTTTTTTTTTTGTTATAAGTACAAAAAAAGCAAAAGCCAAAAAAGCAAAATAAAAAGCGAAAGCTGTAAAGCTGTTATTTTGAAATTACAAACAGATACTTACATTTTATTTATTTGTATAAAGAAAGATGTGGCTTAATGGCTTTTCGTGTCTGTCTCTGTGATCGTGTTATTCTTAATAACTGCGCAACAGATTTTGATGCGGTTTTCATTATCGCTTAGAGAATTTAGTTTGGTTTATGTGTTTGGTGTAGATACTAGTATTAACACTATATTTCATAAAAATATCTAAAGTCGAAAAACTGATCTCTAGTAGTTTTAAAGTTTTTTATTGGAAATGTTGACGCTATTTACGGCATTTTACTAGAGACTTCTACCTTATAATATTAAATTTTCTTTTGTAAAAAAAAAACAAATTAGGAGTCGGTTTTAAAAGGAAAATGAGTGAACAGGTGGTTGGACGCAATTTTTAATAAAATGTAGAAAAGTGGAGAGAAAATATTTTGCTCATTAATTTTACTTTCTTGCAAAGATGAATCCGTTTTAATTTATACAGTTTGTACAGTAACTCCATATTTATGACTCAAGCTAGCGAAACATTTGCAACTAAAAGAACTTATACATATATATTTATTCTCGATTACATTAACACTACACTACCAACCACAAAATAAATGGTAAAACTGTAAAAAAAACATATTCCAGTCTAACCGGATGCATCCGAATACCAGTATTTTACATGGAACAACTGCTTAACTGACCTCCACAACCCAGCTAGTACTGGGTAATACGATACCCCTTGGTAATACTAGTTGTCAGACTTTCGGGCTACTGACATTCTGTAACGACTGTCATAGATCTACTAATTCAACAGCCAATGACTTAACGTGCTTTCCGAGGCACGGAGGAAGCTCGGTATGTAATGGGTGGTCACCCATCCGCAGTCCAACATAGGCACACCCGGCTTAACCAGATAGTCGACCCGACCGACTTTTATTATTTAACCACGAGCTCCTCCTATGAGACTAAATAATACCATTATTTTCTGAAGAAATAAATAAATCAGCCTTATATATTTCTGTGGGACTAGATATATAGGTTACATACAATATTTCTTTCCAGACAAAGGACTATTTTCCCTTACACGAGGAGACTTCTAAATAAATGTCTAAATACAAGCGGTTTGTTGGAATTTAAACGCTTAGCTCAGCGCCGAGAGTTGACATTTCAACTTATAATACGAAAGAAAGTAAGAAAAAGTATTTATTTCTCTCGCACACGACAAAACAAAATAAAAAAAGACACTTCAGTCAAAAAAGTATCGAACCAAAAGCTCAACAAATACCATCGAGCAACCACCTGTATCCTGTAGTATCAGCAGTTGTAAGTTTTCATATTCATTCGATAACATTTTTATTGATATCGTCGGGGATAATGCAAAGCCGCGAATCTACCATAGGGAAAGGCCGCGTATCTGCATTTGATCTAATTTTACAGGGGCAGGTTAAAATTGTTTAATATCGTTATTTTAAGGGCAAATGGCCTCATTTTTACGTAGATAGTAATAATTGATGTTTTCTTTGTATTTTTACCATAGATCATCCGTTACAATGATTAATTTAACCGCCACGCTACGCGGAATTATCCAAAGCTAGATACGCGGAATTAGCCAATGCTAAATACGCGGATTTGCACTATCCCCGACGATATATAATCGATAACATTTTTATTGATTTATTGATATATGTACGTCCGCGTGGGTGGAAAATACAGCCCTTGGCAACCAAAGAGAATGTTTGTCACTGGGATTTGTTAATAGTCAGGGAAAATTATGTTTTTTACGGAAAACTGGAGTCTTAGAGACTGCCTCGTTGGTCTAGTGGTCGCTAGCGCGACTGCTGAGCATGAGGTCCTGGGTTCGATTCCCAGGTCGAACAAAGTGTTATTGGGTTTTTCCTTCAGGAATTTCTCAGTAGCAGCCACGGAGTCTGGATTTGTCCGGTTGATGACAATAGGCTCGCTCCCTATTACATGGGACATACACATAACTATTAGTACTATTAGGTATACCTCTGCCTATCCCTTCGGGGATCACAGGCGTGATGTTATGATATGTGTGCAGTCGCTTAAACGATATACGATCTGCACCAACTGGCCTGCTCCTGGTCCGATGAGAATGTACCATACCTACCTAGTACCTACCCTATCTGCCTACCTAGCACCTACCTATCTACCTTCCTGGTACCTACCTACTCTACCTACCTACGTGACGTGAGCTATCAATTGCGCCGGTCAGCGTCAGGCAGGAGAGAAGTGAACTGCATTGCACCAAGCTCTTATATGAGTTCAACGTTTTTTGAATGAAATCGATGTGGTTATTTTATGGGTAAATTTCGATGAAAGTCCAGTAACTGTGTATCTGTATTTTTTTTCCTTTTCATTGTATTTCAAATTGATTTTCTGGTATTAAACTGTTATATATTAAAATAAAATTCGGATCGGAAAAATGTCTTTTCAATTTGACACTCGGGCCACAGATTTGACAGATTGTTTTTAGAATAAAATCGGATTGAATTTTGCACTAAGGAGTATTGATATCAACTTCGATGCAAATCACCTGCAAAATAACTTTCTACCCCTTTTTAACCGCGTTAGACGATGAGATTCAATAAAATACGAAACACGTCTTCCATCAATTCTGTTAAAGAATGTTTATGCAAAATTTGAAGTGGATTAACCGAGGAATCACGTTGTCCCATACAAACTTCGCCCCTGTTTTAGCCCCTTAGAGGTAGAATTTCGGAAAATCCTTTCTTATCGGATGCCTACGACATACAAAGAACACACCCTCCAAGTTTCAGGCCTCTACGATCAGCGGTTTAGGCTGTGCGTTGATCCGTCAGTCATTCAGGACAAAGCATTTTATATATATAGATAAATTATTATTATAATTGAATAGATTTGTATTTTTTTTGCGTTGTAATAAATTTAAATAATGAAATTATTATTAGTATTGTATGTTATTATTGCGCTAATCAGTAAATGTGTATTGCATGCTAGACGTACGAGTATAACCAAGATGTAAAATCGAAATATTTGTACGGCTGAAATGCCGAATATAGTGAAACCCATTTATCTTAAGAACTTATGATACCTATATTCTTGCAAATAAATATATCATTCATTCATTCAACATTCTTCTAACCTGGGCCTAATTTATTTGAAGTCAGCGTAGCATAGTTTTCTTCTTCCATACTTCTCTATTACTCGTCACCTCATAAGTCCCTTGCTCTTTAGCCATAATATCATCCTTCACACAGTCCATCCATCGTTTTGTTGAACTTCCCCTACTCTTATAGCCATCCATACTCAAACTTTCCTCACGACATTTTCCTCATTTTCTGAAGAAATCTATATAATATACAAAATCAATTGCTGTTCGTTTGTCTCGCAAAAATCGAGAATGGCACGACCGATATGAATAATTCTTTTTTTTTTGTTTTGTTCGTCAGAATACAGGGAAGGTTAAAAAAAAATGTTAGGTAGGGTAGGTAGGTAGGCATGTAGGCAGGTAGGGTAGGTAGGGTAGTGTAGGGTATGAAGGGTATGTAGGGTTGGTAGGGTAGGGTAGGGTAGGTAGGGTAGGTAGGGTAGGTAGGGTAGGTAGGGTAGGTAGGGTAGGTAGGGTAGGTAGGGTAGGTAGGGTAGGTAGGGTAGGTAGGGTAGGTAGGGTAGGTAGGGTAGGTAGGGTAGGTAGGGTAGGTAGGGTAGGTAGGGTAGGTAGGGTAGGTAGGGTAGGTAGGGTAGGTAGGGTAGGTAGGGTAGGTAGGGTAGGTAGGGTAGGTAGGGTAGGTAGGGTAGGTAGGGTAGGTAGGGTAGGTAGGGTAGGTAGGGTAGGTAGGGTAGGTAGGGTAGGTAAGGTAGGTAGGGTAGGTAGGGTAGGTATGGTAGGTATGGTAGGTAGGGTAGGTAGGGTAGGTAGGGTAGGTAGGGTAGGTAGGGTAGGTAGGGTAGGTAGGGTAGGTAGGGTAGGTAGGGTAAGTAGGGTAGGTAGGGTAGGTAGGGTAGGTAGGGTAGGTAGGGTAGGTAGGGTAGGTAGGGTAGGTAGGGTAGGTAGGGTAGGTAGGGTAGGTAGGGTAGGTAGGGTAGGTAGGGTAGGTAGATAGGGAGGGTTCTTAGGTAGGGTTGGTAGGGTAGGTAGGGGAGGTAGGGTAGATAGGGAGGGTTCTTAGGCAGGGTTCTTAGGCAGGGTTGGTAGGGTAGGTAGGGTAGGGTAGGTAGGTAGGTAGGATAGCCAGTTGACGGGAGCGAAGCCGCGGGGGACAACTAGCTATAAATAAATAGGCATTCATTCGTTAATAAAAACACCCACACGAGCCTAATCTTGTAAACGCACCCTCAATACACTATCACAAAATCAACACATTAGTATAATTAATACTCCACCTTTATATAACACTATATTCTTCCTATCAAAAAGAGGTCGGATTACAAACAGATATACGGCTAATTGGTTTATTGGCAGACTGCTTAGTGACGCCGAAAATATTATCAATGAATTCATGAAATAGTTAATTTGCTAAGAAGTGTATTCCGCACCTTATTTGCAACACACCCTTTGTTAGACAATCACTTTCATTTTTTGTCAATAGGCTTGATACAACTAAAACACTTTGTTTGGAAAATCGGTTTGATAGATATTTTCATTTATCATTTTGTTTTAATACTGCATATTAAACAAATATAAGCTCTATGTCTTACTTATTATATTCTAAAACAGAACACCTCCCATCGGATCTCTTCATTACCCTTGGTTGACTGGTAGAAAATGCCTAAGGCATTAAGCATAAATAAGAACTCTCATAATTAAATATTTATTAGTTTTAAAAAAAAACTTATACTACTTATATCTCTTTTCACTTAACCCTAACTTAAAATAATCCCAGTGTTCAAATACTGTTTAAAATAGAAAGGTAACTGCACAGAGATCGAGCAAAGGGAAACGATTATTAAAAAGTCTGATTAGATAAGTTTCCTATTTTTTTTTAAGTTAAATAACAAGTAACAAAAATGTGAAAAATCATTAAAATATCTCTATAAATAAATTTGTTTCGGGACTTTAAAGACGTTATTTATTCTTAATGAATGTGTGGGGTTTACGAAACAAACTCAACACATTAAGAGAAGATAGATAAGAAATTACACACTTGAAAAAAAGTGTTAATCCAGCACTAACATAAGCCAGATTTAAAGGAAAAGGCTCTAATACTGTAAAAAATGACATTTTTTTTATGAATTAAATTTTTATTTAACACATTTTGCTGTCGGTATATTGGTGAATTAAAAAAAACAACCATTTTCTAGTTTTGAAATATCGTGTTGTCAACGTCATGAAACTTCTCCATTGTATTGAATTGACTTAAACTACCGAAAAGTTTAAAGCCATTGTAGAGAAACGAAACGAAAGGCGAATGTCATTTGTCTAAGCACTAAGATCACCTCTCCTAACTGTATATTTTCATCTTACAAGTGACGTTCAACTAATTTTGTAAGGTAGTGATACAGTCGCCGGCGCATCAAATTAAATATGATGATGATTTTAAATGATTTTAAAATGATTTTAAACCATAAAATGTTGATGGGTAAGTTTGAAATAGAATGAGAAAATTTGGCAGTTTGTGGTAGCTTGATGCACTGGCGACTGTACAGGCCCAGGTCGTATCGTTGAACGTTGTGTCCTATAAATCGACCCGAATCCCTTAACATGGATACTCTTGAGCCATATCATGGAAACCGTATGGCTGTATCACTAATTAAGAACCGCACCCTCGCCGGAAATAAAGCCAATCTAAAAGGCTAGCGCAAATTGAACACCCGACCGTTTCCGGCCCCAAATGAGATTTTCGGCTGGCAAAGAGCTACCGATTACACCATTTGAACTTGAAGATAAACTGACAGTTAGCTGCTCAAGTTTGATAAGTATCAAATATCTTATTTGGGAAACTGAGCCTTATTTACTTTATTTAGATAAGGAGATGTTTATGATGTTTGTTTGTTCTTTTATCTGTTTTAATTTTGAAGGTTTTCTTCGTATCGATTACAGCTATGCCTAATACCATCACTTTAACATATGGAATATAGCCAGAAGACTTAGTTCTATTTCTTGGAAAAGTATGCATATAACTAAAATAACAACATATTGAATGACTGCCTCGTTAGTCTAGTGGTCGCAAACGCGACTGCTGAGCAACTGTCCTGGTGTCCGAGGCTCGATTCCCGGGTCGGCAAAGTGTTATTGGGTTTTTCCATCAGGAATTTCTCAGTAGCAGCCACGGAGTCTTTTGCGGCCGGTTGATGGCAATAGGCTCGCTCCCTATTACATGGGACTGAAACATAACTGAGGCCTATGTCCAGCAGTGGACGTCTTTCGGCTGAAACGATGATGATGATGAACATAACTGGCGAAATGTGGGTGTACTATTAGGTCTAACCCTTCGGGGATTACAGGCGTGATGTTATGTTAGTATGCATATAAGAATAATAGATATTTGTATTACTGTTGTAGAATTGACGATATCTATACTAATATTATAAACAGGTAAAATTTGTTTGTATGTTTGTAATTTTGTATGAAAGACGAAATCCGCATCAAAATTCATTTTGCAGTTTTAAATATCTACGCAGTCACACAGAAAAACACGAAAAGTGACTTTATCTATTGTTCTATACTAATATTATAAAGAGGTATTATTATATTCTTTGTAAGTTTTTATGTAGCGGGTAATCTTCTGAACTACTGATCCGATTCTGAAAATTCTTTCAGTAACGGGAAGCTAGATTATCCCCAAGTATCATAAACTATTTAAAATGTTCCCGTGGGTAAATTTCCGTACATAACGAGAGCGAAACCGAGAAAAAGCGAGTAGCTCATAAAACCGAATGATTACCAACATTCCCAATTTCCCTTTCAATTACAAAACAAAGCGCCGACACAACTCACCCGTTACATATTTTATGAATACAAGTTAAACCCCTCACAATGACGAAACCGTCGTAAACTATGTCAACAAACAAACAGCTTTACCGTGTAAAACAAAAACAGAACTCGGTACCTTACCGCGTCAGTTACTCGTATAAAAGTCGGAAGAGGTAAATAGGTCAGTTCACCCCGCACGGTAGGGTTAACAACCTGTCACCAAGTCCCTACTCATTCTCTAATACTACAAAGCTACATGACAACACCCTGATTGCTTGGAGCCTCACTTAATGTACCTATGAGAGGCTTAAGGTACCTGCCCACCTGATTAGACGCGACAGGAAGATTAATAAGTAATCAGGACACACAGCTTGTGTCAACACATCCAATTAGGGCTATATCTTAGAGGCACACCCAGTCCCCCAGTGAATAGTTGGCTTAAGGTGTGGTCTGACTGCGGTGTAGATATTCGACCACTGCCTTTGGATACACTGTGGCCTATATCGAAACCACAGCTTCAATCTTACAAGCAATCTGGCGCACGAAAGAGATTTTTATTTTCCCGTAAACTGGTCACATGTCGTCCAAATTGGAATTACGTGATCGCGTTTCATGGTAATGATCGCCTTTTATGTTGGTTGTAACTCACGCGCCATATAATTGAGTATATAAGTTATCCCTTACGCGACTTAGGATCGGTGTATGACCCTTGGGCATTGATATACGTGTTTCCTACTTTTGATTGCAGTGCCAAGGTCGGATACTTGTGTTGAAGGAACTTTCGGAGACATTTTCTTGCCGTAACTTTGTTATTAGCTAAGAGTTCCCTTAAGACCTTGATATAAACAGCTAGAAGGCAAATATATAGAAATAAATGATGTCGCTTGAGCTTTTAGAACAAATTATGAGGACCAGCGAACCATTGCAAGTTATCGGTACTTATCTAAGGAGATAAACTTTGTAAGTTCGGACTCAGGAGTCAATCTATTAAACTACTCATCCGATTTCAAGAAATCTTTCACTGATGTAAAAGCTACACTATTACCGAGTGCCATAGGGTATCTCTCTTTGACGCGGAAAAAGTCGCGGGGAAAGCTAGTCTTAAGTTAAGGTTATTAATAAGTTTGCCAAGCATACTTAAGACACGACTAGGAAAATGATTTTCAGATAGAAAATTATATTCCAGCGTAGAAGTGCAGTGAACTGTGGACCTCCTCGAGACATTCTCAAGTGGATCAGTATACAAAAGTTTAGGACAAAAGACAGTTCAACATCTATCATCTACATACTTCATACCGACTTCGAATTCCTAATGTATTCGACAAGGGGGCGACGTTCATAGTTTCCCAGATTTTCCCAAATTTCTTCAAGAATGCTCTGTGAGCTCCCGATTCACCATTTTGTATTCATCCAATTCAATGTCATAGGAAACTTCAAGGTTTTTGTCGTACTTCATTAACATGTGATTTTGTAAAGTATTTGCAAGGGAAGCGAAATTAAATGCGTTATTCAAGGTAGAAGGGACAACGATACTAAAACGGTAACCACGTAATTAGTACATGATTTTAAACACCCACATCGAAATTTTACATAAGTATTTTTTTTAAAACCATCTATTTTGACCATTAAGCACTATTGCACGTTTGTAGGAAACAGCAGTTTTTTTTAAATTACTGACGAAATATTTCGATGTGATGTACACACGGCGGCACATCGAGCTAAACATAACCAGTATAACCTGACTTCGCTTTGTATGAGCTTCCCGTATGATGAGAGATCATCTTTATTTGGTTTTGTATAGCGTGATTGGCAGTCGTGCGTACTGAGTACGTGGTAACTGTCTGCGCATCGGTGTCCCTTCCGACCTGTAGGTAATGGTTTAATACAATCAGCCTACAACGTTGTCGATCACTACTGGGACACAAGCCTCCTCTCTATGGTTTGGTTATATTATAATCCATCTCGTGCCGAAGGTTTGACCGAAGATGAAGCCGCGTTGGTCGGACACAGTTGTTGTTCCTACTGTGAATGCTGCTTATACCTGTAATAGACATACATACCCGCATTTTTATATTATTTTTATTGTTGCCTATTAATTCTTAGTATGTACTGCTGTTGGTATACCCAATAAATCACTCGGTAGGTAGATCATAAAATTATAGTTTTACTCTTGTGAAGGAACGCTGACGCACACATTGTGTATTCGTTTGGAGTTGCAAGCGCAGCGAGCCTCAGTTGCCGCGTACCTAATACTACGCCTCGCGTTTTTCGAACTATGTAAAGCATCTCAATTGTAGTATGTACCGCGTGTAAATTAACAAATAAGAAACCTTTTAGTTGTCTCTGTACACACTCCTAAGAACATCACACGCATACACAAAACTCGTAACATAATTCTGGACACACATGATTGACATGCCGAAAATATTCAAATTAAAAAAGGAATGATTTTTGATCTTCATTTATTTTTATTTCAGGTACAAATTGTTCATTAGAACAAATGCAAAACGCCGTGAAAACATAAAACCGCGAAACAATGATGTCTGAATGTAATACAACAAATTACAATAGGGTATGTGACAGGAAGTCAAAATATTTACTTTTTTATGAACTGTCAAAACGCAAAATGTGTACGTGATTTGTATGAAATAGCACATTGTGACGTCATACTTATTTGGGATCAAATGTAATACTTATTATCAGTAAATCCAATTTTACAATTATATTGTCCCCCAATATTTAATTTCTGTACGGTGATGGTAGTTTTTAAGATGAGTGGCCTTATTACTACGTATTATTATATTTTTTTTTGACCTTGTCAACTAGCCTATTTCATTGAACACGTATGGAATTTTTGATTAAAACAGTTTCCGTCAGATGCACGGTTCACTGCTTACTGCATAGTATTTCATTAAAATAAAATCGTTATTTCACGATATTATTCAATACGATATTTATTAAAGCATCCTGAAATTGAAAAGCAACGATTGCGTAATGCGTTCATAATTTCGAAACGATGTTTTAAATTCAGATCGGCATTGATATTTTCCTTTGTCCTATTGAAATATATTTCATTGAGAAATATATAAAAGTCAAAAGTAAATAACATATATTTTTCAGAATAACAAGCTGCAATATAAGTCTCATTTTAACTATCTCATTTATTGTGTCCATGTTCAGAAGAGGGAAGGTGAATATAATGTATAGGTAGGTATGTCAATATGGTCTAACTTCACTGCATTCTATGGTCGTCGGGTGCTGTGAGGATTCCTTAATTGGAAAATCCGATAAAATGCACTCCTCATCTCTCTTAAGTGGATGAAATGTAGTCAAGACTTTTATATCTTTCTTCTGTTCACGAAACTCACTACACTGTATCCGCTCGCGTACTTTATACGGCACTTTTTCGGTTTTTACACAGTTGATCCACAGAATTCCAGGCTCTCGACAATTGAAACCCAACAGTATCGAGTTGTGAGTGACAGTGGTAGCCCCCGTTCCCGTTAACTTGACAGATAATTTCATACAAATATTGTTCCATTTTTGAAATTATTCGGTAAGTAGTGGCTATTCGGACATCGTGGCATCAAATAGGCCCATAGAATAAAGATGACTGTGACTTTGACAGTGATGCTGTCTAATCACTAACCTGTCGCAAGAAGATTGATGAATTGATAGTAAGTTGGTCTGAAGCCAATGTTCTAGAACGATCGATAAACATAGTGACACATAAATAAAAAATGTTTCACATTTAATCAGTGTTCGAGTATCAATAGTTTTCAAATCCGATTTAAAAGAAAGTGAATATTCTACATAATGTGTCTAACATAAGAGATCCTTAGTTAGATACCAGAGGTAATTCCAAAATACCTGAGGTAATTCCAAAATACCTGAGGTGTCCCTATTTTTTGTTATAATAATTATAAAATAATTTCTGATCCAGTTATTTCCTCCGTTTCTATCCAAAAGCCTTAATTTGTTGATAATTCTCACAAGAGTATATTTTTTTTCGTGAGTATTATAGGATCATCCTCTAAAAAAATCTGTTATAAATCACTGATACCTAAATCGGTTTATCAAAGGAAAGGACTTGAGAATAATCCTTCTGTAGGCACCCGGAGCTTTATTTAATTCACAAATTAGCCGAACTCACCTAAATAAAATGGCCGCATACGTCAACAGTTAGTCGTTAACAGATAGCTAAGGAGATCGTGACAATAGCCCTGATTTGTCGTCATCTAAGAAACCATATCTCTCCTCGACTATCACTAGAATCGTCCCAGTTAAGTGGTGCAGCGGCAACGTTTGATTCGTTTTATTTCTCACCTCTAGTAACATTTTCCTGTACTTGACATGATTTCAATCGAGTTTGTGCAGGAAGGAGGTTGTTAGCTCCACTCGTATATTTTATTCGAATGATTACTGAGAGTCGATTGTTCGCTTGTTGCTCTGTGCCGGTGTGAATCATTCGTAGTAAGCAGTAGCGTTTTATTTCATTTATGAGAGCTTTTTAAACAACATGTTTTTCCTAGATTGCGTTTTGTGCTTAAGGAGGATGCGCTAAGGTAGCCCGCGAAATTCTTTTTTTTTTATTTGCATGTCACTATCAGGTTGTATGTTGAACAAAATACAGGGTGTAAAAAGACTCTTCACGAGGCCGTCAAGAAAGTTTTTTTTTTGGGGTGAAAAATCACGTTTTACGATAGGAGTCAATGTAACGCATTCAAAACATTGTGCTGATGGATGGATTGAATAGTTCGGGGGTCGTGAAGGTGTCTTAAGTAAAAAATATATAAAATAAATATATTAAAAAAAAAGTTGGAACTTTGACCCCCAATATCTCCGTAACTCGAAGGTTGGGAACCTTCGAGTTGGTATGGTCAACAGCAAAAAAATGATTGCAATGACGGGGAGAACAAGTGACTTTCGGCTTCGTCAAGAGTCTTCTTACACTCTTTAAATTCGCGACCGTAACATGTATTTACAGAATTATAATCATTAAAACCCTCTAAGTTCATTGAATTCCTTTGAATGACTATTTTATGGAAACACTGTGACATTAGAAAACCTAAAAAAAAATTAATTAACCAGTATAGTGTACGTATGTTTTTTCTGATTTTTTGTGGAATAAAGTTTAAGAATAACCACCAACCATGTGGTCCGGTTCTTCTCTATAAGAAACAACCAATCCAAATCGTGTGTCTCTCTCCATCTTTTGACGTTTCATGGCATGTAGGTTATTGTATTTTTTTTTATAATTTGTCAGAATTTGTCTATATTATGAATGTTTCATAATCTTGCTTTGTAAAATAGTATCAACATGATAAATTGTTAATATAATTACAGATCTATATACCTAAGCACTGTTTTAGAAATGTTTAATGTGAAATTCAAACATTCGGCTAAAAGCCACAGCGCTTAGCACTCTCAATGACAGCAATTTGGCCCTCCCTTGCAAAGTGGTTGTAAAAACCATTTGCACTAAAAACTACTTTTTTACTTAAAAGCATCCCCACTAATTTGTCACTGTCAGTTCTTAAAAAAAACTGGCCAAGTGCGAGTTGGACTCGCGTACGAAGGATTCCGTACCATTATCTATACAACATTAGACAAAAACAGCAAAAAAATCACGTTTGTTGTATGGGGTTCAATATTTTAAAAAGGTAACATTGCTGCTGTCAAAAGTCTTGAGTCAACGACAAAGTCAGAAAGCAAAACAACTTGAATTGCTAAGTTAAATGAAGTTTATTATACTTATTGTTTTGTTTACTCCTAAGACGGAATGACTTCGATCTATTGTTCCGTGCTATGAAAACAAGAAAGTTTTGTTTACGACGAGCCTAACGGCGTTGCTATCTGGGAAGCTTCAGTATGAATAATGAAGTAACGGTTTATAAAGAGTGTAAGAAGACTCTTAACGAAGCCGAAAGGCACTTGTTCTCCCCGTCATTGCGATCATTTTTTTGTTCTAGACCATACCTGGGAACCTTCTAGTTACGGAGATATTGGGGGTCAAAGTTCCAACTTTTTCAAATCTTTTTTTTTTTTAAATACATGTTTTTAATGTAAGAGTTTTACTTTAAACACTTCCAGGACCCCTTTACTATTCAATCCATCCATCAGCACAATGTTTTGAGTGCGTTACCTTGAGTCCTCCTGTAAAACGTGATTTTTCAGCCCAAAAAAAACTCGTTTCCCAGCGTTAATTTTTGTGTAAAGTTACTTAGTTTGATGCACATAATGCTTGGTTGACGGCTTCGTGAAGAGTCTGTTTACACCTTGTATTATTTTTATAAACACTATGTTTTTGAAGTGAAAACTTCTTTAGCATCGTTGTGATCTGAAAGTCGATGAAACAAAAAAGCGACAGGTAAAAGAGACGGACACATAAACTCATAAGATTTAACGTGGGAGAAAATGAGATAGGAAGCATTTAACTTGAAGCCAAAAATTTTGAAGGTCTCACTTCTACCACGTGTGAATTGCACACATATGTTTTTTAATTAGCCTATTCCGTCCTTCTGCTGGGTAAAGGCCGGGCCATTCCTTTCCAACTCTCCCGGTGTTTTGCCTAACCCTATGATTGTGAATTAAAAATATAATGAACCTAAACCGGACAGGTTTACTCAAACTGTGTCTGCTACTTTTTACAAAAGGCCAGCCCGGATAATGTAGCTACCCTGAATGTTTTTTAAATGTTTTTTTTTTACTGGCCCCTATTTGACTTTGGCCCTTATAAGTGGATTTCGCCATTTCTTCTCAGGGTATTCAGAAAGGAAATGTTGACTATATAGCTTACGTTTAAAATACGACTCCTAAAAGTGATTCCAACACCTTATTTATGGAATAAATAATTTCATTTCACTAGCTTTTTTAGATGTTAACCAAAAAATAACTAGATTAAGTCAATTATGTTCAAAGTAACCGTTTTCTCTTTGTAACTTCATCCACCAAAATAGTAAACAACCAAAATCGACTTTAAAAGCTTGTATACAATGTCTGTCGTTCGTAAATCTACACGTTATACTGAAGTACATTCTGTTTGTACTGGAACTAATGTAAACGCTTTAAATGAACCGTGAGGGCATGGGTGTCCCGTATTTTGAACATTTAATTACCGTAACCGGTAACGGTCACTGAAGAGTTTTGAGAAAAAAGAGATTGCACGGTCCTTTAATGTGTGAAATACACATTCGATTGTACTCACCTAATGTGTATTCCTGATGCCGCTACAACAATAAATAATAAAAATAAATATGGGTATGACAGTATTGAGTAAGCGAGAGAGAAAATGTGTGAGAGAGAAAGAGTAAGTCTACTTCAGTAATGTGAGAGAGTGTAGATTTTGACGAAAGGCGAAAAAGACGTAAAGATTATTGTAAAGACTATAAATATTTAAATAAAATAACTAAAAGTTATTGAAAGTGTTTTGATTTCCCACATAAATTCAAAAAAACTAAAGGATGCTTACTTATGTTTACGATATTAATACTGAAATTGCAAGACTTAAAATAAAGTAGTGTATGAAACTATACGTAACTATAAGTAAGTATTAAAACACTCCTGTATTATTATTATACAGGGTGTTGCATAAATGTAATATAGTACATCATTCCGAACCCGTGTTGTGTTGTTATATGTTTTCTGATAGACGCTGAATACCTCACCAAAACTCACACTCCTGTTTAAAAAACAGTCTGGATAAACTACTATTATGGCTAATTACGTTTTCCTGATTCATCAAGTATTCTGAAGTTAGGAGCATAATAATTCATAATTTTGTTTTTCATGCAAATATTCTATCAACTTAAGCTTTCTTTCAGTATTTCTCGTAAACATTGTGGAAAATTATAAGCGTACTGCCTCCCCAGTAATTTTAACACAATTGTTTACTTCCAAAGTTATGCAGCTTTATGAGGATTAAGTACGATGTTCGAAGTTCTTTGGTTTTACACGAAAACAGCGACTTCAGGTCCAATGAATGTATACATAATAAACTTTTATGTATATCATTTAACCTAGGTTAATTTGAGAATGCGTAAATTTTCTTGGTTAAATGTCTAAAGGTCAATGGGTCAAAACGTCCCCGCAACCCTTACATCGACCAACAGATTTAAAATGTATCTCAGTCAATACAGCTTAGTAAGGTGATCATTTTTTATTTTGGCGACAACTCTCAAAAGTGTGGGGTTTCCGAGAAAAATCATGTTTTAATACTAACATTTTGGTACATAATAACTGTTTATAAGCCATACTTTTTGTTTATTAAAGTATTTTAATTATTTTTTATATTTATTTCTGTGCACATTAATTTTTTTTTAAATATTTTTATTATTTTTTAATTTAAATAATATTAAAAAAAAGCAATACAAACAAACGTCTCATACAAACTTGGGCATCGTCCTTTGTGTTTTTTTCTTTAAGGAGATGACAAATATATTGTATATAAGAACTAAACCTATATCGTGTAACACAGACTTCTTATCACCTTCTGAAGGAATATTTAAGAAGTTTAGTATTTTTTTTTTCCTAAAGAGCAAAAAAACTAGCAAAATGAAAAGCATTGCCATTATAACTGTATAGTCTTGAACATGTTCGTCGCTAGATAATAACAGCCGCTCAGATCAATCTTCAGGTTAAGCCGCGCTAGCCTAGGTTGGTATGTGGATGGGTGACCACCCATTATTTACTGAGTTTCCTCGGTAAACACGCTAAACCCTTAGTCCCGGCTGTCATTTGTAGATCTTTGACAGTCGTAACAGGTAGGTAGTCATGGATTACTTGTCAGTAGCCTGAAAGTTTGACAACCAGTCTTACCAAATGGTATCGCATTACCCAGTACTTACTGGGTTGTGGAGATTGGCAGTCACTCCATGTAAAATACTGGTATTCAGCTGCATCCAGTTGGAATAGAATCCGACCCCAACTTAGTTGGGAAAAGGCTAGGCAGATGATGAAGTCTTGAAACATGTTTTTAAAAACTAAACAAGTTCAAGAACTAAATAGAGAACAAAACATTGTTATTTTGTATAACAATAATAATGGGTGAAATTTTGGGCCTATTTTATGAAACTTTTATATAAATATATAGTACGGGTCCTTTGCGACATAAATATTGTGTTACAGCAACCATTAAGCAGCAACTACCTAAGTCAAAAAACTGGCCAAGTGCGAGTTGGACTCGCGCTCGAAGGGTTCCATACCATTACCTGTTAATTAGACTATGTTATAATGCATGGGGACACCGTTTAACTTTGAACGTTTTTTTTTATTTATTTTTGAAATTTTCCTTTATTTGTGCTGTAAGACCTTGCTTTTTGCCAAATTTCGTGATTCTAGGTCAACGAGAACTACCATATAAGTTTTCGACCCAAAACCTATAGGGTAATTCCGGTTGACCTAGAATTGTCAATTTTCGTTAAAAGATAAGTTGAAAAAAAATAAGGTTTTTTGGTACTTACATGTTTTCTCGAAAATCTAAATTTGCCTTTATCTTTTTATCGTGTTGACTCAGGTGAGGACCTTGATTATATATCTACAATAATAGAGACTATAGTATCTGGTATAAATTCCAACTTGCTAGGTCCACCCGTTCCTGAGAAAATCGGTGGCGACACACGGACAGACAGACGGACAAGAGAGTAATCTTTTATGGGTTCCTTTTTTTACCTTTTGAGGTACGGAACCCTAAAAAGATTGTTTACACGATAAATTACAGTTATTTTTATTTACTTACAGAAAGTTGTTGTAAGTACTGTTTTTTATGTGTATTTACGATTACATAGAGTTTCTTTTTTATCGCAGGCTGATATTTCTTATAAAATACTGTTCAAAGAAAAATATTGTTTGTAGTTATAGCAAAAGTACTCGTAAGTATATTTTTTTGTTAAATTAAACTTATATATACATTATTGTGTACTCAGTACGTAGGGACGAATATTATTAAAAGGATATTAGATAACATCACGCTTGTGCCTAACCCTACGGGTATTCCTTAGGGTTAGGCAGAGGTGTACCTAATAGTGCACCCACATTTCGCTAGTTATTTTTAAGTCCCATGTAATATGGGGCGAGCCTATTGCCATCAACCGGGCACAAATCCAGACTCCGTGGCTGCTCCAAAACAAAAAAAAAAGGATAAAAAAAGAAAAAAAAAGGAAAAAATAAAAATGGATATCAATTTTCGATGAAAACTCGTAAATTTCTTGAAAGGGTTGATCGCTATACAACAGTAGCTAAAGCTATTAGGCGATTTCTAAATTTTATTAATACATAATAATGAACTTGTACTCGAAAAACGAACACGAACAGAATTATCATCGAAAATAGGTTTATTCCACATTATCATAATTATCCCATTTTGTAATACTGCCAGAGTAGTTGCTTGATAAAGGGTGTAAAAAGACTCTTAACGAAGCCGAAAGGCACTTGTTCTCACCGTCATTGCGATTTTTTTTTTGTTCTAGACCATACCCAGTGGCGTGCAGTGGTTCTCCACGGAGGGTAGGCCACGTACACTGACTTCCGAAAAAAAAAAATCGCGCAACATTACAGTGTTGTTCTACTTAAGATGACCTTCAAAGTAGTCACCTTTATTGATTTATAATATTTGAAATTTATTGGGTCTTATAAAGGGGGTCGAATGGGGATCAATTGGGAATCGCAAAAATTTGGGTGAAAAACGTCAAATTCAGAATAGCAAAATTTGCCATTTTCAATAAATTAATATCTCCGTGCCATCTTAGTGCTGTCACACTAAAATATTAATTTGTGTCACTTAAGTCAATTTCAGAATGGGAAATTGCCATTTGACAGGAATAAACTAATTTTTGGTGATTTTTAGTCTAATTTAGAGGTATTCGTGACAAGAGAATCGGCACCATTATCAGCGCAAAGTTCACAGATCACCATTTTTATGTAAATAAACAAATAATAAACACAACAAATAATATTTACAGTAACTGTACGTTTTGAAACTAATTATTTATAACTTAGTAAGTCAGAAAAAGCAAAACATTCGAGATTGCGATACAAATCACAAAAAACGAAAGACAATTTGAATTTCGCGGGCTACCGTGACCTTACGTCTTGACTTTTGTGGGGCAGCCATTCGTCCAATCACAACACACGATGGCCGTCTACAGTCCAAGGAGGTGACTCCCATATCTATACATGTGTGCCGTTCATACACGCGAAAATATGCATCAGTATGCGTAAATTTATGAATGCACAGGTAGGCCGTACAACTTCTTGCCTTATAATCGTAGTACTGTGAAATACGTCACACCGGCGCGACAAGTTGCTATAAGTGTTGCTCAGGAGTTTTAACTTTCTTATTTAATATTTTGTGGTATTTTATTACATAGTTATAATAAATGCATTTGGCGTTGTTGGTAAGGTAGGCTAGGCCTAATTGCCTCTATGGACGGCACGCCCCTGACGATACCTGGGACCATACCTTCTAGTTACGGAGATATTGGGGAACAAAGTTCCAGCTTTTTCACAAGTTATTTTTTTAAATACATGTTAAATACGTCTGACAGGGGAGAATGGAAGAAGAAAACATGTTGCGCCGACCCCAAATAGAATGGGATAAGGGCAGAAAGTTGATGATGATAATGATGTTCATGTGGGTCGGGAAAAGTGTTATTGGGTTTTTCCATCACGAATTTCTCAGTAGTACCCATGGAGACTAGATTTTTTTGCCTGGTTGATGGCAATAGGTGGCCTATTATGTGGGCCTTAAACTTAACTGTCGAAGTAGTGGGTGTACTATTAGGTACACCTCTGCCTAACCCTTCGGGGAATACTATTGTGATGTATTTGTTTTGTTATGCATTCATCACTTAGATTAGGTACCTACAACTTAGTTCTGTCTGTGTCATCTTTACAGTCAATCAGCCATATTAGTTTCTAAGTTTTGTGAGCCGTCATCTGCAAGTACCGCGCTTGAAGTTTTGGCAGATGTCAAAAACAAACAGCAACGGCAACAAAAAGTTCAGCCTACTCATCCCCACACTGTATCTTATTTAGCGGGAGACTAGAAGTACATCTATCAAAACATTTTGCTGCAACTGTTTACAAGTTTACAATATCAGATATGCATTCGACTGTCGGACAGATCTAAACATCTCGATTCCTGGAACAGAGCCAAGCCCACAATTATACCGGAGATCCCTCGAAATAGGTACATGAACATTAAATAGTTTTATTGCTAACCAATGATATTCTAGAATATCATTGTTGCTATCCAATAGATTTCGTTGAGTCAATTATTATAAGAGGCTATTTTAAGAGGATGCCTTGATCTCAACTTTGTTTGGTTCAGAGAGTATTGCATGAACCTAGAGAAGGTGACTTTCTATAATTGGCGATAACGATATAATTTAGAAAATAACTTGGTATTAAGATTTTATAATAACAGGTTCAACTATATATTAAAACTGTTTAAAGTTAAGGCTACCGAGATGGCTTTTCCGTATAAAGCTTAGTCTTCTTAGTTTAAATTCATAATAAAAAACGCATTACGTTATTTAACGTCTAAACTTTACATTGTGTACCGAGCTGAATAGAATCCCCAGCGCGGTTTAAATTATTAACAAAATATCTAATAGCATTGCCTCGTTCACAAATATCTAATAGCATTTTGATGGAATGGCTCTCGAGAACTTGGGATAGAAAGTAGCCCATTTCTTCATCATACACCACCTATGAACCACTCTAGAGAGACTCGTGGCTTAATAATAACAGGCACTCTGGTCGATCTTTTGGTTAAGCCGCGTTTGCCTAGATTAGTCCATGGATGGGTGGTCAACCCATGCCGTGTTTCCTCCGTGCCTCGGAAAGCACGTTAAACCGTTGATCCCGGTTGTACGTTAAGGTAGTCTCCATAGCCCGAAAGTTTGAAGGTCTTACCAAGGGGTATCATATTACCCAGTACTAACTGGGTTGTGGAGTTTAGATAGGCAGTCACTCCATGTAAAATACTGATATTCAGCTGCAACCGGTAAGACGGGTAGCTGACCGCATCATAGTTAGGATAAGGCCAACCAGATGATGACACCATCCATGCATGAACCAGCACTGGGCCCGCGTGGTGGATTACAGCCCAGTACCTTTAAAGACAGGAGGCTTGTATCCCAGCAGTGGGGACTTCATTGGCTGATTATGCTTATGCAATCCATCTATTGAGTGAGGTATGGTAAATTGCAGGTCACATAAACAACAAAACTCTGCGTTCACTAATATTTATTTTGCTTAAACAACTGAACCTACTTTAATCATTTATTTATAATCTATGTTTCTCTTTCCAGGTCCAGAGAGTTTTGAAACACGGCAACATAGGTATGTTATCCTTCACATAATTCAGATTGTATTTATTAGCATAGTCCTCTTCTCATTTTAACTCACCTTTGCCATTTTCGCGTAACGGACATTCATGACTCAACGTTACCAGGGATTTAGTACCATGTTTCCAAACTCCCCAACGTTGCTTTTGCTAAGCCAAGGTTTAAATTCTTCTAGAATCATAAATTGAATCCTTGCTACAAATGCCACGCTATCCTCTACATACTGTATAAACGGTTCACTATTTTATGATTTTTACAAAACAAATGAAATCTAAAATTTAATCTAAAACTGAACATCAATGTCGAGGTTCCTCGAGGTATAAGGCAGAGGAACACTAATATAATAAGCCTGAGAACCCATCTAAAGGTCAATCGGCCAGTGTGCCCTCAGACTGCATTGACTCTATTAACGTAAGTACATCCAATGTAAGTGGTTTACCGCCGATATTGAATAGCCACTTTGTAATAATAACATAGCACTTTAGGACCGGCCATTGTACATTTGACCCCTTTTCTTTTTTTTTACGGATGGGAAATCATCAAATGACTTCTCCCGCTCTGGGCAGAGCGGAAGGGAGTGTCAGACTTGTACTGACTAAAACCCATCCATGTATGGTACGGTATCTCTTTCGAACAGCCCGCAGCCCTAGCAGGCATCGGCCCTTGCGGGCCCCGTGCCGGCGCGCGTGATGAAAAAAATAATAAAAGAAGTCGGTTACGCCAAAAAAAAAAGCTCCTGCACAAATAGCTAAGGGTGTATTCATATGAAATCAACTAACAATTCATGATGTAAATTACAATCTTTTTGCATCCTAGTATCTAACAAACGTTTCCGAATGGCAGCGATGCGGAGGAGTACTTTGACGCTTAGGTGTCCTATTTTTGTAATTGTAAATATGTAGGTACTTACTTTTAGTCTTCCCTTTTTTAGCATTATTTTTGTAGTCTGTATATAATGTAAATATTGATTAACTTATGAAAATAAAATAAAAAAATTATTCATTAAAAAAAACAAACGATGTAAACTACAAACCCTTTGTCCAATATGTGATGTAAGTGACGGTTGATGCAATTCTTATCAATGATTTCTCATATAAGCTCAGGTAATTAAGTTGAATTTTGCATTAAACTTACGATCATGGTTGACGACATATCTTAGCTAAAGAGACCTGGCGCAAAGCTGTAATGCTTGACAATGACAACCGCAGGGAGGTATGGCAGAGTAAAGAGCTTCGCGGACGCTTTTCCGGGCCCTGCATAGGCCTGATGTAGACCTATAAGCGTCGTAGCCTGGCTACGTTCCGAGGACCTCTTCGGAGAAACCGAAGATTTTGTTTGTGCAATTATGGATGAAGTTATGATGACGAATAACTACCCGAGATTTATTGTGAAGAACGGTACGGTTGACGTATGTCAGGCATGCCATCGCCCTGGCGAATCAAACCGTCACATTATCTCCGGGTGCTCTCGTCTAGCTAACGAAGAGTACTTGCATAGACTCAACCTTGTAGCCAGGATTATCCATCAGCAACTTTCTCTAAAATACAACCTTGTGGAATCGGAAGTGCCGTACTATAGGTATGTGCCCGACCCAGTTCTCGTAAATAGCAATATTGCACACTGTACTCGGATTAATGCATCATCACTGACAGGACTATTGTAACCAATAAACCTGATCACCACCACTATGGTGGATCGATCAGAGTGGCACACAATGATTGTTGACATAACGGTTCCGCATGACGAGAACCTCGTGAAAGCAGAGAAAGATAAATAAATCAAGAATCTTGTCTCTCTCTGCCGATAGTCGTTTCAGCCAATGGCTTAATTGCCAAGAACCTCGATCACTAGCTGAGGAGGCTCTCGTTAGCTGGATCAAGGGCTTGATTCGGAAAGTGGTACTCCTGGATACGGCTCGTATTGTTAGGAGATTCCTCTTTCTAGAGCCCTGACCACCGCCGCCGGTAGCTGGGACCCTGTTCCCGATACCGGTGGGCTATAATTTTTTATACTTTTGTGATGACCGGGGTTCCAAGTGAACTGAATGGGGATAAAGAAAAACATAGGCAGTATAAACAAGTTTACTAAATGAACAATTCTAAGTTCCCTTGTAATCTAAATACTAATGGCTTAATGACAAAAAAAAACATAAAGAAAATTACATGTGCATAAAACTATAAAAAAAACCATTAAAAACAACATGTGCATAAACCTATAAAAAGAAACAATTAAAAACAAACAAATAAAAATAAAGGAAAGAAAAATAGAAAGTCTACAAAAAGAATATCCTTAGGCTGGATTCGATCCCGAAGTCACAGTTTGTAACCCGACGCAATGCCCCGAGACCAGCTAGCTACTTGTGTACCGTGGCGAATATGTCGATCAGTTATTTCGCAATGAATTAATATCATCAATCGAAGTCAGGACTTAATGCATAATACTTGTGCCTGAACGTTAAGGGCGTTACCGCAAGCTGAGAACAAAATGAGAATAGTCAGCCTTTGCAAAACTTCTTCAATTATTTAAGCTACACTCCGTTAAGTAGACGCAAACACTTACCCCGTTTCTTCCGTCAGTCACACACAAATTCACAATATGCCATAAACAACAATATATTTCTAATACTTATGCTCTGTAGTAATTTCCAAATAATATGCTTTAATTTCCAGAATTATGCAAATCAATTACAGAGCAATTACTCATTTCTTTGTTCCATGACATTTCTGCCGTCTGATCTTTTTTCCGCCACCGTCACTCATGTCCGTTCTCAAAAATTATCAAATTGAAGCTATTGTGGCGAGCCTAGTAACGCCATCTAGAATTGAATCTGAGAACTAAAATATCGATCATTACAATATCCCCTCTCCTCTAAAGAATCCAACCGGATTCACACCAAACGTTTAATGTCACAAGAATGCCATTTTCCTAAATCTTTGCCTCTGAAATTCTTTAATCTGTACACATCGCCTGATATTTTCTCTGCTATGACTGCTTTTTCAAACTTAGGGGCCAATTTAGACATAAAAGCCTTATCAGCATTCGATAGGAATTTAGTGCGTTTCCAAACAAGATCACCAACTTTATAGTCACATATGCGACGTCTTTTGTTGTACTGTTCGCTGTTGGTCTCATGTGATTGCCGTAACCTTTCGCCAACCTCGTCATAAATCTTGCTCCTGAAGGCTATATTTCTTTCAAATATTCCTCTGTCGAAGGTAATCGGTACGTCAGGTTCGAAGCTATAGGGTTTCATGCCCTGGACCACAGTCTCGCGTCCAAAAAATAGATAGGATGGGGTTTTTCCTGTGACTTCATGAACCGATGTTCTGATTGCATGTCCTATGTGTGGTATATATTTGTCCCATTCTTTGTGATTATCTTCAACGTAAGAAGCTATAGCCGAGCCAATGACTTTGTTTACCCGCTCAGTGGGGTTGGCCTGAGGATGGTAGTAAGGGGTATACCATAGTTTTACACCATACCCTGAAACTAGATCCTGAAACTGGTTGGATACAAATTGCTTACCATTGTCACATACTATTACATTAGGGGTTCCAAACATTAAAAATATCTGTTCCTCCAGTATTTGAGTTATAGTTGATGACTTTCCATTCCTGAGTGGGTAAAGGAAACAGAATTTGCTGAACCAGCATGTTATGACCAGCAGCATAGTATTGCCATGCTTAGATTTCGGAAATGGCCCCATTAGGTCCATAGATATGATTTGAAAGGGTTGTGTTACCTTTCGTTGTTTTCCCATCAAACCAGATGGCCTACTTTGTGAGTGTTTGTATTTTGCACACACTTCACATTTCCGTACGTAGTTTTTTATGTCCTGGATCAATGTTGGCCAAAAGTATTTCTGTCTCGCTCGGTTGACCGATTTTTTAACACCAAAGTGACCAGATGTGGGGTCATCATGACATTCCTTAAGGATCCCTTGACGTAGCTTTTCTGGAATCACTAGTTTCCAACTGTCATTTTCATTGGGAAATTGTTTTAATCTCATGTATTTCCACAGTTGCCCTTGACTGACTTGCCAATCCGGGTCATTCTTCCCAGAAAGCACCAAATCCTCTTTTGATTTATACCATTCGTCTTTATCGTCTGGTTTTATCTCTAATATGTTGATTTCGTCTTCAATCGCTCTTGATAAAGCATCCGGCACAGTGTTATATTTGCCTTTGCGATGGACTATTTCGTAATCAAATTGTTGTAAGCGCATAGCCCATCTTGCCAAACGACCATGAGGGTCCTTATTACGGTGCAGCCACTGAAGGGCACTATGGTCCGTAATGACCTTAAAATGACTCCCTTCAACATATGGACGAAACTGTTCTACAGCATGCAGAACGCTTAATAGTTCGCGCTCAGACGCTGAGTACTTGCATTCCCTTTCCGACAGTTTTCTGCTCGTGTAAGCAATAGGAACCTCCAGACCATCAGCCATTTGAATTAAAACTCCACCAGTTCCCCTGTTGGAAGCGTCACATTGAATAGAAAAAGGTTTTGTGAAATCGGGCACTCTTAATACCGGTGTCGAAGTCAGGGCAGTCTTTAGATTTAAGAAAGAATCTTCAGCCTCTTTATTCCATACAATGCATTTAGTTTTCTTACCTCCTTTAGTTAGTTCATGTAGTGGAGCTGCGACAATGGCAAAGTTTTCTACAAACCGCCTGTACCAACTGGCTAGACCAATAAATCGCTTTAACTCCGTATAAGTTGTAGGCCTGGGATAATCCAGAATAGCTCTTACTTTATCCGGGTCTGTACGTAAGCCTTCCTTGTCTACAATGTAGCCCAGGTATTTTAAAGATGATCTCGCAAAAACGCATTTCTCCAGGTTGATCGTTAATTCTGCTGTCTTAAGCTGATTTTTTACATGTGACAATGATGCTAAATGGCCGTCAAAGCTGTCATCACATATCACGATATCATCCAAATAAGTGAACACTCTACTTTCAAATTCTGGCGTGAACAACCGATCCATCAAACGCTGTTGTGTTTGAGATGCATTACTCAAACCAAATGGCATGACCTTGAACTGATAAAGTCCTTTTCCAGCGAGTCCGAAAGCAGTCTTTTCCTTGCTTGCTTCTTCTAGAGGTATCTGCCAGAAAGCTGATCGTAAATCAATAGTTGATAGAAACCGAGCATTCTTTAGACTGTCTAAGATGGTGGTAACCCTAGGCAAAGGATAAGAGTCTTTTACTGTAACCTTATTTAACTGACGACTGTCGAGGCACAATCGATTCTTTCCCGAAGATTTCTTCACCAGTAATACTGGAGAACGCCATGAACTGAATGAGGGTTCTATCACGTCATTGTCCAGCATATCCTGGATTTCCTTCTCAAGTTCTGCCATAATTGGAGGAGCTAAGGGGTACTGTCTATGTTTGATGGGCAAGCTGTCCCCTGTGTCAATTCTATGTTTGATCAACGATGTTCTTCCTAAGCCTTTACCAATCTCTGCTGCCATTTCTTCTAACAATTTGTCCAGGCGTTCTTTCTGTTGGACAGAGAGTTCATCGCGCGAAATCACTGGTTGCGACACGTTAATTTCCATAATATCGTCAATCGATTTCCCTGCCCCTATGGCTAAATTAAATGACTCAAAAAAATTCATACCTAAAATAATATCATGTTTTGAGCAGTCCATGATATAAAAATCTACCACTTTGTATTTTCCCATAAGCTCAATGGGTAAATGAACAATGGAATCCATTGTATGGTAGGTGCCATCAGCCGTTGAGATCTTTTGTTTGTCGACTTTATGTTCTGTAAACCCCATTTTCGACATTTTCATTGCAAATCTCTGCGAAATTACTGAGACAGTTGCTCCAGAATCCAATAATCCCACAAATGACTGATTTAAAATTTTTATTTCAGCATAATACCGATTGTCTTGACTATGCTTATTAATGTTACAGATCTTTCCTGTTTTAAAAAAACTCGAAACTGTATGTAGCCATTGCTGCCAGTCATCCGAAATAGAATGACTTAGTTTTTCGGGGTGCGATCGGCCGGCATCGACTCCGATTTTTCGTTTCCCTTATCGGCGGCATTGCAAGAGCATCTACTTGTCGTTTTCCCGAAACGTCCACACCTGTAGCAGAAGATTCTTTGTTTTGGCAACTTACAATCCTTGAAACGATGCCCTGGAGTCCTGCAGTTCCAGCATTTTGCTAAAATTACTCCCTTATCATCCATGACTGCCACCTCAGACGTGCATTCATTTCTTGATTTGATCGAAGTACTTCCCTTATATGCTAAATCCCTTTCCAGAGATTGGTCATTTTGAATAGGTTCCTTGAAATTATCACAGCTTAGCTTGGTGCGTTCAATAATCCTTAGAACTAATGTTAATTCGCTCACTGAATTGAAAGTGTCTCGACATATGGCCTTCTGAAAGTAGGGTTGTAAATTCCTTCTAAGTATGACCAATTTTTGTGTTTCCGGAATGGGAGTGGGTAGCCGATTAAACATATTCTGCATAATGGCTATATAAATCAAAATGTTTTCCTGTTTACTTTGAGTTCTCCGTTTAATCTCCTCTAATAGCTCCTCTTGGTAATACGGTTGCTGAAATGTGTCCAACAGAAGCCTCACTAATTGAGCCCAATTTGTTACTAAAGCTTTATTGGCCCTAAACCATATTAATGCTTCTTCTTCGAAGAAGTCTATGGCATATCGAAATAAGTCTTCATCGGCAGCATTCCGCGCCTCTTTAAGTTCCTCAATTCTTTCCAAGAATGCGTTTACACTTATGGTGCCCTTACCACTAAATTTGACACCCCAATCTTTAATGGGAATCAACTTCCGTTTGTGGATTCCATCGTCAAACGTGGAAAACCTTAGTAAACCTGGATTACGTGAGGAATGACTAGGTCTCTCTAAGATTGTCCGTGGTATTTCGGTGTTGGCACCTATAGACTGCGAGGCCCGCTCCTGGTGGATTTCCATGTCACCATCCATTGCTACGGAAGTTTTCCCTGAGTTTCGGCACTTTTCCAATTGCTCCATTATCTGCATAGCCTCTTCGCCCAGAGACTTCTGTAAGATGTCTTTATCATGTTCGGAAATTACATCCTCTTCCTCATCTTCTTCTTGTTCAAACTGCCTTAGTGACGATAAGGTATCCTGGATGCTCTTTAGCAATGTCAAATGTTTCTCAATGTCACTAGACTCGGAAGGTATAATAAGTTTAGCACGATTTGATAAGTGTGTCAAACGCGAGTGTATACGTCTAAAAAACGAATGTTCAGGACTGTGCGATACTTCTGATATAAGTGAAGTTATAGCCGTTAATTTTTTTTCACAAATCAAAATTTCATTATTCGGGTTATCAATGCAGGATTTAGGAACCTTAAAAGAAATAGTCGACTCGCCAGACTGCTCACGAACCAAAATTTCCCGCAAAAATTTCCGCATAGTCGCCACGGTCTTACAATCCAGAATCCCTCGACAAGCCAATTCAAACTCAAGCTCATCTTTATGCAGTGCGTTAACATCCATGATCAGATACGGTTATAATATTTCAATAAACAATAGCAAGTTTAAAATGACGCGATGAATAGATTTTTATTCCCAGTTACAAATACGCAACACAAGTTGTCGAAATTAAAAGAAAAAAAAAAATGATTGTTACAAACGTTTGTCCAAAATGTAGGTATACCTAAATACACTGAAAGACCATCACCGTTATACACCTTGTTTATCTTTCATTCAGTTAACCCGTGGGCGCCAATGTGATGACCGGGGTTCCAAGTGAACTGAATGGGGATAAAGAAAAACATAGGCAGTATAAACAAGTTTACTAAATGAACAATTCTAAGTTCCCTTGTAATCTAAATACTAATGGCTTAATGACAAAAAAAAACATAAAGAAAATTACATGTGCATAAAACTATAAAAAAAACCATTAAAAACAACATGTGCATAAACCTATAAAAAGAAACAATTAAAAACAAACAAATAAAAATAAAGGAAAGAAAAATAGAAAGTCTACAAAAAGAATATCCTTAGGCTGGATTCGATCCCGAAGTCACAGTTTGTAACCCGACGCAATGCCCCGAGACCAGCTAGCTACTTGTGTACCGTGGCGAATATGTCGATCAGTTATTTCGCAATGAATTAATATCATCAATCGAAGTCAGGACTTAATGCATAATACTTGTGCCTGAACGTTAAGGGCGTTACCGCAAGCTGAGAACAAAATGAGAATAGTCAGCCTTTGCAAAACTTCTTCAATTATTTAAGCTACACTCCGTTAAGTAGACGCAAACACTTACCCCGTTTCTTCCGTCAGTCACACACAAATTCACAATATGCCATAAACAACAATATATTTCTAATACTTATGCTCTGTAGTAATTTCCAAATAATATGCTTTAATTTCCAGAATTATGCAAATCAATTACAGAGCAATTACTCATTTCTTTGTTCCATGACATTTCTGCCGTCTGATCTTTTTTCCGCCACCGTCACTCATGTCCGTTCTCAAAAATTATCAAATTGAAGCTATTGTGGCGAGCCTAGTAACGCCATCTAGAATTGAATCTGAGAACTAAAATATCGATCATTACACTTTGAAATGATTTTTTTAAATGAATATTTAAAAATGTATAAAATTAGTATAGAAAAAAATAGTAATTATTATTATAAGCCTATATGGTCCCACTGCAGGGCAAAGGCCAGAAGCCAGAGGTATAGAAATAAATAAAGGAAAATAATATAGACTTATTATGACTTAAGCATGTAGGAATCTAATATCCATTTAACGTAATATTGACCAAACTTGATTACATCTCGGGTTGTATTAGATAAGTACGAAAAAATATCTAAAATAGCTAGAGGCGTAAACACTAAAAGAAGCAAATCACAGGATATACTCGTACATCAAACTTGATAATTTTGTTTACCTGATACGACGTTTGCGGTAGTGATAAATGAAATATTTTTCATTTACGACCCAAATTTCAAGAAAATCAATATTTAGCGATCCAAAAATTATGGCTGTATCCGCCCCTTGCGCCCCCCTTTACGAATGTCGAAATTTTAAATATACCAATCGAAAGAGGACGTAAAAGTAAGTATGACTGCATTAAAATCTCATTTTGGCCAAAATGGCAGTTACGCCCTTTGAGCCTAAAGGTATCGATATATCAATAAATCGCGGTGTTATCCCTAATCCATAGACTAGGTATTTCAATAGAAGCTAGAAATTAATGAGAAGATTAATACTTAAGCCATAGTATATTGGCAATACATATTTCAGGTTAGGGATGCATGATACTTGCATTTGTATCGATCCGAATCTCAACTGAGTGAAACGATTCTAGCATCGTATCGAATGGTTTCGATCCGATTCTCCAAATATCAATAAGTCCTCTAGGATGCACGTTCTTGCTTTTAAATCGATACTTTGGGTCAATACAAACGCAAGTGTCATAATTAAAATTAAATTCCAGGAATTATTTTCTTATGCTTTTGTGTCCTCCTTTTATATTATTTTGACTTTTCTTATCAATACATACGATCCCTTCATTCCGATACCGGTACTTTTGTATCGATATTTAATTGCATCGATTCAAAATATCAGAGTATCGAATCCTGTTGTATCGTATAGGGTCGTGCGGTCCTGCTAAGATCTAGTCATACGCACTACGCTACAGATTAAACCAATAATTCGTTGGTATAGATAACAGCGGTTCTTGTTGGGACGAAACGCATTTAAACTTATCTAATGGGAGATCTTTGATATTAATTGCGCACATTAATATTGTAAGACTAGACAACTGTTTAATTAGCTAGTATTATTGTGGCTAGCACACAGATGTCTGTCTGTAATTGTAACCTACATGCAAAATTACGTATAAACCACCATGGCTAGCAACAAATATCTAGTCAATGCATCGCGAAATTAAAAATCATAATTTTGCCGGTGAAACCCTTTATTGAAATTCAAGAGCAAGGTATCCAAAGCTGGGCAGTTTTATGTATCTTGTGGTTAAATAATAATAGGCCGCCCGCTTTTCGATGTTGGCCTGGGGATGGGTGGCCATCCATTACAACCCCCATCCGTCCATCCATTTTTGAAACTCCCCCATGTCTCGGCTGGTCATTTGTAGATTTTGTCGCTCCATATAAAATACTGGTATTCGGTAGACTGGAAGCCATCCCTAACATAGTTGGGATCTGGCTAGGCAAATGATATTGAGCTAGTTTCTCATATAGACGCAATTTTCAATACAGTTCTACATTATGATAGCTAATGCGTCTTAGAAGCTGATAAATAAATGTTCTGTCACATCAAAGTAAAAATATATGTTTCCAGTACGGGAGATAATAAGACACTCTTGAAAACAATTTGGTACAGATAAGGTTATCAGTCTGGTTCTAATACATATTAGTGGACTATTGGTGCTAGATCTATTGATTTTAACTCCATGGAATTAGTTTACCGATTCCCTACAAAGAAATCTACATAAATAAACCTAAACCATCTACATAAATAAATACACACGGTGGAAAGGACTTAGTGAGAATCGTGGCACAAACTTTAACCATAGATTCAAGACATGATTCCCGCAAGCATAGACAATTCACATCGGTCATTAAAAAAGTCTGCTGTTTCATACATTTTGAACGTGTATGGTATTGCAGTTTACCAGTGGCGCCTGTTACAGAAAAATTGAAAGGAAGTCGTTTGTCTTGGTATGGACATGTAATGAGGAGGGATGAAATGCATGTGTCTAAGAGTGATGGACATGAATGTTGGTGGATGGAGAGGGAGAGGAAGGCCAAAGAAAAGATGGATTGATTGTGTGAAGACTGATATGAAAGAGAAAGGAGTAAATGATGCCGTGACGTCTGACAGGGGAGGATGGAAGAAGAAAATGTGTTGCGCCGACCCCAATGGGAATGGGAATGGGAATGGGATAAGGGCAGGAAAATGATGATGGTATTGCAGTTTTAATAGAATACTTGGCTGAATTTTTACACCGTGTATAATCACAATTTTGCTACTAAACTAACCCCAAGTAGTGCTGGGCATATGGGCCGATCTCAAATTGCATTTTTTTGCATCGGTTTGTAGCTTAGTTTGCATAAGCTTTATTGTCTGCGTCTTTCGACGAATTGCTTTAATTTTTTCATAAATTTTGTTAACAACCGGTTTCATTATCCCATGTAAATAAGAAACGACACAGAATTAAAATTTAACAAAGGACAAAACTGCCCTTTTTAAGTTATAAAGAAACACGACTTCGCCATCTTCCTTCCCAAGACTAAGTAAGTACTGCGCATAATAAAATGCAACCCAAGTTTCAATACACTTCCTTTTGTATTAAGTATTAATATACCTACTAAGAGCGTTGAGACGAGCGTCTGGTAGGCCTAGCACGAATGCGCGCAGTAAACGTTACGTGAACAATTTTAAAATTGAAAATACTCGATCAGCAAATATAAATTAATTCCAAGACCTTATTCGTATCTATGGGGGACATATTGTTTTGATTGTCGCAAAAAAAAAAATAGTCAAAACACATGATAGTTGTATTTTTTATTCAAAAATTGTTCTACGAAACGTTAACGTCGCGTGTTCTTGCTAGGGCCTCTGAGCACCGTTTACCACGAAGATCCTATACGAACCCAAAATAGCGGTTGTTAATTAAAAAATAATTAACCAGTTCACTGATGAGGCGGATATATCGAGGTTAATCATTAAATACGTTTTAGTGGTAAGATTCTCGCATACTGCATTAAAATCTGAATTTACCCCAGTGCCCGTAAATTTTCAGAGTTTAAATGAAAATATAGTTTACCCGGCGAAAATGTGAGATTCCAATTTCAGTCAAAATTCATTTTAGTGAGCGAGCTTGAGTAAATACTAGGCTAAAATCATTGCAGCTTGCTACTATTAAATGATTTCCTACCATAATCCGTATTTATTTCAAGTGCGTAGATGTATGGCTTCCTATTGTTATTTTGTTTATGTACTCGTATGATTGCGTGGTGCGTGGGTTGAAAAACAAAACTATTTGTGTGCATTAGAAATAGTTTTGTTGTTTTGTTTTGTACCTTCTATTTACTTTTAGAAATTCCATGGACTCTCTCACAGCAGAATATTGGTTACAAAACCTCGCTTTTTAAGATTTATGTTGAGATCCGCCGCTCGAGTCCATCTTTAAGTTAAACCGTGCTTGCCTAGGTTGGTCCGTGGATGGGTGACTACCTATTCCATTCCAAGTTTCCTCCGTGCCTCAAAAAGTACGTAAAGCCGCTGGTTCTGTCATTTGTAGATCCTGACAGTCGTTACAGATAGTCAGTGGCCTGAAAGTATTACCCAGTACTAACTGGGTTCTGGGGGTCAGATAGGCAGTCGCTCCAATGTAAAATACTGTTATGCAGCTGCATCCGGTTAGACTGGAAGCCGACCCCAACATAGTTGGGAAAACGCTAAATCAGATGATGATGTTGTTGAGATTATAGGGGTACCACCCGTTTGGTAACTTGCTCGTTTCGCTAGCTAAACAAAATACCATCACAAAAAAAGTCCCGTTTCGTAAGTATTTTGATTTTCATACATTGAATCTCGTTTCGGCAACTTTTGAGTATACCTATTCATATAGGTACATATACATGAGACCGATGTGCCTCAATTGATTCAGTGGCAGGGTCTTTTTTTATTAACTGTTCCGAGGCATCTTATAGAGTGTTTTGCACCATTTCATTTATTGATATTGCCCATAATCGTAAGAGAGCAAAGAAACGATGGATAGATTGAGTGAGGAAAGAAAAGCGGCTAAGTGCGAGTCGGACTCGCGCATGACGGGTTCCGTATCATCGTAGTAGAGCCCCCATTGATTTTTAACACAAGGGCAGGAAGATGATGATGTCCTTTTACGTATCAATAAATATATACCTCTGCAACATCTCTATGTAGACCGCTATACGCTTTTACACAAATTGAATAATAATAAATTAAATGAAGTCTACATCAACCTTTCAAAATTTTCCTTGTTAACCAACTTAACTGAAAAGGGCTAACAATTATAGTAAAGGTCACGGGAACTCTCTGCTAGGAGGTGACTTTGAATATTTACATGGTTTTCATACAGTTTTGGCTAATCTAGTAAATTATGTCGTTTTTAACAATATTTTTAAGTTGTGTGTTTGGAATCTTTGAAATAAGTATCACTTAGAAGCAAGTAAACCAAAAACTAAAATGGCCATTGTATATTGAGAATTGAAAGGGGCAGTGAAACTTAGCTTAGCTTAACTTGAGGGGGGGGGGGGAATGAAACTTGGTAGTAGATACCAAGTTTCAATTCCCCCCCCCCCACAGAGTTGGCCTAGTATTAGCAGAATATACCAGTAAATACCCACCGTACTCGCAGTTGGAAACACTACTCTCGAAGCTGTCGAAGAATATATCTACCTAAGACAGGCGATCTGGTTAGGTAGGTCCAACTTCGAAAGAGAGGTCAATCGTCGAATCCAACTCGGCTGGGCAGCGTTCGGGAAACTACGCGATGTCTTCTCGTCCAAAATATCTCAGTGCCTCAAAAGTAGAGTTTATAACCAATGTGTGTTACCAGTGATGACTTACGGATCTGAAACGTGGTCTTTCACAATAGGTCTGATACAGAAGCTCGTTTCTCTACGTGATAGAATCAGAAATGAGGAAATCCGTAGACGAACCAAGGTCGTCGACATAGCCCAGCGGGTTAGCAATGGGCAGGCCACATAGCGCGAAAATCGGACGGCCGATGGGGCAAACAGATACTGGAGTGGAGACCACGCATTGGAAAGTGCAGCGTGGGACGGCCACCGGCCAGATGGACCGACGACCTTGTCAAAACTGCAGGGAGTCGCTGGATGTAGGTGTCGTTGGACCGGACACGTTGGAAATCGATTGGGGAGGCCTATGTTCAGCAGTGGACAGCAACAAGCATATTATGACGATGATGACCAGTAAAGAAATCATATTTTTTTCGGACAACTTATTCCAAGGAGGCTACTTCTAATGAATGTTAGTAATAAGCAGTTAGTTTAACTATTTACACTCTCTACAAATGACAAACAGCTAATTTCCAAGAAAAAATGCTTTAAAGTAAAAAGTTTCAGAACGCTGTTATTCTTATTACTAACCCATAGTCTTGTCTCGACAAAGCCAGTATTTTACGAATGATGGCCTGGAACTCATCAGTTTGATACCGTGCAAACATCTCAGCCACACTGCATAACCGGAGACCTAACAGCATTCATTAATTCATGCAGTGTTTGAAAAATACTTACCAAAGAGCTATTAAATGTAGACACACTAATAATTTTGTAGAACAATAAAAAAAGTGTATGTGTACTGATTTACGCAAGTAAGAAGTTATACTTCTTTGGCGTATAAAACTAAAATGTTGACTAGCTAACTTCAGGGTATCTCGTGACGGTGTGCGCGCGCATCGTAAAAAATTACTCTCATCATTTTTCCCTAACGCTCCAAAAGAAGAACTTCAAACATTCACGTCACAAAAAAGAGGACACACTTGTAATTTTGCACAGGCAAAGCATAAACTATTCAGTGAAAACATCGTCATTTTCGTAATTAATTCCAACAACTCTTTGTGTAAAACTTCCACCATTGTTGGCAATGTCGGTTACAAAATTCATAATTTTACAATTTTATATGTCTATGTCTGTGTGTTGTGTTGAAAGCGATTATCCTTTAGCACTTTTTGAAATATCTCGGATGTTCCAAATATAAATTTAACGATGTCAGAAGCAGTTCCTAAGGTTTCTCTTTGTGCTGGATCACTGAACTCCGCTGCCAAATTGATATAAAATATGCCAGAAATAATGTTGGAAAGGCACAATGTGTATTTTCGTTCCTATTATATTCCGCGCCATGCGTGGCTTCGCATTACGTTCTAAATCTGAATTCTATGCGTTTGAAAAATGAATTCGAATTTGGAATTATTTATTCGGGACTATTTACTTTTTTTCCTTTGAATGATACGGCCAGTAGGATGGAGAGGGAGAAAAGATGGATCTAATGGAGGATCAAATAGATATCGCGCATGGATTCGTCGCTAGAGGCGTTCGTGTAGAGTAAGGTCTTGCGAAATGTCAGATGTCAAAGAATTTTCGCGTGTTGCGTGCTTTTTTATCACGTATTTTTACTAATATTCATGATTCTGGTCTAGATTGAGCTATTCCTGATTAATTATGACTTGAGATTTTAAATAGCAACTTAGGATCTTATTTGTTACTACTTGGAGGTAGAATGATTTTTAAATGTTTCATGCTTGTTATTGTTAGGGAGAATATTTGTAAATATCTATCTATAATATATGTTGATATACGAAATGAAATAAACTTTTTATGAAGTTAGTTGTACATAAAATAGAATTAATGACAGGACCTTACTCGACAGTGGCGCCATCTGGTGAGCTTAAAAACGATAGCCCCCATTCTATAGATTGTGCGAGCAATGGTAAGAACTAAAAAGGAGTAAGTAAATGATAGCGTGAGGGCTGACTGGGGAGAAATAGAAGAAAAAAAAAGTTGAAAATAAGCTCTCTATTGTAGGTACAAGCAACTACGTAAACAGCGTTCAATTATGACTTCATGTGCTTAAATCCAAAAAGCAACTTCATTCTTTATTTTATATGCACACAAAATTAAAAGATATACACAAAATCACAATATAATAGCGGACAATTTTATGAGAAAACGGCCATTAACACTTTCAATTTTTAGTTAACAGTAGAAAATTTACAAACTCAATTAAGTGACCCTTTGTCTTCTCCAAAAGTCACGAGTACATTCAACCAAAAGTTAATGAATATTGAAGAAAACTTAGTTATTATGACATTGACAGATTATAACTCTCTGTGGGTTTAGAGAAATACATCTCCTCCCATTAAAATTAATCAATTAATCATTTTAATTGACGAAGTATTCCCATTTGAGCACCGATTTAAAGAGCACCAATGCTTAGAGCACCAAAGATATTCCCTTTGCTCAAAAGGAAATATCTATGGTGCTCTTGAAATCGGTGCTCAAATGGAAATACTCCTAATTGACAATGCTAACCTGAGGCTTTTTTATATAATGTCCTCTGAAAGGTATCAAAATATCAGTAAAATAAAGTCACGAAGTTCATAATTTTGGATTAAATCTTTTATCATCTTCAACTCCAAATGAATAATAAATATCCCGTTTTTAGGGTTCCAAAGGGTATAAAAGGAACCCTTTTAAGATCACTCTCTTGACCGTCTGTCTGTCCGTGTGTCACCACCGATTTTCTCAGGAACGGGTGGACTTAGCAAGTTGAAATTTATACCAGATACTGAGGTTTATAGTCCCTATTAGGTGTATAAAAAAATCAAGGTCCTGAGTCAACGAGGTTTAATAACAAAATACCTACAAGTTTATACGGAACCCTCGGTGCGCGACTCCAACTCGCACTTGGCCGGTTTCTTAAGTTTTAATGATAAATCTAAATCCTTTGTTTCCAGGATCCTTTAAAATTTGCATAAACAACTTCCAGAACCTAGTTAGTAGGTATTAAGCTACCCTTTGTAAGACTGGTTGTCAGACTAGGGTTTCTGACTACCCGCAACGACTGTCAAGATCTACAAATGGCTGGCTTTACGTGCTTTTTGAGACACGGCGGTCCTAGTCAATGGATGATCACCCATCCACGGATAAAACTCGGCAAGCGTTACTTAACCTTGAAGACTGACCGTGCATCTGTTATTAAGAAGCTACGAGATACGAGTACCATAACGGACAGTGGTGGTCGACCTATTTTCAACCTTATAACTCAGGACATAAGAGTGAAAAGTGCCGTGTTCTACGTTAGTATCTGAGTATCAACAACAACAACAAGACTGAGTTTAAAATTAATTTAGTTAACTATCCTACGCGACATACACATCGCAAATACAGGTCTCAAACGAACCGAGTTGTAATATGAGACAGTACAAACACTGCCTCACCGCACGACCGCCAATCAGAGCTCATCAAACCGCACCGAAGTGACATCTAATGAAACTCGCATTCGTTCACACTTGACGTAACAGATGACAGCTGAGTAATATGATCCGACCAAACAGTTTTTGTAATTACGCGAGCCATGGCAACATGAAGTGTCTTTGAGAGTTGGAATGACGACAAAAATTGTCTTGGAGTAGATTTCAGTTTCTGTTGAAATTTTAATTTTACTGTGATAGGTATACTTCTATGTATACTAATACAAATATAATAAAGCTGAAGAAATTATTTGTTTCTCAATATTGTCGGAACGCGCTAATCTCTAGATTCATAGGTCGAATATGAAAAAGTATTTTTGCAATTGACAGCTCAATTTTTAAGAAAGCTATTTTGTCATCTCGTGGCAACCCATTGAAACCGAAAGAAACTCTAGGGCATAGCTAGTAAGTTAGACAAACGTAGAATATCTGTCATTATAAAAGTGTTTAAAGTGTACTTTATCGTAGACGTCGCATAAAATCAATACCGCAACAAAAAGAGTGAAGGTGCAATTCATAAGGTCACTACAACCGCAAACCGCAACATTAAAGCCGCCCAATGGCAGACGGCAGCAACACGACTGCTTTCTATGATACTTACTCTATATAAACCATAAAAGGCAGCAATTTCACCATCTACGGAAGCTTTTTCATAGAGTTACGTAGAAGAAAGTTTACGGTTACACAAAATAAAATCCCACCAGCAGTTTGAATAGCGTACAAGCTACCGGTGGTCAGGGCTCTTAAGAGAGGAACCTCCTAACAGTACGCGCCGTTCTCCTGGAGTACTGCTTTCTGAATCTTATGTCATATTAGCCTATGGCATTAATTCCGGCTCTGTATTCTGTGCTTGAAATATTAAGTAAAATCAAAGCCTTGATCCAGCTGCCAAGCGAGAGCCTCCTCAGATTTTGGTTGTGGCTTTTGGCTATTAAGCCATTGGCTGACTCGACTATCAGCACAATGACTGCTGTACTGTGAAGTTCACGACCCACATGTCGACAACCTCGTGAGACAGATCATAAAACTTTCAGAATTGTACGGACGCCATCAAATCAAACTACCCGAAACTGTAAAATTTTCCCAAACAACCTTGAACCTAATGCTTTAACAACAAAGTTGAAAATCTATTAAATAAATCTGACAGATTGTAGTAGCTCGATTTGCTAGCGTCTGTACCTTTCTTTCCAAATTCCAAAAACACTCCCAAATAAGTTATTTTAAAATTCAATTAAGTCAGACTCTTCTGCAATAAGCGAGCGGTGAATATCATTATTTCTAACAATAAAGCTGAGTGTAAGTAATGCAGTACAGAAATTTAATTTACTCCGAAGCTGAGAGCAGTCGGTACGGCGAGGCGTATCATCCCTTGGCTTTCATAATGTAAAATGCATTTTCTTTCGTGTAAAAAGTATTGCATGGAGTGTCTGTCTACCTTTGTAGTCGTTCAGATTCCAGAGAATTATATTATCCTTCATGTAGGATCTGGTGTCTGGTTTTACTTCGGGTCTTGTATTTTTTTGCTAAATCTCTCTGCATTCTGATCAAAACGAATAGCATCGGCTTGGCTTATTCCTGGCCTCAGGGACTACAAAGCATATTTTTATATCTACCTGTATTCCTGTCTACGTTTAGACCACGGTTAAATGTCAGAGTAATTGCACGAAAACAATGCAATGGCACGGTAATAGGCAGTAAAAACATCAGTAAGTAAAAAAAGTTTACACAAATAGTCAGACCCGGAACAACTACCTGTAGGCTCTACAAAAATTTGTTCCGTGCGGGAAACGAACCCGTGAAACGCAGCACAGCAGCCTCTACCACTGCGCCAACGTGAGTCTCCTTATTGTACGTATAATAAAATTTATCGAGCATCCATCTTTGAGATATATCAACGTTATAACTTTTATTGTAATACAAGATTATTTGAGTATCCCTTGCTCTAAGCTCTGAGACAAGTTAATCGTACGCGACATTCAAATACCAATGGTTCGCGTATCCTTAATAATATTCAATATGAATATCTAAATAAAGGCGTTTTTGCCACGGGTCAAAGGACACGACATATTTCCAATTTGTTCTTATATTCCTTTTATGTTCGTAAAATATGTAAATCTCCGTACATGTTGAACTTATGTAAAACAATTCCTTTTTTGTATAAACCTTACTTTCCATAATTTTGTTCGTCAGGGCGATAAAAATAGATCAAACTTCGCATAAAGATTTAAAATGAAAAGTAGGTATAAGTTTTTTTTATTTAAAGAAAAACTAACAAAAAGCAAAGTTACTGTCTTTGCTTACTTGTTATTGTATTTATGTTGTGATTTTGTTTAATTAAATAGTTAAATGTAAATTTACAAAATACATTATAATATATTTTTTAAATGTAATAATAGATAGTGTACTAACATAGTTTTAAGTATTATTTACTAACAATGTATGGAATGTTTTTATTCCAAAAATAAATGATTAATAAAAAATAATAAATTTACTCGCACCAAAAAGTGTTTCTCCGTGAATTTCAGGACTTATTTGGCGCTCACCATGATAAATTCTTTATTTAGAAGTAAAGAGCATCAGAATTTTATAGAAGGCTAAAAATGGCACCTAAAAATAAACCGTCAAAGCAGTAAGTTGTTGACTCCAGTCTATACTTAGACCCAAGTTTATTAAAAGAGTCTCCTTGCGCATGTGAAAGGTCGCAAATAGAACCACTTCTATTTTCACTCTTTACTCTAGGTAAGTATCCCCTCACAGACCACCCCCGCACTCCTGTAAATTTTTAATTTTCTTGTATTTTATGCAAACGTGGTACAGGCACATCAAGCTTTACATTTCCACTATAACGTGGCCTCGCTTTGTATATATTTTCTATACAATGAGAGATCCGCATAAACTGGTTTAGTATAGCTTGATCAGCCATCGTGTGTACTTGGCAATAAAGAATAGAAAGTTACTTTTATACCCTACAGCTATACAAAAAACAGCGACAGACAGACAGACAGAGAGCAGCGGTGGCCCAGTGGTAGCGACCCCGACTTACGAACAGTAAGTCGTGGGTTCGAACCCAAGCAGGCGCATTACTTTGTGTAATTTATTTCATCACCACTGCTCTCAACAACGGTGAAGGAAAACATCGTGAGGAAACCGGCATGTCCTAGAACCAAAAATTCGAATACATGTGACATCTACCAATCCGCACTGGGCCCGCGTGGTGGATTATAGCCCATTCCCTCTCATAGAGGGGAGGCCTGTGTCCCAGCAGTGGGAACATTAAAAGGCTGATGATGATGATGATGATGATACAAAAAACAGAATCTCGTTAAGTTTTACAGGCAGGTACTCTCCGATTAATGGCAATGTTTTCTATTATACCTATCGTTTTAAAAGCTTTAGGAAAAACGTGCCTATTATTATTAAAAAACTAGCTGTTGACCGCGACCTCCGTCCGCGTGAAATTATTATAAAAATACTACCACAACGCCCGCGACTTCGTCCGCAAAAATTATGATAGCTCAGCTAATATGCATGATATAAATATAATTTCACCCACGCCACGAATAATGTAGTTTTCTGCCAGTGAAAGAATTTTTCGAGATGGATCTTAAGTGCCAGACAGACTAACAAAAAAACCGGCTAAGTACTAGTCGGACTCGCAATGAAGGGTTCCGTACCATCGTTGTAGGGGAGTCCCTTTTTTGTTTATTTTTTCGGATGGGAAATCATCAAATGACTTCTCCCGCTCTGGGCAGAGCGGAAGGGAGTGTCAGACTTGTACTGACTAAAAGCCATCCATGTTTCTTCCTTGCCCTTTGAATTCCAGGGCCACAGTATCTCTTTCGAACAGTCCCGCAGCCCGGCGGGGAGTCCCTTTAATTTTTTTTTTATTTGTTGTTGTAGCAGCAACCGAAAAACACAGTCTGTGTAAATTTCATCTGTCTACCTATTACGGATCATAATATATTGCCCGCGGGTAGACAGACGGACGGAAGGACGGGTGAACGGACAGACGAACGGACAGCGGAGGCTTAGTAATAGGGTCCGGTTGGTTATCCTTCGGATACGCAATCCTAAAAAGTCACACTGGCAGGTAGGTACCCACTTGCCGGACAGACTAACAAAAAAAACAATTCACACGTGGTAGAAGTGAAACCTTCAAAAATTTTGGCTTCAAGATAAACACTGTATAATCTATCTCATATTCTCCCACGTTAAATCTTATGATTTTATGTGTCTGTCTCTTTTTACTGTCGCTGTTTCGTTTCATCGACTTTCAAATCACAACGATGCTAAAGACTTTAAGTTTTCACTTCAAAAAGAGTTGCAAGTATAATTTCAACGACTCAAATCGGAAATCTATTCACCTGAAAATCTCTCATTAACTACAAGCTCGAACATTCTCCCAGCTAGGTATAAAGTCAGCTAATTAGACAGATGCCACAGTGCAGCCGCTTCGGAAGCGATTAATCGAATAAAAGCAATTACCGACGTTCTGACATCGCCTGCCCGCGCCAATTACGAACCGTTCTTTATGTAGCGCCTTTCAATAAACATTAAAAAGGAATCTTGAGCTGGTCAATTAGAACGAAGGTTTTTATAAAAAAGTGGGTTATTTTTTTACATGGTCCTTGATTGTTCATTAAGTTTCCGTTCGAAGTTTAGGGGCCACTTCACTGATTGCACCACAAGTTTCTAATGAAACGTTTAAAATATCATTCTGTCTACGTCATTAAACGATTGATTGATTTGTTGTGACGAAACGGGCATGAAGCTGTTTTAGTTCCAAAGATGTAAACCTTAATTGAAACTCATGTTTCACATCATTGTTCGGTTATTTGGGTATCCCATTGATGACGAAAATCATTATTTTTTAAATCCTTCTAAACAGTTCAGTTACTACACTACAATATCATTTGGTAATAATTTGTATCATGAAACCAAAAAAAATAAAACACCTATACATATTTAATTTGACGACGCAAACAATTGAATTTACGTCTGTAAAATCTTTTTGATTACATATTATCGAGTATCCTTGAGAAGTACGGATCAAATACGAACAATGTTCAATATAAATGTTTAATACGAATACCAGGAATCCACAAATTATATGCTACTGAGAGCAATTATATAAACGTATCAATTTACGGAAAATAGCGTACATTTTTGATACGTGAATTATTAAAGTTTCCTTGATAATTATAGAAACTCAATTTCAAATAACTTTAATTTTAATAAAGGGTGTAAAAAGACTCTTAACGAAGCCTTTTTTTGTTCTAGACTATACCTGGGAACCTTCTAGTTACGGAGATATTGGGGGTCAAAGTTCCAACTTTTTCACAAGTTTTTTTTTTTATACACGTTTTTAATGTAAGATTTTTACTTTAAACACCTCCACGACCCCCTTACTATTCAATTTGAGTGCGTTACATTGGGCCCTACCGTAAAATGTGATTTTTCAGCCCAAAAATAAATCGGGTCCATAACTATCAATCCTCGAGTGCAATGACAAATGCTCAGGGGGGCTAAAATGGCCACTTTAAAAGAGTCATAATAGGGTAATAATATAAATTACGTTAGAATTCCTAAAATGGCACAAAGTGACGATTAATTATTGGAACTTCGTCTGTGACCATTTTAAGAATATTATTACATATCGTTAGGACATGCGCTGACTTCATTGGTGAGGTTCTTCAGAAAGATCAGGTGCGTACTCGCAACCGGCGAGCGAATATGACCAGATATATGAACCTGGACGAGGCTAAAGGAGTATGTAAGGATCGTAGCAGGTGGCGTTCTGTGGTTTCTGCCTACCCCCATGGGAAAAGGGCGTGAGTTTGTGTGTGTGTGTGTGTGTATTACATATTCATATTATTACCTATTCTGCCAAAGCGGCCATTTTAGACCCCCCTATTCTATTCTACTTACGAATCTTCAATTTACTCACTAATAGACTATCCATAGGCGCAATTTCTTGATGCATGAAATTTCGCATATGATTTCCTTGTAAAACGAAGGGATCTTTGACAATTTCATCCCCTTAAGAGGTAAAAGACAGGGAATGTAATCTCTTCGGGAACACAGCTTGTTGCATAACAACTTACGATAGGACAACAACGTGGTTTGCGCAATAAACATTATAATATTGATCCTACGACAAGCAACAGAGTTGATTAACAATTACGTGTTGAAGACCAAGACAAATAAATAAATTATTACACAAATAGACGCATTGCGTCGTCCTCTGTCTATTTAAATTAGTTATAATGAAACTCTGTATACCTAACATTCTGAAGAAACCGGCTCATCGACGAACTCTCTATCTCAAAGAGTAAAGGCCTGTTTCCCAGTTATGGAAACATATTAGGGTGATTATTATTCTAACATATAGATTTTTTCACATTCACGCTAACACATTTTTATTTCTTTGGTTTTAACGATGATTTGGCAAAGAAAAATCAAGAAAGGAAAGGCAAGAAGAAAGTGGTTTTATGAGTTTTGGTCGGAAGATATAAAAAGTGCGTGCCAGAAAAAAAAGGTGGTAATCAGAACCGATTACTATACAAATATATGGCAAGCCTTTTTCGGTGGATATGATTTCGGAATAAACAATGTTTTTCCGTCTGAGATCTTACTTTTGTGTTTATTTTTGGTCAAATACACGAGATTTTATTCCTACTAAAGATATAACAAAACATCACGCCTGTAATCTCGGACGGGTTAGGCATAGTGAGGCATTAAAAAAATAAAAAATAATATCGACAAGAAATTTTGTTACCGAGTTGCTTTTTTTGCGATTTCTTTATAAAATATCAACCACTGATTCCTTAATATATATGTAATATCATTATCCTTGGTTATTATAACTTCAATTGAAAATCTCCATTTGAAAATCAACTAATTTAATTTTGGTGTAAAATATCGAATTAAATCAATTTCCTTTCATAGACGGTACAGCAATGAAGCCTTCAAAAATAAACAAGTCCTTCATAATTTTCTTGACTTCTAATTTTAAAATGATTCGAATAAAAGAGAATATGGCCTTTAGGTTTAATGTGGCAAGGTATAACGAGGCTTTAATTAATGCAGGCGGAAAGCTGCAATAGGTATTCCTAATAGTACACCCACATTTCGCCAGTTATGTTTAAGTCCCATGTTATAGGGGGCCAGCCTATTGCCATCAATCGAGCACAAATCCAGACTCCATGGCTGCTACTTAGAAATTCCTGAAGGAAGCACCTACAGAAAAAACTACAGAAGATTACATTCATTAATTACTTAAGTAGATACTCATTTTAATATTATATTACCTAGCTTTAATACAGAGTCATAAAAAACCTAACAACATGGCAACAGGCAACTACAAATTAATATAAAACAAAATGAACAAATGTAATAAAACAGGCTTATTAAGAATTATAACGGTACCCAAAGGAAAATCTTGATATAATTATATAAAGAGAGCTTCTTCGCCAATTAACACCTCCTAGCCTTCCCTTTGAGTGGACGTGCCGCCTTTTAGCCGTCTAACCTACAAGTGCGCACTGATTTCTATTTTCCGTACTTAATCAATTACGTACCTTAATTTCATTAGACAATTTAAGGTACGAAATTGACTGTCTCTTGTCTATTAATTCATCATCTGCATCTGCAGTATAGTATATCTGACCTCCACAACCCAGTTAGTACTAGGTAGGTAATACGATATTCCTTGGTAAGAATGACTGTCAAATATCTACAAATGACAGCCGGGACCAACAGCTAAGCGTGCTTTCCGAGGTACGGAGGAAACTCGGTTTGTTATGGGTGGTCACCCACCCATGGATCGACCTTAGGCAAGCGCGGCTTTACCTTGAAGATCGACCCGTGCGGTCGTTATTATTTAGCCACTTTCATTATTGAGTTAAGATGAACTCATATTTCTTTATTAATTTAGCTTAGTCTAATTAATATAGAAGAAAAGAAATAAAGAACAATTCACACTTTTTCACACTTTTTTTTTTCTTTTTCCGCATGGGAAATCATCAAATGAATTCTCCCGCTCCGGGCAGAGCGGAAGGGAGAGTCAGACTTGTACTGACTAAAACTCATCCATGTTCCTTCCTTGCCCTTTGTGTTCCAGGGCCGCGGCGTCTCTTTCGAACAGTCCCGCAGCCCTGGCAGGAAGGTCATTCACACTGTCATTCTATCAGCAAGAACGATGGATATAATATTGGATAGATGTATATTGGATTGACTAAAGCTACCGAAGATCTTATTAAATCAATTCTGTTGAAAGCCGTACTTGAACAACTTTTGCTAATCGGTAAACGTCAAGTTTCCCAATCTCACTAGCAACAACTGTCTAAACTCCGCAGTTTACTCCAATCTAACCAATTCCTTTGAAATCGTATCGATAATTTTACCACATTGCGTCACTTAATTAAAAGTATCACAATCCGTAACGTGTCATTTTTTGGCTGCCTTATACTATGACGTCATAAGCACTAAGATTTACAGTTATTAAGATTATATAAGAGTTGCTATACAAACAAGTTACTATACAAAAAAGCCTTTAAAATTAGATTCCAGGTTAACACTGAGAAATTCCTGATGAAAAACCCAATAACACTTCGTTCGACCTGGGAATCGAACCCCCTCCCTCGTAGACCTCGATCGTGCTGAGCAGTAGTAATTACAACCACTAAACCAAGGAAGCAGTCTTAGTTCTTAATACTGTGTATTGTGTAAATAACTAAAACAATATTGAAAGGCAAAATATCAATAGGCACGGACTAGCTACGTTGGTTTAGCTTACCTAACAAAAGGTACACAGTAGACACCTAGAAACTACGTAGAGTGTCTTGTTCCTGAAGGAAAGCCAGCAGGAATCGGCTTTTTAGGTGCCTTCGGGCCTGAAAGGTAGGTACAGTCGCGGCCTTTTCCGCCTGATCATTTAAAAAAAAATCGCTTGAGCTATGCGGAGGCGCCACGCCCGGCTAGAGAGCGCTTCATGTTGTGAGCGCAAGCAAAACTGAACTTAGTCGTGATCAGGCGGGAGTGTCCTCGATTGTACATAGATATTTTCCAGGACACGAACACTATCTAGAATATGAAACAACAAGCTTTTTGATTTCTCAATACTAAAAGGGTACATAAATAAAATAATCGGTAAAAAAGACAAAAGGAAAACTAAATAATTCATTCGAAATACACAGGCCAAAATATTCTCCAAACATTTTTTCTAAAAGCTAAAACAGGCTTAAAATGTAGGCCACAAAAAAATATAAGGTAACATTTTCTAGTGGTTTTCACTGAATTAATCATAGCAGATGAATGGAAATTGAGGATAGTTTTCCTTGATTATTTATACCCTAAATTGAACATCTTACGGTCAAATACACCCCTTACCTTTGAGCCTCGAGTTTTACAATACAAGAGTGGGAATAGAACAAGGGTCGGAGATATGTAAATAGATTTTGTTATTAGAAAAAGAAAATATTTTTATAAGAAATATATTTGCATTTTCAGAGATTTAATCACTGCTATTTTTCGTCTATTTTCTTTCTGCAATGTATTAAATCCTATTATAATATAACTTTTAAAATTTTCAAAGACAATTTATCACACAAAGCTAATAAAGTCTCTTACCGCAGTCACAAAATTACTCACCATATTTTAATAGACCAAAACTGTAACTAATTATTCAAAGGTAAGACTTATTTAAAAATTCATTTTCAACCCGGCAGGAAGATTATGCAAATCAGAGAATGACGGACTTGCGAGAAACATTGGCTTTTAATATTTTAAAAGCAATCTAGGGCTTTATTGAAATCACCTTAATACATCGAAGGCACTTTAAATAAGGAAAGTATCCAACTGTTTCCTTCAACCAGGAAGTGAAACTGCTCAAAGACGATATTAAACACTTACTTTTAAAATAGTGATTTCATTTCTTTTAATCATTAAGTTTATAAATTTTCAACTTTATCGCTAAAGCATTAGGTCCAAGGTTGATTGGGGTTTCGGGTAGCTTGATGTCCTGTCTGTACTATGTTTTGCTTAGTCTTTCTATTTATACTTTTTTTTTTAAACTGACATGGTCATTAATACTATCATTAACAGTAAAAACAGGATATTTACAATGTTTGTTCTTTTATTTTGAGTTATTTTCATACCCGATATTTTCAAACCAATAGTAAATATCCCTGTGATATAGATTGTGCTACGGTTTTCACCATAATGTTGAAAGTTTCTTGTAATACTTTACATTCGAGTCACATGAGAAAAGTTTCAACGGGTCTCTAGGTTTCCATATAATAAAATCTATGAAATAAAAAAAAAAATGCAAAAGAATCTTAAAAGTTATTTATTTTACGTATCCGCTAATTCAGTTTTCCTCTTCCGACGTTATATTTCCAACATAATTTAAATATAACTTAAGCATTTTATAAAAATAATTTCTTTCGCAAAATACAGCGTTTTCTTTAAGCTTTTTAAGTAAGCTGCAATGCTCATTTATTTATAATTAGTTGAGAAAGACCGCAATAAAGTTTTTGAGGTAAAATGCTTGGTAAAACGAGGGAGGCAGATGTTTTTAAAGGAGATTGGCAAACGCCCATAGTATAACAGGTCCAGTTAGGGTAAGGCCGGCGATCAAGAATGACTATTTAATCAAATCACTGCTAAAAACACACACTATCACTACACGACTTTCTAACTTTTTACAAAAATCGATAAATATACTTTTTTTTTATTATTATATATTTATGAGTTTTTCAATCCGCTAATGAGCCGATTTTCGCCAGTGTCCTTTGTGTAAATTAAATTCCATATACTTTCTTCCTCTTTTTATACGAATCAAAGGGTGACAAACAATTGTATCGGCTTGTTTATGCATCTTACATGTCAACCTAGAAGGCTGTCAGTTGCTTGAACTGGGTGGTGCCTTGAATGTAAGACAGTCGCAGGAAAAATTATAGTGCAAACTTGCGAGTTAGGTGCACACTTTGTTCCTTTACTCTTTTCTGGTTAATGGCAGCGAAATCCGAAACGACTGGACAGGGATACTCGAAGAACCAACAGCTTTGCCAGAGAGAAAGCTTTGACAGAGTCTTCAATACGCAGAAAGTAGTTCAAATAAACGAAGAATTTATATTACCAATCTAAAAATAACCTATCTACGCATATTTCGATTTCAGATATCTCACTATTCTGTCAAGAAAAGCTATTGCGTAAGTATTACCTACCATTCTTGGAAATGTGTCATTCATTTTTATTTCTGTAATTGATACTTGCGAACAGAACAATAGGACTAGCTACTAATGTAATAATGAAAGAAGGTACTGAAGAGGTATATGTTTCTCAAGTAATTTGTCAATCTTAATTAGAAGTGAAGATGAATCGATGTGATTTCTTTGTGTGATATAGAGTTTTAAAGATTCTTAAAATATTTGGACGCCATGAAAAATGGCAAACATGTCGTGAGCCACTCTTATTTAAGATCTTGCATGCATGTATCTGGTATCATTTAATTCTGTATGTATACACATGTTTGAGCAAATAAATAGCTATTCTTTAGAGACAGTAGACATTGTTTTAAACGTTGTCCCACCCCACTCTAGGAGTTTCAGCTGTTTCGTGGGTGCGTTAACAAACATTTAACCTCACATACACAAACACCCAGACAGGTAACAACTATTGTAGCCCATACAAATATTTGTTCCGTTCGGGAATCGAACGCGCCACGCAACGTAGCAGCGAATCGCTCAGCCACTGAGCCAATCGTGCTGTCCAGCTTTTGGCCGCAGCTTCGTACAGGGAACGTAGATACTACCAGCAAAACTACCATACATAATAATATATCCACGAAATTCCGTTCAGCCATTAAGGCATGAAAAGAACAGAGTTACTTTCACATTTGTAATATCTATATGGATAAGGAGGATGTTTACTGTCACAGCGAGAAATAGAATTTTGATGGATGCTACTTTTAAGGCACAAGTCATAACTTGTGCCTTAAAAGTAAGGCACAAGTTATGACTTGTGCCTTAAAAGTAATGCTATGGTTGTGTAATGGCTTAGAAGATTAGTCGAAGAAAAAGATTTTAAAGTAAAATAAAATTGACGCCAGATCTACGGGTTTTATTTACGAGTCAATTTGAGGAAAGTATTATTGTTAATGGCACATTATTGGTTTATTCCCAGGCGGTCCATAATTTTAATCCCGGCTCCGGCTCCAAATTAAAAAAAAAATAGTATTTTATTATTTAACTAATAAAATTATGGAGCTGTTGGGAATCAATGTATGGAGAGAAATTGTTTGGAGAACAATAGATTTGGAGCTCCTGGGAATAAGCCACATTATTTAGACTCAGTTATATGTTACTGAGTACCCGTGTGCCAATAAAGGGACTAAATAATGTGGCTTATTCCCAGGAGCTCCAAATCTATTGTTCTCCAAACAATTTCTCTCCATACATTGATTCCCAACAGTCCATAATTTTATTAGTTAAATAATAAAATACTATATATATTTTTTTTAATTTGGATTAAATTATGGACCGCCTGGGAATAAACCAATAATGTGCCAGTAACAATAATACTTTCCTCAAATTAACTCGTAAATAAAACCCGTAGATCTGGCGTCAATTTTATTTTGCTTTAAAATCTTTTTCTTCGACTAATCTTCTAAGCCATTACACACGGCAAAAGAGAATTACTACCCTTATAATGGGTATTTTATTCAACTAGCACGCAAGAACAGTGGCCAGTAATTTAATTTAATGTGAGAAAGTTCCCGAATACATTTCTCAGCTCAATAAAAATTTTCTTCGCAGTAATTGTGATCGTTAAAAAGATTATTATTTTCATTCGTTTTTTTATGTTGTAGGAGAATGAAATATGCAGAAAACATGTTCAAATTCAAGATACTATTAGAGAGATTTAACCCTTCAAGTTCCTTTCGAAAGTTTTAATAAAATACAGGTAGTTTTTAGGGTTCCGTACCCGAAGGGTTACCAACGGGGGTCCCGTTAGTTATTACTAAGCTCCGCTGTCCACCCGTTCGTCCGTCAGAATATGTATTTCTGTTGCCGGTACAACAAATACTAAAAATTAAAGGGAACTTCCCTACTACGATGGTACGGAACCCTTCAAGCGCGAGTCCGACTCGAATTTGGCTGGTTTTTCTCATTACAGGCAATCGACCCAAAAATATTTTATTGACGTTCATTTTTAACAAAATCTTATATTTCCTCTGTGTAAAGCGTTGTAGCATTAATATTAAGGATACTTCTCCTCCATGGCCTACTTCAACTTTCTACCTTCAGCCATGTTACATCTCCTTTGGGTCTCGGAAACCTTTTAAGGAAACCTCGTATTTCCTGTCGAAACGTTGCTAATGTGCCAATAACTCATATCATGCGTACCTATCATAATGTACCGTGAACATCCATTTTTGTGGAAGGTATCTTCTACCCGAAGTACCCGAATAGCTCGTAATTTTCGAAAGCTGCTGTGTTTATTTATAAATCAGTAATAGGTACTTTTTACTTTTAATCGATATTTAAAAAACAATAAGGAAGGGAAAAAGAAACAAAAGGGTTGTACGAGTATGAAGGCAAATTTACATATTTGCTGAGCGCTTCGCTTTTTTTCAATAATTGCACCTGTGCGACTAATAAAAGAAAGAAAAATAATGTAAATAAAAGGAACCCTACTGCTTGGTAAATGACATTTCCTTAAATCTGCCATGTTTTTTAAGTTTTCTTTAATGATTTAAACATAGTAATAATATTATAGTGTCCATTATTTTGAAATAAATCTTTTATACAGGCTGTAACTTATATACCAAATTCAAGGAGGTGACTAAAGCTAATGATACTCGACCCGATCAATAAAAAAATCTACACGTTTTTTTTTCTTATTTTCGGAAATCGTTAACTTCTGAACCATCGTGGCGGCGCGGCGGCGGCGGCGCTTCGCACAGACCGTCGAAACTCACGCACACAGCGACATGTCGCTTCTGTTTGTTTTGTTGAAATTACTGTTTGAGTTATTCTGAAATACTGTCAAATTTTAACAATTAAAAAAGCAGCTTTAATAATATAATTTACCAGGTACCGTAATTTAAATTGATTATTTATGTCTTTTGTGACAACCTTGTATAAAAATCTCGTGTCACGGTGTTTGTGGTCGCATTCCTCTAAAACGGCTCGACGAATTTTTATGAAATTTTTCATGTATATTTAGTAGGTATTGCAACGCATAGCTAGTTATTATATATATTTACACGTTTTACAACATTTCACAAAAATAAAGATACTTCCAAATTATAAACGCCCCATCTCCGCCCAGATTCTAATTAGATCTTCTATTTGCTGACTAATTATGATTCAAAGAGACTTTGGTACACAGAGTAACTGATTAAAGTAGTACTTAGACCCGCATCCAGAATAGCAATGTTTGAACAGGCTAAGTAAATAGCTATTTTCTTCAGGATAAGGTTTTAAGTAGCTCCGCCCTTGAACGACGAAGGCCACTCTTCAATTATTTTCCATTCAATTCTAGGTTCACTCTCTCAATCAACGTTTTATGGAATTGATTTGTTAAGGTTTGCAAACTGACTGATTAAAAAAAAATAAGATTAAGCGTTCTGCAAGTGAAGATGATCCAATTTCTTTAATCATATTTTTTAATGGTGTTTTCCTTCCCATCTTTTGTTGTTTTTCTTTCAATGCTGTTGATCCACTTTTGTTCACTTTTAGGGTTCCGTACCCGAAGAGTAACCAACGGAATCGTTTTTCTAAGTCTCCGCTGTCCGTCCGTCCGTTTGTTTGTCAGCGGGCTGAATCTCATGATCCGTCATAAGTAGACAGTTAAAATTTTCACAGAATGTGTTTTCTGTTGCCGCTATAACAAAATATAATAAAAGTAAATTAAAAGGGGCTCCCCTACAACGATCGGTACAGAACCCTTCATGCGCGAGTCCGACTCGCACTTTGCCGGTTTTTTATTCCAAGATCTTATGATGCCGCGACTAAAAATTTCCATGTACTAAAAAATATAGTATAACCATTAAGTTGTAAAACTCGTGTCTCCATTCCATAGACACTATTACTGAACTTCGAAGTTTAAAATACCGATGTACCGTTTACATAAAGTATGAAACTACAACTTAGTATATAGTTAATTTTGTAACAAAACTTCGAAGTTTAAAATACCGATGTACCGTTTACATAAAGTATGAAACTACAACTTAGTATATAGTTAATTTTGTAACAAAACTTCGAAGTTTAAAATACCGATGTACCGTTTACATAAAGTATGAAACTACAACTTAGTATATAGTTAATTTTGTAACAAACTAAAAACAATTTTCCGAGAAACCAAATTAGAAACTGAAGATATCTTTATCTCAAATTCACAAAGAATATTACAGGCCAATAGGCCGAACCAGACTAATACCAGTAGAATTATTATTTTTTTCTTCTTTTTAAAAAAAACGACTTTTACTTAAATTTTAATTAAAACGCAGTCTCCTTTAAGGATAGTATCAAAGCGAGTGTCAGAGGCAATCAAATTATTGTCAGGTGAAAGGGCTCTATCGAGGTTTTTGTTCTTATCTCTCATAACTACGAAGAGTAATTTTTAATTTCCTATCGAGGTCGCGCCGACGCCTGTATCCTGTCTCCTGAAAAAGCCAATATCTGTCGTTTTCAGTTCTTGTGACAACCATTCATCAATTTTGTTACTGTGAGACTACTTCTTCGAACTTCATTTCAGTATTTCGACCTTATAATAATAGTATTATGATCTACATAATATATCTCGAAATGCACCAACGTACAATTAATAATCAATTAATGAAAATACGTTATGTCATCATCTGCCTAGCCTTTTCCCAACTATGTTGGGGTCGGCTTCCAGTCAAACCGGTTGCAGCTGAATACCAGTATTTTACATGGAGCGACTGCCTATCTGACCTCCACAACCCAGTTAGTACTGGGTAATACGATACCTCTTGGTAAGACTGGTTGTCAGACTTTTTTGGCCACTGACTACCTGTAACGACTGTCAAAGATGTGCAAATGACAGCCGGGACCAACGGCTTAACGTGCTTTCCGAGGCACGGAGGAAACTCGGTATGTATTGGGTGGTCACCCATCCACAGACCAACCTAGGCCAGCACGGCTTAACCTAAAGATCGACCCGAGCGGCAGTTATTATTTTGCCACGAGCTCCTCCATGAAAACACGTTATGTACAAAATCAAAATAACTGTACAATCAAACAGTAATTATACCTAAACAATGTGTTCACAAGATTATTACAAAATTGAAAGTCCAGCATTTCTGCTTTTCAAACTTGTCTTTTTGTTCAAAACGCTGCATTCATTTTGAAAACAATAATATATTTAAAAAAACCCTTGAAATTGGTAACAAAATTCGATTCAAATAGGGAAGTGCTTATAATAAAGGGATTTTTTTAATAATAATTTCACGCGAACGAGGTCGCGGGCAACAGCTAGTATTAAATAATATAATGATTGTAATGTTCAACCAATACATTTTATGTATATGTGGTGTATACTGTTAATTTATGTGGGTTATAAATAAATATCTGAACGACGTGTATTGGTCCGGTTTAAAATCGTCATAAAACATAACTACAGAGAGAAAAAGACGCAAAAAAAAAATATGAATCTACTTTTGGTGCTATTCCGCCAAAAAAACTTTGAACCTTTTTATTTTCACTTTCCAGACCAAGGTCAGAAAAGAGTAAGCATATTATTTACTTGACAAATTTTGAGAATATTTTCACACAGAAATACTCACGGCGCTGGTAAATTAGCTTTCAGTAGTCTGAGTAATTTACTTCCGACTGTCAATTTGGACGGCTCGTGGTAATGACACTAACAAGGAAAAATGAAATGCAGAAATTGTAAAAAATACAGAATATATTTTCCGCTTGTTAACCGGCTTCGTCACACCTCAGACCTTCACTTTCAGTCTCTTATTTTGTTAGCAATGTTGCTGTTAAATACTGCTCACTTAAATGTTATACATATAACTTGTAAAAAATTTCAGCTGCAGCATACATTTAGGTGGCTATTGAAGTTTTATAGGGGACTGTTTTTTTTTTCGCATTTATGATGTTGGTCCCTTGGAGAAAGTAGTTCAGTTCGATAGTCAGTAACCTGTATTAACGTCCCTTAAAAACACTTGCGTGCAAAAAAATCTTCTATTTAAGAGATGATGTCTAAAAAATTTAATTAATTATTTAACTATTTTATACTATGTGAAGGTGTACTGAAAGTGACCCGTAGAGAGGGAGAGCGATTTGCACAAGCTTGCATTGAGTAAAGAGTAGCATTTGGAGTAGGTTCATGGATTGTTTGGGGCGGTATGTCTTTGGGTGGAAAAACCAATCTTGAATTTGTTACCGTGACTCGTCTTGGCACTTTGACTGACCATCACTACATTCCAGAAGTGCAGAAACAATCTGTTATGCCATACGCTGGTTTTGTAGGCGAAGTATTCATGCTCATGCAGGTTAATGCCCGACCTCATGTTACCGCATCGGTTCGCCAGTTTCTACACGAGGTCGAAATTCCTGTTATGGAGCGGCCAAAAAGGAGCCCTGACCTTAATCCCATAGAACGCGTATAGGATGAGGGCCAGGGCTAGAACTCATACTGCAGTTACCCTCCAAGAACTCAAAGAGGCTATCCAAGAGGTGTGGGACGGTATCCCTCAGGAATTTGTCGTAAAATTGATAAGGTCGATAAAAAACCGTATGGACGTTACAATTAGGAAAGGGGTGGCAATACGAGCTATTGAAACAAGTTTATTTGTATTTTTACTTGAAATCCTTTTATTGTTTCTAAACAGCGACTAAAAATTAGTGCTTATGAAACCGATTTTTGTGCTAGGCCTGTTAAGTTAGAAATCCACTTTAAGCTACTATTTCCAATAAAGTTATTGATACCTTACCTTTTCATCCTACTAGAGATGAAGCGTATATACTAGAACAGATCCAGGGATTAGGTATTTAACGAGACTAGGCTGCACCTATTCTAACTTTTAAAATACTTGATCCACCTAGTCTCACTGTGCCTACGCAGTGCACGGCACCCGCGGCCCGTGCGAATCGAAGTACCGACTGTACTAGACTATGCTGCTATCTCGCTTCACCGTGTCGTCGGGGCGCGGTGAAGCGAGATAGTAGCATAGTCCTAGCTCATCCATGTTTGCCAAAATCATTCGTGAGTCAGTCACTTGAATTTGAACCTTAATTCAAAAGGCATAAAAGTAACGCGATGCGCACTCGTATTTACATAGATCATACGTGTGCCAGTCGTATGAATTTGAACCATATCTCAATGGCATAAAAGTTACGCGACGCGCACCGTGTTGTGGAAGAATATATTCTGTCCTTTTTTAACTACACTATTCCGCAGTCTTTCCATCCTTGTCTGTCAATACTCGAGATCGAGACTAGTCGGGACTAGGCACTAGGCAGACTTTATAGAATAAGTAGAATAGATACTTTGACAATACTCGATGCGAATGAAGACTATATGATGCAGTCGAGTATCAAGTACGGACTCGTGCGAATGTGATCTCGATTGACGTATGATACCTACTCGACGTCGCTAACTTCTATCGGACTTATTTAGTGATCGGTTTTCGTAACGAAGTTTTAATATATTGTTAAAGAACTTAGATCTATGTTTAATGATTGTAAATAGGTATGCGATTTAAACAAAAACAAAAGCAATGATTGTATATGGTTACGTCATTAAAAAAAAAAACAACAAAAAGCAATTATTGTATATAGTGTATAACAATGATTGTAAATAATTATGTGATTTAAAAAAAAACAATTGATTGTAAATTGATTGTATATAGTTACGTGATTTAAAAAACAAAAAGAAATTATTGTAAATTACATGATTCAAAAAAAAAAAAGAAAGGAAAACAAAACATATTAAGTACCCTGAAAAATGAATTGAAATCATTTAAATACGCTAACAATCTTCAATGTAGATAAATCTATACGTTGACAGTCCTAAGCCTGTGTAAACTATGAAGGGAAGATTACAATTCATTACTGCGTACGTACGTACTACACGTGCAAAGACTAAGCATCACTATAAAGTATGCGTACTTCATGGACTAGGTGGACTAGGTGGAACGTATTAAGGTATTTGGATCGAGTATTTGTACGGACTTGGACTAGGTGCACCTAGTCCAAGATTTGCCTAGTACGACCCATCTCTACATCCTACCACATGGTATTAAAAGTTATTTTTTATCATCTGAATTTTTTGAGTTATCTTGTTACAAATGGAAGAGCACGGGGTGGTTGTATTTTTGCACGCAAGTGTATGACCATTACACTTTTGTGATACATCCTGTATAAGCAATTACTAATATTGTTTGTTTTTCGGGGAGTTTAGTTCATATACAGGATAGAAAGGATTAAACTAACAGAATTGAATTATGTTTGACAGCTGGCGACTATTGACGTTACTTATGTGGTGTACACACTAATAAAATATTGAATATTGTATTCTAAGCAGACGATTTTTTCAAACTCTGAAGCAGTGGGTTAGAAACTTCTTCCAAAGACTCTTTCTCTCTCTTTCTCCACCTACCTATATTTACCTGAGAGTTCTTGTATACTACACATTTTAGCCGAGCCTTTTCTGTCCTCCACAATTTTATTCATTGTCATTTAAACAGAAGAAAAATCTCGTGACATACTTTCAACCGTTATCTCAGGTGTTGGGTGTAGCTCACGAATCACACCTTTTATTCCGAGAAAAATGCAAACGCAGTGCTCTTACAACTGCACCCAAGCGTTATTAAATCGACTTTGCAACAAGAATTCCTTTACAAAGTTCTTTTTAAGTGCGTTATAGTCGTACGTCACTTCTCAGGCTTAAGAATGGGGAAAATGTGAGCATATTGTTTGAAACCATTTTAATTTCCCATTTAACCATTTAAGGTGATATTTGTTTTTGTTTTTTTCACCGAATCTACATGGGCTTATAACATAAGACTAAAGTCATATATTTCTCAAACTTCATAGAAATATGGAAGCTCTCCAAGTTCAAGCGATCTACTCTGAGAAGTTCATACATCTCATTAATGATGCTCCACCTAACTTATTATTCACTTACCGAACTATTAAAAGTTGTAGTTTATGTTCAAACAAGTGGATAAGTCTCGCTAGCTTCAAGCTTAGATGTTGGAGTTTGGCGTGGGTATAGTGTACATATTCACTGACTAGACTCATAACTTCAGGGCTAATGGCTAAATATAAACCCACAAGGGTCGTTCAAAGATATAAGTAACTACGTTTGCCGTAGCCAGTACGAGGATGGGTGACCGACATCCATTACATATTATCGAAACCCCTTCCTTATCTCGGAAGGGTCTGGCTGCTGTTTCCGATACAGGAGAAATTGCTAGTGTGAGGCAAGGTTAAAAAAAAAACATGTTAAGCCGTTGGTCTTAGCGGCCATTTGTAGATGTGTGTTTGTTGATGTTTGTGGATGTTTGTTCTTGATCTTTTTAGTCATAAGTTTGAAAATCTGAAAATCAGTCGTATGAAGCGGTGTCGTGTTAAACAAAAGGCAATCAGATTGTGAACGGTCAGGTCAGTAAGGCATTTGCTAGAAGCTAACATTGTTAGAAAAGGCTAGGCAAATGATGATGTTACTATTTTAAATGATTAGGTCATCATTCTCTGGCCCTTTATCGCAATTTATTAGAGTTCGGCACAGCTTGCCCTCTTCCACACCTACTTTTAGTTCAAAGTTACGCGGTAATTTTAGGTCTTCGTAGAAAGCGGGCGATTCTGGCGAATTCATGAATACTTCGTATATTCTTGGGCCAAAATCACAAAATACATTATTAATTTACCGCCTAGTTATAGATTTATTCATTATTCAACAAAGGTCTAGTAATAATAACTGAAATTACGGAAATACACGCTAAAACCCACGTGTCGTCCGTTAGATCACAGTTGACTGATTAAGTTTTCGAATAGGTAATGTACTTCTAATGTTTGTGCTAAATGTAATGTGTGGAACGTCGCATTCTCAATATTAGACCCGATCGAATGCGCAACACCTTAAATACAGTCTAAGACAGGCATCGCCGATGTTGGTGGTATGTCTGCCAGACTAATGGAAGTGGGCGGGTCACATTTCTAGGATGAAGCCGTACAGATGGGTGAAGATAGTGACACAGGTGCCTGAAGACGTCGGTCGTAACCGAGGCAGACCCATGAAACGCTGTCGTGACGATCTGGACTCATTCTTAACGGATTGGTCGGAGAAGGCAAATTGTAAACCAAATTGGAAGGCCATGGGAGAGGTCTTTGCTCGGAAGTGGGACAGAGTAGGCCGACATAAAAAGATGTGCTTCAAGATGAGGTTTTATCATTATTACTAGATTATGGATTGTGTAAGTATATGAAAGAGAAAATATTAAATGATTCCGTGACGTCTAACAGGCGAGAATGGAAAAACAAAACGCTTTGCGCCGACCCCAAATAGAATGGGACCAAAGAACGAAGTTGATTATTATTATACTTCGTTGTCTTGAGGAAACACAGCGGGACAGATCCTAGAACAATAATTCGCGGACATGACAATCCACGAAAGACTGGCCGCGTGGTTGATTATGACCCCCGCGGTTAATTATGGCCCACGTGGTAAATTATGGCCCACGTGGTTAATTATGGCCCACTTGGTTAATAATAGCCCACGTGGTTGATAATTACGGCCCGCTCTCTCCATCAGAAATGAGGTCTGTGTCCCAGCAGTAGGTTTATATTGATTATACTTAAGCTATTATGATTAAGTTCTCGTAGCGTACGACAAGAACTTAATCATAATTTAATATCCCAAAAAAAAAAACTTCGCTGTAAACTTCGCAGGATCTTACGAAGAATATGCTATACCTTGCTCCTTGTTTGTCAGTGGGTGTTAAAAGGCAAGTGTAAGAATGGCAAACTGGAAACAAAAACTAATCAGAGGTTACAGAGAAATACCGGAACACACCTGAAAAGCCCGCAATAAATCATGATTTTCATAACGTAGGACGTTAACATTCCAAAACTGCGTACTTAGCGAAGAAAACAATCAGAATAAATGTAGCGGTTTTAAAAATGGAAAATACTCACTTTGCTCATAAGTTTAACTTTGTTTAACACTTCCTTCATTTTTAGGGTCCCGTAGTCAACAAGGAACCCTTATAGTTTGACCATGACTTTCCGTCTGTCTGTCTGTCTGTCTATTTGTCGCCAGCTTAGCTCAAAGACTCTTACTACTAGAAAGCTGTAATTTGGCATGAATATACAGATTAGTTACGCCGACAAAGTGGTAAAATAAAATCTCGAAAAGTATTTTTTATAGGGTATGTCCTGTACATGTAAAGTACCCAAGTATTTAGATAGGTCTTTATAAAATATTGCGAGTTGTTCAAATAATTTTTCGATTAAGGAATTCCTTTGTGAAATATTCAGCTATAAAGTGCTAATTTTTGTTAGACTCAAGTGTCCCCCCCACCCTCTAACAGCTAATCGGTTGTGTTTGGGTATATGAAAAAAATCACGAAAGTAGTTTAAACAACTAAATTAAAAGGAAAACTATCACAGCTAAGTAGGCTTTACAAGTTTATGAGTAATAGTCGACCAACTTAGATAAGTTATTTTTCTAAACCTAATGTATGGGAGCACAGGTTTTTCAACTGCAAATGTAAGTTTGTTTTATTATTAGGGGTAACTACAGAACCCTACATTGTGCGTGGCCCGACAAGCACTTGGCCGGTTTTGTATATATTGGTAATGGCTAATTTTATTGAGCTTTCCACATATAAAAATATTTAATCCAAAAATACTAAAGGATGTTTGCACTGTCCGATTCAGTCCGAAGGTGTTATTGGGCTTATCCATCAAGAATATCTCACTGAGCTTGGATTCGTGTCCAGTTAATAGCAATAGGTTATGGCATAGGGTTTAACTGGGCGAAATGTGGGCATACTAACTATTAGGTACCCACCAATGTTTAACCCTTCAAGGGTAACAAGCGTGATGTTATCTTATTTCTTTATCCTCGAGTGCTCAAATTATGTCACAGTGCCCGGAACACTTGTATTTTCTAACATTTTCCACCTTAGCTGACCGCTTGACCGCGGACCGGTAAAGCCCGTTTTTCATGCCACTGATCCCTTTCATGCTCACGAACCCTACGATGTAGATTCAAGGTTTGATTCCCTTACGAAAGGTTTATCTTTACGCCTTGGTTATCACAGGGTCTAAAACTGCGGGCTCTAATAACTACGGGTTGATTGTGTATGAATAGAACTATCTAAGTTTTTTTTCTCAAGGTTTGTCTTTCAAAATTGGCGAAGTGAAGACGATCTTTATTTGAGTTGTAAAACGTCTAGCCTTGGTTCTATCTCAAATATTTTCACTGGAATTCATTTGAGGAGAATGCATTTTAATCGTCACATTGTGTCTAGCGTACCCAGTGTCAGCACAATCTCGTGAATTAATAATATCTAAATGTTAGCAAAGCTTTGTCTGTGAAACTTTCCGCTGCGGTGCTATTTTTAACAAAACCAAGTTCAATCCAATTTTACTTTACCTTGCTTGTTAAGAAATTTTCGTAATTAAGTTTGACAACAATAAGACAATAGCCTGTCTGGTTGGAGTTCGTCGCCATTGACTTTAGACCCGCAGCTTTAACACAACAAATTATTAAGTTTTTGTTCTAAACCAGCTTTGTAGGAATAATCCAGCATGAGTCGTTAATTCATCCCCTTGACTTTCATATTGTTAAAAGGCTTTGCTTTCGTAGTAATATATTGTATTCCGTCGAATATTATCAAATTGGCAATAACCTAGACAATGTTTTTCCTTTCCATTACAAAACTCCTCATTTTTGAAGATGTAGTAATGTACGTAGATAAATACATTTTAATTATGCGTAAAACCTGCGTATGGTTGCGTGATCAATTAAAACTAGTAAATACTGTTTTAAGCTTTCACGGTTTATAATATTTTTCGGGTTTCGCATCTTTAAAGTAATAACGAAACTTTAACAGGATCTCTTTGTTTTGTGTCTGTCTGTCCGGCTGTTTAGATAACACGACACGTCGCCACGACAGAGCTCGAGACACTGAATACACTCAAAGTTTCGTAACTGAATTTCTGGTATGGTGTGTCGTACCTATCAGCCGAATACATCGGAACGTAAAATCAGCCGCGGAACTTCTATCGCGTACCTTCGGCATAGTGTGTTTGGACACACTGTCACTTAAGGGATATCTTCCATGATTTCCAGTTATTCTGAGCTCCCGATATTTCAACCCTGTTGCTATTGTTTTTGTTGTTTAACGGCAGCTCAGAATAATTGAAAATCACGGAAGATATCCCGTAAGTGGCAGTGTAAGTTTAAAACTGCTTAAGTCACTAAAATGCCATACAAGCGATTTCATATCCACGAAAATATAATATATATTTAAGTTATAATAATATCCTATACAGTGTTCATGTATAGGTTTATAATGAGCCTCCAATTAAAATGTTATTTTAAAAATATTTGTTGTGGCGCTTTAAATGCGAATTAATTTGAGGTTCCTATTTCTAACATCAAAGGTTTCGTTTGTAATCGTTAACATAATCAATCATCTGTTTGCAAACCGAACGGAGTTCAACTGTAATCGGATACAGCATCATTTGATGTTCGTATAAATGTTCGGACTTTGACATCATTTATATTATCAGCAATTCTAAAAGTAGGCAATGCAAATGAATGTGGGATCTGGGGCTGAGTCAAACAAATTGCGTGGCTTTTAAATACTTAATTGGTTTATTTTACTTAACAACTTAATTTGGACACCCTACGTCTGTCACAGCATATCGTTGTTCCGCCATTCTTTTTTGTGTTCCTTCTTTTACCTCAACATTTACGTCATCTCAAGCATACATCACCTGTCTCACTCACACTTATACCTCTGTCTCTTTCACACATCTCATGCATCCGTCGCTTTCCATTCCTACACGAATAGCTGCCAAATATATCGCTGTAGTGATGGATGCATTTCTTTCATGTTACTGAATGAAAATGGAATATCGCACTAAAATATGAATAATAAATTGCAATAAGTAATATCGTAACACTAAATATATAGTTTCAAATGTAAAAAAATGCATTTGCAAATGTTTTTTTACATCTGAAACTGTTAACAACACCTAAAATCGTTAGAGCCGTTTTTGGGAACGTGATTACAAATATACATACAAATATTGCTCATTTATTATTATTGGATAAAAAAGTTAAGTACAATATAAAAAGATTTTCTTTCTTTCTCTCTTTTTCATACCTTTTTGGTTTTTACTTGCATAATAACATTAGAAACCTAGTTTACAATGAATGTCACTTTCAGTGGTTGTAAAAAAAAACTAGCGCAAATTAAGGTCCTATGTTACCTTCAAACCTTCTCTTTTAATCTAGGCACAAAAAGACAAACAGCCCTAGCTTATTTTGTAAATTAAAAACTTTATTCAGGTCCATGTTCCTTTAATCTTTGACATTTATTAGGTATTTAATATAAAAGGAAAAATCCGTGCTGCTATCAGTCCTGAAAAACCCCCTGCGTGCCCTGAATACCGCAACTCGTAATCGCAGTGACAAAACCAATTCTAGCGAAACTAGTTGTTTCCATGGAATTTTCCCTATCAACACTTTTTTAAAGAGTTACCTATAGAGCAGTTGTGTCGCCGCGGTTTGTACTCCTAACCATTGGCAGCTTTGCTATTGCGGGTGCATTGGGAATTGTACCTTTAAATGTAAACAAAATCAATGTTGGTACGGATCATACACCCTGAACAAATCTCAAAAATACATCACATACTACATATCCTATACTGTATACTTAAGTATAAAAAGTAATAAAAATTCTCACCGAGATACGAACGAGTCCCAAGTGGCGCATTGCACGCTCGTTTGTGACACTCAAATCAGCAGACTTTTCAAAATAGATGGTGATATTAAGAAATGTAACGCGAAATTTCAACATTTTGCTCTTTTGCCGGCTCTCGGGCCCTCCGCGCTACTCGAGTATAAGAGCTGCCCTTCTAGCGCCTGATTCAGCTGTATACAGCGAAAACACCGCTTCAAGCAGAACCTTCCAATCAAGTGTTGCTCTTATAAAAGTTTAATAAAGCGATCCCTTTGTCTATATGTACAACCCCGACCTCCTCCGAAAGATTACATGCGTTTGTACATACTTTATCGAGCTCTTTAAGCCGTTATGACCGTTATTGCTTTGATATAAGGATGTGAATACTGTAAAGAGGTCGTTTAAAGCCCGGACCGGTGTGAATATTTTATTCAGCGGTTTACAGCATTTATATGATTTTCTCCTGACCTCAGGGATTAGTGTGTTAACTTGACCCTGTTAATTTACATCAGAAAGGTATCTCGTTTCGAATTACACGTTGGATAATGTGTGAAAAGCTTTGTAATAAAACACAACAAGATAACTAGAGCAATTATTACTCTTAGAATGTACCTCAATTCTACTGTCAGGTATTGTAAATTCGTCTGTCAGTTCCATGCGAACTGACGTCCACATTGTGTGTTTAATTTTAAAACGACATCACATGCATGTGACTAAAAGAGTGATGGACAGGAATGTTGATGGATGGAGGAGGAGATGAAGAAAAGATGTATGGCATGGGCGAGGAATGATATGAAAGAGAAAGGAGTAAATGATGTCATGACTGGGGAGAATAGAAGAAGAAAACGTGTTGGGCCGACCCCAAATAGAATGAGACAAGGCAGGAAGATGATGGTCACGTTATTTCTACATTATGAATAAAAAAATTACCTACACTGTCTTATTTACGTGCTTAAGAAAAACAAAATATGAATTTTAAAACAAAAGCTCTTTATTCTTCATCGTTATTCTTGGTAATCCTTTGAAATGTAAATTAATATAACTTTTAATTGAAACATTATGCGAACGAAAGCGAAGTATTTCTTGAATTCCAAGTACTACTATTAAAGATGAAAAATGGATTTAACAACCCATCCCAACCCAAATTGGAATAATCAAGCCACCAACTCATCAATGAATTATGAACTAGCTTCTACTAGTGACTTTGTCCGCCTGTGTGTTATCAGTGAAACAATTTTTGAAATCGGATGACTAATTTAACTTACAATGATTAAGTATAGATTAGGTTTCAGACAGATTCTAAAAATTTTACTAATTGCTAAAAGTCCAATATAGGCGATAATTAATGAATTGTCGTCTATATTGGACGACCACTTCCAATCGAGGTACAACTACGAAGGCGACTGCTTCTGCAAACCACAGAAGCAGGTCTGGTTTCTGACACTCTTTGTAACCTTCTAAAGAAAAAGACGGTAGTGTTGATCGGGTGTGGTGTGTATTCGCCGCTCCGGTTGACAAACTTTTCAACCACAAACTTTTGATACAAGCCTAGATCTATACTAATATTATAAAGAGGTAAAGTTTTTAGTTCGGATCTAGGTGTAAGTAAACTTCGGAACCACTAATCTGATTCTCGAGAACACTGTCTATGGAGAAGCTACATTCACTCGTAGCCCACCCGCGCCAAGTTCGATAATAATCGTACGGGATCGTACTTCAGGGATGAAAAGTACCTATCCTATGTGTTAATCCAGGTTATAAACCTTCTGTGTACCAAATTTTACCCAAATCCGTTCAACCGTTTTTGCGTGAAAGAGTAACAAAGATCCAGGCATCCTCACACACTTTCGCATTTATTATAGTATATATAATAAGACTAGCTGTTGCCCGCGATCTTCGTGCGTGTGTAAAATGACGTTGTCCCATACAAACTTTGCCCCCGTTTTTCACCCTATTAGGGGTAAACTTTCGGAAAATCCTTTCTTATCGGATGCCTACGTCATACAAAGAACACACCCTCCAAGTTTCAGGTCTCTACAATCAGCGGTTTAGGCTGTGTGTAATCCGTCAGTCAGTCATTCAGGACAAAGCATTTTATTTGTATAAGATAGATAGATTCTCGTGGGATAATTGCGAGCGAAGCAGCGAGCAAAAGTTAGTACATAATAATCAGCTCGACAGCAAATTGAAATGCGCAACATCTAATAATTGTAATGGAGCAATCATGACAATGTAATTTCCTTGTTAATAGCAATCGGAGTGTGATGGGTTACGATAATTGAATTATCTATTTATGAGCAGAATCCAATGCATTTGACATTATTAGTAATCAAATATTTAGTAATTGACTTCATGGTTATTAAATTGTGTTGCACTACAGATCTCTGAACTGCACAATATTGTTACTTGTACTTAGTTCTTCTTATCTTCTAATTGAAATTAATGTGGTTTTCACCATCTTTTAAAGATTTTCTGGAAACTGTTAACTTGTATGGAGTAATGGCGGAGTTTTGTATCATAAATAAAAGCAAATGAAGTACGATAGCAATAAGTTAACGATGAACGATGATGTTATTGGTTAGCGATGAAGTTGAGATAGCAGATAAAAGCAGATAATTACTAGAGCGACCGCAAACCGGAAGACGTTGCGTTGGAAGGCCTCCCAATAGGTGAACCGATGACCTGGTGAAGGTAGTGGGGATCCGCTGGATGCCAGATGCACGTGCAATGTGGTGACACTTGGCCTATTGATCTCGATCCCGCCTGATGGAAAGCGATGGATGAGGTCTATGATGGAACGACCGTGCCCAGAAGATGCCTGTTCACTACTGCCCGACACACCGTCTGGTTCTTCTATATCGTCTTAAGTAGCGGATAACTTTAATAGCGTGATTTAGAATTTTGATGCTATTTCTTCATTTGTGTCAAAGATGGCGCTGTATTACTTTTTGAACTATATTGCTGTAGTACTTTTTGTAGTGCTGCTACAAACATTCAAACTTTACCTCTATTTATTAATAGCAAAAATTGTATAAGAAAAACAAGAAAGTTCTCATAAGTTCCAGTTTTGAGCACGTGCCAAATGACCCTTGTGTGACGTAGCCGTGCATATGATATGGACCAAGTGATAAATTGGGCATTATACATAATGCCCGGTCATTATGAAAAATGCCCAATATGAGAGTGCAATTTGATAAGAATATACATATTGTCCATCACCTTTTGGGCAGAGTAATACAAAAATATTTAATTACTTTTTTTTTTATTGTTATTGTCATCATCATCATCTGCCTAGTCTTTTCCCAGTTGTGGTCGGCTTCCAGTCTAACCGGATGCAGCTGAATACCAGTATTTTTCATGAAGCGACTGCCTATCTGACCTCCACAACCCAGTTAGTACTGGGTAATACGATACCCCTTGGTTAGACTGGTTGTCAGTCTTTTTTGGGCCACTGACTACCTAACGACTGTCAAAGATCTTCAAATGACAGCCGGGACCAACGGCTTAACGTGCTTTCCGAGACACGGAGGAAACTTGGTAAGTACTGGGTGGTCACCCATCCACTGACCAAACTAGGCAAGCACGGCTTAACCTAAAGATCGACCCGAGCGGCTGTTATTATTTAGCCACGAGCTCCTCGTTATTGTCATTTAACTTAAAATAAACTAAATATTAAACCATTTAAATAATCAGACTCATTATTCGGATTAATTATCAAGAGCTCCTACATTAAGAATCCACTAGTTTTTGCATTTAAAACTTAAGGAAAGCCATATTAAAAATATAACATAAAACATATTAAAAAAAAAAAAAAAAATTTCACAACATGTCTAATATTGTTTTATAGAAATGACTTATTATTATAAAACATAAAATAAACTAAAGTTTAAGCAATCAGACTCATAATTTAGATTTATTATCAAATTGCCCAATTATCATGTAGCAATATAATAATGATCGTGCAATGTGATAAATAATGAAGTTAAGATAGTATTAATCACTTAGCCCGATAGAGCTAGACCTTATTCATAATGCTCGTACATTATGTATAATAACCCCATTAATCACTTTGTCCATAACACATACACAGAATAAACAATAGTGTTGAACAAAACTTCGTTGCAGTAAACTTGTCAAATCAAAAGTGCATCCGGCCATATTGAAAGACATGCCGTAGTGCCAGAAAATTATGCACAAAACTTAGGGAAACTTGAGCAATGGGTATTGGACAAGTTTTCACTGCAGTTTCTGTACCTATGCATTATATTCTAGCGAATAAACACGACCAGTCTTACCAAAGAGTATCGTATTACCCACATTAGTAAGTGGTTTGTAAACAACAAAAATCCAAGGTATTGCAGCAATCACGGTTCACAATTAGCGAAGATATCGGTGAACATACACAAAAAATATCAAACGAATTGATAACCTCCTCCTTTTAGAACTCGGTTAAAAAAAAGTTTAGATAGGAATAGCAAACAGAAATAAAAATAAATAATTTTGGAGACAAATTGCTTCTTTCCAAAGTTGAAATTAAGTTCACAGAATACTTAGAAAAAGAGCTCACGCAAATGGCGTAAAGTAAAAAAGGGTACTGTGGGTACTTTGTCTTTAATTTTCAAGGAAGTCTGTCACAGTTTTTCAGAGTTGGAGCTCGTGGCTTGATAATTACAGTCGCATTGGTCAATCTGCAAGGTTCAGCAGTGGTTGCCAGGTCTGTCCGTGGATGGGTATTTGTGGCGGTAATTCATTCACGTTGAGCCGTTGGTCCCAGCAGTCTTTTGTAGATCTTTAACAGACATTACAGTCAGTGGCCAAGTCTTACCAAGAGGTATCGTATTAGTATTCATTTTTCATTAAAACCGCACTCAATCAATCACATGCTCACTAGATGACCTTTTGTCTGCATCAGCGAGTGGAGATCGTGTAGTTGAATATTGGGCTAAACTTTCAAAGCTTTTTGCTAGAAGAAGATGACAATGGAGATCGTTATTCATTAAAAACGTTGAGAATGTTGCATGTCACGTACTGATTATTGTAAAATTGCTTGTTACGTACTCAAAGGTAACGAGTCATGTGGTCGACATTAACGAGTTTTGAACGACACATAAGCACTTACTTAACATTATAAAGTTAAACACACATTCTTAAGGTGATCTTCTGCGCACAAAAAAATTGTTACAAAGCTCTTTACTGTACATTTTTTAATGTGTGACGGCCTTATTAGTTTATAGTTTAATACGAATGTTACTAAATCGTATGTACGAAGAAATACAAAATTACATAACAAAAACTAACTATTAGTATGTGTTACAAAAATAAAATAAGACACTAGGCGTTGTTAAATTAAAATTGTTGGGTAAAAGCAGTTAATTTCTTAGCCCCTTTGTGGTAAAAACTATTGTTCATCGAACTTTACTGAAACCTTAATTCTCACGACGACATTCCCTCGTTAGAGAAACCTAAGATCATATATTAATTTCGAATTTTCTTTTTCCCAAGCGAGTTCGTGTAACAAAGGAGATATATTTCATCCTCATCCCTGTGGACCACCCTAAAAAGTGGCCAGTGTCCCTTATCTGAAGCTCACCGTATTTTCTAAAACATTTCCGTTGAAAAAATAAGTATGTAGGTAAGAACGTTAAATCATTTTCTCCATTTTATTTTCTTGGGCTAACTGACCCGGATCTAACGAGGCTTATATAGTGGTTGTTTTCAATTACTGGCTTAGGTACTGGTATAACAAATACCTTTGGCTATTTACGAAAAAATACAATTGTTTTATGGTGAGTTCACACTATGATACATATTTTCAATAGGTACGCGAATCATCATCTGCCTAGCGTTTTCCCAACTATGTTGGGGTCGGCTTCAGTCTAACCGGATGCAGCTGAATACCAGTATTTTACATGGAGCGACTGTACTGTACAATAGGTACGCGAATACGCAACGCAATATAGAGCGAAGCATGCTAAGCAAAAGGCTATGGAGGATAGGTGACTTAAAAAATAAGGAACAAGAAAAAAAGACAATAGTAAGCGATGTCTAATTTAAAAAAAAAACTCAAAAAGTGACCCTTTTTTTTAACTTAGCAATGTTATTTCTTTGACTTTTGAAATTTTAAGAGATCTACACTTTAGAATGGGCAACTAAAGTACGTTCACTTTAATGTCTTATGGCTGGGACTGTAGCTTCATCTTTTTGCTTTTGACCAATACCATCTTTGACAATTTAAAAGTGCCTGTCAAAATCAAAATAAAAATATATTATTTCACATAGGCCCAGGCCTCCCCCATTGGAAGAGAATGGGGGAGGCCTTTGCCCAGCTGTGGGACATAATAGGCTAATAAAATAAAAAATAGGCTCAGATAACCTTATAAAATGTCGACAAAAAGGTGCACGGTTCGGTTGGTTGTTTCCTATGGAGAAGAACCGGTAAGAAACTGCATACCTACTGGCCTGTAACTGGTTTGACAAAAATAAATGTGTTGAGTTTGAGTTTGAGTGGCCGCCTTCCTTATTATACCCTAAATCCTGCATCCCATTCAGGTTAATCTATTAACCTACTTATTTTACTGTCTCAATGTTTTACAGCTGTTTGTGTCACTCTCGTTTATGGCTGACATTAACTTTTACTGTAGGCACACTTGAGCATCGATAATTCGATACAGAGCCAGGTGGCTTTCGATTTGTTAACTAAACCTCGGCTTATACGGAGAGAGAATAAAATGGTTTGTCCTTAGCTAAATTAAGTATTGAATACTTGGTTTTGCACGTGATTTCGCCGAGAACTTCGAAAAATATCTTACAAGAATATTCTTCCGGGATATAAAGTATCCATAAAGATTCATACTTCAAGACTTTTATTCAAGTATTTATTAGCAGGTAGCTTTCTTCTTTACGTTATTAATTTTCACGTAGGCCCGAGCACGACCAGGTGGTGTAAATTTACTGTTCACCACCAATTTTGAATCGAAAATACAACGTTCATTTATTGCGACAGTTAGTATCACCCATAGATATTAATCAATGAATAGCATTTTTTTGATTAACAATTAATTTCCCACAACTGGGCATAAGCCTTCCCCATATCTTTCCAGGCGTTAAAACACCCTTAGTGAAGCCGGGAGGCACGTATTCTTCCCGTCATTGTGATTTTTTTTTTTATTTGAGTGTATTACCTATCTAGACCTAAATGTAAATACCTTACTATAAATATAAACTGCTAATGAAATTCTAACGAAAACTTTGTACGTATTTAGAAATAAAATAATATTTATTTATCGCTGTTTAATGTTCGTTTATTTATCATGTTTTTATAATGCATTTCTATACCTAAACACATGATCTGCTTTTATATTTTAAATTGTTTTCTCCCAAAACTTTGCGTTGATAATGACTTATCTACGTTTTTTTTAATATATATTTTTTATTCACAATACAATAATAACATTTTGTTTCAGGTAAGCGTTCACTTTTGACAGAAAGAAAAGAACCATAACCGATCAACCACTGTAAGTTTTCGTATACACATTAAAGCTTTCGAAAAAAAATATTATAAATTTTTCACCAGTTTTAGACAACTTGATCCAAATATTCACCCAGTTCTTTATGTAAAAAATAATCAAGCTCCTGAATTTTTATGCCAGCCCATCAAATATATCTTTTGCCGTCATAAAATGTTCTACCCTTTACATCCTACCCCTCGTAAACACTCACAATATAATATTTACAAAAACTACCCTCCTCTTTGTTAAACTGACTACTAAAGCCGGAAAACTCTAAAATGAATTATGTAAGCTGAAGCACAAAAACAAAATACACAATAGAGATAGCTGTACTCACAGACCGTCGACGGTTCTTCCATTTTATATGAGAACATAGCATAGTACACAGAATTAAAGTTTGTTTAAAATGTTTAAAATCATTTGTTAAAATGTCACTGCAATAGAGAGTTTATAGTGAGAGACAAATTGTTTGTTTATAGTTAGACAATTTGTTTCAGAATTTATAATTTAGGGTTCCGTGTGCAAAGGGTGCCAACGGGACTTTATTACTAAAGCTCCGCTGTTTGAACGTCTGTCTGTCCGTCCGTCTGTTACAGAGTATCTTTCTAAATAGCCACTATAACTACAAATAAAATAATGTTAAAAATGAAAGTGGGTGATACAAGAAACATGATGAATTTTGTACGGAGGTACGGAACCCTTCGTCGGTTTTTAGAAGCCTTAGCTGCTTTGTAAATACGGAATTCAAAGGCTCATGTTATACAGAAGGAGTAAAGGTCGGGTCAACCGTAATTTCCGTACATTAAAGCCATTGAATAGGCGGTCAATTCTTTGTACTTTAAAATTGTTACCCTTCCGCCTCGGACAACTCCGTTTGGCGTCAGGTACTTGTACCCTATGAGATACACAGGCTCATATAACCCAGAAATCCAAAACCAACTGAACGCGTACAAAAGTTACCAACATGCTGCCGTTGTGGTAGCGGTGACTTTGTTGTGTGGGCTTCATATGGTTACTCCGAGTAATTTCGTCGTATAATCGTTACATTCTGTTTTGTATGACTGGCAACCATTGTCGGGGTATTCCTCTAAGCGCAACTGTTTTTAAGCGCAACTAAATTATTCCTCGAAGCGCAACGATTAGTTGCGCTTACCAATTCTAATTGTTCAAATGGTTGCGCTTCGAGGAATAATTTAAATGCGGTTAGTTGGTTGCGCTTTGAGGAATACCTCCACTTTCGGGGTGACTTGATGCCCGCTTTCACGACCTAACGTTATTCACCGTCATCATTTTGAGCTGCGCGTAACACGTTTTCTTCTTCCATTCTCCCCTGTCAGACGTCACGGCATCACTCCTTTAGTCACATGCGTTGCGTCCCTCCTCATCACATGTCCATAACAAGACAAACGACTTCCTGTCAATTTTTTAGTAGCAGGCGGCAGTTTCAAACTAAATGTCACTAACTACTATTGAAAGACAATATTATTGCACTGTTGGAATTTCAACTAGCTACCGTTGTTAACCGAATATTACTTAATAGACACGTTAGGGAATTACACCTAAAATTACATTTCTGAACCTAATATTCTGGTTAGAAAATACCTGGCTCACAATTTATGAGGCATATTGTACAGGTAGGTAATTTATAAGCATACTCTATGTATAATGTATGACTAAGGAAAGAGGCTGAAGTCGTATTATGGGCTATTTGTATACAGAAGCAGTATATTAGGTAGAATAGAAAAATTATGGCTTCTGTTTCTTGAATCGATGACTCAGATTTTGACTGAACAGTATGTAGCAGTCTGACAGCTCTGTCGTTTGCCTTATTCCAGTCTTGGAGAGTGAAATTATTTATGCATGACGTGCAGGAGCGAATGGATGCCATACCCTGTGTTTGGGCACGACATTTGTATTGTTTCCGAGATAAATAATCATGGCGACTTTGTGTTTTTGTCAAATCAAGGCACTGAATTTCCAGGGCTGCGGGACTGTTCGAAAGAGATCTCGCAGCCCTGGAACCCAAGGGGCAAGGAAGGAACATGGATGGGTTTTAGTCAGTACAAGTCTGACACTCCCTTCCGCTCTGCCCAGAGCGGGAGAAGTCATTTGATGATTTCCCGTCCGTAAAAAAAAAGAAAAGCACTGAATTTACTATAGCATGTGTGAAAAGCATCATAATGTTTAGTCTTCATTGCAGCCTGGAATCATCCACTGCTGGATAAAGGCCTCCCCTTTCTACTTCTCGGTTTTGTTCTTCCTTCATCAAAGTTTTTTTTTTTCCAAAATTCTTGGAGGACATTTTCATTGTATTTTATTTTAACGTGTCTCTAGTTAGCGATGGAACTTAACTAATAATGTGAAATCTGTTTTAAATTCAAGAGCTTACCGTACATGTACTTGAAAATCGAACACGCAACACGATTTGCATTTTGTTTTTTTTACACAAAATACAAATATAGACAAATATAATAAGTACCATCCATAGATTTGAATCATGTCTGAAAACTAAGTCAATATTTTATGTAAAACGAGTATTTTCGGTTTTAAATCGTTCAAAGTTAGGTGTGTTAAGTTTACTTCGCGCATTTGTACCGGGTCACTAAATCATGAATCTACATAATTATATTCAAAGTAGAAAATATCAAAACATTAATATTAAACCGCCCTAAAACATCAAAATATAACAAAAGTGTATCTTTAAAGGTTATTTTTGTACCCCACCAACGCGTTTTGAATTCATAATTAAGTATCAACTATTCACAATGGAAATAAACTATTGTTTTAAATGGATTCAAATCAACATTTGAATTTTGCAGGTGTCATACACCCACTCAGATTGGCTTGCCCACTAAACTGTTCGAAAGAGATACCGCGGCCCTGGAACACAAAGGGCAAGGAAGGAACATGGATGGGTTTTAGTCAGTACAAGTCTGACACTCCTTTCCGCTCTGCCCAGAGCGGGAGAAGTCATTTGATGATTTCCCATCCGAAAATACAGCGTGTATCAAAATAGTGTGGTCATAATATTTAAGGTTTAGGTTCGTACCATTGAACTGAACAACTTTCTCCATGAGAAAAAAACATTAGCTAGGTAAAAGAGTTGATTATTTTTTGCTCTTAAATATGACAACACCTTTTCGATACAATATGCTGTGTACGTGTATAATTTTGAATCTCTTACAAACTCTTCTTCTTAAAAATTTCAACACGTGAATTCAAAAGTTTCGGTGCGGGTTCCCCCGCTTAAAGATTAGAATTTATTCCAGGGTAATGTACACACGGCAACACATCATGCTATACATTTCCAGTATAACATGGCCACGGTTTGTATAGATTTCCGTGCAATGAGAGATCCGCACAAACTGGTTTTGTATAGTATAGGTTGATTGGCGTTATATCGGAATAAAAACCTAGTAAAACCAAAGACCTCATGCTCATACTAACTATTCAAAGGGGTATGAAAGTATTCATTTGAGCGGTTGGGTTAGGTAGGTATGTGCCGCCCCCTTATCCCCCCCCCCCCCCCGATCCCAGAACATTGCACTAGCTGTTCACAATCTATTATTAACTAACTTGCTCATTTCTCCTTCGCCTTCCAAGTTGGTAATTTTAAATTGGTTTTAAAGCAAAATGCAAAGCTTTTTCAGATTACATTTAATTTTTAGGTTCTCGTTGCTAAAGCACGTAAAGCACGCAGAGTTTCTCAATTTCGACAAGTTTGTTTGTAGGTACTGCCTTTAAAATTCTACGCGAAAAGTAAACTATAAACGCTAAAGTTTGTGTGGGTGGATGTTTGTTTGTTACTATTTAACGCAAAAACTGTCGAGCGAATTTTGATGAGACTTTACAGCAATATAGCTTATACATCAGAATACCACTTAGACTATAATTTATAAAGATATTGTGTAAAGAATAAACATGAAACCATCTGAATCGGATTTTGTAAACAATTTCAAGGGATTTTCGCGCGAAGCCCTAATCCTTTTTCTAAAATAAAAGTGGTCTAAGTTATTCTTTATAACATCAGTTATCTGCCAGTCGGTCCATCCGTTTCAGAGATTAACCGGAAAAACCAGACAGATGGACAGACTTATAAGTATCGTAAATACTTTCTTAAGCATTCAGTAAAAAGCTGTTATTTTAAATTAAAAACAAACACTTCAATTTTCTTTATTTGTAAGAAGATTACAATGTAATTTTAATAAAGTAACTAACCTAAACTAACCTAACCTGACAGCCTCGTGTGACACGCTCTTAATCTCCGGTTAAGTCCCACCCACGAAGAAACTCACTCGACTAAAAAATGGAGGATTTAACTTTCTTGTCATTTTACGCTCCATAAAACAATTCATCATAATAGCTGATTATAACCATGGTAGGTAGGTGGTGCATGTGGGCTGTAGGCAAATATTTAAATGTCATTTTAATGTTAAAATGACCTTTCTTGGTATTATTTTAGGTGTCTGAAGCCCACGTTTTTGTACACCAAGACGCCTACGGTTACGAGAAAAGTTTACATAGCTGCCGAAAGATTTTTCCATTTCACTTTTAAGGGTCAACCAACGCTTGATTGGTCGCCGTGCGTACTCCATACGCACGGCGACCAATCAAGCGTTAAAAACCAGTTTATGCGGATATCTCATTGTACAGGAAATCTATACAAAGTGAGGCCAAGTTATACTGGAAATGTATAGCTTGATGTATCGCCGTGTGTACTAAAAATACACTGTTTCACTCTTTTATTAAAGAAAACCCATGGTATTTCTGCAGACGGTTCCTTCAATTTACTTCAAAATTGATTTTATCCGAATCGATCCAGCGCGAGGGAATAGAAAATTGTAAAAATATCTAAAGGGTGTAAACAGACTCTTAACGAAGCCGAAACGCACTTATTCTCCTTGTCATTGCGATTATTTTTTTGTTCTAGACCATACCTGGGAACCTTCTAGTTACGGAGATATTGGGGGTCAAATTTCCAACTTTATAATATATATTTTTTTAAATACATGTTTTTAATGTAAGATTTTCACTTTAAACACCTCCAAGACCCCTTTACTATTCAATCCATCCATCAGCACAATGTTTTGAGTGCGATACATTGAGTTCTACTGTAAAACGTGATTTTTCAGCCCAAAAAAAAAAAGTCGTTTCCCAGCACAAATTTTTGCGTAAAGTTTCTTAGTTTGATGTACAGTCAACAAAACAGATAGGTATGCAGGGTCGAAAGGTATAGCTTTAGTTTTTTTAGAAACTGTTGCAAATCTTCAAATTAAATTTGAATTTAGTTAACCAATTGATTATTTTTCTTCATTTAATTTTAATTTCATTCGAAAACATCGATCGGTTTTTAAGAAAAAATCAATTATATCTTTCGACCCTGCATACCTATCTGTTTTGTTGACTGTACATAATGCTTGGTTGACGGCTTCGTGAAGAGTCTGTTTACACCCTGTACAGGTATTTCAATTCTATTTGATTCAATCACCTGATTCTAAGATGTTTTGTTTCAATTTAAATGATAAGAAATTAAAAAGTTGAATTGCACTAACCTAGAATAAGACTAAACAAGATTGATAAGCCGTGTCAAAGAACGAACTTACTAATAGAGTAAGTTCGTTCTTTGACACGGCAACTCCTTTAAAATTCGACCAACATATTTGTGGAAGCGGTAAAACAGAGAACAAAAATAAAAATAAGATGCTTGATATATTGTGGCATTATTTATTGACAAGCAGTGCCACCTTGAAATGGAAGCTTAAACTGCCCGTACTGTAAGGGATGAATTTAAAAAAATCCTTTGTAAAGCTTCTCAATACCTGCTCGACCAGGACAGCTGTTAACTTTATTGAGAAGCTCGTGGCTAAGTAATAAGAGCCGTCGACCCGAGCGCCTGCTTTAGGTTTATCCGTGCTTGCCTAGGTTGGTCTGTGGATGGGTGTCCACCCATAACATACCGAGTTTCCTCCGTGCCTCGGAAAGCACGTTAAGCCGTTGGTCCCGGCTGTCATTCGAAGATATTTGACAGTCGTTACGTAGTCAGTGGCCCAAAACGTCTTACCAAAGAGTATCGTATTACCCAGTACTAACTAGGTTGTGGAGGTCAGATAGGCAGTCGCTCCATGTGAAATACTAGCATTCAACTGCATCCGGTTAGGCTGAAAGCCTAAACAGCAGATGTTCGTCCAATGGAGTACATTGCTCAGCTTGATGGTGGGCAGTACCACACAGTTTCTGATACAGGCTGTACAAAGAACTCATCTTCTAGAACCAGCAAAATCCTGAATGAAAGATTTTATTCAATAAAATATTCTTCTCATTAATATTGAAAATATTCCTTTTAAAAGTAAATTTCATATAATTTTCGTTATTGTACCTTATGACAAACTTACGTTCTCTTTCGTTATTCAGTTATTGGATACTTTCATCTAAAAGTAACGTAGTTATGTCGTCAAGGGCACAATTTTAATGGACGAAATCACGTTTGGTATACATCCCAAGATCGAATGGAAGTCTTAAATAAATCTGAGGACATGTTATACAAGATATATTCATGAAGCTTTTTGATAAATAATATAAATTAAATAGGTAATACTTGATTGACGAAACATCATTCTGTGGTCTGAACTTTTGGACATTAAAATTACTGCAGGCAACGATGAAAATTCATGTGCTGAGTGGGTGGGTGCCGTGTTTCCTAGGCAAATTATACCGTAAGGATCATGACTTATAGCTCAAATTCCAAAATTTCACTGTGAGTCGAGTCAGAATGGAGTCAACGATGAGTATGTGCAAAGTGCGCAGTCCTTTAAAGGTGCGTTGATTTTAAGGAAAAAAAAAGGGTTTTAAAAGTGTCGGCTCTATCTTGGGTAGGTACTTTGATATGAATATACCTTTTTTTCTAGAACTCGTCTGTGGTAACAATTGGTTTTGGCTCAAGCCTAGCTTAGCACGTTGTTTCAATAGAATCGCAGGCCAGCTTATTTACACCACTGACGTACACTGCCGTCATAAGGAAAAGAGCGCATCTAACATTTTTTTCGAAATTGAGTTAATAATTCTCCTCCTAATAAACAGCGGTGAGCCAGTGGTGGCCCCGTGGTAGCGACCTCGACTTACGAACAGTAAGTCGTGGGTTCGAACCCAGGCAGGCGCATTACTTTGTGTAATTTATTCCATCACCACTGCTCTCAAAAACGGTGAAGTAAAACATCGTGAGGAATCCGCCTGTCAACCGACATGTGACAACTACCAATCCGCACTGGGCCCGCGTGGTGGATTATAGCCCAATCCCTCTCATAGAGAGGAGGCCTGTGTCCCAGCAGTGGGAACATTATAGGCTGATGATGAATGATCAATGAATAAACAAAAGCTTATAAAAACAACGAAATGTTCAAATAATGTTATTCCCTCAGAACAGATAAAAAATGGTCTTAAATCAAATTATATGGTTACTTGCAATTACTAAGATGATTTTTATGTTTCCTTCAATAACTTCTACTTTACAGAATGTAAAATGACACACTTATCTTTTACGATTGTTTTCTTATAGAAGTAAAATGTAATACATTTGTAACGGTTTCTTCTTACGTCAGAGAACGCTCAAGAACGGGCTAAAGCGACGAACAGTTATACGATCGACATATTTTACATCCTCAATAGAAGCCGTTAGGCAATGGTCAGTAATCTATACAAAAACAAGCTAATTAAGTAAGTGTTCCACATGATACCCATTGAATCTGACCTTAACGAATATGTGGTCAAATTCAAAATGGCGGCCTTTTTCGTCACGGGACTCATTTTCGTGCGATTCTAGGGCGCTCTAGAACAATGCAGATTAAGAAAGCTCCTCACAACAATAGATTCTCAATTACACCCAATCTTCGAGATATCTCTGTAGAGACAGGTGCAGGACTTAGTTACCCCTCTTCCGACGAATATTATTATTAGGAATTGAAACCCCATCCACATTACTGCTCCTAAAGCTACAACGTTGCGGTCGGATAAATATGAACACCGCGCTGTTCTGTGTTCCTACCTGAAAATTCCCAACAAAATATTTGGAGGTAATTTTGGTATTAAGTTGGTTAGCTCACCGAGCATTATTATGCCTCGCAAGTAAGTAACTTGTAACCGAGACGGATTTCAAGTAAATATTTGACGGTTAACATTAAACTTAGTTCAAGAACTGTGCTGCTTTGCTAATATTGTTTTGAATAGAAGTTTGCCACATTTCAAAGCAGTTTCTGAATTTGACTATATAAACTTACTAGCTTTTCCCGCGGCTTCGCTCGCGTTAATTTAGAATTTGACTATCAATTCGGGTTGTATGCACTCTGCTTGTATTAATATAATTCAATCATGTTTCAAAAGACACGTGGCGCATCTATTATCATAAGAACGTTATTGTTGTTTTCTTCGGGAACAGTACTTTTTTTCGGTATGAAAGATACCTTATGTCCGTTTCTGTACACCCGACAACGTATATGCAAATTTCAGGATAATCGGTTCTGTAGTTGAGGTGTGAAAAGGTAACAAACAAACAAACTTCCTTTTGCATTTATAATATTATATAAATAATATAGATGGGATTAGGACTAGCTTTACTCTTTTGCGGATGTTTTGACATGTTGCCATTGCACTCGTGCGTACGAAACAGAACGGTGCGGTTCCCTTGTTTCTTCAGTAACATGTCTAGTGATATACATACCTACTATACGTTCGTGCTACCTTATTCCATATACATACATGGCTTGCTGTGGCCTTTCAGACTCACCAAAAGTGACGAAATATACATAGCAACATGGCAGATTTTTATGTCATCGCTTTCCTAAAAGTGTATCCCTTTCTGTATGATCAAAATCTGCGAAATACCATCCGTACATACGTACTCATGTTGGTACTTGATATCTCTCTTATTCTCTTATATCTTGATATATCTTCATATATTCGTAGTGTAAGGTCATGTCATCACATGTTTCTTCCGTGTAACGGTTGCGCCTCATCTAGCAGCATGGAATCGTATTTTTAGGGTTCCTTACCCGAAGGGTGACCAACGGGACCCTATTACAAAGCCTCCGCTGTCCATCCGTCCGTCTGTCCGTATGTCTGTCAGCGAGATGTATCTCATGATCCGTAATTGGCAGACAGTTTAAATGTTCACAGAGTGTGTGTTTCGGTTGCCGCTATATCAACAAATGATAAAAGAATAAAGCGGGCTCCTACTACGATGGAATGGAACCCTTTATGCGCGAGTCCGACTCGCTCTTGCCCGGTTTTTCTATGGTCCTATGCTATTCCGTCGCTCAGAAGCGTCATTGGTTAGAGTACAAAACAGAGCGTGCTGCCGAGAGTATCGTTGATGCTACCACATGCTATATGGACTCCCGCATGCAAAAATGTGATTTCGTGGATGAGAGGCAACCCTAAGATCTCAAGACACATTGTATCTTTATTCTCGGCTGGCGGACCCATTATGAAAGTATGTAGCATATCATATATCATAGAGCACGAGTATTAATAGACCCCTGTATTATTTAGAAATGCTTTAATATGAATCTAGATGGAGATGTAAATGTGCATAGCTAAATTATTTACAGATGAAGAAAAACCTATTTGAAATAGGTTGATGCCTTCATGCACTTTAAAAAGTCAGGATGAATATTTTCGCATTCATGCGCATATTTAAAATATTGTAAATGCAGAAAGAACCGAAAAGAAAGTTCTGCTGGTTAACTGCGGTAACCGAAAATGTACAGTCGCCTGTGCATCAAGTTACTACAAGCTATCAAAATTTCTCATTCGATTTTGAGTTTAACCACCAACATTTTATGGTTTAAAATTATTTGGAGAAATTTGACAGTTTGTCTGTGATGTTGGCGACTGTACTGTATTTCAAAAACCATTGACTAAAATAGAACTCAAGGTATCGTCAAATTACTCCCTTCCGCTCCACCCAGAGCGGGAGAAGTCATTGAAGATTTCCCATACGAAAAAAATAAAGAAAAAGGTATCGTCAAATCGTCATACATACCGACGACGGTCGAACCAGCTTTTAATTTAATTCTGACCGCCTGGAGAACATTAAATTACAGAGGTTGCCTGTTCTTACTAAGTTTTTAATTGTGTCTACACGAACTACCTTTACCCGTATAAGCCGATATAAACAACTCATAAACGACATCAAAGATCAAAACTTTATCTCCAATTAAAAGCTGGCGTGGTGCTTTCAGCCGACCATTACCTGTGTTGTTATCCATTAGGCAATACCGATGCCCGCTCTCACCCACACAGGGCAATGTAGAAACATCGGCCGCAACGGAATGGAGGTAGCTGTACCACCTATGTATCGCAATTAAACAAGTTGATGGCATCGCTCCTTTAGCCACAGAATACCGGATTAGTTTTCGGAAATTCCTTTGTTAATGTTTGATTATTTCTTATTACTAAACAATTTAAACAAACAAACGAATATGGGCTGAAAAGTTTACAAAATTCGACGAAAGTACTGATGAACTAAAAATAATAAAATGCTTTTCAATACCCAAAAACAATATAAGGTACAAAGAAAATTAAACAAAATATCAACCCGCGATAGGAAAAGCCAGTATTGAGTGAACTTTAAACAAATAACACTATTTCCATTTTCCGAGAGCTCGTTGAAAACGTTCTGTTTCGACCTGTGTCCACAAAACATAGATTAAAAAAAAACAAAGTTCACACGTGCTACCGGCCCCTTTTATGTGGTTTAGTTCAACTGTTTTTGATGGTTTCGTTTTTTGTCTAGTTAAACAAACTGTGGCACATTTAAAGTTACACTGTACTTACATTTATGACCGCGTTTGTCTTTAGTAAAAATATAAAAGAAAATGTTGGCTTTTGTTCTGAAATTAATCTTTAACAAATACATCATACGTTAATTTTAAACAATAATTCATCTCGTAATGTAATATGATGTTGTACAACCATTATGTAGGATGTTAATGTAAAGGATCTGTATTATTCTTTCGCAAAATGATTGATTGACGTTGACAAACAATAAAAGGAAAATAACTGAAATTTAAATTCTACTGGCAGAACAGTAGGTACTGACGTAAGAAAATAACCAATGATTTTAGAGAAATAAAAGGATTTAACTTAACATACACGAGATTTGAAAAAGAGAAGGAACAACGCCATAGATAACATAAAATTATTGTCTATGACAATAGTATAGGGCTGCACTTGTTTACTCTTGTTTAAAACCGTAAAGTTATTTCTTTTTGTATTGCTAGTTTTACTGAAGCTGACAAAGTGGAAAACGAACTTTGTAACTGAATTCAAAAACATTCTTATCTATGTTCATAATGAGACTGGTTCTATGATTTACTAGAACAACCTTATAAAGTTAGATAGCACGTGCTGCCTGCAGCGCTTCAGCGCTTCAGTGGCTCAATTCCAACACGATTACTGTTAACGAGAGATTTCATAGCGTTTGTGTGCACCCGGCCGTACGTACTTACACGCGTAGTACTGATAACAGGGTCTGTACTATCACCTCTTATAGCAGTATTACTTTAATGTCACTTCAGTGAGGGAAACAGAATACTATATACTATAGTATATAATAATAAAAGTATCTAAGGAGGCTCCCGCTTGGCTGCTGGATCAAGGGCTTGATTCAGAAAGCAGTACTTCTGGACACGGCGCGTATTGTTAGGAGGTTCCTCTCTCAACAGCCCTGAGTAACCGGTAGCTCGGACCATGTTCCCAATACTGGTAGGCTAATATTTTTTATATTTTTAAATGTATTTTTTGTAGAGTTTTATAATTAAATATTTAAAAATGTATTTAATATGTGTTAGAATAAATAAAAATATATACATTTTTATATTAATGTAGATTTAAAATGTGATTAATAAATAAAGATAATAAAAGTCAAATAATAATAGTAATAAAGTAAAAACACGGGTTGCCAACCTCCATCTCCTGTCCAGGATTCCAGGAGTTACGCAAACCAACATTCTTCTGCCCTTACGCTAATTACTTTGTGCCGTCGCAGCATGTCTCCTTCATCCATACTTTATTGCTATTTTCGTCATCTCGGCCAGCTAGTGGCCTTTCAAATCATATCATCTTCACACAGCCCATTCATCGTTTATTTGGTCATCCTCTACTCTTATAGCCACCCATATTCATCATTTGCCTCATTCCCCCGCATCACATGGCTGTTATGATTTGCGTCGTATATAAAAAACTTCGCCAATTGTACAGAATAATTACCAAAATTATAACTTTACCTTGCTGACCAAAACTGAGTTGGCAAGTAAATTGGTTCAATATTTTTAATTGCCTATCAGACTCAGTGCAATTTGTTAATTGCTTATTGATGATAAAATTGCTTTATTTATTTTGTGATAATTATGGTGTGACAATTTTTAATAAAAAAAAGTGTGTGTATACGCACGTAAGAAGTCATACTTCTTTGGCGTATAAAACTAAAATGTTAACTAGCTAACTTCAGGGTGTATGTTGACTAGCTAACTTCAGGGTGTCGGTTTTTGTGACGGTATGCGCGCGCATCCTAAAAATTTGCTCTTATAATTTTTCTATAACGCGCCAAAAGAAGTATAACTTCAAAAAGTTTTCACGCTGCACGAAATTAGGTGTCAAATCCAATTCACTTCTAGATAAGGTGCTACCTACGATTATTTGTTATGCTACAGTGTTTGTTGTTGGATTTCAATGTACATTGGTGCCTATAAAATCCCTAAATTTTTTTCTGCTGAACCATAGAGCATCTAAATGGGAATATAGTTCTTATTTTCCTTAATATCTCATTTTTTTAAGTATTCCCATTTGAGCACCGATTTCAAGAACACCAAAGATAATTCCCTTTTGAGCAAAGGGAATATCTTTGGTCTAAGCATTGGCGCTTTTGCAATCGGTGCTCAAATGGGAATACTCCCATTTTTTTTTTATAAAGTTTCAGCCATCGTTGTAATTCACGAACATTTAAATGCTTTCTTTTTGTTAGTGAACTAATATTATAAGAGCGATATAACTAATTACCCTCATTTTCTTCATGGAATTAGTGGATACTTGATTTCCCCCGAGATTCTTACAACTCCGAACATTAATAGGTTGGTATAAGTTACTTCTTTCTTTGCAGAACGGTTACATTAAGAATACAAACCCAACAATATATCATATTCATGATGAAGTTGAATTAAGAGTGTGCAAGTATCTACAGAGCGTAATATTAATTACTAGTTCTCATCTCCTAAATAAAAGGAGATCGTGGCAAAATAATAACAGCCGCTCGGGTAGATCTATAGGTTAAGCCGTGCTTGCCTAGGTTGGTCTGTAGATGGGTGACCACCCATTACATACCGAGTTTCCTCCGTGCCTCGGAAAGCACGTTAAGCCGTTGTTGGTCCCGGCTGTCATTTGTACATCATTGACAGTCGTTACAGGTAGTCAGTGGCCCAAAAAGTCTGACAACCAGTCTTACCAAGAGGTATCGTATTACCCAGTATTAACTGGGTTGTGGAGGTCAGATAGGCAGTCGCTCCATGTATAATACTGGTATTCCAGCTGCATCCAGTTAGACTGGAAGCTGACCCCAACATAGTGGGGAAAAGGCTGGGTAGATTATGATCTCGTAAATAAAATGTAGTAATACCACGTTAGGTAAGAAAGTTTAACGTGATCTACATTCTGTTTCCATAATTAACTGTAAAACAAAAGATCAAACGGTCGAACAAGATTAATTGGCAGTGGCTCGCGTTGTCTGCGTGCGACCGAATGGCTTACCGTTACAATTCAAAGTTAGAATTCCCGATTGAAGTTAAATATTCAAAGGGGATTTTGTTTCTTAATTTAAACTCGTTGTGTGCTGTCTTTTTTATCAATCAATCAATCATTTTTATTTTCTCACCGCAATATACATAAATTATTTTACATTGGTCAGATTCAACACTCATATACAATTCAGGTAATATATTGTGGGAGACTGGTGCCTAAGCTAGGCTCGTGGCCTGTGTTTCAGTACACCAGGATCCCACCCCTTTAGATTATGTGCTAGGCGCGCTGAGAGAATGCAGCAAGGCATCATACAACATTTATAGCTTTATGGTCGTTGGCTGTCTCACTCACTCGTCAGACTGACGAGTTGAGTTCAAAATTGCTAACTTCCCGAGCGACCTACGTACCACGTTTGTGCTAATATTTGCTAACGACTGCCATTTTAATTAAAAGAACATGAGATGAATATTGTATCTCATGGGAGACACATTCATAATTGTATTCAGCACTCATTGTTGAGTATATAAAACAAGCGCTGGGAAGACTGGAACTTCATTAATTAATTGGCTCCCCACAAATGATATTGGCTCACGGAATATCACGTATCATTCTGAATTGCCAAACGTTTTCATGCATATCTTAATTCATTATTAATGGAACGAAACTTTGTTAAATATTCAACTTGGTTTCGCTATGAAAATGTAGCAAAATGCCATAAATTCCCAATGTAAAAGATTTTCTTGCAATGCTTTCTTTAATATTAGAATTCCAGGTGTCTTAAGTCTGCGTCTGAAAGCTCTGAGACACCAATTTTGATGACAAATGAATTTTTCAGCTGTCTCGTGGCTGTAGGTTTTTAGAATTTATATTACATTCATACATACTGACACCTGAAGTAATCTCCGAAGGGTTAGGCAGAGGTTGTTCCTTACAGAACACACCCACACTTTGCCGATTATGTTCATGCCCCATGAAATAAGGGGCGAGCAATTGCCACCGACCGAGCACAAATCCAAACTCCGTGGCTTCTATTGAGAAATTCCTGATGGAAAAACCTTCTTTGCTTCGTTGGTCAAGTGGTCGCAAGCGCGACTGCTGAGCATAAAGTCCTGGGTTCGATTACCGGGTCGATCAAAGTGTTATTGGGTTTTTCCATTAGGAATTTTTCTGTAGCAACCACGGAATTTAACTTTGTTGATGGCAATAGGCTCGTCCACTATTACATGGGACTTAAAACCCCTTGGCGGTATGTGGGTGTACTATTAGGTAAACTTCTGCCTAACCCTTCGGGGACTACAGGCGTCATGTTATGTAATCCTCAAAAACTTACAAGCGACCAGTTTGCAAATACGACTTTAAAACTCGATTAAATGTTTCCCTATCTACCCGCTCGGTAGCGTAGACAATGGCGTAGCAACAAGTACCAGGGCCACATAAAAGGTACGTAGGCAGTTATTTGTACGACAGGAGACAGGTAGCATTAATACAAATGGTCGACATTGTTGCGGCGAATCGTGGATATTCCGCCCGAATAAGCGCCCTTCGGAAACACGCGTCTATTTTTAACTGTACCAGTTATTTTCAATCGCACAGTCTGGGTCTGATATGAACCCATGAAAATGTTCAAACTTTTTTTTATTTTTTTTGAGTCTCATAGTTCTTTTGTTTTCATGTTTCTTTTTGTTTGACAGCTGTCATTATTGCAGAAAATTTAAAATATTTCTAAAAAGTTATTTAAAAAAAAGTGTTTCAATGAAAACAAATAAAAGTTATTATCTCGATATAAAAGAAACTAATATGATTTAACAGAACCGACCAATATAAAGTTTTTATTCTTTTTATAGATGAAAGTTAATGAAATATTTTATTCAAATTGGGTCGTATTTTTTTTTATTACTACTTTTTAGTTAGCTGTTAGGCTTTTAGTTTTCATTCATGAACAAGTATTTTTGTTTGAATATACTTAGCGAATAAACTATACATAATTCGACGACCTTTGAAGAAATTGAAAGTAAAGGTTAGTCAATAAATGTTTCTACACGACCCAGGAGTACCTTAGTTATAAGAATAGAAAATTATTGTAAAATACTAAAGACTATGTTCCTATTCTAGTGCAATAACAGCTAGGTAACTTATTATAAAATAAAGAGTACGTAGTTATACTATCCTTTTCAGTTCATGTTGTTGTAAGTTATTATTTTATGTTTCGTATACCAGAAATGGTTAATATGAGGTTTCCTATTGTTATATGATATAATGTAACATTTATATACCATCTATCTACCCATATTATGCGAATAAATTATTTGATTTGATTTGATTTGAAATATAAACGATCGGATGGTTATAGTAGAATTATTTCACTCCATTTTAATTTAAACTGGCTTCTAGCAAAATACGTCTTTGTCTGCATTATTTTTGTCGCTTTTTAACAAATCTAAGCATGAAAAGTACTTTTGGAAGAAGGTCATAAGCACATCTCCGTTCATACCTGCTGGAGGATCCTTTCTGTCAAGTTTCATAATGATTGGTATCAATCGTATAATCGTTTTTAAACAGAGCTTTAACTTTTTGAGTCAACCAACTGCTCAAGTCAACTGTATTTTGTAAACGATTAATATAATTGGTCATCTGACGTTGTTTATTTTTGTAATTTTGGACAGAAAATTTACAACAGAAAAATCTAAAATCTTTTACAAAAGAATTATAGCTAGCAGTGAAAGTTAAATTTTTAAGTTTTTTTTTTTGGTCAATGCGGTGTGTTTGAATTTGTTCCTTCACGTAATAATTTAAAGCTTTAATTCTACTCTCTACATCCTCTTTTTTCCTCCGTAAACACAACCACCATATAAAACAAGAAAAAAAGAATACCTAACGTATTTCACTCGTGAAAATATGGCAGTTTTCTGTTTGCCGTTCGCCCATACATTTCAAAAACACTTTGAACGCAGAACGGGCACAATGGGAACAAAACAAAAGGTCTCCGGCAATATTTTCCCGTGGCTTAATATCAACAAGTTCGTTGAATGGCCCCGTATTTTACAATGAAACAGTAGTAGCACATCAAGCTACTACAATCTGTCAAATTTCTTTATTGCGTAAAGCATACAAATAAATAAAATTCAAGTGTCTGTTTTGTAATTTCAAAATAACAGATTTTTACTGAATGCATATGAAAGTACCTATAATTAATTATACGGTACTGAATAACAAAAAACCTTTTTTTTGTGTCTGTCAGTCTCTCTGTCTGTCTGTTTGTTCCGGATAATCTCCGGCTGACATAATTTAAAGGGACTTTTACCGATGAATAGCTGGTGTTATAAGGAATAACGTTCTTTAATTTAAGAAAAAGGTCTAGGGTTCTGTTCAAAGAAAATTAAAACCCATGAAATTGTAAAGAAAATCCTATTCAAACTGGGGAGGACATAATATTTGCATAATAATTTCACGTGGACGAAAGTCGCGGGTAACAGCTAGTAAATAAATGTACATAAAACAGGACATTAGTATTTGTTTGGTATTGTACTTAAAATATTCACGATGATTTTCGAATGGCCTTTCGCAGTGCGCTTTGGGATGCTTCATCTGATTAAGCGGACAAATTTAACACTGAACATCTGAAGCTGAACAAAGGGTTATATCAAGAAGCATTATGTGTTCATAAAATATGCAAGTTTACATTTTGTGCTGAATAAACAATGTTATAATCTTATTGGGAGTTACATTTTCGAGCCGCTGGGGATTAAAACCCGAGGGCCTGCCTATTTATATTACTTAGCGAAATAATCAGCATTGCCTGTCCACGTAGTAAGTAATACAGCCTTTTAGATACTTTTCCCACTAACAACGTTGTGGACGGATTTTAATATAAATATAAAAATGTTATATTATTTCATTATATATTTTTTTTAATAACAGTAACATGTAAGAAGTCTGCCAACCTGCAAAGTTCCTCGGCAGTTATTCTCGTCTCACAATATATAATATATAAAAAACTAACATATTGTAAATAAACTAATAAACTATATATTTTTATAATAAACTTACATATTGTATTAAGCGTGTTATGAAATAAAGTGAGTTTACAGAAATAATGTCATTCTCACAAAAAAGATTGATATTCTCAAAATGCTCGTTTTTCACTTGTTTTTAATCCTGTATATTTTTAAAACATAATTTATTAATAAAGTAAAGTTATTTCACATTAAAATAAACTCCTTAAGGTTTTTCTCATAAATAACTAGAAATAAACTGAGGCCTAGTTACATATAAATTAGGGACCCTTGGTGAATTCAATTAATTTATGCAAATTGAGTTGTTTGTTTTATCCCCAGGTTAAAACATCAATGTAGGTAGTTACTAGTTAGCATATTAGCTTACTGAATTTGGTATAATTTATCTGTTATTTTTTATCACACCAAAAAAAATATATATAATTATTATTTTTTGGTATGACGTCTTCAAACACCGTAGCGTTAGCTTAACTTTACTTCGAATGTTCCAGGCATCAAAATATGTACCTCATCCACAACCCAACTTCACCCACTATTGGGTATATGCCTGTCTTTGCTTGTGCCAAGCTCCACGCTCATCTGCCAGCCTCATCCAGGATATACCTGCGATGGCAACAATGTCATCTGCCCACCTCGTCATCGGATGATCAACACTTCACATAAACCTACCTACTATTTTTTAACATGCAAAATGGCATAATAAATCGCTTCTGGTCGAAAATTTGACTATCTTATAAAGAAGAAGCGAATAAAAGAATTCGTTCGAATACTTAAAGTGATTATTTACGTTAAAAAATATATATATGTACATATATAAAACAAAAATACCCGAAAATAGGCAGAAACCACGGAAATCCGCCTGTTACGATCGTTAGGTATACATACATAATTCAGGTAGAATTCATGCGCTAGCAAACTGCTATTCAATTTAACGTGAACTTTAGAACTAGGCAGAGCCCCGGGCGCGACTAGTATTACATTATACACGGTCTTTACCGTGGAGAGATTAATTTAACATCAGTTTGGCTGAAAAGTTTGTTCAACGGTTAGCCAATGAATGTTTAATACGTTTTGGGTTTTGGTCTTTCTAATATCTTTTTTTTCTGACGTGGCGTGACATGTAGTCAGCCTATAACAGCAGTAACAGCCTAGTCGTTTGACCGTCAGACTGCAAAATCATAGGTCTCGAGTTTGAACCCAACACCTCGATTTTTCGGATTCTTGTGCGTATTGTATTGTATTATCATATTCTATAATTATCATTTGTTTCGGTGAAGGAAAACATCATGAGTAAACCAAAGCAGCATGCCTGAGAGGTATTTTTTGACGGCATGTAAAGCCAAGTCAGAGGCCCATGGACGGCGTAAAACTCTGACACCAGGTTAAACACTAACCACGCGAAAAAGTGGAAAGAAAGAAGCCTCTTTTATCTCTACTGCTCCACAGGTCTCCAGTCCGTAAGAGAAAATGGCAGCCTGGTGCGGGTTGGTTGGGTCTTAGTAACAACTGCTGATGATGATGATGATGATGATGCTGCCTGCGAAAGATCTTACACGAATAATTGTGTAGATAATGGGTAGTCATCATCATCATCTGCTTAGCCTTTTCCCAACTATGTTGGGGTCGGCTTCCAGTCTAACCGAATGCAGCTGAATACCAGTATTTTACATGGAGCGATTGCCTAACAGACATCCACAACCCAGTTAGTACTGGGTAATATGATACCCCTTGGTATCATATTACTCAGAAATCTACAAATGACAGCCGGGACCAACGGCTTAACGTGCTTTCCGAGGCACGGAGGAAACTCGGTATGTAAGGGTGATCACCCATCCTCAGACCAACCTAGGTAAGCACGGCTTAACCTAAAGATTGACCCGAGCGGCTGTTATTATTTAGCCACGAGCTCCTTCGACAGCGTAGACAATGGGTAGTCAAATATAAAAAAAAAACCTTGAAAGTAAACGAACAATAGGGAAATCTTAAGATTCATAATCCAACGTCCTAAGGATTCGTTAACTGTATTCCGTGCACGTCAGAATCTTATGATGATCTTTAAAAGTTTCCCCGATGTCTCAAACACAGACTCTTTTACTTTTTAAATAAATCAGGCCAGCAACTCGGAATAACTTGAAAAAGTTTAGCTTTGAAGAAACATAAAATTAGGAAGCCGTCTGATATAATCATAACATTTTTGGCGCTTTTGAACAGGTTTAACTAAGTTTTTAAAGTCGAAACGCTTCATAAAACGCTCTCTTTTTTGGTTAGTGATGAAACGGTTTTTTGTCACCAAAAATATTATATATTAAAGGGTTGAATCACCAATTGTTGCATTTATTCTGAAAATACATTGAACGAACCAGCACTAGAACTTATCAACGAAACGGGTGAGGTGCCTTCGTGAGCGCTGTAGACTTGAAGTATTGGGCGCTGTTGTAAGGCCACCGATTGCGTCGACCACTACAGAGGCTATATGGAAATGAAATCAACTCGAACTATGAAGACTCGATACAGATGGAAGAAGATATAGTAAATGAAACTCCTCAAGCTGTATAATAATTCAATTATTTATTCAAGTAACAAAACTCATGTGTTAGTAACAATCTGGCTTATTCCTATGTTAGTAAACTAAATTAAAACATAGATAAAGACAAGATAAAGAAAGGAAAGCAACATACAATATACAAGACAACGATATTAAGCTGCAGGTCCAGCAGAAATCTTGCAGCATCGGTTAACGATCGCACAATCCAGCCGGCCCGCGATTATGTTTGGATGATATGCGGGGCCAATATATACACACGTTTTTTTTAGGATTGGAAGTCATCAATTCACTTCTCCCGGTCTGGGCGGAGCGGAAGAGACAGTCAGACTTGTACTGACTAAAACCTATCCATGTTCCTTCCTTGCCCTTTGTTTTCCAGGGCCGCGGTATCTCTTTCGAACAGTCCCGCAGCCCCGGCAACTGGCAAGCATTGGTCCTTGCAGATGTTTGCTGACATCTCTTTTGAAGTATATACACCCTCACAGATGTCAAAAGAATGACGGTAGTGTTAGCGTTCCTAGGTTCCTACCCATCATTTTTTCATCCTGTTCAATTTACGAAGTTGAAAACAGGACCGTTCGTGTTAAACGTGAATGTGAATCGCCTTCGACTCGGTACTAAAACAAATTTAGGACCAATAAAACCAACAATAGCTTTGATTTCTTTTTATGATGTCTACCTCGCGCGTCATCCAACACTCTTACACGGAATATATCCTGATTGTCACCGACAAGGAGACTTAGCTGCCATTTTTTAAATGCTCCTTTTAGTATGCGACATCGATTTTAATGAGTGACAAAGTCAATGGAGTGGATTTTATTCAACTGTTCATCTTTTAATGTGGATACGTCTAGATGTTGGATGTTGTTCAACGACACGAGCATGATCAATAACAACCAGTCACTGAATTGGTATTTTTTTATAAAGCTCGTATACACATTACTACCAGACCGTACCAGAGGACCACGCTTCTATTAACTGTGGGAAAATTAACTTAAATGTTTTGTGGAAACTTGTGTAAACATGGGAAATGTTTACACAAGTTTCCACAAAACATTTAAGTTAATTTAAGTTAAGTTTTAAATTAATTTGCGCGTCGAGTCCATTGCATAAAGGAAAGGTGCCTTATTTAGTCCATTTTAAATGTGATCGGATGACGAGAAGAAGGACAAATAAATGATTATTTATTAGAGAAATAATCTGAAATGTATATAGAGAAAAAGATTTTTAAATTTACTTTTTAGGATTCCGTACCCGAAAGGCAACCAACGGGACCCTATTACTAAGCCTCTGCTGTCTACTGTATTTTTGTTACTGGTATACACAACAAATAATCAAATTAATTAAAAAATCAAGGGGGCTGCCCTTCTACGATGGTACGGAACCCTTAATTTGCAAGTCGGACTCGCACTTGAACGGTTTTTTTTTATGTAACCATCATTTTACTTGAATGACACAGCAGTACGATGACAAGGTCCATTCTATGGAGGTTCACTCTATGTTTTTAACTCAGACCAAATAAAAAACCAAGACATAGCACTGCGAACAATTCAGTGAAGCATGCGCATACTCACGCCTCGCTCTGTGCATACACGCTCACACGCACACATGTACATCAAACTACAATTAAACTACGCTCAAAAACTAAGCTCACAGTGCACACATGTTTACAAAACCGGCTTCACGTCACTGTTGACAGTGCTGTGTCTTAGTTTTTTTAAGTTTTTTTTTAACTTAAGAACTAGTCGATACCAGTAGGTATAAACACATCCAATCATATTAAAACGACATATCGATATTTGTGCTCGAGTCACTGCTCGCGATATTTTCTGTTCAAACATCACAATGCACACAGCACAGTTGAGCAAAGCCAATGGTTATACTCGAACGGTTATAGCTACTTGCTGTATAATGTTTGCATTGGTATATGCAAAGTGACATGGAAGAAATGAGATCTTGAAATAAGTTTACTTATACTTGCTGATGCCCGTGACTTCGCCCGCGTGGATGTCGGTTATCGCGACCGAAAGTAATTATGAAATTTTGATCCCGTTCCCGCAACAAAAACTTGATAAATTATAACCTTCCTCGAGAACCAGAGTGGTTCTCGAGGAAGGTTATAATTTATCAAGTCATCCATTGGTGAAAACAGCATAAAAATCGGTGCAGTAGTGTTTGAGTTTATCGCGAACAGATAGACAGACGCGGCGGAGCACTATGTTTTATAATATGTAGTGATAGTGATATTGATGAAGCAATGCAATGACTTGTTTCTTGAAGGTTTAAATATGCACAGTGAAGCCAAAATCTTAAGCTTAAATTCCCAGTTCTAAAAAATATTAATGTAATTATGGAAATACAGTTGGCATATACTTTAGCCCTTCTTTATTTTGTTTTCGTATCGACGTTATATGTATTCATCCACATTATTGGGACCAGTAAGTGGCCACTTTTATTGCGGTACTAGCTGTTATCCACGACATTCATCCGGGTGAAATTATTATAGAAACAATACTTCCTCATTTGAATAGGATTTTCTGAACAATATCATGGGTTTTAATTTTTTTGAACGGCGGAACCATAATCCTTTCTATAATAAATAATATAATCATTCAGCCTAAGTTATTCCTTATAACATCAATTATCTGCCAGTAAAAGTCCCGTCAAAATCGGTCTGGCCGTTTTGGAGATTAGAAAAAAAAAACAGAAAGACAGACAAAATTTTAAAACTATGTGTTTTCGTTATGGGTACCAATATTTTCATATGCATTCAGTAAACAGCTGTTATTTTTAAACCACAAGCAGTTTATGATGGAAAATTTCCCACGAGAAGGAAAATTCATGAACCGAGAACAACAAGACACAAGCAACAGGTTAGAAACAAACAAAACCGAAACAAAATTGTTTTTCGTAAACGTTTAAACGTATTTAATTAAAGAATTGTTTTCGTTAGTCACTTTGTTTGATAATAGAAACAAAGAGGGGAACAAGGACAATGCAAATTAAATATACATAAGCTTAAGGTGGGAACAAAACAAATCAGATTATACTTAGAGTCCTCACTTCAGCCGTAATTAAAATTAATTGAGCACGATAAAACGCGTCTCTTTGAAAAATGATCTGTTTCAAGCAGTTCAACTGTACCTACACGTGTTTGGAAAATTTGGGCTATACGAGTACTTTAAGGGCGTGTAGTACTTATGAAAGTGAATAAGTTATACCTACACCACTGTCGCTAATATATTTTCGTGTAATGCGGCCATAAATGTATTTAGCTGCTGATTATTTTTCGCAATATTAATATTTGGTCCCTTATTAAACGTAATTTATTTTCGTGAGTACGAATAATACGAGAGAAGAATGGAAGGTAACATGGGACAAGGGTTGGAAATGATGATGACGATATTTTCGTGTACATGTAATACATGCCCTTAAGGTAAAGCGCACATTCAGCCAGACACCCTGTATATCGAATAATTTAATACCGTATCTATTGTAGGTGCCGCGAGTACTCTTCTCATACAGGTATACGAGTAATAAATTACTTAAGGAGTTCAGAAAAGAGACATTTCTTTTCTTTATTTCTGTCTCCTCTTATTTACAATATATTTAAAGAAGTTGATGAAATTTTAATTTTTAGAACCGGCGTGCTCTATATAGAGTTAACGTTAATTAGGGAACGATCCAATCTATCATAATGTTTTCTTTACGAAAAGCTCACAAGCAGCTCGCAGTTCAGATTTTACTAAATAAACTGAAATATCTATCTTAAATGTCTGAAAATGTACCCAAATTGCACCCCATAAGACACATTTCAAGAAGCTGTGGTAATAAAACTTTATATGGTGCAGTTTTTTCATCCTCCTTTAAAAATAAAGTTACGTTTTCGCATTTTTGGGGTTTTCACTCTTAGGCGACGAATATGAAATGTAGGTTGCAACATTGCCGAAACGTTCGAAAAAGATGAAAATACGTAAAGCAAGTAAATAAATGTTTGCAGTCTGTTTACAATATTGAGTATAAAAGAAAAACTGTAACAAGTACATTATGCTAAGCGCTCTAAGTACTAGTGCTCTGCTAATCATTTGCAGTAATGAAAGTGCTAACCAGCCTTTAAAAAAGCCGGTAAAGTATTTAATTACTTACTTGCACCGACTGCCTCGTTGGTCTAATGGTCGCAAGTGCCGCTGCTGAACATTAGGTCCTGGGTTCGATTCCTAAGTCGAGCAGTGTTTTTGAGTTTTTACATCATCTCAATAGCAGCCACGGAGTTTGGATTTTGTGCCCGATTGGTGGCAATGGGTTCGCCCTCTATATCATGGGTCTCAAACATAACTGGAAAACTGAGGGTGTTCTATTAGTAGGGAAATAATGCTGTTCTATTTGACCCAAAGGTTGACTGGTAGAGAATGCATTAAGACCTCCTATTTACCACTCTTGTGTGTACATGAAGTTTTAATAAATAAATAAAAGTTGGTGTGTCAAAATTGTTTGAACATTGCATTGATTCAAAAGCGAAGAAATTTCCACAGACAGATTTATTCTACAAATTGTCTTCAATATTGTCTCCAAACTACACAGAACAAAGCGAATTTTACACTGCAAGTGTGGATTCATTTCATTTTATAGCGTCAAGTAAAATATTGCTTTAGTCTGACATCCTCCCAGTCTTCTTGCAAAACATTTGCTGTCGCAGACAAAATATTATGTTAAAGCACAGACTTTCATAGAATCAAGAATGATACTGTAATTAAAATTTGGTAATTTTTGACCTTTTCTTGAATTTATATTTTGAAAGTGTGCAACCGGTTGACAGCCTTTTTTTCTGATGGGATATCATCAAATGACTTCTCCCGCTCTAGGCAGAGCGGAAGGGAGTGTCAGACTTGTACTGACTACAACCCATCCATGTTCCTTCCTTGCCCTTTGTGTTCCAGGGCCGCGGTATCTCTTTCAAACAGTCCCGCAGCCCTGGCAGGAAAACCGGTTAACAGCCTTGAGGAAGAATTTTATGATGCTATATTTTGTTGTGCTATGATAAATGTTCCCGTGAATTAAACGATGTGTTTCATACGGTTATTTTTTTTCAGGTAGAAAATAGATTAATTTGAACAAAATGTTATAAGCATATTTATTTTGTCTTGTTAGTTAGTTGGTTGGTTAGTTAGTTAGTATGTATTTGTCAAATCTTGCAACTAAATTTCAAACCAGTTCCCCCCAACCGATTGGGCTAAAATTTTGCACTCACCGGTGCTAGTGACAATTGTTTTATGACAGACATTATTTGGTCCACAGCCAGGATCGCCTGCTCTCGAAAAACTCCTCAATGGTTAATAGCACGGACACGTTTTTTTAATGTTTAATTTAGTAATATAAAGTCACATTTTGTACAAGTTCGCGCGTTCTTACAATGTTTCCGCGCTGTTCTTTAACAAAGTTTTAAAGAACAGCTTTTAAGCAGATGTTGTTTCGGAAAGTTTATGTCAGAAAGAAAGAAAAAAAGGAAGAATGCATCAGATTTCAACTAAAAATTACCATATAAACATTTCTTTGTCATACATACATAGAAATTCATCGGTAATTTTTCGGTAGGAGTGATGTACTGAACACATGGTAACAGTTTATGAGTCGGTCCCACTCTTCAAAAAATATCCAAAGACCCGTCTCACCAGTGAGATGAAGCGCTGTGGGATAAACAGTAATACACACCAATATAATGAGGACAACTAAAGTGCAACGGTCTCAACCCTGAACACCAACAAAACCTAACCCGTCCACAACAGCTCCGCACCCATGCCAAGCTCGGCTTTGTTGCAAGGAAACGGCCACTAACTACACTAGTTAGCTAGCGTCAAACAGTTTCACTTAATTAATTATGTCGACTTTCCGGGTTGCCCATCAAAGCGGGGGAATATAATTGGATCCTCCTAGCCATCGGGGAAATGCGGCTGGAGCGATACAGTGCTATCGATGAGCTTGCCCTGATAGTTTCTAATAAAAAACTATTTAATGACAAATACACCACACCTGTTATCTCCAAGGCTTATTCGTCATCTGGCGAGTGTGAAACTCGCGAGTGCGCGCGAGTTGGCACCTTCCAATTTTACCTATTTTTTCTCGCCAGTTGACAAAAACGTCATCTCCAAATGGTTAGTCAGAGGTGTAAGTAGATAGTATACCCACATTTCGTCAGTCAAGTTTAAGTTCTATGTAATGGGGGTGAGCCTATTAACATCAACCGGGCGCGATCCAGATTCCGCGGCTGCTAATAAGAAAGTGATGGATAAACCCAATACAATGCCTAACCTGTAAATCGAACCCAGGACCTCTTGTTCAGCAGTCGCTGCTGCGACCATTAGACCAACGAGGTATTCTGAACACGACCACAGAAGAATAATTTAACTGAGAAAAATGTACCTAGAATCATGTGTAACTATTATGTTGGACTTAAACATAAACGGTGAAATGTGAGCTACCTCTGCCCTACTCTTAGGATATTACAAGCGCGTTGGTATGTGCCGAATTGACGCTATGTTTTCAACGCACGGTCGTACCGGGTCCACAGATCCTTAAAAATTTCCAAGAAACGCCGAAGTCATCACAACATCTTCAGAAGTTTGATTGTGTAACTAATGAGGCCCGAAGTTACCACGGCACGTACTTTATAGACTCACGTACTTATGTTACTTACCCCTCGCGGAATTTAAATAAAATTATACTCGAATGTTTGCAAATTTTCCAAACTTCTTCTTCGTTTATTAGACCCAAAATTGGCTTCAACCAGAACTCTATCAGTTATGACATGCTTCGGTGAAGTAAAATGTCGTGAGGAAACCAGCATGCCTGAGAAATATTTCTCGACGGCATGTAAAGCCAAGTCAGCGACTCATAGGCGGCATAAAAACTCTGACACCAGGTTAGCCAATTCTCATTACTTTATTGCGTATCATATTGTATATAGGTGGTAGGGAAACACACAGCATAGATCAAGTAGGAGAGAGGAGGAAAAACACTGGCTGTTTATTGTAGTTGTTATATCTACTGTTTAATTGAATTTAAGAGTTGTATTAATTGTTTTATAAAGTACCACACCACACTATAATAAAGAAAGAGCCACCAGAACTCTGCGGCTTCGACGGCGTTGGTGGTTGCTTCGGACAGGTTCCTCAAGTAGGTGGAATTACTCATAGACCAGGACAGGAGGTGAGCTATAGTTTGTGTTGAGGCACCGCAGTCGCACACTGCTTCATCATAATACCCCCCACCGGACCGATTTTTCTATAATTTGGTTAGCAAAGTGCGAACGGAAATAGGATAGCGCCCACATCTGCTGAAGTGCAGATTGGATGAAGTTTATGTGACGGACTCTGTAGTGCTGTCAACTATTCCATAAAGAAGTCACCACACTTGTTGACGCGGAATCGACTTGAAGAGTTCAGAAAGAGCTTTAAAAACCAATCATTATTTATTTTTCAACCATTCTCTTAAATAATGCAATGTAGACGGAAGCTTCCTATGTTTTGGGTCACTTTACGAATAGGCAGCTTCTTACTACATGATATGCTTCACGAATAAGAGCTTAATATTTATTCAGTTACTCTCTACAAAATCTTACCTCCATCTTTTTAGTTTTGCATTTTGTCTTTTTCTTTTTTATTAACTTTTTTATTCCAATCTATTTACGAGAGTAATCTTCTTCCTTTCAGCGTCAACTGTAATCGGCTTAGCGCGGCGTCCGTTCAGGTAGTACCAACATTACCGCTAGCACGCAACGGCTCTTGTAGTTGCTCCGGTCGTGAACGCTCGGCAACAGGTGTCTCATCTTTCCTTTGTGTTTCTGGAGAAAATAGAAGTTGGTAGTAGTTTGTTAGGAAACACCGATGTATATGACAAACAGTACATTATACAACTTTTGTTCTACGAGATCTTAAAATATACATATATGGTTAATGTAGTTAATAGTATATGTAACTTGTATTGATGGATTGCATTATATGTTTGGAAAATAATCTTTTTTTTTTCAAAACTTTGCTTCCATAATACGTATTCTTTCTTACTCAGGTATGATTGAATGGTGTCATTCAACGATACGTTTTAAATCACGTACTGATAGCAGTTTGCAGACGAAATGTGAACAACAGGTAAATAATCCCCTATCATTAAATACGTTGATGAAACGCTGACCAAAACACGAGCCGAACTTATTTACCAATGTATCTTTAAACACCCACATTTACTCGTGGTACTGGTGTCTATCTACTTACGTATATACCTGAGTAGTCTTCCTTACAGAGTAAAGGCGCATAACCACCGTGGCGCACGGATAGGCTACGCACGTGCGTTAAGCAACACGCTATGAATTTTTTTTTTCGGATTGGACATCATCAAATGACTTCTCCCGCTCCGGGCATAGCGGAAGGGAGTATCAGACTTGTACTGACTAAAACCCATCCATGTTCCTTCCTTGCCCTTTGTGTTCCAGGTCCGCGGTATCTCTTTCGAACAGTCCCGCAGCCCACGCTATGCATCAATTGACGTTATTAGTAAATGCGTGGCTTGCTCGATTAAAGCGCTCACATAGCTCAACGTGCTAGCTGGTTGTGGATGTGTAGCGTATACTGCAGTGGAAACGTATAGCCAAGTTATCAATCAAATGAATCCGCGCAGCTAAAATGCGCGCACAGCGTGCACGCGGTGGGTTTGCGCCTTAAACAGCGCAACAAGAAAAACAAACAGAGACCGTTTGATCTGACATTTCAAACTAACGTATTGGTCTAGAACTTGCCCCAGTATAAATTCTCTGTAAACACCCTTTGACGGACTCAAACAACTTACTGGTTTACTGGAAAACCCCTTCATTTTTCTACGTGGAATAGTACGATAACAATAGGTATAAAAGGTAGTTTTTACCACGGAACTGCACTTATTCAAGTTTATTTAGTCCCCTTGTTTGTAACAGTCAAAGGTTTTCTCTGCTTTCATTTGCCGTCTTCAATTACGGCTTAAGCGTTTCGCAGTGGCTTTGTAAACATTGTTGCTGAGCTATATACAGCAATTAGTTTGAAGGTACGCTAATAGAAAATGAGCTATAAACAGCAATTCGTTTGTTGCTAAATATATAATAGTGATAATGACATCGTCTTCTCACTCGATATTAACGCGAGAGACGCCATATTTATTTACTTGAAATTAGATTTAACTTTGATAGAAAATTAGATTGTATTATGGTCTTTGTCTTTGCAAAATATAAATCTTTACTATAGTTATTGTTCTTTAGATTTTACTAAAGTTCATTATTGCCCAATTACCTTCAAGAGTGACAAAGCAATTTACCACAAAAGCTGTCGTTATTATTAACGTAGAAATATTATCTCTTCAACAAGAATTTCCTTTCTATTTTATCTCTGGAAGTTATTACAAGGTGTTATTATTTTCTTATTAATAGTGTCTCATTGGTCTGGTGGTCGCAAACGTTCCTGGTGATCGTGAGATTCGGAATTGATGCACAGGTCGGGCAGTGTATAATGGGTATTCCATCATTTCTCTGAAGGAATCAGGATCTGTGCCCAGTTGAGGATAACAGGTTCGCTCTTTAAACATAGCTTGCAAAATGTAGGTGTAGGCATAACCTACTTAACTCTTCAAGATTACAGGCGCGATGTTAAGTAGTGCTGATAATCAAAAGTCAAGTGATTTCTTATTAATTAAAAGTAATCGTAACGCCACTTCAAGGCCATTAATTTAATTAATGATTCATAAAGTATTGTCTTTTGTCCATATTAATTATGGATTGATCGCAATCATTTGTGATGGACTTAAACCTGCTGCTGAAATAAATGTATTCCCTACTCGGTTCGTTCTTTAAAACACAATCCACACTTCCATACTAATATTATAAATGTGAAAATAGCGTTCTCACGCCAACGGCTGAACGGATTTTGAAGAAATTTGGCACACAGGTAGACCATAAGCTAGGTAAAACATCGGATGAGTAAACATTCCCGTGGGATTTATATAGACAAAACCGCAGGCTAAAGCTAGCACTTCTCATACAAAAGTTTAAAGTTGTTGTAAGTGATGTAAGTTTGCTTAGATAGCCTCATTGGTCTAGTGGTCGCGGGTGCGAATAGTGAGCTTGAGGTCCTTGGTTCGATTCCCCCAAGCCGGGGACGAGCGAGGACGTTTTTCCATTAGAAATTTCTCAGAAGTAGCCACGGAGTCGTGATTCATGCTCGGTTGATGGCAACGGGCTTGCCCCCTAATGAGGTCCGCAATCTTGGCGTCATTATGGACAGTAAACTTAACTTTAAAAGCCATATCGATAACATCGTCACAAAATCTGCACGGTTGCTGGGATTTCTTAAGAGAAGTACTAAAGGGTTTAAGCTGGTAAGAACTAAAACTGTGCTGTATAACACCTTAGTTCGCAGCCACCTAGAATTTGCTAGCGTCGTGTGGAATCCACACTATGCAGTACACTCACAGAGAGTCGAAAGTATCCAGAGAGCATTTACAAAACACCTAGCGTATACCTTCAGTGAAATATCTCCCCGGGGTGTCCATACGAACAACGCCTTCAAACATATAAAATGAATAGTATACGCGACCGTCGGCTCATACAAGATCTCATGTTCTTGTACAAATTAGTAAATCATAAATTGGACTGCAGTGAACTAATTGAGCGTATCGGACTAAAAGTACCTTATAATATGCCTAGATATCCTATGACTAACTTGTTCAATACTCAAGGGTCAAACACAAATATTGGAGTAAACTCGCCACTTAACAGACTCAGTAGAGAAATGAATTCTTTTATCAAATCCTCACCTGATGTTGACATTCACCATGTTTCCTTGAAGATCTTTAAAACCCAACTACTGGATTCCCGAAAATCATAACACAATGTTTTCTTATGTTAGTATGAACATGAATAGTTTAGTCCTTTAGTTTTTATTTTATTCCACTACTTGTTATGTTATTTTATTTTAATTTTAATAGTAATGCTATCAGTCTCGATCTCATTTTTATTGTTATTAATCTTTACATATTGTCTTTTTTTTTAAATTTAATCGTAATTGGTAAGCTAATTATAGTGATGCCGTTTTTATTTTATTTCTGAAAATTTTAAATTTTATACCCATAGATTTGAGGAGTTTAATTGTGTAGTTATTTAGGTTTGGTTTTATATTATTTCTAGAGCCACTCGTTTTAATTTTATATTCTAATTATGTTATCACTGTCTTATTTTTGCGAATGCTGGTTAACCAGTAATTGGCGACTGTGTAAGTCCAATATTGTATAACCTTTGCTTGTGATCGTTGTACACAGAAGCTGTTGGTAAACCTTTATTAAATAAATAAATAAATAACATGGTGGCTTAAACGTAATTAACGAAATGTGGGTAGTATTAGGTAGGTGTACAGGGTGTAAACAGACTCTTCACGAAGCCATCAACAAAGCATTATATACATCAAACTAAGTAACTTTACGGAAAATGGGTGCTGGGAAACGACTTTTTTTTTGGGCAAAATTTGTGCTGGGCAATGACTTTTTTTTTGTTTGTAAAACGTGATTTTTCAAATCACGTTTTACAGTAGGACTCAATGTAACACACTGTGCCGATGGATGGATTGAATAATAAGGGGGTCCTGGAGGTGGATAAAGTAAACATCTTACATTAAAAACATGTATTTAAAAAAAAACTTGTGAAAAAGTTGGAACTTTGACCCCTAATATCTCCGTAACTAGAAGGTATAGTCTAGAACAAAAAATGATCGCAATGGACGGGGAGAACAAGTGCCTTTCGACTTCGTTAAGAGTCTGTTTACACCCTTTATTTCCGCACGCAAAATACGCGCTTGGACGTGGAGTTGCGAACACCAGCCCGTTATACATAGGACATAGGTAGGTATAGCTCTATCTTCCCCTTTTCCTGTTCCCAGACGCATGTGTGTATATGGATGCATTACCTTGTAAGAAGCCAACATATTCCTAACAAACAGTTAGTAATGACTAACATCTGTTACTTGAATACATTGCTCCCTGCCCCATAATCAATCGATCATACGGATTGATGGCTGACCCTCTTAGTCGTAACATTATGCAATCGTTATCAATCAAACATCTAGATTGATCTGATCAATCGATTATTAATTTGCGTTAACTTTGTACGTAGTTTCTATAGCGTGTAATTTTGTTATTATAATTACAAATTCGTCGACGGACTATTGCAGAGTAGTAACGCAACAAGATTTATATTATTTTTAGTCATAGAACAAAAGTTGTCAAAACAAACAAAACTAAACAAAAGAACAAAATGATCTGAGACACCACACGAGGTCTTGCTTTTATTATGTTACACCCTATATAGATCTCATGTTAAAACCCTATCAAAGAAAATTGAAAACAATGAACGCAAGATAATCCCGTGTTTATTAGTTAGTTAGTTCCCTGTTCTCATAACGTTATTATCTCCTTTGATCTTAATGAAGTTGGCTAACCCTCGCTACAGAAACTTCGTTCTCTTGTACCGTAGACTTGTCCCAGTCTTCTGTTATCCTGGTAGCTTGTACCTTCAATATGTCGGTTTGCTATTTTACTGGTGGTTTTTTGTGGTTTAACAACACTCTCTATTATAATTTGTAGTATAGGATAGTTCAAGCTCTAAACGACTTTTTACACAAAAGGTCATTACGAATTGAGTGAGGCGCGGGAGTATCGGATGCTACGTCGTCCGGATTACCCCGTTGGCTTCTGTTTATTTTTGTCCCTCTCCAACTGCTTTTTGACCCCATTAACAGTCGGGGGTCTGAGCTTCAATCTCTCGGCGCTTTTCTGGTGGTCGCCACTGTTGATTCTGGCTTTCAGGAGTTACAGTGGTTTGGGATTGGTGTGGCGGGTTCCTTCTTTGCCCTTTGTTTTCCAGGGCCCCGGTATCTTTTACGAACAGTCCCGCAGCCCTGGCAGGCATCGGCCCTTGCAGGCCCCTCCCTGTTTGCTGACATCGTTTTGAGGTGCGCGTAAAACACGAACGCGCCGTCCACACGGCCTGTCGTCAAAAGACGGACGGACGGTGAGCTAGCCCATAACTCACCGTCCACAGGACCACGTCTACGGTGGCCGGAAGCCACCACGTGACCCCCGTCAATTTTTATCTTGACGACTGTGCAGAGTAATGTTCAAACTGCATTCTCGATTAAAAAGAATTAAAAGAGATTAAAAACAGACACGAGGAAGTCACGACCGCACACTCTTAACCCACAACTTAGAAACTTACTGACCGCAATACTAAGTGCAGTAAAACATAATGAAACACGAACTACAATACAGTGAGCAACTTGAAGTTTCACTGGCAGTGGTTAGGAACTTTCCACATGCACGGCGAATGTCAATAGGACCGGTGTGAAATAACTTGAATGACTGCTCTATGTATATTTACATGTGACATGTTACGCTCGTGTTACGTTCCGTATGAAATTGTTTGCGAACTATTTCGTGTAACAGGAGCTTTAAAAATTGTTTTTGAGGATGATTAAAATTGGGACTGGTTGGTTTGAATATTATATCAGAAAGTTTTATAAAAGAAGCACATACAACGAACGAACATACAACTGGTTTTTCGGCCCATATCCCATTTTCTCAATGGGAAAACCCTAATTATCTAAAAATATAGCATCAACCTGTCTACAGTGTAGAAGTGAGACGTTTTTTTTTCTCCACAAATAACATTACAAAAATAATACAATGTTGCACTAAAAAAAAATATAGCTGAACAAGATGATTTATTAAAACTTTTTTAACAAAAAGCACTTAATGATCTTAAAGAAGATCTCCTATCTGGAGCCAAAGCTAGTAGTCAGTTAGGCTGTGGTGGACTTTAGAATGAGCTATCATAATTTAACGCATTTACAAAATAATTTCGTGCCTGTGCAGTTGACCGACAAGAAGTTTCTTTTTTGGAGCCAAATCTGCGTGTTAGACCATAAGAATGCATTGTCATCGGAACTGAACCACTATGTAAAATTTCAACTCCCTGGAATAAGAGGAACTGGTTCTAATTCATCCTGCAAGCTTGACCTAAACAAACTAACTAATAAAAATTGTTACCAAAGCTTTTAATCACACAAAATACAGCCACGCCTTTCATTCTTTTGCGTGAAATTGATAGCCTGCGTCATCCCACAGCTGGGCAAAGGCCTCTCCCCATGAATTCCAGTTTTTTCGATCCAGGGCTAATGTATAGGCCACTGGTCGTTGTCCCGCCATCTTCCACAAGTTCTGCCACGACGCCTTCTGGCTGTGTCAGGGCTCCTTTTCTTACTATCGAACTTAAAACTTTATGAACGGTAGAAAGAGACACTAATAGCTAATCTACCGAACTGTCTATTCATAGTTGAAATGAACTTAACAATAAAGAGATAATTGATTGAATTAAACCCAACAACCGTTCGCATTTACCCGAAGCTAATTATCTGCGTACTTAGTGCTCAAGTTATCAGATCCATGCATATTCGAGCGTATTCGTAATCCGCTTACGAGAGATGGAATAATCCCCGTTGTTTGTACTGTAATGTTGTGCTTATTAATAATACAAGCATACTAAATATACTGCACATCGGTCCATCACAATAGGGCGAAAAACGAGCGCAAAATGTAAAAGTGACGGCGGGAACAATAGATTCGAAATGAAAAGTCGTTTGCTGCGTATTCAAGCGTAATCGTTCCGTTTCGGACGTTTGTTTCGCTGTGAGAATCAAACGTTCGAAACGGAACGACGACCGACGATGTTGAGCGGTTTCAGACGATTCCGTACGTTTACGCGGACGCGCACCGGCTAACGTTCCGCTCGTGAATATTCATGGTAAAGTAAATCGCATACGAACGGAACGTATCGGGAACGTTATTTATTTTTCCATAGCTACGGATCTCTAGGTTTTCAATTTGCAATAGATTTGCATAATTATTTAGCTTACGGCTTATGCAAATCAGAAGACGATTAAATTTTATTTGATCGTGTGCAAAAGAGTACAAATGAAAAAAGACGTAAGTAAACATACTTTCATCCTAATTTTAGAATGAGCATCTCCGTTGACTTGTTTGATTGTTCCGAAAAGGTGTCGACTCTTCTCGTGACCAGAGGGCTTTCCTACTTCTTGGCCAAAGAATCAGCCATCCAACGTGGTCAAGCTGCCAGCTTCTGGACACTTTCCCCATTGACAGTGATGCGAACGAACTTTTTGACGCCCTCTCTTTTCTGTGAAGGGACCGTCAGACTTGTACTGATTAAAACCCATCCATGTTCCTTCCTTACCCTTTATGTTCCTGAGCCGCGGTATCTCTTTCAAATAGTCCCGCAGCCCTGGCAGGCCCTTGCGGACCCCTCCTTCTTTGCTGAAATCTCTTTGAGGCGCGCATGGAACACGAACGCGCCGTCGACACGGCCTGTCATCACAAGAGGGACGGACAGCGAGCTAGCCCATTACTCACCGTCCACAGTTTCGTGCCTACGGTGGCCAAGGCCACCACGTGACCGCCGCGTCTCACGAGGCGGCTGGGACGTGAGGTTCTCTCCCTCTCACATTCTGCCACCTCCTTCGGTAGCACGACTGCTTCGCAGAAGGAGGTGACGGCGTCCCATTCCCTCTCCCATCCCATTCTCTCTCGCTCCGGGCAATGGATTGAACCAGGGTTGGACGCGATAGGTTGTCGCCGCCGATCGTCGCTACGACAACACGGCGGTGCTCCGCCCACGCGGAGTAGACCTCCACGGTGTGCTTCACCGTGTCCTCCAAGGGATCCTCGCAATGATAACACCCGAGCGTTTCCTCCCGCCCAATTCGGTGCAGGAACCTGCCAAAACATGATTTAAATGCCTGAAGCTACAACTTAGTCTTGTCAAAAAAAAGTGACGATAAAATACAGACGCCTTCTTTAGATTTAAAAGAGACACTAGCCTTGGTAGATTATGCTGGATTTCTTTCAGCACTAATTAGACGCGTCTTAGAGCTGTTTCAATGTAAATCTCGCCTTTCTTTAACTGCCTCGTTAGTCAAGCGCTACTACTGAAAAAAAGGACGGGTTTTTCCATCAGGAATTTTTGTATAGCAAGCAGCCACGGAGCCTGGATTTGTGCTCTATTGACGGCAATAGGTTCGCCCCTATTACATGGGACTTAGTCACTTAGACATAACTGGCGAAATGTGGATGTTGAAACATTATTGTTAAAACAACTCTGGTTACTTTAGTCCTTTGGAGGTTATAAGTGTCATGTTATGTGTTTATTAAAGAGCTACGGAATGTAATGTTTTAATAATGACGCCTTAAGCCCTCAAGTACAAGTACATCTTTATCATTTTGTTAAGATCAATATCAAATGAGTCAAATTCGAGTGCCTGATAACGACTGAGAGTACAATATTTGTCATTTTACCAACATCTCTCTTATCTTTTAGTATTTATACCTATTGTTGTAACTGATTACTTACTAGATGTTATATTGTCAAAATCAACGATCAGCGGTCCACATTAGTCCTGGACCGAAAGAACAGGAAGACATGGAGAGAAGTAATGACTATTTCATTAAAAAGTCATTTAATGGAATTAAATAAACTTAGCGGATTGTATTGATGATTTTAATGATTGTAACTCTGTAAAGCCATATTTTTTAAGGACGCGGATCATATTTTAATCAACGTATAACCTAATACTGATCTGCAAATAGCAAAAAAGCGGTAGAAAATTTGAATTTTTTGTCAAGTCTTAATGCCAAAGTTATAAAGATAGGGTTATCTTTATCATATATTTACATATATACAAAAATAAACATATATACTAAAATTTCATTTCACTTAAATTGTATCCACCGTCACAAAACCCACGAAATAAGTCAAATCACAAATCATTTCAATTTCTGATTTGATTGCGATCAGGAAATCATTAAACTTTTAACTGAGATTCGAGACATCGTAGAGAATTTGAAATTGTCTTTCAACAAGTAACTATATCTCCATTGATAGTCAAATTGCAGATCAACTGGAATTGATTTGTTAGATAACTGCTTGTAAACCCACGAAAGGGTCGAATATTTGGACCCACATACGAGCAATTAAGCATACGTCAAGGGTTTTGATGCAGAAGTTCCGATTCGAAAAACGTCAGGTTGAAAAAAAATCATGTTAACGGAATGCCCGATTCGCGCATTTTTGTTTGACAGAATATCTACGTACTAAAAATCAAACAAAAATACTAGTGCCTAAGCCATTCCAAACCTGTCATTCTGAGAATTCTGTGAAATGGATGTAATATGAACCAATGATTTGAAAGTGACAAATGATTTGAAAGTTTTGAACGGCTTGTTTTTCAACTTCACATTTTACAAGTCGGACATTCTGCGCCAAGACCAAGACCACCTCAGAATCTCGAAATATATTTGAATCCAGAATAAGGGTTGAGGGTTCGAATAAGTTTCTGGCTTGTTGCACCCACTACCCTTAGCTTAAGATAATCCCTATTTCGAGTAACGTTTGCGACAATTTGTTATTTAGATTTCCTTATTTTTTTAAGACATCTGTAGTATTTCCTTTTTTTTTAATGAATTACGAACTGTCCCCAGATTTCAAGGTTGGCTTTCATATTTTATGGCTTGGATGCCTTATCTCGTGGTATTCAATAATGAATGAGCTTTAAGTCTTTAGACTTTATTTTTTTACAGGCTCGGCCTAGGTTAGACGTTAGGATTCATTTTGATTTGTTTACTTACTTACTGTACTTGTGATAATGTTGTGATAAGTGTAAAATTATTTCCTCTTTTTTCAATAAAAATTTATTTTGGAACTAGCTGAGCCCGCGGCTTCACTCATGTGACAGGTATTCTCTTGAAATGTTATTTGTTTCGTTATTTAATTAATATATATTTCCATTAACCTCTTCCAAGAAACGGCCTATAACCTTCATAACCTTTTCTTGAATTAGTGTACTTTAGCCACTATACTTTAGCAAACTAGCTACATAACCTTGCTATCCAACGGTATTCAAGATCCGTATTATACGCGGAGTTACCTCCTGACCCCAATTACTGAGCTACACCGATGTCCTAAAGTTAAGAACTGATCTTCTTTGCCTTTTAAATGAGAGCTCGATGTTGGTACAGATATGCCCGGGACCCTCTACACCAATTTGTTGGTACAGATATGCCCGAGATCCTTTACAGCAATTTGGTGATGTTAATAAGAAACTTGTTTCACTAAATCTGTTTTCTGTTATACTCGGAAGGCCTAGTTGTGTTTAAAGTAAATAAAGTTTTTTCATTATGAAAGTTGCCAACAGACTAACCACGGGAATGATGATAGTAGAACATCACTCCTGTAATCCCCGAATGGTTAGGCAATAGTGTACCTTATATTACACCCATATTTCACCAGATATGGTTTAAGTCCCATTTAGTAGGGGGCGAGCCTATTGCTATCAACCGGGCACAAATCCAGGCTCCGTGGCTGCTACTAATAAATTCCTGATGGAAAAACCCAGTAAAAAATTGCCCTACCAGGGAATCGAACCCAAGACCTCCTGCTCAGCAGCAGCAAATTTGCGACCACTCGACCATCAAGGCAGTCTAGGGAACTATAATAATATCCGACCATCGGGACTTTTCAGTTCAACATACTGAATTATTTGAAGAACTAACAGATTCTACTTAGAAACAGCGCTTATTCAATCAGACAGGTTTTATCTATATCTAAACTAATATAAAGAAGAAAGATTTGTATTTTTGTATGTAACGAATAAACTTGAAAACTACTGGACTAATTTGGAAAATTCTTTCAGCAATTGATAGCTACATCAGCGAGTAACATAGGCTTTATTTTATCCCCGTACTCCCACGGAAATTACGCGGGAGAAACTGCGTGACATCCGCTAGTAAGAAATATATAGGTAAACTGTTCTAGTATGCATATTCACATCCAAATCAAATCAAATCATTTATTTCATTGCAAACATGGGAAATAGCTACATAGTTCTTTTACAATAAGGTTCTCCACATTTTGCCGTCAAATGGGCATGCAAATAGTTGGTTTACAAATATAAATTTAAATTAAGGGGTATGTCATTGAAATTAATTAAATACAATAAAAAATTTAAAAATGTCAAAATTACAATGTCATTGAAATTAATTAAATACAATTAAAAATTAAAAAAAAATGTCATAATTACAATGTCATTAAAATTAATTAAATACAATAAAAATTTTAAAAATGTCAAAACAATATGTCAATTAGAGTAACTGTGGGTATATTATAAATCAGCCAATAACAGCAGGTGTATAGCGCAACAGTAAGTATCCGTGTCAGTACTCCAGACAGTGCCTTCAGTTGCTCTACTGAAATAATTACATAGACAACCTCACCAGTCAAGACTTATAAAAGTTAAACGGTATTACAAAGCTGTGGAAGTATTTTAAAACAAACTTGCTGTTTCTTGAAATTCATTAGGACAGACAAAGTTTCGTTCACAGTGATTATAATTATTAGTGCGGATTCATTACATTTTCTGTAAAGCTTATGTTTAATAATTAAACATTTAGACTCAGAGGGTATAAATGACCGAAAAACATCATAGAACATTCTCTGGAATCATCGTTTCGGGCGATCGTTCCTCGGTCAATACTTTTTGGACCAACAGTTAATAGACCAAAGAATCATTCGGGCAAACATTGTTTGTACAGTCATTCATTCGATCAACCGTTCATCTGTCAAGCAAACATTCGGGCAAACGTTTTCAACAAGTAATGATTAAGTAGTTTTCGTTCATACTGAGAATACCCTTATTATTTTGCACATAATTATTTCGTTTTAATCTCACATGAAACACCTGACTTTAGCTTTCACGGTATAATTAACATATTCCGCGTAAAATGGTTATTTGTATGGGAAGTCCAACAGAATGTGTTATAAGGCTTTGTTTCGGCTTCCTGCTTTTATACTCGAAACATGGTGGGTAGTTAAATTCTGAACAAAATATGACATTTTTCTTAGACATTATTTTTTCTGTATCTTTTCACATAGGTAAATACGATATGTCTACTATATTTTTCACTCACTTCGAAAGTTTCATTGTAAATTTGCATAGGACTCATTATTCTGGAGCTTTTTTGAAAAATTTAGAAAATCCCGAATAAAACGAAAACAACCCAGTTTGCACCTTAAGTTGGACTCAAAATTGTCGCAAATTAGCCTTTGTTACATCCATTCCAACCACATCACATCAACCTGTTTATGTATGTATGTATGACCATTCAAGTTTTTGTGTACCATTCTGCATTATTTTCATGCTAAAAACCAAACCCCATCCAATTTAATTTTTTAATATTTTAAATTTCGATTAGCCTGTTGGTCTAGTGGTTAGTGACCCTGACTTCTAGGACGGAGGTCGTGGGTTCGATTCCCACACAGGATAAATCTGCGATGAGTACGATTATTTGTTCTGTATCTGGGTGTATAATTTATCTATAATATGTATGTATTTAGAAATATATAAGTATGTTTATCAGTTGTCTGGTTGCCATAGTACAGACTCTGCCTAGTTTGGGATCAGATGGCGTTGCGTAGGTACAAAAAAAAAAAATATATATTTCACCTCTGGAATTTGGAACGCTGTCGTCTCCCTCTTGGAGGTGGGCGTTAATAGCTGCGACACAGTTTTAACTAATGTAGGTATTTACGAACGCAATCAATTTTTGTTAAATGTGTTTTGGTTCCAATAAAGATTTGAATTTCAATTTGAATCCACAACCGTTCAAGTTCCGTATAATGCTCGTACTCAAGTCTAAATCCAGTCTAGCCTACCACAGCTTAGTCTATAAACAAACTCCATTTCCCCAGGCTCTTTTTCTATTTTTATTCCCCGGACGTGTGTGGGACGTGTACTCGCGTATCTCGGATCTTTCCACGCCATTCGCCTGTACGATGCTAACGGCCACAGGATGATCGGCTTACTGCTAAACTCGATGCAATCTCTGTGCCGACCCCATTACTACAAGTACATGGAGTTTAGCTATTTAGGTGTAATATCTAACTATAAATATATACGTGGCTAAGTAATAACAGCCGCTCGGGTTGATCTTTAGTTTAAGTCGTGCTGGTCCGGCCCTGGTCCAATCCATGGTCCGGAGCGAGAGGGAATGGGACGCCGTCACCTCCTTCTGCGAAGCAGTCATGCTAGCGAAGGAGGTGGCGGAGCGTGAGAGGGAGACAACCTCTCGTCCCAGCCACCGCGGGAGACGCCTCGGGCGTCGGGGGTCACGTGGTGGCTTCCGGCCACCGTAGACGCGGACCTGGGGACGATGAGTAATGGGCTAGCTCGCCGTCTGTCCGTCTTTTGACGATAGGCCGTGTAGACAGCGCGTTCATGTTCCACGCGCGCCTCAAAGAGATGTCAGCAAACAGGGAGGGGCCCGCAAGGGCCGATGCCTGCCAGGGCTGCGGGCTGGTCGAAAGAGATACCGCGGCCCTGGAACACAAAGGACAAGGAAGGAACATGAATGTGTTTTAGTCAGTACAAGTCTGACACTTCCTGCCGCTCTGCCCGGTGCGGGAGAAGTCATTTGATGATTTCACGTCCGTAAAAAAAAAGCCGTGCTTGCCTAGGTTGGTCTGTGGATGGGTGACCACCCATCACATACCGACTTTCCTTCATGCCTCGGAAAGCACGTTAAGCCGTTGGTCCCAGCTGTCATTTTTAGTTCTTTGACAGTCGTTACAGGTAGTCAGTGGCCCAAAAAGTTTGACACATTTACAGTCACTTTAATGTGGGTGCACTATTATCGTATTACCCAGTACTAAATGGGTTGTGGAGGTCAGATAGGCAGTCGCTTCCTGTAAAATACTGGTATTCAGCTACATCTGGTTAGACTAGAAGCCGACCATCGTTGGGAAAAGGCTAGGCAGATGATGATGATGATCTAACTATAAGTAAATGGAGAAAATATTTATTTATTTTTGCCCTAATAAACCTAATAAGGTAGGCATTTTTTACGTACTTACTTTTTACAAAATATTTTAACATGACGCCTATCATCTCCGAAGAGCAAGGCAGAGCCCATAGTATGTGACTACAACCTATAGTAAACCCACATTTTGGCAGTCAAGCCGACCACTAAACCAAAGCCGTCTAACTTATTAGACCGGCCTACCAAACTTTTAGCTGGTTGTTTTAATCTAGACACCAATGTTGGTTAGAAAATCCTACTTATAAAGGGTGTAAAACCCGACAGTAATGTGTAAAATGTAAAATGTGTGATGTGCTTGAGAGCAAATAAATAAAAAGACTTTTAACGAAGCCGAAAGGCACTTATTCTCCTTGTCATTGTGATAATTTTTTGTTCTAGACCATACCTGGGAACCGTCTAGTTACGGATATATTGGGGGTCAAAGTTCCAACTTTTTCACAAGATTTTTTTTATATACATGTTGTAATGTATTTTTTTTACTTTTGACACCTTCACGACCCCCATACTATTAAATCCATTCATCAGCACAATGTTTTGAATGCGTTACATTGACTCCTACCGTAAAACGTGATATTTCACCCCAAAAAAAAAGACGTTTCCCAGCAATCATTTTTGCGTAAAGTTACTTAGTTTGATGTACAGACTGCTTAGTTGACGGCTTCGTGAAGTGTTCGTTTACACCCTGCATTATGAATGCGAAAGTTTGTGAGAATGAATGGATGCCTGGATACCTGGATGCTTGTTAGTCTATCACTCAAAAACTGTTCACCAGATTTAGATGAAATTTGGCACACAGATAGTTTATAACCTGGATTAACACATAGGATACTTTTTATCCCGGTATTATGATCCCATGGGACAGTTACCGAACTACATACGAAGCCACGGGCATAAGCTAGTTCTTAAATAAAACACTACCGTATGTATTTAGAGTTCCCAAAATCTAGGTTCAGTCTATTTATAGTGAAACACTTACTTCCCTATTCCAGTTTCAATCTGATACTGTCTTTAAGAAGCTTACCTTTCCTGTTTCTAAGAAACTTAAAAGCTTATGAGCAAGTCAGAATTTAAGATCATCAAAATCCCCACATGTTACGAGAATATTCTAAATTATCAAACTTTTTTTGACGACGCGGTTGGCGCAGTGGCTGCGTGATCGACTGCTGCGCTGCGTGTCGTGGAACAAATATTTGTATGGCCTACAAGTAGTTGTCCCGGGTATGTGAGTTTAAATGTCTGTAAACGTTCTATTTATGGGCTGCCACGTGGCGATCGAAAATTATTCCACCGGGTCCACTACCAGTTCAAAAATAATCCTAGTATCCCTAACCCAAGTCTTGGTATATCCGTATGCCTAAAATCAAAAATACGTTCTGCTAATAAAAAAAAGGTATTGACAGACAGCATTAATTTTCAGGGTATTATTTCATTCATAACATTAGTTAGTAATATTGACTCACTCGTTGGTCTAGTGGTCGCAATCCCGACTCCTGAGGTCCTGGGTTCGATTTTTCCATCAGGACATTCTCCTGATGACCATATTATCCACGGAGATTGGATTTGTGCCCGATTGGTGGCAAAAGGCTGGCTCCCTATTACATGGGAGTTGAAGATAACTGGCGAAATGTAGGTTTACAATTAGGTACACCTCTGCCTAACCCTTCGGGGATTACAGGCATGATATAATGTTATGTTAATATTGACAAAATAATCAATACATCCAAATATTTGAGAGATATTGGCGACGTTGCCAACTTTCAGAATGCACTCTCTTATCTTTTTCCCAACAAAAAACTAGAACGTGCTTCGGATAAATATTCTGAAATGCAAATCTGTAGAGACTTTGATGAAATTCGAACCAAACTCTGGAAGCCACTTAACGATAAAGACGTTTTCTTATAAAATTTCTAAAAAATACCAGTTTCCTATATTAGTTTTCCAAGACTGCTATGAAGATAATGAGAAGGACATTTGCGGTTTACGTGATTTGTCGAAAAGTTTTACCCGTTTATTATGCTCACTTGCACTGTCCAGTCGGTCCGGGTTCGTTTTCGGGCAAAGTGTTATTGGGTTTTCCATCAGGAATTTATCAGCACCCACTGAGCCTGGATTTGCGCCCAGTTGATGGCTTTAGGCTCGCCCCTATTACATGGGACTTTAACATAACTGGCGAAATGTGGGTGTACCTCTACCTATCGCTTCTGGGATTACAGGCTTGATGTTATGTACTTGTACAGTCTACGTCGAAAGTCCATGAATATTTAAGTTGGAACACTCATCATAATCAGCCTAACAGTCCCACTGCTGGGACACGGGGCTTCCTCTCTGTGAAGGTTGTGAGCTGTAAATCATCAGATGCTTCTAGTTCGGATAGGGGAGAATGTCTTATGTCTTCGAACTTTTGATATTGGAACGTCACGAAGCACCCGTCCGTATGGGCTAACAAGATTATCTGCGGTACACAAAATATACATCAGAGGTCATGTAGTTAAAATTGACCTTTTTTTTAAGAGAGAACCGGTTCAGATGTCGACATTCCGTAAATTTAATTGACACGAAAGTCTACCAGTATTCATAGAGGGTGGAAGGAACGCCGAAGCTAAAACAGTTACCACGTATTTAGTACATCATTCTTAGAAATTTTTCATCGGTTAAAAAAAATCAGCTGTTTCCTACAAAACTGCAATACGGTCAAAATGTACGAAACAACTGCTTTTTTAGGGTTCCGTACCCAAACGATAAAAACGGGACCCTATTACTAAGACTCCGCTGTCCGTCAGTCTGTCTGTCTGGTTGTCTGTCACCAGAAACGTATTTTTTTCGGTTTATAGTACGGGTTTCTCGTATGGGAGCCCCCTTTAATTATTATATAATTTATATTTAATATTATATTTTTATTATTTGTTGTTATTGCGGCAACAGAAATACATCTTCTGTAAAAATTTCAACTGTCTAGCTATCACGGTTCATAAGATACAGCCTGGTGACAAACAGCCAGAAACGTGTTTTTTTCGGTTTATGGTACGGAACCCTTCGTGCGCATGTCCGACTCGCACTTGGCAAGTTTTTTAAATTACCGATGTTAAATTTCTATGTGGTGATGTACTGAATATACGTGCTAACCGTTTTAGTGTCAGTGTTCCTTCCACCTTGTCTGTACTGTATTTGAGAAATTATATGTCTGGGTGTGATTTAAATTAAATCCAATTCAATATGAACGTAGAACGAATAGCTTTGAACTATCTAGTTTCTAGATGACGCCCAATCCGCACTCAGGCAGTGTCCACGTACTTTCAAAGGACGGTACATAAATTGGCAATTACTACAGAAATCGGTTTGGAATTTACTATTTCCGGCTTGTTGAAGTATAGTGATGATATTATAATTATCTCTGATGTTGGGTCGGTCGGTACTGGTCTGTAAATGTTTCTGTAACAATAAGATGGTTGGAAATTGTTGACGTACTGGAAATTACATTTTCTCTTCTATCGCAGAAATTCAAAACATTATACATTATCACATCTGTAATTCTCGAACATTTAAGCCGTGGTGTACAGTCGCAAGCGCATCAAGTTACCACAAATTGACAAATTTTCTTATTTGATTTTGAACTTAACTACGAACATTTTATGGTTTAAAATCATTTTGAGAACTTTGACAGTTTGTGGTAGCTTGATGCACTGGCGACTGTAGACGCCCAGGTCGTATCGTTGAACGTTGTGTCCTATAAATCGACCCGAATCCCTTAACATGGATACTCTTGAGCCATATCATGGAAACCGTATGGCTGTATCACTAATTAAGAACCGCACCCTCGCCGGAAATAAAGCCAATCTAAAAGGCTAGCGCAAATTGAGCACCCGACCATTTCCGGCCCCAAATGAGATTTTCGGCTGGCAAAGAGCTACCGATTACACCATTTGAACTTGAAGATAAACTGACAGTTAGCTGCTCAAGTTTGATAAGTATCAAATAATATCAGAAATTTGATAGTTTGTGGTAACTTGATGCGCTGGCGACTGTACCTATAGAACACCAACATTTCTCCATCAATGTTTAAGTCCCATGTAATAGGGAACGCGCCTTTTGCCATCAACCAGTCAACCACAATGCACAAATGCAGAGGTGACCGATCGCGTCCGGTCGGACGCGATAGGTCGCCGCCGCGCAGCACGATGCCTCTATTTTAATTCGGTTGTAGCAGCCCACGGACTCTGCATTTGTGCATTGTGGTTGACTATGTTTCCTGGTCCAAGCCAGGGTCCGGAGCGAGAGGGAATGGGACGCCGTCACCAGGTAGCGGAGCGTGAGAGGGAGAGAACCTCTCGTCCCAGCAGCCGCGGGAGACACCTCGGGCGTCGGGAGTCACGTGGTGGCTTCCGGCCACCGTAGACGCGGACCTGTGGACGGTGAGTAATGAGCTAGCTCGCCGTCCACCCGTCTTTTGACGACAGGCCGTGTAGACGGCGCGTTCGTGTTCCACGCGCGCCTCAAAGAGATGTCAGCAAGCAGGGAGGGCCCGCAAGGGCCGATGCCTGCCAGGGCTGCGGGCTGTTCGTAAGAGATACCGCGGCCCTGGAACACAAAGGGCAAGGAAGGAACATGGATGGGTTTTAGGCAGTACAAGTCTGACACTCCCTTCCGCTCTGCCCAGAGCGGGAGAAGTCATTTGATGATTTCCCATCCGTAAAAAAAAAAAAAAGGCTTCGTGCTGCGATTAAAAACCCCTAAAACAGTGCTCGCTTTGGAAATCGCGGCATTGGCGACCACTAGACTAACGAGGCAGTCAGACAAAACAATACAAAGGGTAAAGAAAAATATAAAAACATGCTGTTTCAGGCATTAGGTCTAAGCCAACTTAGGTTAAGTTAAACTTCTTGGAAACACTAACGATGCTATTTGTAAGGAATTGCTTGCAGTGAGTCGTGCCTTCATTATAAGTTTACAACTGAAGTGAATAGATACTTCAGTTATAAACTTATCAGGGAGTAAAGTAAGTCGGCGGCAAGATAGGTAGAAGACATGGTTCTAATCGTGTGCAAAACCTGGATGAGGCTGGGACCTGTGGCAGATTATCTGCGAGAGCGGTGCGGCAGCTACGAATGTGACGAACAGGTGCGGTGTGCGTTAGCCTGTCACATGCGGTGTTCCACAGGGGTCCATTCTGGGGCCACTCCTGTGGAATTTTGCGTACGATTGGGCCCTACGTGGTGCGCTATCCCCCGGGCAGGCCGTCTTGTTACGCAAATGACACTCGTCACTGCTTGGGGTTAAAACTATGAAAAGGCAGCACGATCGGCTAATGTTGTCGTCAGTCGTATTGAGGCGGCCGGGGTCAAAGTGGCACTCGAGAGAGCGAGCGGCACTAAAACCAGATGTTCTTGGTATTTTCTAAAGCGTTTTAATGACATATGGTGTCAAGTTACACTTAGTTAAAAATGGAATGTACAAACCTCTGTGGGACATCCTTTGTGCAGGATCCTAACCTTCTAGTAAAGAACATCCTTATCTTAATCGTGATACTAAACCCTTAAAAAATAAAATCGCCCACGTCTAGGTAGATAGAAAATAAGCTGTAAGTATGAAATGTACCTATCACTAAGTCTGTTAGAAAATATACGCTGATTTAATGCCAATAAAGCTTACACATCTCTCACTAATAAATACATAAGCATAACCAGCCTATAATGTTCCCACTGCTGGGACACAGGCCTCCTCTCTATGAGAGGGAATGGGCTATAACCCACCACGCGGGTCCTGTGCGGGTTGGTAATAAGTACATAATTATATAATAGGCATTATGTAAGCTCAATCGGATTCCAATTACATAGTAACGGGTGAGGTAATGCTTTACGCTTGAATCAGCCCTGTATCCATATTCAAGCAACTATTACTTGATTAAATTACACTAAGCGATTTAAGAGCTTTTAACGAGGCACTTGTTTTTACTTAACTTGACACTCTCAGTAACTAGGTGCTTTAGCTCTTAGTGAGGAAATTCTGATAGTTTAATCAATTTAATCTTTATGCAATATCGTTATAAACGCGAAATTTGTGAGGCTGTATAGATGTTTGTTGCTCTTTCACGTGAAAAATTCTGAACGGATTTTCTTTTGTTATTTATTTATTGATTACTACTATAATTAACTGTTGCGAATCATATTACAGAGTGACACGACTGCGAATTGTGAATGAATTTGTTTACGATATCAGGCGAGATAAAGCTAATTTGATAGTTAAACATAACATCACGCCTGTAATCCCCGAAGGGTTTGGCAGAAGTGTACCTAATAGGACAACCCACATTTCGCCAGGACTTTATGCTCAGCAGTCAAATTAAAATTAATTAGGCAATATTCTATATTCATGCATTGTATAAACTGTCCGCCTTTTCCCGATAAGATGTTATTTTTATTCAGCTCCTTTCAACGATTTTAATATAAGATTTTATATAGACTTTAAGCTGCATCCGGTTAGACTGGAAGCCGACCCCAACATAGTTGGGAAAAGGCAGGCAGATGATATAGACTTTAAGCTCGAAGTCGAGTTACTGCACTCTTCAAAATGTGACGGCTGGGCACAATAATTTTTTTTCCTCGCAAATGCGCTTTTATTCCTAGAAGGCAACAACTTCTCGTTTTATAATTCAAATTTCTTGTAGTTTCATCCGGTTGCAGTCTTTAGGAACACTAGCTTTTATTAAACCTTCACTGAAATTTAATACTATACAGTGTTCGCGTCGGATACATCTTAACATACAAGAATAATCCTTTTTTTTTGTTTCGGATGGGAATCATTAAATTACTTCTCCCGCTCCGGACAGAGCGGAAGGGAGTGTCAGACTTGTACTGACTAAAACCCATCCATGTTCCTTCCTTGCCCTTTATGTTCTAGGGCCGCGGTATCTCTTTCGAAAAGTCCCGCAGCCCGAGCTTTTAAAAAACCTTCACTGAAATTTAATAATATACAGTGTTCGCATCGGATACATCTTAATGCACAAGGATAACCCTTCGAGACCAACTGGAATATCTTTCAATTATACATAATAATACATATATATTATATAATGTAAGGCTAGTCTGACACGAAGGCAGGTGGTGAAGCGAATCTCCCGTTGCATTGGCTTATTATGGATGTAACAAGACTCTTAACGAAACCGAAAGACGCTTGTTCTCCCCGTCATTGAGACCATTTATTGGTTCTGGACCATACCTAGGAACCTTCTTGTCACAAAGATATTGAGGGTCAGAGTTCCAAATTTTATATACATGTTTTTAATGTTATATCTTTCCTTTAAATACCTCCACGCACCCTGTATTATTCTGTGTATTCATTAGCACAACGTTTTGAGTCTTACCGTAAAACGTAATTTTTCACCACAAAAAAAAAGTCGTTTCCCATTTTTTCGTAGAGTTAATTAGTTTGATGTATTTATTGATGAATATATTATGATCGAACTATGTAAATGCCTAACATACGAGATACCGCATTACAGCGCGGATCATAGTACCAGTTCTATAGTGACCGAACTGCACGACTAATCGAAACCCATCCACACGCACACCGCGTCTTCACACGGCGCACCGTCGTTTCTTAATTATTTTGAATATAAAACTAACTTTAAATGTTTGGTTTCAGGTAATTCCGACTGATGTTAAAGAGTTTGCTGCAGGTAACAAATACGTGTTATTTCAGGACTTCACTCTGAAATTTAAAATGCGATGTATGAAGTACATGATGCACTAATTTTGTATTCAAATAATTAATCAGCTTTCATAATAATCATAAAATACTGACATACGCTCAAATTATAAAATATACAATGTATAGTATTTAATTTTGTACAAAAAGTATCCTAAATCCTAACTCGGGCCGTGGTCTATCCGTATCCTAACATTGAAATCAAACAAACAAACTCATTTTCATATCATATTAGTTTTGACAGATAATTCCGATCCGATCCGATTAGGCCTCTGTCCAGCAGTGGACAACTTTCGGCTTTCGGTTGAAATGATGAATCCGATATATTAGTTCTAAAAATATAAGATGTAACCGACACGTATCGTTATTATTATTTAAGGCAATTATTTTAAAAATGTATATATCTATGGATGATAATGATGTGCTAAACAAACAATTTAAATAGAATGCTATAGAATGATTGTATTTTCGATTCCAAAATCGACGGTTGGCGTTACGTTTACACGGCGCGCTCGTGCTAGGGCCGCCGATCACTCAATGATCTGACCTAATTTCGTGAACGGTCTACAAAAGGGTGCTTGATTTCTGTGAATTCCTATCACTTTACCGCACCCTTATCTTTTACACACGTGCAACCATAACCAATGGAACTAATTTGAAGTGATGGTATAAGTAAGTTACGTTGGTTAACAGACGCAAACAACCACATTCTATTATACATAATGGGACTAAAAGTAACCTTAACGAAACTAGAAGGCACTTGTTCTCTCCGTCATTGCGATCATTTTTTGTTCGAGATCATACCTGGGAACCTTCTAGTTACTGAGACATTGGGGATCAAAGTTCCAACTTTCTTACAAGTTTTTAATGTTAAAACTTTATTTTTTTAAATACCTCTAGGATCTCCATGCTATTCGATGCATCCATCAGCACAATGTTTTGAGTGCGTTACATTGAGTCCTACCGTAAAACGTGATTTTTCACCTCAAAAAAAAAGTCGTATCACAGCAATAATTTTTATGTATAGTTACTTAGTTTGACGTACAGAATGCTTGATTGACGGCTTCGTGAAGGGTCTGTTTACACCCAGAATTTATGGAGTATTCCCATTTGAGCACCGATTTCAAGAGCACCAAAGATTTCCCCTTTTAAGCAAAGGGAATATCTTTAGTGCTAAGCATTGGTGCTTTTAGAAATCGGTGCTCAAATGGGTATACTCCGAATTTATCATACCACATTATATTGATCAATAACTTACAAATAAATAACTTTGATTTGAAATATATTTTCATTTGCAACGTCTCCAAGACGCAACCATGTCGTAAAATAAATTATCTTTGGGAACAAACGTTGGCTCTGGTCCAGCCATGTTAAGCTCTAGTTTTAACTTTCGTTTCACTTTCAGTAAATGGAAAATGGATATAAAATAATAGCTTTTGCTGACGACCTCCGTTATACAATATCATATTTCTCTTGAGATAGAATCTTTATGATGTAGATTTGGTGGGATAAAAAGAAAGCGTGACTGTACATGTTTAAGTTCCATGTCATAGGGGCGCGAGCCTATTGCCATCAACCGGGCAACAATCCAGGCTCCGTATGGACTTGCTGTTGTCCGCGACCCACATCACACAATATTCTAAATGCGAATGTTTGTGAGGATGGATGGATCTTTCTTACTCATACATAAATATATAAACTCACGCCTTTTTCCCATGGGGGTAGGCAGAAACCTACGATCCTTAAATACTCCTTTTGCCTCGTCCACGTTCATATCTGGTCATGGTCTTGATAACAATTTCTGTTTTAACTTCTATATGTTTTAATTTTTTTTACGAACCTTATTTTTTTTCTGAAATAACGTAGACTAAGTTACTCCTTATAACATCAGCCGTTTCGGAGATTAGTCTGAACAAACGGACAATTAAAAAAAAAAAAAATTAATGTCTGTAATTTTCTGTGTAGCAAAATAATAACAGCCGCTCGGATCAATCTTCAGGTTAAGTAGCGCTTGCTTAGATTGGTCTGTGGATGGGTGACCACCCATTACATACCGAAATCCTCCGTGCCTCGAAAAGCACGTTAGGCCATTGGTCCCGGCTGTCATTTGTAGATCTTTGACAGTCGTTACAGGTAGTCGTGTCCCGAAAGTCTGACAACCAGTCTTTCCAAGGGATATCGTATTACCCAGTATTAACTGGGTTGTGGAGGACAGATCGGCAGTCGCTTCATGTAAAAGAGTAGTATTCAGCTGCATCCGATTAGACTGGAAACCCCAACATAGTTGGGATAAAGGCTAGGCAGATGATGATGACTTTCTTTCGTATACATTCAGACACAAACAGACACTTTTATTTTTATATAGTATAGATATCTTGGTCCATCATCCAACTACACGATTCCTATACGATACTATACTCAATTCTCCAACGCGGTACTCTTGTACACACGATATATTGCCGTGGAAATCCATCATTGTATGTAACTACAATGTTAATTCACCCTCATATTATGTTTGACCACAGTACTTTCACTCCGCAGATCGATCGCTGCGGCAATACCGCAAGCCTAATTAAAGCATAAATACACACACCGCTATCCATTGGATGCGAAAAACTTTCATAATCAACTTTCCAGATATTTTCAGAACTTGGTAATTGGCACCTGGATGACCGAGTTTAGCTCGGTAACACGGATAAACGGACTTTTTCTCAAACTAAACCTAGCTAGATCGATTTATCGCCCCTGAAACCCCCTGCATACCAAATTTCATGTAAATCGTTGGAGCCGTTTCCGAGATTCAGATTATATATGTACAAGAATTGCTCCTTTAAAGGTATAAGATACATAGATAGATACAAGGTGGACAGAGAACATCATTCTAAGCGGTTCGTAAGCATCGGTTATTTAAACAAGAACAGCTATTTTCTACAAAAGTACAATACCTACACGGCCAAAATGTATGGAACAGCTGATTTTTAGGATACCGTACCCAAAGGGTAAAACGGGACCCTATTACTCAGACTCCGCTATCTGTCTGTCTGCCTGCTTGTCCGTCTGTCACCAGGCTGTATCTCATGATCCGTGATAGCTAGACAGTTGAAATTTTCACAGAACAGGTTTTTTTTTCGTATTGCCGCTATAACAACAAATACTAAAAACAAAATAAAACTCCCATCGGCGCGTTCGTGTTCCACGCGCGCCTCAAAGAGATGTCAGCAAACAGGGAAGGGCCCGCATGGGCCGACGCCTGCCAGGGCTGCGGGGCTGTTCGAAAGAGATACCGCGGAAAAATTCACAGAATATTTAGTTGTATATTCAGTTTAAAAATAAATATTTAAAATAAAATATATATTTAAGGCCCCCATACAACAAACGTGATTTTTTACCGTTTTTGTCTAATGTTGTATAGATAATGGTACGGATACCTTCGTGCGCGAGTTCGAATCGCACTTGGCCAGTTTTTTTTTGTAATAAATTATGAAAAATTTAGAATGATGTACCTACTGAATATGTGGTAAACGTTTTAGCGTTGGTGTCCCTACCAATCCCTTATAATTAAGTACAAAACTTTCTCTATTTGCCTCCTTTATTAATCTTTACTAGCGAAGAACCAAAGTAAAGAAGTTTTCTGTAAAGGCTTAAATTAAATGGGCTTTATATTTGTACAAGCTTCGCCTACGCGTACTCTCCCCTAGAAAATGAAACTCCCCTGGAAAATTAATAATTAAAACCTTTATTATTTAATCACTTTTCATATTTTGTAAACCGAAATAATATTCCATAAAACTAATTAGCCTCTTTCACAACGCCATCGACAGGGGTTGATTCTTCAAAAAACATTTGTTGGCGTTCCATTACTTGAGTTCAAGATATAGTTCGACAAATCGGGTTGATCGAAGCAATCAGTAACGTTCCCCCTATCCCTATATCCTTGCTTTTTTGGGTACCGTACCCAATGGGCAATCAACGGGACCCCATTACTATAGCCTCCGGTGTCCGTCCATCCGTAATCAGCTTTATCTTATGATCAATATGTATTTCTGTTGCCGCCATAATCACCAGTAATCAAATTAAATTAAACATTAAAGGGATCCCCCTACTACGAAGGTACATTCGCACAAGGCCGATTTTCCTTAAAACAGTTCACCTATCTCACAGAAATAAATAACCTATACTAACACAAAACGTACCCGAGTACGTCTTAAGTCCTGGTTCTGCCTTCAACAGTAAGACATAGAACATTTACACAAGGTAATGTATCGCACAGAGCCGCCTTACGGCCGTAAATAACGTAGCTAACTCGCCACGTGAAATGTGCCCGAAGTAAATGTTTCTGTAACACTTACAACAAAAACGTACATAAAATAAGTCTTAATTTAACCATTTATGTCGTAAATCTTGTAATTTCATAGCGATTTATGCTTTGTAAGCACGAAAAGATTATTTGTTAGTTTGTTTTTTTTCCGAAATGATGGGACATAATTTATGGCAATATTGTTTGGGCAACCGTGGCCAGAAATCGCACAAAACATCGAGGTTTGGAGGGAGAAAGGGGAGGCTTTTGCCCAGCAGTGGGACACAAAGTAGGTAGGGGTTATGTGTGTTTGATTGTGTGTTATGAATGCGAAAGTTGGTGTGGATGGATGGATAGATGTTTGTTACTCTTTCACTCAAAAACTACTGAACAGATTTGGAATAAAATTCGGCACACAGGTAGTTAATAACCTTGAATAACACATACATAGGTTATTTTATTTCCCGGTACTACGATCTTGTGGGACACTTACCGAACTCCACGCGGGCGAAGCCGCGGTGCGGGCATAAGCTAGTCTAAAATAAAGTTGTGTTTTTATTCTTCTCTTATGTCGAGCAATATTAAATTCTCAGGTTAAACTGAAAGGCTTAGGGCCTGTTTCACCACCTACGATTAAGTGCCCGTTAATTTACTTGGCAGGTAATTTGATACAAATTCTGTTCCATTTCTGAATTTACTCGGTGAGTAGTAGTTATTTAGTAGAGTTTAGTAGTAGTTAGACATCGTGAAACAAGACCTTAGCCAGAGATAAAAATGTAGTGGGGCTGATTTTTTTAAATGCATGACAGCACGTCAAGCTACTACAATCTGTCTTTCTTTAATAGATTTTAAACTTTATCGCTAAAGCGATACGTTCAAGGTTGATTAGGAATATTTGACAGTTTCGGGTAGCTTGATGTTAAACAGCTATTATGGTTATACAGGGTGGAAAGTTAATTGACTTGTCGAAAATAAATGTTTAACAACAACAATATACATTTATTTTCAGGCTACTTTGGCCCATAGATATACACCTTACAGACTAACATACAGTTGATATAACACAAATTGTGTTAGTAAATAAAACTTAGAAGATAAGAGAAAGAAGTGTGTTTGAAGTGTGTTTGTGTGTTGTGCGTAGATTTGTACTTAATTATAATAGATCAATCTTCACAAAAAGGAAACCTATGATTAAATATTTAAGGTACTTAAACTTTCAGAACCCGCTTGAACATTTCACTCTATACAGAGTCATCTCATACCAAATACAAAATGTCTGGTAGTACTTACTCTTAGAAAAGGCAACTCTTTTAAGTCTAAATATGGGTAACTGTTTGGCCAACAATTAAAACAAAAACTTTTTCAGCTGTAATTTATCTTTTCCGAAACGGTAACTAATTAAAAATACCGAAGTTTTCCTGAGTTTCATTTCAAAGTAGCTAGCGGTGGGCGAACTTAGATGGGGTTGGAATTAAAATACTTAACAATAGGGTAAAGAGCATTTGTATAGAAGATATTTGTGTAGGTACTGTTGTCGGTTAGGATAGTTAGTCGTTCTTTGGTTCTTCAGTTTACACGTAGGAGACCAATGAAACGTTCGAGAAAGAGTCATTTCGGGAAAGGGACATTTTGAGAAAGGGACATTTCGGGAAAGGGGGCATTTTGGGAAATGGACGTTTCGGGAATGGGACATTCTGGGAAATGTACATTATGGGGAGGGGACATTTCGGGAAAGGGACTTTTTGAAACCAAGGGACATTTTGGGAAGGGACATTCTGAGCCTGAACGCAATGAAGCCCACATTCTTAACAGGAGGGGCAACTATGGGTCGGTTTTCAGTCTTACGAGATTCCCTTGATGAGAATAGTTTTCAGATTTAGCAGTAATTACTGCAAAAGATCTACAAATGACAACCAAGATTCACGGCACAACGAGCTTGCCGAAACACGGACGAAGCCGTAGAATAACAGCGATGCCTAATAAATAATCACTAATTACTAAAAATGACAGCTTTTTCCATTTCAGAGAACGATATTTCAATGAAAAGCGTCTATATTATGGACTATATTAACAATCAATGATCAGTGCCGTAGAGTGTTCATAATGGCCGTCGTCGCAGCGTTACGGTTGAGGTAGTAAATAAAGTTTTAATAGCTCTTTCTTCTTTACTGAGCGATCGTGACTTAGTTTGCATCGAAACGAATAATATTGAAGTTCCTAAGAGTTATAATAACGAAACTTTTTGAGTTCATAAAAGGTGTTCAGAAATGAGCAAGTGTGATACGGTTCTAAAACTGTTCCACAGGTTTTGGTTCTGAAATCCCAAAGATGCCAAACTATCAAATCCAATTGACATAAGTATCTTTACTTCGTTTCAAAACAATTTAGTTTTTTGGAAGATTCCCGGTCGACTCCTCACTTGACCAGAGGATTAGCGTGTTTTTTGGCCAGTGATGAGTGAATCATCATTGCGATCCAACGGCACGCGGCAATGCGAGAGTTCTGGGCACTTTGCTCCTTGGCACCGATGCGGATGAACTTTTTAATATCCCGCAATTCTTTCCTATTGATACACATAATCTTTATGTATGTTTTACTGTTATTTAAGTTTGGTTACACACAGATTTCATAGAAATGATAGATAAACTACAACAAATCAATGAAATCTGGTCTGTCTACCCATAGTACTGTGTCAATAGTAATCAGTAGTATGTCGATGTTAAGAAGTTTTAACATGTACAATCGAGGACATTTTTGCTTGCACTCACGCGCGCGAGGCGCTCTCTAGCCAGGCGGGGTGCCTCCGCATGATTCAAGCGAAAATTTGTATAACGGATCAGGCGGAAAGGCCGCGACTGGACATAACTAACTGCAGCGAATACTAAAACGGGATATTGAAAAGGTCCGGTGTACTTTTGTCAATGTTATGATGCATCAAACAAAAAAGGTAACTTAAATCAGACTACATTCTTCTTAGTCTTCATCAAAGGCTTTTCTAATATTAAATCCGTTTGTAAAGAACGTTAAAAAATTCCTCTTTGTAAACAAAGAACCATATTAAAAGGTACTTACTGGATGGACTTACTTTAAGTAATCCAGATTACCTCCCTCGCAGAAAATCCTCCAGATTATGAGAAGAGCCCGTCTGTTTTTATATACCTACTTTACATCAATCCAAAAATATCCAAGACATGACGAACTAAGAGGCCTCACCGCTACAGAAACCCACTGAGCTATTATAAATGGATAATTTATAAATCAAATAGACTATTAATAAAACGAAAATGTTAAGGAGTAATCAATCAGGTATGCTGGAAGAGTTTGCTTTAGAAATAGGCATCATTTTTGTAACAATTTTTCTGATCCTTTATTGGCTATTATTTAACTGTTGTGGTTTACATCAATTTATTATATTACTAGCTGTTGCCCGCAACTTCGTTTGTGTGGTATTTATGATGTATAAGTGTAAGAAAAAAGTACTGAATGTGCAATTCCAGAATATAATGTATATCTGCGCCTAATTTCATCCAGATCCGTTCAGCCGTTCTGGCGTGATTGAGTAACAAACATCCATCCATCCATCTAAACTTTCGCATTATAGTAGTAAGATTAAGTATAGATTTAGAAAGCCCAAGAGATATTTTTATCAGAATCTACATCTACCATAAGAAAATACATTAAAAACTACCCCGATTGTAGTTATTAAAAAAGGTCCCTAGCGCAATAGATTACCAGGAGCGCATGAAAGCGAAGAGACGTAGATTGAAAAGTAGTGCAATGTAACGAGCCATACTTCGCTATAGAGCGTCTCTTGTGCCTGAATAGATGGACAGATTGCCTTTCACGTAGACCGTCTGCCAGTAAATGGGACTAGCTTCATAGATAAGTCACGAACTGAAGGTATTTGAATATAAATCAGAAATCGAGAGATATCATTTCTGTTATTAAGCTATAATGTAGTTAGTGATAACTTCAGGTGTTGAGGGGTACTTAGATACTTAAGTAAAGCTGTTAATTAGTCGTCAGCCGTTGGTTAAGTTGTAAGTCTGTACGTTTTACCATTAACTTACATGTATGTACTCGTATGTACGTTTTACATTAAAGTTCATTATGGTTTTGTAAAATTTATTTACAAAAAATCGTTCCTATTCCATTGTGTGGCAATATAGATTGTGCCTAAGTTAACAACCCAAAGGATAGTTTTGATCCCAACCTTTAACGACCCTCGTATGTAGACAAGTGGCAAAAGGGTGTCAGGTGGTCCAAGGATGTTGGCCGGGATCGGAATCCCTTACATTTTCAATTCTTCTTATGTTACAATGGTAACCACACATTTCAAACTCATACTCATAGCATTTACTTTGAATAGACCAGTAACAGGCACTTTTTAATCTTCTATCTTCTATACAGATAAATAAAATAGGAGTGTCTGTTTGTAATATTAAAAAAACCGCTTTTTACTAAGTGCATATGGATGTATACACGGTACATTTACCAAAACAACAGTTTTTACAATTTTTGTCTGTCTGTCTGTTTGTTCCGGCTAATCTCTGAAACGGTTGGACCGATTTTAACGGGACTTTCACTGGCAGATACTTGATATAAAAAGGAGTAACTTAGGCTACTTTTATAACAGGGAGTAGCTTAGGCTACTTTTATATAGATAAATAATTAGGGTTCCGTGCAAAAAAAAATAAAACCCTTGAAATTGGTAACAAAATTCGATTCGAAAGTGCTTATAATAATGGGGATTTTTTAATAATAATTTCACGCGAACGAAGGTCGCGGGCAACAGCTAGTTTATTATAAAAGCCGAAACTACATTCCAGCCACAGGGTATTATAACTGTCAAAAGACTGTAGCTACCCGTTCCAAAGGGTAAAGAAAAATAATTAAGTACGGCAGTAACCTTCATGGAAAATCATAAAAGTTTATGAGGTCCAACAGAGCTTAATCATTCCTACTAAACCAGCATGCCCGTGAGATATTTTTTGACGGCATGTAAACCCATGGGCAGCATGAAAACTCTAACATCATGTTAAGCACTATTAACCACACGATAAAGAAGGAGAAGAATCATTCCTACTCAACTTAGTACATATTATTAATTTAATTTGCTAACGAATGTGTGTCAACAGCTGCCGTCTCACATAATGTAGGTACACACGGCGGCACATCAAGCTTTACATTTCCAGTATAACGTGGCCTCGCTTTGTATATATTTTCTGTACAATGAGAGATCCGCATAAACTGGTTTTGTATAGCTTGATCTGCCGTCGTGCGTACATATATTAACACATACCGTCATAAGTACCATCAGCTAAATTATTGATTAAGCAAATTGAAACCCTACGCCAATTTCTCGTATCGCCTTCTCTTAGAACTAATGTCAAAAATGACAGTTGTGTTTTAAACAACTGTGGCCAATTTAAATTAAGCAATTAATTCCCCTGAATAATCTACAATAATATTATAAATGCGAAAGTTTGGATGAATGTTTGTTACTCAATCACGTCGGAACAGATCTGGATAGATCACAGAGATAGATTATAGTCTGGAATAGCACATAGGGCACTTTTTTCTACGTAAACGAAGTCGCATGCAACATTTAGTTTATTTGGAGGAATTATTAAAAGCTTTGCGTAACAAAACAAGACCATGCAAACGAAAACATAATGCCTACTCAAAGTGGTTAAAGTAAAAGTTAATCTTTCAACGAGACTTTAGAGTCTGATTCAGGCCGTTCAAATATTTGTAGTCTACAAACAATGTTTGTAAGGTCTGACCCACTAACTTATTTTCTTCCAGAAATTCAACATTTCAAAATCATACTAAATTAATTACAGAGAGTACCAAAGGGTTAGGCAGATGTCTACTTAATAGTACACCCACATTTCGCCAGCAGTTATGTTTAAGTCTCATATAATAGGGGGAAATAACAACAACATACCTTTATTTTTAGGCTACTTTGGCCCATAGATATATACAGACCTTACATATGATATACCTAATACAAATTATGAAATGATATTGCCATCAACCGAGCACAACTCCAGACGCCGCCATGGCTGCTTCTGTGTAATAACCCAACCTTCTCCCGACCTGGGAATCGAAACCAGAACCAGCTCATGATCAGCAGTCTTTGTGCTTACTATGCTTAGTCATCTAAACTGAACATGTAAGCAAAATTTCAGCTCAATCAGGACAGGGGGTGGGTCAAAAACTTCTAAGATTTTTTTACTTAGAGTTACAGGTATAGACTTTGCAAGAAAAAACGTTTTAAACCGGTTTAAAACGATTTATTTACAACCATATAGTTGCAAAAATTTTCAACCGATTTAAAACGGTTTTTGAAGTTAATACTCGTAAAAGCGTGTTAAAATACAAATTAACTTACATTGTTGTCAAATCAAAATTAACTCTGCCTATGATGATATTTTTCAATGTAAGTTAAGATACAGAAACACGGGGTCGCGGCAGACCACGAAGGAGATGGCAGGACGAACTGAATGTCTTCCTAGAGGATTAGTAAGAAGTAGCACAGAATCAAGACCGTTGAGCTAACTATAACACTAATAAATTTGACTTGTAAGTGCTTTTGAATGACACGACAAGAACCTTTTTTTCGGATGGGACTTCTCCCGCTCCGGGCAGAGCGGAAGGGAGTGACAGACTTGTACTGACTAAAACCCATCCATGTTCCTTCCTTGCCCTTTGTGTTCCAGGGCCGCGGTATCTCTTTCGAACAGTCCCGCAGCCCTGGACACGACAGGAACCTAACTTTATTTTTCCACCCAACACTTACAAGGTTCCGAGAGTTATTAAAGCCTGAATTGAATTACTCAGCGTTAGAATTAATAGAGTTACTTTCCATTTTCTTCATGAGGAAAGACGTCTTAATTTATTATGCGAACAAGAATTAATAACATAAGGTAGTCTGATGCTAAGTGACGTAAAAATTAATGAGATTCATCGATACCGCGGAAAACTAAACTTTATCAAACTATTGATCGACGTTATTATACAGGCTGGAAGACGTTATTATACAGGCTGGAAGACGTTATTATACAGGCTGGAAGGGAGCCCCACCACCACCTTGTATTCACTGCGTCGTAGTGGCGAGTATAATAGTCCTTTCACTGTAAATTTACCTCTGATTATTCAACACTCAAAATAACAGTGGTCCTTATTGTCTAAGCAATAAGGTTGCTGCTAGGTTGATGTCACTGGCAAGTCTGTCAAAGTTATGGTACGCACGGCGACCGATCAAGCTATACAAAACCAGTATAAGCAGATCTCTCATTGTACGGAAAATCTATACAAAGCGTGATCATGTCATATTGGAATGTTCTCGACGATAGTAAAGTTGCTGTTGTATTGCAGTGTCGGATTCGGATGAGTTATGTACTTAAAATTAAACACAAGCGCCTTTTTTAGACGTTGTGCTGACCCTAGAGGTATGGTGTCCGATACCATACGGCCACGGTTCCAAAGAATCGACAGTGATCGTTCGGACGTGGTCGCGACACATACTGGTCTAGGAGCTGCTCTGTGTTTATTTTTAAGTCCAGAGTATTAAGTTAGTACACTATCGTTAGCTATGACTCCGTATCAATGAACTGCGTACAAGTTAAAGGAGATATTTCTCTAGTTTTCACAACTTCTGACTCTATATAATATGTCACTTACTACGCCCTGGCCCGGGTCCCAACTACCTGAGTGACCAGGCCCCGTAACCATCCCTGTGGCTACCTCAGTAGTCATCTCTGTGACTACTACCGACCTTAATCATCTTAGTGACCAGGCCCCGTAACCATCTCTGTGGCTACCTCAGTAGTCATCTCTGTGACTACTAGCGACCTTAATCATCTTAGTGACCAGGCCCCGTAACCATCCCTGTGGCTACCTCAGTAGTCATCTCTGTGACTACTACCGACCTTAATCATCTTAGTGACCAGGCCCCGTAACCATCCCTGTGGCTACCTCAGTAGTCATCTCTGTGACTACTACCGACCTTAATCATCTTAGTGACCAGGCCCCGTAACCATCCCTGTGGCTACCTCAGTAGTCATCTCTGTGACTACTACCGACCTTAATCATTTTAGTGACCAGGCCCCGTAACCATCCCTGTGGCTACCTCAGTAGTCATCTCTGTGACTACTACCGACCTTAATCATCTTAGTGACCAGGCCCCGTAACCATCCCTGTGGCTACCTCAGTAGTCATCTCTGTGACTACTACCGACCTTAATCATCTTAGTGACCAGGCCCCGTAACCATCCCTGTGGCTACCTCAGTAGTCATCTCTGTGACTACTACCGACCTTAATCATTTTAGTGACCAGGCCCCGTAACCATCCCTGTGGCTACCTCAGTAGTCATCTCTGTGACTACTACCGACCTTAATCATCTTAGTGACCAGGCCCCGTAACCATCCCTGTGGCTACCTCAGTAGTCATCTCTGTGACTACTACCGACCTTAATCATCTTAGTGACCAGGCCCCGTAACCATCCCTGTGGCTACCTCAGTAGTCATCTCTGTGACTACTACCGACCTTAATCATTTTAGTGACCAGGCCCCGTAACCATCCCTGTGGTTACCTCAGTAGTCATCTCTGTGACTACTAGCGACCTTAATCATCTTGGTGACCAGGCCCCGTAACCATCCCTGTGGCTACCTCAGTAGTCATCTCTGTGACTACTACCGACCTTAATCATCTTAGTGACCAGGCCCCGTAACCATCCCTGTGGCTACCTCAGTAGTCATCTCTGTGACTACTACCGACCTTAATCATTTTAGTGACCAGGCCCCGTAACCATCCCTGTGGTTACCTCAGTAGTCATCTCTGTGACTACTACCGACCTTAATCATCTTGGTGACCAGGCCCCGTAACCATCCCTGTGGCTACCTCAGTAGTCATCTCTGTGACTACTACCGACCTTAATCATCTTAGTGACCAGGCCCCGTAACCATCCCTGTGGCTACCTCAGTAGTCATCTCTGTGACCACTTCTGCCCATAGTCATCTTTGTGACCAGGCATCGTAACCATCACTGTGGTTACCACAGTAGTCAGCCCAGTGACCACTTATGACCATAGTCATCTTAGTGACCAGGTCCCAATCATCCCAATGATTACAATCGTATCTAATCTCTGTGACTACTACCGACCTCTAATCTTTGTGACCATACACATTCTAATCATCCCAATGACCAAGACTCAGCGACCTCACCATTACTAGATTGATTTAAACCAGTAGTCGACACATTTGATTCAGTTTAAGTTAAGGGACTTAACTTTCCAGCGTTCTACTAACTCTATCGCGAACGCACCAATAACACGTTTTGAATTTAGGCTAAAAGGCCATTTTAGCCTATAGCGTCACCATTAGAACCTCGCTAACCAGAAACGGAAAAATAAACCTTCTAACTTCGGTTTTAATTTCATTTGATATCGTCCTTCATTATTTTTCAAAACAAAATCACCAATTGAAAACAAACTAAACCGTCTCAGCAGGTACCGCTGTAATCCTGCTGTAACTAATATTACGGAGCTTATTTTGTATGCTGTTTTCTTTGTAACTTATAGTTTCACTTAGTTTCTACTATAATAAGCATCAAGGGCACGCACGGCCTTGCATCAACGTTACTTGAGTATCATCATTTTATCTATTCAAGCCACAGTAGTTAGTGATTCACTAGTGCGAACTAACCCAAGAGAATTTTATTTGGTAAACCGAATTTATTACTAGTAAGTACGTCGAGAACAATGTTTAGGTCTAAACCTTGCTCTATCGATGCCGACAGCAACGCGTCTTTGACGTAAACAATGATGAGGCCAAGTGCGATTCAGCATAAAGCACTAACAATCTCTCTAATGATATAATTCGGCTCATGTTGCTTATCCTGTGTTTTTGAAAGCTAAGAGCAATCACCTCTACATTACAAAGACTTTAAAGAAACCGCTTCAACAATCAAGCTTTGTTAAACTTTATTAAGATTAGGCATCGAGTTCTCAATGGTTCAGCTATTCACGGTCTTAATACACAACGTAAATTGGTTATTTTCATAACCAATCATGATCCTGTAACACATTATGACATTAATAACTTAACATATTCTCACAATTAAAGCTGTTTTGTGGATTTTACAATTCACAATAAGACTTTCTGCCAAAAGCATTTAAATAAACTCTCCTTTATTTGAAACCACTTGGCACCTGAGTTCGTTAATGGCTGAGACTTGCCACGATATAAGAGATGAAGACTAAATCTTATCAGGCTTGTATAGATAGGTATTTTAGGGCTGGGCGAATCTGTAACTACGTGATAAATATTAATGTTGTGTCATAACTCCAGTGAATTCACATTTACCAAGTTTAAGAGTTCTTCAACACATGATAAGAAGAATTCAAAGAAGGTTTGGAACTGCCTAAATCGGGTAAAGTATTATTGGGTTTTTCCTTTGGGAATTTCTCAGTAGCAGCCGCGGTTTCTGGATTTGTAACCGGTTAAAGGCTATAGTCTCAACCCCTGTTACATGGGACTTAATATAGCTGGCGAATTGTAAGTTTTATAACAGACGATATGAAAGTAAGTACGGCCCACGGCGGTACAGTTGGCGGTTCGGTTGAACCGAATACCATTAACACAATCTATAGGTGGGTATGTATACACATACACTCGACTATTTTCTCGAGCATCATCATCATCATTTCAGCCGAAAGACGTGCACTGCTGGACATAGCCTCCCTTTCGGGGAGGCCAATCGCCACGCTTGGCAGGCGGGTTGGCGATTGCAGTACGGTTGTTACAAAGGCACAGAGAACGCTGCTGCCCATTCTCTAGTAAGTCCCTTAGTCACCACTTACGACACCCACGGGAAGATATGGGATGGTGCTATTCTTTATTCATGTCTTGCTTTTTTTTTACGCGTTTGATAGTTGAAGCTTGATCAGCCGAGTCGTGCGTACACGTAGAAATGTACAATACAAGCAAAGCTCAATTAGAAAAAAACATTTCTTATGTAATGCAGGGGGTTTGAATTCGTGCCCGATTGACTCGCCCCCTGTTACATGGGACTTTAACATATTTGGCGAAATGTGACCGTACATAGTTTCATCTCTTTCTAACCCTTCGGGATTAGCAGCCGTAATGTTATGTTAGTGATGGAATAATTGAGACACGGTAAAGTGTCTGCCTTTGACGTACTCTACCACATGTTAGCCTGTTGTTAAATCTGACCGATTAATAATGGAATAGTCTAGACACCATATGAGTCTGCGGTCACCGTGCCGCCCACAAGCCTGTTTAAAATACGTCTTTATAAAATATACACGCCAAAAATAGAGACTCATCTTTTTATGTTATTTTACGAGCATGCAAAGAAAAAGTAATTTAGGGCTGTAATGTAATATTCATGAAAACGCCTTTAAAATAATACCAGCATATTACTGTCCCACTGCTAGGCAAAGTCCTCTTCTCTCTACAGAGAATGCACGAGCATTGATCACCACGCTTGTTGAAAACGAAAAATGCATTTAATATTGAATATACAGGGCGTCCAGTGGCGGATTTATAATTTTAAAAATTAATGAAACAAAAACTATAGTGGTGTGTAGGTTAATATCCAGTGAAAACAACAGTTTTATAGCACAGAAATCAGTTTATTACTGACTCACAACAACTTGTAGATAGTGTAGAAACTATGGATGTATTCTCACAAACTTTTGGCGGGAGCGAACGAAAGCCGCGGAAGGAAATGACGAGTGGCGCGCCCGCCTTATATTTTAGAGCAATCTTCAAGATGTAATGAACTCATTATGGATAAATTAACTATAGTATATATTAATAATTAAAAACTATTAAATAAACTAACAACAAGCTATAAAAGGGCATCGACAAACTCCTCCTCAACGCTGTCAGCTGGTAATGTGCCCAAGAGACTGGCGGCGTTGCCACGATGTAACACTTAGCGTCTGGCCAAGGTAAAAGCCAGCCACGGGAACGGGAAGCGTCAACAAGGCGAAATTTCCTTAAGTAGGCTATTTTCAAGTAACAATATTTTTAAGATACTTTTTTTTTCAACTCTTATCTGCATAACATAGTATAAAGTATTTTTATAAAGTTAAGGAACAAACATAAAGAAAGCGTATTTTGCGTTAAAAAAGGGAATTTGGTCAACTTCCTTGTCACATACTCATCGTGTACCACATTTTTCTGGATTTTGTGCAGTTTTAACCATCATTTAGAGATTTTTTTTTTATTTCTAAATCACATTCTTATTATAAAGTTTGTTCTTATTCCGAAAGTGGGAAGCAGAGCCTGGTTGCTCGTTCTCTATAGATAACTAAAACCACACGAGCGACAATGTAAGTGAACCACAACAAATACTCACTGAACAACTGATTAGATCATTTCAAATCCCTCTGATTTAAACTGGATTTCAATTTGACATACATTTAATAATAACAGAGTAGGAATTTCATTGAATTCTCGTTGTAAAGTATTCAATTCTCGTTAATTTGCAGCATGTTGAACAAAACTAAATGAATATTGCAAGCAATTAGAGTGGCTCTTATTTCACTTTATATTTTTCATTCATTTTATTTTTCCTGTGTCAGTTTCAATATTGAAATGGAGGGTTATATTTACAGAAACATTACGGGGTAAATAAATGAATACTACAGTTCAGTAGATAACCTACTTTATATTATTACTGTTAATATTTGACGATAGGAAAGAAAGAAAGAATATTTATTTGTCACAGAGACATGACTTGCATATCAAATTAAAAAAAAATAAACAGTAAACATACATCGCATAGGATAATTTTAAAAACTTGTTGAACAATAAGCTTTAATGATCTTTGAGATAGACTCCTGTCTAGACCCAACCCTAGGCCCATCAGCCAAACTGTGGTGGACTTTAGAATAAGCTATCATAATTTAACTCATATACAAAATGTCTTGTCTACCCTCTTGTCAGTGGCTCATGGCTAAATAATAACGGCTGCACGGGTCTTCAAGGTTAAGCTGTGCTTGCCGATGTAGGTCCGTGCATGGGTTCATCATCATCATTATCATTTCAGCCGAAAGACGTCCACTGCTGGACATAGGCCAAGCCTGGCGATTATGGCAAAACCCTCCTTTAGGGGACTAAAGGAGGGTTTTACCATAATCGCCAGGCTTGGCAGGCGGGTTGGCGATCGCAGCACGGTTGTTACAAAGGCACAGAGAACGCTGCTGCCCATTCTCTGGTAAGTTCCTTAGTCGCCTCTTACGACACCCACGGGAAGATATGGGATGGTGCTATTCTTTACGTCCGACACCATATAGGACATGGGTTACCATCTATTAAATACCAAGCTCCTTCCGTGCCACAGATAACACGTTAAACCGTTGATCTCGGCTGCCATTTGTAGATCTTTGACAGTTATTACGAGTAGTCAGAAGCCCGAAAGTCTGACAACCAGTTTTAAGATAAGGGGTATCGTTTTCCAGGGCTGCAGGACTGTGCGAAAGAGATACCGCGGCCCTGGAACACAAAGGGCAAGGAAGGAACATGGATGGGTTTTAGTCAGTACAAGTCTGACACTCCCTTCCGCTCTGCCCAGAGCGGGAGAAGTCATTTGGAGATTGATTTCCCATCCGAAAAAAAAAGATGTATCGTTTGTGGAGGTCAGATAGGGAGTCGCTCCATGTAAAATTCTGGTATTCAGCTGAATCCGGTTAAACTGGAAGCCGACTCCAACATAGTGTAGATTTCTAGTTTAAAATAAAGGTCGGAGCCCACAACATTTTACATAACTTAATCCGTCAGTTCCACGTGTCACTTTTGTGCTCACAGTGACAAAAGGAAACAAAATATGGCGAATGTTTTGCTGACGTTTTTTGTAGAAGCCCGTTACAAAGGTAAAAAAATAAATCTAAAATAGATCTCACTTATTATTTATTTCACCCACATGTGATGTCTATAGTCGTTTTGTTAACATTTATTCGAATCTCTAACTATAGAGTATTTCCAAAAAAGCTCTCATTAAGGTCTTCATATCATAAGTTAAACCAAGCAGACTGCTTGAGATAAGTTACTGAAATATCTGTCGAAGTTCGTTGTCCGTAGTCTAGTATAGTAGGTCTGGAGTTAAGTCTGCCCGCAAACAATTGACGATCGAACATACTAAAGCTTAAGATGGTGTTTTAAAAGTTTGTTAGATTTTAAAGGGTTTTAAAATACATTAGGAATATGTTTACTTTCATGAATATTTTATATTTCTTATTTTATTTGGTAATGCGTTTGCGATACCTATACGCCCCTTTCAGATTAGGACAGGGTTTTTGTTAACATTTTTAAAAATATTCATACAAGTAAAATACAGGCTCATTCATTCACACCTACTTAATGCGTTTTATTTCTCTTTTTTTTCGGATGGGAAATTATCAAATGACTTCTCCCGCTCTGGCCAGAGTGGAAGGGAGTGTCAGACTTGTACTGACTAAAACCCATCCTTGCCTTTTGTGTTCCAGGGCAGCGGTATCTCTTTCGAACAGTCCCGTAGCCACCTACTTACAACCTCAGTTGGGAACATCACCAAGCGATAATACAAACCATATATATTGCTCACTCTGCATTTAAATCATTCCGGAATCGATAAATAACAGCAATTGGCTGTTCCGTCGGAAAGCGTGTAATTGTCCCTCACAGTTATATGCGGTTACCAATGTCCGACACTGGTGCTGTTAAACACGTAAAGGGAACTTTGTATGGAATGTTCAATTGCGTTTAGTGCAGGAATTATATCTACGATTGTTTCACTCAAACTCTAAGTGAAAGCATTTAATTCAAATCAATGATCAAAAACAATAACATAGCTACGGTGAGCCACAAGGCATAATATGTATTTGTCAAAGGACTGTAGATCTCTATTAAGTGGATTGGCCAAGAAAATCCATGGAGGGTCCATAAAGTGCCGCGTTGTGTGTAGCATAAAGTCCTGGGTTCGATTTCCGGGTCGGGCAAAGTGTTATTGGGTTTTTCCATCAGGAATTTCTCAGTAGCCTCGGAGTCTTAATTTGTAACAAGTTGATGGCAATACGCTCGCCCCCTATTATATGGCAATAGTACACCCACATTTCGCCAGTTATGTCTCTACCTAACTCTTCGGGGATTACAGGCATGATGTTATGTTATGTCAATGGAGTTTAATCCAAATTACTGTTACAACATTTATTTATTTATTTAGGGACAAAAAACAGTTACACGTTACAATTTGTATATCAGAGCTAATTATTATGTTAATTTAATAAACGTATAACCCACACTATTGTCCACGGATTGAAAAAAAATACTTAAAAGAGTAAAGGACGGACGGTCGCATATCTAAATTATGAATTAAAAGAAAAAAAGAAAAGAAAGTTATGAAAGGTTGTCGGTAAGTAAACATCTTGGTTACATCATTCATGCTGATACACATTATGAGAAAACGATGTAGAACTACAACAATATAATACGCCCAGAGTAACTCACTGCTTCCAAACTCACCTGAAGACACGTTCCAATGACGTCACTGAAATCTCATTGGCCTACGTCGTAGAGATCTCGTAGCCGGTTGCTACGAAACTATCGTAGGCCAAACGTCGCCTTTCGTAGACTTTGTAATAACATTATGTGGAGGACTATGTTTGTTGCTATTCTGAGAACATAGTCAACACGGTCAGTTTATGTAGGGTAGATAGACGTTATCCTAAATAAATTACACCTACGTCTACGCCTTATTATTATAGGGTCCCAAATTTGTTTATTTATATAAGATCCCCAACAAAAGTAACACAAAACATGGCATAATAATAAACAACAATGTACTCCTGGACACGGTCGTATTGTTAGGAGATTCCTCTCTCTGGAGTCAGGGCTCCAGAGAGAGGAATCTCCTATAGCTCACCAAATCACCGGTAGCTTGGACCCTGTTCCCGATACCGCTATTTTTTTAAATTTTTAAATGTTTTTTAAGAAATATGTAAAAATACAAAAAAAAATGTCTATATAAAATGTATAAAAGATTTAAAACAACAAAAGGTATTGAATAAGTGTTAATCTTCCAACATTGTTATCAATGGTAGCAATCCTAGAAAGGGATTCTATAAGGCTAGGCAGATGATGCGAGTGAAGCTGCAGGCGAAAGCTAGTGAAACATAATAGTTTTAACGGTTTCATAAATACTGCAGTTACATCGCCGGCACTGCACGGTGTAGATAAGAGTGACTGACGTTTAATGCCAATAACCTCACTTTAGTGGATTTCATGAGACTCAGCACAGAAGGGTTTTAGTGTTTCACGTAAAATGTATTTATAACATGACGCCTGTAATAACCGAAGGGTGGGGCAGAGGTGTAATAGTAGAACACTCTACGTTTAAGTCCCATCAGTAGCGAAGGATCATTTTTTGTAAGAGGAAAGCTGGAGTATATATGTACCTTTAATGTGATTATATTATTTTGTCTATAGAATACTGACTTTGCCATTTTTAAAAGGGAAGCCGGTAGGAACCGAGTTCTATGTTAGGTTACAAGTCTATTGTCATTAACCGGGTCATCAAATTCAGAACCTCGTTCTCA